>OZ014550.1:61932639-63285389 GCA_963966155.1 Clivina fossor | reverse complement strand
ATTCAATATCGCTAAACGATTCGAATTTACTTATATTGGAATTCATATTTGGGTTTTTGATAAATCATGTTTTGCACTATAATATTGTTTTTCTAAAACTGTACTTTATATCACTTACTATATTGTACCGTAACGTGTCATTATTTCACTTTAAAGTTATATAAAATGCAGATATCAAAACCAGTGAAATAAATCTTGCCATTTCGGCAGTACAATGTCAAATTTTAATGTTTGTATAAATAAACTATAATCTTAGAAAATATATAGTATGGAATTTATACGTAAGTGTTTTTTTTTTTCATTTAATGGTCAAATTTTCTAGTTTTTTTTTTCAATATCCTTTTACACTTACACCAAATATTATAATTAAACTATGGTAATACCAAGGAAATACGAAAAAGGAGTACTGCCTACATAAAAGCAATGCAACTTTATAAACACATAACCTAAGAGAAACAAATAACCGTTTATCCTATTTTTTCGGTGTTATCACAACCACGGTTTTATTTTGGAATACAAGTAATATAAATATGGGTAACATGACAAATATAAATATATTTAATAAGAATTATCATACTTATTCAAAAACTTTCTTAGTTTTTTATTAGAAAATTGTGTAGCAAAAATTTGGGGGCATGGCTCTGATGGTTTTTGCAAATAAATAAATAAATTTGAAACAAATATTGTGGAAAATAGAAAGAAAAACAATTACAAATAACATGTCAAATATTTGAAAATATATAATTTTTTGATATTATTTACAGTGAAACTAATCAAACTAGGTAAATTGTGTAACAAACAAGAATTTCTAAAACATATTTTGTTTTAAAATTATTTATGATATTTTGAAAACTGTAGAATTTTAGGAGTTTGATAATGCAGAATAATAAAAACTCACACGGATATAAAAAAGAAAATAAACATCGAATTACTAGGTATATGCCAAATAGAAAATGATCTAATGAATGCACTAGAACAAACAGAAACACTATTTAATAGTGCACATAAAATAATATTCATATATGTTTTGATAGGCATTACGTCATAATATACAGTTATACCTGTAATAATAGAGATACCATGTACCATAGCAAAGCACAGCACAGCACAGCTGTATGTAGTCGTAATCGCAGAAGGAGTAACCACTAAGTATACGAGTATGTACTATAAAGTCTCATTTACACTCTCCTACTTATCTAGAAATTAGTTTTATGTTTTAGTTGTAATGCTATATTGATTTTGAACTGTAAAGCTTGTAAAACCACAATAAAAAAATCTTAAAAATCATTAATAATTCTTAATTTTTCGCTGCAATAAAACCAACAATAACTGATTAAACTAGAATCTTGTGTATTTGCGTTTTTTTATTTTTTATAAGTTAGTATAAGTAAGTAGTTTGTTTCAGCACCACTAGTTCTGCATGACTGAAACATAACACTAATTTTGTGATTATTAGGATAGTGTGAATGAGCCTTTAAGGTTGAGTTCAAATTAAGCTAATCGCATGTACCTATAATGCAATATAATGGCAATGTTCTTAAATTTAGTACTTACATAATTTGATTGTTTGCAAATAGTCATAGTTTATAGCGAGCGGTTCGAGATTATAAAAGTATGAAAATAGTTTCGATGAAATAATACTGCAAATATGTAATTAGTGTATAACGTCATTATTTCGAAATATAAATGAAATAAATGATTATTGTTTCATTTCTAAATAAATTATCGTTCACCATTTTCATTATTCTTCGATGAAATCACTTTAGTGCATGGCTTACTTTTATTTAAAAGATTTTTCTCACAGTCATAATATTTTAATACAAATTATTAAACGTGTATGACAATTAGTCATGACTGGTCAAAAATAAATAATAATTGAAAAAAAAATGTTTGGATTGTCGTGGTATTTTTATCAACACCTTCATAAGGAAGGTCACGAGTTCAAATCCCCGCAACACCAAATGTATTTTATTTTAAAAAATACTAACCATTTAACTATTATTAGTATTTTTATAATTTGTGTATTTTTTTATGTACCAAATAAAAATCTGTTGAATTTGGTATTGAAAAAGCACTATTATTCATTGTTCTAATCACGTTAAGTACCTATAAGTGTGTGGCACAAACTCTTTTCATTCAAGCTAAAATTAATTTCCGGAAAATTTTTATATTCAGATATGTAACTTTAACGTCATCCACATTCATAATATCTCTCATACAAAGTGTCTCAAACATATAACCGTATATGTTTCCATTGCTGGAAATAATTAGTAGTCAGTATACGAAAAATAATACATAATATAATTTAATTTTAGTTTCAGTTCGACGAAGTAGTGAGTTGTCACGTCAAGAAGTGTTCAAGCTGAGTATTTTTATTAATTATTATTATACAAACAAGTGAGCAGAAAAACTGAAAAAGAACAGATACGGTATATAACTGAATCTGATGCAAGATTGAGTGAGAATAACCTTAAGTAAAGGTTACGTTTACATAACATCGTTTAAATTAGCATAAATATTACGCTACGCGCAAAACAATTTGACGAGACGTGGCAGAGAGTAGGAAAGACAAGGAACATGGCACGGCATAGCATGGGCAGAACGTTACGTAGTTGCCGGCTCCTGCTTCAGCTCAACTCCAATTCTACCAGCTGTACTGGTTGCAAGTCACGTGGCGGTGCGCACGTGGTAAACGTGTTTATGGTTCACGCGTTCGCTATTATATCGTGTACAATACGCAAGCGCAAAAGCATACATATGTACCTGGTTTACACACACACACACACACACATATACAGACACAAGCGCATATCTTTCTCTCTTTTCAGGTTACATCAGATTCACATGGACGATGGACGATAAAACGATTGACAGCAATTAAATGGAATTTTTGTTACATCACGTGCTTTCAAAATAAACGCATTATTATTAAACGTAATGCATCTCTTGTTATCTGGCGAAACCCTATTTTGTTTTTCTAAGGTAACTTATTGAACTTGTAAATTTACTAATTAATTAACACCTTAATTTTTTGTAGTTGCGTAAGTAAACAAAACAGGACCTACGTTCATATAACATTTTAACACTATTAAAGTTTGGTATACTCGTTATAAATCACCCTGTATATTTTTAAATAAGTACCTGTACTATTTGACTTAATTAGTGGTCAAAAGCCAAGGTACTTATTCGTAAATAAAAAATAATACTTTTTTTTTTATAAAATATGTATTTATTTTTATTATATAAACTAAATATTTTTTATTTTATTATATGAATTAAATATTTATTATTTTATAAATAATGTATAAATATAGAAATTAATTTTCATTTAGAATTGTATTATTTTGAAATTATATCTATAACTCATATACCTACACTGTAAAAACACTTGCTATTTTACATGATAACCATAGTAAAAAAAATTACATATTATTTCAGTAAAACCGAAAGTTTACGTACATTTTCTGTAAAAATAATATAAATTTGTAATTTTAAGTAAAATAATTATATGTTTTTTTTTTACCAAAAAAAGTCATTAAATTTACATAAAATATACGTATTTCATATTCATATTATGTAAAAATTTTCCTGTGACGTCTGTAAATTTACATATTAAACTGATGTAAATCAGTTGCCCTGAGTTTTTATAGAAAATTACCGATTTTTTTACAGTGTTCAAATTAAAAAAACTTGAAAATAAAGCGATGTATTTCATTTCGTAAACAACTAACTCAAGAGTCATAAAATATTTTTAGCACCCTAACACCATACCTTACAACCACAGTTACAAGGCCTACACAATTAAATGCATGTAGGGCCTCATACGCTAATAACCAATCATGCCTGAAGTACATTTTTTTTTTTTAAGGCAAAATTAAACAACTTCAGTAACAAAGTAAATATTAACACAGAACTATAACCTAAATCCGTTTTATTTTAATATAATGAGTTCTGAAAGCTTTTTACTATGTTAATAATAATCAGGTTAAGAGCGTACATATTACATTCAACAAGGTGATAATAATTAGACGTAGCGGAATTGAAAACGCCATAACATAGTGTCAAATGGCTGGTAATTAGAGTTTAGGAAACCTGTTGTGAGATAATAATCTTATTTAGTCGCGTACATTGGTCACGTTTGACCGTAACATAAACATACATGTGCATTTGTGATGTATGTGTATGTATGTGCAGTGTGCAGCCTAGCAGCTAGTTACGAGTGGAACAGAGATAGATTAAATTGAATAAGTAGACGAGGAACACATGTCTATGTCACATTTTCTATGCATGCCACTATGCGTTATAGCATACTTGTTAAATAATACTCTCTAAGCACTCACCAATTTCAAGGATATATAAACATTTAAGTATGCAATAGATAATAGTGTTATATAGTTGATAAAAAATAGAGTTATTTGTTAATTGTAATAAATTAGAATTAAAATTTGATGTGATCGGTACTTAACTAAATAATAAAATAAAATATTCCGACATACAGGGTAAAAAATATTATTTAAATTTAGATCATTTTACATACACAGTAAAAAAATTTATATTACCCGTTGTTCCATTTAAAACATCCCAAAAATAGGGTAAAAATTACACTAATTCTAAGAAAAAAATGTAAAAAAAAACACTTACTGTTGTTAGTAAATAATTTTTGACATCCCTAACGCTGGCGGAGCCGGCTAATTAAAGGCTAATTAAGTGCCCTATTTCCGAATTTTAGGCTCTTCATTTTTTTTAAAAAAATTGAAGGTTCCGCTAGCTTAAGCTTAAGCTAGCGGAACCTTAAATAAACGACACGTTCAAATTGGAATACAAGTAGTCAATAATTAAAGGCTAATTAAAGGCTAATTAAATGCCCTACTTTCGAATTTTAGGCTCTTCATTTTTTAAAAAAATCGAAGATTCCGCTAGCTTAAGACTAAAGCTAGCGGAAACTTACAGAAACGAGACGTTCAAATTGGAATCCAAGTAGTCCATTTGATGATGTTGATGTGTTCGCAAAATATTAGATTTGAAATATTTGCGTTGTAAGCTTGTAATTAATTATCATTTTGTTTTTCCTTAAAATTGGCGGTAAATACAAAGAATCAAATACTAATATATGTTTTGCTTTTTTTTTTTTTTTAGTTAGGAATATAATTTTTTACTATATATATATATACTGGGTGTCCGAAAAGTTTGGACTGGGTCAAATATCTCGAGAACGGCACATCGGATTACAAAGTTACAAAACACGTTTTTCTTTATTTTTGAAAATCTATTTAAAAGTGATATGCGAAAACCACCCACACCTCTCCTGGCGGGGGGGTCGGGGGCAAGTTTTAAAATGTAAATGGGAACACCCATTTTTTTATTGCACAGTTGCATTCTCCATAAAAAACTGTTTCTGGATTTGCAAATTGAGCCCCCTAGCACCTCCCCCCTCAGAGCAGGGAAGGGGAGAAAATTTAAAATTTTTTGCAGAAACTTTCACTTTTTATTGCAGTTTTGGATTCTCCTTCTAAAACTGGATATAATTAAGTAGGGTGTTCACCTAAATTTAGCACCCCGATAGTGAGAGGCGAGGGGATTCACCTAAATCCAGCACAATTTACCACCAGGTATTATTTGAGATGAAAAGTTGGTACCCATCCGCATGTGTGGGAGTGAGAGTGGAGGTGCGTTTTTCAATTTTATATCCAGTTTTAGAAGGAAAATCCAAAACTGCAATAAAAACTGAAAGTTTCGGCAAAAAATTTTAAATTTTCTCCCCTTCCCTGCTCTGAGGGGGGTAGTGCTAAAGGGCTCAATTTGCAAATTCAGAAACAGTTTTTTATGGAGAATGCAACTGTGTAATAAAAAATAGGTGTTCCCATTTAAATTTTAAAACTTGCCCCCGGCCCCCCCCGCCAGGGAAGGTGTGGGTGGTTTTCGCATATTACCCCTAAATAGATTTACAAAAATAAAAAAAAAACGTGTTTTGTAACTTTGTAATCCGATGTGCCGTTCTCGAGATATTTGACCCAGTCCAAACTTTTCGGACACCCAGTATATATATATATATATATATATATATATATATATATATATATCTTTAATACATTATCTTGAAATAAAATTTTACCATAAAACTAAAGCAAGTGAAATTAAGTCAGTTAATTATATTCTTAAAGTAATTTACAATATTATATAATTCAACAAAAAATAACAAATGTTCTACAAAGTCTTAGCTTTTAAAAACATGTAACAAAAAAATTAATAAATTGTCTTTTGTTTAAATTTTTTAATATTAAAGAAATTTTCGATAATTTTATTGACGAGAAAAAGGATTAAAATGTCAGTTTATAAGACTTAATATTACAATTTGTTTTATTATATTATATATTTTTATCAATAAAGTAATCGTTGGAAACATTATGTGTGAGCTAAAACAAAATTTTGTGTCATAATCATAATTGAATCACAAAATGCATCCAAGTTAGTTTAAAAAAAAAAACATAGAAAAAAAAAAGACTTAATTTTATTTACACAATTTTTTATCGTTGTCAATCACAATTTTTTTTATTGAACACAAAATTTTTATCGGGTTTTAATAAAATTAATGATGTCTAAACCATTAAAAGAGAAATGGCAGCCGGCAAAACTAGTTCGAAAATACGATAATTTAGTATCGTCGCCACAATTTAAAGATCTTAGACCGTTTATTCCTTCCTACGAAAAGGTACTTAAATAATATTTGACATTAATCTAATCTAGTATCTAATTTGAGTAATATATTGTTTGAAAGGACCAAAATATAAATATGAATTTTATTATGGGTTGGGAGTATGGCAGAATTTGGACGAATGAACACAAAAAATGGGAATCGATCAATTATTCACGAACAGCTAACGATGATAGTGTGAAAGAAGGCTTGCTATTAAGACGATATGTTGTTAAACCTATGAAAAAACGAAAAAACCAAGAAATTTCTAAAAAATCTAAATAAATTTATATTTTTTTTCACTTTATAAATAGAATTATTGTATTAGGCGTCTTTTTTACAAATAAATTTTTGTAATTGATTTCTAATTAAATATTTTACTTTATTTTGATATTAAATATTACATAGAATTATCATATTATGTATATAAGACCATAAAGGTAGCTGATTACCTAAAAATTAAGGTCCTCATAGTGGTGTCGCGCCAGTTGCGTACGTGCCAGTTGCGTACTATCATTATTTAGTGCTATTTGCGTACAAATAAGAATCGGGTCAAACCCTGGTAGTGAAGCTAGTTAGGCCGAGTGCCAGATGCGTACAGCGGTTTGGGAAGGGTCGAGTTGTGCCTATGGTCAAAATATAATATTTATAATACGCTAAAGTCAGTATTTAATTTTAAAATTGACCAAGTTTATATTTATTGGTTTAAATTTGATTTGTGTAGATTAATATTTAACAAATTCATATCGTTTACCAACTTCGTTACTTTTTACTATATTATGATAAATTATGCTTAAATTCGTGATATTAAATTTGTAATAATAATTACATAAACTTTTCCTCACACTTTTCCGTAATCATTTTGGAAATATGTAAATTAAAACACTCGGTTAAATTTTCACAATATAAAAAAATAAGAACAAATTTTGTTAAACTTTTTGTAGTATTACCTTCTGATAATGGCTTAACACTAGAACTACCAACTACGTCAATTTGACGTATTTAGAAATTCGATTTGTTGTTATTTCGTTAAAATGCTACCGAAAAACTTTTCGTTTGGTGACTTTTTATCATTTTTTATGTACTTCAAGATGGCATACTTTTTTTTTGGATTGAATAATTATTTTTGCAATCATTTAATTGTCTACCTAGAACTACCGATACGTCAATTTGACGTAATTTCTTAGTTAAATGTTTTTACACATAATAATAATAGTTTATATTATATTATTTATAATAAAAAATTTAATATATATGCTTATCAATATACATTTTGATTGAAAATATTCTTATAACTTGAGTTGTTTCATTACAAAAATGTAATATGTAATATATTGTTTGAAAGGACAAAAATATAAATATGAATTTTATTATGGGTTGGGAATATGGCAGAATTTGGATGCGTGAACAGAAAAAATGGGAATCTTTCAATTATTAACGACCAGCTAATGATGATACTGTCGAAGAAGGCTTGTTATTTAGACGACATGTTATTAAATCTATGAAAAAACAAAGAATTTCTAAACAATCTAAATAAATTCACATTTTTTTTTTACTTTATAAATGGAATTATTATATTAGGCGTATTTTTTACAAATAAATTTTTGTAATTGATTTCTAATTAAATATTTAACTTTATTTTGATATTAATATTACATAGAGTTATCATATTATGTATATAAAACGACAAAGGTAGCTTATTATCTATATATATATATATATATATATATATATATATATATATATATATACAAACTTAATCCCAAAGCTTCTTATTTAAAATTTTCTTTAATAAATAAAATGAAAAATGCATTAGACAACAAGACAACTTGAAAACTAGAAAATTTCCTTTATATGCATAGTTCTTATAATATAGTTTTGTATTAATTTTTATTAATAATCGACGTTTCGACGTACTCCACATACATCATCAGCAGGAAAAAAATACGCAAAATTATATCCGAAAGCCATTTTATTTTAATGTACCATCTCGGTTTATAAATTGAAGAATGTTTTTTAATATTAAAGAAATTTTCGATAATTTTAAAAATAAACTGAAATTACATCAATCACATATAATTTTATTGACGAGAAAAAAGATTACAGTGTCAGTTTATAAGACTAAAATATTACAATTTGTTTTATTATGTTAAACGTGTTTTTTAATTATAGAAGGATCTGGTGGTTCTGGTGTTTCAAAAATTGTTTCCATTGGTTTAACTAATAATTAAATAATAAAAATTATAATAAATAAACAAAATTAATAAGTTACACTTACTAATTTTGGTCTGGGGACCTTTAAAAATTTTCCTTTCCTCAATATTTAATTTGATTTTTTTCGGGTTCTTATTGATACTGAAAATTCAAGAGTATTAATGTTCTGCATAGATTTATATTCATATTTTTATAATAATCACAATTTTATAAAATCAAGTTTAATCAAAATTAAACAGTAAATTAAGATAGTTAACGTCTGTTTTGACCAAATTTCCATCTTTTTTCCATTTCGTAATGTGACGTAAAACAAATTTCGTATATTTCAAGCAAGAAATAAACAAGAAACCAAAAAAATTAATTATGACATTTCATAAACTAAAGATGTAGTTGCTTTTAATTTAAATCAAATTCAGTTAAATATTTGAAATTTACATTATTAATGTAATAAATTTGTTTATAATATAATTTTTCGTTTTGAAATGAAAGTAAATAAAAATATATATTATGTATATAAAACGAAAATAATAACGAGAACTAGTAAGCAAATTTACCGAGTTTTTGAAAATGACATTTTGTTCATAACTTGAATGTATTTATAATAATTTAAAAACGAAGCAGGTTTAATAGAATTATTAATTTAATTTAATTAACTTACCTTGATTTACGTTTCCCCATATTAGTAATACGAAATGTAAAAAATTATGACGCTTTTGTAAGTATGATAATTTTTTCTTGTTTTGTTTTACTTGAATAAAAATAAAACAAAAGTTGTAGCTAGGAAATACAATTTTATTGATTTTCAAATTTACACGGATATATAAATAAAATAAAAATTATGAAAATAATAAGAAATTTATTGAGCTTGTTTTAGAACTTAAATAATAACGAAATTTTGGTTATATTATTTAAATGATAACAGTAAATAGATTTAGACGATATGTTATTAAACCTATGAAAAAACGAAGAATTTCTAAACAATCTAAATAAATTCACATTTTTTTTTTACTTTATAAATGGAATTATTGCATTAGGCGTTTTTTTTACAAATAAATTTTTGTAATTGATTTCTAATTAAATATTTTACTTTATTTTGATATTAAATATTACATAGAGTTATCATATTATGTATATAAGATGACAAAGATAGCTGATTATCTAAAAAATTAAGGTCCTCATAGTATCCAAGTAGTCCATAATTAAAAGCTACTTAAAGGCTAATTAAGTGCCCTATTCCCGAATTTTAGGCTCTTCATTTTTTTAAAAAAAATCGAAGATTCCGCTATCTTAAGACTAAAGCTATAATTTGGAAATAGGGCACTTAATTAGCCTTTAATTAGCCTTAAATTATTGATTATTTGGATTCCAATTTGAACTTGTCGTTTATTTAAGGTTTCGCTAGCTTAAGCTTAAGGGGAGGTTCTTTTATAATTGTACCAAAAGTACCTGATATTTGACATTTTTTTTTTGAGGAACTGAAATGACTTAGACATGTGCGCTTTTTTGCAAAATGTTTATTCAGGTTTTGTCTACAAAACAATTTTTTTTTAGTTTTGGATATTTAAAAATGTCGTCCAAAATGGCGGTTCCGGGAAACGATGTTGTAAAAACAAAATTTATCCACGGGCACGATACAGGTCGCAATTCGTCACCTAGAAGCATGAAACCAAAACGACCTTAAAGATTATATTTCATAGAGGCATCTCTACCTAAAAAATATGAAAAAATTCGTTATAGAAATATAATGGCGGCTACTTGAAAATAAGGTATTGTTTTTTCGCATAATTTTTCCACTTTGCCCTGTTGTAAAAAATCGTTAATGATCAAAATGTTGCAATTTTGTAGGTAGAGATGCCCGAGAATTTTGTTTCCTTTTAGGAGGACAAAACGAGAAGTTGATTGGTTGAACGGTTCAAAAGTTACAATGCCCGTGGATTCGAAAAATGTAGTTTCGTATAAAACGCGTTTATAGTTTTGGAAACGGTTTTTTCTTGTACAATTTGAGTTACTTGATCAATTTGTCCAAGAATAAGTGAATTTATAGGTTTTTGGGGTCGCTGAATACGAATTTGAGGTCAGATTTAAAAAATTCAAAATGGCGGATCCAATATGGCGGCCAAAAAGTGATCTTAATCAATTTTTATGAAATTTTGACCACAAAGATTTTCGAGAAGATTGAACAAAAAATCGAGATCAGTTTTGAAGAATTCAAATGATCAACTTACAATCAATTCGCGATTCCGGTTGAGGAGCGCGCGGCTAACTGGCTGCCTGACGTTTGGACGTTTTCATAGGGGAACTCAAAAACTATAAAAGATATGGAAAAATGGACCGCGCATCTTTGATCCCTTTTTTTGAGAGAAACTCAATTATGAAAACAAAAATTAGCTATCGTCTTTTGTTTTCGAGTTATGGCGAAAAGTTCGCTTTTTCCGTATTTTGATAAATGGCGATATCTCGATGGTTTTTTAAATTAGACAAAAATAATTTTTTCATTTTTAATACACTTTTTTTAGTAGAACGAAATGGTTTTAACAGATATTATAAATCTCCGCTAATTCTCGGATTATGACATAAAATTGTGTTTTTTAAATACAAATTATAGTCGGCTCTGACTTAGTTAAATAGAGAATTTTTTTCTCTTTTCAATGATATATATCATGTAGAGTTGAAAATGGTAAAAACTGCCATTTTTTGAAATAAAATAAAATTTATTATTGATTCGTCATTATTTTTTATTGTTGTATGATCTTAGTAGGCGTGTGTTATTTATAGTAGCATCTATTCTGGTAAAACCATTGTCGTATGTTCATTATTAAATCATTACGACTGAAAGGTGAAAATGGTTTATGAAAACTACGAAAAATATATTTGTTAGAATGCTTTATTCTAAGTGATAACAGTTGCGTTAATGCATCCGAACTATATTTTAATCGTTATCCAGAAAGAAGACAACCACATAAATCTATTTTTGCAGAGAGAAAAAACTTATTTTTCCAGCAAGATGGTGCACCACCACATAAGACGAAAAGAGTTTCGGGATTGCTAGATACTCATTTTGGAAATAGCTGGATAGGGAATAACAGACCAGTTAGGTGGCCACCACGATCACCCGATCTTACACCTATGGATTTTTTATTTGGGGATATATTAAAGATAATTTATATAAAAACACGAATGACAATATCGTCAAACTAAGACAAAATTTTATAGAATGTCTTAATTCAATTTCCAATATTCATATAGAAAATGCAGTTCGCAGAATTGCAAAGCGGTGTGATTTATGTGTTAATAATAATGGATACCAATTTGAACATTTAAAGTAATTTAAAACTTTTGTTACTTCACATTTAATGTGTATGACAAATCAATAATAAATTTTATTTTATTTCAAAAAATGACAGTTTTGACCATTTTCAACCCTACATGATATATATCATTAAAAAAAAAAAAAATTCTTTATTTAACTAAGTCAGGGCCGACTATGACTTGTATTTAAAAAAACACAACTTAATGTTAAAACCCGAGAATTAACGTATAATTTATAATATCCCTTAAGACCATTTCATTCTACTCTAAAAAGTGCCTTAAGAATGTGACAATTATTTTCGTCTAATTTAAAAAACTATCGAGATATCGCCATTTATCAAAATACGGAAAAAGCGAACTTTTCGCCATAACTCGAAAACAAAAGACGATAGCTAATTTTTGTTTTCATAATTGAGTTTCTCTCAAAAAAAGGGATTGAGGATGCGCGGTTCATTTTTCCATATCTCTTATAGTTTCCGAGTTCCCCTTTAAAAACGTCCAAATTTGCCCACCCTGTACATACTTAAACGGGCTTCTTTGGAAACATTTACATTCCTAGCAAAAGTTACCAAAGCACCCAAAACCTTACAACCAGCATTTACAAAATAGATGAATAATATAATACAATGTAAACTATATATTGTACCTATATTAACCAAATTTCTACATACAATGTTTGCGTAACAAAAATAATTAAAAAAAAACAATTATCTATTTATAAAAATATTATTATAAAAAATATCATAAAATCAGAAACAATTATTGAGCAATTGGAACATATTTCTAATAGAAAAAAAATATACAATTAGTAAATTAATATTATTTAAATATTATAATAAAAAGTTGTGTTAGTTAGTTAAGATGGTTCGGACATGTTGAGCGAATGTCTAATAAACGTTTGGTTAAAAAGATTTATTTGAATAATTTTGAAGGTATACGTTTTCGTGGACGTCCGATGAGTAGTTGGAGTAGTATGATTAAGAATGTTTTGCGAGAACGAAAGTTTCTAAGTAGTAGGAATAAAAGAGCATGTATAAGAGGAATTGTGAATGTAAATGAAGCGAAAGTTGCTTGTTTGAATAGGGATGTTTGGAGGAAACTGATTTCGAAATAATGGAAAGAGAATGTGCCACATCCTTCTGGGTACATGGCGTGATTGTGTATGTATGTATAACCTAAATAAAACGAAAAACTTTTTACATTGTTTGTCTAATTTATAATTAAGTTTTTAAAAATTGACTGATCTTGGATATGTCATTTTAAAAATGTGTTCATACTCATAAAAACACGTAATTTATATCACTTATTATAATAAATTCAAACAAAAAGCAATCTAATGGCATAATACAAAATATAAATTTTACATTATCTAAATTATCAGAAATGCATTATCTAGAAATGCAAACGTGATTTGAAAATATTGTATTTGTTAAATTTTGACATTTTAGTAGTTTCTTGATAGATATAGGCAATAAAAAAGTACTTACTTGTGACCATCTTGGCAGAGAACTATTTAACATAACATAACAGTAATGGTATACCAAATACTATACCATTACGTAGTATAGCTTCCAACTATATATCCAACTATAATCATTTAACATAAAAATACTTTCTTATAATTTCCAACACGAAAATTTTACAAATCATTGTTTAGAAAACAAAATACGAAAAAAAAGCACAGGTTACTTTCTGAACAGTGTTATCTGTCAGTTTAGTAACTAAAGATGGCCACGTATAAATACATATTCTTACCTCACTTTTTACCACTTTGACTGCAAGGAAAAGTGGTATAGCGTTTGGTACGGTGTCTGTAACATTAAAAAAAAAAAATTGTGTATAGAAATTTTTCATATAGTCCCTAAATGACGAATCTGAACTTAGTTTATGTGGGTGTATGTGTGTGCGTCGTCAGCTCGCTCGGTCGTAAGTCAAAATTTTGTGGCCGCAACTCCTCCTAGACTGTTTAACCGATTTTAATGAAATTTTCAGGATACATTTTTCTAGTGACCAAGATGGTTTTATTTTTTTCCAGTGATGCCAACTTTCCGAGAAAAAAATTACTAAAGCTTATAAAAATTCATATTGGCTACATTATTTATTCGATTTTGATTAGATTTTCAGAAAAGATTTTCCTAATGCTTCCATTAATTATATAATTTTATTAATATTCAGTGTTGCCAACTTTCCGAGAAAAAAATTACTAAAGTTTTAAAAAATTCATTATGACCACTATTTAACCGATTTTAATCAAATTTTCATAAAAAATTCTCCTAGTGCCTAAATAAATTATGCAATTTTAACAAAATACAGTGTTGCCAACTTATCGAGAAAAAAAAATCACATTTTTTTTTAATTCATTGTGGCTACATTATTTATTCGATTTTCATAAAATTTTCAGGAAAGTTTTTTCTAGTGCCCACATAAATTATAATTTTATTAAAGATATTGTGTTGCCAATTTTCCAAGAAATGTCAAAGTGGTATATATATGGGTTTACCCATATATTTCTAATCTTGTTATATATTTGCACTCCTTTAAATAGTAATGTGTTCTGTCCTTGTTTTTTTTTTACTATAAATTTTGTGTACTATTAATTTATTCTTGTGCCGAGTATTATGATTATGTATATATTCAATTTTAACTGTTTTAACTAATTATTCAGAAGCATAAGTTGAGTTTCGCCGAAATGTCCATTTTAAATAAAATAAGTAACCTTAATAGTTTACACGGCTTTTTTGATTTTCTACTCACTATAATTATTAAAAATTAGTAATATAATGATTTAATTTTAATAACATATAAAAATTAATTATTTTTAATGAAACACAAACATAAATAAGAGAACACATGTGCTAATATACCACTCCCAGCAGTTTTCAATTTCACCACCAATTTATGCGCGTTTAAATATTGAAAAAGGTAAGTCTATATAGGTTGAATTTGAAATAAGCTTTCTGCAATTTTGTCAATTTTCTTCGGAAATACCAAAAGTCGACAGACAACTCTAATTCCAACACATACATATAAATTCATTCGAAATGGCACAAAATGCTAATCATTTTGTCTAAATTTATGCAAATCTTTTGTTCTTGAATTAATCGTACAGATATTCAAAACTACCTAACCTTAAAGACGCATTAAAATGCTAAATACGAATTGCAATTTACAATAGTCTAAATATCATAATCGTAATATTGTTTGCAATATCGTAGTAATAAATGAACATAATTGTCTCCTAATGTACATACTCCTATCTACATATTTAAATGTTTTGCTTGCAAAACGATTTTCATAAGTTGTCAGTGTATGAAGTTAGTTAGTTAATTATAAAGATCCACCCACGCGCTGTGACCTTCACCTCTTCAATCTGAACTTTGTGTCAAGAACAGATTTTTACTATTAAACTATATATTGATTAAATCTGATATTAAATTATCTATTGATTAAATCTGAAAAGTTAACGAGTTAAGCCTGTATTACATTAGTAGAGCTAGTAGTAGAGTACATACTATCTCATAATTAACATATTATACATAGTTTTCAAATAATAAAAAAAACAAAACTTTAGATTCGTCTTTCACTAACACCCATATGTTTACATTACGCTAATAATGGAATAGTACGTTACTCTACCACCGTACTCTACTAATTTAATCCAGACTAAAATAAGATGTAAAATTTACTTGAAATATGTAATTCCGAATACTCTACTTGTTTATATTATGAACATTAGAGTGGTCCACAAAGAAAATTATTTTTTTATTATTTTTTTACGCACCCCCTAAAAAAACTTAATAAAAAAAAAAAAATTTGAGCCAAGTTTCGTCAAAAAATATATTGATATTAACCCGTGCCCCACTCAAATGTAATTTAACATAGGTTTTGGATAGTTTCATAAATGGCGCATTATAACTGCCTGGATTCTCGAAAGTTCTACTTGAGCGGGGCAAGGGTTAATATCAATATTTTTTGACAAAACTTGGCTCAAAAAATTTCGTTTTTAATGAAGTTTTGTTTTAGGGTGTGCGTAAACAAATAATGACCCTAATGAACATATTTAGAAAAATAAAAATAACAATACAATGCAGTTTTGGTGCCTACGGTAATGTATGGTAGTGAATGTTGGGTTTGGTTGCAAAAGCATAAACGGAAAATGACTGCTGTGGAAATGAGATTTTTACGTGGGGTATGTGGTGTAACTAGGAGAGATCGGGTACGAAATAGACTAGTGTATGATGAGTGTGAAATTGAAAAAAATGTTGTAGCAAAAGTTGGTGTTAGTCAGTTAAGATGGTTCGGACATGTTGAGCGAATGTTTAATGAACGTTTGGTTAAAAAGATTTATTTGAATGATTTTGATGGTTTACGTTTGCGTGGACGTCCAATGAGTAGTTGGAGTGATATGATTGAGAGTGTTTTGCGTGAGCGAAAGTTTCCAAGTAGTAGGAATAGAAGAGCATGTATGAGAGGAATTATGAATGTGGATGAAGCGAAAGTTGCTTGTTTGGATAGGAGTGTTTGGAGGCGACTGATTTCGGGATAATGAAAAGAGTTTGTGCCACATCCTTTTGGGTATATGGCGTGATTGTGTATGTATGTATGTATTTATGAAAGCTTGAAACTAAAATGCATGCCTCGGATAGTACTGAACTGATTTCAAACTAATTCCATTTCCATTGTTTTCTTGTATTAACCTTCGGTAATACTGTGACAATTTGACATTGTCACTTGTTTGAAAGTTAAAAATAATTCCGCTTACGAACGATTACATCGGCCTAACCTCAATATGGAACTGATGGATATCGCAATTATTATATCCTTATTACTTTTATATTATTTCGGTGTCTTTAATAGTTGAATTGAACAGATTTATGATTTCAATATCATTAATTTAGAACTTATAAATATTTTGACAACTGTCATGAGATTCCTGTGAACCACCAGAGATGGCGTTACTGACATATTGCTGAATATTTTACGTCAGCGAATTAAATTGTGTTTTCTAAATTCAGTAATTGTTTTAGAATATTTAATTATTATATCAACGAACAATATTATTAGTAGCATCGAAATAAGCGAAATAAAATTCGTTAGTATGCGTCATGTCCGCTTGGTACCTGTATGGTGGGGAGATACCATAAATATATGCGCCTAGCTTGGTAGCGTTCTCTTGGCCAGCACGTCTCTCTTGCACGAGCTGTCTCTCTGAGCCGACATCTTTGTTCCTGTTGCCGGAGTGAAATTGTTTTCAATGCGAACGCGAGATTTTATTGTGTGAATATTTAGAATATTCAAGTTTTAGTAATTATAACGTTAGAAAATTTATGATTCCGGTGTGAATATTTTATTGTTTTGGTTGGAGAGCATATTTTATTTGAACGCTGGTAATTGCGTTCTAATATCGTCCACGTGATTGGTGACGATTGGAACTTGGCATGTCTGAATGAAAGTAGGTAAGCGATAATTGTGAAAATTAGAATCTAAATCTAGATCAAATTGTTTTCCTTTTGATTCATTTTTAAATTCACGTGACCTTGATCAATGACTTACGATTTATTCAGTCATGTTATTCAAATCTGTTTAGTTATTATTGTGTCATTACTCATTTGGATTAATGAACAATATTTTTAATTCTTTTAATAAGATATTTGATGAGAAAATAATTTGTAGTTCGAATTATTTTTATAGAAGAAATTTTCTAATGCTTTGATTTATAATCGATTAAGATTTTAAATTCGTTTTATATGAGAGAATTTTCTAAGATTTTGATTTATAATCAATTCAGATTTATTGTTTTTGAAAACAATTTCGCGACTGTCCCGATCATGTATTGTAGTTTATGTGTTGTGTTGTCAAATATTCCAAGTGCAATCCTATCATTGTAGCTTGCATGTTGTAATTGTGACGTCATTGGGCTGCTGTGGATGATTTGGTGAGCCTGTGTGCGTGAGTTGATTGAAGCGTAGCGTCATTATTCTGCGCGCGTAATTCGGCTCGGATTAAAGTCCATTTTGATAGTCGGCCGTCTTCGTAAAGATAATTTTTTTGTGATATTGTGGAAAACGTTCTATTATGTTTGAGGCAAGAAGCCTGTTTTATTAGTTTTGAGTTTGGAACGTACCACAGCTTTCTTTCGGAGACATTGCTCGCGTAGTTTCGACTTGTAGTCGCGACCATAGCAACGAAAGACTTTTGCCGCACGCGTCATTAGCAAAGCAAAGCCAATTGTTGTTTGTAAAGCCAATATGTTACTTTGTAATTATAATTTTATATTGAACTGTTAATTTATGATGAATCAGGACATTTAACTAGGTAGAGTTAACTTATTTTGTTTGGAATCGTGTGTAGTATATTTAGTTGCATACAGTCGAATTTTCATTGCATTGCGCTATCACATTCCTGATAGAATACGTTAAGTTCACTTAAGTCCTTTATTTGAGTCGTGTAACGATCTCTAATTTTTGTACCATTCTGTTATATTGATGATATTGTATGTTTGTATTCCTCTGTAATTTCAAGTGTATCAACTTTTGTTTCAAGTTCGATTTGTTTGATTATATTACATTTGTTAGTTCGGATTATTCTGCTGTGCCTTCTTATGTTTAGGGACCAGTCTGTGACTTTCAAGGACGTCTGAGTGGGATTCAGTCGTATTAGCAGCATCAGTCTATCTTGGAAGCCGAATTTTGGATCAGCCGCTGAATGAGATATACCATTATACAAATCGAGCACGAAGTAGTGACTGAACGATTTATTCTGAACGTACGAACGCCAACTGGGCATAATCAGATCTCGAGAGCGACCATTTTCTGGCAGTCTTCATCAACTACCACACCGCTACTGCGTAATGCGTACTGGCGTCCCCTCAGCGTCTACGAAAGCTCAGAAGAAGATCTACTATAGCTAGACCACCCGCTAACCAGCAGACGTCAAACAATCTGTCTAGATACACTATCACGAATGACATACATTTCTTTGTATTGAAAAAGAACAAGTAACTCTGTAACGAATAAAATCATCAATATAACCATTTTCGTTTTCAACCATCATCAGGTATATTTTTATTTAATTAAGTTATTTCATTTCCGAAACAAATTCTCGAAAAGACGAAAACAATACCTATCCCGTTAAGTTCCTTTTTGAGATTTGGTAAAGCGTCTCATTTTGCTTCGAAGATCCGCTTTCCTGGTGCCCATCCCATTAAGTAACATCATATATTAATCAAAGGTTCCTATCACCTTGAACCTACGACCCCGCTCTCCCCCAAACCTCAAGAGCACCGGACAAATTGATGTGGCAGGTAGGTTAAAATCAGATGAATAAAACATATTTCAAAATTTGAACACTTTGATAAAATTTAATCAACAACATAAATTTTAAATTCATCTTAATTGTCACAATACATTAAGACATCATTTTACTCTGGTGAAAAGTTAATGATATCAAATAATTTCCCTTAAACCATAAACAATAATATTAAAAAAAACAAACCTATATACATATTTCGAAAGCTAAACTGTTATCATCAGTAGCAAAAAGAGTGATTTTTGATCACTGGGTACATTGAGTATTTGTGTAACTTTAAATGACTAATTAGGACATTAGCATTATCTGTTGCTACTGATAAAAGCTTAGCTTTCGAAATACGTATATAGCTTTCTTTTGAAAAATATTATTATTTATAGTTTAAGGGATTTTTTGTTTCTTTTATCAACCTTCGTGATAGTAGCAGTAGCTAATTTAACTAAATTTCAACTTGGGAATATCATCTACGTAGTCCATTGTCAGTATTTGAGCAGCAACGTTAGTATCGTAGATGGAATGCATGGTATTCTGTAAAATCGTGACACAGAACCGTTCGCAATCACATATTCGCAAAACTCATAACAAAAGATGCCGCCTACACCCTCCGCACACAGCACAGAGCACAGCATAGCAGTTTATGTCATTCTTCTTACTTTATACTTTTATCTGTGCTGTCTTTTGCTGGCTGGTTGGCTGGCTTTGCTTGCTTCTACGCAATGACATACAAAACAAACGGATATGTCATACGTTCTCGTCGTAGTATGTCTGCGGACGAAGGTGGACACTTCGGACTGTTAAGCTGTCATCTGCTCTAGTGCTCGCATGATTTATAGCGAAATCATTTGCACAAATAGGTTGCGAGCGCGCTGCGCTGCGCTCCCTCACTCCTTCACTACTTCGCCTCTTTCTTTTTTGCTTTTGCTCTTGCTCGCGTCGCGTCGCGTCGCGCGCCTCAAACCAAACACTTTTAAGGCTTCACGCTTTTTTTAACGACTGCATGTCAACTGACATAAATTTCGTTTCGTATTTCGCATTGCGCTCGTGTGTCGTGTACTTTTTGCGAACTGTACAATATCCATTATCTCATCGAGCGACCCGTATATTTCTCCACTAATAAAAGTTATTTTATTTACCTATAAAATCATTTCTCGAAATTTATTTCCTGCTATATATTCGACGGAAAATTTAACAAAAGACCATAAATGATCGATTTTCAGTTCTTTGCTCCATATTATATTATATTTACGACATTTTTTACTAACAAAGAAACTATGTGTTTTTTTACCTAGATTTCAGGAAATACTTAGTCTGATCATAAAATTATCAATAAAACAAAACAAAAGTTTTTTGTTTTTTAAAAATTAGTGATTCAAAAATACATATAAGTAGGTACATATTTTTATTTTATAGTTCTAGTTTTGCGAAAAATTGTTGTGGAAATTTATTTTATTTTATGTTAATTACGTGTTAAAATATTTCTTATATTATTCTCTGTATTATTGTTTAACGAGCACGTTATAATGGCCATAACTCATTAATGATTCACAGACGGGGAAACTACTTATAAAATCTGGTGTACAAATTTATTAAAATCTCTTAAAATCCTAGTAAAATTAGTGTAAAATCTGTGAAATCATGGTAAAATCTGTAAAATCATGGTAAAATCCATAAAATTATAGTAAAATCCTAGTAAAATAATTGTAAAAATCCTTAAAAATCATAGATAAAGTCCGTAAAATCATTAACAGTTCGTAAATATTTAGTGTATATTATAGCACTAGCCCGATACGTAGTTTATTAGTTGCTTGTCTAAAAGAATACATAATTACATAAACATATTTCGCTTCATATTTTGTTTTATTTGTTATTTATTTTATTTTGAAGAAAGTCTTTTTTTCGAAATAAGACTTTCTTCAAAATTTGCTCAAAAAAATCTGAAAAAATTCAGTAAAATTGAGAAAAACTTAGCTACATAATAGCTAAATAACTTTTTTCTCTAACTCATATTGATTTAGCAGAAAAAATTATTAAAAATTCTAAAAAACATTTAAAAAAAATTCTAGCGCCCAAACGGTACATGCTAGCAAATTAAAACTAAAACCAAATTATATAACTTTTTATTCCTTATCAAAAAGTATTCTAAGTATTTCTTTGAATTTTACTTCAGAAAGTAGTATTCTGCATATTATCGAAATCCCATGTTATTGCCCTATATCAACCAAGCGAACGAACACCCTGTATATATATATATATATATATATATATATATATATATATATATATATATATATAAAGTATATTATTAAGTACTTTAAGAAATATTATTGTATTTATTTGTACAATACTGCATAAATTTATTATATTTACTTGAAATAGTTTTCGAAGAAAAATTAAAACACATTAAATAATTTGTATATGATTTATAATATTAAAAATCTCGAGTAAAATTCCTACAATCTTAAAAAATTTCATATAAAATCAGTAAATTCAATGAAAAAAATCATGTAAAATCTATACAATCTTACTTAAAATCCATAAAATCAACGAAAAATTATGTAAAATCCTTACAATCTCGCTTAAACTCATGTAAAATCCTTACATTTTTACTTAAAATCGATAAAATTCTATAATTGTACAATCCGGTGTACAAAATTTAAGGGAGTGGTTTCTCCCTTGTGACTCATCTATGACGCGAGTCGTAGGCGAGTACTGTAAATTATCTGAATAGAAAAAAACTTTGATTTGAATGATATTTAAAAACAATTTTAATTTAGTAATTAGATAATACTTTATCAACAGCACAAGGTATCTAAGTAACGGACTAAATTTACTGGTTATCTATTTTACGTCTGTTAAAATAAGAAAGAGCTGTAATGATTTGATAACTCACACGCGGTCTTGAATTATGGACAGTATAAACGTATTATTTAAAAGTAGAAAACATATTAAACGATATTTTAAATTATACATTTTACATTTTGCTACTTATATTTGAAAATTAAAAATATTTACTAAAAGAATCTAATGGAAAAATATCAATTACAATTACGAAAACAAGTTATATGCATTTCGAAAGTTAGAAATGAGTGTTTTGTTAGAAACTGCTGTAATTATTTGCGAGAACTGGGCGCGCAAGTTTGCTAAACTAGTTCAGCAATTGAACAATAAAAATGTGTGCTGAGTTTGGTGTTAGTGTTAGGTTAGGTTAGGTTAGGTTAGGTTAGGGTAACCTTGTAACTTGTAACTTAAGCTAATCGTTTCAGGAGACAAAGGAAGAAATTATGGCGCCAACCGTATTGTCTGTCCACATGACATTTCAACTTTTCGAACGTGTAACCAGTTGCAGTTGACGTGCTACTGCTATTTTAACTTATTGCACTTACATACCCTGCGCTATGCGCCATGCGCCTGCCTGCATTTTATGCTGCATCTAAATATTTGTACATATGTATAAGTATATAGTATATTTCACATTACTTTGCTTATTAGTTGAATCTGCTGCTTTTAAATGAAACTTTTTCTTTCATTTATACAAATAAAAGGTCTTTAATTTAAATTCACAAAACAAAAAAGAATCTTTTGTGATAAATATAGGTACTATGAGATAATTTGTAGCAAAATTTGGCTATTTTTGATAAAATTTTACAATTTTGATCAAGATTTGATAATTTTTAACGAAATGCACAATATTTTGCAAAAATTTCATAATTTCTGTAAGGATTCAACAATTTTTAACAAAAATCCACAATTTTTCTCAATACGTCACAAATTTTGGCGAAAATTATACAATTTTTGTCAAAATGCCAGAATTTTTAACAAAATTTAATAATTTTAATCAATATATTACAATTGTTGACAAAATATTTTCACTTTTCAATATTTGAGAGTTTTTATAGATTTGACAATTTTGTCATGTTTTTCTTTTATCAATTTTTGTGAATATTTAAAAAATTTGGTCATTATCATGGAATTAGTAATAGATATTAAAAATTGCACAGTAAAAATATTTGACACTATCTGGTATTCCATTTAGGACACAACGAAAATAGTTGTAAAAATTGCACTAGAAGAAAATATCAATAAATTATATTTGCTGTTGCTGCCAAATTAAATTAATACCAACATTTTTAAACACTACTGTCAATTGTAATTTATATACGAATTTAGTATAACTTGTTAAATGTTTACACGAAGAATAATATTATTTTTCTAACATCAAATCCAACACTATGCGTCTTTATTTTATTTTATAAACAAATATTTGTTTTCTCGGCAATTATAAGATCTTTTCATTACAAAAAAATTAGAATGAATCTTTGAATCATCCGAAAATCGGAATTACTGGTGTTCGGATTAAGTGAAGTAACAAAATTTTAAAGTATTATATAAATATTGGAGTGGATTTTTGAAGATTTACCTTTATATATATGAAAAAGTATTTGAAACAGGTTATAGAGAAAGATATAGTATCATATCTCTCTGAAGTATTTAACGTAAACATAAGTTTATTTTTATTTGTAAGCGCAGCGATTTTTGGCCATATTTTTAAATTTAAATTTTTATTTAGTCATACGTAACGTAAGCATTCTTCTGAATTTTCAAGTGTTGAAAATTTATTCTGACAACAAGTATGAATGCTCCTGAATTATTTTCTACAATATATTTTCGGGTATTACCATAAAATTTATAGATCCTTTACGATACGTTCAGTAATGTATCATTTGACTTTTTATTTGAATGCAAGCATACATTAATTGTTTTGTAAATTTATCTCTCGACATTTCAGTTGTTAAGAAACAGTTACTCCGTTTTTGTATACTTTAATAGTTGTGTGTTTATGCTATGATATATGAATTAATGCATTTTTTTATGGCATAATTATTTAATCCTTGAAAAAATTAACTTAGTAACGTATGCGTGTTATATTATCTATACAAGTGATTGAATAATTTTGTGGACTGTGGAATAAATATTTGGTAGTTTTTCGGATCAATAGAACAACAAAGGTTAGTAGGTATGAGTATGTTGTTTCAAATTTTATGTTCAAACTTAACACAAGGAACAATTTAATTGCATTCATATCGCGTGCTTGTGGATCAAAGGTTTTCAAACATTTCATATTTTTATAGAATATATAAATTTTTATTAGTTTCTAAGCATGCATAAAATGTCTTCATTTTTATTTCACTTAAAATCATATAAAATCATGTAAAATTTTACTTAAAATAATATAAAATCTTTCAAATTTCGCGCGAACGATATTACACTTAGGCGATTTGAATATCTGAATCACTACAATTATTAGGTACATGTCGTGATTGTGTATGTATGCATATATATATTAATGATGAACTTTTTTTTGTACATAGTAACGTATAGTTACAATAGCATTGATATATATTTGTTTACAAATTGTGAATTAATTATGATTATTTAACATGATTTTTCCATAAATTTCTTTGTTTTGTCGTAGTCCGTGTGAAAAAACATATTGGTAATCACTGTCTAGACGTTTGCGTCGTACTTGTTGGCATGGTCGGCGGCGGCGCCTTGAGCTTCGTCGCCTGTGGGTGTCAGTGTCAGTGTCCTAGTGCGTTTACAACCCCGTCTCGTCCGCGTGTCAGTGGGTCTGAACTCCTAACTCCGAGAACCGATTTATATAATATGGGTTATTCAGTACATAGCGGTTTCGCAGTTTCCGTCGCTGCTCGCTGCTGACCACAAGATATCCTAATGTACGTTTGGCATCGTCTTTATTAATTGACCAGCGTCATTTGATCCGGTCTATCCAATAATTCCTTTCAAATAATTAATGTCAATTAATTTCGGTAATTAAGTTTACGTGCCTATGCTTAATATACGGACGCTTGAATGCACGTGCATCTGTATATCTATATGTATATGGACTAAGGCAGGACAGGACAGGACGTAGGAGGGTTCAGCCAAGCCGTTTCGCTACTATGTGTAGAACTAGAAGCCAAGGGGTGTAGGCTGATCTGTCCAGAGGGATTGTAATTATCGTGACGGAAGTGGTATTCGTACCCCTTTCTCTAATTATTGTAAATCAATGGGATACTTGCAAAAAATATGTAAATATTTGCATATTTCAAATATATTTTATAAATTATACAGTTTTGAACATGAAACAAAAATTAATGATATTCACTTTACTTAATCTTTTATAAAAATATAAAATCAATAATATGAGAGTAGAATCTATCAAGTATTTTATAATATTTAGATATCTTTTCTCTGTATATTATTTTAAATAAATAAGTTTCGGAAATATTCAAAATTAACACAGACGTATAATTTAAACTTAAAAAAAATAATAAACACATTTATCAATTTTTAAAATAGGTACTTCAGAGAGTGAAAAAGCAAAGTTAATTAATATAATTTTTGTTATTTATATAATTCTCTGTAGTTGTTGCGTTTAATTTATACGAAAAATGTATGAAATCTTTTATATTTAATTTAAGAAAAATAAATTTTATCAGATTTAGTAAAATTGTACGAATACTCGTATGTATAGCGGCCAGGAAATGAAATACAGAGAAACGTGGAAAATGGACAGAGACAATATTTTCAAACTTGGTATGTTGGTAATGAGTAAAAACAGTACATTTCGTATTTGTCGTCGAGTAAAGAGTAAAATTTTATGATTGTCTGTTTTGTTGGGCGGGAAATATAGACTGAGTGCTGCTGCAGTATATGCAGCATGCAGAATACGTTCGTCGACTTCCCCCAAAGATATATAATTTCGCAGCAGCGAATCGTAAAACCTGCCTTCTTATAGCGCAATAAAAATTAAAATATTCTTTATGAGTTTGTTTGTTTAATTACTTAAACAGCTTTTATATGCGCGTTTCTTTATCAATATTATAACTTTTTTGTTTAAGGAACGAAATAATAATCCGTTTAGTGTGTCTTAGATGGGATTAAATATCCGGTGAGACGGTAGGAACGAAGGGACACCACCAATGACAAAGCGCTTTCTTTCTTGCTACGCCAGAGGATTAACAGGTCTAATTACAAAAGAAAATTACGTTGTTTGAAAATTTCAGAAGAAGGGCTATACTATTCTTACGCGGCATTCGGCATTGCCTATATATTTTTCTTTACTAAGATTCTTTTCTCCCGCCAAATAAACAGTTTAAGTTCTTTTATCGTGTAAGGTTTTTTATTGTTTTCTTTTTCTTCTGACGACTGTAAAGGAAAAATTACAACTGTTCTTTAACAGCTGAGGCCGTTACTCATCTAATTTATTTTATATATCTTCTCCACTTCTTTGTCTGACTTATTTCGGAATTTAGATGCAAAAATTAAAAGTTAAAATATGGAAATACTTTCTCAGCTTACATTTATTTTTATTTATAAGAATAAAATTCAGTGTATTACTTTGAATGGATTAACATAATTAACGATAGTTTTGTTTTAATGAAATTTTTTATCTATGAAAAATAAAAGAACATTTGCCACATTTAAATGAATAATCTTTTTAATTTTTTATGTTATTGTAAAATTGAATATTACTTATAAGATAGAATATATGTATTTATATACATTTTTAGTTCAAATTTTATTAAAACAGTAAAAAAAATCTTTCAGAACTTATTGTATTAAATTAAAAAAGCCTTTAGGATTAAGTTTTGTATATATTTTATTTAAAAATTGACATTTCAATATATTCTACATATGTATATTATCATTTTGTATATTGTTTTTGATGATGATATATGTAGAGTATATCAAAACGTCGATTTGAAAATAAAATATATACAGAAATAAATCCTTAAGTTTTTTTATTTTGTTAAATGTTTTTAGAAAATTAATTATTATAAAATGCTATTAAATAATAGCAATAAAAATTTGTAATTTTTGAATTATATATTTATAGTGTTTTAGAAATGTATGTAAAGTAAAGTAAAGAAAAAAAAAAGAAGAAAATAACATGACAAATGTGATAGTTGTAGATAAATAGAGGTGCCAAGAATTTGCAAGTGGAAGCTGGTAGTTGATAGTATTTATTAGATAGGGAGTGGCAAATCAAATCGATAATCATTATCGGAATTGATCGATAAATTAATGTCATATGGTTTATCGTATGTTTGGTAGATGGCGCGCGAGTGCTGAATCGTGCTGAGCATGAGTATATAGGCTCTGCACTGGTGATGAGAGATGTGGGGGTGGGTTGTGGGTGGGTGGTTAAGCAAGCAGGCGGCTGGCGTTTTCATTGAATTGTTTCCGAATACAGACAAATGGTGAATAATGATGGGTGTCAGGTGACGCTATTAGAATCTAATCCAACAAACACAATTAGGGGCGTCCTGACGCATGTCGCCGGGACGCGTCGTTGGCAGTTCACTCTGTCACCTAAACACTACTCATTAAGTTAATTTGGTTTGCCCGGATCCAGAATGCTGGATGCCGGATGCCCGCGTTGCTTTACGTTATGCTGAGTTTCGTAAATGTTATGTTGCGACTTTTTTTTTCTATCGAATGTGCCGCTGTCAGCGACTTGAATGCATTATATTGTCAATTCGGATGCTTGCTGACGAAAAACAGCTTTCCTACACTTTTCAATATTTCACTTGCAATCTGAAGAAATACTGACATTTTTGTTCATTATTTATTGTCAAATACGTAGTTTATATATTTATTTCTGCAAATATATATGTAAATATATATAGGTAGTTATAAAATAAATGAATAACAATAACAATAAAATTATATAATTTTATATCATAATACAGTTTATCAAATGAAAGATTTTTAAGCCTGAAATCGAATTTAACTTGCAAATGAATAATCGGAGACGAATATTAACAATTTTCTTCTACGGTTTACTTTATATATATAGAGAGCTGGAATTTTAATTTTGTATAGAAATATACTATAACTTATATAAAGGTTTACTATCGAAATGTAAGGAAAAAAAATTATAGAAAATTAAGCCTCTAGAGACTGCACCTATCACGAACTTTAGAAGAAGAGAGAAAAAGTTAGGATTAGACGATACAAGGATAATTAGACTAAAAAGAACAAAAAAGATTGCAATATATTATGGAAAATAAAATTCTATAAATCTGTAACTAAGTAAAAATTATTTTCAATAAATTAGAAACAAACGAACAAATTGTCATTTTAATCTGACAGTATTTTTTGAATCAGTCTTGAATATTTATTTAAAATGTTCAGAAATTCATATCAGAAGGGTTTTCTATCAATTTTATACGCTTGCGGATCAAGACCATTAGCAATATGGTACCAATCGGTTAGTATTAAAGAAATTATTATATTGTATTTGATAAATATCATTTAATAGGTGAAAAATGGTCATATACGCAGAATTACAGACGAAGATGTTCAAACATTAGCTTTGGAAATAATGGGAGCAAATGTTGCTACAACTTTCATAATTTGTCCTGCTGACCGGACAACAACTTTAGGCATAAGACTACCATTTTTTGTCATGATTGTCAAAAACATGAATAAGTATTTTACTTTTGAAATTCAAATTCGTGGTGAGCTATTCTTATCTTTACTATTTTTTAAAAACGAATAAATACATCTTTAAAACTATATAAATTTAAATAACATGTCATTTTAATAATAATTATCATCATTTTATTTTAACAAATAGACTATAAAATAATTACAAAATCTATGACTATAAATTAATTTCCAAAAAATTGCAAATTTATCTTATACTATTTTTTGATTTCATTAATATTTATAAAAATAAAATACTGCAATAATAAATTAATTTATAAATTTTCAATATATAAATTGTCTAACATTTATAGAAATAAAGAATATTTGTTTTCTATGTTTCTTTTCCAATTCGAAGTAGGAACATTTTTGATCTCGTATCGTTCGTAAATATAATTTATAATAGATTTTCAACCATTATAAAATCAAAATTTTATTTCCGATTTATAATTATAGCAATCCGATTATTATATTAGTGATATTTTGTAATTGAATAACTTGTTCTGATTGTTGCAAATAAGACGATAAAAACATGTCTCGAAGATTCCGTGTATCAAATTACCAATCAACAACTAGAGTTCGTCCATTTTGCACATCGTTACCTATTGGTTTACACGGCGGATGGAATCAGATACAATTTAATTTGGCCGATTTTACTAGACGTGCTTACGGTACGTATTAAAAGACATAACACTTAACAGGATCCATCCGATCTCACTCTCATTATAAACACATTAAATTTTGCTTCACGTATGACCCTCCCCCACCTCCCCTTGTATATTAATTTCCAGGTTCAACTTATCTCGAAACACTTCGTGTACAAATCCATGCGAATATTCGTATCAGACGAATTTATTTCTCCGATCGATTGTATGCTGACGATGAATTGCCCCAGGAGTTTAAGTTGTATATACCGATTTCGGTTCAGAAAAAAGCTAAAGCAAAAGCTGAAAAAGCTGCAAAAGTTTATGAGGAAAAAGGTACTGGAAGCGATAAAAAGGAATCGGTGATTGAAAAATCCGAATTTTTGGAAACAGTACCGTCAGGTGCTCTGCCCACACCGACCGAAACCCCACACCGTGTAGAAGTAATTTGTTTTTCTTATTTTGAAACTAATTTACTAAAAATGTACTTAATTAAGTATTTCCAAATAAATTTATCCTTGAAATAATTTAAAAATTATCCAAGACATGCCCTGTTTTAAAATTAGTTTTACTAAAAAAAGCATTTTATGCAAACTATGAGTTTGTTTTTAAAAATTAAAAAAAAACCTACATGTTTCATAATTATCTTAATAAATAAAATATTTAATATCAAAAACTATAAATTTTTAAAATATTTTTATACATTAACACATATATCTTAATTTCTATTGTAAAATTAATTTTGTGTTCAGTTTTCTGAGAAAGTTGAAGTAAAGGCAGAAGAAGCGGCACCAGTTTCTGAGCCAATAACAGGCGATGTTTCCGAAGCACCTACAAAAAGTCTTGTCCCAATAGAAGAAGCGTCTGTAGCCAATGAAGCGGTCCCGTCAGAAGCTGCTCCGTCAGAAGTTGCTCCGTCTGAAGTAGGTACTTCGGAAATGGGTAAAGTAGAGGGTGAGGTACCTGGAGAAGGTAAAAAAGGCGGTGAACCAGTTGAAATATCTGAAAGCGAAGCACCACCTGCTAAAGAACCTGCTCCAGACGAAGCCGCCGCAGGAGTACCAGAATAAATTCTTATTTAATTTATTATTTTTTTCTATGGTTATGAAATATATCGAAATTACAGTATATGTGTTGACTTAATTATTTATATAATTTATTATAACAATATGTTTAGCAAACAAAATCAGAAAGACTCGTACAAAAAAGACTAAAAACTTTTAAATAATTTAGAATTGCTCATTTAATAATATAGAAATGATATTTTGATTTGGTCTAAAATTTATTTCTAGATCTATACAAAGTTTAGAACACAAATTTTTAGCAATTATTTAAAAAAAAATATATTAGAAAATACATTTCACAATGTAAAAATTGTAGATAAAAATAGTAGCAAATGCGGACTTTATATATATATATATATATATATATATATATATATATATATATATATATATATATAAGGGGTTGGAAAAAGGTTCTTTTTTTAGAAACGTGCAGGTGGCGAGATAATTATATTATATACTTCTAAAACGATATAGAACGCCTGTTAGATATGGATTGCTTACTTACATGTATTATATCGTAGCGAAACGAGGGTGAGGACGAGGGCTTGCATTAAGGAAAATATAATGACTCTAATAATTTGATTACGAGGAACAAAATGTGTGATTTTGTTACGCAAACAAATTATTTCCACCTGATGTCGATATTTTTCGTCGTTTGAACCTCACCGACAAGTTTGGCTTGGGTGACTCAACTGAAATGTCAACTGTCATATTATGGTAAAAATTTGAGTGTTTAGCGTTTATGATTGCGTGGCGTGAAGTCGTTAGAATTTTAAGTTGCTTTCGAATGTTTGACAATAAAGCCAAGCAGTTTTCGGTATGATGTATCAAATATTTATCGGTCAATTCATCGAATTATACGTTTGCAAGTCGAACTCGAGAAACTACAATGTGAAGTTATCTACATAAAAGGTGAACATAAAGTTGCGCGCATTTTATTTTGTTTTTAATGGTTCAATGCCTGTTTCTGGAGATGGTATTGCAATGGGAGGAGTACGTATTGGAGACAATAAAGATGCCATACTGATTTTAAGATGTGACCTTATCTTTTGAAAAGTTTTGAGTCGTTGCATAGGTATAACTTTAATTGCCTGTTTCAGTTTGAAATTGAAGCTTCCCTTTGTCGCGATTACGTTTTTATCTGATTTGTTTTTTATTTCTAGTTCCGCGCGCAATCGTAAAAAAAAACAATATCTGATCACACATAAAGCGCTCCGTTCCGCTACACCATACATTTCTTGTTTACATTTTACTTACTCTATTCTCTAACACAATTTTCTTTTCAAAAATATTCCGTTTCGTCTCCTGCTTTCTTCTATTCGCTTTATGTTTTAATTTTACGTGTCACGCGTCTTATCTAGATTAGCTTCTACATTTTTTCAGCCTATAGAATGTAACGCAACGCAACGCAACGCAAACAATAGTATGCCAATAAAATCTAGTTCAAATTATTTTGGCTTTTTGTGATACAATGTATCAAATACTATATCAGATCAGCACAGTAGCGAGATTTGAACATCTGTCGACTACCTGAGCATCAACTTTGTTGCGAAAGTAAAAGTTTGCTAATACAATTTTTTATTTATATTTCATGTTGGATGTTGCTCTCAAATTAATTACTAGTTTTTAATAAATTTTTAATAAAAATAATTGATGTTAAAAGATTTATTTGAAACTTAAAATTGTTTTAGGACTTTATGTATGAAACAGAAAGTTAATCATTGATTAAATTAATACAGTGTTATGTAACTGACTTTATAACCAAGAATGAAATAACGTTTCAAATCGTTACGTTATTGTATAACGTTATTTATTATTCGTTTTCGTTACTTAACATTATAAATAACATTTAAAAAATTAATTGTTATGTTATATAACGTTATAAAAATAATTTTTATTTCTAACTTTGAAATGATCTGTAAAGTGTAAATTAAAGACAAATATTGGCAAATTAATTTTCATGTTTGAAATACAAACAATATATATGTTACAAAAGAAAACTCATAGAGAATGCTGTTAGAAAATAACTTTTAACGGAACGTTTATTGGTTATTATAACGTTATAAAACATTTCTGAAATATCGTTACGGTATTGTATTAGAAATTTTAGTTTAATCATTAATATAACATTATCAGGTATCGTTATGTTACGTTTTTAATCCGTGTTTATAACATTATTTGTTGTAACATTTTAAATTTGAAAGAAAAGATATAGAGATTTATTTTCGGTAAAAATTAACATGAAAAGACTCTGAAAATACAATTTACGGAATAATCTGTAGGCTAGCTTCAGGAACTTATATATGAGTCGTATAGATGCAAAACTCACTATTTGCAAATTTTAAGTTCTGAGATATTTGCAAAAAACTGTTATTGCGTAATTGTATTTTGATGATAAAATCTTGTTACTAGATGGCAATACTTATTTTAAATCGTGAATCATTGGTTTTATACATCATTAATTCATACAAAGTAACTGTTTGCTTTCCACCAATAAAATTTTTATTGGTGGAAAGCAAACAGTTACTTTTGCATCTAAACTATCAACGCAAGTAGTGAGTTTTGCATCCAACACTAAACTTTAAAGAGTGTTTCTCATATTAAATACTGAGTTTTTTTTCTAACTAACCTAAATATGGTATTCCTTGTAAAATTCTACGTCCAAATCGCGCAAAATCTCATTTTTCACTTTTTGTCGAATAGTGAGTTTTGCATCTATACGCCTCATATATAACAAGGCGAAATACGTATTGAGTAAATAAATAATTATATTGAAACATAATCAAGTATATATTTGAAAATACAATCTGAAAAATTAGTGTATGAATCATAAGAGGATAAACCATCACAAAACCAGTTTTATGATGAACTTATTTCGGTACAGATGTAATGTAGTGAGAAAAGTAAAATTCTGTTATATTTTTATAGCTCATCGAGTTTGAGTGAACATACTCTTCGATCGTATGTACATCTAAAGAAAAGATCTATCAATGAATCTTTATACGACATCGTATCGCTTATGTGGTTGTATCTTCCCCCAATGCAAGTAAAATTCATTACGCGCTATAAACCGAGTTATGTGTGTGTGTGTGTGTGTGTGTGTGTGTGCAGTAAGTTGGGAATCACTGGCCGAATACTGAATACCGAGTACCGAATTTTACAACAAGGTTTTAGTGGGCGTCGGGCAGTTGGCAGTTCGCTCATGTCCTAATCTATTCACACATGTCTGCCCTTAAACAATCCAATTTTGAATCTGATTTGGATGTATCAGCGCGTGGTGAAAAGAATATATATATATATATATATATATATATATACCTATATAATATCAGTATCCGTTTCGGTTTCGGATATTGTATTTTTTACGACGCTCCCACAGGGATTGGCGGGAGCCGGATGCCAAGTTATGAGCATCCCTCGTATTACTATAGCGATTTCGTATTTGCATATCGTGCCGATGTAAAAAATAGCTTCTTATCGGACGGTTTTTTTTCTGTTGTGTTCGGGGCCGCGAGAAATGTTACGACTGCGCTGGGACTTGGGATTACTTGCTTGCTACTTGATTTGAGACGATTGGATTTTGAAAAATGTCATTCACTCATCGCGGCTTTTTTCCTCTTGTATATTTACTTGTCATTTCAATTTATCATTCATCTCATAATCTACATTATTTATTTTGAAAACGAAATGTACATAGGATAAGTTAATATATGTACTCTGCAATTCTGTTCGCAACTTGTAAGATTCGTACGGTTACGAGATATTCTTTTTCTATCGAAAAAAGAATTTCATTTACTAGAGACAAAATATTGTATAATACAAATAATACAAGTTGGTAGGTACTTATTTTCAATTAAAAAATATGATATTCTAAAATTTATTTAATTTCATTGTGTGTGATATCTGATGCATTAGAGTAAAAGCTGTTTTATTCGGTATTGTATTAAGTAAAATCTCGTATATTTCAAAATTGTTCAATTTCAAAAATTACCGTTCTGTTATTTGCCTCAAGAAGTAATACAAATGCAAATCTATACATATATAATTGCATTTTTATCTTTTTGCAAAATCTAATTAATTGCTAACGAATGAAAATAAACTATGGTTATTTTTTATTAACAGGTTTATTAATTAAATTTTAATTGTATTAAATACATCAGAATATATATATATATATATTTTGGTTTAACTGTTTGTTTCATTGAAGTTAAATATGTATGTTTGTTTCTCTGGAAAATTTCGTCATTTGGAACCATGCTGGTTCCGCGCTTGCGGGATAAAAAACCTTTACTGTATTTATATAGAAAAATAAATATAAAATCAGTAAGTTGTTTATGATGTTTATGATGTTTTATTAGAATTAGAATTAATAAGGTGTAGATAGAATTTGTGTAAAAAAGGAGTATATTAACATAGGTATATAGAAATAAAAATCTATAATCATGCAGCTGAAAGGAAAATGTAAATATTTACGTAAGAATTGATGTAATATTAATAAGCGCAGAAAATAGAACTGATTAACATAACTTGAATAAAACAGTTTAAGTGAATTAGAATTAATGCATTATATTACATTGCATTATGCAAAATAGTAATTTCTCTCGAATGTCACTACACACATTATTTGTATTAGCATGCGTTTCGTACCTATACTGTTATTTTAATAACACATTTAGCCTTCAGAAAACTAGTCTGCTACCGGTGTCAGGTATACTTCTGTTTACAACAACACATTCTTTATTATTTATATACAAAGTTGTATTTACTATATTTATTTACCATAATCACTTGTTCTATCTTTAGATGTTTACCATGACAAATTGAAATTATTTATCAAGATTGTCAGGTTTTTTTTTCTAATTAAAATAATAAATTTCTTATAATGATTTTAATTTGTTTGTATATTAAGTTTCAAATCGAATTAATAAACCGTTATCAGAGTAAACAAATATAATACATTAAAAAATATTTGCCACTATTCGGTATTTCTTTTGGAACATACCAAAAATAGTAAAAACAAATCACATTTGCTGGTGCTGGCAAAAGGACAATGAATTAAATTAACACTAACATTTTTTGACACTATTATAAAGTGTAATTTATACACAAAACTAGTGAATTTTTTTACGCAAAAACATTAAACAAAAAATAGTATTATTTTTTAACACCAAATTCAACAGATTTTGAAATTTAATTTAGAAATAATATTCAAACCGTTTATAAGAAAACAGAGAATTCTTGAGTCCAGCAAATAATATGAAAAATAAGTGTATGAAAATTGAAGTTGACATAAACATATGCTAGAATTACATAGTTCTGTAACCTAGTGTAACCTTGGCGCCACTTTCTTGCAACTAACTAGCCTAGCCGCTAATCTCCTACCATACCTACCTAGTTGAGCTGCTTGGCTATTTGCTATTTGCTATTTACAGCACGGTATACTGCCGCTGCCACAGCTACAATTCACTGACTTGTCGTTTGTTTACAAACATACGCACATGTTTGTAGGAAACCTGCTTCGCCACATCAGAACCAAATACTTCGATAATTACGAAACTATTTACTTTGTTTATTGTTTTTTTTTCTTTCTTTCGAATTTCAATGAAATTCGAATCGTATCCTGTTTTATTACTTTAAATTTATTTGTTAGTAAACATTGCAACACACTCTATTTGCTAATTTTATTTATTTTTAATAATTACCATAATTATTTGATAACTTCTATTTTATTATTATTATTATATACGTATAATCACGTAGAAAATTTTCAACTTATAGATGGCAATAGTTACCTATTGCATTTACATTTACAAATGGGTTTATTAATCTTTACTTCTAATTATCTCATAATATTTTACTTACAATAAAAATCAATATATTTAAGCATTTCTATCAACAAACTTTATGTACATAAACAAAGTTAAACATTAAAATAACATTAAAAGTATAAACGAAATGACTTGTTAATATGCATAAAGTACTCGTGTGTTTATTTATATAATTGCGTTGAAAGCGTTAATATATGACAAACAAAATTAGGCATGTAAGCTGTTTTTTTTTACCGTATAGGAAAAGGGCCAGTCGTCAAAGGGACCACGACAGCGATACAAGTACTCACGTAGCTAAGTGGTGAGAATAAAATCATATCACCCCAACTGACATAGCAGTGTGCGTTTGTGCTACAGTGGTAGGTCTCTATCTATCTTAGTGTTGATATGCAAAACAAACATGTGATGAAAAGCGGTAATTTATCAAAGATGTGAAAATGAAATTACGGCCGCGTTATCATCGCATTTAAATAACCACATAGAATTGTGAATGGCGCATACCGAATTGGGTACTTTATCAAGCGAAATTTCATATGCTAAACAATACGACCGACGACGAGAAGACTTGCTTCTGCTTCTGTACCCTGTATGAGTTGGGCTGGGCCGGGCTGGGGCCAGCGCTAAATCGCATATGGAAATTACGTACGTCAAATGAAACGGAGGTCTTTTTTCAATTGATATTTACTATTTGCTTTGGGACTTTGGTATTTTTTTCTCTCATACGATGACACTGTATTAATGTTGGACATTTATATCTTGTCAGTTTATTTTAATGTGTCTGGAATATTTCAAATATAAATAATATCGTTACATTAACAGCTTACGAAAGGGGTATATACATACCTAGTACATTTTTATTTAAAGTCATTTAGAAATCAGTGGCGCAGTTTTTATGAAAGTAAGGTTTTTGCTGTATTATATTTTTTATTTTATTTGTTAAAAGAACTTTAATTTAGCTTATAATTATTTAATCATAAATAATTATTAATCAATAGCTTATTAATTTACTGCTTTCTGTACTAGTCTCGTTACTGTTAGAACTACATTTTTAACAGAGAGATGATCGGTTAAATTTTTTTATAATGTTAGAAAAAGAACTTATATATTATTAATATTAGAAGTTTATATTTCATATTTTAAATTAAAATATTAAATAAAAAATCTAGTGGAAACTGAACCCGCAATTTCACAATCTCCAAATGATTTCGGCTCAAAGTTTTTAGATATATTGAATTTTTGTTATGTCGAATAAAGAAATGATTTAATTCATACAGGACAGTTGAATTGATTAGAGATTGTATTTTGTCAGTTTAATTTAGACGAATTTACAAATTTTTGTCAAAATTAAATTGAAATACGTACCTACTTCAATATTATTATTAGTTTTAACTCTAAAGCCAATGAATAAATAGAATGTGAAAATAAAAGCTTGGAAATGAATGAAAACTGACCATTCGAGAAATGTTGAAATCACTGTATAATAGGAAAAAACAATTAATTTTTCTATTGGATGTAATTTGTATTTAGTCGGGTGCGGGTGCGGGTGCGGCCGCGGGGTGCGTGGCTTATAATTTCCCGTTGAAGCGATTCCATATTCAGCAAAAGCCCGAAGCGTGTAATTCGCAATGTAATGTGTTTGATTTTACGCGTTTGATGTTTGATCCAAACCACGGTTATGTTAGGTTAGATTGCGAATTTGCAGTCAATAGAACACACAGCGCAACGCACACGTTTACGCAACGTGGCGAAACACAACGTAACACAACTAACTATACGCAATACGTTCTATTTGTTTCGATGCTCGCTCTGGATACTGATGCACTGTTACGATATTCTGACTACGGTAACCTGATACTTATGAGTATTTGTTAAGTAATCCGACACTGTATTACATCACTGTCTTTACCAATGGGCCAATAAAATAATCTATCAGTTTGATCATCTTATGGTCGGCTTGAAATTTTCGCTAGCATTGCTTCCAGCAAGTCTATTTGCGTGGCTACTAATTTTTATCTAATTAAAAAAAAAAAAAAAAATTCGATACCTTTCAAATTTAAACGATTTTAACTTCTTATAATATGTTAGGTTCTTATTATTGTGATGTAATCATCTCCAAAAAAATAGATTAATTAATTTGCAATTATTAGACAATTATTAGTTTAATTAGTTACCAGAATTTGCGGATTAAAATCATGGACCTACATATAAAGAATTTGTTTATAACATCTTTTAGTCTCTTGAGAATGTGGACCTACATCGATATTTTTCGGTTACATAAACATTGAATTTTTTTTATTAATCAATTTTTATTTAATTCATAACATATTATAATTTTTGGATTTCATATAATATTTAGTTTTTTCATAGAAATTTTTACATATTGTTATTACTTGCTAAATATTATGATATAATACCGTATACTTAATATAATTTTAATGTGAAGGTATTTATTGTTGAAGATTAAAATATTTGATTTGATTTTTTTCTAGTATTTGATTTTATTTTTGTTGAATTTAAGGATAAAAATACGAACTGTCTAAGAAAGCGGTACGAGTATTATGAAGATGTGTGATACGATCAAATAACACTTATAAGAAATATTTTGTTTATTTTTCCACAGTGCATTGCTGAGCTTAGCTAGAAGTACAATACGAAAACTATTTCTCAATAGAGTTCGTCGAGGGCAGATAATCCGATAAGCAAACGATGGCTCGTAGATTTTTTTAATTTCATACATAAAATAAACACATCGCTTTTGTGTGTAGTTGAGTGACACATTCCTTACAACAAACGCTATTAATGACGAACCAAATATGAGATATATATATATATACATATTTTTTATCGCGCGTTCCGGTCTTTTATTTATTTAAAAGGCTGACCCTTCGAAACACTTCAAAGTGAATTTAAAGTGATGCGACACAATGCCAGTCGCACTCGCACTACCACTCGCACGTCTAGTTGGGGGGAATGTTGTGAATTTCTGAAAAACTTGAATATCTTATGAACCGTACAGAATTGGTCATCATCCGTTCTTTTCTTGGCCCGCTGAAACTGAAAATTTGAGTGAGTTACTGAAGAACGTTTTTTGCGTCTGCACTGGACAGCGCCATCCTTCATATCCCGACCAGAGATGGATCGATGTTTTTTTTATTCTTCTTCTTTTAAATCAAATTATGCATATAAATACTTTTTAAAATTCTTGTTGACAATTAATTACTTAAACATTTGAAATTTTATGTTTTAATAAAACAATTTTTTCAAGCAATATTTTTAAATAATAATAATAAAAAAAAGATTTTATAACTTATACAAGTAACTTTTGCTTTATTACTTATAAACATTTTTAACTTTTATTTTATGAGAATAAATTAGTTTTTACATTAACTTAAAAATGAAAATAAAATTTTCCGGTAAAAATAAAATAAAATAAAATTTGTTTGCGTGAACATATAGTAATGAATAATTTAAGGAAATTCATTTAAACGTCAGTTAATTTTATTGATCTATTTCCTGTTATCTTATATGCTACAGTTAATTTTATGTTTATTTTCTTCTATAATTTTTGTTAATACGGAAACACTAGTCCAGATGGTTTTAAATTAGTATTTTAGATTAGTTTATAGTGTTAATACTATTTGTCAATTTTTTAATGATAGATTTGATAAATATAATTATGGAAAATATGATGTTTTAATTGAAATTTTGAAACTCAGATTTTTGTGGTTGTGTAGAATTTTCGATATAATCTCAGAAATAAGATGATGCTCTATTGTAGTGAATATAAATGAGCCAGTATTTATAAATTTATTTTGATGGTCTTGCGTAGAGCTTAGTTAATGTTTTTTTAATTGACTAGGCGTGTTGTTCGGGCTATTACAATCCTGATATATTCTCCCAGCATTAGTGTATGTATATATATATATATATATATATATATATATATATATATATATATATACAAAATAGTGAGTGTTTCCCCTAGCCCTAGTCTAATCTATTCGGCTTTTGAGAAGTGGTCAGCATACAGATCTCTGCTTCATCTCCATCTCTATCTTCATGTTCTAGTATATGGATAATATAATGTCCGTTGCGACATCTCTGTAGGCGTAATGCCTCTAGTCGCTGTTTGCGTTCTCGCCAACACAACACAACGCAACGCATCGCCGTACTAGAGTCGACAATTCAATTTCGCTCGCCGATAGATTCTTCTGTAATGTGAAATTGATATGACACGAGCATAATAATTTCTTTTTTATATTTTGATTTAAGGACTTTCTAGATCAGTGCCGCTTTACGCTATAGTTCCGAGTCGCTTCTCTTCTCGTCTCTACACTTCCCTTTTCTTCGTTTTTAAAATGCGAACGATTTTCTATTTGTTGGACTTTCAATTTCGATTTTTCGCTAAGGCTGCTTTCGACGAATGAATGGATATACGAATGTATATGTTAATCTTACTAGGTTTGTGTAATGCATTGGAGGGGCGTTTGATATTAGGTTATTCTTGTTCTTTCTATTCTATTCACGTCCTCTTACCTTTCAATATCTTCACATCAAATTACATTTCTCTGGAAATTATCTATTTACCTATAAAAACTTTTTATTTACTCTAATTTTAATCTATATATATATATATATATATATATATATATATATATATATTGATATACTTCCTTTAATAATTAAAAGGATCCAAATTATTTGATTAGTATTTTATTTAAAATAACCAGTACTGGGCAGTTATACGATTGGGATGTAACATATACAAAAAAAAACCCGATACTTACATTATTTTTGTCGAAAATGAGTAAAGTAATTAGAATTAAATGAATGAAAAAAATGATGAAAACGGAAAAATATATAGAAATTTCGGTGTGTTAATCATACATACATACATACACAATCACGCCATGTACCCAAAAGGGTGCGGCACAAACTCTTTCATAATTCCGAAATCAGTCGCCTCCAAACATTCCTATCCAAACAAGCAACTTTCGTTTCATCCACATTCATAATTCCTCTCATACATGCTCTTTTATTCCTACTACTTGGAAACTTTCGCTCACGCAAAACACTCTCAATCATACCACTACAACTACTCATCGGACGTCCACGCAAACGTATACCATCAAAATCATTCAAATAAATCTTTTTAACCAAAGATTCATTAGACATTCGCTCAACATGTCCGAACCATCTTAACTGACTAACACCATGATGTAATATAAACAATTATTCCTAAATGTTTTGCGATTGCAAGAATTTAATGTATTTGTTGTTAAATAAAAGAAACTAAAAAAAAAAGAAAAGAAATGGTTTTCAATAAATTTGATTAGAAGTCTGAGATAGTGCGCAGCAGCGCGGAGACTTGGCGACAAATATACTTTTCGAAAAATATGTTTTGTTTTTATTGTGGCGAACGAATATCCTGGGTGTAGGATTAGTAGTATCATATAAAGTACGTAAGGCGTAATAGTCAATAAACAGAATCACAAAGGTAGAGGCAGACAGGCAGGACGTTAGCTAGATTTAGTACAGCATAAAGTGCGGCACCCGCCACCCGCCACTCGCTGCCTGGCACGTGGTTGGAACAATGTCCGATTTTTTCGTGGTTCGTGGTCGGGTCGTTATTTACTTTTAATATCTTTCCGTTACAAGTGTATCGTAGTCCGCAGAACCTAGTCCATGTAGTCGATGGCGACGCTAAGATGAATCACCCGTATTACGGGTGTTGAAACTTTTTCTTTCTCTCGATTTTGTTTCGTTAGGTTATCTGTTTGTGCTGTTTCTACAGGACCGGGCCGAGCCGGAGTGCAAAGTGTAGAACGCCACTTAAATGCAATCTAACTGTTGAAATAACAAATCATGTTTTTTTTTGTTGTAAATGTACAGGGAATAAAGGTGTTTTTTTTTATCTTGTGTCAGTTTTACGCCACTTGTAGTACGGTGAATAATGCATTTGTTTGCAGTAGATTTACGAGCTTTTCGGAATAATTATTGCGCTATTCATTTTCATTTGATACACTCTTGTGGGGTAAGAACATTGTTCTACAATAAACTATATCAGATAAACGATATCTTAAATTATATATAAACTGAAATATGTAACTAGATAAGAATTTAAAAGATAGTTAATGTTATTTTGTTGAAATTTTTCAAATGTGAATATCAATATGTCAAAAATGGCTTGAATATTAAAATTTTATTAAAAATATTCAAAATTTTGAATTTTTACTTACAGTTTTCGGTTTAGTGATTCTGAAAGTTATTTTGCGAGTTTTAAAGGTTTCTTTTTGCGAATATAATTTTTTATATGTATTTTTCAATAAGAATTTGTATATTTTTAATAAATAGATACTTATTTATTATTTGTTGATAGAGTTGAATGAATTGAATTCGGTCCTGAAGAGTGGACAAAAAAAAAGCAGTAAGAAAAAGCGAAGTGTCACGTGTTAAGAAATGTTTATACTAGGACAGTTTGAGTTTGAGCATCGTTGGTCGGATTATCGAGTGCTGGTGGCACGTATGCACTCTGGTACGTGTCTTCGTTGAAAGATTTAAACCAGAACGCGGGCCATGGATCACGTGTCCTATGATTAATGACGTCACACCGTTTTACTCTGCTCGGAACGCTCTGAACACCCTGTGTTTTATAATCACTGCTATTTGTCCAGTCCATTGCAATACTTCGTTTCTTGTCGTCTCTCTATCTCTTCTGACTTTTGTTCGCGGTGATGGCGTCTTTGTGTTTGTGGATTGATTAAGACGGCGACGACGACGATGGCGGCGATGGCGGCGCGGCGTCGACATGGAGAGGCCTTGAAACGACCCTTGCCCCGACAAATGAGCCTTCCGTCAATTGACGGCAACTGTTTTCGGGAATTTATCGACGACGTTACGTTTCCGAGTGTCTCGTAATCGTAATTGTTTTCGAGGGACGCGCACACAAAAACGATACGATGCGATACGATTGCTAGGCAAGCGATGCGCTATTTCAATTTGCGCTTTTTTCTCTCTAGTATCCGTAGTAGGGAATAGTAGGGATGATTTTTCATAAGATTAAATTTTCGACGGTGCGCTGGAATACTGCCAATTTCACTAAATAAATTAGACACTTCACTCTCTAACAATATTTATTTAGTTTGGCTCGTTCGAATAGTTTCTCCAGCAATTCTCGCTTTTTCTCTTGCAAATGGATTAAACGTCAATATTCAAATTTTGATAAATTGATATCGTTATTATTATTGGATTTTTTTCTCACGAGATATATTGGCTACATTTTCAGATTAGTTATTTATTTGTTATTAGACGTTGTAAACACGGGATTTGATCAGATCAGTATTATGTACCTATTATTTTTATGTTATTTCTCTACGAAAGAATACATAAATTATAATTATCGAAATTGTTTACAAAATATCGATATGTTGATTTTATTGCATTTATTTAATTATTCCGTATCATCATGATAAATAATGTATATTTGATTTGCGAAGAAGAATATACGTGTAAGAAAGAACAGAACAGAACAAAAAAGAAGTAGTAGTAGATATAATTGTAATTCTAGTCAGGACAGTGACATTAATTCAATAGAGTTATGAGTGGGTTTTAGAAACAGATTTAATCATTTGTGTATTCTGGCGTCGTATCCCGGAAAAGATTCTTTCCGTCGTCAATAAAGTTTGTGTGAAAATCGAGTTTTTCGGTTTGTTTCCTCGATGGTCACTCCACTCGTTTTTCTATATCGGATTACGGCCGATTCACCGTCTCGTCTCCATGTTTGTCCCCGATGCGAGCGACCGAGCGAAAGAGCGGACGAGCCCCGTACAACGGCGCGGAAGAGTTCTCAAGATTAGTGTTGTTCTAAATCTCGCCATGTCACGTTCATCTTCTGATGTAATTTGAGACCATTGCAAATATTGGGATGCGACGTGTTTTGCTAAAGCTTTGCTTGGGCCCTTATATTATACGTACGTACGTACGTACGTTGTGTTTCTTGCTTTTTCTTTACGGATTCTTTTGTTCTTTGTTTGTTTCTAAGGATTTTCGTCAAGCGTTCTACGACCACGTGTCCTCGTTTAGTCATTTAGTGTCACGGTTCGCGCGATTCTTGGGTTTACAGAATTATGGCTTTTACACTATGTTTTATTTACTTTTTTCAATGGAATTTTTAGGAGTTCTTTTGCTCAGATTTGTGTGCATTTCTCTTTAGTGATATTAATGGTTTTGGGGTGCGGTGCAATGCCCTGCACATTGTCTTATGACAGGACCGGAATTCTTCTTTTTTTTTTAAGAAAAAAAAAACGACTACATTAATTTAAATTGAAATTAAAATTAAAGTTATAGGTATGTTTAAGACGAGTTATTTTTAGCATTTTTATTATTAAACCTGTTAGTAAGATTGCCAGTTTATATAATATTAACGCATATAGGTATAAAATGAAAAATAAAATTAATATAATAAATTTTGTTAATAGTAGAAAGAAGTTATTTAAAACATATATAATATTTCTTGATTTAAAACTTGAGACAGAATGAAATCGCTTGTAGAAAGATACATATATAGGTTCGAGATGAGCAACTTGCAGTTCTCCGTATGTAATTGACACTTTGACATACGAAACGTAAATTCAGTATTAAAATCATTGGAGCGCGTTCCCACTTATCAAACATTGTTTCCGCATGCCTTAAGATTTACAAAATTTCATTAATTCTTGGCCTAGGGCCAGCAGCCAGCACAAGCATAAGAGTAGTGTATAGCTCGGTTAGACGGCGGATCGCAGCCGATTTCGGAGTAAAGTGGTGAGAAGTGAAGCGAAATTGCAGCTCGTTTACATCTAGGGCCGTTGGTGTTGGTATTGGTGTTGGTGTTGGCTGACGTGCATCTGCAAACAAACAATATCGTATCCGTGTAGTATATAGTGCAGTGGTCGCAACATGCCAACATGACACACGGCGCGGCACACGGCGTATGGGGCCATGGGTGACCGCATATCCGCAGTCCGCACCTCGGGCACCGGGACTAAGCGTTGCATTATGTTGCGCTGCGCTGGGCTACGCTACGCTAAGGGCTGAAGGCTGCTGCCACACTGCCCCGCGGTATTTGCGGATATGTTACAACTACTGTCTGAACACGACATTGATTGATTTGCTATGGATACACTGAACGATAAACAGTGATTCTCAAACCATTCGAATCACATATGTTCTCTGATCATTTCAAATTTGTTTTTAATGCTCGCTTGCCAATATTAATAGTATATAATTGAACGAACATGTAATGATATTTATTATGATTATACATACATACATACATTATACATACACAATCACGCCATATACCCAAAAAGGTGTGGCACAAACTCTTTTCATTATCCCGAAATCAGTCGCCTCCAAACACTCCTATCCAAACAAGCAACTTTCGCTTCATCCACATTCATAATTCCTCTCATACATGCTCTTCTATTCCTACTACTTGGAAACTTTCGCTCACGCAAAACACTCTCAATCATATCACTCCAACTACTCATTGGACGTCCACGCAAACGTAAACCATCAAAATCATTCAAATAAATCTTTTTAACCAAACGTTCATTAGACATTCGCTCAACATGTCCGAACCATAATAATAATAATGATTATAATAATCATTTTATGCAGTTGTACTATATTTTAACAACACTCTAACTTGTCACATATTTTAAATGTAATGCTGCACTGAGAAAAATAGATATTTAACAAATTGGATAGATATTTATTTGAAATATACGAGTATGTTTACTGTATTCACAAATTTATACATTTTTAAAATCTACTCACATATATATTTTAATACTATATTAAGAATTAAGACTGTAATACTATATACAAATTGATGGTATTAAATTTTTGTTTTTATTATATTTATAGTTAATTTTTAAATATGTATACTTATTTTGTTATTTTTAATATCTTGTGTGTTTGTGTCACCTTTTTAAATATAAATAGCGTTACGGTAAATATCCATTTTTCTCAGTGTGTGAATTATTACAAACTGTTGAGTAATAAAGTTATAAAATTTTTATTAGGCAAAAGTGTTGAGTAATAAAATAATTCAAAAACTCACTGACGTCAGTAATGAATATTATTATACTATTTAACACGCATAGGAAAACAAATTATGTATGTGTTTGTTTTAGAAACTGTGTTGGGATTTTGCGTATTTTTAAAATTAAACTAAATTGCATCAATTGCATCATGCTGTTTCGTAGAAAATCTACGTCGAATTTTAAATTTCAAATAATATGAAAATTTTCAAAATTGAAACACACATTATTATTTAAATTGAAAATTAAATATTAAAAAATATTTATTGCCAAATAATTATGAAAAACCGATACTATTTAGTTATTGAATATTATCTTTAAAATTAATTTAAATAATTTTTAGTTTCAGAGTTGTGGCTGCACGAATTGACGAAAACCGTTTACAAAGGTAAGAAAATTAAAATTTTAGTATATCTGATTCACAAAAAATTATTTACCTTTATAATTATTACTAGAATTCTGAACAGATTTATAGCGTTACAGAATGTTATTTTTCTGTCAGATAAAAAATTGCATTTGCAAGAAAAATACAAAACATTCTTTAAAGTTACAGAACTGTTTAGAATTCCACTATACATCAGGTAATTTAATATAATATTTAAATAAATTAATTTTGTAATACAAAATTGTGGAATAACTGAACAAAATTAAATAAATAAAATTTTGACAACACTATAGACGATATTTTACTAATGATTTGCTTAGTTTAATATTTTATCTAGTACCTATGGTAGGATATGTACCGATTAGTTTTCATAGAAGTGATTCATGCATCCTTATTGCAATACGGTGCTGGGTGCTTAACGTTTTCGTTTTTTTCTTAGTAATTTTATGTGTTGAGCCATCGTATCTCGGTGACAGATACGTTGCAGTGAAGGGAACTAGTGTACCAACACTTGCTCAAAACCTTAAGCCTAGTTTACATCAGTTGAGTTAGTAGTAGAGTTAGTACACTGGCATACTTTTTCTCCGAATCACTCTACTTTACTTATTTTGGTTTACACAAAGCTAGTAGTTTACTAGAGGAGAGTTTAGTTTAAAGTTCGTTCAGCTTTCGTCCAGTTAATTTTTGTACATATTCAAATAAAATATTGATGAACTATGACAATTATTTGACAATCTCAACAACTTTCGTTTATAAATTTAAAAAAAATTACACTCTACCGTTACTCTAGTCTATTGCAATAAGGCAGTGTGCTGGTAGAGTAGAGTAAGTATTGTGTTACCCTCTCTAGTAATCCATTACTATCTTTTGTACTTGTTTTTCACTTTATCACCCTACTCTACTCCGAGCTCTGTCAATGTAAACTAGACTTTACAAACGCTAACAGTCAAGCAAGCTATATGAGTCTTTTACGCGTTTTATAAACACGAACGCTTAATTATACGGCTTTTATAGGTTAAAAGAGACGCATACATACACACACACACACACAGTTTTTTTTGTTTTGTTTTATAACTTGGTGAAGAAGCATGGTGTGTAGAGGTGCGCAATATGACCCGAAACCCGTGACCCGACCCGACCCGACCCGTAAACGGGTCGGGTCACGGGTCGACCCGTGAATAAATTGGGTCGGGTCGGGTCGGGTCGGGTCGGGTCGGGTCGGGTCGGGTCGGGTCACGGGTCGGGTCGGGTCGGGTCACGGGTCGGGTCGGGTCGGGTCACGGGTCGGGTCGGGTCGGGTCGGGTCGGGTCGGGTCGGGTCGGGTCGGGTCGGGTCGGGTCGGGTCGGGTCGGGTCGGGTCGGGTCGGGTTACGGGTTACGGGTCGGGTCGGGTCGGGTCGGGTCGGGTTACGGGTCGGGTTACAGGTTATATCTTATTAATATATTTTAATATATTTAAAATTATTTTTGTGTATTTTGTTAATTTTCAATTAAATAAAAAAGAATACCGTTTTTTCTTTTAACAAAGTAACATCAAAATATATAGCGAAGAGTACAATAAAAAAAAGAATATATATATATATATATATATATATCAACCGGATGATATTTATAATTTAAAAAGTAATAATGTGTGTGTAATTCCTTTTAAAGCAAAATACATTTTTTTTGCCTTTTATTTTTCCTATCGAACAGTGCATCGTAAATATCATAATTATGAAGTGAATGCAAGAAATTTTGCAATGCTGGTATTGGTAATTTGTTTATCTAATAATTTTTTAGTCATTTTAAATATTCTTAATTTAAAAAATTTATAGTTAGTAAATAGTAAGTAATTTATATACAAATGTAACAAAGTTACAAAATCAACCAATAACTGTTTTTTCTTATTCCAAAATTATGGCTCAGCAATCTCAGCATATTTATTGTGCGAAATAATATATTTATTAAATAGTTTTTATTATACCTGTATGTATATTTCTTCTAAACAAAGTGTTTTTTTTTAAATGAAATTAGAATTTATGTTACAGTAATATTTAATTTAGCTATTCAGTTTACCAACTATTTTGCATACATTACAGTTATTTGTTAACTATGTAATGTTTTGGGTGTTATATTATTGTTAAATTAATATTTACATCATCAGAAAGTCACCATCACCTGGTGCACAAACCTCTTTGACGATGATATTTATTATGTCCATGAAGATGATGTCTGTGGTGCGCAATTAATGTAGAAAAACTGTAGAACATATTTACGCAGAAAATTCGACAAACATCTAAATAATACATGAGTTACAAAACCATAACCGTGTCAAGTTTCCATGGCAATGACTTAGTAGAGCGATAGTCTACCACTGTATTGGAATTAATTGCAAGTATTTTTACATCATTATTTTACTGCATGATTGAGTTATAGGCATAATAAGACAGAATAACTAGAAACTAGTGCTATCTTATGAAATCTATATGTAGAAAATAGAAATATATTTTAGTTTTTATGTAAAACAACACGAACACTGTTGAATTGATACCAGTACGGGTAACGGGTCAGTACGGGTAACCCGACCCGAAATCTGACCCGACCGACCCGACCCGTAATTTGACCCGACCCGACCCGACCCGGACTAACCCGTACTGACCCGTTACCCGTATGGCGTATGGCGTATGGCGTATGGCGTACGGCGTACTGGTATCCATTCAACAGTGTTGTTTTTTTCTACATATAGATCTCGTGAGATAGCACTATTTCCTATTTATTCTGTCTTATTATGGCTGTAACTCCATTATGCACAAAAATAATGTTGTGAAACTAATTCCAATTGATTCCAATACAATAAAAATATTATACTAATAAATTTGAAAATACATTGAATCAAATATCAGACAGAAGATATTACAATATTTTTTATTTGATTATATTATATATATATATATATATATATATATATATATATATATATATATATATATATATATTATATATATATATATATATATATATATATATATATTAAGAATATTTACTTGTAGTTGTAATATGTGCTAACTGGCCTTTTTATTATTATTTTATAAATATATGCACATCCACATATTTATAACTTGAATAACAAGTTCCTTCAATCAAACAGTACACACTTACAAAAAAAGAAAAAATTCTGATATTTGTAACTTGGTTTAATTTTAGATTTTAGATATTCGTAATTTAAAAAATTTATAGCCGGTTACTAATTTATATACATTTATGAAATCTATATGAAGAAACATATTTTATTTTTTCTGTAAAACAACCGTTGAATTAATACCCGTACATGTAACGGGTTAGTACGGGTAACGGGTCAGTACGGGTCGGGTCGGGTCGGGTCGGGTCGGGTCGGGTCGGGTCGGGTCGGGTCGGGTCGGGTCGGGTCGGGTCGGGTCGGGTCGGGTCGGGTTACGGGTCGGGTCGGGTTACGGGTCGGGTCGGGTTGGGTCGGGTCGGGTTACGGGTCGGGTCGGGTCGGGTCGGGTCGGGTCACGGGTCGGGTCGGGTCGGGTCGGGTCGGGTCGGGTCGGGTTACGGGTCGGGTCGGGTCGGGTTACGGGTCGGGTCGGGTCGGGTCGGGTCGGGTCGGGTCGGGTTACGGGTCGGGTCGGGTCGGGTTACGGGTCGGGTCGGGTTGGGTCGGGTCGGGTTACGGGTCGGGTCGGGTCGGGTCGGGTCGGGTCACGGGTCGGGTCGGGTTAAAAAAAAATTGAAAATGCGCACCTCTAGTGTCTTGCATGCTTTTTGCCGGAACACTTCTTCTTCGTCTTACCCTTACAACTACAGTGGTGGCAGCACTTACTGCCGGTTGACAGATAAGACTTCCTTGGCGCTAATTTGAATTTAAACTTATTTCCTACAGAATGGTATTTTATTTCTCTTCTTTGTTTTTTATTTATTACAAGAAAATTAAAATAAACAAAAAAAAAATGGTAAGTATTAATGAAAATAAGACCCTATTGGGCACTTTGGCTCATGGGCCCCTCTCGCTCATGGGCCCGTGTGCACCGCATTCCTTGCACCCCCGGTTGCTACGCCTCTGACCCTGTATATATATATATATATATATATATATATATATATATATATATATATATATATATATATTTAATTATTAATAACTAACATATTTATTGTTAAAAAGGTAGTTTTTCTAAAATATAAGTACATTCCTTAGATCATTAAAATTTTATTACATAACATCAGATAAATTCAACGAAAATGAAAACAAACCTAAACCTAAATAAACCTATATTTTATAAACAAGTAATTACAAACAATATTAACAATCTAAATTAAACATGTAACGTTTATTGATTTATTATATTAGTACCATTGTTAGCCAACCTAAAATTAAGCAAGCTCCTCCGACCGGCGCCAATTTTCTCAATCGATTTTCACCTGTAATTGCGTGATAATAGCAAGCACCAGAAAACAAACTTATTCCAATGATTAATAAAGATCCACTCTGAAAAAAAAAAAACAAAAATTATTACAAATTTACGGGGAAATTTGTTTGTAGGGTTGCCAACTCTTTCACAATCCTTACAATCTCACTTAAAATCATGTAGGAAGTTGAATTTAAGATCATATATTTATCGTATTTAAAAATTTAATATATTGCCCCCCCTGGTATATGTAAAATCGTTAAAATCGCGCTTAAAATTATATTAAATTCTTACAGTCGTGTTTAAAATTATGTAAAATCATCTAATCATTGAATATAGAATTATGTATATACTATAATAATGGTGTATGTGTGTGTGTGTGTGTGTGATCACATTTAAATATTTAATATATGTATGTAAATAAACTTAGATGCTATGAAAAAAATGAATCTCACTGCCATGTTGAAAAAATGTCAAATTAATATATGCGTAATTAATTATTGTATGCATAACGTATTTGTTATTGACATTTTTACATCACGTGGAGTCGACCCGGAGCATCTGTAACTTGAGCCCGGAGCACCAGAGGAATTTTTGTAAAACCGGAGTCTCCACAGTTGGCAACCCTATTTTTGTTGGAAGTGTCTATTTTCATCTTAAAACAGGAAACCAGAAACACGAAAACACGAGAAACAGGAAACAATTTTACCTGCAAATCAGAAACACGAAAATTGAAATTAAAACCAGAGAAAATGATATGGAAACGCGGAATGTGAAATTAAAACACGAAAATTGAAATTAAAACCAGAGAAAATGATATGGAAACGCGAATTTGAAATTAAAACGCGAATATCACGATATTCACATAAAAATATTCAAATCAATTTGCGAACGAGACATTGTGGGTTAGGTTAAGTTAGGTTAGGTTTTCTCGTTCTAATTTCAATTTTCGTGTTTTAATTTCAAGTTTCGCGTTTCCATATTATTTTCTGGTTTTAATTCCGAATTTTCATGTTTCTGGTTTGCAGGTAAAATCGGCAACACTGTACGTTCGTGTTTCCTGTTTCTCGTGTTTCTGGTTTCCTGTTTTAAAGTGAAAATAGACAGCGCCCTTGATTAAATTTACAATTTTCGGATATCTGCACATTGGTACGCCAAGTAATGCCAGACTATTGATGAAATGGTACATATTTCCAATTTTATAAATACGTATCAATTCCTCCTTCTGTTTCGGATAAATTCTTTGGGCCCCATATGCTCCAAAAAAGATCGCTGAAGCACCCATTAGCCCAGCAATACGAATAAATGGTCCGTCATCTTGCACCAATTTATATAAAGGTATACGTTCCGTAATTATGGTCGGTTGAACTGGTATTTCTTCGATTTTCGCCGGTAAAACGGGCTAAAACAATCGATTTAAATTAAAATTAAACGGGTTATTTCATGTCAAATCAGCCAATTTTGGGTTGAAAAAACGTTTTGGGTCTTCGATTTTTCTGAAACTAGGTGCATAGCTTTCTTGTGACATAAAAATTAATAAAAATTATGTAAAATCTTTACAATCGCGCTTAAAATCATGTAAAATTGTTAAAATCGCGTTTAAAATCATATAAAATCGAAAGATATGTATTTTGGCGCTTTCCAGCCTGAAATCTGATTGGAGACATAAGAACATCTGTTTTAATGACTTTTCTAACCTTTTTGAAGTTGAAAAAAGTTGAAAAAAAATTTTTCAATTGATATTTTATGTCAAAATATACACATTTACCTCTAAAAGTACCAAAACGCTATAAAATCGTTAAAAGTGCTATTTTTAGGTTATAAGTAAATACACTTCGGAAAACGTTTCAGCCAAATTGGAGATCCAAAAGTTTTTTCGACCCCAAAATTGGGTCATTTGACATGGAATGACCCTAATTTTACTTACATTCAACGTTTTCTTCGTTATACGAATCGTATTCTCCGTAAAAGGGTTTGTAAATAACATGAATTTTACATTCTCCGGAAAACTCATCTTATCTAGAAATAATTAAAAATAACGATTTTTTTAATGGACTTTCTAGTGAAATTGTGCAGATTCTTACCTATTATATGAACGGCTTTAGACCAAAGGTTAAATTTATACAATAAAGTCTCGTTCACTGACATACCTAACCGGAAAAAATTGTTTTAAAACAAAATGTGTATAAATAACATGAACACAGCAACGCTTTCTAGTTCATATGCAATGTAGAAGTTTAGCGTGATTAAAGTTGCGAGTAAAATTATTTTTTCTCAAATATATATATATATATAAAATAATAACAGAAACTGTCATTAAAATTTTTAATAATTGTTTCATTTATTTGTTATTATCAATTTTTGTAAGAGCATTACTGACTTCACAAGCCTATTGTGCGCAAGCGCAGAAGAGTTGGTGAGACATAATTTTGCAAACGTATGTCGTAGTAAATGTTGATTTTTGTAGATTCGGTTACGCCCATGTTTTAGATGTTGACATAAGTTTTGCGATGGCATTGCTGACTTCATCACGACATGTTTTTGCATTTCTGGGCATCTTCGAGAAACATGATAAATTAAACATCACTTTTTAAGCCAGGTCCAACCAAATAAAGAAATAAAAAAATATGCTAAACTTCTCCATTTGATTCAATAAAATTTTGTTTATAATACCATTAACATAAATATTTTTACTACTTTGACTGCAGGGAAAAAGTGGTATAGTGTTTGGTACAGTGTCCGTAACATTTTCAAAAAAAAAATTGTGTATAGAAATCCTTCATATAGCCTCTAGATGACGAATCTGAACTTAGTTTATAAGTGGGTGTATGGATGTGCGTCGTCAGCTCGCTCGCTCGTAAGACAAAATTTTGTGGCCGCAACTCCTCCTAGACGGTACAACCGATTTTAATGAAATTTTCAGGATAAATTTGCCTAGCATTCAAGATGGTCATGTGGTTTTATTTTTTTCCAGTGATGCCAATTTTCTGAGAAAAAAATTACTAAAATTTTTAAAAATTCATATTGGCTACGTTATTTATCCGATTTTGATCAAATTTTCAGAAAAGATTTCTTTAATGCTTCCATTAATAATATAATTTTATTAATATCCAGTGTTGCCAACTTTCCGAGAAAAAAATTACAAAAGTTTAAAAAAATTTATTATGGCCATGTTATTTAACCTCTTTTACTCAAATTTTTACAAAAGATTCTCCTAGTATTTATATAATTTATGTAATTTTAACAAAATACAGTGTTGCCAACTTTCCGAAAAAAAAATTACTAAAATTTATTGTGGCTACATCATTTATTCGATTTTGATCAAAATTTCAGGAAAGTTTCTCCTAGTGCCCACATAAATTATAATATTATTAAAATACAGTGTTGCCAACTTTCCGAAAAATGTCAAAGTGGTGTATATATATATATATATATATATATATATATATATATATATATATATATATACAGGGTGTTCGTTCGCTTGGTTGATATAGGGCAATAACATGAGATTTCGATAATATGCAGAGTACTACTTTCTGAAGTAAAATTCGGAGAAATACATAGAATACTTTTCGATAGGGAATAAAAAGTACTATAATTTGGTTCTACTTTTAACTTGCTAGCATGTGCCGTTTGGGCGCTAGAATTTTTTTAAAATGTTTTTTAGAATTTTCAATAATTTTTCCTGCTAAATCAGTATGAGTTAGAAAAAAATGTTACTTAGCTATTATGTAGCCAATTTTTTTCTCTATTTTATTGAATTTTTTCAGATTTTTTTGAGCAAACTTTGAAAAAAGTTATATTTCAAATTTTTTTAAAAATATAATTTTTTTCAAAATTTGCTCAAAAAAATCTTAAAAAATTCAGTAAAATAGAGAAAAAAATTGGCTACATAATAGCTAAGTAACATTTTTTTCTAACTCATACTGATTTAGCAGGAAAAATTATTGAAAATTCTAAAAAACATTTTAAAAAAATTCTAGCGCCCAAACGGCACATGCTAGCAAGTTAAAAGTAGAACCAAATTATAGTACTTTTTATTCCCTATCGAAAAGTATTCTATGTATTTCTCCGAATTTTACTTCAGAAAGTAGTACTCTGCATATTATCGAAATCTCATGTTATTGCCCTATATCAACCAAGCGAACGAACACCCTGTATATATGGGTTTACCCATATACTTCTAATCTTGTTATTTATGTATTTAAATATAAATTTAGAAAAAATTGTAATTAATATGTTACATCCCAATCGTCTAATTGTCCCGTGAACTAGGTTTTTCCATTTATTCTATTTGTTTTAACATTTTAAAAAATTCTTCATGTGTCTTCATTTTCTCTAAACAATAACAAAGTAACCTTTTAGCCTAACCTAACCTAATCTATAGTAAGCCCTACAACATCCTCATCAATACACGATTTTCATTCCTCTGCTAGCAAAAATCACCCTACAAAAATCTCCCCAATATGACATTAAATCATTTTGTACGTTTAATTTGTTTTATATATTATTAAATTAAAGTTTTATTTATATTTCACTTAAAATCATATAAAATCTTGAAAATTTCACTTACAATCATATGAAATCTTTAAAATTTCGCGAGAACGGTATTACACTTAATCGATTCGAATCTGCGAATCATTACGATTATTATATGTATTAAAATAATAATCACTATTATTTAGATGTAGAAACTTTTTCATATTATTTCGTATTATCTCTGTCTCTCTCTCTCCCTTTTTATTATTTATATGTATCTTTATTTCTAACGTGGATGATCACAAACATGCAATTGATCAAGCAATTCATATCTTAATGTAATACGGACTGTACACTCAACTCTTGTTTCTACTGCAATATGACATATTTTAGACACATAAAAATATATTAATTTATGTTTCCTTAAGCTGGCTTCATTCTAAAGAGATTTTGTTATTCAAAATATTGAAATGAATGAATGAAACTCATAATGAATGAATAAATATTTATTTTATTATAACAAAAATGAAAAATACAAGAGAAAAACTTTTATTTTTACTGAAATATATAATTAGTAGGTTTAAAATGATTCAATAAATCAATGGTCCAATCGCTAGCGACTCCTTCAGTAAATTCTTTTGTAAAACGATAGTTGCAAACGTAGATATTGTCTCGGTATTCTGGTAGCATCAAATTTACCGGCAATTCTACGCCACGATTTTCTACGTCTTTTAGACCGCGAAAAGCATGGAACACCACTATAATTACGACGATTCGCTTTTCTACTTTATCTGCATCATTTTCGTCAACATACTTTACTACTTTTACCTGTTCATATTAAAAAAACAATAATTATTAACCTATAAATTCTTACAGTTAATTATTTGACATACCTCATACGGAAAAGTTAAAAATATGTCATCCACATTAATAGCAATCTGGTGACGTTGAGTTAATGACATTTTCGAAATAGATTTCCGTATTTCTTCAATTGCATCTTTGACTACTAAATCGTCTAAACCAGCGAAATCACCTTCTGATATTTTTCTTGAGACAACCTGCAAACATCGGAATAATTTACAAATATTCAATTATTATAAAAAAATATATATTAATACCTCAATAGCCTTTTTCGATCCTGATAGAAAATCTTTAAGACGAAATTCCTTATCAAATTTCGGTTTGATAATAAACGTTGTCAAAGCAAAAATTTTTATCGATTTCCAAATGGATGGATAAACAATTTCTGGAAATTGCATTAAAGGTGGTAATTTCTTTTCACGTGGCCAACCCTGTTGCCCCTGTTGCTGTGATTGTGAGCTACAAAATCTCTTCGTAATATTATTATTAAAAAGAATTCTGTCGCATGAAAAAGAATTCCTTTTATTGTTTGAGGTTATATCACATGTCAAAAAATGATTGAAGCGATTGAAATCTAAATATACAGTTTTTATGTTTAAATATCTCTTGCAAGTATTTACTACTAAACATTTTGATAAAAAATTAATATTCATCACGATAGAATAAGAAATTTTCGTTTTCGAAAATAAATAAAGCCGATCAACTTAAATTTGCTCACAAAACAAAATGCAAACACCGTAACAAAATGGCGTCTTTTGAAATAATCAATAGGTATTACCAGTCTTATAAATCATACCAAAATTGATTGTTTTAAAAATGCCAAAACAACTAAATAGTAGCTGTAAAGAACTTGTTGCATCTTTAAGGGCATTTCAAGACAAACAAAAAGCTATATTCAGACAGGTGGTGGGAATACAAAAAATAATAATTTTACATTCGATTTATTCGTTTAATACTTCATAATTATGGTAACTAATTATTAGAAAAATTAGCTAATTTATGCACAATTAATAATTTAATAACAATTTTTATATTCAGACCGAATTAGCATATAAAAAAAAATTAATCAAATATTTAATTGTCAATATTTTCATTGTTTATTATTATTTTAATTGCCAAAAAATATATATGTTGTTAATTGTAATAAAGATTAATCATAATTTTTTTCAAATAAATTATATGTGTGAAATAAGAAAAAAATCGCATTTTTCAAGAAAAATGATAAAAATTATTTTTTTTACAAATAAACCACACATACAAAAATTCTGAAATTAATACATTAGTACTATAATAACAATTAACAACATATAAGTATATTTTTTGGAAATCAAAATAATAATAAACAATGAAAATATTAACAATTAAATATTTGATTAATTTTTTTATATGCTAATTCTGTAAATATATAAAAATTGTTATTAAATTATTAATTGTACATAAATTAGCTAATTTTTTTAATAATTAGTTACAATAAATATGAAGTATTAAACGAATAAATCAAATGTAAAATTACTCATTTTTGAATTCCCACCACCTGTCTGAATATAGCTTTTTGTTTGCCTTGAAATGGCCTTAATAACTTATTTTGAGCAAGAAAAAGGTCTTAATTATATTAACATTTTTTTACGTATTTCCATTACACAGATTGGGCAGAATTTTGCCTATTTTACGAAGTGGACAGTTATACATTTAGGGTCGATTTTCACTTTCATATTTTTGAGCAAATTTTATTTATTTTATTTATAATAGAGAAGATAATTAAATAAAAAAAATATTTCGCAAATATTGCATGATACTTAGTTCGTATCAATATTTTTATATCATGTAGAAATATTTTATTGCAATTTTTAAATTTAGAATTAGTAATTACTTATGATTTAAAAAATGTTTAACAAAATTATAAATTTTGTTTTTCTAATCTAAAGATTACAAATGAATTGGGGGATGGTCTTATTAAAAACAAATCAAATCTAAAATCAGAAAAAAAAAACTTAAACAAGAATATTATGGTAAAATTATTTGTAAAATAATTTTTTTAAATTTATTTTATACGAAAAATAATTAATTTACATCTATTATATGAAATGAAATGTACCTATATTTTGAAGTAACAATATTATTTTTTACGTCTAGCGACTGGGAATAAAATCAGACAGAATGATTTGAAAGAAAGTGAATTTTCCGTTTGAAAGCTGAAAATCTAGTCGCGTCGGATACGGATGTGATGCAAGGCGGAAGGCGCTTCCGGTTTACTAATACGGACATCAAAGTGTTCGACTTTAAAAGCTCATTCGTACAAAAACACATTGTTATTACTGACAATCCGTATGCGAAATCTAATTCCCGGGAGTCTGTCGCTGCTTCTGTCTGATTCTGATATTCGTCGTCTTTTTCTCGCTGCGTCGCGAACGTATCATCCTTTCTCTTCTTCGACAAGGGATATTCTTTTATTCTTTGTCATTTGTTGGCGGTATTTCGTTTTTTATTTCGACAAAATGAAGAATTTTGCTAACGGCTATGAACTGTTTTGAGTTTCTGTAGTTCAGTTTCTTGTTAACAGATGTGGTTGCTTTTCGTATCCACCTTGTTGTTTTATATTTGTATTTTTTCATTTTCCATTTTTCTCTTCATCTTTTAATGTTTTTTTTCTATAGATTTTTTTTTGTACTTGTGATCTTTCAGTTCTTTGCTTTTTATTATTGTTTAGTAAATAACTTTTCTCTTTTCTGTTACAATCAACAAATTTTAGATTTTCCTTTCTAGTTTTGTTTATTTATATAATTATATAGTAGTTCTCTTAAATTAAATAACAAAATTTGTTTTACGGAAATTGTGCTTAGGAAATGCTTTTTATTTTCAATTTTTTTTTTATAAAAATATAAAACGCATAAGAAATATAAATATGTTTCAATATATCAGCAATTTTAAATCATTATTATTAAAGCTGTTTGTGATTTTTTTAAAAATACACATTCATATTATACATGACTATATGGTAGTATGTCGGTATATAATTTATATGTATAGCGTTGTGTATCTATAAAAGAATATATTTATACAGGATGTTTTAAATATTTAAGTTCATTTTTCTATTGTTTTAAAATAGTCCTACAAAGTTTTTGTAGGACTAATTTTAAAATTAGCCAATGAAATGTTGTCATTTATTTTGTGGATACATTTTTAGCCAATCACAAATGATTTTTTACTTATTTTAAGAATAAATAAAATTGCAAATACTGGCTTTAAGTCACCATTCCAATGAAAGTAATACAATTGTCTGTACGAGTTTTTATATTTTGCTATAGTATTTTGCAATAGTATTTGGGGGTGTTCGAAAATCGTGAAACATCTTGTATATGGTTTTGAGTTTTACAAGTATTAAGTTTGTATATATGTATGCGTGTACGTATGTTTGTTGGGTACGTCTGTTTTTAACTCGTGACTGGTTTATAGTTTCTCTTAAAGTGCTACCTGTCAGAACGATAATACACTTTAGCTACTTAAATTATGCTCTCTCATTGGCGTTTTCTTTCTTATGATTTTTCTTTTTTAAATAACTAACAGCGTAGCGCGTATTTTATGCCGAAGAAATATAGTTACTGTCAAAAAATCTGTATGCAATATGTTAGTGTTTGTATAATAACATGTCACCTCGTATCCATTTGCCTGTAACTCGCAACTTACAGCACAGAATATTTTTATGTTCACTTTGGTTGCTATACATACATATACCTATATAGCAATTGTTTCTCGCAGCTACAGTATTGTTATGTCAGCGAAATGTCACTGTCGTAAATATCTGTTATTTTGACATCGCTGACATTGTTTTATTTAATTTCCTACGGATTTTTTTTAAATTCAATAACTTATTTTTATACTTTTGTTTGATTTTTTACACTAAAAAAACAATGTTATAGTGAATTTTAAATTAGAAATACATTAGTATTATTTATTGTAAATCCTAGTTAAGGTTGAAGATAAATAGTGGAGTATTTTCTAGTCCAGAGATTGAAAATTTAAGTTTACTGACTTTAAATAAATCTAATTGCTTAATTTATAACTACTTATTTGTTTGTGGTTTGGGATCTATTATAAATAGTAGTCTAGTTTTCGTTGAAAAAAATAAATGTTCAGTAATACTATAAGAGAAATGTAATGTAGATTTCAATTTTCTATCAATTACTATTTCCAGATACTTTAACTATTTCTTGTTTACAATTAACTAATGCTATGCTGTAAATATTATTTTGTTTAATGTACTCGTATCTATTGTCAGTACAAAATATCATTGTTTTGGATTTTGTAGTATTCAACTTTAATTTATTAAATTGCATTTTTTACAATTTATTATTGATAGTTTCAAACAATTGAGGAGCAGACTTTCAAAATGCGTTTTGTCGAAATTCCATAATTTTCAGAAAGAGGCAAAACGTTTTTGACTAAATCTGAAAGTACATTACGTGCCCATTGGACAAAACGCGTTTTGAATGTCCAAGTAACTTTCAATATTTATTTCAGACGGGACAATATGCGTTTTAAATGTCGAATTTGTCTTAAAAGATGCGTGTTTGTGCGTAGAACGTAATACCATCACTAACTAAAAATTTTACATTTTGGACAAAATGCATTTTGAAAGTCTGCTCCTCAATTATTATATTAAATTAGAGTGTCATCTGCAAATATATGGCTAATTACATTTCTCCAGCATTTTAATAATATAATTTACATACAAAATATTTAAAATTTTATATAATATAAATTTTAAAAAAATTAAAAAGTACCATTCAAATATAATTTTGACAAGAATACGAAATTTGTTGATTCACATGAGCGACCAATTTTTTCGATTACTTTTGATATTATTAACTAATACATCAATATATATTTTTGTTTAAAGTTTTACTGAAAACCTAATTTTTAATGCTAATGTATTTTTTTTTCTGTTAAGAGAAACAAACTTTTATAGTTTATAAGTGAGATATGTTGTTATCTGCATGTAATAAATAATGTATAATATAATTACATAGGGTTCTATTTGAAACAATTAGAAAAATATGCAAATTTGATGCGCGAAAGGGTTATGGGCGATGTGATGTGATGAGTAAGGGATGAACTGTAAATAACGCAAATAATTCCAGATTATTTACGTAGATGTCGATTTCGATAATGGGTTCTGCGTTCTATATATATTGTTAAGGAGTATAACTAGGGGGTTATTTCCACGTTAAACGGGAGTAACTATATTCACATTCGCAGAGTATTCAATACTCAATAAAGCTAAAGGGCATCGCTGAATCTATTCAAGTGCACACGTACATATGTACGGATACGTGGTATAGTATTCATCCAATGGGACACTCATACCCGGTCCGTTCGCGTTTACGAGTTCGTTCAATGAGCGACTGAAAGCCCTAACGCTCGTCCAATACACCCCCACCCCCCTCCCTCCCAAACCCGCCTCCTAAACTCCTAACTCCCAAACATAATGTCAACGAATTTCAAGTGCTCATGCAACTGCAAAGCACCAAATTAAACCTATCAATTAAAATATCGCAAACACGATAAACTCTCGTGTTTTCAACTTATTTGGTTTTATCAACCACCACCACTGCCGCCGCCGCCCGCATTGCTCAGAACTAATTCACATTGTAGTTGCGAATCGGTTCGATTCTGTGCTGTTATTACTTTTGACATTTTGACTTGAATATAAAAAAAAAACACTACATTTTGTTTTAGGTTCTAGTATTTTGTTTTTGCTTAAATCGCCATTAATTTATTTTGATGAACTAATTAAATCATTAGTTAATTTTATAAAATAATTTTACATATTTATGGATTTATAGATTTTTTTCTTTATGATAATATTAATCCGTAATTCCTATTTTAGAATCAAAATGACCTGGCGATGGGTTTAAATTGTTATGACAAGAGGGAGCTAAATATATGTTTTAAACATATTTAGCTTCTAAGTTAAAATTTTAATTTAACATTTATCTTAATTTTAATTTTGTATTTTATTAGCATATATGACATATTTTTATATTACTTGTAACTGAAATGAAACTGGAATTAGAATAAAATTATAATGTGAATAGAGCTTATGCTACATCTACCCTCGTAATCGAACATTACAAAATAAATACCTATTACTTTTTTATTTATTTGTCGACAACTGTGGTCAGTATCTGATGAAAGGATAATTAAAAGAAGTGCGATAACATACGGAATAAAAATTAACTCGTTAATTTCCAAAACTATTGACTTTTTTTTTAAATTTCACCTTCCGTTTTTATTTATCACTTTCGGTATAACGAGATAGAATTTTTTTATTTATATTCAATGAATATTTTATTCTTTAGTAATTGTAGGGTCTTTTCAAATGAAAGGGTCAAGTTTTTGAAAGGGTATTTTCCGTATTATGATGCTATGCAATTATTTATTTTTTTAGTACCAACTAATTTTAAATGTTACAATTCACGAAAATCAGGTAAAAATTAACACTGTAGTAATATACTATTAAAATAAAGTACATAAAATAATAGTACTTTTTTATGAATGGGTAAAAAAAAGACACTTTATACATGAGTGCTATAAAAAAAAATTACTGTTGTCTAGAATTAGAAATAACTTGTACAAATCTAAAATACAATGTTTTAATGCCAAGATTGCGAGACAATTTTATCATTTGACTCTATTGGGTGCATGTATTTATATGATGCCAGAAACACGCAATGGTATTTTTTTTTCACGCATTTTGCTTTTTTCAATATCGATATAAACCGATATTTTACTTGTAAAAAAAAGAAAAATAAAGTGCAGTTTTTGTAACAGCTGTAGAATTTATAAAATACTTTTCTCTTAAATGAATGTGTAAATTGAAATATAGGAGTTGCCGATAGAGTGGTGTGCGGTTATGTAACATTGGCGTGGATGGGTGCAAGTCAAATTGCTGTCCGAATGCGTAATACAATGGGGTTGGCAGAACGATAGGATGGCACTAGTTGGCACCACTTCAATCACGCGACTTGACAATCATTGTTTGTGTCCCTTAATGGCTATTTGACTATATCAATATTTAATATGTTTCCATTCTCTCACACTACACGAACCACGAACCACGACCAAATCAAAACCAATTCTTTCGAATTCATGCTTCAATTTGCATATTTAATATCGAGTAAATATTATTTATTAATTGTTTGATTAGATTCTATACCATATTTAGATTGAAATTACGATATGGTAACATGTTCAAGACGAAATAGGCTCACTTGCGTACGTGTCAGATGCGTACAAACATTATTTAGTATTACTTGCGTACAAATAAGGGTCGGCTCAAGCCCAGGTAGTGAAGATACTTAGGCCGAGTGTCAGATGCGTACAGCGATTTTAAAAATAATCAAATTAATATTCAATTTTAATATTGACCAAGTTTATATTTAGTGGTATAAATTTAATTTGTGTAGATTAATGGGCAGGGCCGAGTTGTCTCCCAAAATTTGAAATTATACCTGAGACAAAAAAAGGTCATGACCGAGTTGTCTTCCGCGCATGCTCTCCCATGATTAAAAGGTAACCTAACCTAACCTAGCCAATCATTTGCGCCGGTCGTTATTTGCGCCGATGAGACGATGAGATAAGCGCCTATATTGAATAATAACATAACTAAACCTTAAACCTTAACCTAACCTAACCTACCCTAAGCCAACAGTGGCGCAGATGATAGAGTTTCGTGGCGCAAATGATATACCACTATTGACGTAAATGACAACTCGACATTTCCCAAATCTCTGTACGCATCTGACACTCGGCCTAAGTACCTTCACTACCTGGGCTTGAGCCGACCCTTATTTGTACGCAATTGATACTAAATAATGTTTGTACGCATCTGACACGTACGCAAGTGACACGACACCGTTCAAGACAACTGCAAATTGGAAATATTTTTATTTGTTACATTGGAAATAAATCTTTACCTATTTTTTTTGAATGTAGCAACTCTTCATCACTGTACGCTCGGTATCAATTAGAATATATCTGATGATAGGTGGCGTATACTTTGTGTCGAATTTTTTATTTCCGTTGATCGAAATTCCGTGTAGCTCGCAAATTGGACGACATCGTTGCACTGGGTTGTACCGTCGGTTGTCGGCTGTCGGTATTGTCGGTAATTACCCTAGTTCCCATTCACCACGCTCGGATTATGTTGAAGGAATGTCAGATTAAAATTTTCCATTAGCATTTTGTGCATTTACTGTCTGATTATAGTCCCTATTCACGTTAGCATATAGTGTGCGAAAAATATGCTAAAAGGATTGGGATATTAATAAAGTATTTTTTATTTGCTACAGACGAGAATATGTAGGTACCTAACCTACTATATCACAAACATATTTTATATTTGCATTATTTGTTTTCATTGAAAATTATATTTACTTATTGGTAATCTCAGGATAGGTTAGGTACTCGTAAAATAGTTAGTTTGCATTTTTCGTGTTTATAGAAAAATGAGTGAAAAAGAAAGATTGGTATACACGGAGAAAAAAGTATTATAATTATTATTATAAAATTAGTATAATAAAAATAATTAATGTGTTTTAATTTTGAAAATTTTATTTCATAGTAAATTTATTGTAAAATTGTTTTTTTTATAATAATATTGTGTGGCTATCCTTTTTTCATTTTTTTTTTTACAATAAAAATTATAATATGTTTTTTCATGTAATTTATTGACATTTTCTTTGTACTTTTTTTTAAATTATTTTGAAAATGGCAGTATGATTTTTGTAAATGTATGTAAATTAGTTTTTTGTATTGAATTTCGTTAGGAATAAATAAAATTCAATTTATGGTAGCACAAAGACTTGAATGAAAAATAATAAATTGTTCATGAAAAAAAAAAGAAGTTGTTAAGGCAGCTGCATTTAAAGTGAGGTACTTACATTTATGAAAGGTGAGAAATAATTTAGTTGATGATAATTCGAATTGAATTTAGTCGGTGTTTGTGTGGAGAAAATGAAATGAAATGAAATGAAATAACGCCCGCACCAAAGAATCCTTTATCTTTCTTATCGACCACAATGAGCTTTTACGGCATAGAAAATCTGAAATGTATCATTGCTTAACCACATCGTATATGGCACGAGGTACGAGAGATATCTGTGGTCAGGCGCGTACATCATTTTCATTTTTTACGCATCATTAAAATTTATTAATGTTTTTTGCTTGTACATCTTCTTTGGTGACGTTTATTGACGTTCGCGCTCTTAGGTGGTCTTCGTGAACTCGAGCTAAAAGAAAAACACATACGTATCCACATCAAGCATTCCACACCACACATCTTATACGACTCTAGTTTAATTAAATTTTTTATGTGCTAAGTTATTCATTAAGCTAAATTATCCTATCTGCCTTATTTGATATTTACGTTGGATTTATCTATTAATGTTGTTACATGGCATAGCCTAGCTAGCGAGGCACTCTCATTTATTGTTTCTTTTTTCTTCTATATTTAGCATTATTTTTTTTTGGATTAAATTAAAAAATAAACATGAAATTTGTCATAAATCACCCTGTATATAGTACTGTTCAGATAACAATATGTGGAAATGGGATTTTTTTCTTATAAAATTTTTCAATATTTTGTATCTGTTGCATAAATCGTTGTTAACTAATCGTGTGGCGTAAATAATTTAAAAAAATAATCTATCAAGTGAAACCAGTAGTTTTTAAACTTTTTATATAATTACACAGTTATAGATAGAGATAGTAAATACATTTTAAGAGCACATTAACTTCTATATAAGAATATGTTTTTATTTCTGAAGTGTTTTTCTAATTTTTTTAACAGCCGTACACTACCACTTTTAGAACTGATAATCGTATGTTTTAAGTTAAGAGTAATGTACTTGTAAGTTAATTAATATAAGCTATATTTAGAACACTTTGTAGTACTTGAGCCTAAAGGGGTGTAATTTAAATCATATATAATTTATGAAGTAAAACTACAAGAAATATATTTTTTTTCTTACTTTAAAATTGTGGTAATTATTTATTAAGTCTGAATTTGGTTATGTCGAAAAACGTCGTAGCATTAGAAATTAAATAAAACTTTAAATACAATATTGAAAGTCATAAATTTGTTTTAAGTGGCGGGCGATATTTAAAATGTTTGAAACATTCTTGATATATTCTATATATATATATTCAGTTTGTTTATAGCAAATAAAAATCCATAATAGAAAAATCGATTTATCCGAGAATGATTTATACATGAGAAACACGAAATATGTCAATATATTTTATTTATCGTAAATTTAAAGTTTTTGACGACGCTGATGTTTGCTGGTAAAGTCACTATCAGGACAAAGAGCTCTAGTTTTATTGTCATTTTTAATAATAGAAGGACAACAAATTGCGAACAAGAGTGCAGTTGCAGTTGTCGTAAAAACCTATATATGTTACGTACGTTAAGACTACAACCAACTTTAGTGTAATAAAAAATTATTTTGAAAATTTATTTATTATTAACAGGTATAAACCTATTTGTATTTCTGTATATATATATATATATATACACACAATCACACCATGTACCCAACAGGGTGTGGCCCAAACTCTTTTCATCATATCGAAATCAGTTGCCTCCAAACATTCCTATCCAAACAAGCAACTTTTGCTTCATCTACATTCATAATTCCTCTCATACATGCTCTTTTATTCCTACTACTTGGAAACTTTCGCTCCCGCAAAACACTCTCAATCATACCACTTCAGCTACTCATCAGATGTCCACGCAAACGTATACCATCAAAATCATTCAAATAAATCTTTTTAACCGAACGTCATTAGACATTCGCTCAACATATCCGAACCATCTTAACTAACTAACACCAACTTTTCCTACAACATATTTTCAATTTCACATTCATCAAACACTAATCTATTTCTATATATGATAATTATAATTAAAGTAGGTACAAATTCTTATAATTTTAATATGATTTTGACATTTTTCAGAATTTTTAAATATTTCGGCGTAAAAAAAAACATTATTAATTTTTCTCAAAGCTACCTACTATTTATATTTTAAAACAACTATGTTACCAGATTATTATTATTAATAATAATAACTATTTTGGAATATTACTAGCTTAAATTTATTCCGTTTGTTCAATACGAAAATCTATAGAGTAAACACTTTTACTACTAAAGTAAATTTAACTATAGCGTTTATGAAACTGGGCCATAATAAAAAAATAAAAAATCTCTGTGAGAACGATTGTAGAGCGATGAGCGATCGAAAACCGAATCGAGAATAATTTAATTTTCTCGTGCATTTTTATGAGAACGTTGTTAGCTCATTTTCGCGTTGTTTTCGCGTAAGATGTACCATAACCGTACGTACCCTTTATCGCCGATCGTTTGTCGAAAGTAATAGAAATACGCTTCGGTATCCCATTTCGTTGGTCGAAAATCGAGAATTTAAAATCACTAACTGCTTTTATTTGCAGCTAGCTAGAATTTAATCTTGCTTGCCAAATCGTCATCAATTCGTCGAGTATTTTTCGATCTGGTTGATCGTTACGGGGTCACATCGTTTCCCCGTATTGTGTGCCATCGTTAAAACAAATACATACGAATGAACGAACAAACGGAACGTCCATTACACTAAACGATTTTATGTCGCTGGCTGTGATGAGAATTCGCTGTGTTACTGTTCGTTACTGTTTCCAATATTGTCCTGCAATCATTTAGTTTGCAACCACTTTGTTTCATGATCTCTTTCTTCCCTTTCACTATTACTTGACGAATGTTTACGGATATAACATACCGTAAGGAATTTTATTTTTCTGTTTCTATTGTGCTACATAACACAGGAAGGAATCAGGCGCAGCTTATTGTCAGCTTACTGGAATACTACCACGTAAATAAACATATACATGGGCGTTCGTAGAGGCTTGGGGGGGGGGAGCAAACAAGGCTCCTTTAGTATCGAGTATAAAGCTCCACAAATTCAATTTTTATGTGATGTACATATGTATGTAGGTACTGGTTTTTATATTGATGCAATACTGTGTTCCATTATATAATTACAAAAAATATAAATTAAATAATTAATATAAGTATATTGTTATAATTATGAGCTTTTCAGTTTTGCCCACCTCTGAAAAAATTTCTGTGGACGCCGCTGTACATATATATGTATGTATTTTTACCACTTTGACTGCAAGGAAACAGTGGTATAGCGTTTGGTACGGTGTCTGTAACATTTTCAAAAAAAAATTTGTGTATAGAAATTCTTCATATAGTAGCTAGATGACGAATCTGAACTTAGTTTATGTGGGTGTATGTGTGTGCGTCGTCAGCTCGCTCGCTCGCTCGGTCGTAAGTCAAAATTTTGTGGCTCAACTCCTCCTAGACGGTTCAACCGCTTTTAATGAAATTTTCAGAATAAATTTGTCTAGTACCCAACATGGTCATGTGGTTTTATTTTTTCCAGTGATGCCAAATTTCCGAGAAAAAAATTACTAAAGTTTTTAAAAATTCATACTGGCTACGTTATTTATCCGATTTTGATGAAATTTTTAGAAAATGTTTTCCTAATGCTCCCATTAATTATATAATTTTATTAATATCCTCCAGTGTTGCCAACTTTTCGAGAAAAAAATTACTAAAGTTTTAAAAATTTTATTATGGCCATGTTATTTAACCGATTTTACTCAAATTTTCACAAAAGATTTTCCTAGTATTTATATAATTTATGTAATTTTAACAAAATACAGTATTGCCAACTTTCCGAGAAAAAATTAGTAAAATTTTAAAAATTTATTAGGACCATTTTATTTAACCAATTTTAATCAAATTTTCATAAAAGTTTCTCTTAGTATATAAATAAATTATGCAATTTTAACAAAATACAGTGTTGCCAACTTATCGAGAAAAAAATCACAAATTTTTAAAAAATTCATTTTGGCTACATTATTTATTCGATTTTGGTCAAATTTTCAGAAAAGTTTCTCCTAGTGCCCACATAAATTATAATATTATTAAAATACAGTGTTGCCAACTTTCCGAAAAATGTCAAAGTGGTCTATATATGGGTTTACCCATATACTTCTAATCTTGTATATAATATTACTGATTTAAAGCAAAAAATAGAAAACATCTATTTTATAAATTCCGAAAAATTTGTGTAGAAATTAAAATAAATAAATCCAAATAAATGTGATTCAAATATGAATATCTTTTTATTTATATATTATACATTTCCTTACATAAAGAAGGCGTAAATTTGTTGTAAACAATGGCTCATATTCCACCTTCTATAAGTATTTTTAAGTAAATGTCAAGATTTTTTGACAAAAATCACTTTTAGAAGTGTGGTGAGAATACGGTTCAATTTTCATTTCTTTTTTTTTGTTTATGAAAAAGTGTTTTTATTATGGCTTTAAAATAAATTTTTACGTCTAGTAACTCTTATAAAATATCTAATATTATAAAATTTAAATAAACTAATTAAAATTGCTTAATAAGTAATTTTAAATTCTACATCAAAATTATTTTTATGTTTATAGTTATCTTCTTTTGTATTATATACAGCTTCAAGCTACTAATAAAGAATTATTATTATTATTATTATTATTATTAAAAATCACTTTTAAAAGTAAGGTAAGAATAAGTAGAGATACTATAAGGAGAGTTCGGCCGATAGCCTGGAAATATTATATTATCGCATATTAAACTGTAGCTAAACTGCTAAATAAATATGGGTACCAATAAACCGCTATATATGCAAATACCAAACGCTATAATAAGAATTACGAACGCTATATATAATATATGAAATCGCTATATAAGAAATTTACAAATACTATATTATGAAATGATAAACACTATAAAAATTAAAACAATTTGCTATAAATCTTCAATAATAAATTGAAATACATATTACTATATATGTAAAACAATTCTGCTATATATACAATTTTATTAAACTTATAGATTTCTGCTATATTCATATAAACATTCGATTCTCTGAATCGAAGCACCTGCGTCTGAAATATTTGTCTTCAATTGCAGGAAAGAATATATTCACAAGTATGTTTAGTTTTATTATTTTTGTAAATTTAATTTAAACTGCTGTAATAAAATAATTTTACATCTAATTCCCTACTAGATGGAAGAATATGTTACGCGTTACGGAATATATGTCCGATGAAGACGTGGAAAACGAAGTTCCCAAAAAAAGAAAGAAAAGAACACCCATAATATAGAACAAGGAATGCTCTTTCCCGGATAGTGTTTCCGCAATAAGTGCAATTGACCAAGAAAAATGTTGGAGCCGATGGACAAATTATAAAGACAGTGATGGAAATGTAATAGTAATATATAGATGCAATAAGGTAAAATTTAAAGGAGAGCAGTGTGCTGGCAGAGTTTGCTTGTTTTATATTTCATCAAGCAATGAACTGTACTATTGTACAGATCAAGTTCTGAACACTCACACGCATTAAGTGAAAATAAAGCAAAACAGACTTTAAATTAGTAAATGCAACTAATTATCTTGTACCCGGTAAAAAATTGAAACATCTATCGGAAGATAAATGTATGACGTATATCTCAACATTCGATCAATACAAAAATTCGTGTTGCGATCAATATAAAGTTGTGTTAAATACAGAAAATTATTTAAAAAGTACTTGTGATTGTCCAGCATTTCTTAAAAACTATATGTGCAAGCATATTTTGGGGCTGGCAATCAGGTTGGAATTAATTGTTCCTCCAGTTGAGGCTAAAAATATTTCAATAGGAAAAAAAAAGAAATGTGGGTCGCCCATCCAAAGCGAAGAAGGCTTTAATTGTTCAAAGAATTTTATCTTATTATTATTTTATCTTATTATTGTTTTATCTTATTTATATTTGGTTATAAAGTTAAAATACAGAATGTTTATTTGTATCCGTTTGATTATTGTTCATTTCCCCTATAATTTTAAATCCGTCTTTTTAAATTTTTTTATTGATGTTGAGGTTATTTTGCAAATCTAAGTAATATTTAATATAGCATTTGTAATTTTAATATAGCATATGTTACTTATATATTGCGTTTGTTAATTCTGTATAGCATATGTTACTTATATATAGCGATTGTTAATTCTGTATAGCATATGTCATTTATATATAGCGTGTGTTACTTAATATAGCATTTGTTATTTATACAGGGTGTAACAGAATAACTATTCCTAATTTTAACTGGAGTATCCTGGGCTCAGAATATGAAGATTTAATGCAAATCACTGAGATAAAATGTGGCTCCTTACTGAGCTACAGGGTGTTTTATATAAAAATTTAAAAACGATTTTTGCCCAGTACTTTAAAACTATTTGACGTATCCTTATCATATTTGGCAGGAAATGTAGGTACCGTACACCATACTAAATTATGTTAAATAAAAGTTTCTGGCTACTGCCAGTGGCGTACAACAGGGGCAAGTGAGAGGTTGATTTTTCCTAAATTCTACGCCACTGGCGGAATTGTTATTTTAGCACAATTTTTCGATTCTCCAATACTTGCTGTGTAAAAAACATACTCTTCCTTTGTAACGATAAAGTCACTGTTTTTCGAGATATTTAAAGTTAAACATAAGCTGCACCCTTGGGATTTTTTCAAAATTTGCTCAAAAAAATCTGAAAAAATTCAGTAAAATAGAGAAAAAAATTAGCTACATAATATCTAAGTAACTTTTTCTCTAACTCATTCTGGTTTGGCTGGAAAAATTATTGAAAATTAATATTTTTTGCATTTTATTTTTTTTATTTTCAATAATTTTTACAGCCAAATCAGAAAGAGTTAGAAAAAAAAGTTACTTATTTATTATGTAGCTAATTTTTTTCTCTATTTTACGGAATTTTTTCAGATTTTTTTGAGCAAATTTTGAAAAAATCTCATGGGCGCAGCTTATGTTTAACTTTAAATATCTCGAAAAATAGAAACTTTATTGTTATTAAGGAAGAGTATGTTTTTTACAAAGAAAGTATTGGAGAATCGAAAAATTTTGCTAAAATGACAATTCCGCCAGTGGCGTAGAATTTAGGAAGGATCAAGTTTTCACTTGCCCCTGTTGTACGCCACTGGCAGTAGCCACAAACTTTTATTTAACATAATTTAGTATGGTGTACCGTACCTACATTTCCTGCCAAGTATGATAAGGATACGTCAAATAGTTTTAAAGTACTGGGCAAAAATAGTTTTTAAATTTTTATGTAAAACACCCTGTAGCTCAGTAAGGAGCCACATTTTATCTCAGTGATTTTCATTAAATCTTCATATTCTGAGCCCAGGATACTCCAGTTAAAATTAGGAATAGTTATTCTGTTACACCCTGTATAGAGCGTTGGTTGCTTATTTATAGCGTTTGTATTTTTATTATAGCAACGACATTTTTTAATATAACTTATCTATATAGTCTTTGTTTTTTCAATATAGCGTTTAATTTATTCTGAATAAATATATTTTATTGCGGGATTACTGTATGAGAGATATTTTTATTATTTTCATATTTGACAGTTTTTAATATTTTAACGAAGAAAAATTCATGCGCCACTTCGATTTTTTTTTATGACATTTTGACATTTTTGATATTTTTGACATTTTTTTTTTATATTAGTATATTTATTATTATAATAAACGTCATTACAATATTATACATTACATTTTTATGTTTCATATGTTTTTTTGTATGCAGAACACAAGAACAAATAATATTCTGTGTTCATTTGATGGAACAAATTTTAATTTAAATTTGGCGCCAGAGATTTGGCGCCAGATATAATAACATAACACTGTTCAGAAAGTAACCTGTGCTTTTTTTTCGTTTTGTTTTGTTTGTTTTGTTTTTTATACAATGAACTGTCTAATTTTCGTGTTGGAAATTATAACAAAGTATTTTAATTTTAAATGATTACTTCGGGTATGTAATTAATTTATTCGGTAATGTAAAACACTAAATTTTCGATCCGTATATAAATCTATTTCATTCATCGCTTATTTTCGAAACGTTCTCGTCAGAAAATTATCTATCGATTGTTGGTAACGATTATCTATCTGTTCAATTATCTATCAACGAGAATGAGTTCAACATCGGGACATACAACATCTCGCCTACAACGCAATAGCGCTTCTGCATATCCACAAGAAGAAAATAATCATAAAACCAAGAATGAAACTAGGCTATTGTCAGCTGAATCCAATACATCATCGATACCATTACGAATTCCAACTACCAACTATATGTCAAATAGCTCTTGGCCAAGATCGGCTAAATTCAAAAGTAAGTACTCTTTTTATTGCCTATATCTATCAAGAAACTACTAAAATGTCAAAATTTGACAAATACATTATTTTAAAATCTCGTTTGCATTTCTAGAATTTGATTAATAAATGGTATTGTTTATAAAATAAATAACTTTACTTTATAGTTATCAAATGTATTTTGAAACTGTTACTTTAGCACATTTTCACACGTTTTTATTAAATCGTTTTCTTGTCTGTCTCTTTGTCAATTCGATACAAATTTTGCAATCGATTTTGAACTGACTTCCCGATGAGTTAGAGACTTGAAACTTTAAACATAGCTCAGCTAATTGGATGACAATGCATTATCAACTAATTAATTAATAATACTAAAAATATTAATTTTTATCTTGTACCATATTCACGAATTTCGTACATTCGTGTATTTAGCAAATTTTTTTTTTTTCAAAATACAGAAATTACAGAAAATAAAAAACATGCACACAAGGCTAAAAAGCAGAAAATAATTATTTAATTAAAAAAAAAAAACATTTTCAATATAGGTACCACGTTTTTAAAACGTGGGGCGCATGCAGTAGATAATAGTAAGGAATGTAGGGAGTAGCTGTCGTTGCGATCGTTTTAAATCTTACAAGTATTGTCATAGCTATTAAAAATTTATAATCAGAAATTTTCAAAACAATCTCTATGGGGTCAGGAATCTGTATGGAATTATAGTCCGTTTTAAAAACGTGGTATATTAATTTATTTTTTTTAATTTAAATAATTATTTTCTGTTTTTTAGTCTTGTGTGTGTGTTCTGTATTTTCTGTAGTTTCTATATTTTTAAAAATAAAAAAATTGCTAAATATACAATTGTACGGAATTCGTAAATATGACACAAAATAAAAATTAATATTTTTAATATTATTAATTAATTAATATTGTATACCCTGACGAAAATAATAAAATTACTGAAAGCTTAGTTATGAAACTACAAATGAGTTTTATTTAACAACTGTCCTGCTTACTGCTACACTGTAAGAAATTTTACATAATATTACATAAATTATTACAATAATAAAATTATGAAATGTTGTTATTTTTTACTATTAAAACCTATGTAAACTTACAAAAATTTAAGATATATATTTTTACAGTGTACAGCTAATATTACAACTATTATATATATATATATATATATATATATATTATTTATATGTTTGTATATAATTATATGTAAGAATGGTAAAAACAAATTTTATTTGTTTTTAATATATTGAATTATAATTTATTTTTCATTGCAATACAGATCGAAACGACAGGAAATTAGACAATACACAAACAGAATTACCGAAAACAGCACAAAGTCAAAGAAAATCATTAATATCTACTCCATTACAAGAATCAAGTCGCTCTAAAGTTTAGAGCGACTTCACTGTATTACTAGTAAATTGTTTTGAGTAAACAATTTACTAGTAATACGGTGAAGGAGCCAATAAACTTACAAGAAAAGAAGGAGCTGATATCAATACGTCACTGTTAGCACTCAAAGAATGCATTCGTGCGCTTGGTTTCAAAAAGGCTCATTTACCATTTCGTGGTAGTAAACTTACACAGGTACTACGGGATTCTTTTATAGGTAAAAAATCTCGAACATGCATAATTGCAATGATTTCCCCCGGTGTCAGTTCTTGTGAGCATTCGTTAAACACGCTTCGCTATGCGGATAGAGTTAAAGAACTTGTCGCAAACGGAATGGACTTGGACGAAGATACAAATGGTGAATGCTCTTCATATCAGCCCGATATTCAACAAAGTTTTTCTCGTATACAGAAAACCCTATCCGATATTAATGAACAGTGTAGTAATTCCATGTCATTGGAAGAAGTAGAAACTGCTGTTATAACAAGCCAGAAGAAAATGTTCGATTTTTTTGAAGATATGCAATTGACAACAAATACGTTTAACGCTTTAACGAAGAAATCGAATTTTGAGAAAATGGAAGCTGCTACTAAATGGCATAGCTTACTTACGCAGCTTAGAGAAGCAGTGTCGCAGGCGGTTGTATTAAACAATCATTATATGAAGTTACTCGGTATTCAGAATGCGGAAAATGATTAAAATTTAATAATAAAATTTCATGTTATTCGGTATTTTTTCTTCAATTGATCTACTATTGTAAAACCAATCGTATAAGTAAATTTAGTTGTTCTTTGCATTGTAATATTGAAATAAAGCTTTTATTTAAATACATAGACGCGTTTTTCTATTTCATTTCTTAAATTTATGTTGAAATTTAATTTTGAAAATAAGTTTAACACAAAATTAATAAACTTTATAAAAGAAATTTGTTTACTAGTTTATTTAAAATGTTATGGTAGCGAAATTCATATCAGTCACAAACAATACGGAAGACAAAAACCCAGCTGTGTTCTTATATTTATTTTTTTCAGTAGTCCCATTTAAATTAATAAACCTGGAATTTTTAAAATATTGACATTTTTTTCAGGAATTATACAAAATGTTAAAATAAAACAGCTTTAGGTATTAGTTCTGTATTAATTTTTATTGATTAATAGATGTTTCGACGTACTCTACGTATATCTTCATCAGTAAGAAAAATGATACAATTGACAGATACAAAGAGAATATAGAAACAAGTTACTAAGTAACAAAATAAGTAACTAAAACATAAAAATTTTAACTAATTATATTAAAATAAAACAACTTTAGTTTGTAGTTCTGTATTAATTTTTATTAATAATCAAAATTTCGACTTACTCAACGTACATCTCCATTAGAAGATAGAAATAAGTTACTTACTTGTTTCTATGTTCTGTTTATTTACTATATATGTCATTTGTATCATTTTTAATTAAATTAATTAATTTTAATTTAATACAGAACTACAACCTAAAGCAATTTTTTTTTTAAATTTAACCAAATTTTTTATTATCAATTTCGAAACTCAATGCTCATCTATATCAGGATAAACTGTTTCAAATGACAATAGAGTAAATAAAAGAACATAGAAACAAGTTACTAGGTAACAAATAAGTGACTAGATCACATTTTTACCACATTGACTGCAAGGAAAAAGTGGTATAGCCTTTGGTACGGTGTCTGTAACATTTTCAAAAAAAAAAAAAAAATTGTGTATAGAAATTCTTCATATAGTCCCTAGATGACGAATCTAAACTTAGTTTATGTGGGTGTATGTGTGTGCGTCGTCAGCTCGCTCGCTCGCTCGCTCGGTTGTAAGTCAAAATTTTGTGGCCGCAACTCCTCCTAGACGGTTTAACCGATGTTAGTGAAATTTTCAGGATAAATTTGTCTAGTACCTATCATGGTTATGTGCTTTTATTTTTTTTCTAGTGATGCCAACTTTCCGAGAAAAAAATTACTAAAGTTTTTAAAAATTCATATTGGCTACGTTATTTATCCGATTTTGTTAAAATTTTCAGAAAAAGATTTTCTTAATACTCCCATTAATTATATAATTTTATTATTATTCAGTGTTGCCAAATTTTCGAGAAAAAAATTACTAAAAATTTAAAAATTTTATTATGGCCATCTTATTTAACCGATTTTACTCAAATTTTCACAAAAGATTTTCCTAGTATTCATATAATTTATGTAATTTTAACAAAATACAGTATTGCCAACTTTCCGAGAAAAAAATTAGTAAAATTTTTAAAAATTTATTTCGACCATTTTATTTAACCGATTTTAATCAAATTTTCATAAAAGTTTCTCCTAGTATATACTATAAATAAATTATGCAATTTTAACAAAATACAGTGTTCCCAACTTATCGAGAAAAAAATCACAAATTTTTTAAAAATTCATTGTGGCTACATTATTTATTCGATTTTGATCAAATTTTCAGAAAAGTTTCTCCTAGTGCCCACATAAATTATAATATTATTAAAATACAGTGTTGCCAACTTTTTGAGAAATGTCAAAGTGGTCTATATATGGGTTTACCCATATACTTCTAATCTTGTTAATTTGCAGTTTTTGTTTTTAATATATTCTGCAAATCATAATAAATACAAATAATTTTTAAATTAGACAAACGTTAGGTTTTAATTCTGTATAAAAGTAATAATAATTTTATTAGTTTTATTTTTAGAAATTTATTATATTTAAATGAGAAATAAGATTACATGTAGGATTTTAAATATTGAGAAAACTTTTAATTAATATTTCACAAATTTTGTAAACGATTACATAATATAGGTAATTTTTTCTTGGAACATTTGTTTTTTGTACCAAATTCGTATATTAGCAATAATTTTATATTTTGATAATACCTAAAGGAAGTAAGTACTGCATTTTAATATTTTTGCAATATTTTAAATTAAAATTTGATATAATATCCGATGTTCTATTTGGAACAAATTATTTATTTGTTTCTATATGTTTGTTTATTTCTATTTATTTCTGATGATAATTTATGTGTAATGAATCGAAATGTCGAATTATAATGATATTACATAATTTTAACCTAAATTCTTTTCCTCAAAGAAAATGCATTTGTTGGTGTTACCAAAAAAATACAAAATTAAATTAACACCAATATTTTTGACACAGAAACGGGTACACAAAGGATGGTTATATTCTTTTAGACATCAGATCCAATAAAAGAAGGATCAGAAATTATCTAGACATGTGTAGACTCTGTTGATATATATGCAAAATTAAATTTACAAGGAAATTTTATAGTCGACTGGTTACAGATGTTAGCTTAATAGCATTTGGTATTTCAAGTAACATATATGCAGTTAATGCTATTTTTATCGTTTTCTTTTTTCTTTCATTCGTCCAACGAAATAAAGAATCAGTTCGAATTTTATCAGCTAGTGTCTAAAGGACATAATAAAGCATTGCGTTTCAGATATTCGAAATTTTATTATCTTTCTTCGTCGAACGTAAAATAAATATCGCGAGTGCGTCATGATACAATTACAATAAAATGAAATTGTTCAGGGCGTGAAAATCGCGAAACGCATGTGTCATACGTTGGCCGTTGTCGTTGCAGTTAAAGCGGGAGCTACGAACACCATTCGGTAATTTGTTCTATCCAGTTAGGCAGCCGTTCGAGCGTTACAAACAACCACTAAGTTTTGCTGGGCGCAAAGATGCGAACTTTGGCTGGAACGCAACAGCGGAAACGCAGAACGGCGTGGCGTGCAGCAGTAAGCGACAAACAAATCAGAACCAAGACACATTTGGATAATATACGCGACTTGAATATTTACTCTATTAAACGCAAAGCGTAATGAACAAAACAATTTTACAACTAAATTTTCCTTGAAATGAGAACATTTTAGATATCGTTCAATGCAGAAATATGTTTTTACTACTTTGACTGCAAGGAAAAGTAGTAAAGCGTTTGGTACGGTGTCTGTAACATTTTCAAAAAAAAAAAAAAATTGTATAGAAATCCTTCATATAGCCTGTAGATGACGAATCTGAACTTAGTTTATGAGGGTGTATGTGTGTGCGTCGTCAGCTCGCTCGCTCGGTCGTAAGTCAAAATTTTGTGGCCGCAACTCCTCCTAGACGGTTCAACCGATTTTAATGAAATTTTCAGGATAAATTTGTCTAGTACCCAAGATGGTCATGTGGTTTTGTTTTTTTCCAGTGATGCCAACTTTCCGAGAAAAAAATTACTAAAGTTTTTAAAAATTCATATTGGCTACGTTATTTATCCGATTTTGATCAAATTTTCAGAAAAGATTTCCCTAATGCTCCCATTAATTACATAATTTTATTAATTTTCAGTGTTGCCAACTTTCCGAGAAAAAAATTACTAAAGTTTTAAAAATTTTATTATGGCCATGTTATTCAACCGATTTTACTCAAATTTTCACAAAAGTTCTCCTAGAATTCATGTAATTTATGTAATTTTAACAAAATACAGTGTTGCCAACTTTCCGAAAAAAAAAATTAGTAAAATTTAAAAAAATTTATTTTGACCATTTTATTTAACCGATTTTAATCAAATATTTATAAAAGTTTTTTCTAGTGCCTAAATAAATTATGCAATTTTAACAAAATTCAGTGTTGCCAACTTATCGAGAAAAAAATCACCAAATTTTTAAAAAATTCATTGTGGCTACATTATTCATTCGATTTTTATCAAATTTTCAGAAAAGTATCTCCTAATGCCCACATAAATTATAATATTATTAAAATACAGTGTTGCCAACTTTCCGAGAAATGTCAAAGTAGTCTATATATGGGTTTATCCATATACTTCTAATCTTGTTATTTTTAGTGTTCACTTGACATAATATAACATAAGGAAAACATATGTAGATAAAGTTGTTATATTACAAATTGTATGTTTTGAGTAAAACTGATATAAAAACATTTAATTAAAATTTTTTTATGTATTATATTTTTCTTTTTTATTATGAGCACACTACCATTTGTTTTTTGTAGGTTTTGCTTCAAAAAAGAGTGTTAAGATTGTGCATGACACATTTATTATCCCTGTCCATTTCGTTAGATGAAACATAATTGAACATAATATCTTTAAGTTTTTAAAATCAGAAAAATTAATAATAACTTTGGAACAAAATAATGCTAATTCAAAAAATGTAATATTATTAATAGATTTAGAACAAATCAAAATATTTTTTGGAAGAATGTCACATGACTCTTTTATCCATTCGTATCTTCAATTCATTTCAGTTATTGAATAAATATAATTGAAAAATATTTTTGTAATTTGTACTAAGAAATATTCTTTGGTAATAATAAACATAGGTTAATTGCTAACTCGAGAATAGATGCAGGTTAAATTAATAAATTAATAATATTAATAGAATGGGATATGTTTATAGAATAACTAATAGGCAAATAAGAAAGTATATTATAAAAATGAAAGCAACATCATATTAATTATTATTACAGAATGTAAATGAGAAAGATATATTATTATTTTAACACGTATTTTAAAATGGTTATGAAGAAAATTATTAGCCACAAATGTGTGTTAGAAATATTGTATACAATATGTATGTATGTCGTTAAAGTCACATAATGGTATTCATAAATTTCGCTGCGCGTTAATTAATAAATGTTAGAACATTTAACCCGGGTTGCTGGATGTCGACCGGTGAAGCTATTCAAAATGTGGAAAAATAAAAATACCTGGGATGTCAAGTGAGTCGTGAAGAGAACAAACGGTAATGTCCTAATATACGACAAACGGTAGCCTAAACACTTGACAGTTTAAAAAATTTACGAAAATTATAGCGGAATCATAATGGCCAGTTACCCTTCTGGGACTAAAATAAAAATAAAAAAACTAAAAGGAAAAAAGAAAAATACGGGATACAATTTTTAAGGGTGTCTCTCGCCCAATATTCTATCGTAATAACGCAGGACCGGTCTAGCTCATTGTATCTCTAGTTATTTTATTCAAGTAGTTTTTATTTTCATGTTTTTATTTTTCTATAATTGTGCTAATTTTCTTTAATGACTAAATTTTAGAAAATTTTTTTTTTCAATTTTTTTTAATTGGTTTTTTTCTTATTGAAAAGTAGCGAAACCATTGGCACTAATATTTATAAGTTTATGTAAAATATTTAAAGTCAAAATATTGAACGAAAAAATTTCGCTATCTGGCGAGACTAAATATTAAATATAAACTTGTAATATTAATAATATTAGAATTGATTTACAGAATCGTTATTTATCATCATACACTGGCACTATGTTTTTTCCACAAACACCAAAATAATTTGTATAATATTAATAGAATTGTAAGAGAGAGTCGAGTAGTATTTATGGAAACATTTTATAATAATTTTTTTAAACGAATTAATACTTAGTAATTTTTAAGCTTTCACGGCGGATATCCATTGATTTTATAGGATGAAAAAAACAAAACAGTACGGTATGAAAAAAATATGTGAAATCAAGTTTTAGTTTTTCTGAAATGCCGTCTCTGTATTATTTTCAATGTGATTACCGGTAAAGTAGGTATCATTGGCTAGGTAGAAAGTAAGGTTTGATGGAGCATATCATATTGTCGTTATTAGTCGGTATAGCGTTGAGCGTTTTGTTTGACCGTGATCCAGGCAGGACTGGTCAAATGTGTGAATTCAGCTCGTTAACCATTTCACTAACGAACAATGGCACATACGGTCCATTTAAAACGTTATTAAGTGTATATACGACTTTCCGGCGTCTCCGTTTACAACTATCACCTAGATAAGGATCTAGCCAAACACTGTGCAACTCTTAGAATATGACACCCGGACGACAGCGGACGCTGGACGCAAGATTAGGGTACTTTAAAACATTACGTTCACTGTTAATTCCGCTATCCCTTTATTGTAAATCATGCTGTGCCGCTCTTTCCTATGTATTGTATATGTAGATTACTTTATTTACTATTATAATGTTTGTTATTATCTGCTGATATAATCCCATAAAAAATATGAAATTTGATATGTTTGGAAATTGTTTAAATCAAAATACAAGTATAGTATTATAAAAATAATAAGATAAAAATAAGTACTTGCTATATATATTCTCCTCATAAAAAACAATTTTATTAAATAGAAATAATTTCAAACTTGTTTTAACAAAAAAGGAATAAAAGAATACTGGCTATTTATAGCTCATTTTTCAAATTTATATAGGTTTATGTCAAAATGTGTCGTACTGAAAAAATATTACCTAACGGTCGCATCGTTGTTATAAGTTTCAGGATCGCGGTGTCATTAATATCGATATAATCAACTTTTGGTTAATCGAGTGGTAAATAATTTGGAAATCACGTATTTAAAAATTATGATACGCGCACTCTGCTACAACCCTTCTATATATTTGAATCAATTTTTTTCTCATTTTTCATAGCCCTATAACAGACCGGTTGGTGCGACCCATGTCAAACATCATTCATAATACGCACAACATGAGATTGCATTGTTAACTTAAAAAAAATCTATTCGAAAAAATTAATTGCGCGAATTAAACGACTTTAATGACTGTTGTTACAAGAAGATTTAACTGTGCTAATATTTAGTTTCTTATTAGTAGAAAGTATAAAATAATATAAAAGTCAGACAAATCAAAACAGATAAATCAAAAATTTCGTACAAAAGAAGCGTTGAAGAAGTAAACATTATCACACAAATAAACCTGAACGGGGATCAACGAAAGCGCATTGTCAAAACATCGTGCTAAAGACGAAGACAGTAGATAATAAAAAAATTTTAGCCAACGAGTTTGCACAAAAAGAAAATCACAGACAATTGATCGCAACACATCCGAAACGCTTTTTACCCGATCAATTTGGCACCTTACACCCTTAGGGGTTAGCTTAAATGGAATCAAACACTTCGAACCGACCTCCTGCTAACTTGATCCAATGCGATGCGACAATCGAGATTCAATATTTCTGCGGCAGATCGGCAGATCAGGCCACCGGCATCGACATCAGCATCAGCATCGGCAATGCCAGACGGGCACAGTTACACCCGAAGGGGGAAAACTGACTCGTACACCATCATGGGACACTAATTTCGGATAGGGTTGCTCTTGCTTGCTGGCTGGTCGGTAATAAAAAGTGGCAGTTGTACCCTTGAGGTCGCTTAACTGTCACACACGCACACTCATTCATTCATTCATTCATTTATTTATTATTTCAAATAAAAATATTTTCTATTATATTTCGTTAGTCGCAACACAATCAATCTCTGTGTGCTTACAACTGGACGCTTCTTTTATTTCTTACCTTATCTGCAAGATATTGATGACATTTTCTTTATGTTTATTTTACCTTGTCCATCAGGCGATAATTATTTACAAAGGGATTTATGTAACCTTATATTTTTGTATGATAGTTTCTTATGTAAATAAAATAAATTAGTTGGAAAAGAATATAGTATTATGTAGAATTGTAGAGGTATATTTTGGAAACAGTTGCATGAAAGGTAAATAAAAGAAATGTTTATTTACCGTCATAGCAGCAGGATAAAAATTATATAAATGAAAAAATATGATATATACAAATTATTAATAAAATAAAACTTTATTTCATTAACATTAATACATAAGAAATACAAATTTAATGAAGCAACCTAACGTAACATAGAAACAACAATATTTTAAAAATTATTACCAGTCGCATTTTTCAATAAATACATAACAAAAAAACACTATTTATTTGAACGATGGTTACAAGAAATTTGAAGTACATAATTCCTCTTTTAAAGCTAATATTTCTTCTAAATCATGATTATTTTCCTGTAATTGACTAATAAATTTCAAATTATTTTCTTCATTCTCCTTGTAATAATCGATATCGGAAACAATCTGGCCTTCTTGTGATATGTATTCGCCACAATTTTTTGTAAATTCGTTTTCCAAACGTTTACTTTCAGCTAATACTTTCTGCATTTCATGCTCATGTCTCACTTTTTCTGCTATACTTTCTTTCTGCATTAAAGTAATTTCTTTTTTAGCAAGATCCTCTTTGTTTTTCAATTCAGTATTTTCTAATCTATTTAAGCAACTTTGTTCTTTATTCATTAAAAGTTGTTTGTCTTTATTTGCAATATCTTTCCGTAACGATTCTATAATTTTGTAAACAAAAAAAAATATATATTATATTTGCATGTTTTTTTAAATAATTAAAATCTAATACCATTGATTGATGTACATCATTTGATAATCTGGCATGTTTTTCAAGATCGTTTTGATGTATTTGAATATCTTTATACAATTTTATTAGAGCATTATTACTATTTACTAACTGAGTTACAATGTTAATCGATGATGCTTCATTAGAGAGATCAAATGGTTCAACCATATGAGAAACATCCAAATAATCGAATTCCTGTAATATAAATTTTGTAATAAAAATATTCTCTATAATTAATTTGAAAAATTACCTGTGTCACATATTTTAAACAGTCTTCTAAATTATTTTCTTTACAAAATTCTGTAGCAGATTTTTTCCGTTGAGAACCTCTTTCAGCTTCAGACTTTAAATCTTCTTCCATATTTATTTTGCTGTAAACAACACTAATTAAAACAAAAAACCAATATAATTATAAAATTCTAATCGCAACAAATAACGAAATATAAAAATTGGCACAAAATATAATAGTTTTTTGGCGTTTTTGACATTTCATAACAAGTGAAAAATGCGCATGCTCTACCTGAGCATCCTTGGATCGTCAGCCTAATGGTAAAAAATGTGCTGTCCCTTGATCTCAAAAAAATTGTAAAATACTTAAAAACATCTCGTATTGTAAATTAGGTGATTTTTACAATTATCGTGTAACCGTAGCTGAATCTTACGTTTGTTGATTTTTGCACTTTTATTTATATTATTTAATATTATTATTAATATATATATATATTTTTAAAACTAGTTATTATGTATAAATAAATTACAATTTCTTGTATTTTATATATATATATATATATATATATATATATATATATATATATACCGGGCGTTCGTTCGTTAAGTTCGTATGGGCGTTTAACATGCAATTTCGATAAATTGCGATATACTACTTTCTCGAGTACAATAAATATTATAAGTCATGGTGAGGAGCAATTGAATATGTGTTGGAAGATGTCTATCACAATCAAGAAGTGTTGTTCCACGATTTGATCTTGACTAACCTAGGCTAGTCTAGTCGTTAGTCTAGTCTAGCCGCTCCGTTGTCTGTTTGCTTTTGTCACGATGCATGAAGCAATTGTATATGTATAAACGTCATATCGTGTAACAAAGACGAACGAATTTAAAATTCTTGTTGTCAAATCGGATCGATGGTATGGTAGTAGAGAAGTTTACAGTTGAAAAAGCTGACAGTTGACGAGTGCGAATCGGGACAGTATTAAAATGAAACCATTAATTAAATTGAATAAGGTTTTGTGTTGTGTCGGATTTCCTGTCTTATTTCACAGATGTCGGGACGCGATGCGTCGACAAGCGATGCCAAGCGATGGAGCGTCGACTCTGTCATTCAACCGAGTGAATGGTGAATGCACATCGGGTGACATTTCCGCTAAGGCGCAGTTTAAAATTGCGGGACCCGCGCCCGCATTATGCCCGAATTTAAAAATTGAAACTATTTCAATGCGATTTATTTCCAGTAGAATGATCGCGCGAGCACCAGTGGAGGCGGAACCAAATTCGGTTATGTCTTACAACAATGTAACCCCATCGCCATCGCATCGTTGCGACTGCCATACCACGCACGACAATGCTCAATGCCCAATACTGTCGTAACACGACAGACGTGACGCAAATTGGACGCGCCTGTTACCCTTACTCGACTCGATCTGGTACTGTTATTGCTTATTGCTTCGCATTATTCATCTCATCTATGATTTCACTAACCAATTGTCCCTCTGCTCCACTCTGCTCTCTGCACCACACACACACACAAATAATTCTTTATTATATCCGAGTTGTTATACCGTAGTTTGCATCATTCGCAATTCTTTGTTTTGTCAAATTTATCTAAGTACTTAATCTAATACATATATATATATATATATAGTTTTCAAATTAAAATAGTTGCTCTTTTAATTAATTATTAATTAAATTTAAAAACTATTAATTAATAATTATTATTAATTAATTATTCCAAATGAAGAAATGATAAATATAATTATAGCAAAATTTACTTATAAAGCAAGTTTCTATTTATATGTTTTTTTTTTTAAATAAACCAAACTGTGATCTGTCACATGGTTTACATTTATCAAATTATAAAATGAAACAGTTTCAGATTTTAGAATATTGTCTTGTTATTTATTTAGTTTACTTTAATTATTTATAGCTAAATTTCTGTAATAAATAAATTTAAAAAATAATTTTATTTAATAGTAATGTTACTTTTATTGTGTATAATATTTGTATTGAATTTACATATAAATGTTTGTTTTTTTACATATATCGTAAATCAAATTAAAGAAATTTGATAAAATTTCAATTATATGTTGTTTATAAGTAGTACATGTTTTTCTTTTTTTAATTTTGTAATTTTATTAGAAAACAAGACAAAATTGATTGCATTTTAAAGTAGATGAATTTTATGGACCGGAAAATGATCTTCAATTTAAAAGGGCATATTTTGCAAAGAATATTAGTAAAGAAAAAAGGAAAAAGGGATCACAAGCAGATGTAGACGTGACATTGTCAAAGTTGTGACGGGTCTACAAGTCTCCGACTAGGACACAAGACCAGTGAAGTATGCATTTTGAGTTCAGTTCGACTGACTGATAAAGTAGCGGCTCGGCGCGGTTCGGCGCGGTTCGGCGCGACGGACGGTGTCAGTAACAAGTGTAGTGGACACGAGACCGTCCGAGGATGCGGGGGCGTGCGACGATGTGCTCTTCAGCCGATACTCGAGTCGCGAAGCAGCCGTCCGGCCAGTCAGCCAAGCCAACCAGGGACCATCGACTTCATAAGGATCTTTGCTTTGTTTGGAGTCGCCAATTAGGATCCCTGCCGCTGCCGCCCGTTGCTCGTCAACCGTCAACCGACCCCGTCTTCTGAGACCAATCGTTAAGAAGACACTTTGCTCTAGCTGCGTTTGCAGCCACAGAAACAGGGTCGGCGTTGCCTAATCTGTTATCTTTAGAATATGTTTCTTTTTACCACGCTTATATTAACTCACTCTGTTGTCGCGGTCAGTCACGGTCAAATTTTGTAACCAATTTTTAGACCACTTCCTATCATTTGATATCAATGAAATTTTGCATGTAGTTTCATTTCAGGAGACAACACAATATTAGAGAGTTATCGCAAACACAACGTTAAAGTTCCGTTAACGCTAAAATCACGTGACGTTATACGTTATTTAATTTGTATGGTAAATGACACTTTAGAGTTATCGTACGCCGATATTTTACCGTACGCTAAAATTGGAGCAATATCTAAATGTAATCTAATAATTTAATATAGGTTTGATACAAGTATTTATTCAAGAAAAAAACAATTTTATATATATATATATATATATATATATATTTATATATATATATATATATATATATATATATATATATATTTATATATATATATATATATATATATATATATATATATATTAGTTTTTATTGGAATTGAGCTGATTTATTAAAATCATCAGGATTTGTTGTTGCTGTTCCATAAAATCTCTATTATATTTATTTCACAACAACTTAACCTAACTGCATAAAATAACAAGTTTATAAACACAAGAACATAACATCACCACTCAAAATAACATATGAGAGAATGCTAAGCTATTTTGCGAAAATAGCGGACCGCGGTTATTTCTTTACCGTACGCTAAATCCATGCTCATGTGCATTCTTTCGCTTGTAGGTAAATAACGTACGCTAAATTTATCGTTGTACTTGCGATAACTCCCTATTATATAAAAAAAACGATTACAAGATATGACACGCTTATATTTATTTTTAATATTATTTAGAATTTCTGATCGGGATATCTCTGATGGTCTATTGTTTATTTTTATTTTACCTTAGTGACAAAATATTTATTTGTAAATGACAGATATTTTTGTTTTATTGTAAATTCAAGCCAAACGAAATAGTTGTGATAATTTCTATTTGTGTTTTTGAATAAATAATTTATATTAAACGGTGTTTATACGGTATGTCTACGGATCCTTATCGATGGCATTACGATTATATAAGATTAGCATGGGATATGGGATTTTCGTTCGAAAGTTACAAATCGCAAAAAAACTTCGACCGAAATGGCATAGGTGCTAAAAATATATTACTTGCTCTAATAAATTAAATAAAATATTAATAATTTCCAGCTGTATTAGATATAGACAGAATAATACATGACAGAGATATTTCCATTGTCGAACATCATATTCAAAATATATTAGAATATAGTTTGGATATCGAAGAAGCCCGCATTTTGGATCCGAATTTTGTCAAACTGTTTCGCTTAAGTCAATTAGCAGTAGAATATTTAATGTACTGCAAAAAATACTTAGATAATACAGTTGTTAATATTAAAAATGACTTACAAAAATCAAATGAGGTAGGTAAATTAATTCATAAATAAACTATTTAAAATTTAACTATTTATTTGTTTAGGAAAACAATGAATTGAAACAAGTTATAATGAATTATCAATTAGAAGTAAGCAAAATGAAGAAAAAAAATAAAGACTTAAAAACGGCTTTACAAATTTATGAGAAATATCAAGTGATAGGAACAGTAAATGACCCATTAGGTCATTTTCAATGCAACAAATGTGGCAAAGTTTTTGTACACGAAGATTATTTAAAAGCTCACATAATAAGACGCCATGCACCTGAAGATATACAGCAAATATCAGAAATCGAAACGGTTCTTTCACTTTCCGAAGGACAAATAAATACAACACCCGTTCACAGTTTGCATAAAGCAGAAACCGATCGACTTCAGATGGAAATAAAGGAGCTTAAAGAAAAATTAATTAATGCGGAACGTCACTTTCAATCCGAGGAACACAATAAAAATGTGGATCGTGACCGTAAAATTCGCGATATTGAAATACAGAATGAAAATTATTATAAACATATTGAGAAGTTGCATCAACAATTTGATATTTTAAGAACACACATTGAATCTGAGTTGCAGGTTTTAAAAGTGCAAATGTCGGAACCAGACAAATACGCTAAATGGATTGAAAAGATATTCAATAAATTTAATGAAATACCTAAGTTAACACAGTTAGTGGAAAAGAAACCTGAAGATGATGTTAACGAACCAAAAATAGTCAAAGTAACATCAAAAGATAAAGAGACAAATCCAGATGTATCTGAAAAAGAAACTGACGATGTACAAATTGATAATGAACTCGAGCAGAATAATGTTGAGAAAGCAGAAGTAAAGAAAGTAACATTGTCTCCACAAAAACAAAGTGCTCCGAGATTGAGTGAAGGTGCAACTAGATTTTTTAAAACAAGCGAATCACCAAGTAAATCGGGAAAGATCTGGACAGATATTTCCAAAGTAAAAGAGCAAGTTGAAAAAGAATTGGAAAAGAAAACTAAACACGATATTGAAAAATTTGGAGTACAACTTTCTGAACAGGTATATATATATATATATATATATTATATATATATATATATATATATATATATATATATATTTTAATTGCTTATGAAATTTACTTTTCTCATTTTTAAAGAAAAGAGAAATAATTCGCTTGCAATCACAAAAAGTGTTATTTACAAAACTTAAATTATATAAAAATAAATCGAATGAACTTTTCATTGCAATATATTAATAATATAGAATTCTAGACTTTATTTTCTTTAAATATTGTATATTTGAATTATAATTACATTATTTTATTTTAAAATTAAGTGTATAATTATTTTTATATTTCCTAATATAGATAGTGAAATATTGCGAAATAAAATTATGATTTCTTAATAATAGATTCCGGAATTCTGTATATAATTTTAAATTTTTTTATAAGAGTTCTAGTAACTTCACGCTAATTGTAGCATGAAATCTTAAATTTATTTTTAAGAGTCATTTGTACAGCTGAAAATTTGCATTATAATTTTTTTTTTTCGCAGATGACAAATACAGTTTTAAAATTGCAAGATCGTTTAGAGATATTTTGGGATAAATTACAAGAAATTGAATATCAACATGAAAAACAACGTATATCATTAAAAACAGTTGATTTGATAAAAACTACAAACACATTTCAAAAGACTGAGAAAATTACAGTATCTACGAAACCTATACAAAATTCCAGCGATTCCCATTCCGATACTGAAAGTATCAAAGCTGAAAAACAAAATACTGAAAAAATAAAATCCGGTTCAACTACAGCGCAGATTCACAACGATGCTAAATATGTTAAAAATTTGATAGACGAACTCAAATCAAAGGTACAAGAAAAGAAAAAAGAACCACCAAAAATATATTCAAAAAAACCTAAAATAATAACAGTACAACCGCAGCCCAGCATTCGAGAAAATTATTCGCGAGAAATGATCAAACAATCTAATTCGGAATCTGAGCGTGAAACTTCAGAAAATGACACGGAAGAAACTGAAAGTTCTGCAATTATGAAACCGTCAAAAACTGTTACGAATTCGGCTGTTACTGTTAATAGACCGAAAAATATTAGCACGAAAGCTGTCAAATCGTCGCATACCGGTGTTACTACTTTGCGAAAACGATCTATAAGAAGGTATGTAATATTCTAATAATAGAAAACTAATGTAAAAAAATATTACGGTAAAAATGTTCAATAATTATTGTCAATAATCTGCTTGGAAACACATTTTTTTAAATCTTTCCGTACGGTTTTTGTTAAATAAATAAATTACATTATGATACATGTTTTCTTTTTAATAAAAATAATAATTTACATAAAATATTTTACAAATATTTTACAGTTCAGAAAATGCATTAATTACAAATCCGGAAATTTTGGAGAATTTTCGAGAAGAAATTGAAGATGTCGTTTCAAATCGTTTACGTGATATAGAGGTAGATCCAGAATGGACCCGACAGCCAGAAAAATCATACAAGCAAAAAATGGATTTTGCTACTCATCATAGAACAATGGCTTCGAAGGTAAACTTTTTTTAAATTATATTTATTTTATTAATAAATATATCGGTACCTTGAAGCAGAACTAGTCTATCTATATTTTGTGAATTTCAAGATAGTGGTTTAAAATTGTTTTTGTTAGAGAATATTTTCACATAAACTTGCATAAGTCAGAATTAAGTAATGATAGAGATTGGAGCTAGTTAATAAAAATATACGTCTTTATGATAATTTTTTTTTCATAAATATCTGAAAATGAAGAAAAGCTAGTTATGCTCCAAGGTGACGAAATGATTAATTGTCCTTACAATTATGATGAAACATACGAAGAAAATTTAAATAATTATTTTTGTAGAATATAAAATCATTTTCGGATAAACGCAATAAAATTATTGACAAATTAGAAGGCAAAATGCAGCATTTCAAACCGACTGACACTACTAGTGTAACGCCTGAACCTGAACAAAAACCATCCAAATTTCGATCATTAATTTCAAATATGAAAAACAGAGCTAAATCTATAATTAAAACAGAAAATAAACCCGTGCATAAAGTATCAGGAATTTATAAACTTACTGTATATCAAAATTTACCGCAATCGCAAAAATCTGAACCAGAAAAACATAGTGAAATTTTAAAACAAGAAACTACGAATTTAATTAATAAAAATGTACCAAAAGCAAAACCGAGAGAAAGAGTTAGACAAAGAATGTATAAAAGCGAAAGTGATACAGAAACATTAACAGAAAATTTTGCAAATGAATCACCAACAAAAACAAAGAAATTACAGAAAAAATCTTTACGAAAAACTAAATTGCATTCGAGTTTAGATGTTGTGGACATCGAATCAAATCATGAGAATCAAACCAAACTGATTCATATTCCAGAAACAGTTAAAAATATTGCTCAATCGTTTGATAGTATTTTAGAAATGAAACAAGAACTATCGGTTGCTCAACAGAGAGTTTCCGTGCATCAAGTATCAGGAATTTATAAACGTACTGTACATCAAAATTTACCGCAATCACAAAAATCTGAACCAGAAAAACATAGTGAAATTGTAAAACAAAAAACTACGAATTCAGTTAATAAAAATGTACCAAAAGCGAAGCCGAGAGAAAGAGTTAGACAAAGAATGTATAAAAGCGAAAGTGATACAGAAACATCAACAGAAAATTTTGCAAATGAGTCACCAACAAAAACAAAGAAATTACAGAAAAAATCTTTACGAAAAACTAAATTGGATTCGAGTTTAGATGTTGTGGACATCGAATCAAATCATGAGAAACAAACCAAACTGATTCATGTTGCAGAAACAGTTAAAAATATGGCTCAATCGTTAGATAGTATTTTAGAAAAGAAACAAGAATTATCAGCTGCTCAACAGAGAGTTTCCGTGCATCAAGTATCAGAAATTTATAAACGTACTGTACATCAAAATTTACCGCAATCGCAAAAATCTGAACCAGAAAAACATAGTGAAATTGTAAAACAAAAAACTACGAATTCAGTTAATAAAAATGTACTAAAAGCGAAGCCGAGAGAAAGAGTTAGACAAAGAATGTATAAAAGCGAAAGTGATACAGAAACATCAACAGAAAATCTTGCAAATGAGTCACCAACAAAAACAAAGAAATTACAGAAAAAATCTTTACGAAAAACTAAATTGGATTTTAGTTTAGATGTTGTGGACATCGAATCAAATCATGAGAAACAACCCAAACTGATTCTTATTCCAGAAACAGTTAAAAATATTGCTCAATCGTTTGATAGTATTTTAGAAAAGAAACAAGAATTATCAGATGCTCAACAGAGAGTTTCCGTGCATCAAGTATCAGGAATTTATAAACGTACTGTACATCAAAATTTACCGCAATCGCAAAAATCTGAACCAGAAAAACATAGTGAAATTGTAAAACAAAAAACTACGAATTCAGTTAATAAAAATGTACCAAAAGCGAAGCCGAGAGAAAGAGTTAGACAAAGACTGTATAAAAGCGAAAGTGATACAGAAACATCAACAGAAAATCTTGCAAATGAGTCACCAACAAAAACAAAGAAATTACAGAAAAAATCTTTACAAAAAACTAAATTGGATTCGAGTTTAGATGTTGTGGACATCGAATCAAATCATGAGAAACAAACCAAACTGATTGATGTTGCAGAAACAGTTAAAAATATGGCTCAATCGTTAGATAGTATTTTAGAAAAGAAACAAGAATTATCAGCTGCTCAACAGAGAGTTTCCGTGCATCAAGTATCAGGAATTTATAAACGTACTGTACATCAAAAGTTACCGCAATCGCAAAAATCTGAACCAGAAAAACATAGTGAAATTGTAAAACAAAAAACTACGAATTCAGTTAATAAAAATAAACGTACTGTACGGTTAATAAAAATGTATTACAAGCAAAGCCGAGAGAAAGAGTTAGACAAAGAATGTATAAAAGCGAAAGTGATACAGAAACATTAACAAAAAATTTTGCAAATGAGTCACCAACAAAAACAAAGAAATTACAGAAAAAATCTTTACGAAAAACTAAATTGGATTCGAGTTTAGAACTAAATTGGATACGAGTTTAGATGTTGTGGACATCGAATCAAATTATGAGAATTAAACCAAACTGATTCATATTGCAGAAACAGTTAAATATATGGCTCAATCGTTAGATAGTATTTTAGAAATGAAACAAGAACTATCAGCCGATAGTTCAGAGAGTCAACAGAGAGTTTCCGATAAAAGTGAGTCGAGTTCAAACGAAAATATTCTATCATCGAAAAGATCATTGCCAAAAATTGATCAACCAGCCGAGAATTTCATTCAAAAAACAATCGAATTCAGAGAGAAAAAAATGGAAAAGGGTGTTCTGAAAAATTATACCTTAACCAAAAAGAAAATTTTATTCGATCCATATTCGGAAGATGTTAAAACTAATTCAGAAGAAAATATGTAAGTATAGGTTATTTAATTTATGGAAGCAACTTATTCAGTTAACATACTCGCTATTAATTAATAATTTATTTAACAATTTTTATGTAACAAAAGTCATGTTAAATGTTGTTATTCTCTCAAATTATTAAAAAATAATTTTCCACACAAATTTGTTTTTTGTTCGTTCTGCCACGTGATAAAAGAAACAGTTGTTTATTTATTTCATTGTGAAAAATTATATTTCCATAGCAACAACATACTATTACATATTTTTATTAATATTTATTTTCAACATAAACCATTCATGTCACTTCGTATTATTCATAAATTAAAAATATATTTACGATAAGTAAAATATTTTATTGTAAATTAAATAAAAACATAATAAAGATAACTTAAAAATAAAATATGTTTCAACGTTTCAAAAATTTCAGTTGATATATTATTGATTGTTTTTATATTTGTTAGAAAAAAATAAGTTTTCGTAATTTTGTATTTTAATTTTTTTAAGATTTCTATTTTCTTGAAAATAATCTAATTCTTTTGTTTTTAGTATTTTGTTTTAATTTAATATTTTAAATGTAAGAAGGGAAAAGTGTTTTTTACATATATACTTACATGAGTTAGGTAAGTACCCTGAAGCTTTATTTTACAAATAATATTTAAATGTTTTTTTTTAACCGTTCATTTTGTTTCTTGTTAAAATATGCAGTTTGTTTAGAATGGAAATTTCATAATAATATCAATTTTATTTTAGAACTATTTCATATAATATATGTATATTATGAATATATTATAAAGAAAATATTAAGTTTGAAAGTATTACGGTTCTGCGTTTTGGTTGAGCAAAAAGAAATGAGGTTTCAGTTCGAGTGGGCGTAAGAGATTCTTTGTTTCGTCGAATTTCCACGTCGGATATTTGAAATTTTTAAGAGGAAACGTCGTTAATTTAATATAGCTACCTAGCAAGCGCGTTGTCTTCCTAAGTAGCTTATCAGCTCTATGACTGTGGGCTATTCTCATTCGCGTGTGTTCTTACTTCTGTTTGTCGTAAGTCAGAATCACAAAACAAAGGAGTTCGAATTAATTTTTAATAATGTGCAAGTAGATATACCTTACATACGTTTTCTGCATATGCGTTATTATAAGCATTTATCATGCCTAGCAGCACCCTGGGGAAAAAAAAATAACTTACGAGAAGGAGATTGGAAGATGAGCTCGAGATTTCTTCGTCTGTTGACAAATGGTAGAGTTCCTGCTCCAAATATGGAAAAACTCGTTAAGCGAAATTAACAGTAGCTGCACTGCTCAACTCAAGTATCCAGACAAGACAAAATAATTAATGATCAAATTTTGTGATGTCGCCAGACCAATTCTATTATTTCTCACTTTCAACCGAACAGAACAGAAACCATGCATTCTTTTCCCTTTTCTAATTTTTCTAAATGCTTTGAAAATTAATATTCCGTTTTTAAAAATATATGTTAAATTTTTTGCATTTTTCTACAAATATAATTTACAAATAAACAAATATAACTTTTTGCAGTTGTTAAAATTTATCTTATTGTCAAATTTAGGATATCATTTTTTACGATATATTAGAAATGGAAATAATTTAAAAATTGGGTAAAAAAATTTTTTAGTATTTATAGTGTTGGCCGATTTTGAATTTATGTTATATATTTACGTTTGTTTAGTTTTTATTTGCATTGACCAGATGCTGACGTGCCGTGCCACAAGTTGATTTGGAAGCGTGATTCAGGTAGCGGTTTTGTGTATCAATAGTGTAGTCGGTAGGGCGGTAGGCCATATCTCTTTCAACATATCTACCTGTTCGCTGTTTACTGTTTGTGATGTAAAGCAGCTACAAATTGAACCAGTTTTAAATATCTATCCAACCATGCGGTTTGATCGTTGACAGTGGCTTGCCGAAATTGTGTTTTTGTTATGCAAATAGCTACTACATATACAGGATGTTTCATTTCAAAAGCGATATTAATATTCTGTAAAAGGCAGAAGATGAGACACATAATACGAGATCGTATATGTTACGATGTATTGCAGTATAATTGTCCCGTGGCTTTTATTTTTTTTCTATGGTTATTTTAAGTAAAACACCTTGTATATGCATGTATGTGTTACATTTGAACGAACAATTAAAGAAGCGCACCCCAGGCGGTTTCACATTTGATTCATGATCTGATACTAATACTGCTGGCGTGCCATACATTTGTCGAAAAACATTGGCAACTGTTATCCCCTGCCAAAATAACGTTTTTTTTCTATTTACAAAACAATGCCTTGATTAATAACTTTATTTACTTGGATATTTTATTCAAATGTTGATGATACGGGTTTATAACTTCAATAAAATTACTTTTTTTCTTTTTACTAGTAGCTACTTTTAAAAAATTAAAATTTTTTTTTGGATAACTTTTGTTGATAATTTTAATAAGAATGAAATGCATTTATAATTTTCCGTACATTTTTAATTGGTTATTAATACTAGACAAAACTGAAATTAATTAGATTTTTAAAAAATTGTCAAACAACGAATGGTACTTTTTTTTATGTTTAGAAAATAAAATTAAAAACATTAGTCTCCGCCGACTGATAGTAAAAGTATAATTTTACAGACGATTGACAGTCTCTGAAGCAGTACTTTTATAGGCTAGTTAGACTAGTTTAAAAAAGTTACATAGTGATACTTTAAACACTGTTTATCATCTGTAAAATCATGCTTTATTATCAGTAGGCGAAAAAATTATGTGTTTAACACAACAAAAAATGACAGAAAAACTGACTCGGCTTGTTTTAGTCTTTGTCAATAAATCTGTCACATTCTTGCCTAGTTAACAAACTACTGTCTTTAAAAAATTTATATTATATTTGGTTTAGTTGCATTAATAAATAATTTCTCTAAACTTTAAATAGATGCAGTATTAATATAGATTTTATAAATAGAAAATTTTAAAATATAAATATTAAAATTTATAATTTTGATACCTAATCAGAAATTTGGTACCAGTCATATGTGCTAATTGCAAAGGGTTTGGTCATTTCAAATGCACAAATCTTAATAGGAAAATTAATTAAATTTGATGTAATAAATATTTCTCTTTAATTAAATTAATAAGAAATCTTTTAGATTTTATATTAGTATCTTTGTTCTTTCAGTTATTCTCTCGTTCGTTAATAATAATAATTAAATCGATATTCGTATTATATTCATAAAGCCCATCAACATATTTCATCCGTTATGATTTGATTTGCGAACGACACTGTTTACCTTGGATACCTCCGTCAAGCAAGTAAATGGAAATTTTGTAATTAAACAACAATATTACAGCTTGTAGAAGGTTTGTACGTCTTCATCCAACTTAATATTGTGTCAAGCGTTTCCTTTCTGTCTATCTGTTTGTCTTACATCCAATTATCTTATTGTCAAATCGTAAACAAAATTTAATTAGGAATACATTTAATATTTAGATAGTATTTTGTTTCACATAAAAAGAAATTTATATCACATTTTTATACTCTATATTAAACTTTCCTCTGTAATAATGGATATTTTTTATTCTTCAAAAACAGTTGTGTGAAAATGCAAAATTAATATTGTTGTCATTTAAAAATATTTTAAAGCTACTTTTCGTTTAGGTTTAGAAGATGCACATGTATTTACTGTTTAAAAAAACTATGTGATACAGAGAAATCTTTCTCTTATATTCTCAATTTCTTTCTTTTCAACAAATCTCAGATATATTTTTTCCAGAACTTATTATTTTTGATTTCTTTCAGAAGCATGCATTACTATATAATATAATTATTATTTTGCTCTGAAGTTTTATTGTTTTTTTTTTTAAGAAGAAATTAGTTTTAATTTGAAAGAATAATATTACAAGTAGCAATAACTTAACGTCATTGGGTGCAATAAATCTGCAAGAATTTATGTGAATAAGACGAAAGTGGGTTGGATGCGCAATAGTAAATAAGTAATTGACACGAATAGTTCGGAAATAGGGAAATGACATTGGTGAGCAAGCAAAATTGACGGCAAAGAAAAAGGTGTGGCGTGACAGAATGCGAACAGTGAAACAGTTTTTCAACGCATTGTACACGTAGTGTGCGACGACAAAATAGCAGCATGCAGCATGTGGTCTGTGCGGTCTAAAGGGCGGACCAATTTCTTTCCGACGGCAAACGGTAGGTTTGCGGAGTCACTAGCGCGTAACGTTTCGTCCCCAAAAACGCGTGGGACTCGTCGACCCGGAGCCACCAAAATAGCATGGAAAACAAGATTCCGGCGTCGTAATTAATTCGCAGACGAAATTCCAACGATAATTACCCGATTTTTCTTGCGCGCGCTTTTTTACTCGTGGCGGGAATAAAAATAACCGGTGATTTGTCACAGATCAAGTTATACCGAATTAAGAAATAAATCAGTCGTACTCGGATTCTATTTTTGTTAAGCTGCCTTGACTTATGATGCTATTAAATGGACAGATTGTCGACATGTTTTTTACTAGATAATCGCGACTGTGCGCTGTGATTGGTGATTGCGACATATAATTAACAACTTAATATGCTAATAATATATATGCTTAGGTATATTACTAAAAACCGTTAACATAAAATATTGATTTTTTTTACTTTTATTTTAGATTTTTTTTATATGTTTTAAAGTAACTATAAATTATAATTTATGGGGTGGTATGATTGAGAGTGTTTTGTGTGAGCAAGTGGTAGAAATAAAAGAGCATGTATGAGATGCATCATGAATGTGGATGAAGCTAACATTGCTTGTTTTTATTTAACAGATCTCAATTTATAAAGTTCTTTCTGGCATGTAATTTTTGACTCGTCTTTATTTATAGTATTTCTCAAACATGTTTTTGTCAAAAATATCTATTACAATAATTGAAATATACAGAGTATTTCAAATTGGGTGTCTGTTGTCAATAAACTATATCTAATGATAATTTTTTGTGCATTAGAAGATAAGAGTTGACAAATTCAAAATTGATATTATTTTTAATTATTTATTACTATAACACTGATTTAATTTATTTTACAATATTTTATCTGGTTATTTACTTATTATAACCATTTATAATATTTATCTATATTTCTTGTTTTTAATATTAATAGACAAATTTGGCTATTAAAATTTTATAATTCTAAGGCGATCATTTTAACATGTGTACAGCTCTATTTATTTAAAAATTAAATATTTCCGAGCATAAATTTGATTTCAGTCACGTCAGTTTTAAATTAAAACAAAAGAAAACGAAAGACATTTTACAATTACAATTTTCTTTAGTAAATAAATGATTGCAACACATATATCATAAAACATAATTAACTTGAAACAAACTTCATATGTTATTATTACCCATATACATCAATAGCGGAGCGCGAGTATCACGCAAATGGGCACGAAAAAATCAAGACTGAAAAAGACAAGGGTTGTACGCAGCGTCGCGCTGTAAAACAGGTAACACGTGCGTCATATTAATATTTTGTTCCAATCAACTACGCGCAAAATGAAGTATATCAAATAAGTTAGACTATCGCCTTTGAACACATTATGCGTGATTCATTACAACACCCGCACTCCTATAATCACCCGTTAATTATACGGGTATATGAAACAATAGAGTACGCCGATTTGCGTTGGGACGCCTGGCGTCCAATAAAATATTTAAATTTCACGCTACATTTGATGCATTCAAAAACCGATTAGGAAAAAACTAATCGTTATTTTTGTTAATGAATTAATTTTACGTATTTAATAGTATATTATTTAACGATCATGCTATGATAATTATAATTTATGATGATAAGGTTTGCGACGTGAGCCGTAGGCGAGCGCGCTATAAATTATCTGAGTATGTTATCAAAGATGGGGGAACACAACACAATGTTTTCTTTTATTAATAAGAAAGAGAATTTGCGTTTAGAAACACGTGTTTGTTTAAATTCGCTTCGATGTTTCTGTGATAATTGGCGATTACTTTTTAGAGATATCGAGGTGTCAGGTTACAAAATGTAAACACACACTAAATTACTATGATTTTGTTGGTGTGATGTGAATGATTTTGCAAAATGAATATGATTTGGCAATAATTGCAGGATATTTAATCAATAATTAATTTACTGATTATTTTAGGACTGTATAGTTAAAGTTGAGTTGTGATTGGTTAAAAATCGTTAGTTATAATTTTATAACTTACGGTTGTAAGTAATGTAGTAAGTAAGGTTGTAAGTAAAATAATATAACATCAGGATTCACATATTTTATAAACGTATTATTCCACAGAAGTAAAAAAAACTAAACTAGTTATACTAAGAATAATATTTGTTGATAATTAAATCTATGATCTTTCTTACGATAAAATTTTCCGTAATTCGAAAAAAAAAAATAATCAAAATTTAAAAAAAATAATAAACGTACAATAAATAAATTGGTATAAATAATAATAAAAAATTTATATAAATATCTACAATTAATTGTTATATGTACGTGGTTTATTTATTTAATGAAACTATATTGTAATAAATTTATGCAAATAGATAAGAGTATAAATATGTAGGTGTAGAGTAAGTAATGATATATTGCAGAAAAAATATTTTTTATAATAAAAAGAATAAATTATACAATGGTGAAGATTGATGCTCGTTCAGCCAATTAGAATTTTAATTGCCACTTGCAATTATCTGTAATAAATTCTAAATACATATTATTTACACTTTCAGGTAGCATATGTATATGCAAATGTGACATAAAAATTAATAAATTATTTCACTAGGAAAACGTTTTACTTAATAGTATAGGTTAGAAGATTTATTATTATATTATTAATATGTATTAATATCAGACCACAATATTGAAATGCAATATTTTTTCTACTCTTGTTAAATAGTACATTTATTATATACTTTTATACTTTTACGTTTTACCACTTTTGACCAATCAAAATTTTCTAAGTTTGTAATGATTATTCATGAGCAGTGTTGGGATCGATAAAGAAAATATTAATCTAGATGAAAATAGAGATAATAGATAGATACACTATCAGAACAAAATTTTATCTAGATAATTAGAAATTAGAACAATTTTTATTTTCAATTTTCAAAATATATTTATTAAAAAAAAATGTTATTGATATTTTTAATAGTTTTATATAAAATTCGATATTCTTAAAATGACATTAAAATAATACTAGTTTAGTAGTTTTAAATGTTCATATTTAATGAAACTTCTGATGTATTAAATTATTCAAAATATATAACTATTACAATTACCTAAAGATCCCGGGTTCAAACCCCGGCAGGGCCAATGCATTTTTCTTTAATTTAAAATTGTCTAATGTTTAATTAGATAAATAAAAATATAAAAGTTAATGGTGTTTAATGCAAAACAAATAAAAATAGTTATTACAATTGAAACGTATGTTTATATATTAAAATTGTATGTGATATTTTAATAATTGATTTTTATTTATTGAATTGAAAATTAGATAAAAGTGCAATTTTAGACAAAGAAAATTTATTAAATTTATCTAGATGATTTTTACAATAGATTATAAGAAAATTAATCTAGATTAGATAATTGTAAATTTATCTAAATAAGATAAAAGATAACGACATTTTGTCGAAATAAGTCATGAGTAATAAACTCGTTGAATAATATACGATTTTATAATAACATAATATCTAGATACATATAAAAGTACAATTGTAAAAATGTATTTTGAATTTTATTTTTATAAATGATTTTGAATAGGAAAAAATTTGTATGTAATAATTGGTGAATCGGCGTTTATTAGGAATTGAAATTACTTCAAAGCAGCGATTTTGAAAATAAATTAGAGACATCCATGAACAAAGCGAATGCAAGCTTTGACTTTATCTGAATAGGTTGGAATTTATGTGTTACTTTGAATATAATTAGCTATTCATAGTCATCAGCGAATAAAATTTTCAGTTGAGTGAACGACACTGAAAAATGGCGATACATATATTCGTACTTTACTAGGCATACGCATGCAATGCATACACATACGGCTGTATAGAGACATAGAAATGATTCGTGAATGCGGAAAAAAATCAAATGAAAACGGAAATTTGTTTCCTGTTTTTTGGTGAAATGTTATTAAATTATTTCGGCTGCAGGGGTGCATAAAAGAATAAAAAGAATAGAAAGAACACGTAGCATCATCCCTTTGTTCTTTTTACTGAAGGGGTGAATCGGTGAGTTGGTGAATCGGGTTATGGACTCTAGCTTTCAAGAACAAAGCATAATTGTCGTTTTTTCGATGCAAGGCGTTGATTGATTCCATAGCGCAAGTAAGTGGAATAAATAGGTAGCCAGATCATAGATGACATATAACAGCTAGATGGCACGTTATGTTCAATCATTTTGCGGCTATAGCATTATTTGGAAATGATGTAAGTTCAATTCGGAGAAAACTGATAAATATGGTTAGTATTTATGAAGCTTAATTTTTTTTTGTAAAAGATTCGCAATTTGTTACAGCAAAATATAGATGGTGTTCTTGAAATAAATTTACAGGAAAATTATTTTCGTGATTAAACAAAATACCATCGACACTGATATGTTTAAAATTAGCTTTCAAATCGGAATGAAAATATTGAAGTATCATGCCATTATTCATACCTACCCAGAATCAAACGTAATGTTTTATTTGATTTTGCTGTCAATAGAGGCAAAAAATATATTGTAGTAAATAAAAAAATACAAAAATATATGATGTATCTGTACATATTTAAATTGAACTTTATTAAAATAAGATATATGAATAATATTTTAGAAAATTTAGGTAAATGTATGTATCTATAGAACAGAAAAAATTTAATTTTTGTTATTAGAAACTTTAATATTGCAAAGTTTTACATTTAGATTAAGACGTACCTTGCCGTTTACATTGATATAGATAAGATAGTATAACTATAATGGTTGTACTTTAATACTTTCAGTGCCGGAGTACAGCTTTAACAAGCCAGAGACCTTTCTGAATAGTAATAAATTTTTTATCTGCAATGAAAGTGTTAATATTTTGACAAGAAATCACAGTAAAACGCAGATTATTTTACAATTCAAATTTGGTATCATAATTCTTAAAATGCATTTTTCAATTGAAATTAAGTATAGATTTTTACAGTGTTTTTTCTAATTTTAACTAGTGTCATGTAAAATTGTATATTTTAAATATTTATGAAGCCGCGTAACTCATGTGGCACTAGTCTGACTATTTTTAATTTAATCGTCGAATTAGTTAACTGTTATTGGTGTCTAAAATTCTAAATGAAATATTGACGCCATAGGCCACATTTTATTGAACCAAATATTACTAAAAAAATAGTATTTTTAATGTACTGAATTACATAAAATATTAGGACTTTAGTGGAAAAGCTGCGAATCAACCATTTTATCAAAATATATCTAGCTAGTCTCATTTGAAATTTCCAATTTTGAAATGGATTTTCTTGAAACTTACAAAGTGCCGATTTGTCGCTTTTCCACTAAAAGACCTTAAATATAAAATAAATTTACGCTGCATTTACGTTAATTATATAAAATTGGTTAAAGTTCTATTTTGTGATGCCAAACACGCACAGTTTAAAAAATGGTTCTAAATATTATTTTTTCCCCCTTAAAATGATGGCCTAAAATTTCGAACTATTTCGAGAAAAGAGTTTAAAAAACTGTAAGTGTGGGAAGCAGATGCCATCTATATCGAAGTTTAGATAAAAATAAATACATAATTTGTAAAGTAAGCAATATTTTTTGATCAAGTTGATGTTTTAATTGTAAGATATTATATATGTACAAGTTTTAACTATTTCAACACTCAGTTTATGAATGTTACGTTATCTTTCTGTTAATTTTTAAACAATTATACTGCGTGTTTTTATAAATATCAATCAATTATTAACTTTTAAAATAACATTATTTTAATTTTTATATCATCATTGATCTAAAATTTCTATAAACATACCTAATTCAAAAAGTACTTGTGTTTACTTTTGAGAAATCTGCAGATATATTATTTTGATTCTTTCTATAATTAATTAATTTTTTTTTTATGTCGTACGATTAAAATTATTGTCTGTGATGTTTCGTTTTTATTTTTATGATTTGTTTATATAGTTTACGTAATGAGAATGTAGCATTACGCAATAGTAAATGTACTTTTTTAAGTAAAGATTGTCACAAAATTTGACAGTAAAACAAATAATTTTTATTATAATATCAGAGGCATGAAGTTGCTAAAAAAATTTGTAACTCCTTCTCAATCTTCAATTATTTTTTATGTGACTTTTACTCTGATTTTACTATGACATAGATTTCTATTTTAGATTTCTCTAAGTCAATTAAAAAAAAAAAAACCGAATTTGAATCAGTTTTGGAACCACATCTATCGCCTTCCTTGTGAACTGTAAAATGACCCCCCTTCTTCTATAAATACAGAGCCTGTAATGTCTGTATATTTTGTTATATTATATTCTTCCTATAAATAAAAGAAAAAAATGCTATTCATAGAAATGAAATTAGTAAATAAACGTAATTTAAAAAAAAAAAACAAAGAAAATGATGAAAATACATAACTTATTTAAGTGTCAAAATGTGTTGATGAATGTAATAATTAAAAAGAGACAAATGTAGATCTCAATGTAAAAAAAAATCAAATGAAAATAGATCTATACAGACAACAATAATTTGTTTTTATGTAACCTTTAACCTTTTATAAATATAATATAGCTCGCAAGTAAAACAATATTTTGTGAAAATTAGTGAGTCTATTTGGTTCACATCTAAAAGATTATTTTGTCTGTCCATTTACTAAAAAAAGATGTAACATTCTGTAACACTAAAGATCTTAACAGATGTTAACCGAAGAGACTGAAAACTTTATAGTTTGTTTTTGTGTAATGTAAATTAATGTACATACAGCAATATTTTTTTAAATATTTCTATATTATTACTAGAAAGCTAGTTTGTAAAACCGAAAAACAGAAAAATAGTGTGTTTCTTAAATAAGTTACAAGAATGGACCAAAAATTTTGGAAACTGACTGCACCAATAATTAGATTTGATAATTTATTGTTTTAATTAAAATTTTGCTAAATAAATACTATTAGTATTGTTACTATATCATGTACAGTGTGTAAAGTATTGTATCTATTTTTTTAATTTTGAAAAATGTCATTTGAAATATTTGATTATATTATTATGTGGAATATAAATCCAAAATTTCGTTTGTTATAATTTAAATAAATAAAACAAATTAATTATATGAGAAATATCACTATATTGTGTTTTTTAAATACAAAATTATTTTTTGTGAAAAATCTTAAAAAACACAGCGCATGTCACAAGTGCTGCCCAGCAGCTATAACATTTTCAACCTCCAACTCCGTACGAGCCCATGGCTATTAATTATTAATGTTTGCAAAAAAAAAATCTTTAATCGCGAATATCTCGAAAACGGCTGGGAATTTCGCAAAAATAACAAAATTTTCCGCGTTTTACAAATAGTAGTCAATTATAGCCGTACTATAACATATCCAAAAATCAACCCTCTACGACACCCTTTCATTAATTAAGTCAACCCCCAGAACTGTGATAACAAGTTAATCAAGAAAACGAAGTGTGAATTGTCAAAATGTTTCATTTTTTGACACAAATTTTGCATTTCTTGCTTTTCTGGTACAAATTTCGTTAAAAACTCCTTAGCTTATACAATTCCGCGATGCATCGATGTTAAACTGATTGCATATAGGCTATTCTAGCAAAGAATCACTGCATTTTTTGTGCTTTATTTAGGAAGAAAATTAAACCTTTTATAAACGATTTATTTAATAACAAATTAAGTTTTCTAACAATTTTTTAAAGAATATTAAACAAATTTGACAAGAATTTTGACAATTTTGAAAGATTTACTTAAATTTAATATTTGAGGAACTGGGAAAAAATTAAAAATATAGTTATTTGTTTAAGGACTTTGTTGAAAAATAGAAAAATACATTTATTAAATTGCATTGTCTCCCGATTTCATATCTTTGTGTACTACAATTGTCAATTGCGCTATTGTCCTATGTTCTTTTGGGCATCACCACCGCAAAATTACTCCGAACTGAAATTTAAACATTTTTGGAATTAACAAAAAATGTAATAACAGTAAAAAAATATCATACTACAGTTTTTTGTGAGTTATGTTACGGTTTGAATAAAATATTTAAATGATTTTTAGGTAATGTTGTCGAGGCTCACAGAAATGTTATAATATGAATATTAATTCTGTTTTACACAGTATCTAAACATATCTAGTTTTTAAGTGCTTAAATATTATTTATTCAAAATGTATTAGAGATTTCAGTAGAAGAAGGTAGTATTAAAATAACTAATCAAAAATTTAATTACTATTTTTAATCAATCAAAATTACCTTATTATTTTGTGTTATATTTTTATATATGCAGTAATATGTTGAAATTTTTAGATCCCGTTCAACCGATGAAGATCTAGAACACAGTATCGCTGTAGAAAATCCACAGTCCGATGACGAACCATGCAGTCTGGCCGAAGTAGCCGAGGACAATGAAAGAGGTGATTCGGAAACAGCCACCGAGGTGGAAGTATCCGAATAAACGCTAAAATTTAAAATCTCCACCACGGAGGGCACGCTGACATCAGGTAGGAAAAGTTACCCGAGAAAAAGCGCTACAGTTGAATTATGTAGAGGTCGATCGGGCTGTACAGGCTGAGAAACGACGCATCCTATCCGGGGCGCACAGCTTCGATCAACGTGCACTCGACGAACACGGATTGCGACACGCGGCCGACGTTATTGACGAATCGGCCGCATTGGAACGGCTACGTGCAAAACGAAATTCATCTCATGCCGTGATTAGTCATATGTATTGTGACAGTAGTAGGCCGTGTGAAAAAAATGAAAAAAATAGTGAAGCGAGTAAACAAAATATTGTTTTGACAGATCGCGCGATGGACGAAGTCGAACGTAATACACCACGAAAACCATCCATTGAGAATGCGCAAGGATCGGGCGAAGACACGTGCAAACCATCATTGAAATGTGAAAAAACTACGCAAGATGGCGATGCCGGCGATATGACACTTGACAGCCGAAGTTTCGAAGGTGATCAAAAATCAACCGACGAACAAATATCGCCGAATAATGGTAACCGATCAATTTTATCGCGTCTGAAACAGTGTTTCACCGATCGTTTGGGGCTGTGTATCGACAATGATTCGTCCAAATTCCGTAATCTGCTATCGTTGATCGGCACTAGAATGACTTTACCCATACGATATCGCAACACCAAGAAGGACGAAACACCCGCCGCACCGTGTTGCAAAACTGGTACTGATCTATCCGATGACGATAAACGTGCAAGTACACTGCCCAAGGTGTCGAAACTGGGCAGTGGCAACAAGAAAGGTTGTTGGCTACAACGTCTCACAATGGGAAAATATCGCGCGGCGAACAGCTTGGACAGATTCCCCCCATCGTCACCGGTGAAGAATGCCAACTCGACTCGGGTAAATGTTGGTACGTCGACAACTACAGCCGCCTCTACGTCCTGCAGCAGTTCGACGTCTAATCTGCCGGAACGTTGTGAGCATTTCGATGAGAGATTCGGCAGTTCGACGTCTAATCTGCCGGAACGTTGTGAGCATTTCGATAAGAGATTCAGCAGTTCGACGTCTAATCTGCCGGAACGTTGTGAGCATTTCGATGAGAGATTCAGCAGTTCGACGTCTAATCTGCCGGCACGTTGTGAGCATTTCGATGAGAGATTGAGCGTTTTCGAACCGGATCCGCGTGTGGAGACGTGTGGAGACGAGCATTGAACTTGTGTGATAACGGAAGCCAACATCTGCGCCGGATAAAACCGGACTTGTCAGCTATATTTTCTGCAGGTGCTGTAACAAGAATTCGCGCAGAGATCATGTATAATTATTTTTTTTTGTCTTTCAAATTGTACGTATTGTCTTTTGATTTTCACAAATAAATATCAAATTTTTTATTCAACATTGTTTCGTCTGCGTTTATAAATTTTCTAAGAGCATTCTTTACAACGATAAATTTATTTTAATAGTTTATTTTAATAGTTTAAGGGGTTACCGTTAGTCGGGATCGTAGTTTTGAGGTTATTTTTGACAATTAATGTCTTCGAAAATATACATTCTATTAAAACAACAATTAGTACGTTTAGAAGCTTTATTCATGTACTTTATTTTCCAATTTTTATGTTTAAAAATGTTGAATAATCGCGGAGGTATAGTCATTCTCCGGGAGCGCCTTTCAGCAGAAGGGGGGTGTGCGGTGGACAGGATAACTCGAAAACCGCTTATCCGAAACAAATGAAACCAATTGAACTCAATAATACATTGAATAAACTTGCCCTTGAACGAAGGAAATTAATTTATGTTTGCTTGTAAACAAAGCAGCGACCGTCTGAACTAAACGACTTTTTTTTGGCTCTTTCAATGTGCCTAAAAAATATTTATTTTGATCAAAAATAAAAATCTATTGTTCAAGGGCAAGACAATTTTATCAGCTACAATTTTCCAAAGTTTCATGGAAATTCGTTGAGAAATTTGTCTGTAATCGTCCACCGACTTGAAAATGTCTTTCGGAGAAAAACGGCTTTAAAGTTTTGGAATGAAATAAAATGTATTTAACATTCATATCGACTTGTAACTTTGACATCGTAAATTTTAACTTCTCTGTTAATTAATTATAAGATTTTTTGTGTATATTTTCTTGTAAACAATGCTCTTTTTAAAGTAGTAATACTAAATTTTTGAAATCATATTGAATCTACCAAGAAGAAAAGTGTTCCAGCGCGGATGTTATCACAGACAATTTTAATCAGCTTGTTATACGTGAGTAACGAGATTATACATAATAGATGATATTGTTAAAAAAGATATTTTAAATATTTATGAAGCCGCGTAACTCATGTGGCACTAGTCTGACTATTTTTAATTTAATCGTCGAATTAGTTAACTTTTATTGGTGTCAAAAATTCTAAATGAAATATTGACGCTATAGACTACACTTTATTGAACCAAATATTACTAAAAAAATAGTATTTTTAATGGACTGAATTACATAAAATATTAGGACTTTAGTGGAAAAGCTGCGAATCAATCATTTTATCAAAATATATCTAGCTAGTCTCATTTGAAATTTCCAATTTTGAAGACCACTAAAAGACCTTAAATATAAAATAAATTTACGCTGCATTTAGGTTAATTATATAAAATTGGTTAAAGTTCTATTTTGTGGTGCCAAACACGCACAGTTTAAAAAATGGTTCTAAATATTATTTTTCCCCCCTTAAAATGATGGCCTAAAATTTCGAACTATTTCGAGAAAAGAGTTTAAAAAACTGTGTGTGTGGGAAGCAGATGCCATCTATATCGAAGTTTAGATAAAAATAAATACATAATTTGTAAAGTAAGCGATATTTTTTGATCAAGTTGAAGTTTTAATTGTAAGATATTATATATGTACAAGTTTTAACTATTTCAACACTCAGTTTATAAATATTACGTTATCTTTCTGTTAATTTTTAAACAATTATACTGCGTGTTTTTATAAATATCAATCAAATATTAACTTTTAAAATAGCATTATTTTAATTTTTATATCATTATTGATCTAAACTTTTCTATAAACATACCTAATTCAAAAAGTACTTGTGTTTACTTTTGAAAAATCTGCAGATATATTATTTTGATTCTTTCTATAATTAATTAATATTTTTTTTTATGTCGTACGATTAAAATTATTGTCTGTGATGTTTCGTTTTTATTTTTATGTTTTGTTTATATAGTTTACGTCATGAGAATGTAGCATTACGCAATAGTAAATGTACTTTTTTAAGTGAAGATTGTCACAAAATTTGACAGTAAAACAAATAATTTTTACTATAATATCAGAGGCATGAAGTTGCTAAAAAAATTTGTAACTTCTTCTCTATCTTCAATTATTTTTTTATGTAATTTTTACTCTGATTTTACTATGACATAGATTTCAATTTTAAGTCTTTATTTTCTTATTTTCTAAATATTTATTAAAAAAAAAAACTACAATGTACGTTTATAGTACAAAATATTTTTATTTCTTCTAGTGAAACGTAATTTTATTAACATTACGAAAATTATAGACAATCAATTTGAATTATTCGGTATATTTGTTATTTGTTTGTAATTAGTTGACATATAAAAATAATCAAGTATAAGATTTTTGATGGCATAAAATTTAAATATGTATATTTTTAAACAATGACACATGTTTTCTACTATATAATTATTTTCTGTTGATAATATATAATACATATAGTATTTAAAATGACCAATTATGTATATGATGCAAAAATTTCTATTTCTATTTCTATTTTACATTGAAAGTAAGGTTTGCGAATTCATATCTTAATTAATTATCGATAGAATAATTTAAACAGACATATATATTCATAACCAAAGAATATTGGTAAAATATCAGCATAGATACCATTGCCAGATGATGTTATTTTTAATAAAATAGTATGGCAAGAAAGAAATAAACGTAAGTTCATAATTAATTATTTTAAAATTTTAAAATTATTTATGCTAATAAGTGTGAAGGCAATAATAGACCGGAAATAAGAACACTTTGTATTTTTTCGATTAGGTTAAGTTAGGTTAGGTTAGGCTTACGATACAGTGGCCGAAACGTCCAAATAATCGAAAAAATACAAAGCGTTTTTATTTCCAATCCATTATTGCCTTCACATCTTCTGATAATTAATTATTTTGCTTCTTTTACAAGCTATATTTTTGGATCTTTATGAATGTCTATTTAGTTTGCATTAAAAATTTAAAAAAAATATTTTTTTATGTTTGAATTATAGATTTGTAATATCTAGATTAGTATTTTTGTCTATAGCAGTGAGAGCGCAGATGCGCGCGCAGAACTAACTTGCCAGGCCGCGCGCCATATTTGATCTTATTTCGCTTCTATTCTCTGCATTTCTTTTGTCTTTAACGTTTCTTCATTGCTCCCTTACCGCCGTTAGCGAATTCGAATAATAAATGAATGTGTCAGTTGGATATAATACATTACCTGGAATTATACTTTCTTATCTGTTGAATCTTTCCGAGTGTCCTATTTACTGTATTTTCTTTGGATTTCGCGCCCTATTTACGTTGGGTTTAAGTATTAATTAATAATAATAATAATAATAATTTATTTATCCGAAGATCATTATACATATGACATAGGATAAGTCAGCAACAATACATATGAAAATACAAAATATTCGAAATATATGAAAATACAAAATAAAATATACAAAACTATATACATATATAGTTAACTATAATTATAATTAAGAAATTCATCAATAGTATAAAAACTATTACATATTAAAAAAATTTTCAAACAGTTTTTAAAATTACTTACAGTGGCGTAGCGAGGGGGGGCAAGGGGGTCTATCATGCCCCGGGCGCCACTCGCAGAGGGGCGCCAAATGGTCCCCAAAACAAAGAGGATTTTTCGGAAAATTAAAATTAAAAAAAAAAATTTTTTTGTCATAATAGAATTATTTTGAATCGTTCGGTAAAAATATCGTGAAATTTAACATTATTTTGTTATTCTTCGAGCAAACCTAAAAATGCAAAGACAATTTTTTGTCTTTGTCGGCATTACTTCGGTTCCACAACCCTGCTGTGAGTAGACCAGACCATTTTTACTAGCGTTTAGTCGGCTAGCTAGGTATCTGCTATTGTATGTCACCAATAAAAGTAACACATCTGGAAACAATTTCCTCTGTTTTTGCGCATTTTATGTATTTCTTTATTAACTATAGTTAACCACTGCTAGAGATCTTCAAAAAAATTCTGTTATTTAAATAGTAGTCGCAAACAGAAGACTGCGTCAGATTCAATTATAAATATTCAAAAATATACATTTTGTCCCAAAGTTTTATTGCTTTGGGAAATGTTTATTTATTTCCGCTTGTTCTCTGGTACTCTTTAAGTCTGAGCACCCCACCCTCCCCTCAATGGAAAATTGACCAATTAGATTATCTTGCTGGAATAATAATTTTTTTCTATACGTGCCGATTATGCTTATACTACGGAAACGCAGAAAAATGCTACTGCGATTGTAAAAGGTTATACATATACTTAACAATAAAATAAAATTGGAAATTGATCTATTTATTCAGCAGTTAGTGTTTACGCTTATCTAAAGTTTAGTGGGCGCTAAACATAATAGTAACATAATTAGTGACATTAGTGACATCAGTGACATTAGTGACATAAGTGCAATATAATATTCGCCACTTTCTACCTTAATATTAAAATTTAAAAAAATATTTAAATAAAAAAAATATTCTTAATATAGCAGGTTTTTAAAACGGACTAAAAAGTAAAAAAATAATTTCTCTCCTAGAAAAACGTGGGGCGCATGCAATAGATATAGTAAAAAGTGCGCCCCACTAGGAGAAAAATTATTTTTTTACTTTTTAGTCCGTTTTAAAAACGTGCTATATTAAAAATATTTTTTTATTTAAATATTTTATTGCGTATTTTTAAAGTGCATATCAAATTATTCGTAACTGCCCAATTTATAATTTTTATTATAATTTTTTTTTAATTTTTTTTATAAGAAATGAGTGTAGGTTTAATTAGAAATGTTCAAAACGAGTTTCAATCTCGTTTAGGGTACTGTCAGATAGTGAATGGATAGCATTTTGAGCATTTATTGAAATATGTAAACTATTAATGTGATAGATGTTTCTTATTATTTTCCAACTAAAATTAATTTTCTGTTTAATTTTGTGTAAATGACAAGGAATAAAAATTAAAAATTTGGCAGTTATGAATAACTTGACATGTACTTTAAAAATACGCAATAAAAAACAGGGTCGCCATTTAAACAAATTAGTGATCACGTTGTATCTCAAATTTGGGACACATTGTATACTAATTTTTTTTTTCATGTACAATGCCTCAACTTAAAATACTAATGGACGTGTCCGAGCATTTTTCAAAATAAAAATAGATCTGTGATTTACTGAATTTATTCCAAATTAGCACTTTATGCATACATAATTAATGCCGCCAATTCAGAATAATCGATAGCTCCAATACCACAAAAAAAATTTAACGTAAAAAATTTTTTCTTTGTGTTTTGCCTAAATATTTTTTACGATTCAAGTTCCCTGTATCACAGATCTAACAAATAACATATCTAAACATATGTTTTTCTGTGCCTGTATTAATACATAATATGTACTGAAATCCTGTTGACGATGTTATTCTAAATATTATATTACTATATGTTATTCGGGTGGCGGGGGGCGCCAAAAAGGTATCGTGCCCCGGGCGCCAGTTATGCTCGCTACGCCACTGATTACTTAATGAATTTATATGTTTAATTTGATCCGGGATTTTATTAAAAATAAGACTAGAGATATTTTGAGGACTATTGATACTTTTCTTTAATTTACATTTAGCTTGGACAAAAAAGTCTTTACACCTTGTATCATATGAATGAATATCAGAATGTTTAACATAATTATTTAAATTAGTTTTCACATATAGAGCAGCTTGAAGAATAACAACGCAAGCTAAAGTTAAGATACGTAAACTTTTAAAAAATTTTCTACAGGGAGCATTATATTTAGCTCCAATTATATTTCGAACTGCTCTCTTTTGTAATAAAAATATCCGATTAGCATTAGTGCTTGTACCCCATACAATTGCACTATACGATATAAGTGAGTGAAAATGTGCATAATAAAATATCTTCGCTACATAAATACTAGAAACATGATACAATCTCTTTATGACATAACATGCACTGGCCAACTTGCTACTCAACTTATCAATATGGACATTGAAACTTAAGGTATTATCTAAATATATACCAAGAAATTTTGTTACATTAGCTTTATTTATCGAACTGTTATGACAATATATGGTGGTATTATCATCCAGATTATTATTTGATCTACATGAAAAATTAATAAAACAACATTTATCCATATTAAGGATTAAATCATTAGAAGTACACCAATTATGAACCATACTAATTTCGCCTTTAGCTATTTGTATTAGATCGGTAGTATTGTTATTAGAAAAGAGTATGGATGTATCATCGGCATAAATTATGATTGAGTTTGCAGATATCTGATGCGGTAGATCATTTATATATAAAATAAACAATAAAGGCCCAAGAATGGATCCTTGAGGTACTCCTTGACTAACATTTTTTTTTACATTATTTATTTGAACAACTTGTTTTCTATTCAACAAATAAGAATTAACCCATTTATATGCAACACCTCTAATTCCGTAACAACACAATTTAGACAATAATTTATCATGATTCAATGTATCAAACGCTTTACTTAAATCTAAGAAAAAACCTGTTACTTTTTTACCAGAATCGAGTTCTTTATATATATTAGTTAAAAATGAAGTGACAGCCGTTATTGTTGAATGATCATTAACAAAACCATGCTGTTCACTGGCCATCGTATTATTTTTGGCTAAAAATTTGATCAATCTGACAGCAAAAGCTTTTTCAATTATTTTGGAGATTGGAGAAAGCAATGCAATAGGTCTATAATTTTCTTTTAGAAGCTTATCACCCTTCTTGTGTAAAGGTTTAATTACTGCTATTTTTAAAATATCTGGAAAAATTCCATGTAAAAATGATTCATTAATAAGATAAACCAACGGATCAATTATAACACTAATACATTTTTTAATTAACGAGGAACTTAAATCATCGATTCCAGAAGCATAAGAAAATTTCAAGTTATTTGCAATTTCCAATAATTCCTCACGAGTAACCGGATATAGAAAGATAGACGAATTAACGTTTCTAAGTTCTATGATTGAGTCAGCAAATGAATTTTTAGCATTATTATTTAATAGTTCAGTAATAGAATCAACAAAGTAATCGTTAAAAACATCAGATATTTCACGCTCGTTCTCAATCAAATTATTACTATTTAGTAACTGTAGTTTTTGATTGCTTACTTTATTTTTTGTATTTGAATTAATTACTGTCCAAGCTGTTTTACTAATATTATTAGAATTTATAATGTAACTATTATTAAATACTTTCTTTGCATTTGCTATTACTTTTCTGTATATTTTTTTTATATTTATTATAATAAGAAATTAAATCTGTATAACCAAATTTTATTAAGTCATATAAAAATTTTAGCATATCACGAGACTTTAATATGCCTTTTGTTATCCAGGAATTAGGTAAATTATTACATGTTTTAAAGTTTATCGGAAAAGCTAAATCAACATAATATTGCCAAACGGTAATTTATCTTGTTTACATTTGGTAGTTGTAGATGTATGGGTATTTTGCGATACGATGTAAGAAAAACGCATCGAATATATTATTAACTGATTATAGTGAAATTGAAATTTTTTTGAACCTTGTAGATGCATATGTTAAAGCTGAATTACATTATACTTTTTTCGTCTAGATTCATACTAGGTTTCTAGTACTAGTTCGTTCATACTAGGTTTCTAGTACTAGATTCGTTCAAGTTTCCTAGTATAGAAATATACAACATGCTCTATTTTCCTATTCAAGTTTCATACTAGGTACATTATACGCATGCGCACGCAATTCTACCAACCTTATATGTAGCGAAGTTATATAGGTTATATATTATACTATGTGTATGTAGCTGTCATACACAGCTTTAAGTTGGCGTACTGGCAATACATCGGAAAAAATCGAAGAAACTCGACAATACACGACCGATTGTGAAAAAAGTATGAAAATTGAACAAACCTTGAACGAAACTAGTACTAGAAATCTAGTATGAATCTAGACGAAAAAAGTATAATGTAATTCAGCTTTTACATACAGAAGATTGGTAAATTTCATCTCAATATTTTTAGGCAAGATGGAAAATCTAAAAAGAAAAAATTAATATGTTTTACTAATTTTTCTAATTATTTAGTTTTGTTAAGTATGGTATTAAATGTTCAATTTTTTGAAAATGATTACTTAAGAAAATAATACTTTACTTGAAATTATAATAAATTTTAGTTTTAAAGTAAACAAAAAAAAATAGCTATATATATTTCTACTGCGTTAATAAAATTGTAACTTTTTAATTGCTTTAAATTTTATGGTAAATTCAAGTCTTAAATTTTAATTTTAAATTTTATATTGTTTTGCAAATTGCAATGAGCCCAAAAAAGAACTACAATACTTTATGGTTGTTCCATTTATACAGAAGCGGTAATTAATGATAAATTTTAAGAGTGAAATTTTAAATGCAAAGTTTTGAATTATTACTTTTCCCACTTCTTGAATTTACGCTTGTAAAATTGTTTACCGTTGTATCGCGGATATACCGAGTACCCTAAAGAGTAAATGTATAAGTTCAACTTTCGGTTATCAGATTTAATCAAAATTTAATAAGTACAATTTCTAACTGTATCATTTTTATTATTGATAGATTATATTTTTAGCTTTAAAATGTATTGTTTTTGTCTTAAAAATAAAATTTCCTTAATTTTTATTTTTTACTTTTAAATTTGAAACAAAAAACTACTTTATACAGTAAAAAATTGTTGGATTTGGTGTTGAAAAATAAGTCTAGTTTTTGTGTTACTAATTTTGTGTTTAAATTACACTTTACAATAGCGTCAAAAAATATTGATGTTAATTTAATTTAGTGTACTTTTAATAACATATGCAACTGTATCTTTTTACTACTTTGACTGCAAGGAAAAAGTAGTATAGCGTTTGGTACGGTGTCTGTAACATTTTCAAAAAAAAAAAAATTGTATAGAAATCCTTCATATAGCCTGTAGATGACGAATCTGAACTTAGTTTATGTGGGTGTATGGATGTGCGTCGTCAGCTCGCTCGCTCGATCGCTCGCTCGCTCACTCGCTCGGTCGTAAGGCAAAATTTTGTGGCCGCAACTCCTCCTAGACGGTTTAACCGATTTTAATGAAATTTTCAGGATAAATTTGTCTAGCGCCCAAGATGGTCATGTGATTTGTTTTTTTTTAGTAATGCCAACTTTCCGAGAAAAAAATTACTAAAATTTTAAAAAATTTATATTGGCTACGTTATTTATCCGATTTTGATCAAATTTTCAGAAAAGATTTCCCTGATGCTCCCATTAATTATATAATTTTATTAATATTCAGTGTTGCCAACTTTCCGAGAAAAAAATTACTAAAATTTTAAAAATTTTATTATGGCCATGTTATTCAACCGATTTTACTCAAATTTTCACAAAAGATTTTCCTAGTATTTATATAATTTATGTAATTTTAACAAAATACAGTGTTGCCAACTTTCCGAAAAAAAAATTAGTAAAATTTTTAAAAATTTATTTTGACTAAAAATTATTTAACCGATTTTAATCAAATTTTCATAAAAGTTTTTTCTAGTGCCTAAATAAATTATGCAATTTTAAAAAAATACAGTGTTGCCAACTTATCAAGAAAAAAATCACAAAATTTTTTAAAAATTCATTGTTGCTACATTATTTATTCAATTTGATCAAATTTTCAGAAAAGTATCTCCTAGTGCCCACATAAATTATGATATTATTAAAATACAGTGTTGCCAACTTTCCGAGAAATGGGTTTACCCATATACTTCTAATCTTGTTTAAATGCTATTTTTGTTGTATCTCCAGATAGCATTATATATATTTTTTCTGTGTAAATAAATGTGTGTAATTTTTATTTATATTTTAAAATTGAGGATATTTTCGTATACTGTTTGTTATTGGCGAACCGTTCGTATTTAAATAATAATTTCGGGGCAAATGTCATCTCATTGTCAGTACAATGTGTTAAACGAACAACGGCGTTCCCTAGTGTCCAGTTTTATAACGGCGGCGCGGCGTTGTGCTTTGGGAACGCGGAAGTTCGCCAAGTGGTGAATAGATTTTTTTCAAGGTGTAACTTTGACGTTTAGGTATATTGTTCTATGAGTTCTATGTAAACAAACAGCGCAGCGTCGCGTCGCGTCGCGTCGGTGAAAAGTGTAGTGCTGGTGCTGGGTGCTGTTGGCCACTAACAAAAAGCTCATTTAAGTTTTCAGTAGTAGATTAACGACCTTGCTGGACGCTACCACGTTACTACCCTTATGACTTTCGGGATTTAACTTGTCTGCGCCACCTTTTTCAGTTGACTAGTTGTGGTTCCGGTTCCTGTTTTAGTTTCACGTACTTTGAAATATGCTGTCTATTTATTAGTTGTTTAACTTTAAAATATTAGCTTATGTTTGTGTGATGTTCTTTTTTAAATGTTTTTTTTATTTAAATTTTTTGAAATTGTACTGATTATTAATTTTTTGCTTATCCATGTATGTTTAATAACAATTTGTTGTCTGGAGTACCTACTTATAATGGTGGATTATTTCTTAGCGAAGAATGATTTTAAATTTTTAGGACAGTAAAGGCTGTAAGTGATAAAATGCTTGTTAGATGTTTCTCAATATTTTACAGGTGTCTGCATTTGCACAACAAATAAAATATAAAAATAAAATCCGACATTCTTTCTCATCTGTCATACAGTTTATTCTCGCAAAGTAATATTAAAAAAAAAAGAAAAACGAAGTACGTATACCTGAAAACCAAGTTTTAGTTAACAGTTGTAAGCCGCAAATTTCAGTACTAAAAATATTCACGGTATAATACGTAAATTTGACAGATTTGAAAATAAAGAAAGAGATTTTCTCCACGATATTAGTTTTGACATTCTAACTTTACCAAAGTTTCTATCTTTGTGTGCAACGAAACTTATTTTATTTTAAAACATTCAATAAAGCTTTTCGATTTGATTGCGTATCGAAAAACAAAAATGCTTCTTATAAATATTTACATCAGATATGCTCCTACGTATTATTATACTGTAAGCCATATTTCTTTGTGCTGTTTTATTTTATTATTCTAAAACTCTAATATTATTTGAAAAGGTATTAATAAATTTCTATTGTGAGCAAAATTTTAACTAGATCGGACGTACACTCAGTGTAGAAGTGTACTTTATTTTTAGGATGAGGCTATTTATACATACGGTATGTATACGCAATTGGCTATTTATACATACTAAAAAAAAAAACCTAAACCAACCTACTAACGTAACCTACCCTAAATAGCCAATTATGTCAAAATACTGTATGTATAAATAGTCAATTGCGTATACATACCGTATGTATAAATAGCCACTTTCTTATTTTTATTGAAATTTATTTAAGTTGAGGTTAGATGTTAATTAAACAGAATCAGATACATCAGTTTGATCAACTTCTTGTCTTAAAAATATCAGTAGTTTAGATTACTGGCCGGAACCCGTCGCTGCTCTATGCGAACACACAACTTGCAGTTTCGAATAGTGTCTAAATGAATGATTACGGAACAAGTATTTTGTATTTGCGGTCAAGGCTATCTTGGGACTATCGTACGAAATATGATAACGCATTATTTTTTTGAATTATATAATTAGGTCAATCGTTTGTGCTTTTAAATGGACTAAATTGACAATAGTTAAATATTGTCGCGTGATTTCCGGGATACGGCAAAACTTAATGTAATAAAAGTCGCGAAAATTAACTTTTGCTTCAAAATATTGATGAAAATTGTTTAGAATGCTGCAAATTTTTTTGATGTAGCCTTGTATACGATATTTTTTAAAATATTTTAATTTTATTTAAATTGTTCAAAACTTTTTTAGTTTACTGTATTAATCCATAGATATTTATGTTGTTGTTTGCGCGCCATATTTCATTTAAATAAACCAGAATAAAAATTATCGAGTCTGAAACAGAAGCATCGTAACAACCCTTCATATTTATAGCGTCAGAATTTGCGGCATCAATACCTGACAACGAAGTACTTGGGCGAAATTAATTCTCGCCATGTTTATATTAGACTGATTTCGAGGTGATGAAAGGAGTTTGTGCCACACCCTTTTGGGTACATGGCGTGATTGTATATGTATGTATGTATGTATTCAGACTCTGAATTTAAGGCTGTTTGAAATAGAAATTACGTATTATAAATCAATTTTTAATAATTTGAAATTTACGTTAGTATATATGTAGGTATATTTGTATTGCAAAAACTAAAATATAAATTTTTCGACTAATTAATTAGTAAACTGTATGTTTTTTTAGCTTTTAATGTTGGCTCAGTTTGACATAATGAATTACCCACAGTTATAAAACATTATTTTTATTAATATTTTATATTCTAAAATTTAAATTTTAAAATTTTTGTGATTTTTTGATTTAAAATATTGTGAAAATCAATATGCATTTATTCTTTCTTTCTAACAAAACACTATTAGTTTAAAAAAAAACTTTAATGCAAAGCTATTGTAAAATCTGGTCTACTATTTTCTTAACTAATTCTCGTAGAACATACTCGTATTATTAAAGAATAATGTTTAGTTGAGCTTTTTGCGTGAAATTAAGAAATCTGAAAATATCAAAGTCTTTATTCCGTGCGTGTTAGGTTAATTATTTTACATTGTCCTGCAGGACAATAGATGGTGAACGGTGTTGTGACGTTAAGAGCACTTTATTACGTGCTGAATGTCCTTAAAAATACAAATGCGAAGCTACTATACTCCACCGGTAAAATGCTCGTTATTTTTGTTGTTTTTATTTTCTTTTCTTTTTTTAACATTCACACGGCTTCGTCTTCATTGTTCTCTTGTGGAATAGTAAAGTTGCGTTTACACCAAATGCCCACGCTCTTTCAACGAATATTAATATTTTATTCTGAACGATATCCTTCCAGGTGCATTGTTTATTTAAATCAAAATGTTGGTACCTATATTAGTTTCTATGTTAATAATTATACAAAAAAATGATTAGGATTTTAAAGATTTAAGTAATATGTTTTTAAAAATATCTAAGTAAAAGTCGATTATTATTTAAATTGTTTTTATAAAATGATATAGCACGCCCATGTTAACTCTGATTTTGTTGTATTCAAACGCAATGAAGAAACAAAAACTCATAGGCGTCTCACTTTTATTATTTGTTTTTGTATTATATATATATATATATATATATATATATATATATATATATATATATTATATATAATATATAAATTTTACATATTACTCTGTTTGTTTTTTTTTAATGAAATTGGAAATGTATGTGCTTTATTTAAATATAAAATAATCTGCTCTGACGAAAATAATGAATTTAGTATAAATTCTTTTAACTATAAAAATAAATTATAGATAAAGTAGTAAAAAATCTTTCAGTACTCTAAATATTATTTGTATCTTTTTACTTGATGAAGACGAAAGTTGAGTTCGTCGAAACGTCGATTATTAATAAATGTTAATACTGAACTTTAACTTAAAGCTGTTGTATTTTAATTATTAAGATATCTATGTATTTCAAAGCTATACGTTTATCATCAGCAAATTTAAATTATTGCTTAAAATATTTTAGTATAGATAAAAATAGTATTTGTATTTTTTATTATTTTGTTTTTATTTTTACCTACATACAGGGCCGTTCCTGGCGGGGGTGCAAAAGGTGCATCCGCACTAGGGCGGCCAGCCGAAAAGGCGGCCGTGGTCCACTTTTAGCCTCAAATTAATAGTAAAATAAATCATGTTAATTTTTAAGGGCGGCTATTTCTTTTTTGCACCTGGGCGGCTATCATTCCAGGAACGGTCCTGCCTACATATATATATATATATATATATATATATATATATATATATATATATAATATATTACAATTTACTGCAACGTTCTTGTAAGAATTGGTCATTTAATACAATCGGAGAATAATTTATATTAGAAGAAAAACATATTGAAAAACTCTACCAGTAATATTTTAAAACATAATTTTCATTATACACTCGGTATGTATTTACAAAACTTTATTAAAACCGTGCGATGAAGATAAGATTTATTTAATTTGTGAACATATACTGAATGTTTTATTAAAAATTATATTCAACTATGTTTCACCGAGAACGAACAGCCGTATCCATCAACTTAATATTTTAGAATCTGTTCATTATTAATAAATTGTCATATTTTTAAATATATAAAGCAAAAACAAAAAACCGGAAAATTTTGAATGGTGACACCACTGGCAGATGGTATTTCAACTAACAAAGAAAAACATGCGTGTTCCTGAAGAGATAGAATATTTTTTTCAGGAAAGTATCCAAAAATCTCGTGACATAAAGTCGCGCATTATATTGATGAGATTTTTTCACAGGCGGACAATTTGTATGTTTGTTCTTTTGAATCAGTTAGGGCTTCGGCTCTCGCTCGGTCATCAAGCAACTGAAAGCGGGCAGACTTTTATTAATGTTCCCGGGTTAAAAAGTCCACTTCATATTAATTGCTATGTCAGAAAAAAGGTTTTCACATCTCATGTAAACACATAATTATCTTTACCATTCACTTTCCATTATTTCGTGTTTTTATTTGCATTGCCTCCATATATTTATTTTACTTACCATTATTTATATTAGAATTCATGAGATCGAACTTATGAATATGTAATTATTAAATTAATAATAGTAGTGTGGGAGGTATTATAATCACACCAATTTTTACAGATACGAGTTAGCATGAATTTGGTTTATGTAACATGAATCAACTAATTTTTAAGAGCGCTTAAATACGCTCGGCGTCCGCGCTAACGCTGAATTATATTATTGAAATTAAAAATTATTACAAAATATTTTGTCATAATAGTAATGATATCTGTTGACATATATTATAAAGTATGTTTCGATGTTTTTATAAAGAAAATGCGAGGATTAAAATATATTTAGAATTTTAATATTTATAAGTATGAGATGAAAAAATTTGATTAAAACTTGGAGTACTTTCTACTTTTCAAAATTGTGTAATAATAAATTTATACACCCCAAGAAAAATATGTTCTGAATATTTTGTCAAAATTGTTTATATTTGAAATTTTTTTGAGATAAATGTACATGTGTAAATCATATAATTAATATTTTAATTAATTGTTGTGTTAGTATATAGGAGAAATTTTTATAGTATATTTTTTAAGTTTTGTATTATCTATTGAAATATTGGCATGGAATTTCTAAACGATTCTATATAATTTTATTAAAAAACCCACTTTTTTTCATAAATGCATCAATTAAATCAGTATGTTAATTATTGAAAATATTACGAAAACTATATCTATACCATCTTTTGTTTTGTATGAGTATTATAATATTTTTGGTTACATAAATTTTTAATAAAAAACTTATCTAGCAGTAGCATTGAAAATTTTCGATAGTTAGTGCGGTCTTAACAGAAATAAATTTGAAATTTGTGGCTTGGCGTAACTATGCAACGGCGCAATGCAACGAGCTTCTGCTGACAAAATAAAGTCTTGTAATGGCCGTAGGTGAAATAAGAGCAATTTGTTCGTTCGGGGATTCAGAAAACGGAAAACGGAGAACGGCTAACAACCCCAGTTGACCACAGGCCACCAACCATTTCACCTACATCACTGTACTTAACCTCTTCAAGAGAGTTCAGATCCTAACTGAATGATCTTCACGACTCATTTAACGAACCTACTATATTTTTTAGCGTTTTGATGTAACCTAGGCCAGGCTAGGCCAGGCCCGCGTCAGATACGGAGGTGAAATGCGTTAAAGTTCAGTCGAGACGGAAAAGGCTAGAAACGCGGCACGTTACGAGCTTCTTTGTTCTTAACGGGACTCACTTTAAGACACGGTTTGCGCGGCGCGGCGCCGCGTTTTTCGCGAATATTCCAACTACGAGCCGTGTATATTTTTTACGCGTTGTGATAAATTATACTGCAAAACCGAGTTTTATGTAAATAAATTCAGAAAATTCGCTCCGTGCGCTATGCGCTGCGTATTTTTTCGCATGCAAGAAACTAGCAAGAATTTGCTATATTTTACACAGTTATGTCAGAAATTTCTAATTACTTCAATTTGTTTATGCACATTAATTTTTACTTTTTCTTCGGACCACTTAAAACTTTTCTGTTTATTAAGAAAATTTTAATTACAATTATATTTAATATATTTGTTTTTATAATTACTTTGGTTATTATATTATTTAAAAAAATGTGTTTTATATAAACAATATATATATATATATATATATATATATATATATATATATATATATATATATATTTAATTAATTTTAGTGCAATATTTGATAATAAGAAATTTAATGGTTGGTATACAATGTTTTTTATTGTGCAAGAAATGGATATTAGTAATCTACAATCTTTCACAGGTGGTATCCATCTGAAATTATGGAATTTTCCGTGTTGGTATACCGTGGTCGATTTGTCCTTGTCGCAGACATTTTGCTATACATCGTAGATGGCATCTTCAGTGCTTGGTTACAGAATGACAGTTTCTGCTCCGCAATCTGATGAACGGTGAAGGGGATGAACTAACTAGAATCGACCAATGGCGTGGCAAAATCTACAACGGAAACTGAAGCGGAAATTGAATATACAGTCCGATTGGAAAGGGTGGGCAATCTGGGCCAGTCAGAATCGGCCAATGTCGTAACGGCACCTGTAGAGGATGGTGAGGGGTACATGTATATATATATATATACCAAATTTTGGAGCACATACTGTCATTCAGTCACCAAGAACTAAGGATGCCATCTATGATGTATGATGGAACGTTTGCGATGAGGATAGATTGACCAGGGCATAACAGCAGAGGAAATTATCAAGTAACAACTTGATTTTTATTGAAATATTAAATTTGTGGAAATGTTTAAACTTGAAATTTAATACTACATAACAAAATTAAAAGTATATAACAACGTACCTATATTGTACGAAAGTTGTTAGCACTTTAAAACTCTTATGTTGACTTTATAAAATGTTCGAGTAACTTTTTTTACCTTTTAATAAAATTATTCGTACGAAATTAAATTCGCGGAGATATTTTTATTGAAAATAATTTGAAAAATGTGTATACGTTTAAAAAATATGTGAAAAGGTATAGAAGAAATTGAGTTAATTTTAAATTTGAAATGTACAGCGGTTCGGGGAAACGAACAAATTTCATAAAAAAAATTCGTATAATATGCAAGCACGTTTCATATTAGGGCAAATATAGGTAATATTAAACTTGGCTGGTTGGTTGGTTGGTTGGTGGACCACAGTGTATGGACGACTCGGTTCGGCTCAGCACGGCACGGCACGGCACGGCACGGCCTGTTTAGCACAGGCGAGAAAAGCAAAACGCGGAATATTCGGCTACAGAAAGTGACACATAAATTTTCCAAATCTAATATCAGGTTTTCGGAAATACGTCGACTCATATCTTTTCGAAAGGGAGAGTTTTAAATTAGCTAATTTTGATTTTACAGTATTGACTATTCGGTTTTTTTTTTTTCAGTTTTATTTCAGATATTAAGATTTTAAAGTTGGCATTGTAAGAAAAAAAAAATAATTACACTTCGATACAGAACTAGCTAATTTTCATTTTGAAGTTTTCAGTTGTACTGGTTAAAGTTTTTTTTGTTTGTTTTGGTGTTTATTTGGAAAATATTTGTACGTAAAATAATAATATTCGCTAGTGCTAATTCTGTAATAAAAATATATGATATTTTTCTATAAATATCTCAATATGACAAAAAATGAGATAGGTTAATTTTTCATCAAGGCTACGACTTGTTACTTAAGTTAGTAACTTTGTTATTGTACTATTCTGTAATCTAATTTTGATCCACTTTCATATATCAGATCGATTTGTAACTTTTCACACATAAGTTGTTCCGATTACAATACCAAACGGAAATTGTAAAATTTTGTTTAAAAAATATGATTTTTAACTTATTTTGTATATAAATATTATAAAAAACAATTTATTTATTTATTAACAAAAAAAATTGATATATAAATAAAGTTATTGATTCGCAAGATATAAATGTTCATGTAGATATATCTGTCACACCAAAGTACAAATACAACGACCGTGTGAATACACAATGAATTAAAATTCAAACAAACGATTGCTTTCCGATCAGATTTGCCAATAAAGAAACGAATGTATGTGTAGTTGTTCATTTGCTCACGTTCGTAAAAAAAAACTATGTTTGACATTTTACTATTTGCGTTTTATGATATTCGTAAATTATATTTGGGATATTTCTTAGTTTCATATTTGTGAAAAGAGTAAAATGTATACAATGCAGTTTATATATAATTATTATATTTTAGAGCAAAACATAAAGTTACTTTAATTAATTATTAATATATTATTGTTGTTATTAGTAATTAAACAATAGTTTGTATTTATAATTTCTTTTAAAAGTACTATTATTGAAAATCACCATTTAATGTGTATTTCATATTACCTTCTTTTTTTTTTATAGAATATAGTTAATATTTTTATATTAGATAATTTTATTATATCTGACATTTTTAAATTTATAAGGTAATAAAACTTGTTGAAAATAATAATAAATAATTTGAAATATACTAAAATTGTAAAAGTAATTTTGGTATAGTGGAAAAAGTTTGTGCCATACTGTTTTAGGTACATGGCGTACTTGGGTACTTTTGTCGAATTTTGTAACAATAAGAATATAACACGTTATTTTGCTATAATAATTTGTGATTATAAAATATTTAGCAACTAAGGCATTTATAAAATAAATAAAACATATATTAAAATATTAAAAAAAAAAGCAAAATTTTTTTTCGTATAACTCTCTGTTATGAAAATGTATTATGTAAAATCTAAATACCTACCTAATAGAATACAATTTACTGATTACATTATTACATAGTGTGTGTATACTAAGAATATTCGTATATCTACATTCATAAATTTTCGAGACTATTATGTTCTTAAATTTTATTAATTTATTACACGTCAAAAAATATAGCAATCTACATTTTTTGTCACCAAACTTAATAACATGTAGGAGTAATATCTTTCTAGAATAATATTATTTTGAAATATGAGTTTAGAAAACATCAAAAAATATAATTTTTGAAAAACGTATTCACTTAACGAACATGGTTATTAAAATAATATTTTTATAAAATTTTTCATAAAAATGTCATAAAAATTTCTAGAGAACATATACTAAATGTAATTCAAACATTTTTTTTTGATTTATAATTTTGAAACTTTCTTCCAGAAAAATATAATAATTTTATGAATTTTATGTATTTCTAAATAATTTGTAAATTTGATTGCACTCGTATTATTTTAAATAATTAGAACAGAGGTTTCCAATTTTTTTTTTTTGATTTTTGGCGATCTTGGTGAATCTAGATTTTCAGTCAAATATCAAAAGTACTAATAAATTTTTATTGTATTTTCACAAGTAAGTAGATAATGCAGTTTAGAATCAATAACATTACGACTAGAATATAAAACTAATTTCGATATACATAAGTAGGATAGTCGAATGATTCTTAATATATAAAATATCCAGATTGCATTTTAAAACAGATTACACTGGAAACAATTGTATTATATAAGAAAACTATAAAAAGCAGTTGGTGAATTGTTTCTGATCCTAATACGATTATATTTTATATTAAGGAATAATAAAACGTATTTTGAAGCGATTTTCATGCGCGCAATGATATTTTATTTAGAGTGGTCGCGTGCTTGTGCTTGTCAGTGTTGTTCTATTATAATAAAAGAAATAAAAAACAACTGTTCGCTTGCTTTTCTATTTCTGTTGTCGTGTGCGTTCTGTTCTTGTGTTTGAGACTGTTTGCGCTATGCTTTATGTTTATTGTGTAAGTTTTCACAGGAAGATCAACATTTTATCATATTTATATATATATATATATATATATATATATATATATATATACAGAGTGTCCAAGATAACTCCGTATGCATGGGGATCTCCGGAACTGTCGGAGATACGACCTCGGTTAAATTAGATGAAAATTGCCTCATTAGTAGGCGAGTTTAGTCATCTTTTGTTTTTTCCAAAAAAATCCATAGGTTACTAGATATAGACAAAAATGCAAATTTTGCTGTTTTATATTTTCGCTTATAACTCTCGTATGAAAAACGATATATTATTTTGGTTTGCACTTTCTTAAGACACTTTTTTACACAGAATTTTCAGGAATAATCAAAATTTTTTTATCATGTACCGTTTTCGAGATTTATGATGCAACTTTCATTTTTCTTATGTAATTAGTATTTCAATGTAGTGTCATTAAAAAGATCTTTTTTTTTTGTTTTCTAGTGATATAACATAGTCTTACTTTATTTTAAATAATAACATGGAAAATTTAAAAAAATCTATTTTGCAAAGTTATAATTCATTTTTTTAGTTGAAAACTAAGTAGACCATGTTAAAACAAAAAAAAATAATTTATAAAATACTAATGCCATATTTTACATTCGTAATAACTAATAACTATAACAGTAAAATTACATTAAGTGTTCAAATAAACCACCGTTTTCTTGAATGAACATACATGTTCTCTTAAGCATAGCTTGTGTTAGGTTAGTTATAGGTATTTAATACCGTACTCAATCAAATTCATGTTTAATATCTTATACATCTTTACACTGGGTTGCCTTCTTTAAGGATATAAATTTAAATACATTTCCGCGGCTAATACTGCGTTACTTTGATAACGAATGTAACACTAAAGCATTTCAAACTTCTCTAAATTTTCAAACCGATCTATGAATTAATATTCCATCAATAAGCACTCCAATAAAACTAACTAACTAACTAAGACAATAATAAAAAAAAAAGCAAAACCAAAAATCTAATAATAAGGAAAACAATGCCTATTTCTCATGTTTCATTTGTTTTGATATGGCCTACTCGGTTTTCAACTAAATAAATGAATTATTACTTTGCAAAATAGATTTTTTTAATTTTTCATGTTATTATTTAAAATAAAGTAGGACTATGTTATATCTCTGGAAAACAAAAAAAAAAGATCTTTTTAATGACACTACATTGAAATACTAGTTACATAAGAAAAATCAAAGTTGCATCATAAATCTCGAAAACGGTACATGATAAAAATTTTTTGGTTACTCCTGAAAATTCTGTGTAAAAAACTGTCTTAAGAAAATGCAAACCAAAATAATGTATCGCTTTGCATACGAGAGTTATAAGCGAAAATATAAAACAGCAAAATTTGCATTTTTGTCTATATCTAGTAACCTATGGATTTTTTTGGAAAAAACAAAAGATGACTAAACTCGCCTACTAATGAGGCAACTTTTATCTAATTTAACCGAGGTCGTATCTCCAACAGTTCCGGAGATCCCCATGCATACGGAGTTATCTTGGACACTCTGTATATATATATATATATATATATATATATATATATATATATATATATATATAGTAAAACGCGGCCGCACTAATATATACAGGATATTATCATCTATAAAGAATACGTATTTTTATTATATTCGAAGTTTGCGCCGGAACATTTTTTACTACAGCTATAAAAAAATAACTTTTGTTTAAATTTCAAATAAATCCATTTTTTTGAAAAATATACAATGTGACTAATTGGAATAGAATTATATGCTTTATTATTATAGATAATTTTATAGGCATATTGCAAAAAGTTTATATTTTTACTAGTGAACGGATAATTATCATGAAATTTCAATTAGTCTGAGTTGGATTATTGAAAATATGATTTGGCTATAAGAAGTTTAAGTAAAGTTTAACTTAAAATTATCTACAATTACAAATAAATGAAAGATTTAGTTATACACTGGAAAAAATCCATGTAATATTACATAAACCGTCTATGTAAAAATTACATAAATCAGTTTATTTTCCGGGAAAAACATTGTTTTTCATATACAATCTATATCATTTTCACACTGACGGTTTATATAATATTACATTGATTTTTTTCAATGTATTTATTATGCAAACCTATAAATTTTTGTGAAACTAATAAAGTATTATGGTCTTATGATTAATAAGATTTATTGAAAATTTTGGATTTTTTGTTATGGTCCTTTTCAGTCCATAAAATACCTAAAACAATATTATAAAAGTTACGGAAAATTATCAAATAATTAAACAAAAAAAATTATTATTATTATTATATTTGATTTTTATATTTGATATTGAATAGGCCACGCCCCCATTTTAGATCCCAATAAACAAAGTCGTATTTTAAATGATTTTCACGAATTTTGCACATACCAGCTTTAATTAATTATTTTCAAAAGATTATTTAGTTATTCTGCGATTACAATTTTCATAATTTTTTTACATGTAAAACTAGTGTTATAATTTATACTATATGGAATATAAAATATCCATGATAAATTTATAATAATCTTGCTGCAATAAAAGTGAATATTATATTTAAATTAAACACATTTGTAAAATATAAAATTTTGGAACAAAACGTATTAATTATTTGCTCTATCTCATAAAACGGTAGTTTCAGTTTTATAGTAAAATTAATAACCTTTTCCACAGTTTTTATGGATTTAACTATACGTCTCCAGAATATTTGTACTTATAACTATGCCACGTAGCTGAAGTTTGTTTAAACTTTTTCAAGTTTTTCCTTAATAACTTTGTCATGTTATCAATTTTTGAATAGTTCAAACTTGGATAGTTACCACTAAGACATCTAATATAATAGTAAAAATAAAAGTCGCTGTTTATATTTTCTCAGAATAATTTTAAATTTAAATTTAAAAAATATCCTCGAAAAACAAGAAGCAAAGAAATTAAAAATAAAAATTTTGACATGGAACGCACTTGGATTTATTTAATTTAATATTATAAACAAATTTATGAAAATGACAATCTAAATTAATGAAATTTCAGTAAACGCAGTGTTTTTGATAAATACTATGAAAGATATATTCAATAAAATTTGACGCATGGTATTTAATTATATTCGTCAGTATAAATGCTGAAGAAATATTGAATAATTCTTTATTTTTTTGCAAAATTATTAGAATTTCACGTTAGATAAAAAGAAAAAATGAAAAAGAAAAATTATCTTTAAAAATACTAATAATTTTGCAAAGAAAAAAAAAAACGGATTGTTTAAATATTTCTGCAACATGTGTGAATTAAAAATAAAATAATAAATTTTGTTTTGTTGAATTTCGAATCATAGTAGACCTGTACGTTACGTGGAAAAGAATTGAAAGCCGAGAATTCTTTTTTTTTGCATAAAAAATAACTGGCATGCGAATTTACGTTTTCTATTTGAACTTGTACGGTTTATGGCTATATTGTGATTTCAATGTCAAATGGAAATATTTTTTCAGCGAATGCTTGTGCTGTGACTTCTTATAAAAACAAAAGTATCAAATGTACTGCTTATTGTTTTCTCAGCAATGTTCCTATGGATTCCAATTTTATATTTGATATTTTTCGTTTCAAATATTATGTGCTCTATAAATAATAAAGTTATATTGATTATTAAAAAAATGTTGTTTATATCTACATTTAGAAAAAATGATATATTTACAATAAAATACAATTTAGTAAAATTTGAAATAATTCATACTTGAAAAATATATTTTTTGTTATGTCGTATTCATACATTTGTATTATTTGATTATTTCATTTCGAATTTAGTTCCATTTTATATTTTATTTTATTTATCTATTGTATTATTTATCTATTGTTTTTTGTTTTTTCTGATTTCCTAAATTATTATATACCTCGGAATCCTATATTAATTTCGTTAATGCTCTTTTCCAAATAATTAATTACCTTATTCCTAAATTTGTTCTATCCAAACACTTGCTCTTGTCAATTACTCGACAAATTTTCTTGTCCGTCGAAGTTCATTGTTCCGATTATTTCAATTTAATTAATTCCGGTACTAAAAATTTTAAGCAAAATGTTCGCCTGCGCCCGATTCATCGTTCCCGTTGCCAGACAAGCTCTGATTCCTAGCACACACAACAATAAATTAGGCGGCAGAGTAGATGTCACGTCAGCAGTGTCCCGAGACATCGACTCTGCTGCCAAATTTATTGGTGCTGGAGCTGCCACCGTTGATGTCGCTAGATTTGGTGCTGGTATTGGAACAGTGTTCGGTTCCTTGATCATCGGTTATGTCAGGAATCCATCATTGAAAATGCAGCTTTTCTCTTACGCCATTCTGGGATTCGCCTTGTCTGAAGCCATGGGTTTGTTCTGTCTCATGATATGGCCTTCTTACTGCTATTCGCCTTCTAAATCATTTTGAAATACAACTTTGAAAAAACCATACGTCACATTAAAATCATTAAATAAAATTTTGAAAAAAAAACAACATCGATGAAATACTTATAATCGCATACGTATTACTTCCATGGTTCTACCCCGAAATTTATAAACAACAAATAAATAAATAAGAAATCGAGTAGAGAAAAATCATGAGTTTATATTAATTAAGGATGTATGTATACGCAATTGGCTATTTATACATACTAAAAAAAAACAACCTACTAACCTAAACCAACCTACTAACCTAACCTACCCTAAATAGCCAATTGCGTAAAAATACTGTATGAATAAATAGTCAATTGCGTATACATACCGTATGTATAAATAGTCACTTTCATTGATTAATTCTGCACTAGGACAATTTATTATCTTTTTTGTTTGTTCCTTCTGTAGAACTACGTTTTAAATAAATGTATGAAAAGTGTCACCAAACGTTTAAAATCGTATCCAGTGACTTCGAACTCGTTTATTTAAAAATGGTAGTGACCTCTCGGTGAAAACAATCAAATCGACATAATCACATTATTTCATTTATTGTACAGCGTTAGAAATTTAATAACTTCTTTAGTTGTAAATCTTTTTTTTTTCAACTAAGGTTTATTCGTATTCGTAAATGTGTCCTTGTTCGCTTTCTTATTTTTCAATTCACAATTATAATAAATTTAAAAAAAAATCCATCCTATTGCAATAACAAATAGTGCTGCCTTTATGAACACGTGCGAGAACTAAAAACGTTCGTTTACGGTTGTGTCGGTTGTGTCGCTTCGCTTCAAAAGATAAATAAGTGATGGTTTGTGTATCTTGTTGAGGTTATAAATTACAATTTTGCAGTTATTTCTTATTTTGTAATTTCAATTTATGTAAATAAAAAGATCTTATTTCATTGTACAAGTAGACATATTATTTTAATAATTAATTGGTTTTTTAACAAATATTTTTAACATTGGTTATTAGTTGACTACGATTATTTTCAAGTACATATTGTTTTACTGTTTTCCGGAAAACAAAATTATAATTTTGTGATCTCGCAAAATGTCAACCGATTTAAAAGTATTTTTTGTATTACCTTCCAAATACGAACATAAACTTGAGACAAGTGAACAAACGCAACAGGCGTTTGAAGTATGCGTTATAAAATTAATAGTTAACACATATTTTTTAATTATTTTTCATTGTAGATATGCCGACAAAATCAAATGGTTCCTGAGTGGATTAGCGAAGAAGAATGTGTAATAAAAAAATTTGGAAAGAAAGATGTAATTGTATTTGAAAATTTCGAGGGCGTTACATTTTTGAAATTAAAATCAATGGAATGTCTGTAAGTTACAAATGTGAAATTACGATATGAGACGAAATCAAGTGCTTTTTAATGTGTGTGTTTTTTTTTGTCCGAGTAGTACACCAATAAACATGTTTTTCGTGCTACCATTCTTTAAAAATAAACACGGCTTAATTTTGTTACATACATTACATTGTTATACACATTACAAGCACATACGTTGCTACTAGAAGACATTTTTTTAATTAATTTATTACAACAATTTTAATGTTTTATTGCTTATACATACGAACAATTATCATAGCATTATTTATCAAAAAGTATTTTGATATAAATATAAATTATATGTGGTTGAAGCATGCGAAAAATAGTCTGTATCGTGGTGGTCGTAGAAAATTAATTGTTTTAAGATAATAGATATAATAATAAGAGATAATATAAATAAACTGTAAAGTTTAGTCCAAAATTATTTTAGTCACCAAATGTATTTACTTGAAACTTTACAGACTGTTACTTTAGCACATTTTATGAATATAAATCCCAAAATTTTAGTGCGGAAATGATATTTACAATGTTTAAACTTATTTTGAAAACTTGTTTTTCAAATAGGTTATACGTAGACGAATTAGTTGTAGATGACATATATTGTGGCGTTTGCTACATAATAGGTTAGGCAACGACGTTAATTTAAATCACGTGAAGAATTTTTAGTTGTTTTTAACGTAAAAAATTAAAAATAACAGTATCTGCTAAATGTAAATATGGCAGTTTTTTAACATTCAACATGTTTCCTAAATTTCAAAATCAGTTAATATTGTAAATATCATTTCCGCACTAAAATTTATGATTTATGTTCATAAAATGTGCCAAAGTAATAGTCTGTAAAATTTGAAGTAAATACATTTATTTGTGCAGCAATTTAGTTGGTCCATGGTGTGTAATATCATGTTTACTTGAAGGTATACAAGCGCCTAATAATAAATCACCTTTTTTTAATATGGCCATGCACAATTTAGTCGTCACTGCTTCGAATTATTCGATTGAATTAAAGGTATTTATTAATTTTCCTTGACGTCCGATGAATAGTTGGAGTGCTATGATTGAGAGTGTTTTACGTGAGCGAAAGTTTCCAAGTAGTAGAAATAGAAGAGCATGTATGAGATAGGTTAGATGAATGTGGATGAAATAAAAGTTGCTTGTCTAGATCAAAGTTTGGAGGAGGAAACTGATATCAGGATAGTGGAAAGAGTTCGTGACACACTTTTTTGGGTATATGGCGTGATTGTGTATGTATGTAGGAACTTGAACCTTGGTTTAGTTACAGTTTTTGCCTTTCAAACATTTCTTTATAAATAATTGAAATTTTAATAAACCAATAACCGGATTTAGAAAAATCGGTTTTGTTTCGTTTTTAGTTCCAAGATTTTTTAAAACACTGTTTAAGAAATAATTATCATTATCAAATATTTTTATTGATTGAAGAAAAATGCTGTACAAAAAAAATTATTTAAATGAAAAATTATTACGGTAGTAATAATAAACAGCGACTACATTAAAAATAATTTTTTTAGTATCAAAGTAAATAAAAACATCGAAAATTTGTCAATAATGTATTTTTATATTAGCCACATATACTTATGTGAAACTTTTTTTTTTTTTTTATTTTGACCCGTGAATACGTTATTCCTTGTTTATTATTAATTATATAAATATAGAAAGAACCGATATGAACTAGGCGAGTAGTTCAGTTTCTTAAAAGTGGTTTAACATTTTTTTATATTAATAGTTTAGTTTCGATAAAATAGTAACTACTTATTCTGGTATTCGTTTGTGTTCCGGTTCAATATAAAGTATTTTATTAATATATATATTATTTTTTAGAAAGAAATAAAGAAAAAAGTTGAAATGATGGGTGGAATATTTAGTTTACATTTAGGTAGTGATGTGACGCATCTTGTAACAAATTCCGTACGAACTGAGAAATATATGGTGAGTTTTAATTTGTATAATATAATAACGTATAATAATTTGCTAGAACTTGCTTATCGTATCAAATAATCAGTTAAACTTTGTTTTTAGCTTTGCATGCTTTTTTTTTCTGGAAATGTTAAATGGAAAAATTAATTACATATGAATTTGTATAAGAAAAAAAAACAACAATAATAATAATTATTTTTGTTATGCATGTTTTAGCTGGCAAATGAAAATAACGTATCGATTTTGTTATATTCATGGATAGAAGATGTTTGGGAGACAAACATAACACAAAATGTGAAAGCTACAAGTGATATATTTCAAAAGCATAAATGTCCGGTCTTTAATAACCTGCAAATATGTTGTTCAGGATTTGACAAACCTGAAAGAAAAAATTACAAAAACTTATTCACAAAAATGGTGGAACACTTAAGGGAACGTTACTTACTATTAGTACAAATGTTTTAATTTGTAAAGGGTGAGTTAATTCAATTTGTTTTGTTTCAATGTCGACATTGAATTGAAAATTTGCTCGCTTCAGAGGAGTAAAAAGTTTGAAGTTTAATGCTGCGAAAAAATCGGAAATACCCTGCTTAACAATAGAATGGATTTATAAATCGGTAGAAAAAGGTTACGCGATTCCTGAAGCAGATTTTGTTGTAGATATTGCTACACCAACTAGTTCTACACCAACTAAATCTGGTGCACGTAAGTTCTTTATTTATTTCCAAATTATACACACCATATCGTAGTATATTTCGAATAGAAAAGTTACACAGCCGTACAGCGTAGCGGTTGAGACTCTTATTCGCCGCCTTTACTTTCTTTACGTGTGATAAATAATTTGCTGTTATAATTGATTTAAAATATCTTCTTAACCTTAGAATCATTACCAAATATTGTTTTATTTATTTTTTCTAATGTAATTTTAATGCAATTATTATTTAAGCGTAAAATTTATTTAATTATTGACAATTAATGATAATAATAACAATTATAAAATTATGTAGAAAATAAAATTAATACATGGAGAGATTTTCATGAATTTTAATTTATATTTCGACATTTTTCTATGTAGCAGAATGAGAATTAACAAAAATGCTAAATATTTATATAAAATTATTTTATATGATTTCTCCAATATTTAGGAGTTGTTGGAATTGCGCTGTTCCTGACGCCGCCGCCGCCGCCGCCGCAGCTGCCGCCGCCGCAACGGCCGTCGCCGCCGCTTATTTTCGCTAACAAAATAAAAGAAAAAAAGAAAAAATTATGTCAATTTCGTTCTGCTCGTTGGAGAAACCGCACGTCTTTTTTACACATTTAAATTTAAAATTTTCGATGTTCATTGTTCTTTTAGTTAAACAACATGAGGTAAGTAATATATTATTTATTATTATTCTATTTACCTAAAGTAATAAAATTGACTTATTTTTAAATGTATTGCGCTTGCTGTAGTTATTGAATAGAATTTTATTTTATTTCCAGAATTAGCTCGGCAATCTGGCTTACTTCAAACATGAATATGCATACAATAAGAAAATTCGACGTTTACCATCGATTAATTCATCCAGGTGCTCAATATCTACATGGAACCGAGGTCTGGGGCATAACGTTCTAAACCGTTTAAAAACTTTAGGTTTAGTTCAGATTTAGTTATTGTTGTACTGAAAAAAATACGGAAATTAGTTATGTATATTATTGAATGTGTTTATTTTTTGAAATAAAATTCTAGTGTTAGTTTTTCAAAGTAATGTTGTTTTTTAAAGAAAATAATAATTTTAAGTCTTATTGTTACAATTCTGTTTTCTGATAAAAATAAATTTTTTATAAAGCATATTTATTTTTAAAATTAAAAATTTAGTGACAGTTTTTTAAAGCAATACTGTTTTCTAGAAATTTTTATTTTATTTTTATTGTTATAATTTTGTTTTCTGAAAATAAATAAATAAATATCATACTATCCGTGTAAAATAATACCGAAGTACAAATTTCGTAAAAATATTTTTGCAAAAACTGCCAAATTTGAAAACTTTCGAGACTATAACTTACATTCAATACATGCTGTAACTTAAATGTAATGTCCACTGCTTTAAGAATTGAATTTATTTTATATTTTATGTTGTCAAATACCACAAGAAACTCTTCGGGTTCAGTTACCGACCCAATGACTATTATTACTGGCTGAAATGTTAGTCCCAATGATTGTAACTTTTCTTTTCGTTTATTAATAATGTGTTGAACATCATTTACAGTCTAGAACATTTAATTAAAAAATATTTAAAATTTGCTATTGTTAACAGAAAGAATATAGTAACACATACTTGTACTTCCAAAATAAAAGATTCTCTACATTCTGCGGTAGTAGGTTTCCAAGTCAGTTAGTTTTCAGTGGAAATCGGCGTTTTGACACGAATTTTACAAGTCGGGGGAAGTATAGTGACTAGTAAAGTAATGTAAGTAATACCAAATCAGGTGTTTCTGAAAATTACAACATAAAGATATACATATAAGTAATAATTTTATAATTTAAATTGAACCATACCATTTTCTAAATTATCGGTACTGGTTAAAAACTGTAATAAATTTGCAGCTGTTGTGTTGTTTTGTATTTTAGCTTTTAATATTGGAATTACTTTGTTAACAAATTCTGGCCATTTATTAAATAATAGTTCAGATTTTCCTGAATATAAATGCTGAAAATCGTGCTCGATCTAAAAATTTGCATTTTTAAATTTTAATGAAATACGTATATTATATATATATATATATATATATATATATATATATATATATATATATATATATAAATATATATATATATATATATATATATATATATATATATATATATATATATATATATATATATATATATATATAAATATATATATATATATATATATATATATATATATATATATATATACAGTGCTGGATTATAGCATAAGCTGACTAAGCTATAGCTTAGGGCCCCGAAATTTGAGGGGCCCCGCGGAAATTGTAAAAAATTAAAAATTAAAAAAACTAATAGTGTCAATTTTTCTGAAAAAAAAAATAACGAAGTGAAGAAACTATTGGAACATAAAAGTTTGCGTACAAACGTTTTTCTAGATCGTGTGTTAATAAAAGTTATGATTTGTCAGTCACACATATTCTCCAACATTCATAGAATGTGGGAAAGGTCGGTTTATAGTAAAATTATTATTAGTTCATTTTTTATTAACAAAGACACTAACTTTGTTACAGCAGACTTTCGACATCACCATAAGAAGACGTACTAATGGTGTCAATATTCATTTACTTATTTTCCTGGCAATAACCTTCTCTACGAATCAGAGAATTTGATTACTCTACAAAATACTTTATTCTATAATAAAATTTGTACAAAAAGGGGGGGGGGAGGGCCCCCAAAATCTTTTGTGCTTAGGGCCTCTCATAGTGTTAATCCGGCCCTGTATATATATATATATGTATATATATATATATATATATATATATATATACATATATATATATAAGTTTTTAAGAAACTTACTAATTTATACCCTAATGGTAATTTGAATGCAGGCCATTCATCTACTATTTTATATATGTTTTCTATTTTACTATTGTTATAATAAGATTTTCGTAATTGAAATGATTCATTCCGTTTTTGTTCTACTAAGGACCATGGCTTCTTGCCATTTAATAACCATAATTTGTGGCTTTCTTGCACATCTTGTGAGATATCTAAAACTGAATATTAAATTGTAAAAATAAATATTATATTGTAAATAAATGCGTGTACCATTCTAATCAGTACTGGATGAATAACTTCTAACTTCTGTCATCATTAGAAATTTCTTTTATATTTCGGCGATTAGGCAATAATCCAATTTTTCTTAATTCTCTTGACACATTATTGTATTTGTCAATTAGTTTTCCTTTTGTTGGTACATATATACAATTGTTTTTATATGCAGCTATATAGTATATTTCCTAAAAGTATTCAATAATTTAATTAAATTAAATAAAAAAATATATAAGTTGAAAGAGAAATTACCTTGTCTTCTTTGGGAAATAATTTCATTATTTTTTCTATTATGTCAACAAAGTCTTCTTTATTCATAAAATTATTAGTTTTAATATAGTAATCAATTATAATATCTACCAAATTTGTTCGACATTTGGAATCTAATTTTTTCTCTTTATTGTAGTATGTTAGAATATATAACCCCTTTGCGTGATTTGAAATAAGATCAATAAGTTTCTATAAGCAAAGGATGAGTTAAATAAATGCATGCGTTAGAATAAATATTTCAAATTACAATGTTTACGGGCAATGTTGATTCATCTTGATGCATCAATTTCGGACGTTTTACATCAGGCGGTCTATTGACAAGTGAATCAGTACTCACTGGACTTAATGATGATGATAAATCTAAATTTGTATTTAATTTTCTATAGTTATTAAGTTTATATCTGAATCTAATCCTATCTGATATATTTGGAATTAAATTTACAATATCAGATTCAATCATATGATCCAAACAAAATAAATCAATGTTATGTTCTAAAATATGTAATAAATGATTCATTAATAGTATATAATAATACATAAAGAAAAAGATCAGTTTTACCTCTGAATGTTGGCCAAAGATGTTTCAGTTCCCAAATTTCTAAAAACTGTTCTACTCCTGTAACTATAGTTACATTTTCAAATTCAGAATCAACAATTTCACTATCTTCCATTATACCTGATTTTTATTTATTCTTTCAACACATAAACACGCACGTGCAACTTACACAACTTTTGTGCTCGTCTTCTCGAAGATAACTAACAAACTAACCCCAGATCAAGTTATAACTTGTTATTACAAATTATTGTGCAATACTTAAAACTGCGGTACTGGTAACAATTCAAATTGTTATAATAATATATAAGTTGATTGACTAACTATTCGTTTTGTACTCTAAAATATTAAATAAGTATTAGAGAAAATATATATTAAAAAGTTAGTCTCACTGCTTGAAATGTAATTATTACAACTATAATAAATATATATTTTACTAATCTCATTTTTGTGTAGACAGTTTAGAAATTAGTTAATTTTTAGATTTAAATTATGTCACTAACAATGTACTTAACAATGTATTTAAATAAATGTGTTGGATATACAACTAACACACAAACGAATTTTTGTGGAGTAAACATATTTGAAATGTGCAACTTACATTTAATAAGAAATGATAACTGAGATACTATTCTATTGCATAAACAACTTAAATTGTATGCCTGAAAAATGAATACAACATTTCACTTTGGTTATCCTAACAACAATAAATTTACAATTCAACAATTTGTCGATGTTGTTGTAACAAATTGAAAAATATATACTACGCAAATAATAGTAACCTACACCAAAAATTTATTGTAAATCGTACAAAAATGTTTAACAGTTCAAAAAATGGAAATTTTACAAAGTTTTTCTTTCAGTGTATAGCGTTTGGTACGGTGTCTGTAACATTTTCAAAAAAAAAAAAAATTGTATAGAAATCTTTCATATAGCCTGTAGATGACGAATCTGAACTTAGTTTATGTGGGTGTATGGATGTGCGTCGTCAGCTCGCTCGCTCGATCGCTCACTCGCTCGCTCGGTCGTCAGACAAAATTTTATGATCGCAACTCCTCCTAGACGGTTCAACTGATTTTAATGAAATTTTCAGGATAAATTTGTCTAGTGTCCAAGATGGTCATGTGATTTTGTTTTTTTCCAGTGATGCCAACTTTCCGAGAAAAAAATTACTAAAGTTTTTAAAATTCATATTGGCTACATTATTTATCCCACATAAATTATATTATTATTAAAATACAGTGTCATAAATTTATAAAAACTTAGTTGTAACTTGCTGAATTTTTGCACACACATAAATAAATATATTATGAACAAATTGTAATAATTAAAAAATAGGTACAAACTTTGTGGGGGGCAGCAAAACGCTATAAATTTACATAAACTTACATTTTTTTTTTTTTAAATATTATAGACTTTGTAACCAAACACTATACCTTTTCTTTTATTCAAAACATCATCTAATTAAATAGGCAAAATTAATTGATCTTATTTAGTATTCAATTTTATCGTCTGTGTAATTTTCACTAAAAATATATATTTTTTTTAAATATTATAGACTTCGTAACCAAACACTATACCACTTTCTTTATTCAAAACATTATCTAATTAAATAGGCAAATTTAATTCATCTTAATTAGTATTCAATTTTATCGTCTGTGTAATTTTCGCTAAAAATATTTCGACACAAATAAATATTTAAGTAAATTTTCCCCAGAAAAAGCCAATTAAATGGTTTCCAAAATCAATTATTTAAGGCCCCGGTTTTTTTTTTGTTTAGTACTAAATCAAAAACGATTATAATTATTTTCTTTCGATAAGTTTGTTTTGTTTTTGATAAGAACTATGAATCATACTTGGATAAGGCTGCGATGATTTAAATCATTGATTTAAATCGCGATTTAAATCAAATAATTTTTTTTAAAAAATCAATGATTTAAATCAACCAAAAAAAATATTCCAGCAAATCATTCGCTCTGATTTAATCAAGTGGCTTAATAGACACATTTTTTATATGTATTAAAACAAATAAATAGCTGAGGAGTAAGGTTTTAATAAAGGAAATGTTATTGTGAGGAAACAAATATTTTATTCTTTACACAGTGAAAGAAAAAAGTATAATCTGATTTTGATAAAATATAATAACGCAATCTAACAAAATAAAATATCATTCTCATTTAACAATCAGTACAGATATAGCGATGATGGCGCGAACGTCTCACCGCGAAATTCAAAACTGTTAATTACGGCGATACAGGGTATTGCGATGGGATTGTTTTATGAATTTTTAGTTCTACTTGTAATACAAGTAAGAATCAATTAATTATTTAATGAACAGTGCACATAAAATTAAAAAAATCAAAAAATCTGATTTAAATCAAAAAAATCCGATTTAAATAAAAAAATCCGATTAATTATTTAATGAACAGTGCACATAAAATTGAAAAAATCAAAAAAATCTGATTTAAATCAAAAAAATCCGATTTAAATCAAAGAAATCCGATTTTTTTGATTTTTTTTAAAAAATCATGATTTTTTCAGTCCTAAAAACCAGGAATACATTTTAACACTTTTTATCTATAGCAGCACATACTGTTTTACAAAAATATACTAATGTTTTTAATATGCAATTATTATTATTTATATCATTAAAAAAAAAACAAGAATGTATTTAATACTAAAAAATATTGAGATTTTCAATTTTTCGCAAAATTTCACATGATAATCAGTCATTGAATCAGCTGTTAAGCTATGCATCAATGCAAAATTGAAAATCTTAATATTTTTGATTATTATTATATTAAATTTCACAATGACAATACGAGCATTTATTTGTTCAATGTCCAAGAATGTATTTCTTAAACGTTTTAACTGAGAGCAGCACAGTATGTTACAAAAAATATTTTTAATATAAAATTATTATTTAATTTTGTTTTAAATTATAATATATTATATAAAATATTACAGGAAAAAGCATATTTTTTAATATTTCTAATTCAAAAGTAATTGTAATTAATCTATACATATATTGTCTTTGTCAAACTTACTGTTTTCACTTACTGACTCATTAGCATCTACATTTGTTGTAAATTAATTTTTAATATTATGTATGCTTAATATTTTGTTTTTTAATTTTACTAACATATACTAGGACTACTAGGACTAAAGTAAACAAGATTAGAAGTATATGGGAAAACCCATATATAGACAACTTTGACATTATCACATAAATGCTCGGAAAGTTGGCAACACTGTATTTTGTTAAAATTACATATGAATACTAGGAGAATCTTTTGTGAAAATTTGAGTAAAATCGGTTAAATAACATGGCCATAATAAATTTTTTAAAACTTTAGTAATTTTTTTCTCGGAAAGTTGGCAACACTGGATATTACATACATACATACATACACAATCACGCCATATACCCAAAAGGGTGTGGCACAAACTCTTTTCATTATCCCGAAATCAGTCGCCTCCAAACACTCCTATCCAAACAAGCAACTTTCGCTTCATCCACATTCATAATTCCTCTCATACATGCTCTTCTATTCCTACTACTTGGAAACTTTCGCTCACGCAAAACACTCTCAATCATATCACTCCAACTACTCATTGGACGTCCACGCAAACGTAAACCATCAAAATCATTCAAATAAATCTTTTTAACCAAACGTTCATTAGACATCCGCTCAACATGTCCGAACCATCTTAACTGACTAACACCAACTTTTGCTACAACATTTTTTTCAATTTCACACTCATCATACACTAGTCTATTTCGTACCCGATCTCTCCTAGTTACACCACATACCCCACGTAAAAATCTCATTTCCACAGCAGTCATTTTCCGTTTATGCTTTTGCAACCAAACCCAACATTCACTACCATACATTACCGTAGGCACCAAAACTGCATTGTATATACTTAAACGCACAGGCGTAGCAAGACCTTTGTGGGCCGGTGTGCCACTGGGATTAAGGGGCCCCTCTCTACTCCTTGTATTGTTTAAAATTTTAATGTTCTTTTGGCTTATTTTAAGTTGTAGATGTCATTTTAATTTTTAAAATTTGTGTCTGTTTGTGCCTTATTCGAAAAAAATTTTCAAATAAAAGTTGTTTTATTTTTATGATAATCAAAATTAATTAAAATTATTTTTTGTTAAAATGCAATCATATTTTCAAAATTAATAAATTAAAGTAAAATGCCTAAAGAAACAACTTGCCAGGAAATATATATGTATGTACCTAATAATGTTGGCTTAACCATAGACAAGGAATGTGTGAAGATTTTCGATTTAATAGTTCAGATAATAATTTTAGGATAAACGTTTTTAACGCTATATTAGATATTACAATTTCACAATTAAAAGATAAATTTCAAGTTTTACGGAAATAAATAAATTATTTGGAGTAATTTTCCCAGAAAATTTAAAACAATTATCTGATGATAAAATAATTGATTTATGGCAATTTTTACTAGACAAATATACTGACGATTTAACCTCAGATTTTAAGACACAAATATTATCTTTTAGGAAAACCTTTAAAAAACAGTTACAAAATATTAATTCGGTATTTGAATTAAGAGAATTAATATTTAAAGAATATTCTATTCTTAGTTTGGCATTTTCAAAACTTTGTACCGCTCTTATTTTGTTCTTAACATTCCCTGTATCAACTTGTAGCGCCGAAAGAACATTTTCAAAATTAAAACTTATTAAAACATATTTAATAAACTCTATGGGGGAGAAGCGCTTATCAAATTTGGCGATTTTGAGCATTGAAAATGAAAGAGCACGTAAATTTAATTTAAGTGAAATAATTAGCATTTTTGCTTCAATGAAAGCGAGAAAAGTTAAGTTTAGTTAAAGTTAATGAACTATATTTGTAAACCTAAATTTTAAATTTGATTTGTACTGTATGTTTTTGTGTTTGTAAACTTAAAGGAATCTATAAAAATGTATTTAACTTACTATAATAAATTAATTTATATAATAAATGCATTTAATCCTATAAATGGTATTTTTTTCCTCTTTTTTGTCCTTTATTTATCACAAAATAATTAAAATAAACAAAAAATAGTAAGTATTAATAAAAATAAGGCCCCATTGGGCACTTTAGCTCGTGGGCCCCTCTCGCTCATGGGCCCGTGTGCATCGCACTCCTTGCACCCCCGGTTGCTACGCCTCTGCTTAAACGGGCTTCTTTTGAAACATTTACATTCCTAGCAAAAGTTCCCAAAGCACCCAAAACCTTACAACCAGCATTTACTCTCCTTTCAATTTCACGATCAAAACGGCCATCTCCAGACAACAAACTACCCAAATACACAAATTCATCTACCTGCTCTAAGCGTGCACCGTCAATATGTACATTACATTCAGTCATCAAATCACCTTTCTCAAAAACTAAAACTTTGCACTTATCAACATTCAACACAAGATTCATATCTTTACCAACAACATTAATTCTATCAATCATCACTGGATATTAATAAAATTATATAATTAATGGGAGCATTAGGGAAATCTTTTCTGAAAATTTGATCAAAATCGGATATATAATGTAGCCTCAATAATTTTTTAAAAACTTTAGTAATTTTTTTCAATTGCAAAATTTGTTCCACGAACAGACAAACAATAAAATATTGTCAACTTTAGTGTTTTATTATGAAACTGACTGTAAATTATTATTATTTTTTTTTTGAAATGTAACTGTGATATTTATGTAATATAGGTATGCGTAACTCTGGCAGGTATTCCAGACAAAAATCCTGTTAAATGCCGATCGGGAACAATAATTTGGCCGGATGTATCGCTGAAATGCGCCATGAAACAAGGACAATACGATGCTGTAATATTAGCAGGTGGTTGAGGCGCTGCTAAAGTTTTCGCCGAAAACTCTCAAGTTTGTAAATGCTTAAAAGAACAGGAAACAAATAAATCCTACATTGGAGCTATATGCGCAGGTTTTTCTAATCATTGATTATTTTTATTCAGTATCCGATTTGCACAAAGCATTGTTAAGTAGTTTTTCATTAAAAATAAGATTTTAAAATTTCCTTCATGTATCATTTTACAAAATTTGTTATATGTTCAAAAGAACCGATGTAATTTGTCAGTAGTAATCTTTCATTACCTTGTTAAAAAATTTAACTAAATCAATGAATATTGTAAATTATACAGCAATAAAACTTTAAATTCCTTATTAGGTTCGTTATTGTTTTTAGCAATGACGCGTTTTGACTTTTTGGTTATCTGTAGATTTTCTAAGTTTGGGTCCGTGTTTGTGGGTCGCTCGAACCACAAAGAATCCCGTTTGAGTGTATACTTAAGAAAAAAAAACCTCTGTCTCTTTTTAGCTCCGGTTGCATTGAAAGCACATTGTATTGGAGTGGGCAAACATATAACCTCTTATCCTGGTAAAGCCGATGAATTGAAGAAGAGCAGTATGTATACATATCTCGATTGTTGCGATGTGGTTTGCGATGGTAAATTGATAACAAGTCGTGGACCAGGTACAGCGATCATTTTCAGTCTTATAATGCTAGAAAAACTGCAAGGCAAAGAATGCGCTAGTCAAGTTGCCTGCGATATGCTCTACCATGATTACTTTGATTATTGTTGTAAAAAATAAATCCAGTTGATTACCTGTTTTGCGTTTTCATTTAACGGAATTATATTTTTGCGCAATTGCCATTATTGACAATCACGCCATGTAATAATAATAATAATAATAATAATAATAATAATTTACATTTACTACGGACATAGTCAAAACATTTGAGTAATACATATATTTATACATTTAAATATTCAAGAATTTCATAATAGCATCGTAAGAGATTTTTAAAAATATTTAAATTATTTTCATTTTTTATAACTAGTGACAGGTGATTATACATTTTTACCAAATTTATATATGGACCTTTTGCACAAAGTGTCAACCTATGTTTAGGGCAGTTTAAATTTTTATTATTACGAACACATAAATTGGTATACAAGTCATTGTTTGAAGCGAATAATTGATGATTTTATATATTTCTAAATCGATTGTGCAAAAAACAGTATTGATAACAAAGGCTGGTATTACCAGCTCGGTTTTTAGGTGTTTTATTTCATTGGTTTAGTTCTGCTATGGTTCTGCTCTTCTAGCATTATTGCCTTAGAATCTGTATTAGTTAAAACCAATTTTAAAATCGAGCTCGTAATCTGGGCCATATTTTAATAAAGTATAAGTTGACTGTTAATTTCTCTCATCAAAAAAACAAATAAAGTTATTTTATATGATTTTTATTATTAGTTAATATTCAAATAAGAATAATACATACTACAGTAGCAGTTTACAATACTTAAAAATAATGAAAAATACTATAACAATACAATTTGCAATGTCACAACCATAAATTTAAAGCTATTTATAAATAAATCGTAACCATTTGTTTATATAGTACGAGTAAATTGAAGCATTTTATAATATTCTAGAATTCAATATTATATTTTAAATTGCGTAGTTTTCATTATATTATGACAAAATTCAGGCACGCATCACTTTGTACTTTAGATTTGAAACCATTTTGTTGATAATTGAAATGATAGAGGAATAAACTTATGACCAAACTAAATATTCCAAGTAAACTGTATTTGATGACGGTTTTAATATGTTTTGGGAGCAAGATTGGATCTACTTTAAGATGCAAGATCCTAGCATAAATATGTTTGTGTTCTGCTGCAAATTTTATGTACCAAATTCAATTTGAAATATTTATAAATAACAATTTTATTATCATAATTGGTTCCTTCTACATATTTTTTCGTAGTTCTTAAAAGTATCTTATTGCTTTATTAAAATTACAAAGTGATGCATTAATTTTGTCTAGCGACAATATTTAAATAATATTTTCCAAAGCGTCTTCATTATCAGGCATTACTCCGAAAAATTTTGTAGATAATTTTACAATAGATGCAGCAGCTTTGAATCTTGCTTGAGCTCGCATTTTTTCCACTTTTTTCTTCCACTGAAATTTAAATAATATTTAAAAATGACAAGCACGACATTAACCAACCGTCTTCACAAATTATCTGGTTAACCAATTCGGTTAAGCTTCAAATATTTTAAATTAATTCAATTTATAACTTTTATTATTGTAATATTTATCTTATATTATATAATAATAATGAATAATTAATTCAATAAATAAATCATATTATATGTAATACAATATTCCAATAAATTTGGTTGGTTGGTGAAGACAGCATAAATTCACTGTATTTCCGGTAGATGGCACTAGCGGATGTGTAGCGAGTTAAAGAAATGTGTTTACATTTTTACTGTATTTTAATAATAATTTTACGAAATTTAATAAGAAAAGTGCAAATTTAAGACAAATACATAACGCATGATAGTTACATGTTAAAATATTTATGTAATATGTGATACTTGCAAAGTTTTTTGATACTTATTAGTTTTACGGAAACATAACCTCATCCAAACTAATTTGACATTTCTATAACATTTTAATAATGTTTAGTCTTTCGACACACTGAAAGGTAAGATTTTATCAGTTTATTTTTAATTAATATTTTAGTAATAGCTAATACAGATACACATACATCTCAACCGCGGATAATTCAGTTTGCACACGATAATTTGCGATCATATGAGCATCCGAAGTTCTAAAAAAAAAACCAACGAATTATGTTTGTCAAAATTTTGCACATGTAAATTTTGACCATACCTAAAAACTCGTAATGTTTTTTTACCGCTATGATAATACAATACGTATTCATCTGTTTTGTTGAACATGCAAATTACAGTGAATACACCTTCAGCGACTTTTGGTATAAATGTACGTACCGTTTGGCCCTTTTTTAACTCAATTAGTTCCAAGCCACCCCTGTATGAAAATTAATTATATATTTTTAAATTTATAATACTGTAATTATTAGTAATTACTACCATTGTTATCTCCGAAACTGTCAAGAGGTACAGCTTTGTTTAAATGAAAATTTTGTTGCACATGGTTATGTCAGATCAGACACAAAAAATTGAATGTAATCAATTTTTCTTTTCAATAATTTTTTTAAAACATAATTATTTAAATAAAAAAAATTTAATATACCACGTTTTTAAAACGGACTAAAAAGTATAAAAATATAAGACAAACATAGATAATGATAAAAATTCTATTCAGTGACTTTGCTAAATAATATTTTATTTTTATGTTTTTCGGATATAAAACATATATATATATATATATATATATATATATATATATATATATATATTCGGTTCAGAAACCGGTTTAAAATAAGTAAAACCGGTTAAATGTACCGATTTGGTTTCAATTCACGGTTTCGGTTTGATTTGCAACTTTGATTTAATACTGATATACAGGGTGATTTATGACGTCGGGGAAAAACCACACCGGATGATTCCTATGAGTAATCTAAATAAAAAAAACTTCAAATAAACATATGTCCGAAAATGCTTTCTAACAGAACTGTAGCCGTTAGAAGTTTATTACATGTAACATTAATCGCGTTAGCTTTATTTATTATATCAGGAAAAAACAAAACAAGTCATAAACTTCTGAATAATTGTAAAATTACTGATTGAATTTCAAACATTTTGTTTAAACACTAGTTAACTAATTTACTAGTTTATAAATTTTTGTACACACATAAATAAATATTTAATAAACAATTTACAATAATTAAAAATCGAAGACAATTTTTGTCGGGACTCAGTAAGTCATTGGTTTACTAGTGTTTAAACAAAATGGTAGGAAATCAATCAGTAATTTTACAATTATTCACAAGTTTATGACTTGTTTTTTTGTGTCCTGGTGTAACAAATAAGGCTAACGTGCGATTGATGTTACATGTAATAAACTTCTAACGGCTACAGTTACGTTAGAAAGCATTTTCGGATATGAAGTTTTTTATTTAGATTACTCATAGGAATCATCCGGTGTAGTCCCCCTCCCCGACGTCATAAATCACCCTGTATTTATCAATAATTATCTTTTTTAAATTAAATTAAATTTTAACTCGTAGATTTTGTTTACCTAGCTGGTGCGAAAAGTCCATATTTTCCATCGTTTGTAACACTACCCCCCCCCCCCATTTGGGAACAGTACGGATATGTTTCTTGCTTTTTATATCTAATACAGAACCTTTATCCATCGCTATAAAGCAACCAAGTGACCTTTATTTGGCATTGCTACAACTGCATTAACATCCTTAAAAAATGCATACAAAATCGTAATTTTATTTGACTTATGACTATAATATATCTAGTAGTTTTATTTATTCTTAAAAAATAAGTTAAAAATTATTTGTGACAATATTTCATTCAATTTTAAAGGCTACGAAATACGATTAGTGTATGATGAGTGTGAAAATCTTGTAGCACAAGTTGGTATTAGTCAGTTAAGATGGTTCGGAGACATGTTGAGCGAATGCGTCTAATAAACGTTTGCTGTTAAAAAGATTTATTTCAATGATTTTGATGGTATACGTTTGCAGGTGGACGTCCGATGAGTAGTTGGAATGGTGTGTGATTGAGAGAGTGACTTGCATGAGCGAAAGTTCCCAAGCAGTAGGAATAAAAGAGCATGTATGAGAGATGAATTGTGGAATGTGGATGAAGTGAAAGTTGCTTGTCTCTGGATATAGGAATGTTTGGAGACGACTGATTTCGGGATGATGAAAAGAATTTGTGCCACAGCCTTTTGGGTACATGGCGTGAATGTGTATGTTTGTATGTATGTATGAGTGTGAAATTGACAAAAAATGTTGTGCAAAAGTTGGTGTTAATCAGTTAAGATGATTCAGACATCTTGAGCGAATGTCTAATAATCGTTTGGTTAAAAATGATTTTGAAAGTATATGTTTGCAGGTGGACGTTCGATGAGTAGTTGGAGTAGTTGGTATGATTGAGAGAAAGAGAGTGGCTTGCGTGAGCTAAAGTTTCCAAGTGCAATATAGGAATAGAAGAGCATGTATGAGATAGGTTAGGATGAATGTGGATGAAGCTAAAGTTGCTTGTCTGGATATAGGAATGTTTGAAAGAAACTGATTTTGAGATAACGGAAAGAGTTTGTGCCACACTCTTTTGGGTACATGGCGTAATTGTATTTACATTGTAAATACGCAAATTTAATTGTAGGGTATTTAGAATTTAATTTTTGAACAAAGTTATCTAAATTATCTTTTGAAGTATCAAATATGGCAAAAATATCGTCAACATATCGGAGCCAAATTCTAGGAAAGTAGGTTAGTTCTGCTTTTAAGTCTGTTTCGAATTTACTCATAAATAAATCAGCTATGAAAGATGAAAGACTGTTTCCCATACTTGTCCCCTGAACTTGTTTAAAGAATTTATTGTTGATTTGAAAAAAGTTTTGATTCATACATAAATTAGTTAGTTTAATATATTCTGAAATTTTGTCTGAATTAAAGTTATTCAATGTCAGAAGATTTTGCAAAAAGTTATTAATTGTAATATCAACTGGTACGCTGGGAAATAATGAAGAAACGTCAAAAGATACCAAAATTTCGTTTTCTTTTAATTTTAAATTTTTAATTTTGTCAATAAACTCTAATGAATTTTTAACTGCAAAAGAATTTTGTTTAATTTCTAAATTATTGAACTCATTTGTTAGCCAAACTGATAATTTAGATGTTGGGGAATTTATACCTGATACAATGGGACGCATTAAGTTACCTGGTTTATGAATTTTTGGCAAACATTCCATTCTAACTTAGGGTCCAAAACACTATTTAAATGTTCAATATGGTATGTAAAAATAATATTTGTACAACTGTCATTTATTAAATTTTAATTATTTCCAGTTTGGATTTGTATACGGAACCTGTCACTCTTAGCACTTGTCAACATACATTCTGCGAACTATGTTTTAAAACTTTATTTTCGAGCATAAAGAGCCCTAAAGATCCAACATGTCCAATTTGTAAAAGAACAATAAATCGTCGTTCTTTTATTGCAAATGAACAAGTACAAAATACGATTGATTTTTTAAAATTATTATCAACAAAAATGGACAGTGAAAGTTTTAGTAAGTATTATTCAAGTTTAGACTAGAATATCTTTTATTAATATAACTCTAATGCCCGGTTTTATAAAAGCGAATTAAATATTTAATCCAGGATTATAATTATAATCAAGGATTTTATATATGATCGCGTTGCATAAAAATGAATATCTAGTATATAATCTCGGATTTCATAATCTGGGATAATTTGTCATTTAATCTAAGATTATATGATTTTTACGTTTTATAAAACAAAACACCGGATTATATTGCAATATAATTCAGGTTTCTGTAATTCGCCGTTGTCGGCGAATTGGCTGGAGTAAGAAATAGAATCCCGAGATGTTGCTGTATTCACGAATATTAAAAAAACCAGATTTGCGCATGCGTGAACATCGGAACGCCCATATTTGGTGTATAAAAACCAGTGAACCTCAAAATGTTTCATTAGTAATTTTCCTTTTGTTATGTTATGTTAAGAAGTCCGGTAGGTTAGGGTAGGTTTGGTAGGTAGGTTTCAGGTAGGAGTTTGTTTTTTAAAGACCGTAAAGAAGTCCGGTAGGTTAGAGTAGGTTTGGTAGGTAGGTTTCAGGTAGGAGTTTGTTTTTTTAAAGACCGTTAAGAAGTCCGGTAGGTTAGGGTAGGTTTGGTAGGTAGGTTTCAGGTAGGAGTTTGTTTTTTAAAGACCGTTAAGACACATTTAAAATCACATTTTGTCATAATACACATTTTGAGAGTCACTGGTTTTTCAACTAACGTGAACACAGCAACATCTCGGGATTCTATTTCTTACTTATACCGGCAAATTAAATTGACAGGTTATCATATAGAAGACAGAAGTTCAAATTTTTAGTCTTTATTTTAAATAACAACCTATTTTATTAAAATACATTACATACTTTACGTTAATTTTCACCTTTAGAAAATGTCTTCAACTAGCTTGTGTAGCTTAAATTCTTTATCAGATTTTGAAGAACACGTGGAAGTTCATTATTTTCAGAAAATTTTAAAATAATTATTGTTGTCCAAATATTTATTCATAATAGAAATTAGCAATTTGAGATATATTGCGACAAATTTTTCAATAAATAAAAAAAATAAATAAAATTTATTATTTATGTAAACTTAAAAAACAAGATTAATTAATTGCAAATTTTCTTTTGTTTGGAAAGACGCTTATTTTTGTATAGTATTAGAATAGTCCTATGTGTATTTCACGTTTTTCACAATAGCCCTTTATATGAATTCTACTATTTACATTTAATTTTGTAAAAAACTAACAAGTCATAAAACATATATAACAACATGTGATGAAACAATTAAAACTGCATTTCTAATTCAATATACATTGTAGATAAATATAGTTATATATAAAATTCTATATTATGTTAGTACCGCAAACTAACACCTTTGTTAAAAACCAACCCCTTCATTATTTTCAAAAATTCAGTTTTTAATTTTTTTTTCTACTAAATGATGCATCCTAGAATAATGGTTTATTTACTAGATTATAGTACTCATTATTCCGCCTTTTTCCATATCATGCTTATTTTCCTACACCTCATAGTTTTTGAGAAAAAAAATAAAAACAAAAAAATCAAAAAAAAAATTCTAGCGCCCACACGGCACATGCTAGCAAATTAAAACTAAAACCAAATTATAGAACTTTTTTTGCCCTATCGAAAAGTATTCTAAGTATTTCTTCGAATTTTACTCGATAAAGTAGTATATCGCAATTTATCGAAATTACATGTTAAACGCCTATACGAACTTGACGAACGAAAACCCGGTATATATATATATATATATATATATATATATATATATATATATATATATACCGTGTGTTGACTTGGACCGTCGTACATGGGGATTTAGAATGTAAAATTAGATATGTGCGATTTCTTGCTTCCCATATTATTTTACAAAAAAAACTTTGGGATAAATGTTTTAGGAAACACTTTTTTACATGTAAATCAATCAACAATTTTTTTTTGAAACCATTCCAACGTCAGGAATTAGCCCTAAAGTTGTCAAGAAATTGACTGAAATTGGAGCCGTGAAATTAGAACAAAAATATAACAAATGCTAAATGCTATATGCTATTTCCAAAAAAATTTTAGTAATTGATTTACATGCAGAAAAGTATGCCCTAAAACATTTATTCCAAAGTTTTTTTTTTAAATAATTTGGGAAGCAGGAAATCGCACATGTCTGATTTTACATGCTAAATCCCTATGTACGACGGCGACCGACGGTCCAAGTCAACACACAGTATATATATATATATATATATATATATATATATATATATATATATATATTCTGTGTAAATTTTTCATGTAAACAATTAAAAAAATTTGATTGTAAAATATTAGTGAGAGCTACATTGCATATATTTAATAATTTGTATTAAACGAAATATACCATTAACGTATTATTATTTTATTTATGAAATTAGGTGATCGAGATATATGTGACCAAGAAAATAATAATTTAAATGCAGAACTAAAAGGTCGAATAGAAGACTGGTTAAATGATTGTAATAATAAAAAGAAAAATGATTCTCTATTTGATAGCGATGGAAGTGTTGAAAATATAAAAGATAATTTCGATGATATCTTTAATTCGCAAGAAAACGCTGAAACACAGAAAATAAATATAGATTGTGATAGTTCGGATATCTCGAAAAATCAAGACGAAAATAAAATTATTAATTTAATCGAAGAAGAATTTTTGAATAATATCGAAGAAGAATTTTCTGATAAGAAACCGCAGAAAAAATCTGATACGAAACCGGAGAAAAAATTTGATAAAAGACAAAATAAAACAAGAAAAATTGATAAGAAACAAGAAATTATTCACGATACATCTGCAAATGCAACCGGTTGGTCACGTATAGAAGATTTGGAGCGTTCGATAGAAAAGCAAGAAAATAAATATAAACAATTAAATGTCGAAAATAAAAAACCAAAATCGAAAAAATGTTTACCAGAAAAAAGTGAAAAAAATCCTACTACCTCATTAGAACGATTCGAAAGTTATGTAAATAAAAATATAGAACTAAATAAACCGGATCAACAAATTAATATCAATGATGTATCTCTTTGCATTAAAACTGAACCAGTTTCCTTTGAAGAAATCAATAAAACTGATAATTTAAACAAGAAAATTGGAGACGATGTGTTTTCATTGTGCACAAAAAAATTACAATTAAATCTAAACAGCCAAATAAGTAGTATCGATGAAAATTCATGCGAAAAACATGTTATTGAAGCCGACATACATTGTTATCCAAAAAACCAGAATGAAATCCATAATATCGATAGGTTGGTAAATGTCGAAAACTTAAAAGAAATACGAGACGAATTAAATAATGTTACGGAAACGAAATCTGCTATGTTAACCACTTTAAGAACTTGTTTAACTTTAACCGATAATATTATTTCGAACTATTCCAATTCGGAAAGTCTATTTTCCGAATCTTGGCCATCTCAACATAAAGAATCAAAAGAAAAAAATCATAATTTTGGTGGTGCATTCTTTTTACCGATTTCATCTCAAAATACATCCGTATTATTTTATAACAGATATTATAACGAGAGCTTATCACTGAAACTAATTAACGAAAGTCAACAGCTTGGAAATATACAAAAAGATAATAATGAATTCGGAACCTTATTTGCAGTGAATGACAGATCGCAAGACAGATCGCATATTGCTGTGCAAACCGACGATTTGATTTGCCCGAAATGTGATTATGCATTTCAATTGAATACTATTAATACCAATAAAAATTCAACCTACTCCGGTTCGGAAGTAATTGTTCAGAAAAAAGACAGTAGGCAGTTACAATTTTCACATGAAACTGTTTCGTCTAATTTCAGTTCGAATGACAGTAAACGTAGTAGTGTCGTCAAAAGAATTCGATCGATTGAAAGCGATCATGATTCGGATTCAAGCACAGCAAAGAAATGTAGAATTTCGAACTTTCGCAGTAAATTACTTTATCGAGATGATTTAAACATAGTTTTTGAAAGCGAAAATGGAACACAACAAGAAAATCAAGCTGATAGAAATAAAAAAACTTTTGATACTGAAGACATATTAGAACGTGAATACAAACAGACAAAATTTACATCAAATACGAAAGTTCAATCATTACATAATTCCGATAGTGATGATCATATTTTTGGAAATCTCGATATGTCTGCTTTTGATACGGAAAATAATAAAAAATTACTGTTTTCCGAATCTTTATTTGCAGACATAGACAAGAATAGATCGAAGAAGCAAAATAGTGGTTCTGATAAAAATGATATATTATTATCAGCATCTTTGTTCGGTGATCGGGAAAATGATAGTAAACATAGCGAATCGGTAATATCTAATACGGCCGAACAATTATTGGATATTATTGTAGCGGGAAATCAAGTGAATACCAATAACGATGCGGATTTAGATAACGAAGTAATTGATCTTACGAAAGATATTGTCGATGATTTGTTGAGTAGCGATAAGGATATTTTTGATGATGATGATAATATTGTCGAAAGTACACCGCAGAAGCCATTACCTATTAGACGGTACAGTACTATTTCTCATTTATCTTGCAACTGATATTTTTCTTTTCTTTCTATATTTATATAAATAATAAAATAGCTATGAAATTTCACTGTGAGATATAATAACTAAATAACAGTTCTGAATTTATAGCGTATATTTACTAATATAAAAACAGTTTTAGGTTTAAATTTTGTTAATTATTTTTATTAAACGACGTTTCGATGAAAGCTGAATGCTCGTCTTCATCATGTCAAACATTTTATCAATGACATAAATGTAACAAAAACAAGATTAAAAGTATATGGGTAAATCCATATATAGACCACTTTGACATTTCTCGGAAAGTTGGTAACACAATATTTTTATTAAAATTATAATTTATGTGGACACTAGGAGAAACTTTTCTGCAAATTTGATCAAAATCGAATAAATAATGTAGCCACAATAAATTTTTAAAAAATTTTGTGATTTTTTTCTCGATAAGTTGGCAACACTGTTTTTTTTGTTAAAATTGCATAATTTATTTAGGCACTAGGAGAATCTTTTATAAAATTTGATTAAAATCGGTTAAATAAAATGATCATAATGAATTTTTAAAAATTTTAGTAATTTCTTTTCGGAAAGTTGGCAACACTGTATTTTGTTAAAATTACATAAATTATATGAATACTAGGAGAATCTTTTGTGAAAATTTGAGTAAAATCGGTTAAATAACATGGCCATAATAAATTTTCAAAAACTTTAGTATTTTTTTCTCGGAAAGTTGGCAACACTGCATATTAATAAAATTAAATAATTAATGAGAGCATTAGGGAAATCTTTTCTGAAAATCTGATCAAAATCGGATAAATAATGTAGCCAATATAAATTTTTAAAAATTTTAGTAATTTTTTTCTCGGAAAGTTGGCAACACCGGATATTAATAAAATTATATAATTAATGGGAGCATTAGGGAAATCTTTTCTGAAAATCTGATCAAAATCGGATAAATAATGTAGCCTATATGAATTTTTTAAAACTTTAGTAATTTTTTTCTCGGAAAGTTGTCATTAGTGGAAAGAAATAAAACCACATGTTCCTATCTTGTATACAAGACAAATTTATGCTGAAAATTTCATTAAAATCGGTTGAACCGTCTAGGAGGAATTCCGATCACAAAATTTTGTCTGACGACCATGCGAACGAGCGACGACGCACATCCATACACCCACATAAACTAAGTTCGGATTCGTCTGATCTAGAGGCTATATGAAGGATTTCTATACAAATTATTTTTTTTGAAAATGTTACAGACACCGTACCAAACGCTATACCACTTTTCCTTGCAGTCAAAGTGGTAAAAAATTAATCTGATGAAGACGAGCGTTTAACTTTCATCGAAACGTAGTTTAATAAAAATAATTAACAGAATTCAAACCTAAAACTGTTTTTATATTAATACTATGAGTTCCGAAAAAATATTTTACTATATTAGTGTATATTTTCGTATTATATTAAAACATTTTATCATTTGATTTTAGCGCGAAATCTTCATCAACTAAATTACCTGCAATTGTAGAAATAGAAGACTCTAATACAGAATCCGATAATGAAAATATCCGATATGAAAATTTATTTGCTACACCACCGCCTCCAGAATTTGAAGACACTGAACCAAAACCAGACACAACTAATATTACTTCAGTAACACCTGACATTTTACCTTTGAATGAAATCAATATGAATCGAGCATATTTTGAAGAACTTGTTGCAAATGTTTCAAGTAAACAAGCAAAACAAATCGAGCAAAATGATAGAAAAACACCTCAAAATAAACGACGTAAATCGTCTTCACCGAATAAAAATACTACAAGTTTGAAGAAAGGCTTAAAACCAATTGTTTTAGCGCAAAATCAAAAGTTTTCACCTTTGCAAATTATTGCAAAACAAAATCCACCACCAAAACCGATGCTGTGTGTTACACCGAAGCAAAAAAGTATTTTAAATTATGTTTCGTCTTCTCCTCAAACTAATGAAAATCCTGTCAATGTTTCGAAAAAATTTCCAAACATAAATCCAGATCTAGAAAGGCCTTCCACATCAGCAGCAGCGTTAACAAAAACGACAATAAAATTGCCCGTTTGTCTAACATGGACACGATTAGGATCGGATGAAATAACGATCATTCGATCGTTACTAATGAAATTTAAAATAAAGTTTAGTCAAGTTTTCGATGCCAGTGTTACGCATGTGATCGTTTCTGTCGACGATAAAAATTGTATTAAGGATCATACGAGTAAATATGTTCTAGCGATCGCGAGAGGACTTTGGGTAGTTTCACTTGCTTGGGTTAGAGAGAGTATTACCCATAATCAACTGCTTCCTGAGGTAAGTTAGTTATATATATATATATATATATATATATATATATATATATATATATATATATCGTGTGTTGACTTGGACCGTCGTACATAGGGATTTAGCATGTAAAATCAGACATGTGCTTTCCAAATTATTTTACAAAAAAACTTTGGGATAAATGTATGCTCTAAAACATTTATCATAAGGTTTTTTTTTTGTAAAATAATTTGGGAAGCAGGAAATCGCACATGTCTGATTTTACATGCTAAATCCCTATGTACGACGGTCCAAGTCAATACACTGTATATATATATATATATATATATATATATATATATATATATATATTCTAACACATGGTGTATTATTATATTAGGTTATAGTATTTTTTGTTTTTGTTTAAATCATCATCACTTTATTTTGATGAACTAATTAAATCATAAGTTAATTTTTTGAATGAAGAAAAATGCATTGATCTTGCCGGGGTCAAAATAAATTAATGGCGATTTAAGCAAAAACGAAATACTCCTCTAAGTTATATATGATTTTCTTTTGATGATGAATTTTCATAAATAGACAGACAAAACCGTATTCTTTGATTAACGTTAGTTCACACGATTCTAATTGCTCTGTTCAGACACGTAGCTCAAATACAAAACTATGTTCAAGTTAATATTGAATTTATTCGTTTAATACAATTTATTTATTATAACTGACTGTTCTGAAAATTACATAATCAATGTTGAATTAATAATTCAATAAGAAATTGAAAAATTTAATTGATTTATAGAAAATAAAAAAAGAGTATATTTTTTAACTGGTTCTATTTTCTACAAAAACGATCATTATTCTACCGACAAAATACCTGAGATATAATATCCTATGTAGAATAATATATATATTTTTGAATTTTTTCGTATTTATAATTTGGCCAAAAAAAGCAAAAAATGATTTTTTAAAAAAAAAAATTTTATAAAAATAATTTTTATTGCTCTTTATTTTTTATACAAATTATAGTATTATCTTTATTGATTAATAACCCCCTTCCCATGACAAGTTTCTGGCTACGCCACTGTTTATATATAGCGTTATTCTTGTTTTAAAGGAACCGTATGAAGTGCTGGATGTTAGTGGACTTCCAGGGCCAAAAACATCACGTTTATATCGGAAAACAAACCCATTGTTCCGAAATTTTGTTATTCTTTTTTTAGATCCGTTTCATTTAGTTAATAAGCAAGAATGTGAGGTAATTTTTCCACACACACACACACAATATTGTAGATTCACAGAATAACAAATTGTTTTTGTTTTTTTTTAATCTTGACATTTAAATATTTGAAAAACTTGATTCGATTGAATGTTCTTTTAAATATAAATATTGAAAACAAACTAAACTGCTGATTCGCAGTAAATTATGTAATTAACATAATATAATATTGATAATTTTTAGAATGCTATCATAAATTTGGGAGGAGAAGTTCGATCATCGCAATTTGATTTATTAAAAGAGAAAAAGAAAATTTGTTTAATTTTAACAGAATATAATGAAACACAGGATTGTCGACCATATCAAGGTTAGTTTTTTTATTTAGTTATACCTAGACCGTCAGAATTAATTGTGCAGTTTTAATTGTACAGTGAAATCGTAGTAAAATTTGTGCACTTCACATATAGTTTAATTTTGTCTATACAAATAATTTTTAATAAAAGCTACAAAAATGTCTTAGTTCACGACATAACTAAATATTAATAGATAAACAGTTTTAGGATAAAATTCTGTTTAATTAATTTAAAAACGACGTTTCGACGAAAGATAAACGCTCGTCTTCATCAGGTCAAAAATTTATCTATAACATTTAAATAAAAAACAGGATTAGAAGTATATGGGTAAACCCATATACACCAATACCTCACTTTGCGTCGTGGTTACGTTCCAAAAAAACACGACGCAAAGTGAATTATGATTTTCTAGAGCAAACCATGTAAAGATCGAAGATAGGTTCCAAGGTTACAAAAATACTACTTTTTAAAAAGAAAATTGAACAAAGTAAACATTTAAAAAACAAAAATAATATAAAATTTTATTACATACATACAAAAAACAAAAAAAAAACAAATTCAATTAAGACAAAATAAAATATTCAATTAATTTATAAAAACAAAATAAAAATTAATCACTGTCTAATGATTGCATGGCGCAATTAGAAATAAAAGTCGTGCCATCTTTAAAAAAAAAAAAGAAAATTTCAAAAAATTAAAAAAAAAAAATTAAAGACTCGAACCCAAAACAACGCAACTTCGAAAATCTAACGACGCACAGTGAAAATTAGTACTAATTCAGCAGCGACGCAACTTCGAAAAAACGCAAAACAAAACGACGCAAAGCGAGGTATTGGTGTATATAGACCACTTTGACATTATCACATAAATGATAAGAAATAAGAATAAAAAAATTTTTTACCGAAAGTTGGCAACATTGTATTTTGATAATATATCTTATGTAAAAATTTCATTAAAATCGGATAAATAATGCGGGCATAACAAATTTTTAGAAAATTATTCATTTTTTTTCCGGAAAGTTGGCAACACTATATTTTAATAAAATTATAATTTATGTGGGCACTAGGAGAAACTTTTCTGAAAATTTGATCAAAATCGGATAAATTATGTAGCCACAATGAATTTTTTTAAATTATAGTAATTTTTTTCTCGATAAATTGGCAACACTGTATTTTGTTAAAATTGCATAATCTGAAGAATCTTTAATGAAAAATTTAATTAAAATCGTTTCAATAACGTAGTCATAATAAATTTTTAAAAGTTTTAGTAATGTTTTTCTTAGAAAGTTGGCAACACTGTACTTTGTTGAAATTATCTAATTTATATGGATACCAGGAGAATCTTTTGCGAAAATTTGAACAAAATCGCTTTAACGACATGGCCGTAATAAATTTCTAAAAATTTTAATAATTTTTTTCTCGGAAAGTTGGCAACACTGGAAAAAACCAAAACCACATGACTATCTTCGGCACTAGACAAATTTATCCTGAAAATTTCATTAAAATCGGTTGAACCGTCTAGGAGAAGTTGCGATCACAAAATTTTGACTTACGACCGAGCGAGCGAGCTGACGACACACATCCATACACCCATATAAGCTAAGTTCAGATTTGTCATCTAGAGGCTATATGAAGAATTTCTATACACAAATTTTTTTTTTTGAAAATGTTACAGACACCGTACCAAAAGCTATACCACTTTTTCCTTGCAGTCAAAGTGATAACAAGTACATAGCAACAAGTTACCAGGTAACATACAAAATAGCTACATATCACAAATTATATTTTTTACCACTTTGACTGCAAGGAAGTGGTATAGCGTTTGGTACGGTGTCTGTAACATTAAAAAAAAATGTATAGAAATCCTTCATATAGCCTTTAAATGACGAATCCGAACTTAGTTTATGTGGGTGTATGGATGTGCGTCGTCAGCTCGCTCGCTCGCTCGGTCGTAAATCAAAATTTTGTGATCGCAACTCCTCCTAAACGGTTCAACCGAATTTAATGAAATTTTCAGGATAAATTTGTCTAGTGCCCAAGATGGTCATGTGGTTTTATTTTTTTCCAATGATGTCATCTTTCCGAGAAAAAAATTACTAAAGTTTTTAAAAATTCATATTGGCTAAGTTATTTATCCGATTTTGATTAAATTTTCAGAAAAGATTTCCCTAATGCTCCCATTAATTATATAATTTTATTAATATTCAGTGCTGCCAACTTTCCGAAAAAAAATTACTAAAGTTTTTAAAAATTTATTATGGCCATGTTATTTAACCGATTTTACTCAAATTTTCACAAAAGATTCTCCTAGTATTCATATAATTTATGTAATTTTAACAAAATACAGTGTTGCCAACTTTCCGAGAAAAAAATTACTAAAATTTTAAAAAATTCATTATGACCACTTTATTTAACCGATTTTAATCAAATTTTCATAAAAGATTCTCCTAGTGCCTAAATAAATTATGCAATTTTAACAAAATACAGTGTTGCCAACTTATCGAGAAAAAAAATCACAAAATGTGCGCTCACTTGAATCTCAGCTCAGCTAAGCACTAGCTAAATATGCAATTATCGTAGGGGTGGGGGTGGGGGGGGGGAGGAAGCAATTCACTCACTTCGAACTCAGTTACGAGACGACAAATAAAACAGCTACTATTTCAAGGTTACTGATTTTTGCTGGGTACTGAGTTGAATAAAATTTGGATTACTTGTATGTTCCTAGTAACTTATTGCTATGTACTTGTTAGTTACATAAATGTCATTGATAAATTTTTGACCTGATGAGAAGACGAGCGTTTAACTTTCGTCGATAAATTATATAAATAATTAACAGAATTTTATCCTGAACAGTTTTTCTATTATTAATACAACGAGTTCTAAAACATATTTTGCTAATGTTATAACTAAATATTAACTACTAACTGTTATTTAAACTTATTTCAAAATCAGTCCCCTTTAGATTTTACTCAAGTCTGAAATTTTGGACTAGTTTTCGATATATGTACGATTTAAAACTGTGTAAATAATAAATGATCGACAATTTTCTTTATTCTAGAATTACGAGAAAAACTGAAAGTATTAGTTGTCGACTTGGAATGGTTTAGTCGTACCATTGGCCAATACCAAATCGTAAGTGTACGACCGTATTTATTGTGCTCCGGTATTGGTATTGAGCAACTTGGATATCCGCCCAAACTAATCGCCGAAGTGCCTGATAGTTGTACTACCCAGAATCTTAATACTCAATTATGAGCACTGTATAAGCGCGCAAAACTATGTTTTATTATTTCAATTTTAATAAAACATTTAAGGAAAACTAGCCCCCCCCCCTAACACCCCCTGGTTACGCCACTGGTTGGAATCTATAGTTTGAACAATTCTGATAAGGATTTAAATCATTCAGTTATAAATCCAAATCTTTTTCTATATACATGGATTTAAATCTTTTGCATGTAAATCCACATTGTTTAAAAATTATTTAAAGCGTTTTATTCTATAAATCCATAAATGATTTAAATTATGATTTGAAATCTTTGGATTTAAATCGTGCCCAGCCTCTGAACCTAGGCCAAGTGACAAATTTACACATTTTAAATTGTGACTTTGTTTTTGAAATTATACGTTAAAAAATGTATTAGAGAAAAATTTATTATGTAGTAGCTTTTTGTAATTGAAATATCAGCATATGTTTTCACATTATTTACAAAAAAAAAAAAAAAAAAATCCTAGTGACTTTTCTGGTGTTTTTTACATTTACTCTTACTAGTTAAAAATAAACTATAGTTTTTCGCCCAATTATTAATTTAGAATATAGTAAATTAAAGTTCATTTCTTGCAGAAAAGATGTTATGAATTAAAAATACTGTTTAAATATTCAATATTGTTTATTTACAATTAAAAACGTTTATTTTTACATTTTCTTTGCGATAACATTGAAAGTTGTTCGTTCGTTAAGTTATCGTATGGGAGTTTAACATGAATTTTCGATAATTTGCGATATACTTCTTTCTCGAGTTAAATTCGAAGAAATACTTAGAATACTTTTCGATAGGGCATAAAAAGTTCTATAATTCGGCTTTAGTTTTAATTTCCTAGCATGTGCCGTTTGGGCGCTAGAATTTTTATTTTATTTTTTGGTTTTTATTTTTTTTCTCAAAAACTACAAGGTGTAGGAAAATAATCATGGTATGGAAAAATGCGGAACAATGACTACTATAATTTCTCAAGGGTAGGTACCCTTGGAATTTTTTCAAAATATGATTTTTCAAAATTTGCTCAAAAAAATCTGAAAAAATTCAGTAAAATAGAGAAAAAAAATTAGCTACATAGTAGCTAAGTAACTTTTTTCTCTAACTCATTCTGGTTTGGCAGGAAAAATTATTGAAAATTAAAATTTTTCGCATTTTAATTTATTTTTCTTTTCAAAAATTTAGTTTTTCATTTTTTTCTACTAAACAATGCATCCTAAAATAATGGTTTTTTTACTCAATTATAGTACTTATGTATTCCGCATTTTTCCATAGCATGCTTCTTTTCCTACACCTCATAGTTTTTGAGAAAAAAATAAAAACAAAAAAAAAACAAAAAATCTAGCTCCTAAACGGCACAGCAAATGCTAGCAAATTAAAACTAAAACCAAATTATAGAACTTTTTATTGTCTATCAAAAAGTATTCTAAGTATTTCTTCGAATTTAACTTGAGAAAGAAGTAAATCACAAATTATCGAAATTGCATCACCCGGTGTATATACTTATATATATATTTAAAATGGTAAACATATTTTTGCGCCATCTTATATAATGATTGTTATCTTATTTTTTAATATCTTCAGTTCCTATTTGTTATTTTTCAGTTTAATAAAAAATATTTTTATATAATAATACGATATTTATTTTTTCTGAAATTCGATTTTTAAGTTTAATATATATATATATATATATATATATATATATATATATATACAGGTGTCCCCGGATGGGGTTGCGCACTCTTGTAAACTTTTTTATTTTGGAGTTTTCGGCAAAATGTTATTCTTCATAAAAAGTTTTGCTTGGCCTGAAACAGTTGAGCAAAAACTATTTTCATTTTAGGTAAAGTACCTTTTCTGTTCACAGTATGTCAAAATCTTGTTAAAAAAAGTTGTTCGGAATGAAAAGTTATGGCCATATGCAAATTTTCAGGATGATAGTCCTACTTTGATAAAATTCGAAAAGTTATTGAGTTATGTAAATTTTCGTCGCAGAATTAATAATAAAGATATTTTTGCTATTGTCGACGACATATTGATTATTATCAAAGTACGGTAGGTCAAGTACTGCTATTTGAACGATATTATAAAAATGCGTAAACTTTGCATGATGTAATGGAAAAATAGAGCGAACTGCAGTAAACAATTGCTGTAATTGCATACATCATATCTAGGATATTTTATTCTTTAATACAACATAACAAAAAACAAATTAAATTCTAAACATTGAAATTATTCCACGTAATATCCTCCTCTTAGTACACATTCTTCTATTCGGGTTCTAAATTCTAGGTAGGTCGATGAAAGCATTTCTTCATTCACACTAGCAACAGCTTCTATGATTTTTTGTTTTAAATTTTCCAAATCGTCTTCTAAATTATTATTATTATTATTATTATTTTATTTTTTTGCATATGGCCATAACTTCTCATTCCGAACAACTTTTCTTAACAAGATTTTGGCATAGTGTGAACAGAAAAGGTACTTTACCTAAAATGAAAATAGTTTTTGCTCAACTGGAAAGGCCTACTTGATTTTAAAAAATCGAAAGTAGGCTAAAAATAAGTTTCAGGCCAAGCAAAACTTTTTATAAAGAATAACATTTTGCCGAAAACTCCAAAATAAAAAAGTTTACAAGAGTGGGCAACCCCATCCGGGGACACCCTGTATATATATAATATATATATATATATATATATATATATATATATATATATATATATATATATATATATATATATAATTTTAAAAAATCACAACTTTGCGCCCGCTTGGTAAATTGAGTCGACCACATATGTTGTCAAAGTTTGACAAAAGAAGTATTTCGTATATTGTCGATTTTCCATGTTAATTGCCTCCCTCTATGCCAACTTTCCGAATGAATATATAATATATGACAAATAATATCGTATTCGTCATTATTCCATTGAGCTGGTCAAGTACACTTCGCCAATTTAATACGGTAATTATAAAACGACAAAAACAACATTATGCGGCCATAATGATACGAGAAAGAGTCGCATATACCTATGATTGTATTTCGATATATTCATGCAAATCTGTATTGTAATCTTGTTTATGGAACAGCATTATTCTAATGCGCTGTTTGTATACAAATTGCATATGATATGACACATAGATTGTGATTAAGAAAATTTATTCTTATATTTTACAAAAGCTTTTCAATTTAAGAAATATGACATTTTTCTTGAAAATTACTTTAATGCATATTGATTCTTGTGACAAAATTTTTACGTCCAGCAAGTACACATAATATATTATTTTACTCTATTATTCTATTACAACAAAATGTATTAAAAAAAAAACAAACTTAAAATGAATTAATTGATTATCATTAATTCAATATTTAAAAAATAAAAAAAATAAGGTTTTGATATGAACAAATTAGGTAAATAAATTAATAAATATATTTTGCTTCTGGTCAAAACTGATCAATGGTTTATTTGTTCTATCATTTAGTACCATCATTATCAGTGTTTATATAGTGAGTATATCTGGTCAGAAATTATTATATTAATATAATTATGTAAAGTAAATTAACTGATGTGTTATATAAAAGAATATATATATATATATATTATACAGAATATATTGCTATAAGAATTTTTCCATGTTTTATTCTATACATATACATATATAATATATATATATATATATAATATATATATATTTATATTGTGAAAAGCGACGCTTTTTACCGAATTTTGTATTTAAATCTTGTAAACTGCCATATATAATTAAATTATTGTAATTTTTACAATTACGTTTGTTTTTGCAATCTTTTGCATTGAAAAAAACTAAATGAATTGTTTGTAAATAAAATAACACATTATCAAATTTTGTTAGCGGTCATACTTCTCTTTTTATCCCTTTTCTCGTTTTTATTCTATCCTTTCAAACGCCTCGCCAAACTACGCCAAGTAAAACATTATTTTGCATTCATAGTGTATTGTCATTCTTCTATTTTTCTATTCGATTTTGTTATTATTATTATAAATTCTGTTCAATTTTTTGGGCGATACTGTTTGTAGTTTCGTTTGAATTTTTTCATTAGATTTATTCTGATAAGTTTAAAATTTAATTATTGTATTACACAATTACCAAAAACGACATTTTTTAATTGGATTCATAGGAGAAGGCGAAGGACATTGAAAATTATTATTAAATTCGTCTGAATTTGTTAACGGCCCAATTACACGAAAACAATCTGTAGGAAGATAATATCCTGTATATATTCTAGTTTTGCTACACCAGTTTTGTGCGAAACTGATCCAAAATATCTAATTTGGTGTATATGGTACACCGTATAAAGGCAATTCTTCTCCATTTTTTTCTACCCATTTTTGGTAAGCAGTATAAATTACTTTTAACCCTGAATTGTCATCAAAGTAATCAACTGCTCTCACATAGACCGATTTCTAAAAAAAACATGAATTTAAGGACAGAGAATACCTATTTTAATTTTTTACTTAACTACTGACTTACCTTTAATATGTTTAATGGAGGATATGTATATTCACTGTATTGTTCCCAAACACAATCTGTAATTTCATCGAAATCTGCTTGTGTGATTGCATCTTCATATAACGAAATTAATTCACCGCGTTCGTTAAACTGTGTACCATCTGGAGAATATATATTAGCAAGTTGACTAGATAATATAGAGCCTATGGCTCCGAAATTTAAATAATTCGGACGACGTATGCTAAAATAGGTACTATGTAAATAGCTAGGTGGTATCCCTAAATAAAAAAATGTAATAATGAATATAAAATGTTTTTTCTGAAAGGTGCTAAAAAAATAATCACAAATAAATCAAAAATTGAGTCATAATAAACCGTTACTAATATATCTGATTAACGTATTAACGGTATATCTAGTGAAAAAATAAAAATAAATAAAAGTTATAGCTATTTACTTTTCTAATCGAAATATATACTTTCGAAAAATTATTAGATTCAACAATAGTTTTTGAGATAATAACTAAAAACCAAAATTACACTTAAATAAAAAACTAAAAGATATATTGAAATTGTTTTCTCCTAAAGTTTGTGACTCTTTTAATAGAACAGCCTACTTATAATCAATTCTTACATAATACATTTTTCTCGAATTCTATTTTTGAATATGGATTTTTAAGTAAGTGATGCCAAAGATATTCATTAACTGGCTTATGTAATTTTTTATAAATATTATTCCATTGAAAGCGACACATATTTAACCATGATTCAAAATACATATTTTCATCAATTTGTACCTGGAATTAATATCAATAAAGAAACATTATTTCGATATTTAGTACTACGAGAACTTAAAAAGTACACCTTTTCCATTTATATTTTAGAAATGGATAAGATTATCGCAAAAAGCATTAATAATTGTAAATTTGATTTGACAATTTTATTTTATAGAACATCAATTGTAATTCAGAAATAGTTAATTGTAATTAAAAAAGGTTTAATTGTAAGTAATTTATTGTTTTCTTTACATTTGATTTATTCGTTTAATACTTCATATTTATTGTAACTAATTATTAGAAGCTAATTAATTTAATATAAAATAAATAATATTATTTCGATTTTATTCTAAACTGTATCTACAGCTCCATTCCAAGACTTTGATTTCTCTTACAGTTTCCGAAATTTTCTAATGAAACCTTTGATATTATAAAATTGTATGAAATGTAATTTAAATGATTATTCAATACATATTACAAACTATACTTCTGTGTTTTTTTTAATAATTTCTGGCGACAAAAAATTCAAATTCTCCGATACTGTGACAGCATTTATTGTTTTCCTGATAAATAAGAATATTTTTTTATTTATTCACAAGAAATAAGACAATGCAAAAATCGAAAAAATAACTGTCTATGCCTACCTCTCGAAAAAATTTGCAAACTAAGTTAAATTTAAGTGAAATTTATAAAATCTGTATCACACAAAACATTAATATTATTATTTTATATGTTTAATTATAAAATAAATTATTTATTTTAATAATTATTTTTATTATAATTAGAACAGAAGCAAAATAATACTTGTACACATAACATGTGTAAAATACTAAAATATATACAGGGCTATTCAAAAAGAAAGAACAGATTTAAAACATTTAATTCTTCCAAACTACAAAAGATAGAAACACGATTCCAACTTTCATGGAGAGAGAAAAGTCTACAATTTTATGTTATGGCTTCATGTGCAGACGATGTTTGAGAATTCTCCACACCGTTGGTTGAGGAATGTTAAGTTCCATGCTTGCTCGTGATGTGGATCTCTTTGGGCTCCTTTCGTAAAGTGTACAAATACGCTCTACATTCTCGTTTGATGTGCGTGGACGTCCCGTGCTTTTCCTTTTGCAGATGCAACCATCGTCTACGAATTTTCGATGCCACTCGTAAATTTGCTTATGACGCAGCGGTTGTTTGTTAAATTGACGGCGAAATGCACGTCGTACTTCAACAATGGACTCGAGTTTTACTAATTGCAGCCCACAATATGATTTCTTTTGTGTGATTGGAACTTCTACTCCCCCCCCCTCTACTTAAATTGTAAACTTTTCTCTTTTAATAAACGTAGGAATCATGTTTCTATTTTTTGTAGTTTGGAAAAATTAAATGTTTGAAATCTGTTCTTTCATTTTGAATAGCTTTGTATAATAGAAGAAAAATGTTATATGTATATTATACAAATTCTATTTTTTAATAAATGTATTTTCTTATTGTTCAATAAAGTCCTTAAACACATACTGCGTATTTTGATTTTTCCCATTCTTCAAATATTAAATTCATATAAAATATCAAATACTGTGCTTCTGAATGAAGCACGAAAAATGCAGTGACCTTGCTGGGAAAGCCTAGGGCAACCAGTTTAACATCAATGAACTGCGGGAATGTATAAGCTAAATTTTTTTTAACGAAATTGTATCAGGAAAGCAAGTTTGTACATAAACTTGTTTTCATGACATTTTTTTTGAAGTTTTTGCAAGAAATAAAAAATTTGTATTTGTATTTGTTAGATTTTTACAATCACAAAGTTAACTTTTTATCACAGTTTTGGAAGTTGACTTAATTAATAAGGGGGTGTCGTAGGGGGTTGATTTATGGATATGTTGTAGTACTGCCATAATTGACTAATATTTGTAAAACGCGGCAAATTTTGATATTTTTTCGAAATTCTCAGCCGTTTTCGAAATATTTGCAATTAAAGATTTATTTTTGCAAACCTTAATAATTATTATCTGAAGGGTTGTACGGGATTGGAGGTTGAAAATGTTATAGCAACACAAGTGTTGCGAAGCATATTTCGTTATTTTTGCGAAATTTGCAGCCGCTTGCAAAATACTCGCAATTTTAGTTTTTGAATTTTTATACACTTTGTTAACTTTTTATCACAGTTTTGGGGGTTGGCTTAATTAATAAGGGGGTGTCGTAGTGAGTTAATTTTGATAATTGGCCTGTATTTGTAAATCGCAGAGAGTATGTTATTTTTGCAAAATTTTCAGCCGTTTTCGAGATATTTGCAAAAATGCAATTTCTGACTGAACTATAAGAGATAAGATAGTTTAAATTTATACCATTGTATTCAGTGCATCCAAATCTATTAGATTCAAATTAAACATTTGCAAAATTATCATAGATACGTAAAATATTTGACCTTAAATTTTTGCAAACAACTTTAATTATTTTTGCAAACTATAGACTTTAACAATGGTTAAATATAACAGTTTTGCATTCAGCACGTTAAAATCTATCTGATTCAGTCTTATTAAGTAACTGTATGTTACGTAAATATTATAATTAAATTATACTAAATAAAATATAAAAATGTATAATAATACATATATTATTTGTTACTCTATTTTATCAATTTTATTTGAAATTTAAATATGTTAAATATAACATTTCGAATAGATAAATTAAAAATTATTACTTATAATTCTAAAATTTTAAAGTCAATTTTTAACTCGTGTTATTCGGACTTCTTGTTTTGCAATCTAAACAATTCAAACTAACGCTACTATTTTTTTGGTTCGTAGCTAGGATACTGATTACAGTGACCTATGCGCGGTTTTTATTCTCGTGAACTTATGTTAATTTAAATTTTTTCTTAATTGTATTTTTTTTAACGCTACAGAATCGGTTTTAATCAAATTTGCTTTTCAGGTAGTTTTGTAATGCAAAAAATGTCGTTGCAATTAAAGACTTTTGAATGCGTTAGTTAGGTAGGTTATTTTTTTAAAAAGAATAATCGTTTTGTTTTCTTTCCGAGTTTTGTCTAATGTGGAACATGACCTTGATATGATGGCAGAGCTTAACTATATCGCATATTTTTTTTGTAAATTATAATTATCCTTTCTTTCAGAATTAGATTGAAATGAATTCATGACATAGAAGTAAAGTATAAACGTTTTAATTTATAAAAATAAAAATAAAAACTTTTATCTTGACAGTAAATAAATAATATGGGTCGTATCATGTACCAACTTAATTGCCCAAATAACTTGGCTACATGCTACGACCAAGTATTTTTAGCAGATATTTGTTTTTAAGTCAATAAATAAAATTGTGATAAAATTTTCATTTTTATTTTACATGTTAAAATTTCATTACAATTACAAATGATGATGTCTGATATATAACTGGAAAAGGTGTAAAAACAAATAAAAGAGATTGAAAAGAATGAGGATTGATTTTAAAACATATTATTATAAATAGAATATATATACTTACATCTTTGTAGATATTAGAAATAATATTATTATCTAGCACCTCCTCGGGATAACCTATATAGTATATAATATTTTTAATTTTGTTCAGAGCATTATTTTTTACCCGATCACTCATCCACGTAGTGCCATTTAAAAATTCTTCAGCAGTTTGTAAAATAATTTGTACAATTGATTCTATCTTTCTTTTAGATTCAGGTTGAACATATCGTCGTACAAACATTGATAACGTTGCAACATCAAAATATCTCATGGTGTCTTGCACACACTGTTCCCATACTGTAGTTCTGGTTCCAGTTAATTTGTGAAAATCTTTTGAAAGATTATAAACAGATAAAAGAATAACACGTATTGCTAAATAGTTAGCAATAGTTCGTCTTGAAGTGTTTGCTATTAGTTTCTCAAAATTTTCCAAAAATAATGGATGCTATAAATGAATAAATACGAGGTTAAATTACATGGATATTATTTGGAAATATTTTATAATGGGATAATATTACTAATTATATTTTTTATGTGTTTTATGTTCCAAAATATTAAAATGGGACACAAAGCTGGGCATATTACTTTAAAAATGTAATTGATTACAATTAACAATTGCCTATATTAAAAAAGTAATTAAATTACTAAGTATGTAAAAATTAATTAAATTACCAATTACTTAGTAATTGATACTTAAAAACTTTAAAAAATATTTAAAACTTTACCCTAAAAGAATAAAATAAGCATTATTGTTTTCATAGAAAATATATATTTAAAAAATTTATTTAGAAAAATAAAAACTAACTAGGGTTAAAAATAAACACAAACTGTTAAAAATTAATTAAACATAATATTTGCTTTCATCAGTATCAATTTTTTAAATAAATTATTTGACAATATATGTCTTTTAGGTGCATTAACTATTGATGCAAAAGGATAAAAGTAGTTCACTAGGTACTGATGAAAACAATCGCGTATTATCATGTATTTTATAAACATTTCTTTCAGTTTAAATTCTTCAAAAATATCTATAGTTTTTTTTACAACATGTAATTAAATCTTTATAAAGTAATGAAATACTTTAGAAGATTTGAATTACTTTTACAAAATTTAATTCTTGCAAAGTAATTTAATTACTTTTAGAGTATTCGAATTAGTAAATATAGTCGCAATTATTAATTACATTGGAATATATCACCAATTACTAATTACAATTCTATTCGTTTTACAAAGTAATTAAGTTTTGCCCAGCTCTGCCAGGAAAACAATGTTTAAAATTTAAGATATCATAGATTGATAGTTTTTTTTTGTAAAATTATAAGCAAGAAAAAACAATTATATATTAGTTTTTATTTAAATTTATTACAACTAAAACAATAATAAATAAATAAATTAAATTAATGATATACATCTGTTTATATCAATATTTTGCATTTATGCAAATTAAAAAAAACATCCGAACATTAATCAAATCAAAAATTCCTTGATATAAAAAACGACATATCTGAGAAAATCCGGACGTATTGCGATCTTAGCTAAACAGCTAAAGCGATTAAATTTCAGTTTTATGCGATTTGTTCAAAACGAAATACCCAATTAAAAATACCAATACCCAATAAAAAAAAAACTTACTTCATTAATAACTATCTCATCATTTTGAATTACTGCAGTAGGTGCAAGAATATTATTTAAGAATTTTAACCATGGAATACTGGGATATTTAGTTTGCAATTCATCAACGGTCATTGGATGATAAATTGTTTCTGCAGATCCTCTATAATCTACATATGCGTATGTCTTTAAATAAGTAGAAAAATACTAGATTATGAAATAATAATTAAATAAGTCTTGTTTACTTCTCTCAAGGCAGCCATAAATTTAATCACATCATATATTTCTGTTTTCACCAATTTTGGTTCTAATACAAAAAGTTTATAATATTCTAAAAAGTTATAGTAAAGTGCTTCATATAATTTTTCATCTTTTAATACAGAACTAGGTATATCATCATCCATATATGTGTGAAATATCTGAAATTGAATACATTAAATGAAACTGAAACTAATTTGACAAGTTATACAATAGATATATTTTGAAATTTAGAAAACAATATAGGAATTTTTAATTGTATATATATATATATAAATTGTAATTAATTATTTTAAAATATGTAAGTACTGATATTTTTTCGAATAAACAATCAACAATGTAAATCAGTTATTAATTGACAATTTTTTTAAATGGCAGAATACGTGATTTGGCTCAAGTAGTTTTAAAATATTAATTCTGTGGCTTTGAGGAAAAATCAGTTAAGTCGCTTTTTTTGATCAAATTGATTTAAGGGGGGAAATACATGTGAAAATTTTTTTTTTTGATATACATAAATTAATTGCTTATACATCGAAGATTTATCCAGCGAAATATCTAACCAATCAGAAATGTATTTACCGAGAAAAAGGCATTTTTCTACCTACGCTTTGGTAGTCGCTTTGGCTAACCGACGACTTTAAGGAGGAAGATACATGTGAAAAAATTTTTTTTTTAATTTTTTTTTAAATAAATTAATTGCTTATACATCGAAGATTTATCCAGCAAAATATCTAACCGATCAGAAATGTATTTACTGAGAAATAGGCATTTTTCTACCTGCGCCTCGGTAGCCGCTTTGGCTAACGGGCGACTTTAAATAAGTTTTTTTCGAATCTTTTTTTTTACAAATGGCGGGCGTGATAAGTCGAGCAATTTTCATACAAATGAGTTGAAACTTTGTGTGTTTAAAAGGAAATAGAATTTTATTCTATATGAAATTCTGATTTAACGAAAATATTAACATTAAATTATTTTTAGGGGTGTCTAAAGTAAAAAAAAAAGGCTGAAAATTTGACCTTTTTTTTCACAATGAGTTAAAATGATAAAATATTCGTTTTTTTTTGTAGTTTTCGTAATTCACATAGAACAAAATATATCAGAGAATCATGATCAGTGACTAAAAATAAAAAAAAAAAATTATTTCCGGCTCCAGGAATTCCCGCCAATCGACCGGGCAAAGCGAACTCGACATCAATTAAGATTGGTTTCAAGATCACCCAAAGGTCACAGAAAGTTAAAGAAATTCATAAGTGTAGTTGATTATATGTCACATAGAATAAAAGAAACTACAGCATTGTAGCTTGTTTCATTCAGCCAAAAAAAAATTCTAAAAAACCTTATTTTTTTAGGTCGGTACATGTATTTCCCCCCTTAAGTGCGAATTATGATATATACAGTCGATTCCGCTTAATTGGGACACATCGGGACTAGGGCATTTTGTCCCAATTAAGCGGCTGTCCCAATTAACCGAATTTTACATAAAATTAAGCAATCCCTATTTTTCTTTCAATAATTTTATTTTATAAATTCTTGGAAAAAACTATAAACTACATATAACCAAAAAAATATAAACTTTTAAAAAAAAATAATAATAAATTCCAAAATAAAATAATAAATAACGAACCTTCCACGCGCGAGGTGTAGTGGTAACTGAATCATAACTGAATACATAACAAGTGAGACAGCAGGGTAGACTCTCACAGCTTTAATGACCGGTGCCGCGCCACGCCGACTCGAGGGTAAACATTAACCTTTGAGCGCGCGTGGGTCCGTACTTCATACGTGAATGAATGTGTTGGGAAAAAAGTTCACAGCGCGCAATACTAATGTAATTAATTGATACATATTTGCTAGTTTTTTAAATATAATTTTTCATGTTGTGAATCAAAAAGATATGAAGCGTATCATATTAATTTTTTTGTAAATATTTTTTCTTGTGAATACATATTTGTAACATAATATATACTGTGATCTTAAATATACTGTCCCAATTAAGCGGAATGTTGTCCCAATTAAACATGTAAATTTACTGTTGGTTCCTTGGTTTGGTTTCTGTTCTTTGAGATTTGGCCCAAATAAGCGGCTGTCCCAATTAAGCGGTGTCCCAATTAAGCGGAATCGACTGTATTTGTATATATTTTTATCTGGTGACCTTAAAACGATATTATCTGATGTACGTTTTGCGTAATTTGGGCAAAACCTAACCAGTAAAGTGTCACTTTTGAGGAAAAAACCAGTTAAATGTAATTTTTGAAGAAAAACCAGTTAAGTTTTATTCATATACATGTTAAAATACATTTACCTAAATTCTCACCATTTAGAACTAACGTTTATGCCAGGGATCGTATTACTATAGCGAGATTTAATTAATTAAATTTTAGGTACATGTCTTTTTAATAATAAAACTCATATGGGGAACTAAAGCGAACAAAAACTATTTTTTCATTAAATTGAGCTCACATACACTACAGCTGTTATATATATATATATATATATATATATATATATATATATATATATATATATATTATATATATATATATATATATATATATATTATATATATATTATATATATATATATATATATATATATATTATATATATATATATATATATATATATATATATATATATATATATATATATATATATATATATATAATTTGTTCGAAATTGGAAAATGTTTAATAAAATATATAAAATAATTTCAAAAATTAATTCGTTGTCTGTAGTTATAAAACAATAGTAAAAATGTGTTTTTTGTGAAATAACTAGTTAAATGTAATTATTGAGGAATCACCAATTAAGTGAGTTTTTTTATTTCTAGCAAAATCTGAAACATTTTTACAAGTTCAGTAAGATTGTGATATTTCTTTTTGACATATAAATGATATTAGATAGAAATTCGAAGCCATTTAAAAGTAGTTATGAAGTTAACCTGTGAAACTTTAATGGCAAATATCTCGAAATCAAAAAAAAAACGACTTAACTGGTTTTTTCTTAAAACCACAGAAATAAATGTAAATAGCAGTATAAAACATAAAATGCAAATATTGATTTAAAAAATACTGTAAAAATTAATAAAAAAATAATATTTAATATTAATAAGTCAGGATTCTTCATTAATCAAATTAATAATATATTATCATATTAAGATATACTTACTCGTATGGTCCATCGACTGTGATTTGCTGCATCTAGTGTTAGTTTAACTCCAATAAGAAAATTCGAATTAAATCCAACTTTTCGTAATTTATATATTGCTTCCAACCAACTGTATTCAGTATCGTTCCATTTATCACCTACTAACATAGGCCATCCACCTATTTCATCAAACACTTTCTGAATTGGTTCCACTCCTCGTGCATTTCTTGTAGCTTCAAATCGTTATATAATTAATTTATTTAATTTTATAGAAATCATTGTAGTTGAAACGTATTCGGAAAATAGAAGAACGCACTTGCAAAATATTGTAAACTTACAAGGCAGTTATATTTCTTGTAAAATGTGTATATTTAAAACTTTATTTGTATTGGGTTGGTGCATAATTATCAGGTATTTTTGTAGGCGGGTTATTTGTTAATAAAAATTACTGTTTTGTTTACTTGTTTGTTTTTTCAAGAACCGTGATTTCTTTGCCCGTGGAATTGACCGTCTTCCAAGCAAAAGGAAAGTTGTTATTGAAGTAATAATTATTTAAAAGTGTTATTATTGCAATTTTTTTTTTTTTTTTCATAATAAATATTCTTTAAAAATCGTCTGATAATTATGCATCAACCCTATAATAAAAACGTTTTTTAAGTTTAAGTTGAATATCATTTTGCTATCTCATATATTTATTTTTTTGGAGATATTTGTGATTGAATTTTGTTCTTCTATCTTACTGACATATTATACTTTACTAGAAAAAAAATCTAGAGTACTCTATGAAGTAAGTTAAAGTTTGCACTGATCTATTTTCATAAAATTTTAATTTGCATTGTTTATTAAAAATATAAATACTTTATTACGAAAGAAAGTTTGCAAAACATTTTGTTTTAAGAAATATGTATTTTTATTCGTTGCTATTATAGTATATATGTAGAAACAGTAAAAAAAATAATTTTTTTAAAAATATAGTATAATTTATATTTTTTATTGTTCTTAAAATGAATTAAAATAACTTCAGTCAAGAAAGAACTTACAGATTACACTACTTATAGTGCGTTCCAAACCATTCATTTGAATAGTTATGATATCGATCGTATTTACGATCGATATCAGTTCAGTGGTGCAAAGTTTTGTAGTACCAGAAATAATATTATTTAAATTTTAGTGTGTTTTGTAATTGTTTATAATAATTAAAAAGACAATACATCTTATTTGAATAAAACTATTTTTTTATTTAAATAATATATTTCTAAGGCATATAAAGTTTATAAACTTACTTTCATTTACGCATGATCTGTAATATCTTTTTGCTAAATTGAATGCTTCTGGTTCGGTCGTGTTATCAGGTTCTTCAAGCATAATATACATTTGTAGTACTGTACTATGATGAACAAAGTTATATTGATTATCTGCTCCATAAGTGTTTTTCATATATCCGCCACAGGAAAAATTATAAAAATCTTCACAAGGATCAACCGATTGATTCATATCATTTACCATTTTTGCTGTTCTTATTATACATTCTGAATGTTTGCATGTTTTGTTAGCGGTATCTAAAATTTTATTAAATGTTTTACTAATTCTATCTTGAAAATATTTATTTAACGAAAAGTTACTAAATTATCGTTTCTTAAAATTCAATAAAATATCAAAAATCAAATAGAAGTTGTTTGTTATGTAATTCTAGTATTTCATATATTTCATTTGTTTATTTTTGCATTTAAAAAATATTATTAATAAAGTTTTGGTAATTTTAACATTTAATTAACTTAAAAATATTTTATTCTAAAAATGTAAAATACACGTTTTTAATAAAAATATTAAAATATGTAAAACGAGTATATCATAAAACACAAGTAGATATATTTTAGTAAAATATTATATTGTAAAAAACGAAAAGATTTGTGATACAATTGGTTAAGTTGCTGAAATTATTCGTTTAAAATTTTAATCGTGTTAAAACAAAACAAAAATAACACTTACCGAAATAATCGACTTGAAGATGAAAATAACTATATATAAATATTGCATTAACTAATGTTAGAAATAAAAATAATATAAATAAATATTTTTCTGATTTCTTTTTTAAACTAATTACATTCATTTTAACGCAATTTGTAAGTGTGACTATTAAAAGAACATACAAATATAACTAAAATTCTACAACAATTTGTTGAATTTTCATCAAATATAAAAACTATAATTATAAAAAATTTATATTTTATTATAAAGCAGTGGCGTATACCTGACTGTTTCAACATAAAAAGCAACAAAATTTAATGAATTCAAGCATGAATAATATAAATCAAGTATTTATTTCGTTAATATAATATAATCAAACATTTGAATAATATAATATTGTATATTTAGCGTATTTAAATTAATAAAACTGTAGAATAAAACACAGGAAAATTACTTGTGTGTACGCTATTGAATTTAACCTCGACAACACTTTTTTATGTTGTTTTATTGTAAGATGCGTGGAATATTTTAATATGAATAAGAAACACATAATTGAAACAAACAAATAATCAAATTAAGTCTTATTCAGGCTGATGTTTTAGTTTTAGTTTTACACGTATAAACACATGAATTTGACCAGCCAAACACTTGGTATTAAAAATAAAAATGTGTCGAGTGTTTGGATTCTTGTACTTGTGCATAAAACTTAAAACCAAAACGAGAAGCTGAATGAAGCTTTATAGTTAAACTTATACAAAAAAATTAGATACTACAATAATATTTAAAAATTGTGAGAATATTTTATTATAGATATCATTGAAAATATTAAAATATTAACATTAAAATATAATATACAATGAGTTTTAAAATGTCGGTACATATGGAAAATACTTTTTTCTATGACTGTTAAAAAAACTGTACTTTGTTTTACTCTTTCTCATTGAAAAATATCCACTTATAATGATAGTGCAGAAAAAGTAAAAAATGTGAAAGAAAATATGTTGTAATGCGTTGTTATTATTTCACTCTAGCATTATAGAATAAAAAATTCTAGATTAGTCTTTTGATGTATGTGTAAATCAATTCTCATTTGATACAGTCGTAAAAAATATTATATTGAACTTTTGCGTAGTGTGTGTTTTCCACCCATGGTCAGATTTCGCATTTTTGAAAAAAGTACCAGTTTATGAACATAAATTACTGTTATTATAAATTTTTGAAAAAATCTTTTTATAGAGTCAGAAAAAGATTTTTAATAATTGTTCAAATGTGGTATTATTTTTTAATTAAATATCAAAAAATATATTGATTTTTATTATAAAATTCAGGCACTCGTATTAAATGTTGTTTTTACTAAAATAAAAAAAATATATATTATTTATCGAAATTTAATATTAAGTTGAAGAATTTATGTTCTAAATATTTGTAGAAAATGGAACAATAAAATACTTTACAAAATCTAATTACTAATTCTTAAATATTTGATTTATAATTTATTTAATTTTGTTACTATGGCAATAACAAAAATATTGTATGTTAAATATGACATTTCAGTTCTGTGATAAAAATTTAAAATAGTCAGCAAAATTATATGGTAAATTATTATTATTATCTAGATTAAAAATTAATCATGCAGTTTTGTGACAGTGATATTGAAATATTAAATCAAAGTATGTTACAAGTGGCGTGTTATTGTTGGCGTTTACGGAAGATACGTCTAGAAAAATTTTATAATCAAATTGAAAATTTACAATCGGAAATTCAATATTTAGAATCATTACGGGAACAAGGTAGTGTTAGTTGTACCGAAGCACAAAATGATGCACAAAATGCGAAAGAAAAATATGAAAAATGCAGTAAGCAAGTGATAAAAATTAATGCCCAGATAGCTGGATATCATCGAACATTACAATTGATTAAACCTCAAATATTAGCAATCAGTTCAGAGTTGTCAGAAATAAAGAACTTGACAAATAAACTACTTGATAAAAACACGAAACGTAATATTGAAATGGATTGTTTAAATAAATTTATAAATGATTTACGACAAGAAAATCGATCAATTAAAAAAATTTTTGTAAAACGAGAAGAAATGCTGAAGATATTGCAGAAAAAATTCGAAAATATGAAGCTAATATTCATGCAATGAAATATAAAAAATGTATGATTGAAGAAAAGACAAATCATATTAAACAATATCAGCATATCATTCAACACAAATTAAAGGAAAGTTTGAAGAATAACAACGATTTAAAAACGGTTGTATCAAGAATGAACGAAACTTTATTTATTTCAAAATCGTATGTTTCATCACTTAGTACAGAAAATAAAATACTAAAAGCTAAATTGGACTGGACAGAGCAAAAAATACCTGTTTTGGAAAAACATTTGGAAAAAATGAATGCGAAAATATATGATGATCATCCAGTTGTTGTCAAAATGAAAACTAAATTAGAAAATATTCAATCTGATATGGAAGCAATTCAAACTCAATTAAGTATTATGCGAAATGAAATTCAAAAGAAAGATATACAGTGTCAAAAATTAAACAAAAAGTTACATCTGTTACAAATGCAAAACACTGATGAGCAGAAAAAAAAACTTCAAAAAATTAACTGTTCGTGGTTGATACGTTTATTTAAATATGTTATCATTCCAATACATGTTTTAATTGAAATTGGAATTATAACAATTCCATCTGTAACTAGAAAAATTTATTAATTAAATAAATTATTATACTATATTTAATTTTATTTATAAATATTTTTTATTGTTGTCTACTCTAGTGTTATAATAATTATTTATGTATGCAAGTTCATAAAGCCACATTTTGACTGCTGCTTTAGTTTTACCATTGTTTACGCACAAACACAAAAATTTGGTTAATCCAAACACTTGTCGTTAAAACTAAAATTGAGTCAAGTATTTGAATTGGTTAAAAATCTTGTGCTTGTGCGTAAAACTAAACTAAAACGGCAGTCTACATCTCATGAGTGAAACAAAATTTATGCATGAGTTCCATATAATATATTTTACCAGTCTTGCGATGCATATTTTTATATAATACCAGAGTCAAATATAGCTTTTCAAAAATGTCTTTTAATTTTATCCCTATTATTATAAACAGATATTACGTACAAAAAATAGTGAAATAAAGCACACAGTAATTTTTAACTGTCGAAAAACGTTTTTATTTCAAATTAAAATTTGACGTTTCTAAATAAGAATAAATATAATAACGCTGTCTCATTTTATTGAAATCTGATTGATTGATCTTAACACTAAATGAATTTTAGTTAAGAATTTTTTTCAGTCGTACTATTCTACTTATCTGAAAATAAATTTTATGTAGTAGTTGTAATTTAGATTTGAACTGCACTATCTTTTTGCTTGTAAAAACACAATAAAAACTTGACATTAATAGTCTCAATTTTTGACTGGAATAACCAATAAATTCTGCAACAACTGATAAAACTAAACTTGTGCATTTGCGTTGCTTTTTTATAAGTTATTAAGTAGTTTGGTTCAGAACCATTTAGGTCCACTAATTTTGAGAACGGTAGAGTAAGACCAGTTTGAATGAGCCTGTGTAATATGTAATGGTGGTCACATATGTTGCAGGTTTTTATGAATACAATAATTTCCTTCACTACTACGATCTATAATAATATTATTATTTAATTATTAATATTATTTAATTCGCTTTGTTTATAACAGTATAGCCAAATAAAATTATGGATGAAGCTATTTATACAAACGGTATGTATACGCAATTGGCTATTTATACATACAAAAAAAAAACCTAAACCAACTTACTATCCTAACTTACCTTAAATAGCCAATTGCGTAAAAATTCTGTATGTATAAATAGCCAATTGCGTATACATATGTTGCAGGTTTTTATGAATACAATAATTTCCTTCACTACTACGATCTATAATAATATTATTATTTAATTATTAATATTATTTAATTCGCTTTGTTTATAACAGTATAGCCAAATAAAATTATGGATGAAGCTATTTATACAAACGGTATGTATACGCAATTGGCTATTTATACATACAAAAAAAAAACCTAAACCAACTTACTATCCTAACTTACCTTAAATAGCCAATTGCGTAAAAATTCTGTATGTATAAATAGCCAATTGCGTATACATACCGTATGTATAAATAACCATTTTCTGAAATTATAGCTAATATTATTCTATGTCAAATGCCTCTTGATTAAAGTAAAAAATATATGGTTTGTTTTGTGTTAATTTTAAGTTTTTTAAATATAGCTATATAGCTGCAATTTTGAAATGTGCCGGTTTTTCGAACGTGAGATTTAATGCAATGCTTAAAAATGCAAAACATCAAGGTAAAATAAATGTAAAGGGCTAAAAATCAAAAATTATATTTTTCAAATTTACATCACTCCGTTAATAATCATCGGAATGGCATGAATTTTGGACTACTAAAAAGCATATTTTATTAGCTTTTTCGTGATTATTCTGAAATATTTTTAAAGTAAATACAATAAAAGTTATATCCCAAAATGTCTAAAAAGGCAATTTCCCTATTTAAGCTAAATGCAAATTTTGAGCCTTCAACAGGCACGGGTTAATATCATCTGACAGGTCTGGGAAATGTATAGACATTTTTTTTTATTTATTTGGAGTAATTTTGGCGGGTTGGAGCAACAAATTTCCGACTTTGCCAAAATAAGGACCACTCTATATATATATATATATATATATATATATATATATATATATATATATATATATATATATATATATATATAACCTTATAGCGTTAAACATTTACTTTATAAATAAATATATATATATATATATATATATATAACAGCCTAATTAGTGGTATCAAATATGTAATTCAACTAGTTTATTAAGTAATTTGTAAATTGTAATGGAAAATTTGCATCTTGTGTTACTATCTTTGTTTTTATATGGAAATATACTATTGTATAAAAATAGTTCATTAAATTTTATTTTATTCATATAGATCAGCTTTATCCTAATAGCTTCGAGCTCGGTCTAAAATGAATTTTTATTGGTATATTTGTGTGGAAAATTGTTTAAAATATGAATGTATAACTTGTAAAATTATCTTATGATATAAAAATTGATAAAACTTGACGAATTATATTTTAAAATATTTTACCAATATTAACTTGTTATATCAATAAAAATATTAGAACATATGAATTACAATACAATTTTGGATTTGAATTTTACAAAAAATATAAACAAATTTATTTATTGTGAAATTTAACAGGCTTACCGCTTAATGCTATTGTTTTACAAACTACATATATGTACTATATACAATACTAATAAAAATCTTAAATACAATAGCAGAAAAGGATTTTTATTGTATTGAGCCCAAATATTTATACGGCCGAGACAGAGCCGAGGACAACCAATCTGGGTGAAATATAAAAAGGGAATTTTGCTTCAAGTGTTTCAAACAAAACTAAACTGAAAATAAATAAATATTTACCAAATAATCTTAATTTTACTAACAGATATTAGTTACATGTTTTGTGAGAATTAATGTTTCTTTGGTCGAATATGCAATTTCTGACAAATCTGGCGGTGTTTTTAACAAATTTACAATAATTAAATTTAAATTTTAGCAAAAATTAACACTGCATTTGTCATTATATAATTTACAATATGGCTGCCGGAGATATTTTATTAAATACACTTGACCGTGTTTCATGTTTGGTGCCGACACCAGTGGTGTATATGTTAAGTAACTACTGTCATTCTACTGTATAATAATATTTATATTAGTATATTAGTAACTTAATGACCATCTTCTATACATAGGCAATATGGTAATGTAATATCAATATTTTGATACGTTTAAAAAAAAACATTTTTATTACATTTCATTACTTACGTCGGTTTATGTCAACATATTCTTTATAGACATTAACAGAAAGAAAACTTTAAATCACTAACTGGATACTAAAAAACAAAAACTAAGATAGGCTAGTTCTGCTTCAAACTGACGATATAGTATTACATATTTTTTAAAAAAATATTCCAATCTTTTTTTGATTAAGAAAATCTGTTTTTATTTTCTAATGAAAAATAAATTTTTACTTCTATTTTTTATCAAAGAGTAGGTAATACATGGTAATACTTATATTTTTGATATATATTTTTTATATCTAATATTATAAAATTCAAATAAACTAAATAAAATTGTTTAATAATTTATGTTAAAGAACTTCAAAAGTAATTTTGACAAAAATCACTTTTAAAAATTGGTGAGAATACGGGCCTATGTATTGTAAAAATTTGTAATTTATTTTTGCATAAAATTGTTTGAAATGATATAAAAATAAAAAAAAACATAATTAAATATTTAATTACATAAATTTATAAGATAATTGTTTGTAAATTCGTTTATGCATTAGTAAAATATTTCCATTAGGAATAAACCACTTTGCTTTAGGCAAATATGATATGTTCTTATGGAAATTTCATTGCATATTCTGTGGAATTTACCCAGTTGTACATATACTATTTTATCGTAAATTACTCGTTTAAGTAAAAAAATTTGAAATATTTGTTTCTAGTTTTTGGTAATTTAAAGAAAAGTTTGTATTCGAACGATTCTCACATATATATTTTTGTAAACTAATAAATAAGCTGTTTACAGACCAAATTATGTAATTAATTCCTCTTTTTTGTACAGTTTGAAAATTTTTATATTTTGTAAATGCAAGAAATTTCTATTTAAATATGGTTTTATGACAAACGAATGCAAAATAGCAAAATAATTATTAAGGCTGTTTCTAATGTAAAAAAAATTGTTTGCAAAAAAATATTATTTGGGAGAATCGCTGTTTAGTACCAAAGCACTTAATTGATGCTTAACTTCTTGATTTTAAAATATATTAATACTGTAGGCAATTTGTCATACTGTACTGAGTCAATATTTTTACTATATTTTATCTACCTATATCTAATCTAATGTTATGATTTTTGGTATATTTTTGGTTATAATTTTCAAATCTAATTGAAATTTTAGAAAATTTTATTAAAATGTTTTTGTTATATAAATTTAATTATTGTATTAATAATTTAATATTAATATGGTTTATATAAAATATTATACTCAGTTTGTTTACAATTTGTGAAAGAAAAATATTGACTCTGCCGGGGGTCAAACCCGGAACCTCTGGCTTTTGCGGCTATAGTTCTACTACTGAACTACAGAGTCTTATGGCAAAGTCAATATTTTTCTTCATTATTATTGACTAGCCAGAGGTCCCGGGTTCGACCCCCGGCAGAGTCAATATTTTTCTTTATCTAAAAAATAAATAATTTTTAATTAGTTCTTTGTAATAAATATACACGGCGTTTAATGCACAAAAATTTACTGTAAAAAACAATTTTCAACGACAAAAATATTTAATTAATAATATTAATTTTACTTAAGTATTTTTACTTATTACTTAATTTCAGTATAATAACACAATTTTTAATTATTTCTTTTTAAATTTTGTTTCTATTGTTACATTACTTATAGATAGTATAAAGTGTAAATATTTGAAAAGTTATTTTCAGGAACAGCTTTTAGCGTCATAGAATTTTGTTTTAAAATTAACTATTATCTTTTGAATTTATTTATTTTAAATATACAAATTTAAATTTAAAAAAATTGTAGTTTTAAAACTATAAAAATTTTGAGATTTTTAAAATTTCCTTTTTTTCTTAAATAAAAATATAAAATAATGTTTTTAATGAATACCATGTTATTTGTTTTTTTGATTAAAACAAGTTGTATATTCCATTTAACCATTGATTTAACTTTTTAACTTAACAAACCACAGTAGAACTATTACAATGAATAATAAAGCAATTGTTTAGAAATGTGTAGATAAATAAATATAAATATGTGATAGCACAAAACTACAATAAAAATTAACTTGTACGGTTTATTTGCATTTGAATTTTATCACTGCTTTGATTCTGTATTAGAAAGTAGTTGAGTTTCATTTAGCCATTGATAATCTGACGAAAGAAGTAAAAACTAACAATAGAAAATTTCTCTCCAGGAACGGATGCTTGCCCGTAAGCATATTCACAAATCATATATAGGTATATTAATCTCAAAGACCGAAAATGCTCTCAGTAAAAACACCGACCACAGCACGTTATAGATTTTCAGACTCAGCTGCAACGCGTTGTTATAGAAAATTTTTGTACTAGGTTAAATGAGGTTAGGTTGGGTAAAAAAATATTCAATAATTCATTAAATTTAATAAAGATTAAAAGTTTTTTCTAATATTCTAATTATTTAAAATAATTTTCTGTTAATATCAAATTTACCATTATTAAAAAATAAAGGTCTAGATTTTTATTTATAACTTAAATAACACATCTGCAGGTATATTTTTACGACATCTTTTAAAAATAATTTCAGAATAATAATTCAGAAATATATTGGAAAAATGTGTTCACCGCGATTAAATAGAAATTAAAATATTTGTAAAACTCTTAATGCCATTGCAGAAAACATTGCTTTAATATCATATAACTGTATGATTAGTTATGACTGGTCAAACATAATATAATTAGAAAAATGTGTTTGTTTCACGGATTTGAATCCGGGCAAAGTCAATACATTTTTTTAAATTTACTAAATTTTTTAATTATATATTAGTTCACTGCGATTAAATGGAAATTAAAAAAAATTATTACATACATTGCTTTAATATACAGGGTGATTTATGACGTCGGAAAAAAACTACACCGGATGATTCTTATGAGTAATCTAAATAAAAAATTACAAATAAACATATGTCCGAAAATGCTTTTTAACGGAACTGTAGCCGTTAAAGTTTATTACATGTAACATCAATCGCGTTAGCCTTGTTTATTAAATCAGGAAAAAAAAAGAAAAAAAAACAAAAACAATAATTAAGGTACTAATTTAAAGCATAAACGTCTGGGATTAAACTCAAAGTAAGTGATTCGGTGGCCGTCTGCCTGGAAATCGGCGCTAGTATTCTCTTGATGCTTGTAATGCATTTCCATCACAAAATCCATAGATAAAAATTATATCAGCATACTCATGTACTGTGAACTCATCCATAATTAATTTAATGTTGATGTCAGAGAAAATTGTTGTGACAGACAGATTTTTTTTTCTTGATATAATAAATAAGGCTAACGCGATTGATGTTACTTGGTAATAAACTTTTAACGGCTACAGTTCCGTTAGAAAGCATTTTCAGACATATGTTTATTAGAAATTTTTATTTAAATTACTCATAGGAATCACCTGGTGTAGTTTTTTCTCGACGTCATAAATCAGCCTGTATGTATATAATAAATACATAAATACATACACAATCACGCCATGTATCCAACAGGGTGTGGCACAAACTCATTCCAGTATCTCGAAATTAGTTTTCTCTAAACATTCCTACCCAGACAAGCAACTCTAGCTTTATTCGTATTTACGTCCACGCTAAACGTATAATAAATAACAGTAGAATTTTAATGAACGCAGACGTCAGTCAAGTTAGCACCCCCCATTCTCCAAAAATTAAAACAAATTAGCTCACATTTATGAGCTATTTATGAGCTATTTTTGAGCCACATTCAAAATTTTTGAGCTGCAAAACTATGCATGAAAAAAATGTTTTTCGATGGGGGGTGCTAACTTGATTTCAAGTTAGCACCCACGCTATCAAAAAAATTTTAAAAATTAAAACAAATTAGCTCACATTTATGAGCTATTTATGAGCTATTTTTGAGCCACATTCAAAATTTTTGAGCTGCAAAACTATGCATGACAAAAATGTTTTTCGATGGGGTTGCTATAGCTTGCCTTCAAGTTAGCACCTACGCTATCAAAAATTCTCCAAAAATTAAAACGAATTAACTCACATTTATTAGCTATTTATGAGCTATTTTTGAGCCACATTCAAAAGTTTTGAGCTTCAAAACTATGCATTGTTGTTATTGTTATTTATTGTTATTATTATTTGGATATTGGTTGAAACCAATTCATTCTCTTAAAAAGTGTTAGATTTTATGCTTTTTAGAAAGTAATTATAACTCGAGCACTTTTTGCCTTATGCCAATACAGTTTCATTCATTTTACATCGCCGTCATCAGAATTGCCATCTTAGCTGACACCGCGAGTGTAAGTTTTAAAAGTACGTTTTCCGTCACTGTAAATCTATTTTACAAAAGTTACGCAAAACGAGCCCATAAATAGGTCATTACTCTGGGGCTAATTATTCTACATTATATATTTTTTTTAATTGGATGAGAGTACTATCTTGACGTCATACAGACCGCCCCCCCCCCCGCCCGTAATTCTAAATAAAATGTACAATATCTAACATGAGATTTATGATCACTTTATAATATACTTGTGAGCGTCGAAATTTATTTTTGAGCTCTATTTTAAAAATTCGAAAATTCATTTTTCGCACGTGCAGAATAGTATGAATTTTCGAATGTCCAAAGTGGTGCACAAAAATAAATTTCGACCCTCATAACTACTTCATAAAGATTCCATAAATCTCATGTCAAATATTGCCAATTTTATTTATAATTAAAAGCGGGGGGTGCTAACATAACCTAAATTTATTGGCACATTATTGAACAATAATTTTTTCCATTTTGAATATGCAGCACGAAAGTAGTTTTTGTATTTCTCGAGTAACTCATAAATCAACTCTTATACAATAATTTGTCCGCATTTTTATTTTGCAGGCTCAATAATGTATCTAACTAGTCAAAATTATATAAATAAATTAGAGTTACTTCAAAACAGATCAATGAGAATAATTTTAAAATGCTATAGATATACCAATATACAAAAAATGTTAGAAGAATTACAGTGGTACAGTGTGATATAAAAGAATTAATGGAAATACAAATAATTATATTAATCCATAAAATAAAATTAGGTCGTCAATCTGATTATTTTAAAAATAAATTAGCTAAAACTGAATATATACATAATCATAATACTCGGCAAAAGAATAAATTTTATATTACTCAAAAAATACTAAACCAGGACAAAATACATTACTGTTTAAAAGAGTGCAAATATATAATAAGTTACCTGATAGTTTTAAGAAATTACATATAAAAATATTCAAAATTATCCTTAAGGATTATTATTTAAATAAAGTATTTTTATGTTTATAATAGATTTAAAAAATATTTATATATGATTTACATTTATATATTAGTATTTTTATATTATTATTTTGTATTTGGTAAAGCATTTGAACTAAATAAGTTCATGCATAGTTTTGCAGCTCAAAAATTTTGAATGTGGCTCAAAAATAGCTCAAAAATAGCTCATAAATGTGAGCTAATTTGTTTTAATTTTTAAAAAAATTTTGATAGCGTGGGTGCTAACTTGAAGTCAAGTTAGCAACCCCATCGAAAAACATTTTTTTCATGCATAGTTCTGCAGCTCAAAAATTTTGAATGTGGCTTAAAAATAGCTCATAAATAGCTCATAAATGTGAGCTAATTTGTTTTAATTTTTTTAAAAAATTTGATAGCGTGGTTGCTAACTTGAAATCAAGTTAGCACCCCCCATCGAAAAACATTTTTTTCATGCATAGTTTTGCAGCTCAAAAATTTTAAATGTGGCTCAAAAATAGCTCATAAATAACTCATAAATGTGAACTAATTTGTTTTAATTTTTGGAGAATGGGGGGTGCTAACTTGACTGACGTTGAACGCAGTCTGGTTTTCGCCAACTCTTTAACAGGTACCGTTGTTGTTAATCGAATGGCATAGTCATAGCATATCTGTATTCAAACATACGCATTTCTGTATACATATATATATATATATATATATATATATATATATATATATATATATATACATCATCGTCTTAAATTTGTATGTGTTTGTGAGAATACATGTGCGTAAATGTGGGACAGTACTTTCCAACGAATTTCATCCGTTGGTTGTGTAAACGTGCCGTTCTCCGCAAAGTCATGGCGTGTCTACGTTACTACGATCACGACCACGGTCAATGTCAAGTTTATATATTTATATGTACGTATATCTTTTTTGTTTTGCATATCGAATTATTTTGTTTTCTGTTTAAATTAATTTAGAGCTGCAAAAGTTAATGTGGTAATAAAAATAACAGTAATATTAAACTAATTAAAAAATTTAAAATATGAATATAATCTCGGATTAGCGAAATATTCATATAATTGTCAATTAAAATTTAAAAATAAAATATACAGATTGATAATATTATTTTGAAGACTAATCCAAGAGTTTTGACGAAATGGAGTGAATTAATCATTTTCTCAACTTTGGGCAAACTCATTTACGAGTGAAATAGATACAAAAACTTGTTTTGAAATGCGTTTTTGACACAATGCATATAGAAAAACTGCTGTCATATAGATCAGCTTGTTTATTGTCAACTATCATATAATACCAAAATAATTAGTTTAAAATTTCTGAAATTTCTATCAAACTCGTATAGAAGTATTGGAAATTCTTCAACACCCCAGAAATTTTAAAAAAGATAAAGGCAGAAGAATTTGTACAGCGTGCAAATTATTACTGCAAAACAAACAGTCTACGTTATCAAGGACGGTTAAGGAAATGAACCAATTAGAATGGACCAATGTCGTGACAAAATTTATAACAGAAACTAAAGCGGAAACTGAAGGTACAGTCCAATTGGAAAGGGTGGTCCATTCAGGCCAGCCAGAATCGGCCAATGGCGTAACGGCATCTGTAGATGTTGTTGGGGTACCAAATCGCGGAGCAGAAACTGTCATTTAGTCAATAAGCACTGAGGATGCCATCTACGATGTATGGTCAAATATCTGCGACAAGGATAGATCAAACTCGGCATACCAGCCCAGAAAATTCAATGAATACAGGACGTAAAAGCCTGAAAATTACATATAAAGTTATTTTTAATTTTTTTTTTTTAATAAATTGAATAATTTTGCTATAATTTGAAAAGTTGTTTTATTATTTCCAATAGCGTAATTAGATTTTGCAATTGTTTTCAATTATGAATGAATTGATTTTTTTTTTGTGTTACGATTTTTTTATTTTAAAATTTAGTATTTTATTGCCAAGTTCAAACTTATTCAAAAATTCTAATACTATTTTAAAATATTATTTATTTGATTTTCATAGTCATTTTGATATTTTACTCGGACTCGATAATTTAAAAATATTAGAAGCTATTATTGATCTCACTCACGACAAAATCATAACACCAAAAACTGAAATAAAAATTCATTTTTACAAACCTATTACACACATGCGTTACACTGCAATCCCTCCAAAAACAGAAAAAATAACAAAATTTCATATTAACAACATAGAAAACGGCGAAGTATTTATTTCAGAAACAAATATTAAAAATGTTAGAATTCCAGAAGGTATTGCAAAAATAAAAAATCGAACAACTGTTATATATTGTTATCAGTGAAGCCAAAATAATTTTATTTAAGAAATTATAATCAACTTTAATTACAATTATTTTAAGTATTCTACAAGTTATAGAAAATTGCACTTTATGCAGCCCAGTATTATTAAAATTAATGATCTAAATGATGAGTTAAATAAAATTTATAAATTTTGAATTGTTTCATCTCATATCCATTCCCACTAAGTTTCAGTCTGGATTTGTAACTGTAATCACGAATAGTCAATATTTTTTGAAAATCTATTAATGATCAAATAAAATCTCTAAACGATGTTTGTACTACAGAACCTAATAACTTTCAATGTCCGAATTAAATAAATGAAATCGCCAACAACTCATGCGAACACATTTTATTTTATACAAGAACAACAAAAATTGTCAATATGTGAAAATCAATACAAGAACAAACCACGTAAAGCTAATTGATAAAATTAATCAATATTTGGCAGTTCTTCCATCAACCGAAAACTCGTCACCGAATTCAACAACATTCAAGATCTGAAGATACCAATCAATAAATACGAAGACATCGATGAATACGACATCAACAACGTCACAAATTATTCAATTGCAACTCTGTATATTATTTTATTAATCATTGGCGTTGTAATGTTCACAGTTTTTCTCAGAAAGTTCCTGCAAACGAGATGCAAAAAATCAAACCAGAGTCCATCCGCGGAACAGAAATTATCAAATCTTCAACCCCACGTCAATCTTCCAGGGGATGCCCAATTCTAAGGGGGGAGGAGTTAGAATCGTAGATTCCCACGGAAACTGCTGATAACAGCAGAACCCCGCCACTGCATGATACTTGAATACATAAAATTGTAAAGCAAAACTGCTGATAGTTAATTTTACATTATATACTTTTTTATATGTTTAAGTTAGTTACATTCTGTATTTGAAATTGTCAACATCGATTTGTAAATCATTATCCGTTGTAAAAATAAAATAAATTTTTTTAAGTCGAACCATAATCGTTTACTTAACTTATATATATTTAAAACTTTAACTATAAATAATGTTTTGTTATTTATTGACGATTGTATTAATAACGAACACGAAAAATTTGGTGTGCTTATCACGGGATATGTTAGGTTAGAAGGTTAGTTTAATATTACATTTTGATTTAATTTTCATTTAATAGCCAGTAGGAATATATTTGTTAATTTTAATAGCACATTTATCCACATTTTGTAAATTATTGTTTTTATATTTATGTAGTAAAAACTATTATTGAAAATATTGTCTATAATTTGTATAAATATAAAAAAAATATATAAATATCATTAGATTAATTTTATTGAAAGTACCTAATACAATTTTTTTAAATAAAAAATAAATAAAATTTGTATTTAGAATTTACATCAACGGTTACCTTTGACAAGCTATTGTTTATTTTTTGTTTCAGCTTGGAAACAAAAAATGTTTATTTTTCAACAATAACTGTATCGAACTGTCAACGTTTTTACTTCTTCTGTGTAATTTGTAAGTTTTACATGTTAAAAAACGAACGAACAACAAAACGAACAAAAAGTGAAGCACAGGTTAGATCTGATTCTTAAATTATTTACTAAAAAATAAACATTGATGTAAAACAATTATTGTTTTCAACATTAAAAATTTAATACTCTTTGTAATCAGTATATTATTTTGAATTATTGGATTAAGTGTGTGATTAAAACAGTTTAATTTTTGAAATATAAATTACACAAACATACTGTAGAACGGTTTAACAGTAAATTATTTTTAAAATAATAAAATTTTTCTTAAAATTAATATTAATACAAGTTTAGGTAAAACATTAGCACTTTTATTTTAATTTTGATAATTAGATAATACTAGAGTATGTAAAATTTGCAAGAAAACAATATTGCATAGAGAAGAAACTCTATATATAGAACATACGTATGTGTACAATTTGTGGCACATAAAACATATATACATAAAACAAGAGAAAGCAGCATAGCATGCGTTACAAAAAAACCGTAAAGAACCCTTAAAAACCAGAACAGTTCTTTAAATCCCGGCTTCATACTATATTTTCATAACATGATTCTTTTGTTTCAAAAACTAATTATCATTGAAATATTGATGACAGGAATGACAGTTCAACATTTCTTTATGTTATTAATAAGAAAATTAATTTATTGTTCATAGGGATCCAGAAAAGAAATGGAGGAAGACAATTTAACTGACTTTGATGGTAAAAATGTTTCTGGAAGATTATCGGATATTTCAAATAATCCCTTCGATACTGTTGATAAAAGAATTGTAAAAAACGAAGTATCTATAGAGTGGTGTACAAGTGAAACTGATCAATTGAAAAATAAAAGAATATTAGTTGGCAAAGAAAATATCAATGTTGGACATTTAGCTTCACCACTTCAAACCCCAGTGAAATCGATTAAAAATAAAAAAATTTCTAGAATTCCACTGTACTTAGGTGGTAAAAAAACAACTCCAGATATTTCGAATAAATCAAACAATTTACTTTCGATGAAAAATAAAGATTATTTAAGTAATACAAATGAAGAATTAAATGTATCTTGTGCATCATCACTGGGACTTCTTGATAACTCTTTATTAAATCAAACTTTTGACGATGTTGCATCATTAAATGTACCATTACCAGAGTTACCGAAAGACACGTCTGAAGAAGAGGATCTAATACGGATGGATGCGATGTGTTTAGCATATATTTTTTCTTCTTCCAAAGAAAATGTAGATGAAATGTTCCGCGAGCTTGACATCTCAGCAACGACACCACCTTGGGATGAAAATGATGAGAATTCTTGTCAATAATTGCGTTATCTATACGCTAAAAATATTTTGCTTTCTCTATTTATATGCATACGTGAATTAGTGTTAGTTTTTATATATATCATAATATTTATCTCAAATAAATAAAATAAATCAATATAATACTTTGTAGTATGTTTGCTATTTAAGTTTGTTCCAACATCAAATCATTTTGAAATAGTCTGAGATATGAGCAATGTGACTTATAGCTTTTAATTTACCAGACTGCGTATGTTTCATACAGTTCTGAATTATTTCAATATTTCGTTTGAACAAACCTATTATAAAACTTATCCAATATTATACAAAAATTTTATAATTTAATAATTCGTTTTAAGTAATGAAAAATTTTCTAAATACGAAGAATAAAGTAGGTAGTTGTTAATATTATATAAACTTTATATAATGTTTTTATTGAAATATAAGTTTTCATTTAATAATTGTAACATGATTGTACGATTTTATTAAAAATAGCAACAATATATCTTTTGCTTATAAAAAAGTGCTTTTATTTTTCAGTTTAAAATATATTCTTACTTCTATTCCTCTTATCAAATATGAATAGTATTTCTATTTTTGATATATTTTTGTATATCGATTATTATAAAATTCAAATAAACTAAATAAAATTGTTTAAGGGGTTATACCTACCTGCAAGGCCTAAAAATACACGAAAGTTTGGGATTTTTTTAAACAAAAACTACACAACATTTTTCAAAACGACTTTCTCCACTTTATTCGGCATGTCTTCCTCTACAAAATGCGATTTTTTAAATTACAAAAATCCGTCCTGGTGCCCCGCACGGCTGCTCCCCGTGGATGATGTTTTTGGGAAACCCTTTTGCGGTGCCAAGTCCCATTCGCGCTAGAATTATTTGAAATCAATAAAACCAAGCGGGTTTTGTTAAGCATGAGTAAAACTAGTACTTAATCGATGGATTTTCAAAAAAAATCATTTTTGACAAAATGGCGGCCTTGTAAAGTTGAAGTATCGATTTTGACCCATAAAAATTTGTCTCTGATCGGCTATAAAAAATCGAAATTTAATCAGAGACAAAATCCGAACGATTAAGTACTAGAAAAAATAGTTCTTAACAAAATGCACACACAGCCATCTGAATCGAACGAATAGTTTTCGAGAAATTTTTGGCACCGATTTTGAAGACATGGTTTCGAGATAATTGCGTTTAAAGTTTCAAGTTGTGTTCAGTCCTCTGTAAGTGAATATTTTTGGGAACTTACATAGAATCATCAAATCATCACTTTTTACACTGACATGCAGCCTCGTATTGTGCACGTTCGTTTCAGATTATGGCATTCAACGTAAACACGCTCTTGCGCATGTCCACGCGCACAGGAATGACGGAGAGCGTTTCCAATGGGTCTCGACCCGGTACTCTTGTACCGCGCATAACTTTGTCAATTTTAATCGGATTAACTTGCGCTTTTGAGAAAATATTCTTGAATATGTATACTTTCGATTTATGCAATAAAAAAAAATCGATTTTTTAAAAGTTTGCAGGTAGGTATCACCCCTTAATAAGTAATTTTAAGTAAATGTCAAAAGTAATTTTGACAAAAATCACTTTTTTCAATATTAGACACAGATTGTGTACTCAATAATCCTTTAATGGAACAGCATAAATAAAATAATGAAATCTAAAGTTGTCCAATTCCATACATACATATATATCAGATAAATAATGCGGGCATAACAAATTTTTAGAAAATTATTAATTTTTTTTGGAAAGTTGGCAACACCGTATTTTAATAAAATTATAATTTATGTGGGCACTAGGAGAAACTTTTCTGAAAATTTGATCAAATCGCATAAATAATATAGCCACAATATTTTTTTTTAAATTTTAGTATTTTTTTTCTCGATAAGTTGGCAACACTGTATTTTGTTAAAATTGCATAATTTATGCGGGCACTAGAAGAATCTTTAGTAAAAATTTGATGAAAATCAGTTAAATAACGTGGTCATAATAAATTTTTAAAAATTTTAGTAATTTTTTTCTCAGGAAGTTAATAACACTGTATTTTATTAAAATTACAAAATTTATGTGGGCACTAGGGAAATCTCTCCAGAAGATCATAAAGAAAACGTAGGAAACAAAAAACCAGAATCGGAAACAAATAACAACGAACAGCTGAATAATTTAGTGCAAAAAAAAAATCGAATAATCAATACGAAAAATTTAAACAACATTTACAACTTGGAAAAAAAATCGTTCGATTAAAATCTGATTCGCAAATCAGTGATAGAAAATCGATCCGTACTGAAGCAGCGAATTTAGATCTTCCAAAAATCAAGATACACACAAATCCTTTGGCGGTGAAATTGGAGAAGAATCTAAAAGTGAAAAATAAAAAGGATAAAATAAAAAATAAAGGACCTACGAAGGCTGTGTTATCCTTGCCAAATATGGCCAAGACTAATGCAAAATTAAACTATCCAACTGCACAATTCAAACCAGATATGAGCAGTAAGAAAATGTCAGAAGCAAATGGTTCAAGAATCAAGCGATCATCTTCATTCCAATTATCTACGAATTCATCAAATGCCAATATTAGTAATATCAGTTTAATGGCGCGAATGTACACGCTAGAAAACCTTTACTTTAGCGAGAGTGTGACTAGCGTGTGACTAGTGTGACTAGTGATATTTGCATCGTGTTTTTAAAAAAGAAAACATAATACAAAATACCATTAAAATTTCTTGTATGTTTTTGTAGATTAGAGAATATTGTACCTAATATAAAAATAAACAACAAAAAAATTGTTTTAATAATATAATTATTTAATCAATTGTTAACGTATTGTACGTGTATTTTATTATTATGAAGTATTTTATAAAATAAAATTGAAGTAAAGATAAAGAATACAATTGTTTTTCTGTAATCTGAATAAAATAATCAAAAATAAATGATAAATTTATGTAGATAATATACGATAAAATAACAGAAATTTATTTAAAAAAAAAAAATTATATGAATAATAAACAATTCTGGCTGATCAGCTAATAATAAGTACTCAATGCCTAAAAATACAATATAATATAAAAATTAAATTTTATTCATTTTCAATACAGTGTGACCAATAACTCCGCATCGTATGGGAAATTTTTATATTAAATATTTTCGAAAAATTAAATTGGGCCAATCGTTTATGCTTGTAAATGAGCTAAATTAACAATAAGTAAATGTTGTCACGTGATTTCTGGTATATCGACAAAAGTTATTAGAACAAGATTAGAAGTATATGGGTAAACCCATATATAGACTACTTTGACATTTCTCGGAAAGTTAGCAACACTTTATTTTAATAATATTATAATTTATGTGCGCAATAGGAGATACTTTTCTGAAAATTTAATCAAAATCGAATAAATAATGTAGCCACAATGAATTTTTAAAAAATTTTGGGATTTTTTTTTCTCGATAAGTTGGCAACACTATATTTTGTTAAAATTGCATAATTTATTTAGGCACTAGGAAAAGCTTTTATAAAAATTTGATTAAAATCGGTTAAATAAAATGGTCATAATAAATTTTTAAAAATTTTACTAATTTTTTTCTCGGAAAGTTGGCAACACTGTATTTTGTTAAAATTACATAAATTATATGAATACTAGGAGAATCTTTTGTGAAAATTTGAGTAAAATCGGTTGAATAACATGGCCATAATAAATTTTTTAAAACTTTAGTAATTTTTTTCTCGGATAGTTGGCAACACTGAATATTAATAAAATTATGTAATTAATGGGAGCATTAGGAAAATCTTTTCTGAAAATTTGATCAAAATCGGATAAATAACGTAGCCAATATAAATTTTTAAAAATTTTAGTAATTTTTTTCTCGGAAAGTTGGCATCATTGGAAAAAAACAAAACCACATGACCATCTTGGGCACTAGACAAATTTATCCTGAAAATTTCATTAAAATCGGTTGAACCGTCTAGGAGGAGTTGCGGCCACAAAATTTTGACTTACGACCGAGCGAGCGAGCGAGCGAGCGAGCTGACGACGCACATCCATACACCCACATAAACTAAGTTCAGATTCGTCATCTAGAGGCTATATGAAGGATTTCTATACATTTTTTTTTTTTTTGAAAATGTTACAGACACCGTACCAAACGCTATACTACATTTTCCTTGCAGTCAAAGTAGTAAAAATTAGTAGATTGCGATTTTGTATTGATATGCAAATTTTTAGTAAAGAAACTTGCATTTGAAAATAAAAAATTGAAAAAATTCGAAATTAATTAATGTAATTTCATCCAAGACATGTTAAAAGAGTGATATATGATACAGATTATTCTCTGACACAAAAAATCAATATTTACGTTGTAAAAAATTATTATCCCAATTTTTTTCAATATTGCCAATTGAAAGTTATAATTTTAACGCAAAAGTGATAGTATTTTTATTTTAAGTAAATTTAATTTTTATTTTATAAAAAAAACACTTCAAATTTATGATATGGTCTAATAATTAATATTTAAAATAACGTATTAATATAAAACATTAGTTATTTTTCCAATTCATATGCTGAAGATAATACCTACATTTATTTGTGTAGAATTGGTATATAGTACGTTATAAAAATATATTTCAAGAATATAAAAAAGTAGATATTACTAAAATAGTTTAATCAATAAATATATATGTACGTATACCTATTAAATTCAAAAATATAAGTTTCATCTATAAATAGTAGATTTTGAGATAGGTACACCATTTATATAGACATGGATATTATTATCGTAAAAATATTAAAATCTCATTTTTACAAATTTAATGGGACCATAATGTCTTATACGAGTACGAATACCTACATACCATATATATCTGCAAAACATATAATAATTCTTAACTAAGAATTATATTATTTCAATATAATTTTATATATAATATTTTCTCAGATAATATCTATAAATTTAATAATCGGTACTTAATCAATCATTTTTTTAAATATTAAAATGTAACTTTCAATTAATTGATATTAAATAAAAGAACGCTAAGAGCCAGTTGCATAAAACGTTATTTGGTCAACTGTATTTGGAGAGCCTCATTCATTGGTCAATTGGCAACTTAATGAGATAGTTAACTTACAAAGCATTTAACAATGTTATTGTTAATGTATTTGTTAATTTTAATAGTATATTTATCCACATTTTGTAAACTATTGTTTTTATATTTATGTAGTAAAAACTATTATTGAAAATATTGTCTATAATTTGTATAAATATAAAAAAAATATATAAATATCATTAGATTAATTTTATTGAAAGTATCTAAAACAATTTTTTTAAATAAAAAATAAATAAAATTTGTATTTAGAATTTACATCAACGGTACCTTTGACAAGCTATTGTTTATTTTTTGTTTCAGCTTGGAAACAAAAAATGTTTATTTTTCAACAATAACTGTATTGGCTACGTTATTTATCCGATTTTGATCAAATTTTTAGAAAAGATTTCCCTAATGCTCTGATTAATTATATAATTTAATTAATATACATTGTTGCCAACTTTCCGAGAAAAAAAATAACTAAAGTTTTAAAATTTTTATTATGGCCATGTTATTCAACCGATTTTACTCAAATTTTCACAAAAGATTCTCCTAGTATTCATATAATTTATGTAATTTTAACAAAATACAGTGTTGCCAACTTTCCGAGAAAAAAAATACTAAAATTTTAAAAAATTTATTATGACCATTTTATTTAACCGATTTTAATCAAATTTTTATAAAAGTTTATCCTAGTGCCTAAATATATTTTGCAATTTTAACGAAATACAGTGTTGCCAACTTATCAAAAAAAAAATCACAAAATTTTTAAAAAATTTATTGAGGCTACATTATTTATTCGATTTTGATGACATTTTCAGAAAAGTATGTCCTAGTGCCCACATAAATTATAATATTATTAAAATACAGTGTTGTACTAACTTTCCGAGAAATGTCAAAGTAGTCTATATATGGGTTTACCCATATACTTCTAATCTTGTTTTCTTTAAATTTCATACAGCTTATTTAAAGTTTGTGACCAATTGGCGTGTTTATTGTATGTAAAAACGACTTTTAACTAAAGGTAAAACCGTAGTTTATAAATTTCTTGTTACGGTTACGTAATCAAGACGTGACCTTTGACGGTATTTCTTTTAGCGTATAAACGCTATTATAAAGTATTATAATGTATGTATTGTATTATAATGGATACAGCAGACATTCACCGTCTAACATTCACTGCACGATTTTCATTTGTTTTTTCTTTTCCTTCTCTTTTGACTTTCAGCTGTTGATGCTCTTGGTGTTTTCAAATCCAACAGTTTTTTTTTTTTTTTATATTTCACATACATTTTGATATAAAATTTACTTTTGAAAAAAATATTTTACATTTACAAAATTTGATATTTGATTCTAAATTTTTGTAAATTTTTGGAGAATTCATTCCTATTTCTTATCATTTATGCGATAATGTCAAAGTGGTATATATATATATATATATATATATATATATATATATATATATATATTGGTTTACCCACATATTTCTAATCTTATTAATTATATTTAAGTTCAATTTTTTATTTTGTTTCCATCGAACTTGATATTAGAAGATTTGATAAGCATAAGCGAAATAAACATAATATATACATACATACATACACAATCACGCCATGTACCCAACAGGGTGTGGCACAAACAAAATATTCTTATCCGCAAACAAGCAACTTTCGCACACACATCCACATTCCACAATTCCTCTCATACATGACTCTTCTATTCCTAATATTTGGAAACTTTCGCTGCATGCAAGCCACCCTCTCAATTATACCACCACTCCAACTACTCATCGGACTGATCCACTGGACAAACGTAGATACCATCAACAATCATTCAAATGCATTTTTTCTAACAGCAAACGTTCATTAGACGCATTCGCTCAACATGTCTCCGAACCGCATCTTAACTGACTAACACCAACTTTTGCTACAACATTTTCATCGCAATTCCACTCATCATACACTAATCGTATTTCGTACTCTCGATCTCTCCTATATTTACACCACATACCTCATTTCGCACATCAGTCATTTTCCGTTTATGCTTTTTTGCAACCCCAAACCCAGAACATTCACTACCATACATCAACGTAAGCACTAAAACTGCATTGTATATACTCAAACGGGCTTCTTTGGAAACATTTACATTCCTAGCTCTAGTTCTCAAAGCACCCAAAGCACCTAATACAACCATCAGCATTTACTCTCCTTTCAATTATCACAATCTCTAGACAACAAACTACCCAAATACACAAACTCATCTACCTGCTTTAAACGTGCATCATCAATATATATATATATATATATATATATATATATATATATATATATATATACCGGATGATTCATTTAACCTGGAATTTGTTATATTTCGCAAAATACGCATCGGACAGAAAATTTGCCGAATCTAAACTTTAATATCTCGAAGGGAGGCATCCGTTAGTACTAAATTCCCGCCAACCCCCAACCCCTGTGGGCGGGGCGGGGGGCAACTTTGAAATTTTAAATAGAAACCCCTATTTTTTGTCACAGATTCGGATTTTACGATAAAAACTACGTACATTTCGTCCAAAAAAAATTTTCGATTCTTGACAGATGGGGCTGTAATCGCAAAAAATAGATTTAACATGGAATTTGTTATATTTCGAAAAATACGCATCGAACAGAAAAATTTGCCGAATCCAAACTTTAATATTTCAAAGGGGGGCATCCGTTAATGCTAAATTCCCGCCACCCTCCCACCCCTTGTGGGCGGGGCGGGGGGCACCTTTAAATTTTTAAATAGGGACCCCTATTTTTTATCACAGATTCGGATTTTACGATAAAAACTACGTACATTTTGTCCGTTAAATTTTTTTCGATTCTCGACAGATGACGCTGTAATCGCAAGCAATTTTTATGATTTCAAAGTTGCCCCTCGCCCCGCCCACAGGGGTTTGGGGGTGGCGAGAATTCAGTACTAGCGGATGCCCCCCTTTGAGAAATTAAAGTTTGGATTCGGCAAATTTTTCTGTCCGATGCGTATTTTTCGAAATATAACAAATTCCAGGTTAAATCTTTTTTTTGCGATTACAGCGCCATCTGTCAAAAATCAAAAAAAAATTTTGGACGAAATGTACGTAGTTTTTATCGTAGAATCCGAATCTGTGATAAAATATAGGGGTTCCTATTTAAGATTTCAAAGTTGGGGGTGGCGGAAATTCGGTACTAACTGATGCCCCCCTTTGAGATATTAAAGTTTGGATTCGACAAATTTTTCTGTCCGATGCGTATTTTTCGAAATATAACAAATTCCAAGTTAAATGAATCACCCGGTATAGTAATTAAGACATCTTATTCTACATACAACATTTAGTTTTGGTTTAAAATAATAATCATGTAAAAAAGTGATAAATTATATTTAAAGTAATTGTTTACATTAATATGTAGGTGAGGATACTGTAGGTAAAGTTAATTAATAATGAATGAAGTACATTTTTAGTTTGTGTTTGTGATTGGTGGGCTGCTAGCAATTACTTCATTCAACTTTCTTGACCTTAGCTACAGAATGAATATTAATCTTAACTTTTATAATTTTTTTCTTTTATTTGAATTTGATAGATCAAGTAGCAATTGATAAAACTTTTTTTAAAATTAAATATGTTGCGTTTAGTAAAAATAGGCTGCTATTTATTCTTCTTTTTATAACAAAGTAACATAACACAAAATTCATCTGGCCAACTGGATTCCTGATAGATTTTATAAGTTAACCTCCAATACAATATTTTTATGTTTTACTTATTTGTAAGAAGTTTCTTTGTTAGAAAATTAAATTTTAATCATGAATAGTTTCATGCAACATTGCCGATTATGTACAAGTGATAAAAATATACTGTTTACAATGCTTAATCTGGATTCAGATGGCAAACGTTTCGTAGATAAATTAGAAGCAATTATGCCAGAAATTGTAAGAATGAAATAATTTGTTTTGATTGTAATATACATTATTGTTCCTGAATCTTTTACTTTTCTTATTTTAGGTGGATTGCAAGATCAAATTACCGAATGGTATTTGTACTATTTGTGCTGTTCGATTGAATGAAGCTTATAAATTTATAAAACAATGTATCGATTCTCAGATAATATTAAAACAACATTTAGATGAAACACTTTGTCGATTATGTGCTGGTGATGATAATATAACATTTAGTTTAACTACAATGGATTCCGATAATGTGTTGTTATCATACAAATTGAAAACCATTGCAACGGAAATTGTAAGTAAAATACTATCTTTAATCAGATCCACGAAAATAAATTATATAAATTGATAAATAATCATTTATTTATTGTCTCTTCCATAATTTTTGAGAACAGACAACATTTAACCTAACCTAATTTACAGTATTTTGAATTTTAGTACCTTTGTTGGTTTTGTTTAATTGGAATTTATATAAAATAAGTTGTAATTTGAATACATGTACATTTACAATAAAAATTACATAAAACAATTATTTTATTAGCTTTATTTATAATAAGTTTATTAATTATTACAACATGTAAAACTAAAATTTGTTTCTGAAAGAGTAGTTGGGAATAGCTATTATGAGGAAAATGTTGTTGGTTGTGTTTAGGCTAATAAAAATTTTGTCTTGAATTTTTAATTGTTACTCCATAACCAAGTAGTACCCACACAGCTTATAGTGGGATTTAGATCTCTCAAATAAATCAAATATTAGTTAAATATCATAGAGACTTGGTGTTATTAATAGAAATATATTTCTTTATTAAACTCCTTTTTTAAATTAGAGATTTTTATTATATCGTATATAATGTAATTTTAATTTATATTTTTAGCTGGAATGTACTGAGAAGTTATCGAATTGTATTTGCTCAATTTGTTCGGTTCGATTAAATGAAACGTATGAATTTGTAGAAAAATGTTTTCAATCGCATGAAATTTTCAAGCGATATGCAGAACAACAATCGGAAAATAGTGAAGTTATGAAAAATGAAATTAAAGAAGACACTATTGATGAAGAATACATTAAACTAGAATTGGAAACTGATATAAATATTAAAGTTGAAGAAAGTTTTGAATCACAAAATAATACAAATTTTGATGCTGCTTGTATGAAAGAAGAAGCTATTAAAGAAGAGAACATTGAAGTGGATTTGGAAAATGATACAAATATTAAATTTGAAGAAAGTTTGAAATCAGAATCTCTAGATTTACATTCAGAATTAATAATTAAGGAAGAATATTCTGATTTTGAGAATGAAACCGATATAAAACGTTGTCAAGTTAGTACAGATTCGAAGAAAAATAATATTTTCAGCTCGGAAGAAAATGATGAATCTATAAAGAAAAGTGAATCTCATAAATGTACATTATGTGAGAAAACTTTTACTCGGAATGATGTTTTAAAACGACATATTCGTAGACATACAAATGAGAGACCTTATAAGTGCGAAATATGTGAGAAAAGTTTTACTAAAAGTTGTAACTTAAAAAGCCATATCCGTTGTCATACGAATGAAAGACATAAATGTACATTATGTGAGAAAACTTTTCTCGGAATGATGTTTTAAAACGACATATTCGTAGACATACAAATGAGAGACCTTATAAGTGCGAAATATGTGAGAAAAGTTTTACTAAAAGTTGTAACTTAAAAAGCCATATCCGTTGTCATACGAATGAAAGACCTTATAAATGCGAAATATGTGAGAAAACTTTTACTCAAAGACAACACTTAAAAACGCATATTCGTATACATACAAATGAAAGATCTTATAAATGTGAAATATGTGAGAAAACTTTTACTCTTAGAGGAACCTTAAAAATTCATATTCGTACACATACAAATGAAAAACCTTATAAATGCGAAATATGTGAGAAAACTTTTACTCAAAGACAACACTTAAAAACGCATATTCGTATACATACAAATGAAAAACCTTATAAATGCGAAATATGTGAGAAAACTTTTACTTGGAGTGCACAATTAAAAAGACATATCCGTTCTCATCCGAAAGAGAAACCTGATGAATGCGAAATAGAAAACTTTTTCTCAAAGTAGAAATTAAATAGAAAGATATTCATATTCATAGTGAATCGATTTAATTTTATAGTTTTCTTTTTATTAATGATTAATTTTTAAATATTGTTAAGCTTCATTCGGACTGCTCTTTCGCCAGCGAAATCAGTATTTTGTTTTAGCGAAGACCTAGTGGTTCTGAACCGAACTGCATGTGAGTTTATATGAATACATTTCAAATGTACGGATTTAGTTTCATTAGCAAAATGGCCAAGGTTTATAACTAAAATTCACTTATGTTTTAAGAACGGCCCATCACATTTTACTAAAATGAGATAGCGATGAGTTTATGTTTTTATGAAAGAAACGTCAAATTTATAATATGTAAATGAGCAGTTTGGAAGATAAAATTAATATTATTTTGAAAACGCGTATTTCACATAATAAAATAACAATCATTTTAGACACATCAGAAGAAAACTTAACAAAACAGATGGCGAATTCATCCTATAAACCTATAAAATTGTATTTATGTCTTATACTTTTCTAAGTGTTATATTTTGCATTCGTATTTTTCAAATGATTGTACAGATCTTATTTTGTATAATCATAAATTCTTCTTCAGACATATTTAACATAACAAAACAACTTAAACTGTAAAAAAAAAACTGTATTGAACGTAACCAAAAATGTTTAGAATGTATACAATGTAACCTGTAAAGTCAAAAATAATTTTTAACAATATTTTTCAAGTTTTTGCACTGTGTTACGTCGTGAAACTATTATTTGATTATTCTATTGTAAAGATGAAAGTATTTGCCCAAATCAATTTTATATATTTTTTCAATTTATATTAATATTATTAATAAATATGTAAAATATATTAAATATTATTTATAATAAAATTCAAATTAATAAATAAATCAATACTATTATGTAATATGTATTAATAAGTTGTTTTTACCTAATTTAATAATATGAATAATTTTTTTTATTCCTTTAAATTTGGTTTAATCATGTAAGTCTAGTCAATAAATATTGAATGAAGTTTATTGACTTTAGCTGCAGAATTAATACTAAACTTAATTTTTCAATTTTTTTTTTCTTTTGTTTGAATTTCGTTTAATGTATGGACGGCCTTGTTTACACAACGACTGCGCCTATTCTGACACTGATGAAATTACAAAAATAAATACAGTAAAACTCTAATTATTATATTTGGTTATTTCTCGTGAAAAAGTATTTACACTAGTAACTAGTTGAATAATGAAATTATTCCTAAATAGCAATTTACGCAGTTTTGAAACATATTAGAAATCTTCGCAATTCAATACATACATATACGTATGTACGTCGATTATTAATACAGAACTTTAATTTAAAGCCGTTTTATTTTAATATAATAAGTTCTGAAAGATTTTTTACTATACTGTATACTACTTACCATCACAAAACTATATTTTTATTTTTACAATCAAATACAAATCAATTTTATTTGCATATATTAAAATGATTTAATAAAAATGGTTTCTGTTTTATCACAAATAGGTTTGTATAGAATTTATATTAAACACACACATAAGTATTAAAGAAATCTAACTATATTTTACACATCTATTTATAAATAGTCTGAAAATTTGAAATTAATATAATTAATAAATCACATATAATTTATGTGATGCATTTATGTACAGACTAAATAAAGATTATATGAGAAAAATATTTTGGAAAACTAATCTTCAGACAAGTAGGAACAAATAAATTGAATATAAAAAAAAAATTTAAATATTATTTGCTTTAATTACTTTTTCAAAATGCTGCAATAAGGAAGTCAATCAAATCAAAATTACGTTATTAAACAGAAAAAATATATTATTATATTTAAATTTTGACACACACACATGTATTTAAAAAATAAATTTGTTATACAATATAAAGAACATTGGTAAATGTAAAATATAGGTATATTATGTAAAATTTGATAAACATAACAAATATTATTTATTAATTATTATAATTTAATTTTTGGGATCTTTATTTTTGATGGAAATTTTTAAACGTTAAATCTTGAATTTGTAGAAATTTCTGGGCTGATATACCGTGGCTGATCTATTTTCATTGCAGACGTTTCACCATACATCGTAGATGGCATTCTCAGGGCTTGGTGACTGAATGACAGTTTCTGCCCCGCAATCTGGTCTACCCCCACCATTCTCTATAGGTGTGAGTACTATAACAACCTATATGTTTTACTACAACGATTTCGGCCTGGCCGAGCGGAAATATAGATTGCACATACGTGGTTGATTTCTGGAAGTTTTTAATAAAAAGAAAACGAGAACAATTTAAAAATGTAATTTTATTAAATAATAAATAAAATTAATTAACAACTGAATTTACGAAATAACTAAAAATTATGACAATATATGGACAATATTCGTAACTTAAATAATAATTTGATGTTCTTTTCTTGGATATCTATCCGTAACTAAATTGTTTAATGTGCTTCTCTTGGATATCTATCCGTAACTAAATTAAACTCATTTAATTTTCGACTAAAGTGGATTCATAAAAATGCAGCTTAAACAAAAATCGAATGCAATCGAACTTTGAACGACGACTAAAAATGCTGACAAAATGACAAAGTTCGATGCACTCGACAGTCATGGATATGTCAAAGTACTAACTTCCTAAATTCTTAAATATCAAATATCCATGACTGTTACAATTATTATTATTATTATGTATTAACTTGTTCAGAGCCGTATTTATGCACAGGCGCATGAGGCGCAAGCTGGGGCCTCGTAGCTAAGGGACCTCAGATTTCAAATCAGATATCAGTCATTGAAATCAATTTGAAAATTATATTTTAATTTCTAGTTTCTAGTTTTAATTTACGAGTAAATTGTTTTTCAATACGTTTCTAATGTTGAAGTACTGGTGTTGTCATTGTCAATAAGATAATAAAAACCTGCATATTAAGTAGGGTTGCTATTATAACAAAAGGAACTGTTTTCTCTCTACCCGCTAGTTGATAGTTGCTATTTCTACTTGTCTTCAAAGAATTTATGCAATGTTAAAAATTTGCGAAACAAGAAAATCTTACGAATCCTCTCGAAATGTACAAATTTATAAATCAGTGACTAATGCATCTGGAGAACGTTCGTTTTCAGTTTTAAAACGAGTGAAAAATTATTTGAGAAACAGTATACATCAAAATTGTGTAATTTAAGCTTATTGTTTATTGAAACAGAGTTACAAAAATCCATCAATTATGATAATATTGTTGATACGTTTGCTAAGGTAAAAGCGCGTAAAAAGTTTATTTCAGATTATTATTATATTTATAGCCATGTGTGTATTTTCTTTTTTCCTTATGTACCTATACATTATTTTGTTGATTTTTTTTGATCTAATACCAATGTATAAACAATTTAAACAAATTAAAAACATTTTCATATAATAATAATAGGACTAAAACAAATTTTTTTCCACTGACAATTCCTTTTCAGTTGAAGAATATCTGCAAGGGGGCCTCATATTTCAATTGCGCCTGGGGCCTCATATTTCAATTGCGCCTGGGGCCTCATATTTCAATTGCGCCTGGGGCCTTGAAAGAAGTAAATACGGCTCTGTATATATATATATATATATATATCATAAAATAAATAAATAAGTAGATACATATAATGTTATTTTGTAATATTCCAGATTTATGCCATATTTTTTTACATCAAATATCTAACAAGTAGGTTTTACATTTCCTAAATAAAATCACGTTATAAGCTCGAAATTCTAAACATGGTTTCATTTCTATTATCAATTTATATTCATTTATATTCAAAATTTATATATGAATAATTTATTTAAGAAAGAAAATGTAATATTTTCACTCTTTTTTATACAAACATATAAATGTTATATTTATTTTTGTAACAACGAATCATGTCCGCAATTTGAAGTACAGTATTAAAAAAAATGAGTGACTATTGACTACTATTACAATAGGTTAAAATTTGTTCAGTGAATGTCTCGGTTTCCTTTATCTAAATTTTTATTCGTTGACAAATAACGCGGGCTAATAATAAGTAAACAAATTAACATTTTCAGCTCTTATAACTAAATTTATAAAGTTCACTATTTCTTGTTCACTATTCTGTTACGTAGTTGAAAACGTTTTCAAATTTGTTAAAAACAAGATTAAAAGTATATGGGTAAACCCATATATAGACCACTTTGACATTTCTTGGAATGTTGGCAACACTGTATTTTAATAATATTATAATTTATGTGGGCACTAGGAGAAACTTGCATGAAAATTTGATCAAAATCGAATAAATAATGTAGCCACAAGGAATTTTTAAAAAATTTGTGATTTTTTTTTCTCGATAAGTTGGCAATACTGTATTTTGTTAAAATTGCATAATTTATTTATATACTAGGAATAACTTTTATAAAAATTTGATTAAAATCGGTTAAATAAAATGGTCGTAATAAATTTTTAAAAATTTTACTAATTTTTTTCTCGGAAAGTTGGCAATACTGTATTTTGTTGAATTTACATAAATTATATGAATACTAGGTGAATCTTTTGTGAAAATTTGAGTAAAATCAGTTAAATAACATAGTCATAATAAAAATTTTAAAACTTTAGTAATTTTTTTCTAGAAAAGTTGGCAACACTGGATATTAATAAAATTGTATAATTAATGGGAGTATTAGGGAAATCTTTTCTGAAAATTTCATCAAAATCGGATAAATAGTGTAGCCAATATAAATTTTTAAAAATTTTAGTAATTTTTTTCTCGGAAAGTTGGCATCACTGGAAAAAAATAAAACCACATGACCATGTTGGGTACTAGACAAATTTATCCTGAAAATTTCATTAAAATCGGTTAAACCGTCTAGGAGGAGTTGCGGACACAAAATTTTGACTTACGACCGAGCGAGCGAGCGAGCGAGCTAACGACGCACACACATACACCCACATAAACTAAGTTCAGATTCGTCATCTAGGGACTATATGAAGAATTTCTAAACACAAATTATTTTTTTTTGAAAATGTTACAGACACCGTACCAAACGCTATACCACTTTTTCCTTGCAGTCAAAGTGGTAAAAATGTGATCTAGTCACTTATTTGTTACCTAGTAACTTGTTTCTATTTTCTGTTATTTACTCTGTCATTTGAAACAGTTTATCCTGATATAGATGAGCATTGAGTTTCGAAATTGATAATATAAAATTTGGTTAAATTTAAAAAAAAATGGCTTTAGGTTGTAGTTCTGTATTAAATTAAAATTAATTAATTTAATTAAAAATGATACAAATGACATATATAGTAAATAAACAGAACATAGAAACAAGTAAGTAACTTATTTCTATCTTCTAATGGAGATGTACGTTGAGTAAGTCGAAATTTTGATTATTAATAAAAATTAATACTGTACTACAATCTAAAGCTGTTTTATTTTAATATAATTAATTATGAACAATTTTTTACTGTTAAATTTTTTTTGTTTTATTTACTTATTTTGTTACCTAGTAACTTGTTTCTATATTCTCTTTGTATCTGTCAATTGTATCATTTTTCTTCTTGATGAAGATATACGTAGAGTACGTCGAAACATCTATTAATCAATAAAAATTAATACAGAACTAATACCTAAAGCTGTTTTATTTTAATATTTTGTATAATTTCTGAAAAAAATGTCAATATTTTAAAAATTCCAGGTTTATTAATTTAAATGGGACTACTGATAAAAATAAATATAAGAACACAGCTGGGTTTTTGTCTTCCGTATTGTTTGTGACTGATATGAATTTTGCTACCATAACATTTTAAATTAACTAGTAAACAAATTTCTTTTATAAATTTTATTAATTTTGTGTTAAACGTAAGTATTTTTAAAATTAAATTTCAACATAAATTTAAGAAATGAAATAGAAAAACGTGTCTATGTATTTAAATAAAAGCTTTATTTCAATATTACAATGCAAAGAACAACTAAATTTACTTATACGATTGGTTTTACAATAGTAAATCAATTGAAGAAAAAATACTGAATAAAATGAAATTTTATTATTAAATTTTAATCATTTTCCGCATTCTCAATACCGAATATTTCTCTTCAAACTATCATCCATGTCATTGTTCATTCACCATCTGGATCTTGGTTCAAGTCCGTTTGCGACAAGTTCTTTAACTCGATCCGCATAGCGATGCGTGTTTAACGAATGCTCACAAGAACTGACACCGGGGGAAATCATTGCAATCATGCATGTTCGAGATTTTTCACCTATAAAAGAATCCCGTAGTACCTGTGTAAGTTTACTACCACGAAAAACAGCATAGCTCCCTTCTCACTACACACAACGGAGCTATGCGCGCATAACATTAAAATGCGTTTTCTTGCGGTAAAACGGTGCTCCATCGGATGTTGTCCCATATTAAATTATAGCTAAACGTACCTGTTAAACGCGATGCACGCGGTGAGATTCTAACGGTGGAATTGCGCTCTATGGTATCGAACTGTCAACGTTTTTACTTCTTCTGTGTAATTGGTAAGTTTTACATGTTTACTTTTTTAGAGAATTGATTTGAATGTTTCAGATCGCTTGAAATTTTAATTGTAAATGTTTATCTCGAAGATTGAAACAAGATTAACTAAATTCAAGAGGCTTTAAATGCTCAGATAAAAGTAGTCATTGAAAGTAGTTAGTAAATTGTATTATTTTATATGATAATTTAAAACAATTTGACTTTCGTTCTTTCTGAAAGATCAATGACGACAAATAATGAAATAATTAAGTGATACATCTATGAACCAATATATCAGATGTAACATGCCATAAGTAAATGTAGTTTTCTCATATACAAAAATTATAGTACACAAATTAAGTTGTTTTTTTTTTAAGCAACATCTAAATTATACCAAATAAAATACTGATTTGGCCAGGGCCTGATATACGACAAGAGAGTCTCTATTCTAAACTTTTTTAAGACTTTTTCTGGAGCAAAGCATTATTTGAATTTATAGTTTAAAATACAATATTAATTAAATTAAAACACATTACGGACCACAAGCCGCTTGACAAAGTATTGTATGTTAGGCAATATTTACAAATTATAAATTAACAGCTAATGAATGCCAAATATTTTATGGAAAATTTGTAATTAATATTTTGGAGAGCGATTTTTTGTCATTTAGTAGATAAATAATTGATAATATATTGATTTATAATATTTTTGTCAGTTACAAGCGACAGAACAAAAACAACAAAAGAACATCACTACAAGAAGTGAATAATTGTAGATTGACGTACAGCGTAATTAAAAATAAAAGCTTATTTTTAAATTCAAAAATCAGTGAAGCACAGGTTAGATCTGATTCTTAAATTATTTACTAAAAAATAAACATTGATGTAAAACAATTATTGTTTCAAAAATAAAAATTTAATACTCTTTGTAATCAGTATATTATTTTGAATTATTGGATTAAGTGTGTGATTAAAACAGTTTAATTTTTGGAATATAAATTACACAAACATACTGTAGAACGGTTTAACAGTAAATTATTTTTAAAATAATAACATTTTTCGTAAAATTAATATTAATACAAGTTTAGATAAAACATTAGCACTTTTATTTTAATTTTGATAATTAGATAATACTAGAGTATGTAAAATTTGCAAGAAAACAATATTGCATAGAGAAGAAACTCTGTATATAAAACATACGTATGTGTACAATTTGTGGCACATAAAACATATATACATAAAACAAGAGAAAGCAGCATAGCATGCGTTACAAAAAAACCGTAAAGAACCCTTAAAAACCAAAAGAGTTCTTTAAATCCCGGCTTCATACTATATTTTCATAACATGATTCTTTTGTTTCAAAAAATAATTATCATTCAAATCTTGATGACAGAAATGACAGTTCAACATTTCTTTATGTTATTAATAAAAAAATTAATTTATTGTCCATAGTGATCCAGAAAAGAAATGGAGGAAGATAATTTAATTGACTTTGATGGTAAAAATGTTTCTGGAAGTTTATCGAATATTTCAAATATTCCCTTCGATACTGTTTATAAAAGAATTGTAAAAAACGAAGTATCTATAGATTGGTGTACAAGTGAAACTGAACAATTGAAAAATAAAAGAATATTAGTTGGCAAAGAAAATATCAATGTTGGACATTTAGCTTCACCACTTCAATCCCCAGTGAAATTGATTAAAAATAAAAAAATTTCTAAAATTCCACTGTACTTGGGTGGTAAAAAAACAACTGCAGATATTTCGAATAAATCAAACAATTTACTTTCGATGAAAAATAAAGATTATTTAAGTAATACAAATGAAGAATTAAATGTATCTTGTGCATCATCACTGGGACTTCTTGATAACTCTTTATTAAATCAAACTTTTGACGATGTTGCATCATTAAATGTACCTTTACCAGAGTCACCGAAAATCAGTCATAGAAAATAGATCCGTACTGTTAGCAGCAAATGTAGATCTTCCAAAAATCAAGAAACAAATAACTCCTTTGGCGGTGAAATTGAAGAAGAATCTAAAAGTGAAAACTGAAAAGGATCAAATAAAAAATAAAGGACCTATGAAGGCTGTGTTACCCTTGCAAAATATGGTGAAGACTAATGCAACGAAAGAAAATTTAACACCATCAAAAATGCAGATTCAGCATTTAAAGAAAATGAATTCGCCAAATGATCCAAAATTAAACTATCCAACTGCACAATTCAAACCAAATATGAGCAGTAAGAAAATGTCAAAAGCAAATGGTTCGAGAATCAAGCGATCATTTTCATTCCAATCATCTGCGAATTCATCAAATGCCAATATTAGTAATATCAGTTTAAAGTACCGTAGAATACACGATAAGGTTGAAGCAACGATGAACCCAAATTAATAAGTTCTTCCCTTCTGACTGTTTCTTAACTTTAGTCAGATGTCTGAATAGAAAAAAGCAATCATTATACTATTAAAGAATGTATTTTGCAACGCACCCAGTTAAATGATGTTCTAATTAATTATTTTAATTAAATTAATATTAAATTAATTATTTTCTCTGATATATATACATATATATATATATATATATATATATATATATATATATATATATATATATATATATATTTTAAAAATACTTTATATACAGAATATAATACAAAACAAAATCTAAACGAAAATAATCTACTTACATTTTTTTCATCAGATTTTGGAAACATTCTAGTAAATTTGAATAATAATATCTAATTCCATCTAAGAAATTTTATAATAAATAATATTATTAAGAGTTTGCTTTCTGAGTTATGATGCTTCGTCGGCCGAAACTGAAATTTATTTATATCAAAAGCCGTTCAAGAATAATTCTGTAATATTCAGCATTCATAATTTAATCTTCCCGAATAAATTTTCAACGACTGATATAGCTTGCGCTAGCAAAAAAAAATGAGAACATCATTTTCGCTCTATATTTTTAAACTTGCAACTTTTTTAGCTTTAAAAAAAATCAATAAATATAGCCGACTATAAAACTAGTGCTATCAATCTTCTGTGTTATTTTCATTCATTTACAAACATATTTATAGTATTTTAACTGGAGATTTTTATTCATTTTAACTACCTGTAATTTGACACAAATGACAGGTAAATAAATTAAAAATTGATAAATTAATTTTTATTTTGAAATAAACGCTCAATTAGTTGATCGTTTCGCATTTTTTTGTTAAATAATATTTCTAACATTTTATCTGTTTTATATATAAAAAAAAAACAAATACAATAAAATCTTTTTATCTGACACATGCATGACCGGCATATAGTTTAACACGAACGTTATTATATTCTAATGTATTTAATGAAACTAAAATTCAATTAATAAAACTAACAAACAAAAGTAATTTACATGTAGAATAAAATATAAACAGTTTCTTGCTATTGTTTATTGCTATATATATATATATATATATATATATATATATATATATATATAAAACAATTATGGAGTTAGTTAAATCAGTTTATTTTGTCAAAAATGAAAAAAGCGAGTTGTACTTTGAAAATATAATATTTAGGTGGTAATTCAAATTCAATATATTATTTTAAATGATTAATTTACAATAAAATATTTTTAATATGAACAAACTATAATTTTATTAATAGAATTAAATTGAACTAACCCGCTCCTAACAAGTAAATAAAACTAACCAAATATTATTTTCTTGTAACATCTAACCAATAACATAACCGCACATTTAAACCAACCTAACCTTAAAATAACCACCCCCCAATAAAAATCGCCTATATAGTTGACATAAATAAACAAAAATATAATAACCTCTAAGGACAGTGTATGCTCAAACATTCCTGATTATTTTCCATAAATAACAACGCCAAGTTTGCCAACCAAAACAAACAATTATTAGCACATCATACAACAGGGTTTTGGTTCCACTTAAGAGGACCTTCAGCTTCCATCAGTTGCGCTAGGCAGGTCCTTTTCGTGCCAGCAAAATGGCCTCAAGTCATCGTTGGTTGCCAAACAGTACCCCCGTTAACCTGCCATAACTCAATCAGAGTACCTAACCTAACCAACAAATAATTCAGGAGCCTAATTGCGCCGACTACACCATAGTCAGTGTTTGTCTATTCACGGTTCATCAAACAGCTCATTGTCTTAACGTCATAAATTCAATTTTGATCGGTCACTATAATTGCGTTCAATTGATCACAACGTTTCTTTTCATGCCATACAGTTAAGCAGAAATTTCGATTATTTTTTGTACCGTAGTTATTATCGAACAAAAAAACACAAAATAAAATCGTTTCATTTTTATCAATAGTTGTGTTTGTGTTTTTAAATCGTATTATTAATATATAATTAATATTACAGTTAGGAATGGCAGCATCACATTTCTCCTAACTAAATAGTTAAAATATATAACAAGTTAGTTTGCGGAACATTATCATTTTAACGTGTAATTGTTGCACAATTCCATATTCTCGTAGCATAGACTATAGCCATCTTTTGTTAGTATCATTTTTTCACAAATATTACAAATTATTCACTAATTATTCACTTTCTGCATGCCCTTTTTATCATATATTTCTTTCAAGTAATAAAAATATTGAAACCTTTTAATTTTTATTATATTATTGCATAATTACAATAAAATAGCAACATAGCCGTTTCACACAAAGAATAAGTTCAGTTCAAACCTAAATAAAAATTAAAAATCCGACTCAACCAATATTTTCCAGCTCCCTATGTTTCAAAAATTTCCAAAGCTATTCGATTGCCGGTATTCACCTTAAAATATATTAAAAATCTCATGAAAATTGGTGCAGTCATTTTGGCGTAATGCGAGTCTGATAGATAGTATTCAAATTTATTCATATCATACATACATACATATACAATCACGCCATGTACCCAAAAGAGTGTGGCATAAACTCTTTTCATCATTCCGAAATCAGTCGCCTCCAAACATTGGATGAATCCACATTCATAATTCCTCTCATACATGCTTTTTATTCCTACTACTTGGAAACTTTTGCTCACGCAAAACACTCTCAATCATACCACTCCAACTACTCATCGGACGTCCACGCAAACGTATACCATCAAACGTATAATCATTCAAATAAATCTTTTTAACCAATCGTTTATTAGACGCATTTGCTCAACATGACCGAACCATCTTAACTGACTAACACCAACTTTTGCTACAACATTTTTTTCAATTTCACATTCATCATACACTAATCTATTTCGTACCCGATCTCTCCTATTTACACCACATACCTCACTTAAAAATCTCATTTCCACAGCAGTCATTTTCCGTTTATGCTTTTGCAACCAAACCCAACATTCACTACCATACATCAACGTAGGCATCAAAACTGCATATCGATTATACAAAATTATAAATAATTAACAATAAAGTAAGCATCATTGATTTAATATCGGATAAATATTGTCAATTTGAAGAGCTTCTTTATTTTAAAATAAACAGTGTTAAAAAGCTTCTGCCGAACTATAGCACTAGATTATAAAACAAGTACATTATTTGCCTAACCTTTCTACGAGCATTTATGCATCCCCAAGCCCGGAACTGGTTAATAGCTCGTCGCACCCCTAGAGAATCCCGTGGTGTAAATACAAGAGAACGAGAGTACAACAGCACGACTGATAATAAAATGGGTGTTACGACGGGCATAAAAATCTTTGCCAGTTTAGGTGGATTTTATACGTTTTATTGTACGAAAAAAAAAAAAAACCGGGGGAAAACTGAAAAATTATTGTCACGTATGCCAGCAATGTTTTGTTACTGGCATTGGTCATGATTTCAGTTTTATTCACGAGTTTTCCATTTTATTAGATTTATTTATGATATAAACAAGAGATGTGTACAATACTTATTAACCGAAATAAATCGTAGGTAATATAAACTCACGTTATCAGTAGCGGACAACCAGCCCGGACAAAACAAATTTTTTTTTTTTTGAAAAAGGAGAAATTTTGCTATTTTTACAATATTAAAAATACATTAAAACACTTTTGTATTGAAAGAAAAAAAATGCATTTTGAAAAACGTAGTTTTCATCTGAAAAGGTATTCACTGTAATTTCAAACTTTTTAATTTTATTGTAATGTTAATGCCAACGAAAGTATTAAAATTGTATAATTTATGATAATAATTTTATTAAAAATATTAAAAATTATATTGCTCTTCTTATGATATTAAAAATATAGTGTTATTTAAAAAAATATATTAATGATATCAAAATTATAAACTAATTTTCTTGCATACTTATATTTTTACATATATATAATGATATTTCTTTTATGTGATATTTTAGTGTAACCTATAAACATAACAAAAAATACAGTGTTTCTAAATAATTTCCTATTGCACCTATTTACACAGACCACTCTTAATAAAATGAGAAAAATTCTGAGCGTACATTATAGTTATTTAGTTTTATCTACACGAAAGCATAAATTATACTCCTATTATTTTATTCAAACTAGAAATAAATATAAAAAAAAGAAAAGATATAAAAATACAAATATCAATATAAGTTTTAATAGTTAATATTAATTAACAAAAACAATTTTTTTTTACACATTCTTTCTATACCCTAAACAAAATATAAAACATGTTTAGTTTTTCTAAGTGAAAAATCCTTTGAAATGTCTTTTATAATTAACGTGTTCAGATGTATTTCCAGATATATTTCACCAAATAAACATATTTTAGTATAAAAAGAAAATAATTACTTAGTGAATCAAGTTTTAATTACAAGCTCAAAAGCCATATTGATTAAAACAAAATTAGAATTAAACAAAACAAAGCATTGATTTTTTTTTGTTAATTACTTCAAAAGTTTTATAAAGTGAATTCTACTTGAAAACTAGGCAAAAAAAATCCAGAAAAAATAAATATTCGTAAATACTTTTCATTTTAGAAAACAAAAGATGTCTAGACAGCAAGCTTTCAAACAAATGAAAACATAATTTTACATATAAATACAAACAATTTTGTTTTTAAATATGTGCAAAACATTCAAAAATTTTAAACTTCATTTTTATTATCCAATATTTTTACTTTCACGTAAATACACCTAATAATATGAAAATTATTTAAACTTTCAATGTTCAGACTACCAGATTTTAATTTATAACAAACATAGATGGCGACTGTAAATAGTTGTCAAAATATTTATTTAGTCAGAACTAATCTGATAATAGCCACTTAACTAAAATAACTATTTCATAGATAAGTTTTCAATGAGTTATATTAACTATGTGTTTGACATTTGTCCATCACATAGTTTAAAATCATTAATATCACCATATTTTCAATTTATTACAATCAGAAGAACATAAAGTACTCAGATGAGTTTTAACAATTACGTTAAATTACTCTTGGTAACCCAAGCTGCGTGGTACCTATGGATACTATAATAGTATATTATCCAAAAAGTACATACATACAGAGATACACAATCAGGCCATGTATTCAAAACGGTGTGGCACAAACTCTTTTCATCATCCCGAAATCAGTCGCCTCCAAACACTCCTATCCAAACAAGCAACTTTCGCTTCATCCACATTCATAATTCCTGTCATACATGCTCTTTTATTCCTACTACTTGGAAACTTTCGCTCACGCAAAACACTCTCAATCATATCACTCCAACTACTCATCGGACATCCACGCAAACGTATACCATCAAAATCATTCAAATAAATCTTTTTAACTAAAAGTTCATTAGACATTCGCTCAACATGTCCAAACCATCTGTACCATTCAAAAAGTATATATTATGAAAACAAAGTAGGATTATACTTTTCTACAACTATACAATGAGAAATTACACTGTTTGTTCTAACATTTATCAATTCAAAATAATTACAATATTTAAATAGTGTATTAGTCATAATCGCTAGTTATTTTAGTTAGGTTTAACTAAAAATAATTGCATATTTTTTCCAGAGTTAAAAATATGTAACTTATTACAATTTTTTATTACTAGACATTATCAAAAAGTTTAATTTATATACATTTGACAACTGAAAGACAAAAGATATTTTTTAATCATTTTGCTATACTTAATATAAATGAGAAAATCCTAAACTAACAAAGTTCTTTTTGAACGAGAATTAAATATTAAAAATTTTCAAACAAAATTAACCTTTGCCCGGAGACAAGTTCGTCATTTGTGACTCTACGTCTACGTACACGAATACAAACCAAGTTTCTCTGCCAAGAAAAGACAAGTTTATAAATAATGTCATTATCTATCCTGCTTGAACAATCTTCATTATTTAATTTAATTAAACAGCTCATTAAGATAACAAAATGTCACAACGTGTAGTCGCCGTCGAGACGATTCGCGAATACCCAAGCAACCCACTTGTCCCTAAAACCCCAAATGGATCCAACTCAAATTTAACCCTTGCCAGAACGGGACACCACTCGCTATAAAGATGCCAGCCAACGAAATGCATCGCCAAATAGAAAATAAAAATAGTGAATAGCAAAATGGGCGCTCGACTGCTGCAGCGGCCATCATGAAAGATAGTTTTCAGGAAATGGTCTAAAGCGCTGAAAAAGTTACAATCGCCCTGCCAGTGTTGTTGGTATGTAGTAACGTAGTTGATGCTGGAAATGTGCCACATTCATTTTTTTTTTTTGTTTTTTTTGTATCGCCATTTTTATTCAACTTACTATGTAATAATGTAGTATTTAATGGCAAAAAATAAATTTATTCATGCAGTGCAATATTTTACGACAAAGTTGGCAGTGAATTATTTAAAATATTTTCTGTGATAGCGACGATTATGAACGCATTTCTAAATTCAAACAAATAATGAACAAAACTGTTTCAATACAAGAAAAATTTTGTACATTCATACGCCCATACGTGCATACATCTAAATCCCAACTTTTTACCGCAAGGGCCAGATTGAGATTTAAATCCATTAAATATTAAAATTTAAAATTTCAAAGAATTAGTAATTTCAATGATTTTAAAATTAAAATAATGCCAATAGAAATGCAATTCTTTTTCGAAATAAATATTGTTTTTAATTAAATAATTGATAAAATTAAACTTTATCATAAAAAGAGTTATAAATTATTCAATTATTATACTAAAGAAATAAAAATTGTATATTTTTTAGAAAAAAAATTGAAAAATGTAAAATTTATGTATATAACGTTCATAAATTTGCTATACAATTTAATAATTTTTGAACTATTTATAGAAAATTTATAGAAAATGTATTTATTTTAAAATGCATTTCCTGAAATTATCCTGTTAATATAATGAAATTGTTATAATTTGTCATTGAATCACAATTTGAAAAAAAATTGTTGCAATGATATTATATACTACATAAACAAATGCAGTAAAACTATCTCATAAATAAATTTATAGATAATCCTAAACTAACCAGTCATTCGAAATTACTCTAATAAAAATGATATACTCGTAAAGTAAAATTATATTAAATTTATAATAAAAATATCGAACAAAAAATAAACACGAAGTATCAGAATTAACATTTAATATAATTTCTTCGGTAAATATTTTGCAAAACTTTAGTTAGCAACTTTACATCGAAATATAAATATAAAATTCGCATCTAATTCCTGTACCAAACAAATAATTTACAAGCTTGAAAAAGTGCAAAAAATAAACAATTATATTACAAACCAAATACCGCAAAAAAAAAACCGAAAAAGAAAAATCCTTTAATACGGTAACGAAAACCAGCAAACAAAAACGGTAAAAAAGTTGGACAAAAATTCTTCTACTTCTCCCAGGACCAGGACATTGTAGAAAAGCTGTCAGACGCTCTGTACCAAACTCACAAGCCAAGCCAAGCCAAGCCAAGCCAAGCCGGTCCAAGGAAAAACGAAAATTTAAATTGCAAAACAGACGAAAACCGGCCGGTTGACGCTGGTAGAAGAAGAAGAGTTACATAACGGGTAACCGCTTCGCCCCCCTGCCCCCCTGTTGCCCACAAATAACGCTCAGTCAGCGGACGTTAATAAAATAAAGCTTAAAAGAGCGATTTCAGTCGTGTGAACACAAGAGTTTTCGCTGTAAGAAATAATGTATAATAAAGGTTTCTCTCATCCTAACAAGAATTCTTATTTTTTCGAGGATTTTTATTATAATTCTTACGCCTTTTATAAACTTGCTTTTTTCCTGGATACTAAGTAAACCAGTAACGAAATGTTAATTTGATAACTTTACACTTCCTTTCATGTGAAATAAATCAAGAAAAAATTTGCAATTTACATGAACGTGAGCTAATGAATAAATTGAAAGTTTATCATGTACAAGATGCACTGGCGGATTAAAGGAAAACTGTCTGGACGACAGTCAAGACCCCCAGTATTTTAGGGTCCCCAGATTTTAATTTTATTTAATAAAATTATAGTTCATGAACAAATATCTAGTAATAATATTATTATTTAAATTCTGGTGTGATTGTCACTCGAACTAAATACTTTTACTGTTTACATAAATAAGGTACAAATAAAAATAAGTTACCTGTAATATATACATTTTAATGAATTAATTGGCGATATGGATCAGATGAAATAATTTGAACATTGAATGTTTACAAATTTTATTGAACGTTTCAGCTAGAAATCCTAGCCATCTTCAGCTATCATCTAATACATTAAATACATTAATACTATTACAATAATAATACAAGTAAAAAATATGTTAAGAAAATTACATACCATGTTTTAAAATTTTTGAAAATCAATAAGTCACATGTTTAGTTACTGATTTTCAAAAATTTTGAAACATGGTATGTAATTCTCTTAACATATTTTTTACTTGTATTATTATTGTAATAGTATTAATGTACTTAATAGCTGTATTTTTTTACCAAAAAATTAACTCAGGTCAGTTGCCAAGTGAAGTGAGGTGAAACAAAGTGAAGTAAGTTGAGTTGCTTTAGAAAGAACAAGATATTCAAACTCTAGCAAGAGAACACGAATAAGTGACAATTTAATGAATATTCAATTTGAATTAATTGATTACAATACCTGTTTCATAAGTAATTTCGTATGACATCTTTCGCGGCTAACCTTAAAAACAGCAATAACGATATAAACTTAACCCCTACTACTTAACTGAGTATCTCACTTCATTTTGAGATTATTTTGCGGGTGCAGCAGAATCGGTAAGAGGGGAAGGTATCCAACTCAGTTTGTCGTAGCTCAGTTAAGATAAAAAAAATAAGTATTATCTGAGTTTATCTGAAGTAAGCTGAGATCTCAGTAAATTTTAGGTAAAAAGAATACAGCTAATGTATTAATTTATTAATAGCTGAAGATGGCTAGGATTTCTAGCCGAAACGTTCAATAAAATTTGTAAACATTCAATGTTCAAATTATTTCATCCAATCCATATCGCCAATTAATTCATTAAACTATACATCATACAATTTGTTTGTAATATATACAATAACATAAAATTAAATGTGTACAAGTATTATAGAATGTCTAATTAATTTAAAGGTCAATAATAAGAATATGATTCCTTTTTATTAGTGAACAGAAATTAGCTTAATATAAGAACCCCGAAACAATTTTAGTCAAAAGCCCAGTGCAAGTTTAATCCACCACTAGCAAAATGTTCCTAGAGTCATAAAAATAACGTAACCAAAATACAATATAGGATTTTTCCAAAGATTACTAATTTTCAAAAATTAACTCTTTCGGCCGTTACTTTGTGAAATTTCATATTGAAATAAATTAATAAAACACTTTTTAACTTTGATAATTTCCCACTTTAAAGTGTGAAATTATCAAAGTTAAAAAGTGTTTTATTAATTTATTACTAATTTTCTCAAAAATATTGTATTTTGCTCGTTAAAAATTTTTTTGGAAAATCTTTTATTTTGTTCACCATTTTTTTTTTTTAAGTTTCAGAAAATTTGTTTAGTTTATGTATCCAGGTGGGTTTAACAAATTAATTTCATATCTAAAGTTAATTAGCATTCAGAGATTAATATTTATCTTAACTTGGCATAACTTTTATCAATTCGTGCTAAAGCAAATCACTAATTTGTTCGTAGAATATTCGTCACGGATAGGCATAAATTACCCCAAGATAAGTAAAAACATCAATTTCTATGGCCCGATTGCATAAAGCATTTTTAAACGATTTGTAAGTTAACCAGCTCGTTAACTTTCCAACTGACCAATCAATGAAGCGATTGAAAGATAGTTGACAACTTAGCTGCTTCGTTAACTAATTGATTAAGTTAATATTGTTTTGTGCAACCGGAACTAAATACAGATTTATACTTAAACAGTGGATTAGTAACTAAGATATGAAGCTATAAATGTTCCCAACCACACTACAGAATCATATTTTATACAGCTAATATAAAACTCTTTTCATCTTTTAATTATACCTACATTAAAACTTGAAGTAATGCGTAAAACATGCATAAATACGTATAATATACATAAAATTAATTTAATGACTCCGAATGAGTGTTATATATGAGAACTGCTTGCGTTCCATATATAAATGTATCTATGTATGTGTTTCAGTTAATCGGAATTACGTCAACTGGAACTGTTATATAAATTTAACGATAATTTAACCTGACAGTTGTGTACTATATCTCTAAAATAAACGCAAATATTGCATTTAACTTCACTTTATATTATTGTTGCATGCTAATATAGATATTCAAAAGCATTACTATAAATGCGTTATTATAATTTAAGCACCAATTTGTAGGTTAGATTTATCAAATAATCATTTTATAGATCATAAAATTTATGTATTATAAATTTGTATGTATATGCCATAAGCATATTAGTTAAATATACCATACAACAAAAAACTTACGCTCTCTATACAGAAAGCCAACGTATTGTAAAATTTACAATAGTGAAAATTATCAGTCATTTTACAATATGTCGAAATATGGCAGTTATTGTTCAAATATCAAAATATAATAATAATAATTTATTTATACAGCAAACAAACAGGTCAATTAAGCCTAATTACACATTTACAGGGTTATCTGCAATACAATGTCTATAATATATGCAATCCGATATTTATAATTATATTTATACTTTCCCCTCATACACATTTTTAATACACACACACACAGTAAAAATATTTGACGTTTTAGATTTAAATTTAAAACAAAAGTTTACAGGAAAAATTACAGTAGTTTTTACGTATGTCTTTATAGTTGATACACCTTCTACTATTAGAAATAACGTTACATTTCAAATAATTACAATTACAAAAAAAATTCAATTCATTACTAAAATTTTCCACCTATAACGCATTTTTTTTATGTTAATCTTTTAAATTTCTATATTACGCCGTAACTGTACTTATACATATAATGCACATCATTTTAATGTTACATACATACACAATCACGCCATGTACCCAAAAGGGTGTGGCACAAACTCTTTTCATCATCCCGAAATCAGTTGCCTCCAAACATTCCTATCCAAACAAGCAACTTTCGCTTCATCCACATTCATAATTTCTCTCATACATGCTCTTTTATTCCTTTTATTTTAATGTTATCTGATGAAATTCAAAAGTATCTAACCTATAATAGTATCGGTATCGGTTTTAAGATAACTGTCATAAAAGCAAGAATAGCCAGTTAAACTAAAACACCCAAAAACCGAGCTTGTAATATAAACCATTAAATTTATTTGAAAAAATGGCCATATAACAAAAAATATATATATTATATTATATATATATATATATATATATATATATATATATATATATATATATATATAAATAGATGTAATGCCATCCATGCGACAAACAATAACACCAACTTAATCCAACGCCAACTATCAAAAACTTCGAGCAAACAAACAAACATCAATATAAACATTATCCCATAATTCCACTTCTTTTATCTGGCAGCCAGCATTCATCGCCACGCCACGCATCCCGAACGAGACAAAAAAAAAACGAAAGAAAGACTCGCAAAAGATCAAAAAGTAACTTTTTCGTTACACGGCTTGGCCGGGAAACGTGAAAACGTGGCGCGGTAATAAATCAGAAAACTGCATTAAAACTTTCCAAGTGTTTTTCATTAGCGTTAAGAACCACATTTATAATTCAAGACAAAGCTGGGCCCGTGAACGGACATTTTAGGGGTCCACCGGATAGGACTGAAAGAGAGACTTTGGACTTTTGGAACGCAAGGGTAATGTACCCCAGATGACGGAATGGCTGACCGCAGAATTGGTTATTGGCCCTAACGAACGTCTCGTTCAATAGTGCAAAAACAAAATAGACGCCGAAATATTGCTGCTTACAAACTTATAATATTATTAAGAGTTTGATATGAATGTGAAATAAAAACTAATGTACAATTTAATTAGATTACATTTATAGTTGTAGTTACATTCAAACATAAATAGGATAATAAAATTTATGGAAAAATACTACAAGTACAATTTTAGTCATAAATAAAAATAGAGCATTTAAAAATAATGGCATAGCACGCATTTACCTTAGATAAAATATTAGCATTTTTAAAATATAATTTTTAAATAAAATATAATGGTTTATTTATATCTAGGATTGTTCAACTGTTTTTTTTATTAACAACAACATGTAAATGATAACAACAAAATTTTGATATATTTATTACGTTATTATAAAATATTGGCTGAATTAAAAAATATTATATTTTAATATTTCATGTTTATTACAAACTTGCTTTTAACTAGAATTTTCTGGACTGGTATGACGTTTCGCCATACATCATAAATGGCATCCTCAGTGCTTGGTAACTAAGGATATCATCTACGATGTATGGCGAAACGTCTGCGACGAGAATAAATCGATCACGGCATTACCAGTCCAGATAAAAATTATTATTATTAGAATCATATTTTATAATCCAAATTTTACTCATTTTCACAGACAGAAAATATAAGTTAGACCAATATAATAAATTTTTACCAAAACTTTTTGACAGTTTTCCGATTTATAACAGCAGTTTCACAAAGCGAAACTATATGAGTTAAATAATTGAAAGTAAAAACAGAACATCTAAATTAGGTTTGTACTTTAAAATATTTAATTTAATTTTAATATTTCCTTCATTAGATTCATCCATATTACAAGGTAAACTATTTTTATCAACTGTTGTAAATAAACTTATTTTTAAATTCACAATTTTCTGAACTTGAAACAGTGAATGATATGCTTTTATGTACTTAAATTAACAAACAAACCTGTCAAAATATCTGCATTTGTATATTCAAATAATTACACTAATAGCAATTCGAACAAAAAAAAACTTTAAAAAAAATATTTTTTATTAGCTATAACTGAAATGAGCATAATATAAAACAATGTTCACAACAACAAAAAAATAAATTAATATGACATTTCTGTGTTATTTTATAACTTCATAAACCGACATATTTCATTAAAAACAAAAACATATAGGTATAAATATGTGGAAAAACTCTCTGTTCCGCATGTATCACCAAAATTAATTAATAAAAAGGCAAGCAAATTGCTTTGATTAATTAAAAATTCACAAATAACATTTTGTATATATTTGTATATACGCAGCGCAGCAATATAGAATATAATTACAATCATAAATTTTCATTTCAAATTACTGGATACGATATATTGATTGATTTTATATATTTCATTATTTACTTATTGAATTGTAACAATTATACGTTTTCATAGAGAAGTCTCTATTTGAAGTTCATTTAATATTTATACAAGTTCCTTCAGTACGATACAAAAATTTCTTAATAAATATTAAATTAATTTAGATGTTTCAAATACTTTTCTTATACCGGTTATCCGCGAAATAACTTTTTTATTTATAAACATAATGTTATAAAATTTTGAAAGTGGCTATTTATACATACGGTATGTATACGCAATTGGTACAGTATTTTTACGTAATTGGCTATTTAGGGTAGGTTAGGTTAGTAGGTTGGTTTAGGTTTTTTTTTTTGTTAGTATGTATAAATAGCCAATTGCGTATACATACCGTATGTATAAATAGCCTCATCCTAAATTTTACACTGATAAACTTAGTCACAGGGATCACAGAGTAAAATATATTTCACTAAAATATCGTTTTCGGTTTTAAATGAAACACCCTATATAATTTAACATACATATTTATATGTAATAAGCAAAAATCACTATTGAACTGTAATTATTTATAAAATGTAAAAAGTCAAAAAATCGCTTGTTTCACTTTGTATTTAAGAACCACATTTTCTTTAACTAATTTCTAAATTTCTTTGCGACATGAATTCCAAAAGTTTTATCGAAATAGTTTTATTATACAAAGCTGAAAGGATGCATTTCAGTTTTTGCAATATATCCGCAACGATACGAAAAAATTTGTCGTTGTAGCAAAATAGCAGCAGTCCGTATAGAGTCAGAGAGTCATATAGGCAAGATGCCAGCCATACCATAGCCACTTGTGCATACACAAATATAACCATTCCTTGATATTTATGCAACCAATAACGTTGCATCACTATGCCGTTCGCATAGCGTGCCATGCACCCCTCACTCGGGGTTGCAAATGTTATGTGCTCATAGATAAATGCGGGGTTGGCTTCAGAGTTTTGCATAGCAAAAGAAGAACGATACAATTCCGGTTCTTGCATTGATAAAATTCTCATTGATTGTGATTTGTCTACTGAAATTGTGATCTGTAATTGTTATGTTGAAGGACAGTCGCAGAAGAAAATATTGCGCAGTTACAGATATTTTCAAATATTTTCGATTTCATTATATAGAATTTTCTGAGCTAGTATGCCGTGGTAAATCTATCCTCGTCGCAGTAGATGGCATCCTCAGTCAGCAAGCACTGAGAATGCCATTACTACAAGAAGATTACTATATAATTAAACATAAAAAATTATTTTGTTCACTGCATGTCAGCTGTTACTTATAAGTATATTACTTGGGATACTCTATTGGAAAAATAATCGCAACGTGATATCAAAATAAAAAATACTTTTAACTTTTGACTTCACGCTGTTAAATGCATAAAAATTGAGATTAATATTTAAATTAAACTAAAATTATAGGTATTTTACAGTACATTTAGAGAAAATGTTATCATTCAAATCTATTATTAAAATATCTTCAAAACTGTAGTTCACGTAAGTTGAAATTCCAAGATTGAATTCCAAGGGAGAGATATAATACATTGCGAAAACTTGTCAGTGTTGAAATCAACAAGAGGAAAATCGCTAAGTTTTTCGCGATAGTCCGAGAGGATTCGAGGGTGTGCTAAGACCACTATCAGCACGTTACAAAAACCGCCGGACACGTCTGATCGCCCTGACGAATTGATTTTCACATGCGTCGCGCGCAAAAAGGCAAAAAAATCCGAAAAACCGACGGCAACGGCGAAGGGTCGGACAAATCTATTCCACACGAGAAATTAAACGACGCCTGCGCGCATGCGCATACGCCCCCTGTACTCGTTCGAAACAAGAACAACTTTATCAATTATAACATTAGATTACTTGAGCGTGATCCGAGATCCGAGTCTCGCTTTTCGCTTCCCGTCCGTTTTGCATATTCATAAATTATAATGCGATACGAAAAAAAAAAGCAAGTCCGGCGAACAAGCGGGACAACAAAAAGAAAATCAATCGCAGAATCTAGCCAACAAGGAGTCGACTCTTTGTTTCTCCTCTTATTGTTATTTCACGCTCTTGTCTGATGAGCTTAAAACTATAACTCAACGCTTTCATATGGGCCTGATTTGCATACAAAAAAATATATTTGTCGCTTTAATTTACTGCACTGTTTGTCTGTATATTGTGGACCAAATTTATTACGAACATTTATTTAGAAGAAATACAGTATAAAATTTGAATAGAATCAAATTTGTTATATTATTAATTATATCAAATTTGATATGCCATTCCGTATTTCTTCTTCTTTATTTTTTCTTGTATAATAGAAATTCATCTAAATTTAGCAATTTTTATTTCTAAACATTAAAAAGAATATTTCAAAAGCATATACATTTTTGATAGTTGAACATTAATATTTATAATAAACTATTATTATAAATAAAACTATTATTATTTTTTCAGGAAATCAGTAATATTTCTGTACATACTAAATAATATGACTAATTCATGTTACTGAAAAAGAAAACTATTTGGTTTTTGTAATAATTACATAGGCGAATTTGATCATTTGAATTTTATTTGAATATTTGATAAAATGATGGTAAAAACAATGAATTATATTTTTTTCTATATATCTAAAAAAACATAAGTGAATTTTGTTTGACCATAACTAAATTGTGGTTGCATTTCAGAATATACTTTACAATTTTTCACAATTATTACCAATCTACATCAAATAATATTTTAGAAGCAGAATATAAGTAATCTAGAATTTAAATAAATATTAACGTAGTAAAAAATCTTTGAGAACTCATTTTATTAAAATAAAAAAGCTTTAGGTTCAAGTTCTGTTTTATTTTATAAAAAAATTGAAGTTTCGATGTGCTAAACGTATATCATTATCAGGAAAATATATCTAAAAATGACATAAATAATAAACAAACAAAACATAGAAACAAGTTACTTGGTAACAAAATACAAGTAACTGGATTATAAAATTTTATAATTTATTAAAGAAAGAAAGCCAGATTTTATTTAAATTATAACATCAATCAATTTGAAGGCACTGATTTAAATGATATTTGGCTTTCGTTAATTAATAAATTATAAAAATTTTGTAATTAAGATACTTGTATTTTGTTTGTTTCTATGTTTGTCATTTGTATATTTTATTCTGATTATACACATTTAGTATATCGAAACGTCGAATTTTGATATAAAATTAAACAGAACTTATACCTATTTTTAATTTTAAATAAATATTATTTGATAAATTATAAAACAATGTAATTTATAGTCTCTAGTTAATACCTTGATATTATCAGTAAAACAAATAAACATTAGTTATTTCAGCACATTTATGTTACACATCCAGATACTCTGAAATTAATTTTGTTCATTATATGTAATTTTTGTAATTTACTATTGTAAATAACAAAAAAAAAAAACAGTTGTTATGAAAGGCAGTTAGTAAATACAATATTTTTGTATGAATGGTCGCGAGATCGTCTCATAGCTGGGGAGAAAATAAATGGACAGCATCTGGCAACTAGAAGCAGAACAGAGCCGAGCAGAAGCATGTAACAGTGGTAACCAGCTGGTGATGCTGTGACCAACACACGCACGATTCCCATTCCTATCCTATCCTGCCCCGGCTCCGGCTCCGGCACCGCCGCGCCGTCCTGTCGACCCAAGTGAATAGAAACGGAAACAGGAAGAGAAACAAGAACGCAATATAAGAGACGGTGGTCGCGTTTCGTACTTCATAACGCAACAGCAATAAGCACGCGTGCTGCTGCTGATGCTGCTTGGGTGTCGTGATCTTGTTCCTAAGGTTGCATTTACATTTGTGGTCATTATGAAAACATTATATTTATTAACATTGTAAAAAAAAACATCTTTCTAACTCATTATACAAAAATAAAAAAGCTTTACGTTTAAGTTATGTTTTATTTTTAATTAAAATTCGATCTTTCGATATACTAAACGCATATCATCGTCAGGAAAAAATATATACAAATGACATAAAAAAAAAAACTAGCTAATAAAATACATGTGTAGTTGATAATACCGGCCGATTGTTTTATGATTCATAAAAAAATTAAATTATTATACAATAGTTATTAATTTGAAATAAAAAAAAAAAAAAAAGAAAAAATTTGCCTGAATTACGATTGGATTAAAAGTGGAGCAAAATTGAAGTGTGTGTTGTAAATAGTTCCTAGTTTCCTGCAAGGCCGTCGTTTGAAAGAGAAAACGAGGCCGAAACAGGCATCACGTCACGCACGTCCTCCCTTGGACCATGGCGTCGAACAGCACGAATGCACTCAATCCTCGCCCGCTCACTATCTTTCATTTCATTTGGTTGGGAGGTCTGGATCGGGAATCGGGAGTCCGGAGTCAGAGCAGCACACACACACACACACACAACTACATCGCATTACGATCCATTCGCGCTAACATTTACTGTCGCCTGCTGCCTTACTGCTACCCCTATATTACTTTTATTATTTTCTCGTCTACCTAACCTTAAATATCGCCCTATGATACTTTTATTAGCTACTATTATACTATTATTCATTTCTACTTCTTTCATTTCGGTTTTATACCCGGCTTAATAATAAATTATTGAAAGTTTATTAGAAATTCTGTACCACGTACATTGGAAAGAAAATGTTAAAATTGCATTGAAGTTAATTTTTAAATTAGCATGATTTGCTTGCTTAATATAAACTTAATATCTTATAAAAGAACAAAACAGTAAAATAATACATTTTATAAGGTTGATAACTGCAAATATTTTATTGTATCAGTACTCGTACAGCCAAGAATGGAACTTGTAGTTTTTAAGACTGATACCATAAGATCAGTTTTAATTTTACTATTAATTAATACTACTCTTAGGACAATGTAGGTGGCAATTGTTGTAAAATCAGGACTAAACAATGGAATTAAACAATACACTAAGAAACTTACCTTAGGATTATTACATATATATATATATATATATATATATATATATATATATATATATGTTAAGTTTTCATTCTAATGTACAAAAGAGTGTTTACAAAACCAAATATAAAAGAAACCAATATACACTAAATGACAATAACAACATAGACACAACAATAATAATTCATACACTAAATAACAAAAACACACTAAGACGTAAATATTATTGATAGGACATTCGACAATGTAAACTTTTGATGAGACGAAAACATTTTCAGAATGTTAAGCATATTCACTCTTCAGATAGCTGTTAAAGTAATCACTGCTTAATAAGAATAAAATATCTCTACTATACTTGTGTTGTGTTTTATTTAATTAAATTAAAACCCATATTCCTAACAGGTTATGGTGCCCAGGCAACGTAAATTAAAATTAATAATTAAATATAATTAATATAAACTATTTAACAATAAAACACGGATACTTTCAATATAGTTTTAAATAGTGTGTGCGTGTGTTCTGTTAATAATTACAAGTTATAAAATAAAGCAAAATGGACATAAAAGTTGCTAAAAGAAATATTCAATCTTTTAATGGTGAAAAATATAGTGTGAGGAAGTTTATAGTGAAATCTTTATTAACAGAACTTGAAGTGCTTAATGTTGTGACGAACCCGATTCCTGAAGAAATACTACAGGAGTGTACAAAAGTGACCCAACTGCCAGAAACACAATTATCGAATATTCGAATATTCATTTTTGGGATTTGCAAAGCACGAACATGCCAAATTAGAAGAAATAGACGTAGTGTCTTATCTTTTATAAACTTTATCATCATTTCAATGATGATGTGATAACAACACAAGAAACATTACTTGAAGATAATTTAAATATTACTTTTGTGAAAATTAAATTATTAAACTATGAAGTTAAACTGAAAACTAAAGAAAATATAAAAGTTTTACAAACCGCAAACTCTTCAACAACAAATTTTAAACTTTCTAAATTTAAAAATTAATAAATATAAAATAATAAAAAAATACGTAATAAATCGAGTGAACCAATAATACAATGAAATTATTATCACAAAAGTCTGAATAAATTATTAAAATTTCAAACATGCAATCATTGTGGTCGAAATAATTATTTAAAACGTGATTATACTTATTAAAAACGTATGTTGAAGAACGAACCAACAACAAATATTTTCAATCTACATATGGTTCAGACACAATCCACAAGCAATAGTTTTGCTTTTGTTTTTGGAGATCATCAAATCAACATCGACAACAATTATTTAACTTTTATCCTGGACTCCGGAGCCACGGACCATACAATCAACAACATCGACGTTTTTACAACATGCGAAGATTTGGTCAAACCATTAGAAATTGCCGTGGCAAAACCAGGTTCCACCAAAGCCACAAAAAGAGGAACAACTGAACAAATCAAGGCACATGTGGACGATAAGAAAACGTTCTTGTCACTCCAGAAGTTACCACAAACCTCCCATTAGTTCGACGATTTTAACAGAGCGGGATGACGGTAATTTTCCACCCACAAGGGGTAATTATTAATAATAATAATAAAAAAATTAATTAAAAATCAAACCATCATCCCAGGTAAGCTCTTTTAATAATTTAATTGAAGTTAGTTTCAAAATTAATAAAACATAGCTCATTTATGCAATAATGTAAATATTAATTATAAATTATGGCTCGAAAGACTTGGCCATATCAGTAAAAAAATTTATTAATATAAATATAAATAATTTGGAAGATATAAATTTGATTAAAAATTTAGATCCAATTGAGCTATGTAAAGCTTGTATAGGTATATAGAAAACAAGCATAAATGCTTTTTAATAAAGTAAAGAAACTAAAAATTCAAAATAGACCGTTATTAAAAATATACACAGATTACTGTGAAACTATTACATCAACTACAGTAGAAAATTAAAATTAATATTTAAAATTTAATTGATGTTTTATTTATTTATTAAAAGGTAACATATTGAATTTCTTCTAAGTGGGAGATCGTAAATAAATTTCAAGTTTTTGTAGTTAAAGACACTGCTCTCTTTAATTTTAAATATAATAAATTTATATAGTAACAATGGTCGAAAATATCTGTCAACTGAGTTCAAATATTTTAGTTTAATAAAAAGGCATAATGTGTTATTTATCACTACCACATATACAGCCATTAAATTGTTTAGCAGAGCGTATGAACCGAACAAAAACGGAAAAAGCCCGTACACCTTTAATCGGTTATAAAAAAATTAAAAACAAAAACGGAACAAGCCCGTACATTTTTTGATTGGTATAAAAAAATTAAAAACAAAAACGGAAAAAGCCCGTACATTTTTTTAAAAATTTAAACCAATCTCTTAGGGGTCAAGCTGTATAAACAGCAACTTATTTAATAAGTCGCACATCTACAAACGCTCTTGCTAATAAAAATAAAACACCATATAAATTGTGGCAGAAACACAAATCTAACTTAAAACATTTAAAAATATTTGGTTCAACCGTATATTAAAAAAATATACAAATTTGATATAAAATCAAATAAATATATATAAGTAGTGTTGAGCCAAATGGTTATAAGTTATAAAATGTGTAAAATAAAAATTTATTATAGCTCGTGATGTCATTATAAATGAAACAAATTTTATCTTTTTGACGTTCGGCTAATAATAAATAAATAAAATAAAATGCCTATAAGTAATTTTACAATACAAACTGATTAAAATCAGGAACTGAACAAAATATACAAACTGATTAAAATCAGAACCTAAAATAGTTAGTAAGTGATATAAATATATCAGAAACTAACAAAATGAAAATAAATCAGAAACTGAATAAAATTCAGAAACTGATAAAGTTCAGTTAACTAATATAGAAATTAGGTGAGATTGAAACTCATTAATTAAAAAAAAGGGGTTAAAATTTGATACTTAACATCAAGATAACTCTGAACTCAGACGTTGTGACAGAAATAAAAATCGTCCAAAACCTAATTACACTGAAAATGAAAATAATAATAATAATTTTCAATTTAATTTTTTAAATGCAAAATATTCTCTAGAAAAATCCTAAAAACTTTTAGTGAAATAAATTCTAGGGATGATCAAATTCAGTGAGAGCAGGCTATAAAAGATTAGTTAAAATTCTTTAAAGATAAGCAAAACTTGATATTAGTTCAACGACTCCTTAACATAAACATAGTAAGTTGCAGATGGGTGTTTACATTATAAAAAAAAAAACGCAAAAGGGATTCATCAAAATATAATGCTAGGCTGGTAGCAAAAGGTCATAGTCAAAAAATATTTAATAGATTATGAACAAATTTTTGCATCAGTGTGAGAATGTTTACATTTAGATTTATTTTTAACGTTTGCAGTTAATTTGATTTTTTATTAACTCAAATCAAAGTAAAAAAATAAATAAAACTGCATTTCTAAATGGTATTTTAAAAGAAACTTTTTATATGATGGTATTTGATGGCGTTAGTTCCCAAAGCAACTAAGTATGTTTATTTAACAAATCATAATATGAATTAAAACAGTCTTCACGCGGTGAGTTTTTTACCGGAATATTTCGGTTTTCTCATCGAAAGGTACACAAACAAAATTCACACGTTTGATACTCGTATAACAATTATAAATTAGAAAAACTTAAAAATATCTAAAGTTGATCATTGCTTATTTTTCTTAGATAATAAATATATAGAACAAAAATTTTTATATTTTATTACATGTTGATGATTTATTAATCGTCACATAAAAATAAAATAAATATCAACGAATGAACAATGAAAGTTAAAAATGTATTTACAACATTGTTTTTAAATAATAGATTTTGAATGAAATAAAATTATTTTTGAATAAAAAGAATAACTTACAATAATGATCAATTTACTTTAGATCAATCAACGTATTTAAAAATTATAATAATATGAAAGACTGTAAAACAATAGATACTCTACTACCTAGTAAACTTAATTATGAAAGTTTAACTGTGGATAAAGATTATGAAGCATCATGTGTAAATCTAGTTGGTAGTTTAAAGTATACTATTGTGTACGCGTGCTGATTTTGTGTTTACCAATTTCTTTTTTTATTAAGTTTCAAATAAAACAAAAATTCGAAAACTTTAGAAATGTTTGAAACGATTTTAAGATATGTCAAAGGTTCTCTTGATTTGAGATTAACATATATAATAAACAATAAAAGTATATAAATAAAATTAATAGTTATGTTGTTTTAAACTTGGGTATAACGACATTGACAAAAAGTATATCAGGATATATATTTAAAGCCTTCGAGTCATGTTGCGTAAAAGAAGCTTTTTGCTTAAATCTCAGACAAATAGTATTAACATAAAAATACTTAAAAACCCATTCTTATTTTTAAAACCAATACAGGTTGTAACAACATATCAAATAATTCTACAAATCATAGATGAACTAAACATATCGATATTAAATATTTTTTTTTTCTTTTTTTTTATAGTGGAGAGCAAATTTAAAATAAATTAATAAATAAGATGAATATATTTTACAGATAAGCAGTTAGTCGATATGTTTACGAAACTGTCGGGAAAGAAAAATTCAAGAACTAACAAATAGATATTGTAGTCTCAAATAATTATCAATTACTTAAATATAAAAGTTTATTGTTATAAAACATTATAATAAGAATATTCTATATATAATATGCTTAAAGTAAATATTCATGTATAAATGATCTATACGTACATGTATTCAAAATATATATAAACAATAATATTTTTACAGCTATAAAATTATAGAAGTGTTTAATTGTTTTTTTTATTTGTTTTGAGTGAGAGTGTTAAGTTTTCATTCTAATGTACAAAAGAGTGTTTACAAAACCAAATATAAAAGAAACCAATAAAACATAACTAAATAACAAAAACACACCAAGACGTAAATATTATTGGTAGTCACATTTGACAATGTAAATATTTTTGATGAGACGAAAACATTTCAGAATGTTAAGCATATTCACTCTTCAGATAGCTGTTAAAGTAATCACTGCTTAATAAGAATAAAATATCTCTACTATACTTGTGTTGTGTTTTATTTAATTAAATTAAAACCCATATTCCTAACAGTATAGATTTGATTTATATAGTAGATATTTAAATATAGTTATTTATATTTGTGTGAGCATACATCGAATTTACTGAGAGTAATGGAATAAGATAAGTGAAGAAGTGAAACACCGGGCACGTGCTCGTGATATATTTTCTTTGTTCTCTTTTTTGTCCCGTATCCCGGTTCTGTTTATTTTAAAGTAACATTTTGCAAGGTTTAATCAAATATATTTAGTGTGTGATAATAAAAAAGAAAACCAAGTCCAAAATTTAAAGTTTATCTTCATCATCTTTTGGTATCATTATTCATGAATGAAAGGAACATCTACCATATTGTATGTAAGTCGAATTTTGTGTTATTCTTTATGTTGATTTAATAATATTTTGGGATTTTCAAACATTTGGTTGATTTATTATTTGCGTACATTACGTTTGTAGTGGATTAGTTTACGCGTAGAGAAACTAACGAGCGAGTTATTTTTCGCATTATCTTGTATCTATGGAAATATTGGTTATTTTGAAATCAAATTGTCGTTTTGATGAATAAACGTTAGTTTTTTTTATAAAATAATAAATCGATAAATATTGATATTTGCAACCAAAAATATATTATTATTTCAAGTGTTTTGTTTCTTTGTGATAAATTTGTCTGCGCCAGCGTAATTATATTTTGGTCAAGTAAAATTGAAAACAAATCTAACTTATCTTTTCTATTAATTTCTTTCATAATTTTAAAAGACAATATCAATAGGTAGATAAAAATAAAAAAAAAAGATTAATATAAATTAGTGCACTGTCGTTGCAACTTTTAGTTATTCATTTAACTAATTTGATTTGCAAAATAAACGATCGTTTTACACATTATTACACATTTACACAAATACAATAAAATAATGTTAAATAATAAATTTTATTATTTATACTTTTTGTAAGATTTCCTCAGAATTTATATGTTAAGAAATTTGTTAACTTTTAAGCTGTGTGATTTAACCTGATTCATTATTACTTATTTATTTACTATCATTTATAAGAACGTAATTATAATATCTAGTAAGTTATATTAAATATTCATATCAGTGTTATTAACAAAAAATTGTCTTATTTGATATTTGAGAGATTTGTTAAAGAACTCTGTGATTAAAAATAATCCCTATTAACTAACACTCATATTATCAAAATTGCATCGTTATCGGAACTGTTTAATGCTATTCTGATGAAACTAAATCCATAGTGTAAATTCTTCAATAGCACAATTATATTACATCGCACCCAAATAGTGCATAATCTATTTTCTTCTCAAACAAGATTTCATCGTTTACGTCAGCCTATGTGATGATAATATTTGACTAAGTGTGACTGAGTGTAATTTAGTGCAACTTGCATACCTCTCAACTCAACTCACTTCAATAAAAAGACAATTTAATCTACTTAATTATGTTTGTTATAGATATTATAATTATAAATGCCAGCTTAAATGTTTCATCTAATTTGTAATATCTTTTGATAATTCTCGTGGTACAATTTTACATAGGTACAAAACAAACACAACACACACACACACACACACACACACACACACACACACACACACACACTCACCTGTTGCAAATAAATATTTTATAATAATTAATTCTTAATTGAATATTATTTTTGTAATTAAAGTTTTTTTTATTACACTATATTTAGTAAATTTAATTCTTGTTTCTTTTCTTTAACTTTATGTTTTGTTTTGTTGTTTCCCTGTCCTGGCTAACAGGGTGTACGTCTTGTCATTTAGCCAGTGGCGCCCAATTTTATGCAGTTTAGTTTAATAACAATAAGATTCTTTCCGGCCCACGACCCCGCCGACATACACCTCGCTAGCCCGCACTAAAGCCCTCCTAATTATAGGTGTGGCAAACTTTTATTAAAAGTAGAAGCTTAGAAAGGCATACCCATTCTCATACAAAGGAGAGACCTTTTATTTATTTATTTATTTATTATTAAGTGAAACAACGGCCTAAGCCAATTACAGATTTACAATTATTACTTATTATAAAAATAGTAAAATAACACGGTTTTTCAAATAAGATACAAAATAAAAACAGTAATTACTTATATAAAATACATGATTTAATAATATAAAGTTCAATAATAGCCTAGCTGTTGATATTGTTTGTTATGTTCTGACTTTTAAATTAAACGCTTATAAACGGAAATACTGTTGATATAAAAATAATTGTAAAGTACGAAAAAAAAAAAATGGTAACTTACCAGTATTTTAAATCGTAAGTTTCTGCGAAAAACATTCAAATCCTATAAACAAAAAAAAATTATATAAATTTTATTGTTTATAACAAATATATTTTTTGGCTACTTAAATTAAATATACATAATAAAATAGATTATCTATGGACAATTTTGACATTTGTTTTTAAAATATACTTTATTATCAAGCACAAATAAAAATTATTAATCTGGTATATTAAACGTCGCTATTGTAAATAGCGAATTATATCAATTATGGAATAGTGGAAAGAGTTTTTGCCGTATCCTTTCGGGTATATGGCGGGATTGTGTATGTATGTACGTAAAAAAATCATTTTTATTTACCTCATCCATATGTAGGAAGAATCTCGAATATTTTTACTTTGATATATTTTACTTGGATATTATTTATTTTGATATATGAATAATTTTTATTTATAATATCAGTTATCGATAAATTATCGATATATCGAAATTTTTTTTTCCCAGCTCTAGTAACAAGAATAGTTCAGACGAAAGTAACCATAACTTTGGGTTGCGTCTTGTCGTCTTATGATCCGGAAAATACAATAATTTAAAATAAATATCAAAAAGTTTGTTTATTTATAAGTGCTTTTAAAAAGACTTTGAATACGAATCAATAATTTCAAATTAAAAATTCACATGCATGTTTCACATTTTTATCTATTTCAAGAAAGAAAGAAAGAAAAAAAAAATTCCAACACGTTTATTCCAAAATTTTTCAATACAATGCTAAATAAATAACTTCGAAAAACTCTCCTAGCTTAAATCATCAATATTATCTATTCTTGTCCATTCCAAACAATTATTGAGCGATTCCTTTTCCAATTTTCGTGAAACAAATGTATCCTGTGCCTGGGAGTGTGTGTGTGTGTGTGTGTGTGTGTGTGTGTGTGTGTGTGTGTACAGTGTATACGCCTCGTTATACCTATATAACATAAGGCCCCCCTATTAACACGTATAAACGATAAATCTTGACGAAGTTAAAGGCTATTACACGGCGATAATTATTAGGCGCCTATGACAGTTCCTAAAACTATCTCATAAATTTTACTATAAAAATATATGCTGAAACGCTCATAAACAATTGTTTCTATGGTTATTGAATTTGTTCATTTCGGTTCCGAGAAGAATACAACGTATGCATATTGATTTGAAACAAAGAGCTAAAGCGTGCTTATATTTGTTCTAACCTAACTTACCTAACCCTAACGTTTCTTCATTTCAAACTTTTATATAGTAATTTCATTCTCTACGACTACGACTGTGAGAACATTCTTCGGCTTATCAATATTTAAGAAACAGGTAAATTTTCAAATAAATTAGAAAATATCAATGTAATCGTACAGTAAAATAATAAAATCACTATTATATAATGTATCTAAATCGAAACTTCATGTTTAATATTGTAATACATTCTTTTTCAATTAATTGAGATAATGGTTTATGTGGGCGAAATTTCCAACTAGTAGGAATAGAAGAGCATGCGTGAAAAGTATCATAAATATGAATGAAGCTTAAGTTGCTTGTCTGAATAGGAATGTTTAGAGCAAACTAATTTCGAAATAGTGGTAAGATTTTGTGTATATTTTACAGTGAGATTAATTGTCATGACGGACATTATGCCCGCCGAGTACCTCTATCAATTTTATCATAAATTCTATATTTGATGATTGAAACTTTTCTATCGGAAATAAAATAAAACACCGGAATACATATTACTCATACTTCGGTAAAATTGATCACATAATTAAGACTAAAATCGAAGCACATTACCAAATCAAATCAGTATTTAATACGACAAGTAATAACAAAATAATTGCGATATATAATATATTATTATGTCATAAGATTTCTATAAAAAGCAAAATCCGTATTTCATAAAATTTTACAACAAACTTATATATGTACCTATACCTACTTGCGCTTAGTTTGGCTTGGCTATCTGTTAAGACAGAATATGATAAACATTTAATTAAATATGCAGATTGTATTGACTGCAATAAATCAGTTTGATTATGGGTTTCTAATAGAATCGCCGTCTAGGACAATTTCCTTTTACTTATTCAATAATTAATTACTTCCTGTGTTAATTAGTAAATAATTATATAGTTGCTTTATTGTTCTTTGATAGATTTGCGACGTAACGCAACGAAAACGCAACTCATTCTTTTTTTTTTATTAAAAAGTTCCAAGATCTACAGAAAAACTCTTTTATTTTTATTTTACTATCATACACTTATTTATATTTGTAGGTTTGCCTGTATTGTATGTACGATGGAAATTCTAAATTCTGCATTGAAAACTACATAAGGGTGTAGTACAAACTCTTTCCATTATGCAACTTTTGCATCATTCGCATTTATGACATCTCTCATACATGCTCTTCTATTTCTACCACTTGGAAATATTTGTTTACGTAAAACACTCTCAATCATAATTTCAAACTAGTTTTACGATAACTTACTAATATTTGTTTTTATTAAAAAATTTAGTTCTATTATGAAAACCCAAGTTTACAGATCAAAAGTATGTAAAAATGAATAAATTTATATTAATGTATTGAAAAAAAAACCTAAGAATTATATATGAAATAATTATTTATATTGCGTTTCAAACCACTAATAATTATATATATATATGTATATATTGAAAATCAAGACTATCAATTAAATTTTTTCTTCATTTTCTTTTTTTCAAAAATACTTTTCATATTTATAAAGTAGTATAACATCAGACAATCAGACTTAATTATAATATAAATTCAATTAATAAAAGTCTTATGAACATATTGAATATGTCTGTCAAACATCTATGAAAAAAGATAGCCAAACATTATTCACCGAAGAAACTGATCAAAAGATATTTGAGTTGAGGTTCCTACTGCAGTAAGTGCGTAAGATTTTTTTTAATCTTCCTATAGTGTAGCTAGACTGCTGCCCTGATGCGTTTACCATCCTATTGTCAGTTGATTTATAACAATAATTATAAATTAATTAACTCAGTTTGACAGTTATGTACGTGTCAATCATTTTCTACGTGATGTGTTCATTAAAAAATAAAGTGTTTTGTATTTTGTTATGTAGTACAGTAAATAAACACTAATTATTTGTTTTGTTTTTTGTATTGAAAAAATCAAATCGAATTGTGGATGATGTAAATTGCGCAGTTTGTTGTTAACAAAAGATAAATATTTGAAAAATTTCAGATTAAAATTCTGCTTCATTTAAATGAAATTTTCTAATAAAGTAAAGAAACGAATATTTTATTTCAGTTTTTCAGAAAGTTGATATTTGAGCAATCCCAAACACAGAAATAATTTCTGTACCTATAATATATTAATTGAATATAAGAAGAAAAATAATGATATACTCATATGTATATATTTAAAAATATATGTAAATTAACATAGGGGAAACAAAAACATTTCGAATTTAAATAATTTATCTTTCAATCATATCCATCCATCAAAAAACAATGGAACAATTTCTTAACACACAATAAACAATTTTGTGTGAACAAAGCCACCCTTAATTCTTAAACTACCCCCCTCTACATACAAATAACCAAAAATATAAAATAAATAATCCAACGGACAGCAATAGTCAGTAATGTCTTCAGGTATGAGTACACGCGTCAAACACAATAAAAATGGGAATGTAAATGTGGATATGACTGGTGTTGCCCAAAAATTCGCAGACTGCACTCCGGGATATTATTCAAAAATGTACATTTAGGTAATTTATTAATACATATTTACTGCTTATTCATTTTTACTGAAATTGTACAAAAACCAGCTTCTTGCAATATAATAGTTAATTTCTGGCAACAGTAAATTTTAAAATAAAATATCTTATAATATTATATACAAACTTTTTTTCTCGGTACTTTTTTCAGTAAAAAAAAAAATTATAAGCAATAGATATTTTATAACTTCAATATTGTAAAAAAAAAAACAATTTTTTGTTTTATTACAATATCGTTGTAATTTTTACTACTTTGACTGCAAGGAAAAAGTAGTATAGCGTTTGGTACAGTGTCTGTAACATTTACAAAAAAAAAATAAAAAATTGTATAGAAATCCTTCATATAGCCTGTACATGACGAATCTGAACTTAGTTTATGTGGGTGTATGGATGTGCGTCGTCAGCTCGCTCGCTCGCTCGCTCGGTCCTCAGACAAAATTTTGTGGCCGCAACTCCTCCTAGACGGTTCAACCGATTTGAATGAAATTTTCAGGATAAATTTGTCTGGTGCCCAAGATGGTCATGTGGTTTCGGTTTTTACCAGTAATGCCAACTTTTCGAGAAAAAAATTACTAAAGTTTTTAAAAATTCATATTGGCTACATGATTTATCCGATTTTGATCAAATTTTCAGAAAAGATTTCCCTAATGCTCCCATTAATTACATAATTTTATTAATATTCAGTGTTGCCAACTTTCCGAGAAAAAAATTACTAAAGTTTTAAAAATTTTATTATGGCCATGTTATTCAACCGATTTCACTCAAATTTTCACAAAAGATTTTCCTAGTATTCATATAATTTATGTAATTTTAACAAAATACAGTGTTGCCAACTTTCCGAGAAAAAAAATAGTAAAATTTTTAAAAATTTATTATGACCATTTTATTTAAGCGATTTTAATCAAATTTTCATAAAAGTTTTTCCTAGTGCTTAAATAAATTATGCAATTTTAACAAAATACAGTGTTGCCAACTTTCCGAGAAATGTCAAAGTAGTCTATATATGGGTTTACCCGTATACTTCTAATCTTGTTATATAAGCTATACGGTTTCATTAAAATGAGTTTTTATTGCAACGTTAATTTCATACATTTTATTGTAATCATAAACATTTATACCATTTCTGAAATTTGTTATAACTTCATGAATCTATACTGTAAAACAAAATACAAGATTTTTAAAAAACAAGATTAGAAGTATATGGGTAAACCCATATATAGTCCACTTTGACATTTCTCAAAAAGTTGGCAACACTGTATTTTAATAATATTATAATTTATGTGGGCACTAGGAAAATCTTTTCTGAAAATTTGATCAAATCTAATAAATAATGTAGCCACAATAAATTTTTTTTAAATTTTGTGATTTTTTCCTCGGTAAGTTGGCAACACTGTATTTTTTTAAAATTGTATAATTTATTTAGGCACTAAGAGAATCTTTTATGAAAATTTGATTAAAATCGGTTAAATAAAATGTTCATAATAAAAAAAAATAAATTTTAGTAATTTTTTCCTCGGAAAGTTGGCAACACTGTATTTTGTTAAAATTACATAAATTATATGAATACTAGGAGAATTTTTTGTAAAAATTTGAGTAAAATCGGTTAAATAACATGACCATAATAAATTTTTTAAAACTTTAGTAATTTTTTTCTCGGAAAGTTGGCAACACTGGATATTAATAAAATTATATAATTAATGGAAGCATTAGGGAAATCTTTTCTGAAAATTTGATCAAAATCAAATAAATAACGTAGCCAATATGAATTTTTAAAAACTTTAGTAATTTTTTTCTCGAAAAGTTTGCATCACTGGAAAAAAATAAAACCACATGACCATCTTGGGTACTAGACAAATTTATCCTGAAAATTTCATTAAAATCGGTTGAACCGTCTAGGAGGAGTTGCGGCCACAAAATTTTGACTTACGACCGAGCGAGCGAGCTGACGACGCACACACATACACCCACATAAACTAAGTTCAGATTCGTCATCTAGGGACTATATGAAGGATTTCTATACACAATTTTTTTTTTGAAAATGTTACAGACACCGTACCAAACGCTATACCACTTTTTCCTTGCAGTCAAAGTGGTAATAAAGTATATTCATGTTACTAGGAGAAGAAAACGGTCATTATTAAGTTGAGCCGTTTCAATTTACTTGGCATAAAAGCCAGCCAGACGAAATAATTTTTGCATCAGTTGTCTTCGGACATTGATCAAAGCATCATATCATACTGACGAGCTCGCTAAAGAGCGAAAAACGTGTCTATGGTTATCTTGTCATTATTTATTGATGCATAAGCCTATCGACCCTATTCTATGATTTAGTAACTCGAAAATATTGAAAATGTATATTTTTTTCAAATCTTCAAAAGATACTCTACTCAAAGAATCGGCATGTTAGACTAACAAGCCGATTCTATAATTGGAGTATCTTGTGAAGATTTGAGAAAACTATACATTTTCAATTTTTTCGAGATACTATATCATAGAATCGGCTCGCATCCGTGATGCATCAATGACTGGCCAGTTATTAATTCTGGCTGCCTTTTATAGGAAGTACTTTGAACAAATACAATAGAGAGATAATAAATACCACCAACGCCATCTATACAATAATGCGATAAGCAATTATAGTAATACACTTTGAACAAATAAATGTTTGTATTGTCATTTTGATATTTAATATAACAAGATTAGAAGTATATGGGTAAACCCATATATAAACCACTTTGACATTTCACGGAAAGTTGGCAACACAATATCTTTAATAAAATTATAATTTATGTGGGCACTAGAAGAAACTTTCTTGAAAATTTGATGAAAATCGAATAATTAATGTAGCCACAATAAATTAAAAAAAAATGTAATTTTTTTCTCGATAAATTGGCAACACTGTATTTTGTTAAAATTGCATAATTACTACTTTGACTGCAAGGAAAAAGTAGTATAGCGTTTGGTACGGTGTCTGTAACATTTTCAAGAAAACAAAATTTGTTTATAGAAATCCTTCATATAGCCTCTAGATGACGAATCTGAACTTAGTTTATGTGGGTGTATGGATGTGCGTCGTCAGCTCGCTCGCTCGCTCGGTCGTAAGTCAAAATTTTGTGACCGCAACTCCTCCTACACGGTTCAACCGATTTTAATGAAATTTTCAGGATAAATTTGTCTAGTACCCAAAATGGTCATGTGGTTTTATTTTTTTCCAGTGATGCCAACTTTCCGAGAAAAAAATTACTAAAGTTTTTAAAAATTCATATTGGCTACGTTATTTATCCGATTTTGATCAAATTTTCAGAAAAGATTTCCCTAATGCTCCCATAAATTATATAATTTTATTAATATCCAGTGCTGCCGATTTTCCGAGAAAAAAATTACTAAAGTTTTAAAAAATTTATTATGGCCATGTTATTTAACCGATTTTACTCAAATTTTCACGAAAGATTCTCCTAGTATTCATATAATTTATGTAATTTTAACAAAATACAGTGTTGTCAACTTTCCGAAAAAAAAATTACTAAAATTCATTGTGGCTACATCATTTATTTGATTTTGATCAAATTTTCAGAAAAGTTTTTCCTAGTGCCCACATAAATATTATTAAAATACAATGTTGCCAACTTTCCGAGAAATGTCAAACTGGTCTATATATGGGTTTACTCATATACTTCTAATCTTGTTTATACAAATTATATTATTATCTTTATTGATTAATATTATATCATATGTTTAGTAACCCTCCCCCATGACAAGTTTCTGGCTACGCCACTGTGTTAAACTATGGTTTATGATGAATTTTAAAGCACTCAAATATAGTTATTATACTGTAAAAGCTCATTCACAGCTCTGGTTTTAGTATATTTACACCAAAAATTTCTAACATAAAGTTAAACATTTTTTTTGTAAAATTATGAAGAAATACTCAGGACATATCAATAACCAATATCTAAAAAAGATTTGTGAAGTTACTATTTATTTATTGATAGTAAAGTAAATTTAAAAGTCATTTGTGGCTATTAAACTACAAAAGAATTGAGTAGTACATTTAGATTTACAAAGAAATATATTAAAGTTGTATTTATACTATAATTATTTGAGGTTTCTTTGCCGTACCCTTCGGAGAACCTTTTTCTACCTGACTTCCTTCACAATAAAGCCCTTTTTATATAATTCGGTAAAATTGACTTTTCACGGATCATAAATTTTACAATTCACAGAAGTTTTTATTATACAAGCAAAATTTTATGTTATCGAGTTTAAATTATATAAATATATTTATAGATTTTTATCGAAATAAAAATGAATAGGTAATATTACATTTTAAATTTTTGTAAAAAATTGAGTTGAACTTATACATAAATATCAATTTCAAATATATTTTAGATTTTTCAACAGTGGCGTAAATAGGATCCGCAAAACCCCGCAATGCGAGAGGCCGCGCAGTTAAGGGGGCACAACACAAATTGCAAATCTTTTTGAATTTTTAAGGCCAAAAACATTCCTAATATTATTTTGTTAAAATTGTATAATTTATTTAGGCACTAGAAGAATCTTTTATGAAAATTTGATTAAAATCGGTTAAATAAAGTGGTCATATTAAATTTTTTTAAATTTTAGTAATTTTTTCCTCGGAAAGTTGGCAACACTGTATTTTGTTAAAATTACATAAATTATATAAATACTAGGAGAATATTTTGTGAAAATTTGAGTAAAATTGGTTAAATAACATGGCCATAATAAATTTTTTAAAACTTTAGTAATTTTTTTTTCGGAAAGTTGGCAACACTGGATATTAATAAAATTATATAATTAATGAAAGCATTAGGAAAATCTTTTCTGAAAATTTGTATGGGCGTTTAACATGCAATTTCGATAATTTGCAATATACTTCTTTTTTGAGTTAAATTCGGAGAATACTTTTCGATAGGGCATAAAAAGTTCTATAATTTGGTTTTAGTTTTAATTTGCTAGCATCTGCCGTTTGGGCAAACATTCCTAATATTATCAGAAAAAGAATTTCTAAAGTCGGCAACAGAATTACAAAAACATTATTGCAATGATTTATCAGAAAATTTTCCGATGCAATTAATTAATGCGATATATTTTTAAAAAAATGGCATTAATGTCAATACAACTATACAAAAAATGACAGATATTATTTTAATCAATTATTCCTTTATAGAAAATGATTTATGTGAAGTTTGCACTGCCTTTTTACTATTTTTAAGCATTCCTGTCACTGTGACTACACCAAAAAGATTCTTCAGCAAATTAAAATTAATTAAATCATATCTTAGAAACAGTATGAATCAAGATAGATTAAGTAATCTCGCTCTTTTGGCAATAGAACATCATACAGCAGAAAATTGAAATTTAAAAACTCTTAATAACGGATTTTGCTAAAAAAAAATCCCGTAGAACTAATATTTAATTTAATTTTATATTAAGTATATGATTTATTATATATTTTTGTTATATTTTTACCTTTAAGAATTATAAAAAATATTGCACTTATTACTTTTTTCCTTGTACCTAATCATTGAATTTTCAAAAGTTTATCGGGGCCTACATCTTGTTTTGTGGGGGGGTCCACCAAATCCTAGTTACGCCACTGTTTTTCAATGACATTATAATGTTGCTTTCGAATACAAACTTATTCGATGACATCTGTTGGTTAATTTCTATAACTAGAAAGTTGAAATAAAATTCTGCAGATGGCAATACTTGTATATGATTTGTTCGAGTATTGCATAAAATATTATATGCATTATCAATATAGATCATTTAATGTCACTTGTTAAAATGTCTATATCATTTTTATATTACCTCTCCTTATTACGCATACTCACATTTTATAGCATATTTTAGTTGCAGTCATCAGATTTTTATGATAAAATGTGTTTTTATAACATGGCTTTAAAGTTACATACATACGAACATATACAATCACGTTATATACCTATAAGTTTGTTGTTTTTAAGTAAAAATTAGTTTCCGCGAAACATTTCTATTCAGATAATAGTACATACATTATATTACGAGGAGCAGAAACCGATGATTATTTTAGTGGTATCCAGATATTTGTGGTTGAGGGTAAGCCGAGGCCATACAATCTAAGCAAAACACAAAAAGAACTTTTTATTCCAAGTCAGATAGACGCAATTTTTAATTTTAGCATTCTAAATGAAATTAAACTAAAAATAAATAAAAATACATTCAAAGTAATTTTAACCAGTTACTAACAGTAGTAACAGTTGTAGAATAGTAGGTATTTATAATATTATTTATATTTAATACGTAATTTGTGAGAATTAATCTTTCTTTGGTCGAATAGACAAGTTCTATTCTAACAAATCTGATGGTGCACATTGCATTTTTTGCACTTCTTCACACATTTTCAATAATCAAATTTAAATTCAAGTAAAAATAAACAGTACAACTTTCAATTAACGTAACTTAACTTAACTTGACGTAATAGTTTGTCAGTATCGCTGCCGAAGATGTCAAATAAAATACACCTGACATTTTAATTATATTTGATGTTGCCATCAGTGGTATATATAGTAACTAACTGCTGTATAATAATATAATTATTGTAATAGTAATATAATGACCTTTTTCTACATAGGTAACATGATAACGTAATATTAATATACGCTTGAAAAAAAATTAACTTTTTTCATTCACATTCATGATGCTTTCGTACAAGCATGTTTATTTGGATCATTTGGAAACATTCGCTTAACCAAAATACCATCAACCATACCTATCCATTTACTCATCGGACGTCCACGTAAACGTATACCTTCAATATCATACACACACATATTCTTTTATCCAAAACGTTCATCAGACATTCGATCAAGATGACTGACTCATACCAACTTTTACAACAACACTTTTACCAATTTTACAAATTGCAAATTATTTCTTACTCAATTCCTTTTAGTTATACGTATTATTATATAAAATCAAGAGAAATTTTACAAAGTTATAGACCGTGACACCGCGAAGGTCTAGTCCGAGAAAAATTTGTTTCGCTCAAGCAGGACGTATTCCGAATTGGACGTATTCTAAAGCAGACATATACCGAGGTACCACTGTATATGGTGGCGCTCGTTGCAGGATAGGTTAGGTAAAGATGTTAATTTGTTTATGTTTAGTAAAATTTAAGTCACATAAAAAATTTTTAGTTGTTTTTAAAGTAAAACATTAAAAATAACAGTATCTGCTAGAAAAAATATGTTAAAAACTAATTTACAAAATCAGTTTTATATTTATAAAATATGCTAAAGTAACAGTCTGTAAAATTAGAAGTACATACATTTGGTGATTGTAACGTAAAGTTTTACTTTATATTTACATATTAGATAATTATACTAATACTTTTGCTTTAGATGTTTAAAAAAGTATGATCAGATATTTAAAAAAAATGTTTAAGGGCATTTCAAGGCAAAAAAAAGGCTATATTCAGACAGGTGGTGGGAATACAAAAAAGGATAATTTGACATTCGATTTATTCGTTTAATACTACATATTTATAGTAACTAATTATTAGAAAAATTTGCTAATTTATGTACAATTAATAATTTAATAACAATTTTTATATTCAGACAGAATTACCATATAAAAAAATTAATCAAATATTTAATTGTCAATATTTTCTTTGTTTATTATTATTTTGATTTCCAAAAAATGTATGTGCTGTTATTATTATTAAGATTAATCATATTTTTTTTCCAAATAAAAAACATGTGTGAAATAAGAGAAAATCGCATTTTTCAAAGAAAATGATGAAAATTATTTTTTTACAAATAAACTGCACATAAATAAATTCTGAAATTAATACATAAGTACTATAATAACAATTAACAACATATATATATTTTTTTGCAATCAAAATAATAATAAACAAAGAAAATATTGACAATTATATATTTGATTAATTTTTTTTATATGCTAATTCTGTCTGAATATAAAAATTGTTATTAAATTATTAATTGTACATAAATTAGTTAATTTTTCTAATAATTAGTTAAGTACCATAAATATGTAGTATTAAACAAATAAATCGAATGTAAAATTATTCATTTTTTTATTCCCACCACTTGTCTGAATATAGCCTTTTGTTTGCCTTGAAATGGCCTTAAGATTAACCAACTAAAATACCTATATATTAGAAAAACTTTATCAAAATTTTTGGTTGTGCATTAACTTAGCTTGCTATGCAAATCAGACAAGTTACCATTGGTCTACAACTGTTTATGAACTTACAAATAAATAAATATTAATATAAAATAATAATAATTTTTACCTTATAAAAATCCCTTAAAATCATCAAAATTTCTTGGCTGTTCTTGTATAAAAGTATTCAAATTTTATCTTTTACATTAAAATACAGTCGCATAGTTTTGACACAACAAAATTCACATAAATAATAAAACTTTTTAACATCAAACATGTTTTTGTCAGTCTCATAAAAAGTTTTTCGTTTATTTTCACTAATAAAACAACAAAAGCGCACACACGAAATACATAGAAAGTAAACTAAAATTTATTTTAACACTATTTTCTTTTAATATTTATCTCAAATTTAACACAAAAATTTATTATTAAACAAGTATTTAGGTTAAAACGCATCTAACGTTGTTGACAATAAAATTACTGACTAATAAATTATATTAAAATTTGGTTGAAACTTGTTAATCAGTGTTTTGTTTAGCGAAATAGTTTAGCGTTCTAATCAGAGATGGCAGTAGATGTACTGTTTATAATCAAATAATCAATAATTTCGTTATTACATGATAAAATAATACAGATATTTGTATGCAGAATTGTTTATAGATTAAATAAAATATTACACTTAATATTAGTTGAAAATTTAATTTGAAAAATTATTTTAAAGCTTAATATATTTTTCGTATTTATTAAAACAAATTTTTCAAGTTAAAAATGTTATTTAAAATATTGCTAAATTTTTAATTGATAGATAAAACTATACACAATTAATATAAAAAGAATTTAATAAAATAGTTCATGTTCTTAACACAGAATAAGTGTGGCAGTAGCAGTTTCTTTTTAAATCAATACTGTAGTTAAAAGTTGCAATAGTTACTAAGTTTAAAATAAAAAAATTGAAAAAACTTTAATAAATTTTTAAAATAAACTAATCGTATTTTTTACTAAAATAAAAAAATAAAAAATTTATTAACTGCTACATATTTTATTATTAATAAATAATTTTTTTATATTATAATATAACTAATAATAACTTTGTCTAATTAATTTGAAACCCAGTATTTTAAAAATAAAAATTTTAATTTTTAATTATAAGAACTAATAAAGTTCTTTTACAAAAAAATGATTTTTGAAAATGTATTAGTACTTTGTGTGTTTTAATTACAATATTTTTCTGTCCTTTTTTATATTATAATGCAAGAAATAGTTAAATTAAAAATGCAAAAATTTATTTAAAAAATGTGTAACGCAAATTATTTTCCTTTAATAAAAGGAATTCTTGACACACCTTATATATATATATATATATATATATAGGGTGTAACAGAATAACTATTCCTAATTTTTAGAAATGGTAGAGTGCACTTAGAGAAACATTTTTTATTAATAAACTAGTGTCCGGAAATTTCTCGGTGCCAAGATACACTAGATATCGTTAAAAACAATCTTAATCAAAACATCAAAGTGTAGTTAAGTTAAGAAACATTTTATTAGAAATAATAGCGCATTAAACTTTATAAAAATTGTTCGAAGTTACGACCACCATTTTTGATACACAAGTTGTAACGATGTACAATCGACTGCCGAAAAAAAAAGGAAAAAAAAATTTCCGGACACTAGTTTATTAATAAAAAATGTTTCTTTATGTGCCCTTTATTATTTCTGAAAATTAGGAATAGTTATTCTGTTACAACCTGTATATGCTATTTTAGCAAGACCGTAATTCAGAGATTGTAAGTAAATGAATTTTTGAAATAAATTAATAAAAAATTAAGCAAAATTAAATTAAGATGCATTTTTTTTACCAAAGGTAATTTTCTAATAAATTAATAAATAAAATATCAAAATATTATATATCAACATTTATTTCACAGAAATAAGTCACATATTTCCAGAATTTTGTTAAAACTAAAGAGTTTTCGAATTTATAATTTTTGTTATTTGTACAATCAAAAGTAAAATAAAAAATTATATAACAAAAACAAAGATTGACCTGGATTCTATTCAAATTTTTATATGTTTGTCATGTTTTCATTTTCTATAAGGAGTTATACAGAATGCGTCAATAATTTTAACAGTTTTTAGTAGAATAGTATATTAATAATAATAATAACATTGAACAAAAGTTTTTAACTGTAGCTGTGAAATTAATATAATAATATTCAAATGTTGAGATTCTTCCCAAAAATTTCACAAGTTACTTAATCATTGAATTATTGAATTAAGCTATGCATCAATGGTTAACTGGCCGGTAATTAATGCATAGCTTTATAAGTCGATTCAATGATTGAAGTAACTTGTGAAATTTTTGGGAAAAATCTCAACATTAGAATATTAGAATGGTATAAGTTTATAAATTGACATAATTATGTAAAATAAAAATAAATATATTGTAGTAAAAATTCTTTCAGAATTCATTTAATTAGTATAAAAAGGCTTTAGGATTAAGTTGTGTATAAATTTTAGTGAAAAATATATGTTGGAAACATTTCAAAATATTGCAATCCTAAAAGCGGGCCTTACACGGACAATCAGGAATGACAGTCAGACTGTCTCACCTCGTCGTTTAAAATGAAATTAACCATTCGTGCGGTAGAAAGTGGCGAATATTATGTTGACACACATTAAACTGTAGTTAAGTGTACAACCTAACCGCTAAATAAATAGATTTTACTGCGGAAATATTGTGCGAGAGGTATTTTAATCATTTTCATATCAATTTGACATTATTTTTTAAAAAACAAAATTCAATGTTTTAGCGAGAAAAATATTATTTATTTTTTCAAAGCTATTTATGTTTTTTTTTTCAATGCGATAATATTTTACGCCGTTATATTTTTTATTTTACGTATTTTTCTCCTTTCAAAGTCAATATAAGTATAGAGCGGGCCTTAAACGATCAATCAGGAAGCCTCTACACTAAGGTGATCAACAAAAAACTATATTTTATTATTTTTTTACACACCCCTAAAAAAAAAAAAAAAGAAACTTCATTAAAAATGAAAGTGTTTGAGCCAAGTTTTGTCAAAAAATATTGATATTAACCCGTGTTCCACTCAAGTTGAATTGAAACTGTCCAAAACCTATATGTTAAACTCCATTTAAATTTCAACTTGAGTCATGGGTCACGGGTTAATATCAATATTTTTTGACGAAACTTGACTCAAAAAATTTCTTTTTTAATAAAGTTTTTTTAGGGGGTAGACCACCCTACTCTACACTTATATAGACTGTGTCACTTGTCCTGACCTTACACCTTCAATCTTCGGTCTGAATGTCATTCCGAATAATCGCGTAAGGCCCGCTTTACAGATTCAATCATATAACACTTAGTATAAACCTATACCTAACCTCATCGAAGGCTGTATCATTCACACAGATCCAAACAGATTTGAAACTAACCATACGGATCTGTTCCAATCTTGCTCAAGTTTGATACCAAGACCAACCAAAGCGCCACCAAACTAAACCTAGTCAAGTTTCTCGAGTAAGTTTGAAAACAGATTTAGCGCGTGACAAGGCACCACAAGCACGTGTGTCTCTCTGTGTGTGTGTAACTTTGTGCCAAGTACCATGGACGGAGTTTACTCGTTGAATTCAATTACATACATTCAACCAGGCCCCCGTTAAACGAAATAAAATCAATACGGACCATATGCGGTAAACGGACTGAAGTTGTATGATACGCATTCGGATTGAACATTGCTCAATTTACATATATACATAAACACGTATTTGATGTTGGTGTTTGTATATATAGCTCGTTGGAGTTTCAAACAAATTTGACGTCTTTACTCAGCCTATTACGAAAAGTTTGAATAGAAGCCGTTGCCAAAGTCGTTTATACTAACGAAGACTTTATTAACACCAGATTGATAAGAGAAGCAATAGAAATTTATAAAGAAAAAAAAAAAACATCAAAACTGATTTAAATAAAATTTAGATTCCTTTAATTAAAAATTTGTATGATCTAGTTACTTATTTTGTTAGCTAGTAACTTGTTTCTATGTTCTGTTTAATTACTGTAAATGCTATTTGTATCATTTTTTCCTGATGAACACGGACGTTGAGTACATCCATTATTAATAAATATCAATACAGAACTTAAAAATAAAACCGTTTAATTTCAGGTAATAGGAAGTTCTTTACAAGAAATTAATTTTCTTAGCAATTTTTTTTTTATGAACAGCCAATTTTAATTTTTAGTCTAGCATAACTCAAAAATAGTATAACTATGTTCTGTTCATTTACTCTAAATGTCATTTGTATCATTCTTCTTGATGATGACGTACGTAGAGTACATCAAAACGTCGATTTATATGGTAGAATCGCTTTTAATTTGTTGGCACGTCATGAAACAAAAATTAATTTAAATAAAACGGCTTTAGGTTGTAGTTCTATATTAATATTTATTAACAATCAACGTCAGGAAAAATAATACCAATGACATTTACAGTAAATAAACAGAACATAGAAACAAGTTAACTAGATAACGAAATACAAATAATTAAATCATAAAATTTATTAATTTTTAATTAAAAGAAGCGAAATTTGTATCTTTTTTCCTGATGAAGATGTATGCTGATTTCGTCGAAACGTCGCTTATTGATAAATAAAGCCGTTTTATTTTAATATATTGAGTTCTGAAAGACTTTTTACTTTGTTAAGATTTTTATTTTCAAAATAAATGTAAAATTTTAATACACAGTAAGTAATAATACAAATGTATGTAATACTATTTTTGGAAATTAATATATAATTGGTAAAATTTATTATTGATAATAATTTAAACGTTCGAAATGTTATCAACATAAATAAGGTCATTTTTGTAACATTAAATATGTTGACTGACCTTACATATTACATTAAAATCTACGGTAATAACAATTTTATTTCATTTTAAAATGTATTGTTAAAATTGAATTGTATTAATTGTGAATATGAATTCTTCCATAATAAAACTATTAATAATATTTTTTATAATCGAATTATTTTGTAAGTATATAATTTTATAACATACTAATATTTATAAAAAACAAAACATATAAAATATTTTATTTTGTGAAAATATTTAGTAATTTCTCTTTCTTCAATGAGATTTGTTGTTGTTCACTAACGCGTTTTGGCTAATGCCATCTTCAGACTATTGTAGAAGGAAAAATAAAACTAAATATTTTCACATTCAACAATAATGTTAGGGAATATAACTAAACAAACAAACAATACGTCATAAATGGTTACATAATTAATTAATAACAAAATTTACAAATTTATATATTCATTTACAGAACAGAAACAATTTTCTATTAGAAATTGCTTTAATTTTAGTTTAAATATCTTTAAAGATTTAGTATTACTTATTTTATTACCTAGTAACTTGTGTATATGTTCTGCTTATTTACTCTACATGTCATTTGTATCAATTTTTTTTCCTGATGAAGTCGTAGCGTTGATTATTAAAAAATATTAATTCAAAACTATAACTTAAAGCCGTTTTTATTTTATTAATATAATGAGTTCTGAAAGATTTTTGTCTATATTAATTTTAATTATATTTATTATTTTAGATAATCCATTTAGAAGAATTGATAGAATTGTTTGTGCTCAGATAACAGATTCTAATAACCAGAAATTGAACCAAACTCATGATGAAACGTTAAAAAACGATTTTAAAAATCAAAGTAAAACTTTCATATAATAAACACTCCTAAAATGCATTAACCTAGATAAATTCGTAAAAAATTATATAAGATATTTTAAAATATTGATGATAAAGAAGTACTTGATATATTTGTTGATTACAAGTTTAAAAAGTAAATTTGAAATAAACATTACATTTTAAATGAAATGTTTACTGTATTTACATTATATTTATACGCATAAATTTAATGTTGCATATATCATTATATTTTATAGTTTGCTTGTTAGGAAAACATATAAAATTAATATATTGCGTTATCAAAAGAAATTATTACTTGTTTTTAACAATATAAACAATTTCTTAGCAACAAATGAATAAAGTATAGTACCTGCAAATGCCGTAAGAGAGTGTGATAATTTTATGAGTGAAAAAAACAATATTATATATGTATGAATTTCATACAATATTTTTGTTAAGATTGCCTGCAATTGAAATTGATTTACATAAACATTAAAATACAGGATGTTTACGATATTCTCTGCATCCTTTTAGAAAGTGATTGTACACCTCAAAAAAGTCTATAAACCTTAAAACACCTTAGTAAAATTCGTCTGATAAGCAAAATAATAATTCGCTTAGTTTTTACATTAAACGATTAAATTTGTTTCAACCTCTTGTAGTAATCAACTACTTAATCAGTATTGTTCAATTGTTATTACGTTTGTTAATTGACAGGTAAAGTTGTTATCTCAGTAATTCAATTTTGTTTGGCTAAAAATTATAATTATTTTTACCTTGTTATTTAAAAATCGCGACGGCCCATCGATATCCTAATATCGAATTAGCCTTGCAAAATACTGATTAAGTAGTTAGTAGTTTATTACTAGAGTTCAAAACAAATTAATCGTTTCCATGTAAAGGCGTTTGTAAGGTTTATCAACTCCTTTTGAGCTACACTATTGCCCCCCCCCCCTAAAAGAATACCCAAAAAACCGTAATCAATAAATATATCTGGATAAAACTAAAAAAAATATAATTAATTTCTATGATAAATTAAAGATGCATTTTTAGAATATTTATTGAACTAAAAGATGATCAATCTTTTTTCTAGTATGATATTTTAAACTTGGGTCTAATTTCAGATAAATTTCTTAGTCCAGAAGATAAATCTAAAACGTTTCCTTATCAAGCGGCGTTAGTAGAATCATCTCATAATAGTTTTGTTTGCAATGCAGTTATTATCAGTAAACATTTCCTCCTTACAGCAGCTTATTGCGTATGCCCAAATAAGGTAAATATCCTAGTTATAACGTGTTACTATATATATGTAGGAAATTATTGGATATATCAGTCCAATGTGGAAAAGTTCTTAAATGAAACTCATTTAAGTTTCAAGATTTCGATTTATTTTAAATCTTCTTCATAGTCAAAACTAACAGAGTTATTTGTTATTTTGGCTATGAAGAAGATTTAAAATGAATCGAAACATTGCCTTTAAAACGTAAATGAGTTTCATTTAAGAACCTTTCCACATTGGACAGAACAATTTGATTTTATCTGTTTTATATTTCCAGAGTTACGTATATGAAAATATGTACGCAACTATTGATAATATGTTTTGGAAATTGGGCGAAAAGTATTATTTTGCTCATGGTTATTGCCACGAACAATATACTGTAACAGATAGCGGAACTTATAATGACATTGCATTACTAATGGTAAACCGACAAATTACTATAGACGAAAGAAATATACCTTTAATCACGATGAATAACCTGATCATTTACGATAGACAAGTCTGTATTAGTAGTTGGAAGATACAAGGCAATGTATATGAATTTTTGCAAATGACATACGTTGATCGTATATCATTGGCAGTATGTAAAGGTATTCATACGAACGATTTCGTTTTAACTAATTCGCATATGTGCACGGTAACCGATTACGAACAAGAAGTTTGTTTCGGCTATTTTGGTGCGCCGATAGTTGCTGAACAAATCGGACAGAAAATACTAGTGGGATTAGCTTCTTCAAGTGTCCATTGCCGAAGTAAACTGCCTAATGTTCATACTAGAATTTCATTTTATACTAATTGGATCAATTTTTATATGAACGATATAAAAACGAAAAGGTTGTTCTTAAATATACAAGGAATTAAATATCACATTTTTAAATTATACCACGATCAGAATTTTCAAAATCTAGATTTCACATAAGTTGCATTTGTTAAAAATAGTTATCGACTAATTTATTTATAAATCACACTTTTATTTAATAATAATAATTTGATTTATTTGGCATTAAATAAGACATATACATACAATATATATATATATATATATATATATATATATATATATATATATATATATATATCGTATGTAAATAATGTAAATAAAAATCACGACAAGAATGTATTATATAAGATTAAATAACGAAAAAAGTTAGATGTTAAAATCAACTCTCATTCAAGATTCTATATATTATATATATATATATATATATATATATAAATATTTTTTTTTATTTATATAAATTATATAATAATAATTATTAATTTTTATGTACTTATAATGAATATAACATATACATATATAATTATATACGTGTAATATTTAATTTTATGTCTGTTTGAATTCATCCTCTAAAAACATACGTATGTATATTTTCCAGTGCCAATGTAAAATAAGTAAAACTGACAAAGTGTAGGGAGTAGCTGTCGTTGCTCTCCACGTTTTAAATCTCACAAGTATTATTGTCATAGCTGTTAAAAATTCACAATCACAAATTTCAGGATAATCTGTATGGAGCTAGGAGAAATTATTTTATATTTTTTCGTCCGTTTTAAAAACTTAGTATATTAATTTTTTTTTTTAATTTAAATATCCCAATCGCTACTTTGATATCTGTATGCATATTAAATAATAATGAAAGCAAATATGTTTACAATATTAGAGAAAGCGCCATCGGATATTGATTCAATTATACAATTAACAATCACTCTACGTAATATACATTTAACTTTATCCTTCTCATTGAAATATTGAAATAAACTCCCATGTTGTAACGCAAACATAAGCACATTATAAATGCCACTTCAAACAAATAAAAAAAAATGCAGAAATAAATCGACGTATTTTCCGTTTGATTAACTTTTTTAATGGTTGATTTGAATTTAGGTATTTTTAATGAATATTTAAAATGATTTTTTTTGTACATATTTGTAATTTGGGGTCACTCATTAAATATTAAGTTGGTGCATAATTATCAGGCGTTTTTTAAACAATATTTATTATGAAAAAAAAAACATAATTTTTTGTTTATGTGTTTATTAACAAATAACCCGTCTACAAAAACGCCTGACAATTAAAATCGAATAAATAATGTAGCCACAATAAATTTTTAAAAAAAATTTGTGATTTTTTTCTTATAAGTTGGCAACATTGTATTTTGTTAAAAATTGCATAATTTATTTAGGCACTAGGAAAAACTTTTATGAAAATTTGATTAAAATCGGTTAAATAAAATGGTCAAAATAAATTTTTAAAAATTTTACTAATTTTTTTCTCGGAAAGTTGGCAACACTGTATTTTGTTAAAATTACATAAATTATATAAATACTAGGAAAATATTTTGTGAAAATTTGAGTAAAATCGGTAGAATAACATGGCCATAATAAAATTTTTAAAAATTTAATAATTTTTTTTTCGGAAAGTTGGCAACATTTAATCTTAATAAAATTATGTAATTAATGGGAGCATTAGAAAAATCTTTTCTGACAATTTGTTTAAAATCGGATAAATAACGTAGCCAATATGATTTTTTTAAAATTTTAGTAATTTTTTTCTCGGAAAGTTGGCATCACTGGAAAAAAACAAAATCACATGATTATCTTGGGCACTAGACAAATTTATCCTAAAAATTTCATTAAAATCGGTTGAACCGTCTAGGAGGAATTGCGGCCACAAAATTTTGACTTACGACCGAGCGAGCTGACGACGCACATCCATACACCCACATAAACTAAGTTCAGATTCGTCATCTACAGGCTATATGAAGGATTTCTATACAATTTTTTTTTTTTTGAAAATGTTACAGACTCCGTACCAAACGCTATACTACTTTTTCCTTGCAGTCAAAGTAGTAATAAAAGTTACGCAAATTTTTTTTTATATACTTTTAAAAAATATTTCGCATATAGTTTAATATAAAATATAAAAATTTTTTCTTGTTCAATATTTTCATTGTACCCGTTAAAAAAACACGAAAAACACATTTATAAAAACGTATTATCTAATTTGAAAGTAATTTGAGCCTAATGTTTTTTACGTAAAAAAAAAAGACAATACCAATTGTTTGTGGCATAAAATTAGCAGGACTGCGGCAGGAAACCATGCTGCAGAGTAAAAATTTGGAACAACCATTCGGCAAGAGCACAACATATGAGAATATTAGTGGGATAGTGACGAATACGCCACTTTAACGAGAATTAAGATTATTTTGTTAGTCACTAGTAGAAAGAATACACAATCACATACTGCAAGTCCACTTAGATATTTGTATGCATCCCATGGGAATTTTTTTTATTATTATGCGACTATTTTGTCTAAAAACTAAAAATGTACTAGCTGGAAAGCACTAACATTACTGCGTGTATAAATCAAAATAAATAATAATAAAAAAAAATATTACATTATCAAATCTAGGTATAAAAAAATTATTATATAAAATAGATTCAACTTTGCTTTTCTATTTAATAAACATAGATAGCTATAAAAAAAAATGAATATCTCTGCTATATTGAAAAAATATAATATGTCAAATTGTCAAATTAATATATCAAAATTGATAAAAATACCTTATCTACAACAATTCCACAATAGAATCTCATCGCGCATCGTACAGACGGTAAGTTTAGCTACAATTTAATATGCGACAACTTAAGGTTGGCGCATTTTTACCGCCCGAAATCGTATTTTCATTGTATGCGCGCATAGCTCCGTCAGAAGTAGACGGAAAATGCTGATGAAAGTGCGAATATTGCAGCTGCAACTGAAGAACAAGCGGAAAAATTAGATGAACAAAAATCATCGTATGTTCTTGGCATTTTACTATCGGTTTCAAATCTTAAAATAAGGAAGTATTATAACGTTTATTTATAAAATATAGAATTGCAGTCACCGAAGCTGAAGATGAGGATATTACGGAAAGCCAATTTGGTGAAATCGACAAGTCGCTATCGGTTGAGGAAATTGAAGAGGAAGGCTTGTATGTTAATAGATTTCAACAGTTTTACATTTGTATTCGCATAATGGGTTATGTGAAATTGAAATTGGCAAATATGTTTTAATCTAGTTGTGTTTGCTTTTATCTTTTTTATGGAAACAAGGCGAGCGGAATGTCGGAAATCGGCGGTGTATATGGTAGATGCGAGGGCCCCGATGCCATGTATGTGAAGCTAATCTCATCTGATGGCCACGAATTTATCGTGAAACGGGAACATGCGCTTATATCGAGAACAATTCAGGCTATGCTGAGCGGACCGAGACAATTTGCTGAAAACGAACCTAACAAAATCCATTTCAAGGATATTCCGTAAGTATCATCATGAAATAAATATAAGAAAGATATTTGATAAACAATGGATAAAGTAAATCAATTTTGACATTATTAATATTCGAAATTACTATTGGGTGAGAGTCTATAACTCTAAACCAATGATTTTCAAAGTGGTCTATATCGACCCCTAGAGATCGATTAGTTTAACTGTATAATAACGGTTTTTTTTCGGGTTCAGTTCCGGTTTGAAGCCCTGGTTATTTTTTCATAAGTTAGTATGCAGTTTGAATCGGAATCACTAACATTTCGACAAAAACATAAAACTAAAACCAAGATAAATAAATGTAGTCTAGATCAGGGATTCTTAACAGGGGGTCCGCGGCCCCCCAGGGGGCCGCGGACAGTATATAGGGGGGGTCGCGAATATATTAGAATTTTTCAAGTTTTTATATCTTTACAAATAAAAAAAAAATGTTACTAGTTTTTATAAGTGATACATAATTAAGTAAGTGACAGATGAATTTAATGACATCTCAATATTCGTAAACATGGTTAAACTAAAATTTAGTATACTTCCATTTGCAAATATACCTATTTTTCAAGAAATATGTTATTACTGACAATCTGATAAAGCATTTTTTGTTCATTGCATTTCGCATGAATTTTCTGCCTGCTTTTAATTCGCTTCCTAAATCAATTTAAGACATAGATAATTTCAAAATCTTCAAAAACTGTTTGCGGACACACTTTATTCAAAAATGTTACTATGATATTGCTGAACACTGCACATAAAAATATTGTATTTAATATTTTAGGATTTTAAGGGGGCCGCGAATATAATTTCGGATTTTAAGGGAGCCGCGACTAATAAAAGGTTAAGAACCGCTGGTCTAGATGAGACTTTAATTTTAAAAAATCCAGTTCTATATTATTATGAAATGACTATATTTTGTTAAATTTAAATATTTCAGATCACACGTTCTGCAGAAAGTGTGCATATACTTCGCATACAAAGCTAGCTACACAAATACTACAGAAACAATTCCCGAATTTCCAATCGCGCCAGAGATTGCTTTCGAAGTACTTACGGCTGCAAATTACTTAGATTGTTGAAGAATCGCCTTAAAAAAATAAAAAAAAAATAAGAAAAACACAAACACCGACTCAACGCACACACACTCAAACTCAACTTAATTTCAATTCAAAAATCTAAAAAAAAATATACGTGTTCTTGTCAATATTTTTGATTTTTTTTTTTTGAAAGAATTCTTTTGGTTCTATACATATATACAAACTAATCAATTAAAAAATATTATTTAATGTTTTATATTGACAATGAATTATGAATGCTGTTTTGTATATCGTAATAAAAAAAATTGAAAATTTTTCCTTAAAAACTGTCAATAAAACTAGATTTCCATAGGATTCGAATTTTATTTTTTATATAAATAACTTTAAATTGTTCTAAACTAAAATGCATGAAAAAAAAGACAGAATATTACTTATCTAATCTATATCTTGAAAAAGAATCTATTAAAATATGTATCGTTATGTTGCATTTGTGTCAATTTTTAATTTTACATAATAATAAATGAATTTATACCTACTTTGTAATATTATCATGTTAAAATATCAAAAATCACTTATGCAATATCATGTCACGTCAAATTAGTAACTCATTGAAATTACAAACTAAAGCCATTTTTTTTTAAAATTTAACCAAATTTTGTATTATCAATTTCGAAACTCACTGCTCATCTATATCAGGATAAACTGTTTCAAATGACATTAGACCATTAGAGTAAATAACAGAACATAGAAACAAGTTACTAGGTAACAAATAAGTGAGTAGATCACATTTTTACCACTTTGACTGCAAGGAAAAAGTGGTATAGCGTTTGGTACGGTGTCTGTAACATTTTCAAAAAAAAAAATTTGTGTATAGAAATTCTTCATAATAGTCCCTAGATGACGAATCTAAACTTAGTTTATGTGGGTGTATGTGTGTGCGTCGACAGCTCGCTCGCTCGCTCGGTCGTAAGTCAAAATTTTGAGGCCGCAACTAATTTTAGACGGTTCAACCGATTTTAATGAAATTTTCAGGATAAATTTGTCTAGTACCCAACATGATCATGTGGTTTTATTCTTTTCTAGTGATGCCAACTTTCCGAGAAAAAAATTACTAAAATTTTTAAAAATTCATATTGGCTACGTTATTTATCCGATTTTGATGAAATTTTCAGAAAAGATTTCCCTAATACTCTCATTAATTATATAATTTTATTAATATCCAGTGTTGCCAAATTTTTCGAGAAAAAAATTACTAAAATTTTAAAAATTTTATTATGGCCATGTTATTTAACCGATTTTACTCAAATTTTCACAAAAGATTCTTCTAGTATTCATATAAATTATGTAATTTTAACAAAATATAGTATTGCCAACTTTCCGATAAAAAAATTAGTAAAATTTTTAAAAATTTATTACGACCATTTTATTTAACCGATTTTTCAAAGTTTCATAAAAATTTCTCTTAGTATATAAATAAATTACGCAATTTTAATACAAAATACAGTGTTGCCAACTTATCGAGAAAAAAATCACAAATTTTTAAAAAATTTATTGTGGCTACATTATTTATTCGATTTTGATCAAATTTTCAGAAAAGTTTTTCCTAGTGCCCACATAAATTATAATATTATTAAAATACAGTGTTGCCAACTTTCCTAGAAATGTCAAAGTAATCTATATATGGATTTACCCATATACTTCTAATCTTGTTTAATTTGTGTGTGTGTGTGTGTGTGTGTGTGTGTGTGTGTGTGTGTGTGTGTGTGTGTGTGTGTGTGTGTGTGTGTGTGTGTGTGTGTGTGTGTGTGTGTTGATGGAATCGTAGATTAAATATAAATAAATGTTTATTTTCGCCGGCAATGCGTCTGCTAGAGATGAGCGTTTTTTTGTTTTGTTTCGGGGTTTAATTTTTTAGCAGAGACATTTATACCATCAGATCAGATGATTATCTTAAAACATCCATCTATTCGATTGTGAAAGCGCTTAGGAGGTACTTTTATTTTGACTGAGTCACTCGACTACTTTACAAAATATATATGTATTCTTGCAGCTTGTGTTTTAATCTAATACCATTAAATGTACTATGGCAACATTGCTAAATCTGTGTTTTTGTGTCTGCAAAACAAAGAAAAATATTTTTTCTATACCTATCTCTAGGTGCAGAGGTAAATCTATAAGTAGGTATAATAAAAATGAATGATTAGTTTAATAACTGAAATTTTAAGTGAAATTGTAAGAATATTACATGATTTTAAGGAAGTTTGTAAGGATTTCATATGATTTTAAGTGTGATTGTAAGAATATTATATGATTTTAAGTGCGATTCTAAGGATTTTATATGATTTTAAGCACGATTGTAAGAATATTATATGATTTTAAGTGAAATTGTAAAGATATTACATGATTTTAAGGGGGCATAGTAGTTTTTTATGATCAAAAATTTGATTTTTTTATTTAATATTATTAAAGAGTAATGCCTAGAGAATCGTGTTCACAAAACCGCATGTCATAATTATAAAAATTACGAAAGTTACATCATTTTTTGTAAAGAAACATAAAAACTCGCATGGGCTTTTCTTATCTGACATTAAACTCATTCTGAAACTTCAACCGCGTTTTTTTTGGAATCATATTTTTTTGTCGGTTCCAGTGATATCTCTAGAACAAACAATCGCATTTATTTGAATTTTCGTTTTTCTAAATCTTTTAAACCATCCTTTTTTTTAAATCTTGATTTGTTATATTTTTTTTACGTCGAAGAAGTCAAAAAAAAGGGCAAAACATTGACCTCTTTCTTTGCAAGTTCGCCATTTTGCGAAAAAAAATTTAAAAAAAAAACGGTCAAACGATGGGGAATATATTCAGCTTTAATAATCCGAAACGATTTTTGTTTCCGATAACCCAGTCCCGAGATATCCATGGAACCGTGGACCTCGGCACTTCAGATTTGGTCTACGGGATAAGGGGTTAGGGAGGGGAGCTTTCGGGGTGGAGGTAAAAAAATTCTGATGTATTCTTCAATAAAGGATCTACATTATACAATAAGTTTCAATGCTTTACGCCTTCCCGTTATTGAGAAAAAAATAATGAAAGTGGATTACTTTTTCATTGAAAAAAGTATTATGCCCCCGTAAGGAAGTTTGTAATGATTTTACGTAATTTTAAGTGCGATTGTAAGAATATTATACGATTTTAAGTGCGATTGTAAGGATTTTATATGATTTTAAGCACGATTGTAAGAATATTATATGATTTTAAGTGCGATTGTAAGGATATTACATAATTTTAAGGAAGATTGCAAAAATATTATATGATTTTAAGTGAGATTGTAAGGATATTACATTTTAAGAAAATTTGTAAGCGATTTTACATAATTTTAAGTGTGATTGTAAGAATATTATATGATTTTAAGAAAGTTTGTAAAGATTTTATATAATTTTAAGCGCAATGATTTTTAAGCGCGATTGTAAGGATTTTATATGATTTTACCTATCAAATTATATAGGTAAATATAGGTAAATTTGATTGTTAAAGCTAAGAAATACTTTTATTTTGACTGAGTCATTCAACTACTTCACAAAATATGGATTCTTGCAGCCTGTGTTTTTTCATCGCGGGCTCTAATCGCGGGCTCTAATCGCGGGCTTTAATTGTTTCCGTTTTAACAGACGACGACATTCGCTGAACAGTTCAACCTCCCCTCCACAATCCTCCTCCTTCTTCTCCCTCTCTCTCTCTCTCTCTCTCTCTCTTTGTTTTCATCTCTCATCTTATCTCTCTGTTTCGTTATACTCTACAAATACATCGTATTTCGATTGCAAATTCATTTTTACTCGGTTGAGTAGCGCGCGGTCATAGCGCGCGGTGCCCGCCTATACTTATAGGGATTTTTGCAGGGGCGTACACTATTCAAAATAGTGAGGTAAAAAAGTAAAAATTTTCAAGGGTAATTGAATTTGTAGCCTTATTTGTGCAAAAAATTGCCTTGTTTTTGCGTATTTTAAAATATTTGACTTTTTACCTTCATGGAAGGGCAAAAAATACGAAAAATAAGGATAAATAACTGCCTTTTTACCCTTTTCTGGAATAATAAAGTACTCTTTTGAATTTACCTATTTAGGGTAATCATATTTACTCTTTTTAGGGAACGGACTTATATAAGCACTAATAAGGGTATTTTTATTTTCATTAATACTTATCATTTTTTTGTTTATTTTAATTTTTTTGTAATATAAATAACGGACAAAGAAGAGGAAAAAATACCATTCATAAGGATTAAATACATTTATTATATAAATTAATTTATTTTTATAGATTTTTATAAATTCTTTTCATTTATTTATAAGTACCCATCCTTGGTTACTAAACTGACAGATATAATAACATAACACTGTTCAGAAAGTAACCTGTGCTTTTTTTTTTTTCGTTATGTTTTGTTTGTTTTGTTTTTTATACAAATGAATTGTATAATTTTCGTTTTGGAAATTATAACAAAATATTTTTATGTTAAATGATTACTTCGGGTAATGTAATCAATTTATTCGGTAATGTAAAACACTAAATTTTCGATCCGTATATAAAACTATTTCATTCATCGCTTATTTTTAAAACGTTCTCGTCAGAAAATTATCTATCGATTGTTGGTAACGATTATCTATCTGTTCGATTATCTATCAAAGAGAATGAGTTCAACATCGGGACATACAACATCTCGCCTACGACGCAATTGCGCTTCTGCAAATCCACAAGATCATCATAGAACCAAGAATGAAACTAGGCTATTGTCAGCTGATTCCAATACATCATCGATACCATTACGAATTCCAACTACCAACTATATGTCAAACAGTTCATTGCCAAGATCGGCTAAATTCAGAAGTAAGTACTCTTTTTATTGCTTATATCTATCAAGAAACTACTAAAATGTCAAAATTTGACAAATACATTATTTTAAAATCTCGTTTGCATTTCTAGAATTTGATTAATGAATGGTATTGTTTATAAAATAAATAACTTTACTTTATAGTTATCAAATGTATTTTGAAATTGTTACTTTAGCACATTTTTACACGTTTTTATTAAATCGTTTTCTTGTCTGTCTCTTTGTCAATTTGATACAAATTTTGCAATCAATTTTGAACTGACTTTCCGATGAGCTAGAGACTTGAAACTTTAAACATAGCTCAGCTAATTGGATGACAATGCAATATTAATTAATTAATTAATAATATTAGAAATATTAATTTTTATCTTGTACCATTTTCACGAATTTCGTACATTCGTGTATTTAGCAAATATTTTTTTTTTCAAAATACAGAAATTACAGAAAATAAAGAACATGCACACAAAGCTGAAAAACAGAAAATAATTATTTAGTTGAAAAAAAAAAAACATTTTCAATATAGGTAACACGTTTTTAAAACGTGGGGCGCATGCAGTAGATAATAGTAAGGAGTATAGGGAGTAGCTGTCGTTGCGATTGTTTTAAATCTTACAAGTATTGTCATAGCTATTAAAAATTTATAATCAGAAATTTTCAAAACAATTTCTATGGGGTCAGGAATCTGTATGGAATTTCCGTTTGAAAAACGTGGTATATTAATTTTTTTTTTTAATTTAAATAATTATTTTTTGTTTTTTAGTCTTGTGCGTGTGTTCTGTATTTTTTGTAGTTTCTATATTTTTAAAAATAAAAAAATTGCTAAATATACAATTGTACGGAATTTGTAAATATGACACAAAATAAAAATTAATATTTTTAATATTATTAATTAATTATTATTGTATACCCTGACGAAAATAATAAAATTACTGAAAACTTAGTTATAAAACTACAAATGAGTTTTATTTAACAACTGTCTTGCTGACTGCTACACTGTAAGAAATTTCTGTAATATTACATAAATTATTACAATAAAATTAGGAAATGTTGTTTATTTTTTACTATTAAAACCTATGTAAACTTACATAAATTTAAGATATATATTTTTACAGTGTACAGTTAATATTACAACTATTATATATATATATATATATATATATATATATATATATATATATATATATTATATATATATGTTTGTATATAATTATATGTAAGAATAGTAAAAACAAATTTTATTTGTTTTTAATATATTGAATTATAATTTATTTTTCATTGCAATACAGATCGAAACGACAGTAAATTAGACAATACACAAACAGAATTACCGAAGACAGCACGAAGTCAAAGAAAATCATTAATATCTACTCCATTACAAGAATCCAGTCGTTCTAAACAATGCACTAGTAATACAATAAAGGAGTTGGAAAAATTGGAAAAAAGTCGAGAAAAACGACGTCATCAAATGGCTGAAGAACGTGAAGTTAAACAACAAATACTATTACAAATACAAAATAATCCGAATTGGGAATTTTCTCATATGGTCGATGAATATCGTAAAAGGATTAACATTCAACCGATAAAAATATCCGATCAAATCAAAGACAATCGAATAACTGTTTGTGTGCGAAAACGACCATTAAATAGAAGTGAAAAAACAAGAAAGGAAATTGATGTAATTACGGTACCTAACAAAGATACAATAATTGTTCATGAACCGAAAAATAAAGTCGATTTAACTAAATATTTAGAGAATCAGTTATTTCGTTTCGATTATACATTTGATGAAAATTCTACCAACGATATCGTTTATCATTTCACTGCTAAACCCTTAATAGAAACTATTTTTGAAGGCGGTATGGCAACCTGCTTCGCATATGGTCAAACCGGAGCTGGTAAAACGCATACAATGGGCGGGGAATTTCGTGGTAAAACACAAAAATTTCAAAATGGTATTTACGGTTTAGCTGCAGCTGACGTTTTAAAGCTACTACATAATTCGCGACATGCCAATAAAAATCTGTATGTTACCATAAGCTTCTTTGAAATATATGGTACAAAAGTATACGATCTTTTAGCACAACGAAAGCCACTACGAGTATTAGAAGATGGAAAAGGTGTTGTACAAGTGGTTGGACTAACCGAAAAATTAGTCAACAATACTCAAGCGATTTTCGAACTAATTGAGAAGGGAAGCAGTAATCGTATATCTGGCAAAACATCAGTAAATACAAACTCATCGCGTTCGCATGCCGTATTTCAATTCCATCTCCATAACAGTCAAACGCAAAAGCTTCACGGAAAATTCTCATTGATTGATCTCGCGGGCAATGAACGAGGTGCCGATACAATGTCAGCCAATAAACTTACAAGAAAAGAAGGAGCTGATATCAATACGTCACTGTTAGCACTCAAAGAATGCATTCGTGCGCTTGGTTTCAAAAAGGCTCATTTACCATTTCGTGGCAGTAAACTTACACAGGTACTACGGGATTCTTTTATAGATGAAAAATCTCGAACATGCATGATTGCAATGATTTCCCCCGGTGTCAGTTCCTGTGAGCATTCGTTAAACACGCTTCGCTATGCGGATCGAGTTAAAGAACTTGTCGTAAACGGAGTGGACTTGGACCTTGAAGATACAGATGGTGAATGCTCTTCATATCAGCCCGATTTTCAACAAAGTTTTTCTCGTATACAGAAAACTTTATCGGATATTAATGAACAGTGTAGTAATTCCATGTCATTAGAAGTAGTTGAAACTGCTGTTATAACAAGCATGAAGAAAATGCGCGATTATTTGAAAGAAGTGCTATTGACAGCAAATACGCTTAACGCTTGCACAAAGGATTCGAATTTTGAGAAAATGGAAGCAGCTATTAAATGGCATAGCTTAATTACGCAGTCTGTAGAAGCAATGTTGCAGGCGGCTGAATTAAACAATCATTATATGAAGTTACTCGGTATTGAGAATGCGGAAAATGATTAAAATTTAATAATAAAATCTCATTTTATTCAGTATTTTTTCTTTAATTGATCTTATTGTAAAACCAATCGTATAAGTAAATTTGCATTGTAATATTGAAATAATAAAGCTTTTATTTAAATACAGAGACGCGTTTTTCTATTTCATTTCTTAAATTTATGTTGAAATTTAATTTTGAAAATAAGTTTAACACAAAATTAATAAACTTTATAAAAGAAATTTGTTTACTAGTTTATTTAAAATGAAACAATACGTCTTTATCAATCCCGGAAGACAAAAACCCAGCTGTGTTCTTATATTTATTTTTATCAGTAGTCCCATTTAAATTAATAAACCTGGAATTTTTAAAATATTGACATTTTTTTCAGAAATTATACAAAATATTAAATTAAAACAGCTTTAGGTATTAGTTCTGTATTAATTTTTATTGATTAATAGATGTTTCGACGTACTCTACGTATATCTTCATCAGGAAGAAAAATCATACAATTGACAGATACAAAGAGAATATAGAAACAAGTTACTAGGTAACAAAATAAGTAACTAAAACATAAAATTTTTAACAGTAAAAAATTGTTCATAACTAATTATATTAAAATAAAACAGCTTTAGATTGTAGTTCTGTATTAATTTTTATTAATAATTAAAATTTCGACTTACTCAACGTATATCTCCATTAGAAGATAGAAATAATTTACTTACTTGTTTCTATGTTCTGTTTATTTACTATATATGTCATTTGTATCATTTTTAATTAAATTAATTAATTTTAATTTAATACAGAACTACAACCTAAAGCCATTTTTTTTTTAAATTTAACCAAATATAATATTATCAATTTCGAAACTCAATGCTCATCTATATCAGGATAAACTGTTTCAAATGACATTAGAGTAAATAACAGAACATAGAAACAAGTTACTAGGTAACAAATAAGTGACTAGATCACATTTTTACCACTTTGACTGCAAGGAAAAAGTGGTATAGCGTTTGGTTCGGTGGCTGTAAAATTAAAAAAAAAAAAAAAAAATTGTATAGAAATCCTTCATATAGTCTCTAGATGACGAATCTGAAATTAGTTTATGTGGGTATATGTGTGTGCGTCGTCAGCTCGCTCGCTCGGTCGTAAGTCAAAATTTTGTGGCCGCAACTCCTAGACGGTTCAACCGATTTCAATGAAATTTTCAGGATAAATTTGTCTAGTACCCAACATGATCATGTGGTTTTATTTTTTTCCAGTGATGTCAACTTTTTTAGAAAAATATTACTAAATTTTTTAAAAATTCATATTGGCTATGTTATTTATCCGATTTTTTATTTTTTTAGTATTAAAGTAATGTTAGAAAAATATGATAAAAATATTATAAAAATAAATATTAAATAAATATTACAATAATATTATTTTAGGCGGACATATAACGTTCTTACAATATTAAAATAATTTTATTGAATATTAAAAATATTTTAGACATTAAAACAAATATTTTAAACATATTTTTTAAATATTCCTATAATATAGTAAAAATATTACTCGCTGACAGGGTTGATAATTATGTACGATATGTGGACGTACGATGTAGTAATAATTATACAACAACATGAAATGCATTAAAAAATTTGGAATCTAACGTTAAATATAAAAGCAAAAATATTACTGCAAAATACTTTCTTGTTCATTACAAATTGTTATTTATTTTTTAGGTTGGGTTAGGTTTTTTCACTTCGTTATTTTTTTTTAGAAAAATTGACACTATTAGTTTTTTTAATTTTTTACAATTTCCGCGGGGCCCTCAAAATTTCGGGGCCCTAAGCTATAGCTTAGTCAGCTTATGCTATAATCCAGCACTGTGAACATTGAACATTAAACGCTCGTGTTTAAAAAAATTGTACACAGGAAAAAAAAAATTATAATAATCTATATTTTTTGTCGTTATAATTTTATAATCGTTTCTCGTAAATTTATTAATAATTTTATATAATTATAATAAAAAATATAGTAGAATTAGTATGAATTTCATTGATTTCATTTTACAGTATATATATACCGGGTGTTCGTTCGTTAAGTTCGTATGGGCGTTTAACATGTAATTTCGATAAATTGCGCTATACTACTTTCTCGAGTGAAATTCGAAGAAATACTTAAAATACTTTTCAATAGGGCATAAAAGGTTCTATTATTTGGTTTTTGTTTTAATTTGTAAATATGACACAAAATAAAAATTAATATTATTAATTGATTAATATTGTATACCCTGACGAAAATAATAAAATTACTGAAAGCTTAGTTATGAAACTACAAATGAGTTTTATTTAACAACTGTCCTGCTGACTGCTACACTGTAAGAAATTTCTGTAATATTACATAAATTATTACAATAAAATTATGAAATGTTGTTATTTTTTACTATTAAAACCTATGTAAACTTACATAAATTTAAGATATATATTTTTACAGTGTACAGCTAATATTACAACTATTATATATATATATATATATATATATATATATATATATATATATATATACAGAGTGTCCAAGATAACTCCGTATGCATGGGGATCTCCGGAACTGTTAGAGATACGACCTTGGTTAAATTAGATGAAAGTTGCCTCATTAGTAGGCGAGTTTAGTCATCTTTTGTTTTTTTTCAAAAAATTCCTTAGGTTACTAAATATAGGCAAAAATGCAAATTTTGCTTTTTTATATTTTCGCTTATAACTCTCGAATGCAAAACGATAAATGATTTTGGTTTGCACTTTCTTAAGACACTTTTTTTACACAGAATTTCCGGGAGTAACCAAAATTTTTTTATCATGTACCGTTTTCGAGATTTATGATGCAACTTTCATTTTTCTTATGTAACTAGTATTTCAATGTAGTGTCATTAAAAAGATTTTTTTTTTCTCTTTCCAGTGATATAACATTGTCCTATTTTATTTTAAATAATAACATGGAAAATTGAAAAAAATCTATTTTGCAAAGTTATAATTTATTTTTTTAGTTGAAAACCGAGTATGCCATATCAAAACAAATGAAACATGAGAAATAGGCTTTGTTTTCGTTATTATTAGATTTTTGGTTTTGCTTTTCTTCTGATTATTGTCTTAGTTAGTTAGTTGGTTTTATTGGAGTGCTTATTGAAAGAATTTTAATTCATGGAGCAGTTTGAAAATTTAGAGAAGTTTGAAATGCTTTATTGTTTCATTCGTTGTCAAAGTAACGCAGTATTAGCCGCGGAAATGTATTTAAATTTATATCCTTAAAGAAGGCAACCCAGTGTAGGGATGTATAAGATATTAAACATGAATTTGATTGAGTACGGTATTAAATACCTAAAACTAACCTAACACAAGCTATGCTTAAGAGAACACGTATGTTCATTCTAGAAAACGATGGTTTGTTTCAACACTTAATGTAATTTTACTATTATAGTTATTAGTTATTACGAATGTAAAATATAGCATTAGTATTTTATAAATTGTTTTTTTTTTGGATTATAATTCTATATTATTGTTTAAACTAAAGTAGGGCTCATGTTTCATTTGTTTTAACATGGCCTACTTAGTTTTTAACTAAAAAAATGAATTATTACTTTGCAAAATAGATTTTTTTCAATTTTCCATGTTATTATTTAAAATAAAGTAGGACTATGTTATATCACTGGAAAGCAAAAAAAAAGATATTTTTAATGACACTACATTGAAATACTAGTTACATAAGAAAAATGAAAGTTGCATCATAAATCTTGAAAACGGTACATGATAAAAAAAATTTGGTTACTCCTGGAAATTCTATGTAAAAAAGTGTCTTAAGAAAGTGCAAACCAAAATAATGTATCATTTTGCATACGGGAGTTATAAGCGAAAATATAAAACAGCAAAATTTGCATTTTTGTCTATATCTAGTAACCTAAGGAATTTTTTGGAAAAAACTAAAGATGACTAAACTCGCCTACTAATGAGGCAACTTTCATCTAATTTAACCGATGTCGTATCTCTAACAGTTTCGGAGATCCCCATGCATACGAAGTTATCTTATAAAAAAAAACGAAAAATGACTGCTGTGAAAATAAGATTTTTACGCGGAGTATGTGGTGTAAATAGGAGAGATCGGGTACAAAATAAATTAGTGTATGATGAGCGTGAAATTGAAAAAATGTTGTAGCAAAAGTTGTCCCTTGTTAGAGTCAGTTAAGATGGTTCGGACATGTTGAGCGAATGTCTAATGAACGTTTGGTTAAAAAAATTTATTTGAGTGATTTTAATGGTATACGTATGCGTGGACGTCCGATGAGTAGTTGGAGTGGTGTATGATTGAGAGAGTGGTTTGCGTGAGCAAAAGTTTCTAAATAGTAGGAATAAAAAAGCATGTGTGAGAGGAATTATGAATGTGGATGAAGCGATAGTTGCTTGTTTGGATAGGAATGTTTAGAGGCGACTGATTTTGGGATGAAAAAAAGAGTTTGTGCCACACCCTTTTGGGTACATGGCGTGATTGTGTATGTATGTATGTATGTATATTCTTAATTGCATATGGTGTATCATATATTAAATTACAATATATTTTTTTTTTTTGCTTAAATCGCCATTAATTCATTTTGATAAACTAATTAAATCATTAGTTAATTTTTCTTTATTTAAAACTTGCCTAATGATTAAATTAGTTCATCAAACTAAATTAATGGCGATTTGAGCAAAAACAAAATTGCAATAATCTAATATATAATACGCCATTTATTGTTTTATGTTTCGGATTTTAGATCCGAATATCAGATTTCGGATCTCAAATTATCTGTAAATCGTATATATCCGAATATCCGAATTCAATTTTTACAAATGTTGATAAACACTAGTTATTTATTTCTATTTATAAAATGCTATGAGAGTGGAATTATGAATGTGGATGAAATTGCGAAAGTTAAGTGTTTATAAAAAAGCAGTACTTTGTTTTTTTTTCCTTTAGTATTTTTAGTATGATCAGTGTAAAATTGAAAATAATGTTGTAGCAAAAGTTGCCGTGTTAGTCAGTTAAAATGGTTCGGACATGTTGAGCGAATGCGTTTAATGAACGTTTGATGTTCAAAAGATTTATCTGAATGATTTTGATAGTATACGTTTGCGTGGACGTTCAATGAGTAGTTGGACTGGTGTATGATTGAGAGAGTGGCTTGCGTGAGCGAAAGTTTCCAAGTAGTAGGAATAAAAGAGCATATATGAGAGGAATTATAAATGTGGATGAAGCGAAAGTTGCTTGTTTGGATAGGAATGTTTGGAGGCGACTGATTTCGGGATGATAAAAAAAGTTTGTGCCACACCCTTTTAGGTACGTGGCGTGATTGTGTATGTATGTATGTATATTCTTAATTACATATAATGTATTATATATTAGGTTACAATATTTTTTTTTGTTTAAATCTAATTCTAATTAAATTAAATTAAATCTAATTAAATCATTAGTTAATTTTTCTTCATTTAAAACTTGCCTAATGATTTAATTAGTTCATCAAACTAAATTAATGGCGATTTGAGCAAAAACAAAATACTATATAACCTAATATATAATACGCCATTTGCAGTTTTTATGTTTCGGATTTTAAATCCGACGCACATTGTCTCAATGTACTGAATTTAACAAAAAACCATGAAGGTATGCTATTTATAATAATTTTTGTATTTATAATTTATTTTTTTGTTGTTTCTTATAATTTTATTGTAAAAAATCAGATACTGAAGATGGCTGCCCATTAAGGAGTCGAAAAAAATAAACGAACAAATACTACCAAGAGGAAGATATTTGTTAATACTAATTTCCTCCATATGTATTTAAATCTTCCAATCTTATTTTCGAAATTTACAGATAGAAAATTCTCATCCGTTATTAGTGGAAGCATTCATAGATTGTCTGCCAGCTTTACAAAATCTATCACTCTATATAAATATATTACGACACGAATTGGATGAAAAGATAGTCAATCCTGTATAAACATACTAAAGGAAGAACTAAAATCGTTTAATACAATCAATACAATCGTTTAATACAATCGCGAAATACAATGTGTCCTTATACAAAGGTAGTAACTTCCTTCGTAATATTCTGGAATGGTTGTTATTCACTCCGGAAATGGATGGTTCAATTTGTTCAATTAAATCGTAAACTGACATTATAAATTTCGTTTATTTAATATTTATATTAATTAATATTGAAAATAGAGGATTAAATAAAAATAAAAACCAGCAGTTAAAAATATTTAAGCTTAAATTTAATTTAAATTTTAGTTTAAATATTTATTTTATTTTATATCAAGTACCTGCAAGTAATTGACTGATGAAGTTAGTAACAAAAATGACTTCTTTTGTGAAGGACATAGTTCTTTACCGCGACAGAAATCACCGCGACAATCCGTTGATGAAGTCAAAGTCCAGTCGATGATCAATGATACTTGAGAAATTATACTTGGAAAACCTTCATTAATCGAATTGATTAGTGAATCGCAGTTGGCGTATATTTTAAGCATTATTTGCAAAAAATTGGCCCAAATTGAAGTCAAGGAATCCTCGTAACTTTTTTACGTTTTTTAGTTTTATATATTTGCACAAGAAGGCTGTTTCATTTATATTTTTGTTAATTTAACAGAGTGGCCACAAAGCTTGGAGAAAACCGTGAAAAGTCGGGAAATTTTATTGGATCCTGGACCAAGTCAGGGATATTTCATTTGTAGCCAGGGAAAATAAAAATTTGTTTGGGTGAATTTACAAAATTACAAACACAAATTTACAGTGCAGCATTATTTATATTTCGGCAAATATTAATCTTATCCTAATTTTTTTCACATCTATACTAAGCAATCTTGATTTATGTAATTCACATGTCTTACTAATTTAAATTTGTTTAATAATAAAATTCTGGAAAACCGGGAAAAGTCGGGAGAAATTTTGTTGGATCCTAGACAAATCAGCGAATTTCATTTTGTAGTCAGGGAAAAAAATTGGGCGAATTCATCAAATTACAAACACAAATTTGGAGATGCAAATTTATCTTTGTTTAATTTAGCATTTGTTTAAAAATAAAAGTCAAGGAAAAATGAAACAAATTCTGGAAATTCACAAAGTTTTGGCCACCCTGTTTAATGTTTTTATATATGCTTTTCATTATTATATTAAAAGAATGTCAAAATAAGTTCTATTTCCAAATTTTTTTTGAAGTTTATATTATTTGAAAGAAGTTTGTTTCATATACAAACTACATTTATATTTTTGTTAATTTAATGTTTATATTAATTTGCCATTATTATATTAAAAGATTATTAAAATATGTTTTATATTTTCTATTTTTCCAGTTTCAATAAAAAATTAAAGTTTTTGTACATGTGTAACATTTTCACATATCCAATCTTTTCCATTCAAATTCAAATTTTTTATACATTTATAACTCTTTCACATATCCGATCTTTACAATCAATAATACTATAACATTATAATATCAATTTTGTATATTAATTTTTTTTTAAAACTGGTATATATATATATATGTGAATACAATAATCAGGGAGACAATAATTTTTGGAATACTATGGAGATTGCTATGAGAAAACTAGTTCAATGCTTTAGTTTTGATGAGAGTTTTGAGTATTTTGTTTATAGGAAAATGTGCTAGGAAGAAAATGTAAAAGAGTATTTTTATTTCGATGAGAATTTGAAAGGAAAATTTAAAGATATTTCGATTAAAATCGAGCATTTAAATTCGATAGTTTTTTTTTGTATTTCCGCTCTATATCTGAACATAGCCATTAAATGTTATAAATAAATTAAAAACGTCTACTGTAAAAACCATCCTATCGTATATTCATTTTATAAACTTATTAATAATAAAGTGATTATTGTCATAAATTAAACGATATATTTACAAAATAAATATTGAAAATAAACAAATCGAGTCATTTTTGTTACTGGCTTCAGTCAATTACGTCCCTGGCTGTAGTCAGTAATACAGTTCTTTGTAAAAGTTTTGAAGTTGTTATTATTCACAGATAATAATAAATAATTTAACAATTAACGATTACTTAACATTAATTAATTAAGATGGCGCGAAAGAAACTGCTCAAGTTAGTTATAAAATACTTACGCTATAATTCATAGTTTATAGGTTACGTTCATGTGGTTTATAAATTTGAATATGATTTCAGTACACGTAAATTTCAAGGAAAACAGATCGGTACTATTAAAAAAGAAGATAGTAGTAAAGAAAATACTGTTCTTACTACTTCAGTTCAGGAAAATAGTAAGGACGTATCTATGATGGCAAATAGAAACGAAACAGTAGAGGTAAATTAAAATTTTTCAGTAATCGTATGTAGTTTAAATTTATTTAATTTTTTCAATTTAGACAATGATACAAAAACGTTATCGAACAAAAATGACCAGAAAGTTGTACCGGGAGATTAAACGATTGCAGAAAACTACATCTTTTCTTATACCAAAAGCACCGTTTTCCAGATTAGTCCGAGAGATTTTTCTGGAATTGGCACCACCGGACACTAGGTAAAACATTTATTATAGCGTATGCACACACGTATAAAATTATATGTTATATTTATATTCATTAAATGCATAAAAATAATTAATAAATTCTTATTTTCGAAAATCGTAAAAAAAATTAACAGTCCAACCCTGCGAGTGATTTTAGTAACTTTTTTTGATGTGATGGCACTGAAATATAGTAATAACTGGAATGTGCACTGCCTATGTGTTCTAGTAGCGCCAATGCGAGCCGAAAGAGATAGGAGATACGTGGTATCTCTATCACTGTCTTACACTTCTGCGCATTTGAAATTCAAATGCAATTTCTTGCGGTAAAAATGCGACAATCTTATGTTGTTGCATATTAAATTGTAGCTAAATGCATCGGCTAAACGATACGTAATGAGATTTTATTGGGGAATTCCTCTATAAAAGGTATTTTTATCATTTTTGATATATTAATTTGACATTTGACAGTTAGATTGTTTTTTTTCATAGCTATCTAAGTTATCATGTAGTAGCAATGCTACGCCATTAGAAAGACAAAGACGCGAATACCACGTATCTCCTATCTCTCGGCTCGCATTTGAGCGGCCAGTGCGAGTTCCAGTTATTACTATATTTCAGTGTGTGATGGATGAAACCATATTACTGTAGTTTTAATTGTTTTTTTTTCTTTTTTAGGATTCATTCAAATGCGTTGCCAGCTTTACAAGAAGCTTGCGAAATCTATATGTCGCAATTTTTTGAAGACGCGTACTATTGTACATTACATGGTAAAAAAAAACTAAAGGTTGCTGATATACAATTGGTTCGTAAACTACGTGGTCTGAAATTGTAAACCGATAAAAACATTTTATATACTTTGCGTTATCTTACAATATGTTATATAATTATTAATAAATGTTTAACTATTTATTCACAGTCACGTTCTGTTTTAATTTACTCACAATGTTGTTAAACATTAAGTGTTGGCGTGACACCTTGACGGACAAAGAATTTGTTTTATTTTAAATATATATTTTTATTTATCAACAATCACTACATATATTTTTACTTCATAGCTTCAAGTATATGTAGTAATAATTTCAGATGAATTTCTATTTTTGTTTTTGAAATAATGGGGAGTACTTTTTTTGAAAATTCACGCGAACACTTAAGCATATATTTTCATTTATAATTTTCAAATCATTACCAAACGTGGCTGTGAATACAAACTTTTGTATTTTGGTTTCAATTAAAATTTAAAAGTTCTTTATTCTTGCTAAACCAGTTTGTTTTTTTTTTCTACCTGACCCGAAATGTAAGGTTTTGTTTATATTGCAAACTATTGTTTAATGATTATTATATACCAAGGTGGAGAAGAAATTTTTATAGCCGTGTAAAGCTAAAAAGCTCTTCTCAGTATAATTAGATTGCAATAATAGTTCTTATAAAACATTTTCGATATTGTGAAATGATTGAAATTTCTATTTGTATTAATTCTGATATTTAAATTAATTACAAAGTGCTTCAAGCTTATCATAATATTAATAATAAGTTACCATATTGTCTATGTAGAAAGAGGACAATCATACTAATTCTCTAACGAAGTTGCTAAGTTTTAACAACGTTGCTAACAACATTAGCCAATAATATTAGCTGACATCAAATGAAAAATCAAAATGACAGCTGTTATATTTATTTCTATTGGTTAGAGTTGTTAGCAACTTCATTAGAAAGTCAGGCCGATTATGTTACTAGAACAATAATGACATTATTGTACAGTAGTTAGTTACTATAGCAGCACCAAACATAACTGCAATGTCACCTTCGGCGACCATATTAAGAATTATTAAGTTAATTGACAATTGCATTGTTTATTTTAGCTTGATTTTTAATTTGATTATTGAAAAATGTATGATAATGTGCATGAAATGCAATGGGCATCATTCAAGGTGGTCAGAAACACGATCAAGTGTATTTAATTTGACGTCTCCGACGGCTATATTATAAAATTATTACGTCAAGTTCAGTTAATTGACAATTGCGTTGTTTATTTTCGCTTGAATTTTAATTTGATTATTGAAAATGTGTGAAGAAGTAGAAGAAATGCAATGTGTACCGCCAAATTAGTTATAAATTGTATATTGTTTAGTATATTGTTTAGTTTCGTTTAGAATGCTTGAATAAAAAATATGTTATTCCATGGAATAGAATAGATTGCTTTCTATTTCTCGTAACATAATTCAACTATTTTGTAATATCAGCTTTTGTTTTTGCGTTGTGACGTAATTATAACTTTTTTTTTTAAATAAAAATTCCATTTTTTTGATAGACCTGTTTATTGATTATATGTTGATACAAAAACTGTTGGTGTGAGGATGGTAGATCGAAACAAGTAATAACAACAACACAATACATTCGATAAACACTAAGTTAAGTACATAACTCTTTTACATATCCGATTTTTTCAATTTTAATTTAAAAACAAAATTTCCATACATATATAATTCTTTTACATGTCCGATCTTTTCAATTTTTATCTAAAATCAAAATTTATATACATGTATAACTTTTTGACAAATTCAATTTTTTATACGTACATACGTAATTCAATTTCCAATTTAAAATCAAAATTTTCCATACATGTATAACTCTTTCACATATCCGATATTTCCAATTTCAATTAAAAAATCAAAACTTTTATGCATGTATAACTTTTTCACATATAAGATTATTGTTAAACATACATACATAACTTTCTCACATATCCGATCATTCCAATTTTAATTTAAAAACCGAAATGTCCATACATGTATAAGTTTTTCACATATTCGATCTTTTCAATTTTAATTTTAAAATTAAATTTTTTATACATGTATAATTTTTTCACATATCCGATTTTTTTAATACATACATTCACAACTTTTTCACATATCCGATTTTCCAATTATAATTTAAAATCAAAATTTATATACATGTATAAATTTTTCACATACCCGATCTTTCCAATTAAAATTAAAATCACGGTTAAGAACAATATTTTTTGACGAAACTTGGCTCAAAACATTTTTTTTTAATAAAGTTATTTTGGAGGTGCAAAAAAATATATTTTTTGATCAAGACAGTTATAACGCGCCATATATAAAACTATCAAAAACCTATGTTAAACTCCATTTAAATTTTAACTTGAGTGGGGCACTGATTAATATTAATATTTTTTGATAAAACTTGACTCACAATGTTTTTTTTTTTGAGGTTTTTTTGGAGGTTCGAAAAAAATGATTTTTTGTGGACCACCTTAATATATAATAATAATTATATATATATATATATATATATATATATATATATATATATATATATATATATATATTGTATAATTGTATAATATATATATAGCGCACTGGAATGTACCGTTCTTGCCTTGGAATCCACTACAGTTTAGTTCATCGGAGTTATCACCACAATCGTTTTCGTGATCGTATCGCCACCTGGACGAAATGCATTTACCATTACCGCATTTGAACTCAGATTCCGAACAATCTCTATACGAATCTTTGCACAAATCTCTAGTTTCATCTGAGCCATCTCCACAATCATCTGCATGATCACACAGCCATTGTTTCGGTATACAAAGATTATTCGAGCATTTAAAGTCAGTATCTGAATTACATTTTGGACAACTTTGCGCTAGTTCATCGCTACCGTCACGACAATCATCTTTCCCGTCACAGAACAACCATTTTGGAATGCACCTGTAGTTCGCTTTGCCTGGACATCTCAGCCAGCCCGTCGTGCAATTTCTCTGTCGACACATGTAAGCAGGTTCATCTGAATCATCGCCGCAATCATTATCAAAATCACACATCCACAATTTCGGTATACAGCGACCGTTTTTGCATGAAAATTCCGTGGTAGGATCGCAAGTTCGATTGTGACAAATGGCTGGGTCTTCATCGCTTCCATCTTTGCAATCTGCATCACCGTCGCATTTCCAGCTGTCGAGAATGCAGCGGCCGTTCGATCGGCATTTGAATTCGAGTTCCGGACAGGGCATGTCGCAGTTTTGTTCGTCGGAGCTGTCACCGCAGTCATCTGTACCATCACAGATTGTTGCCGATGGTGTGCAATTAGCGTTCTTGCATTGGAATGAACCGGCACAGCATTGGCGTGGTGGGCAGGTTGGTGGTTCGTCTGAACCGTCCTTGCAATCGGCTTCACCGTCACATCTGTTCAAAAACAATTTGTTATTAGTAAATTTATTTAAAAATATTGGAAATTTAAACTCATAACTCATATTATGTGTTGCGTCAGTCTGTAATTTTAATTAAATAAAAATTGCTATAGCTTTGAAGAACAAAAATAATTATAAAGTTGTTTGAAGAAGGAATACTACTTCTATTTCATACTTTTAATTTTATACAAATCATTTCGGCGTTTGTTTGTTTTGAACACGAATAAACAAACTACTAAATAAAAACTTGTTAAAAATAAATAAATGAATATATTAAAAACTTACTTCCAGAACCAAGGTATACATTTCTCATCATTGCCTCCACACCGATGTTGTCCAGCGGTACAATTAGCAATACAAGTTTTTCCATCACGCGCCAAATAAAATTGATTAGGGCATGCGCAATTATAACTAGTTGTACCTTCTTCGCCATAACCTTCAATATTCAAATAACTTGACTCTAATGGTGGCGCCAGTAGACAAAGATGTGAACATCCACCATTATTTGATCCACACGGATTCGTATACGGCAACTGTCTTAACGGATGGAAAATATGAACATCGTATGGTCGATGCGTTGTATTCCGCAATAGTTGTAAGTCTTTTCCTGTATATTTATTCGCTTTACTAATAGCTTTCAAGTTCCAATCAGTCCAATATAAAAAGTCATCGAATAAGGTAATTGCGAAAACATGCGGTACTTTACTTCCGGAAAGTACAATATGTCGATGTTTACCTTCCAAATCCGCAAAAGTAATATAATCTAAATGCGCATCAGCTCAATAAATTCGATCAGTAAAATAGTCAATTGTCAACGCGTTTGGCCACGCGATATCATCTTCCCATGTTAAAATTCTAGTAAAATTCGAACCGTCTATTCCCATTTTAGCAATATAAGCTTGTAAATGCCACGAACTTAAGTACAAATAACCAGTACCGGGATGCACAACTAAAGCCCTAGGATCGCTTATGCCTGTTTTCAAGGTCTTTCGTTTCGTTCCGCTCAGCTCAGTTACGTCTAAATTGCGTGAATGTCGATCAAGCCAGCAAACTTTCCTGCCCACCCAATCAATTGCCAGCCCTTCTAAACCGTGCGAATCGTGACGTATCACAGGTTCTTTTTCGTCATTGCCGCCGCCAATTGATGAACGATAGATTGTTTTCGCGAAAACGTCGCAGAAATACATTTTTTGGTCGACAATATCGTAGTCTAAAGCAACGACGTTCATTAAATCTTGATGGATTTAATTGTAAATCGATGCATCGGTGGACATGTTACGTACGTAATATTTGTTCGTAAAGACTAGCCATGGTTCAATTTTGTCTTTACGTTTGCAGGTATGCTCGTCGTTTTGTCGTTCGTAGTATTGGTCGTTACATTTGCAGTAATAGCTGCCTGGTGTGTTGGAACAGTATTGCGAGCAGACTTCTGGAGTTTCGTGGCATTCGTCGATGTCGGAGCAAGCTTTGCCGTCTTCTAGAAGTCTGTGAAATAGTTAAACAATTGTTTAAAATAATTGTGATTTTAATAAAAAAGTTAGTAAATAGACAAACTTTTTTATTATTGGTCTGATAAAGTAGCAGTAACTTACTTGTATCCTTGGTTGCATTCACAATAGTAACCAGTCAAAGTGTCGACACGTTTATGACCATATTAATGTATTTCAACTTTGACGCATTCGTCTACGTTGCAATGTAACGGCTCATCCGATTCATCAGTGCAATCCGCAACTTTATTACAAACTAATTGCAAATCTATACATTGACCATTATTACATTGGAATTGATTCTTATTGGTGCATGTATTGTTCTCTTTTTCTGAAACAAATATTTTAAAATAATAAAAATTAGAAAAACAAGTATCTAGAACTGAAAACGCATTTTCTATAGAAAATGCATAATTTTTTTTGTAAACCTTGTTAAAATTATAACATAAAATTAATAATAAATTAAATAAAAATTAATCTATTACATATATTTGTATTTATACAATATTTAGAGAAAAATAATGGATAAATTAAACTAAATACAGTTGTACTTACTGCATCCAACTTCATCAGAAAAATCACCACAATCATCTTCGCCATCGCATCGATATTGATTCCGGATACATTTGAAATTCTGACAAGTAAATTCTTGTGTTGAACATGTTTTATATTGCGAATTACATTCTTTGCGTTCATCCGCTCCATCGCCACAATCGTTATCATAAGAGGTATTATAAATGCGGATGTTTAACAATGTTTAATCGTTACTATTCCACTAAGGTCCTCATATAATTACTTTTAAAGTTAAGTACTTTTAAAATTAAATAATTAAATATTTGTGAATTTTGTCTGTTTTGTTTTCTATAATAAACTGAAATGATGAATAGATTATAAAATTTACACTTACATTTTCATCATCATCTTCTTTGCCCTGCACCCAAAATATCGTCTGCGTTTTCCTATCATAATCCAATTGAACACCACAATCAATACCAACAATAGGCGTAAAATATCCAGCAGTTTTATCACTAGGATTCATTGGCACATCGATAATCTGCGACCTTTTCATAACCATTAAGAAAGTGACTTCTTCCTCGATACATTTGCCCTCATCAGTCGTTCTAAAACCTGGTTTACACTTGCATGTATAACCCGACCGGGTACTTGGCGAGAGTAAACACAAGTGTTGACACGGATTCTTAACGCATGGATTAACCGTTATCGGTTGCAAAGACGGATGATGTACATGAATACTTAACGGTTGAGAGATCAAATGACTGACAACGGTTTGATTAGTGCCACGGAATTTATGAGCGGATAGAACTCGGTTTAGTTGTCGGTCGGTCCAGTAGAGGGTGTCTTCGAATAGGGTTAGAGAGTGTGGATGAAGTAGGTAGTGACTTTCGGCGAGGACTTGTTGACGGCCCGTGCCGTTGTAGTAACAAAAGTCGATGAAATCGAGTTTGGAGTCGGCGAAATAGATGCGTTGTGTTGCAATGTCTAGGGTTAAGCCGTTCGGCCAGTAGATCTTCATGCTTATGATAGTGCTGCGATTCGTACCGTCCATTCCGATACGTTCGATGCGAGGATTTTCGCCCCAATCGGTCCAGAATAACCAGCGTGCACTAGAAAGAGATATTATTTATTTTCAAATGTGAAAAATGAAAACATTAAATTGAGAAATTAAAATAAAATAACTATTTATTTCTTCTTTTATCAGGTAAATATCTGAACCAACTATTTTAAAATATTTTTGACAAAAATTATTTTTAAGTGAGATGAGAATGCGAGTCTATTATTATGTGAGGTATTATGATCTCACTTGTATTGTGAAAAAGTGCCTCTGTTATTAATTTAAAAATAACTTTTTGTTTCTGCCTATATTAAATATAAATAGTTTTTCTATTTTTATTAACTTTTATAATATTTGATATTATAAAATTTAAATTTTAAAGTGCTTAAGTAAATGTCAAAAAGTACGTTTGCCAAAAATCACTTTTATAAATGAGGTGAGAATACGGGCCTATATGTCTAAATAAAAAAAAATAGAAAAATACTTACTCTGGATTAGGATCAAGACACATTCCTCTCGGTTGTGTATTATTCTCCTTCACTAACACAATTCTATTCGAACCATTTTCTTTAGCAACTTCAACTTTAGCCGCCAATCCAATCATATGCTAAGCCTTCAACTAAATCTAGTCCATTTGATATGACATCTACCGGTTCGCTGCCTCTGTTCAATCGTGAGATTCGTTTCAATTTCATGTCCGACCGGAATATCGTTCCCGTATGCATATTGGATGTGGTTGCAACGACATTTTCCACAATTATTGGCACACGTTCTAAACCTTGCTCTTTTAAATCTGCTACTAGGATTGAGTGACGATTTGAGATGATTAGGAATGCTGCACTGTGATCTAGAAAAAATAAAAACAAATTTTTAAGTTTTTTTTTTTTTAAATAAGAAAATAAAAAGTTTTACTAATTTCTTGTGTTTAAATATGTAAAAAATTTAATATAATTAGTTTTTCAGATTGTTTGATTTTATTTAATAAATACATACTTTTAGTTGTATTGAATCTAAATATAGTTTATTTATATTTATAACAAAATCGAGAATATATTAATTGTTCTTGATAATAGCAATTACAATATCGAAAAATTTAATAAATTTTTAAAACTAATTTTATCATAAATTTTAAAGATTATGACTTACTGAATGCTTTGCAGCTATGTTTATTAGGTTCCAATGTGTATCCTGCAGAACAACTACAAAAGTAGCTGCCCTTGGTGTTTGTACAAGATTGTGAACATAATCCTGGCGGATTACATTCGTCCAGATCATCGCATGTAAAACCATCGCTACGAAGAGTTTCACCAGGTGGACAAAGACACAAGGCGCCCTAAAAGAATTTATATATAATTTATAATAAATGTATCATTTTTCATTGTTCGATATAACGTCAGATCAACTATAAATATTAATACGTAATTCCTATACCTAATTCATGGATTGTCTTATTATATACATAAAAAAGAATGCATATAGTTTTGGTTTACGTTTTGTAACCTGACATTTCCATATGTCTAATGTTTATCCCCAAATGTGTTTATAAACAAAACTTCTCTCTTATATTAATATAACAAAACATTGTATTGTGTTCCCCATCTACATTTATGGTTGATTTGATGATATAACAAATTTTAAAATATATATTTTTTTAAATTATTACGTGTATATAATTAAAAATATTTCAAACTAACCAACGGCGTATCCTTGCACTGATTCGTGCACAGTCCTGTCTGTCTCGAGCACTGTCCCAAATCACAACCCTCGCCTTCATCAGCGCCATTCGGACAATCCGGCTTACTACTTACTTACTTACAGACCTGTGTGATATTAACAGAACACATCGTTCCGTAACACCGGGACACTGCCATTGACCGGAAGGACACCTAAATGGTGGTCGGCCGCAAGCGTGTTCGTCACTTTCATCTGATCCATCGCAAATATATGCTTTAAAAACGCATTGAGAATTTTTGCATTTGTAGAAGTTAGGGGCACAATCGATTTGACCGCAACTGGCCGGTTCGTCTGAATGATCGTCACAATCGGGAGTTCCATCGCAGTGCCATGTACGTAGAATGCAAATACCTGATGAGACGCATTGGAATTGTTTTTCGCTGTTGCATTGATCGGGAGCGATTGATGCTGAAGAAGATATTGAAATTTTAATATATTTTTAACACTAAGATTTCTTCATGCAATCAAATTTTATAAAATAAGGAAATACGAAAAAGGCGTACAGCTTACATAAAAGCAATGCAACTTTATAACCACATAACCTAATATAAACAAATAATCCTTTATCCTATTTCCTTAGTGTTACCATAATCACGGTTTCATTTTGAAATGCAAACTTTATTTCTATTTAAATACTATAAAATTTTAAATATAAATTTAATTGTTTTATAACTCAAATTTGCAGCCATTCTTTCAAAATTATTCCGTAAATTATATAATAAAAATAATAATATTTTACTGTACTTACGACATCCAAGTTCGTCACTGTTATCATTACAATCAGGAATGCCATCACATGGCTGAAGTAAAGTATAGCCTCCCATTTCACAAATTTTGAAAAAGCCAGATTTGTGCATGCGTGAACATCGGAATGCGCATGTCCCATGTGTAAAAACCAGTGAATCTCAAAATGTTTCATTAGTAATTTTATCATTTTCGTCCGTTAAGACTTATATCATGTTAAGAAGTGTGATTGTTCCTTATGTTATGTTAAGAAGTCCGGTAGGTTAGGGTAGGTTTGGTAGGTAGGTTTCAGGTAGGAGTTTGTTTTTTAAAGACCGTTACGACACATTTAAAATTACATTTTGTCCTGTCAAATAGTTTGAGAGTCACTGGTTTTTCAACTAACGTAAATACAGCAACATTGGGAGGCTATTCTTTACTTCTACCCCATCACATTTATAGCTTTCTTGTACGCATTGTCTTCAGTCAACGCATTTAAACTGCGACGGTAAACAGGTAATTGGTGGACAATCTTGTTCGTCTTGTTTGTCAAAGCAATCATCTTCGCCATCACAGACCCACGATTGTGGAATGCAATGACCCGTTCGCGGACAAGTAAACTGATAATACGCGCAAGTTTTCTCCGCACAGAAATCGCCTTCGTCCGATCCGTTACCTACACAACAAATTTCGTTTACTTAGTTTAGAATCATAATAAAAAAAAGGAGACAGTTCTTTCTTTTGTAACGTAAAAAATGAATAAAGATATAAGTATACACGATAACACTCATACATGCTCTTTTATTCGAACACATTCGCTTCAGTAAAACACTCTTTTTTAATCATACAGTTTTATGTGGCGTGCAAAAACATTGGCCCATATTCTCACTTCATTTTAAAAATGATTTTTGTTAAAATTACTTTTGACTTTTACTTAAATTAACTTATTAAGCAATTTTAATTAGTTTATTTGAAATTTATAATATTAGATATAAAATGAGCAGAGTATAAAATTATACAAGGTAGTAATCACAAATATCCGAATTTTTGAATTGCACAGCACACAGTAACATAAACACTGTTAAGAACTATATTTCACACACACACACAGTGCGATTTATGTGGCGTGCAAAAACATTGGCCCATATTCTCACCTCATTTTAAAAGTGATTTTTGTTAACATTACTTTTGACCTTTACTTAAATTAACTTATTTAGCAATTTTAAATAGTTTATTTGAATTTTATAATATTAGATATAAAAAATAGAAATAATACTCATATTTAATAAAAGGTAAAAGTATAGATTTATTTTAAAGTGAAAATTAAAACCATTTTTTATAAACAAAGGAGGTGGGAATACGAGTATAGGAAATTATTTTTCCGATTTTTTTTAAGTACGTAATATATTTTAAATAAGTAAAACATGCTAAAACATTATTCTTACGTAATATTTTACTGAGGTAACGAGCAATCTATATAATATTTTATGTATATTTTTATATTTTAAACTGTTTTATATATATACAGGATGTCCCCGGATGGGGTTGCGCACTCTTGTAAACTTTTTTATTTTGGAGTTTTCGGCAAAATGTTATTTTTCATAAAAAGTTTTGCTTGGCCTGAAACTTATTTTTAGCCTACTTTCAATTTTTTAAAATCAAGTAGGCCTTTACAGTTGAGCAAAAACTATTTTCATTTTAGGTAAAGTACCTTTTCTGTTCACAGTATGCCAAAATCTTGTTAAGAAAAGTTATTCGGAATGAGAAGTTATGGCCATATGCAAATTTTCAGGATGATAATCCTACTTTGATAAAATTCGAAAAGTTATTGAGTTATGTAAATTTATTCTTTTATTTTTATTCTTTAATACAACATAACAAAAAACATTAATTTTTAAACATTGTGTCAACGCAAAATTGTAGATTTTGGGCTCAGAACAATCCAAATTTTCGTATCAGAACCCGGAATCAGCGTTTCAAAAAAGTAAACTTTTGGTGCGGAATGCTCCACAATAGAATCATTGGTCCCTATTTTTTGAATGTTTTAAACCAAAATACATACTTGGAGCTTTGGAACTACTTTGTTATGACCGAATTAGAAGAGGAGAGTTTAGAGTTCAGAAGAAAGCTATTCTATCAACAAGACGGATGTTCTGCACATTCCACACTTAGAATTAGGGCCTGGTTAAATGAGCATTTTCCTAATCGGTGGATTGGACGCTTTGGTCCACTAAAGTGGCCGGCGAGATCTCCAGACCTTAACCGACTGGACTTTTTCTTATGGGGCTACCTAAAGAAAAAGCTTTACGCAAACGATTTAGAAGACGATTTGGAAAATTTAAAACAAAAAATCATAGAAGTTGTTGCTAGTGTGAATGAAGAAAGGCATTCATCGACCTACCTAGAATTTAGAACCCAAATAGAAGAATGTGTACTAAGAGGAGGATATTACGTGGAATAATTTCAATGTTTAGAATTTAATTTGTTTTTTGTTATGTTGTATTAAAGAATAAAAATAAAAGAATAAATTTACATAACTCAATAACTTTTCGAATTTTATCAAAGTAGGATTATCATTTTGAAAATTTGCATATGGCCATAACTTCTCATTCCGAACAACTTTTCTTAACAAGATTTTAGCATACTGTGAACAGAAAAGGTACTTTACCTAAAATGAAAATAGTTTTTGCTCAACTGTAAAGGCCTACTTGATTTTAAAAAATTGAAAGTAGGCTAAAAATAAGTTTCAGGCCAAGCAAAACTTTTTATGAAGAATAACATTTTGCCGAAAACTCCAACATAAAAAAGTTTACAAGAGTGCGCAACCCCATCCGGGGACACCCTGTATATATATATATACATATATATATATATATATATATATATATATATATATATAGATTTAATTTGTACCATAATTAAAAAATATATTTACCATATAATGTGGCCATTAAAACATAATATGTTTTTAATGGCCACATATAATATGTTTTACATTATACGGAATTATGCAATGTATGTATTTAAATATAAATTCAAGAAAAAACAAAATTCAAGAACAAGCAGAGTCTTATCATATTAATTTGTAAACTAACAAAGCAAAATGGGGTTAATTATAATTACTTTTTTGTTAATTAGTATATTATTTTATTGTAAAGAAATGTGAAAGCCAAAAAATTACCCACCAGGTAAAATTAAAAATTTAAATAATTATTAAGTATTCAATAATTTCAAATATTAACAGCTTTTATTGTTATTATTTTTTTGTTGAAAATGTAAAGCCCATTTCGGAACAATGGTTTGTGAACCATTTTCTTAGAAATTTATATCAAATATTTGCTAATCATATCTCTTTTTCTCTTACATAACAATATATGATTTTAATTAAAATTATAGAGAAATTTAAATGATAATTTGACTGGATTGTCATATTCAGAAATATATGATTATAATTAATTGTTAAAAAACTATTAAACACTTCTAGTACATATATCTGATTTAAAGATTTACTTACAAAAATATCACCCCCGAAGGTTTGGGCGAGATATTAAATGACCCACGAATCATAATTTGCCAACAACTAATTCGTACAACATAAGGTAAAACCGTCAAACATTGACACATCTTTAGTTATTAATTTTTTTAAATTTTATTAAGATTTATAATTTTTTTTTTCTTAGCAGAAAAATTAGCTTCATATATTAGTTTCTAAAATGTAAAGTAATTTATTGATTATCATAAACGGTATTGAAAATATTTAATATATATGTATATACCATAATTAGTCAATGTTACCCTACATGTGGGTAACATTGACATGCCTTGTTTTTTCTTGCTTTATGCATTGAAATGGCAATGTTACAATATAGGAATTTAATTTTGACATAGAACTTTCTTTTTATAATTTGACAATTTTAAATTTATTTAAAAAAATTGGTCAAAAGTGCATTTTTATGAAACCAATTATTTCTTTAGTGATAAATAATTTTTCTATTCTTATTATAAGTAAATACTAGGTAGTAAATAAAGGAATAATAACATAAGAGTGAACTTTATTGTAATTTTAAGAAAATTTATAATATACATGCAATTAATTAACAATTAAAGAATTTTACTCCGCATCGAAAAAATTTGTTTGAAAAAAATACATGTCACGACGAATTCGTGGTTGAGGCAGCACGCGTACTATATCTGTAGCAAGGACGTAACTTTTGTCTGTAATGTCCGGAAAAGTAAAATAACCTCCTCGCTTTCTTAAAAAAAAACGAATTGTGCATGAAATGATACGCGAATTGCAGGTAAAAACCTCTTAGAATGGAAGTTTCAAACACGAATTGTCACCATATAAAAAACAACACGTCGGTATCCATACGCCATAAGCCCTAAGCTTCGAGCAACGAGCGATGGATGGTGATATTATCTACAGTAGTCATATACATTATTTTTAGAGCTAATCAACAGCGTTCTGTGACTTACTATGAAAATTTTAAAAGCCATTTTCAAAGATGTGTCAATGTTACCCTACTGTCAATGTTAGCCTCCTTTACCTTACATGTAATATAGCTTCAATGGAATACTCATTATAATCCTTCTCGATTAATTAATAAAAAAAGTATTAAAAAAATATAGTAAAAAATCTTTCAGAATTAATTATATTAAAATAAAACGGCTCTAGGCTTAGGTTCTGTATTAATGTTAATTAATAGTTAACGTTTCGACGTACTCAACGTACATCTTCAACAGAAAAGAAGTATCTTTTTTCCTGATAAAGCCGGACGTTTAGTTCGTAGAAACGTCGACCATAAATTAATATTAATACAGTACTTAAACATAAAACCGTTTAATTTATCACCATTTTATTTTTGTATTTTTTTTAAGTTTTTCATTTTTATAATTAATTGTATTTACATGAGTTTTCTATTAGCGCCGATTGTAAGGTTTTAAGTGCTTTGGAAACTTTTGCTAAAAATGTAAATGTTTCCAAAAAAGCCCGTTTGAGTATATACAATGATGTTTTGTTGCCTACGTTGATATATGGTAGTGAATGTTGGGTTTGGCTGCAAAAGCATAAAAAATGACTGCTGTAGAAATGAGATTTTTACTTGGGGTGTGTGGTATAAATAAGAAAAATCGGGTACGAAATAGATTAGTGTATGATGAATGTGAAATTGAAAAAAATGTTGCAGCAAAAGTTGGTGTTAATCAGTTAAAAAAGTTCGGACATCTTGAGCGAATGCCCAATGAACGTTTTGTTAAAAAGAGTTATATGAATAAATTTGAAAGTATATACGTTTGAGTGAGCGGAAATTTCCAACTAGTAGGAATAGAAAAGGAATTATGAATGTGAATGAAGCTAAAGTTGCTTGTTTGGATAGGGATGTAGGCTGATTTCGGGATAATGGAAAGAGTTTGTGCCACACCCTTTTGAATATATGGCGTGATTCTGTATGTATGTATGTAATGTATAATAAATATTATTATTATTATTTGTAAATAATCTACTGTCATTTATATTCATAAAGAAATATTAATATTAATAATTTAATTTATTTTGAAAAAAAATATATTAATTTGTAATTTGATTGAAAAATAAAAATTTATCAAAATGTCAATTTAAATTATTATCAGTATTGTAAGGCTCCAATTTATAATCAATAGTTAATCAGTGTGTGTTTGTTTTTGTGTTAGAACAAGCAAACATTTATAATATACAAATTCTCGTCTAGCATAGTAATTTACCGATTCAGTTAAATAAAAAGGTATACCTACAGCCAATGTTATCATAAACACTTTAACAAAGTTAATTATATAAAAAAATATTGTTTAAAAACAAAACGTTATAGTTTTAACATAGTAAAATAAATATTTATTAATACAGAACTATAACCTAAATCCGTTTTATTTGAACACATATATAGGACCAGATTGGCAACCAATAATTGGTTGTGCAAGTGAATTGTAAAAGCAAAGTAAGCAATTTTGTGCACAATATTTAGCACTTTCCGAATTAGCAAAACAGTACAAAACAGATGTGTTAGGTTTAAAATTAGGCGGTCAACCAGTTTGTGTAGCTTTTGGATATGAAGCAATTAAAACTATATTTACAAATAATGATTTTGAAGGTAGACCTAATGATTTCTTTGCTCAACTTTGATGTATGGGACAGCGAAGACCGAAGAGGTATGTATCATTGTTTCTACAGTTTTATTAGATATAGTAAAAAATCTTTCAGAACTTATTATGGTAAAATAAAAAAACTTTAGGATTTAGCTTTGTATTAATTTTATTTAAAATTCGACGTTTAGACGTACTCTACATACATCATCATCATCAGCGAAAATGATACAAATGATATATATATAATTAATAAACAGAACAAAGAAACAAGTTACTAGGTAACAAAATAAGTGCCTTCACACTGAAACAGGAATTGTACGCAATTTAGATTTGAAAATCAATTTGTAGAACAAATAAATAAATAATATCCTTTTAACAATGACCTCAATAAATACCCGAATAAGCACTTGAATCCAGTGGCGTAGCCATTGGGGTGTTAGGGGGGGGTTGACCTTCAAACCCCCCTCCCCCAAGAACCTAAACGATCCAAAAAATACGTATGTGAAATATGAAATACAGGGTGGGCAAGATAAAAGATCTTATGACTGTTTTAGTGATGTTATAGTATTTTTTCCGAATTGACACTGACGTCACAATCGATCGTATGAGAAATCACAAACTTCTCTAGAGCAGCTCTTATAGCGATTTATTTGTTGCTAATGTCCGCAAAAATCTGTCCTTTATTATTCAGTATGTAGAGAAAAAGATAAAAACAGATAATATACCCATTTCTTTTCTATTAATTAGTATCCTCAATAAAGTTATCATTGTTGCCTGCAATATTTGAAAGAAAATGTAAGAAATATAATATACATATAGTTGCGTGTGCTAGCTTTGTTCTAGGCATATTATTACATATATTGCATTTCACTTAAAATTGTCCAAACATAAACTAATTTTTTTTTTAACTCCATTCAACTAATGTATTGAAACGCTGACGATGCGGGGGGGGGGAGGGTTGCATTGCAAACACACATAGACGCATCAAAATTTTTCATTACTAGTTTGGTTGTTTTTGTTTACTTAATTGATCATACGATGTGATACTTTGACAGTCAATAATTTATACATTTTTGTTTTAATATTTATATTATGCTAGATATAGCACAATATTTTAATTAAATAATTATTAGAAATCAAATTTAGTTAAAAACTAATTAATTAAAATTGATTTAAATCATTGGTTAATATTAAAGAAATCAAACGATTAAAATTGTGTTTTAAATCAAATGATAAAATCAACCCAATCCCTGTTGTGAATTTTCATAACGCGAGAGATGTGACTAAGGTCATTTGATGGGCGTAATTTACCTCCAAAAATTTAACTTGATTCATATCGTCTACTTTGTGATGTCAGTCTCAAGCCAAGTAAAAAAAATAGTATATTTTTTTCTTTATATATTTCTATTGCTTCTGTTATCAATCTATTGTTAACATTGATGGATTCTTGAAATTATTATAGTATAGTAAAAAAAAAATTAAAACTTATTTTATAAAATAAAACGGCTTTAGATTTAAGTTCTATATTAATATTTATTAATAATCGACATACTCAATCGACATACTCAAAACATACAAAAAATACCGTCCATCTTCATCAGGAAAACTGATACAAATCCAGTTTTTCTGATGAAGACGGAGGTTGAGTTCGTTGAAACGTCGATTATTAATAAATATTAATACAGAACTTAAATCTAAATTCGTTTTATTTAAAGTTTCTTATTGAATACCTCGTCTCGGAAATATTGATTACTGTAAAAAAAAAATAGCAAAATTACAGAAAAATGGTAGTAAATTTTACTATAAAAAATCTGTAATTTTATTTCACCATAAATATTTGATATTTTTACTTAAAATTCTGTAATTTTTATGTAATTCATAGTAATCAAATAAAGTAAGTAAAAATGACCTAATAAGTATGTAAAATTGCTTACTTTTTGCAGATTTTATCATATTATACTTAATGTAAAATTACGTAGTGTTGTATAACTCCTTAAATTATGTAGAATTGTAGCATGCATATTAATATCTGTAATAATTCATCAAAATAATGAGACTCAGTACATATTTTGTGTAATAACTAATAAAATATTTCAAGTGTAATTCATTCATTTCAAAATACATCCTTTATGTAAATTTAGAAGTGTATGTAATTATACCAACAATAATATTACAGTACTGAACAAATTTTACATATTTATGGAATATTACTGACAATAAATTTACTAAAGTTTTGTAAATTTACTAATAGACACTTTACTAAAAAAAACTGTAATATTACATACATATGTAGTTTTCCAATCCTATTGGTTATATCATATTACATATAATGCTTATAATAGTTCTAATATTATGTATTTTTAAACAATTATGTTACAATGTACAGCAGTTGAGTATAATTCTACCTAGAAATAGTGTCTAATGGTTTGTAGGTAAAATTACATAATTATTTTTTAGTGTATATGTTACTTACCACGATAATTTACAGTGCCAAACATTACTAACTAAAAAACGATTTACAGGTGTAACTTTTATGAACGGACCCATATGGGTAAATCAAAGACAATTTATACTCCATCATTTGCGAAAAATTGGTTTCGGCAAAACGGAAATGAAACAAATGATCGAAAACGAAACATTAACAATTTTAGAAACACTAGAAGAAAACGAAAACTGCGTACGACTAGAACCAATTCTCGCCTGTTCGGTTACAAACATTTTATGGCATTTTACAACAGGACAAATATTTTACCAAAACGATCAGCGTCTTAATCATTTTTTGCAACTTCTGGATAAACGCACTTTAGCATTTGATGTCACTGGTAGTACAATCAGTCATATGCCATGGTTACGATACATTATTCCCGAACAAATCGGTTACAATTTGATAAAGCGAATAAATCGAGAAATGAGAGAGTTTTTCCTAGAAATATTTGACGAACATTTCGAGAATTGGTATCCTGAAAGAGATGATGATGATTTAATTTATGCATTTATCACTGAGATGAAACAAAATCAAGATGAGGAGAAAGCAAAAATCTATACATGTAATTATTTGCTTATTATTATCGCCATCAAAATGACCGATACAAACCTATATAAATAAAAGTAATTAATTTACACTGTAAAGAGAAATAGCAAAATTACAGCAAAATAGTTGTAAAACTAGGAAACCCGTGACCCTTAAAGGGTCACGTTTGAATTCGAAAATAGTAACAAACACAACACAAAGACACAGTATATAAATATAAAAAAATAAAGGGCGCGCGCCCTATAGAAAGTATTACTTAAACATAAAATAATAGATTAAAAATTTTTGATTTAAGCTCTTCTTTTTTATAAGACAAAAGATTCGAATATTCCATCTTCATTCTCTTGGCATTTTTATTGCCGTTTATATTAGATTTTGCTCGTTTGGGCATGATACAAAATTTTTATAATACAACAATATCAATGAAATGTACCTTTTACTCTTATTTTAATGAAAAAAATGTAAGTAAATGCACTGATATATGAAAAAAAATGTACTTGCAATATATTGTGACAGCTGTTTATTTAAATTTTACTATAAAAAGTCGGTAATTTCATTTTACAAAAAATATTCTGTATCCCTACTCAGAATAAATTAAACGCTATATTGAAAAAACAAAGACTATATAGATAAGTTATATTAAAAAATGTCGTTGCTATAATAAAAATACAAACGCTATAAATAAGCAACCAACGCTATATATAAATAACAAATGCTATATTAAGTAACACACGCTATATATAAATGACATATGCCATACAGAATTAACAATCGCTATATATAAGTAACATATGCTATACAGAATTAACAAACGCTATATATAAGTAACATATGCTATATTAAAATTACAAATGCTATATTAAATATTACTTAGATTTGCAAAATAATCTCAACATCAATAAAAAAATTTAAAAAGACGGATTTAAAATTATAGGGGAAATGAACAATAATCAAACGGATACAAATAAACATTCTGTATTTTAACTTTATAACCAAATATGAATAAGATAAAACAATAATAAGATAAAATAATAATAAGATAAAATTCTTTGAACAATTAAAGCCTTCTTCGCCTTGGATGGGCGACCCACATTTCTTTTTTTTTCCTATTGAAATATTTTTAGCCTAAACTGGAGGAACAATTAATTCCAACCTGATTGCCAGCCCCAAAATATGCTTGCACATATAGTTTTTAAGAAATGCTGGACAACCACAAGAACTTTTTAAATAATTTTCTGTATTTAACACAACTTTATATTGATCGCAACACGAATTTTTGTATTGATCGAATGTTGAGATATACGTCATACATTTATCTTCCGATAGATGTTTCAATTTTTTACCGGGTACAAGATAATTAGTTGCATTTACTAATTTAAAGTCTGTTTTGCTTTATTTTCACTGAATGCGTGTGAGTGTTCCGAACTTGATCTGTACAATAGTACAGTGCATTGCTTGATGAAATATAAAACAAGCGAACTCTGCCAGCACACTGCTCTCCTTTAAATTTTACCTTATTGCATCTATATATTACTATTACATTTCCATCACTGTCTTTATAATTTGTCCATCGGCTCCAACATTTTTCTTGGTCAATTGCACTTATTGCGGAAACACTATCCGGGAAAGAGCATTCCTTGTTCCATATTATGGGTGTTCTTTTCTTCCTTTTTTTGGGAACTTCGTTTTCCACGTCTTCATCGGACATATATTCCGTAACGCGTAACATATTCTTCCATCTAGTAGGGAATTAGATGTAAAATTATTTTATTACAGCAGTTTAAATTAAATTTACAAAAATAATAAAACTAAACATACTTGTGAATATATTCTTTCCTGCAATTGAAGACAAATATTTCAGACGCAGGTGCTTCGATACAGAGAATCGAATGTTTATATGAATATAGCAGAAATCTATAAGTTTAATAAAATTGTATATATAGCAGAATTGTTTTACATATATAGTAATATGTATTTCAATTTATTATTGAAGATTTATAGCAAATTGTTTTAATTTTTATAGTGTTTATCATTTCATAATATAGTATTTGTAAATTTCTTATATAGCGATTTCATATATTATATATAGCGTTCGTAATTCTTATTATAGCGTTTGGTATTTGCATATATAGCGGTTTATTGGTATCCATTTCTACTTCAAAATTCTCTAATTTTTACATAATTTATAATAATAACATAAAGTAAGTACCTAATAAGTATGTAAAATTATTTTTTTTTTTGCAAATTACGTCATATATAATTACTAAATGTAGAATTACATATTACATATAACTTCTTAAATTATGTAAAATTACAGCATGAAAATTAATAATATCTGTAACAATTGATCAAAATAATAAGACTTAGTACATATTTTGTGTATAATACTAATAAAATATTTTAAGTGAAATTCATTCATTTATGCAAATTTAAAAATGCATGTAATTATACAAACAGTAATATTATAAAACTAAACAAATTTTACCTATTTATGGAAAATTTCCGACAACAAATTTACTAAAGTTTTGTAAATTTACTAAAAAGACTGTAATATTTTGCATACATATTTACTTTTCCATTCTGTTGGTAATATCTTATTACATAATGTGTACTGATATTATAGTACAATTATTAACAATTATTTAAAGTTACAGCGGTTGAGTAATTATATCTAGAAATACTGGGCATCATAATATTTCATGGTTTGTAGGTAAAATCACATATATTTTTTAGAGTGTAATTATTTATACTTTATATAATTATTACTACATAAAATTTCTTCTAGCTCCATACAGAAAAACGTGGGGCGCATGCAAGAGATAATAGTAAGGTGTACAGGCAGTAGTTGTCGTTGCCTCATTTTTTCTCTATGTGGTTATAAATCTGTATCGGGCTAGGAGAAATTATTTTTTACGTTTCAGTCCGTGTTAAAAACGTGCTTTATTAAATTTTTATTATATTTAAATAATTATTTAGTATGAGACCAGCAGAAATCTACATTAAACCCAAATTCCATTTTTTTAAGACAATCTACTATAAGTAACATTTACACTTTCGGTGGTTGGAACTTAATAACACATTTTAAAAAATTAATAAAAGATAAAAATAATTATAAAGGTTACGATTTAAAAAAACCCCTTAATTATTTTCATAAAATTTATATTACTCGACGATCGATTTAACGTTTCGGCTGTCATCAACAGTTACATACAAAAGTTCTTAAAATTTTAAGAACTTTTGTATGTAACTGTTGAAGATACCCGATACAAATTTTATTAAACTAACCAAATATTTCTTTTAATAATAACTTACGTTAAGATATTTTTTAAATTAAAAACTATCTTTAATTTTAGGTGATCAGCTAGTTATGATATGCTTAGATTTGTTTATCGCCGGATCAGCTACAACAAGTCATACATTGGATTTTATCGTATATTTTTGCAAATGATCCTGCATCCTGAAATTCAAAACAAAGCTGCCAAGTGCATTGAAAACTCATTTAATTATGATGAATTAATAACATATGCACACCGTACCAAGTAAAAATATATTTCTATTCTTTTTTTTTTCTTTTCAAGTCGAATATTTTTTTTCTGTTCAAAATTAAATTCACATTGCTACTGTTGTATAGAGTTCCTTATCTTGAGTCTATTATAATGGAAGTAGAATGAGTCAACGGTATTGTTCCTGTCACCGGACCAAGAAGAGTTTTAAAGGATACTACTCTTTAAGGATATAGTATTCCAAAAGTATGTATTAATTGATTTACTAGATAAAAATTAAAATCTTATTGTGGCGAAAAGATAATAAAGTAAAATAATTTTCCTTAAACTACAAATGATAATTTAAAAAGAGCTATATACGTATTTTGAAAGCTCATCTTTTGTCATCAGTAGAAAAAGATAAAGCTAAATTCTTAATCAATAATCTAAGGTTATGCAAATACTCAAGGTATCCAGTGGTCAAAAATCAAAAGTGGTCTTCTACAAGTGGGACTGGTTTTATTGTATCAAAAGCCTTAACAGACTGCTTTTAACTCACAAAATTTTTATTTTTATGTATAATATATGTATACCGGGTGTTCGTTCGTTAAGTTTGTATGGGCGTTTAACGTGCAATTTCGAAAATTGCGATATACATCTTTCTCGAATTAAATTCGGAGTAATACTTAAAATACTCTTCGATACAGCATAAAAAGTTCTATAACTTAGTTTTAGTTTTAATTTGCTAGCATGTGCTGTTTGGGCGCTACATTTTTTTTTTTATATTTTGGTTTTTATTTTTTTTGTAAAAAACTATGAGGTGTATGAAAATTTCTGGAGGTGGTAAAAAAAGTTACTTAGTAGCTAATTTTTTTCTCTATTTTACTGAATTTTTTCAGATTTTTTGAGCAAATTTTGAAAAAAATCTTATTTTGAAAAAAATTTCAAGGGTACTCCCTCGAAAAATTTAAAAAAATTCAGTTTGTTTTTACTAAGAAATGCATTCTAGAATAATGCACTCATTCAATTATAGTACTCATTATTCCGCATTTTTCAATATCATGCTTAATTTCATACAACTCATAGTTTTTGAGAAAAAAAATAAAAACCAAAAAATCAAAAAAAAAATGTAGCGCCCAAACGGCACATGCTAGCAAATTAAAACTAAAACCAAGTTATAGAACTTTTTATGCTGTATCGAAAAGTATTCTAAGTATTACTCCGAATTTAACTCGAGAAACAAGTATATCGCAAATTTTCGAAATTGCATGTTAAACGCCCATACGAACTTAACGAACGAACACCTGGTATATATATATATATATATATATATATATATATATATATATATATATATATATATATATATATGCCTAAATTGAATAGTAAATAAATATATAAAAAGATTTCAAAATAACTTACTATTATTTAATAACATTGAGCAAAAGTTGATAAAGTGTATCTGTGAAATTAATATAATAAATATATAAATAATTATAAAAATATAAATATAATACAATTAGAATTTCACAAGTTACTCAATCATTGAATCGGCATAGCTTGATGTATAGTTTAACAAGTCGATTCAATAATTATTAAGTAACTTGTAAAAATTTTCGGAAAAATCTCAACATTAGAATATTACTATTATTTTATTAGCTAGTCGAAAAGACTAGCTTATAAAATCGTCAGTACGGCTGGCTGGCTGGCTGGCCGGCCGTGTCCGAAAAATACGATAAATACGAGTGTTAATTATAAGTATGAAGGAGAGCTCGTAGAAAGCTGAAACTTGGCAATTAAATAGTTTATACCAAATAAAAAATTAAGTTCAATTTTCAGACCGCAGTGTTGCCAACTTTTCGAGAAAAAAATTACTAAAATTTTTAAATTAAAAAGTTTTTTAAACAATCTCAAGTCACTACTCAGGCTATCGTAGTATCAAGCTTGGTTTCCTAGCATCCAATGACCGTACTACCGAAGTACGGTCACCAGTAGTGTTTTGAGGGCGTTATAGCAATAACACTCTTAAAACCGTATAATTATCTATTTATTTACTTAAGGACTCATTTAAACCGATAAAAAATCACTGTAATCATATAAATGCAATAAAAAAATTATAAACTATTATTAACTATATATAAAATTTATAGAAACTTATCAAAATTAAAATAATATCTCATGCTATCTATACGAATTGCCAAACACATTTTGTTATTCAAAACTATTATTAAAAATAATTAAACAAATTTATTTATTAAAATACGATGTTGCCAACTTTCCGAAAAAAAAAATGAATAATTTTCTAAAAATTTGTTATGCCCGCAATATTTATCCGATTTTAATGAAATTTTTACAGAAGATACCCTTAGCGCCTATAATATTATATATTAGCAAAATACAATGTTGCCAACTTTCGGTGAAAATTTTTTTTATTCTTATTTCTTATCACTTATGTGATAATGTCAAAGTTGTTTATATATGGGTTTACCCATATACTTCTAATCCTGTATTTTAGCTAGTCGAAAAACTAGCTTATAAAATCAAACCACATTCGACTAGCTCCATTCTCGCTTTGCGAGAATATTATTTTATAAATATTTTTTTATAAAAATTTAAAAAATATTTCTATAATAAAAACCCAATTTTAAACATCAAAAATATGTTTAAATTTTAAATTAATAGTAAAAACTGTTAGTGCAGAATGCGCTGGAAGTGTATTAATACGAAACAACTACGTTTAGATGTTTTTATTACACAATTGAAAACTATATAACGTTTGTATAAAAATGATATTACAGATACAAAAGAAATAATAAGCGACATCTCTGTTTTGACCGTTACACGAAAAACATGAATACATCAACGTATATTACAGGTATACATATATGTCATAGATGGCAGCATCTGCCTACAGGTTGAACATAAGAAACCATATGTAAATATAATATAATAGTGTATATGATGTGTATTGTCAATGAACTATATTCTAATAAAAACGTTAGTTTTTAAGTCATATATTTTTTCAGTGTAATAATAATAAAAAAAATAATTTTCTAATACTAGATAAAAGTTATTCGCTCTTTTCAATATGTAAATCTATAGAGTACATTCATTTACCAATTTACTTCTAAAGTAAATTTAATCGGGTTGTGAAACCGGGCCTAGTTCTATTGCGCTTTAAAATTTTGAAAAAATTGATTATTTTTTTACATAAAATGAAAGCTATATGTGTTTAGAATGTTTGGGTGAAGGGATATTTCTATCCGGGAAATATTGACGTCGCTACAGTGTTTTGAATGGACCGGTGTCCCGAGCGCTAATTGAATGTAAGTTAGCATTTTCATAATAACATTCTTAAAAAAAACCTGCTAAAATCGGAAAAACTACTAAATTTATCAATGAATAGATTCATATTCGGCGACCCCAAAAACCTAGATATGTACTACTGGTTGACCAATTTTGGCCGAATGATTCAAATTATACAGGAAAAGCCATTGCGCAAAATTCAAACGCATTTTTCTCGAAGATACATTTTTCAAAACTGCGAAAACTCTAGCGTTTGAACCGTTCGACCAATTGACTTCGTTTTTTGTTTGCCAAAAAGGAAATTAATTTCTTCATGGAATTGACTTATCACTTATAAATGGTAAAATTTTTAATTTTAAAGATTTTTTACAGCGTGCCAAAGTCAAAAAATCGTCCGAAAAAAAACACCTTTTTTCAAACGTCCGCCATTTTGTCATTTTTTGAGTTTTTTCGATTTTGTTGGTCAGTTCCATTCTTTAGACTAGAGGCTTCATTTACATGTATTTATTATGTTTCCAGGTGACATTTTGCGACCTGTTGAATTTTCGCAGTTTTGCAGAGGCGTCTTCAAAAAACGGCCATATTAGCCGCCATTTTAATTTTATATTTTTGACAAAAATTGTATTTATAGATGAAGAGTTGATAAACATTTTGACAAAAAAATTATATTTCTAACTCTCACCAGTTCCGTAAAACAAATCCAAAATATAGGTCGTCTAGAGCGCAATCCCCAATCTAAATATAAATACAGTAAAATTTTTATAGCGGTCCATTTTGCAGAAATCTATCAATATGTATACGCACTCCATAAACCGATATTATACGCACAAAAATTATTTTAACGGTCATAGAAAAAATTGTTTGTTCAGTATTAATGTTCATTTTAGGATACAACAGTTTTAATCAGTCTTTACTCAGTTTTTTATGATCCAAAATATTGGGGTGATCAGAAAGTTTTTCGTCCAGAGCGTTTTATAGATGAAAATGGAAACTTATCGCCCAAAGATAAATTTTTCAATTTTAGATTAGGTAAAAGTTATTTATTTATTTATTAATAATATCACAATACAAAAATATTATGAAACTTTAAATTTTCCAACTACTTCATTGAAAATATTAAAATATTAACATTAAAATATAATATACAATGAGTTTTAAAATGTCGGTGCATATGGAAAATACTTTTTTCTATGACTGTTAAAAAAACTGTACTTTGTTTTACTCTTTCTCATTGAAAAATATCCACTTATAATGATAGTGCAGAAAAAGTAAAAAATGTGAAAGAAAATATGTTGTAATGCGTTGTTATTATTTCACTCTAGCATTATAGAATAAAAAATTCTAGATTAGTCTTTTGATGTATGTGTAAATCAATTCTCATTTGATACAGTCGTAAAAAATATTATATTAAACTTTTGCGTAGTGTGTGTTTTCCACCCATGGTAAGATTTCGCATTTTTGAAAAAAGTACCAGTTTATGAACATAAATTACTGTTATTATAAATTTTTGAAAAAAATCTTTTTATAGAGTCAGAAAAAGATTTTTAATAATTGTTCAAATGTGGTATTATTTTTTAATTAAATATCAAAAAATATATTGATTTTTATTATAAAATTCAGGCACTCGTATTAAATGTTGTTTTTACTAAAATAAAAAAAATATATATTATTTATCGAAATTTAATATTAAGTTGAAGAATTTATGTTCTAAATATTTGTAGAAAATGGAACAATAAAATACTTTACAAAATCTAATTACTAATTCTTAAATATTTGATTTATAATTTATTTAATTTTGTTACTATGGCAATAACAAAAATATTGTATGTTAAATGTGACATTTCAGTTCTGTGATAAAAATTTAAAATAGTCAGCAAAATTATATGGTAAATTATTATTATTATCTAGATTAAAAATTAATCATGCAGTTTTCTGACAGTGATATTGAAATATTGAATCAAAATATGTTACAAATGGCGTGTTATTGTTGGCGTTTACGGAAGAAACGTCTAGAAAAATTTTATAATCAAATTGAAAATTTACAATCGGAAATTCAATATTTAGAATCATTACGGGAACAAGGTAGTGTTAGTTGTACCGAAGCACAAAATGATGCACAAAATGCGAAAGAAAAATATGAAAAATGCAGTAAGCAAGTGATAAAAATTAATGCCCAGATAGCTGGATATCATCGAACATTACAATTGATTAAACCTCAAATATTAGCAATCAGTTCAGAGTTGTCAGAAATAAAGAACTTGACAAATAAACTACTTGATAAAAACACGAAACGTAATATTGAAATGGATTGTTTAAATAAATTTATAAATGATTTACCACAAGAAAATCGATCAATTAAAAAAAATTTTGTAAAACGAGAAAAAAAATTAATAAACCGTGAAGATAATGTGGAACGTTTATATAAAAATGCTGAAGATATTGCAGAAAAAATTCGAAAATATGAAGCTAATATTCATGCAATGAAATATAAAAAATGTATGATTGAAGAAAACACAAATCATATGAAACAATATCAGCATATCATTCAACACAAATTAAAGGAAAGTTTGAAGAATAACAACGATTTAAAAACGGTTGTATCAAGAATGAACGAAACTTTATCTATTTCAAAATCGTATGTTTCATCACTTAGTACAGAAAATAAAATACTAAAAGCTAAATTGGACTGGACAGAGCAAAAAATACCTGTTTTGGAAAAACATTTGGAAAAAATGAATGCGAAAATATATGATGATCATCCAGTTGTTGTCAAAATGAAAACTAAATTAGAAAATATTCAATCTGATATGGAAGCAACTCAAACTCAATTAAGTATTATGCGAAATGAAATTCAAAAAAAAGATATACAGTGTCAAAAATTAAACAAAAAGTTACATCTGTTACAAATGCAAAACACTGATGAGCAGAAAAAAAAACTTCAAAAAATTAACTGTTCGTGGTTGATACGTTTATTTAAATATGTTATTATTCCAATACATGTTTTAATTGAAATTGGAATTATAACAATTCCATCTGTAACTAGAAAAATTTATTAATTAAATAAATTATTATACTATATTTAATTTTATTTATAAATATTTTTTATTGTTGTCTACTCTAGTGTTATAATAATTATTTATGTATGCAAGTTCATAAAGCCACATTTTGACTGCCGCTTTAGTTTTACCATTGTTTACGCACAAACACAAGAATTTGGTTAATCCAAACACTTGTCGTTAAAACTAAAATTGAGTCAAGTATTTGAATTGGTTAAAAATCTTGTGCTTGTGCGTAAAACTAAACTAAAACGGCAGTCTAAATCTCATGAGTGAAACAAAATTTATGCATGAGTTCCATATAATATATTTTACCAGTCTTGCGATGCATATTTTTATATAATACCAGAGTCAAATATAGCTTTTCAAAAATGTCTTTTAATTTTATCCCTATTATTATAAACAGATATTACGTACAAAAAATAGTGAAATAAAGCACACAGTAATTTTTAACTGTCGAAAAACGTTTTTATTTCAAATTAAAATTTGACGTTTCTAAATAAGAATAAATATAATAACGCTGTCTCATTTTATTGAAATCTGATTGATTGATCTTAACACTAAATAAATTTTAGTTAAGAATTTTTTTCAGTCGTACTATTTTACTTATCTGAAAATAAATTTTATGTAGTAGTTGTAATTTAGATTTGAAGTGCACTATCTTTTTGCTTGTAAAAACACAATAAAAACTTGACATTAATAGTCTCAATTTTTGACTGGAATAACCAATAAATCCTGCAACAACTGATAAAACAGAACTTGTGCATTTGCGTTGCTTTTTTATAAGTTATTAAGTAGTTTGGTTCAGAACCATTTAGGTCCACTAATTTTGAGAACGGTAGAGTAAGACCAGTTTGAATGAGCCTGTGTAATATGTAATGGTGTAATAATGTAATGGTGGTCACATATGTTGCAGGTTTTTATGAATACAATAATTTCCTTCACTACTACGATCTATAATAATATTATTATTTAGTTATTAATATTATTTAATTCGCTTTGTTTATAACAGTATAGCCAAATAAAATTATGGATGAAGCTATTTATACAAACGGTATGTATACGCAATTGGCTATTTATACATACAAAAAAAAAACCTAAACCAACTTACTATCCTAACTTACCTTAAATAGCCAATTGCGTAAAAATGCTGTATGTATAAATAGCCAATTGCGTATACATACCGTATGTATAAATAATCATTTTCTGAAATTATAGCTAATATTAATCTATGTCAAATGACAAATGCCTCTTGATTAAAGTAAAAAATATATGGTTTGTTTTGTGTTAATTTTAAGTTTTTTAAATATAGCTATATAGCTGCAATTTTGAAATGTGCCGGTTTTTCGAACGTGAGATTTAATGCAATGCTTAAAAATGCGAAACATCAAGGTAAAATAAAAGTAAAAAGCTAAAAATCAGAAATTATATTTTTCAAATTTACATCACTCCGTTAATAATCATCGGAATGGCATGAATTTTGGACTACTAAAAAGCATATTTTATTAGCTTTTTCGTGATTATTCTGAAATATTTTCAAAGTAAATACAATAAAAGTTATATCCCAAAATGTCTAAAAAGGCAATTTCCCTATTTAAGCTAAATGCAAATTTTGAGCCTTCAACAGGCACGGGTTAATATCATCTGACAGGTCTGGAAAGTGTATGGACATTTTTTTTTATTTATTTGGAGTAATTTTGGCGGGTTGGAGCAACAAATTTCCGACTTTGCCAAAATAAGGACGACTCTAATATATATATATATATATATATATATATATATATATATATATATATATATATATTTATGTCATGTATTTATTTTTATAATTTTAACTCTGCCATTTGCCTGATGAAGGAAATAAATTTTTTCCGAAAGCTTGCACTTTGAATTGAGTTGTTTTTATTTTTGACTGAAAATCCCACGAAACTAATAATATAAATATTTACAGTCACTAAAACTAATATATATATATATATATATATATATATATATATAATTTTTATTCATTAATTAATACCTTAAATAATTAAGTTAGCAAATAATATATTTGTATTGTATGTTTATAAACTGATTTTTTTTTTATATGGATCTTGTCCTGTAAATGGTTGTATAACTGTTGGGCAATAAAGTCATTATTATTATTATTATTAAAAATTATCTTTAAAAAAATAAATAAATCAGTATGAAGCTACGTAACGTTAAAGAAAAATAAAATCAAAACGCAATCTTCGTCTAAAGGAAATGAGCAATCTATAATTTCTCACCTGATTACACTGAATGGGACATGCGGCGCATACGGGCACTAAACTGAGCAGCCGATCAGTTTTGACGCTGACATCTCGTACGACGAACCAGTGTTTCTCAAACCGGGAACCGATGTCGTTTAAATGTCGTAGTAGTTCGTAACGGGGCGTTATGGTCAAGTAACGTTGACACACGGATAGAGCACCTTCGCGGGCACGACGTTCCAACTCCAGACGCTCATGACTGCCGGCGTCGGCAGCGTCCAATACTGAGTATTGATAACGGACACCATGTCTGAAACAAAAAAATATAAACGGATAATGGAATTAGGTTTTTGAAAAAGTTTAAGCGTTATAATTAATATTATTCTAAAGTTGAGACATTTTCTCAAAATTTCACAAGTTACTCAGCCATTGAATCGGCTGTTAAGCTATGCATCAATGACTGGCCAGATTAACCATAGACACGTGTTTCGGTCTTTAGGACCTCGTTAATATGGTGCTTTGATCAGTTGCTGAAAGGCAACTGATACCGATGTTAATTCTGGCTGGCTATTTAAACCAAGTAATACGAACGATAAGCAAGAGTAATAATAAATACTACACTGTTCAAAATAATAGGGTAAAAGAGTAAAAATTTTCGAGGGTAATTGAATTTGTAGCCTTATTAGTGCAAAAAAGTGGCCTGCTCTTGTGTATTTTAAAATATTTGACTTTTTACCTTAATGGAAGGACAAAAAATACGAAAAATAAGGGTAAATAACTGCCTTTTTACCCTTTTCTGGGATAATAAAGTACTCTTTTGAATTTACCTATTTAGGGTAATCATATTTACCCTTTTTAGGGAACGGACTTATATAGACACTAATAAGGGTATTTTTTTTCGAACAGTGTACTAACGCCATCAATATTACGTTACTATATTGCTCTATTTAGAAAGAAATCATTGTTACTAGTACAATAATGGATATTATTACACAGCAATTATTTACTATACTTTAAAAAAATAATTATGTAATTTTACCTACAAAATTTGAGACACTATGATGCCTAGTATTTCTATGTATAATTACTCAACTACGATAATTTTTACATAATTGTTTTAAAATACATAATATCAGAACTATGTTATGTGTAATATGATATATTACCAACGGAATGGAAGTGTACATACGTATATAATATTACAGTTTTTTTTTTTAGTAAAATCTCTTTTAGTAAATTTACAGAACTGCAGTTAATTTACTCTCAGGAATTTTCCATAAATAGTTAAAATTTGTTTAGTTCTGTAATATTACTAGTTTGGCAGGAAAAATTATTGAAAATTAAAATTTTTTGCATTTTAATTTATTTTTTTTCTGTCAAACCAGAATGAGTTAGAAAAAAAAGTTACTTAGCTATTATGTAGCTAATTTTTTTTTTCTATTTTACTGAATTTTTTCAGATTTTTTAGAGAAATTTTTGAAAAAAGTTTTATTTTGAAAAAATCCTAAAGGAGAGATTATCAAAAATTTAGTTTTTAATTATTTTTTCTACTAAACTATGCATCCTAGAATAATGGTTTCTACACTAAATTATAGTACTCATTATTCCGCATTTTTCCATATCATGCTTATTTTCCTACACCTCACAGTTTTTGAGAAAAAAATATAAACCAAAAAATAAAAAAAAATAAAAATCTAGCGGCCAAACGGCACATGATAGCAAATTAAAATTAAAACTAAATTATAAAACTTTTTATGATCTATCAAAAAGTATTCTAAGTATTTCTCCGAATTTAACTCGAGAAAGAAGTAAATCACAAATTATCGAAATTGTCCATACGAACTTGACGAACGAACACCCGGTATATGTCATAATTGTACTAGTAAATTAATGATCTCTGTCCATATAGGCAATATGGTAACGTAATAATAATATTATGTGATACGCTTGAAGAAACAAAATTATTATATGAAAGTTTATTGAATTAGTCGATCAATATTGGTGAATTTTGGTTTTGCAAATCTTGAATTAGATTTCTGTGAAATAATTCAAGAACCCCTTAATCTTTCAGTACTTGAAATAGTTATATAATTGAAGAACATATAGATTTCGCGTATTTATTAATGTATATTGATCAAATGAAATTTTATGTTTTGCAATCCCTATCGTTTCTTAAATAATAATAACTTAGATTTCAAGTTTCTCCGAATTCGATACTTTACTGATCGTCTATATGTGTGTATCTATTTTTATAATATAATTTCAAATCGATTCAAGTTATAAATGTTTTTCTATGTTTTGAAAAGAATTTTCTATTGCAATAATTTGGTATTTGTTTCATGAAATATTATCATCTATTTAAAGGTGAAATGTCATTGATTATTTCTAGTATTTCGTAATATTCTTCATTCATAAATAATAATAATAGCAGTCATTTGATTTCTTTTTAATTGTTTTTTTATAGTTAAAAATTTATTTTAAAAAGGTGGAAACAATTTTTTTATATTGAAATGTTGAGATTTTTTTCAAAAAAAAAAATTGTTCCATGTAATTAAATATATGAGGCATATAGATGCAAAACTCACTATTCGACAAAAAGTGAAAAATGAGATTTTGCGCGATTTGGACGTAGAATTTTACAAGGAATACGATATTTAGGTTACTTAGAAAAAAAAACTCAGTATTTAATATGAGAAACACTCTTTAAAGTTTAGTGTTGGATGCAAAACTCACTACTTGCGTTGATAGTTTAGATGCAAAAGTAACTGTTTGTTTTTCACCAATAAAAATTTTATTGGTGGAAAGCAAACAGTTACTTTGTATGAATTAATGATGTATAAAACCAATGATTCACGATTTTAAATAAGTATTGCCATCTAGTAACAAGATTTTATCATCAAAATACAATTACACAGTTATAACAGTTTTTTGCAAATATCTCAGAACTTAAAATTTGCAAATAGTGAGTTTTGCATCTATACGACTCATATATAATATGCATTTTTTGCACTTCTTCAAACATTTTCAATAATCATATTCAAATTCAGGCGAAAATAAACAATGCAATTATCAATCAACTTAACTAGACGTAATATGACCGCCGAAGATGTCAGATTATGTTCGGTGCCTGGCATCAATGACGTATATAGTAACTAACTGCTGTACAATAATGTCATTATTGTACTAGTAACTTAAACTTATGAAAATAGTATATTATGTTACGAGAAGTAGAAGTATTGAGTCCAGATATTTATCGCTGAGGCAAAACCGAGCAGCCAAACAATTATATAATCAATGGTATTTTAAACTGCATTGAAAATTAATATTTGATAGAATATAAATTTAAAAAAAAAATGACAATCAAGCGACAATTTCAAGCATATATCAGGTTTCTTGTATATAATTTTATCATTTGTCTTGCTGACTTGGTAAATATATTTCAAATGATAGAACAACACTTCAGATAACGCAGTAAATTATGCATTTACAAAAATATTAATACATTACATATATACATACATAAATGAATTGTTACTAAACATCAACAGAACTTGTATTGCTTGTATGTGAATAATTCCAATCAAGAAATGGTTTGCTGAAGAAATAAGTTTTTTCTGTTTCAAACTAAATACTTCGCTTTCTATTGGTAGTGAAATTTATTCTGATTAATTATTTTACAAATAATTATTAATATTTTCAAATATGTTATAGATATTTTCTATGTATTATCGATATCATACAATATTATTGATTTTTTTTCCTTTCTACAAAAGTTGGATGATATATTATTATTTTTATAACAAGTAAGTAATTTTGTAATTATTATTCTTACAGAATATTTTTACTATAATCTAGTCAGTAATATTTCTCATATTTGTTGTTACTTAAATTATATAAATTTTTACAAATATGTAGTAATCATACAAAAATATATATTAGGGTTTGGAAAAAATCTCGATACATCGATGAAATAAAATAAAAATAAAAATTATCAATACCTATATCGATATCTGAGTATTATCGATATATCGATATTTTGTTATATTGATATTTTCATATCTGAGCCAATTTAATATTGATGAAATTCTAATTTAAAATTTTAATTGAAGGCTTGACAATAGATTATAGCTATCTCGAAAGGTTTTAAGTTTTTATTTATTGTATCATTTTTTTTTTCCTGATGAAGACACGTTGAGTTTGCCGAAACGTCGATTATTAATTAATATTAATAAAGAGTTACAACCTAAAGCAGTTTTATTTTACTTTAACATAGTAAAAAATCTTTCCGAACTCACTATATTAAAATAAAACGGCTTTAAGTTGTAGTTCTGTATATTAATAGTTATTAATAATCGAAGTAGTCTCAACGTACATTTTGTTATCTAGTAACTTGTTTCTATGTTCTGTGTAATTACTTTACATGTCATTTGTATCATTTTTCTTAATAAAGATGTACGTTAAGTATGTCAATTATTAATAAATATTAATACAGAACTACAATCTAAAGCCGTTCTATTTTAATTGCAACAAATATTTAGACTTTAGAGTGTCCTTAATTCCACGAATACTCTGTATATAATATTCATTTTAATTTTTATTTTCAGACCTGTATACCATGTGTCCAATTTGGAAATTGACTATACTGATTTTTTTGTATGATTTAATGGATCATGCAAGCGGCAGTTGTTTTGAAAATGGCAAATATTACGTTTATAGTAATAATTATATTTATAATCGTAATACTCTTACATATAAATGTCATAACACAACTAGAGATCATTTCCAAGTCGAAACTAACGTGATCGTTCAGAGCAGAGTTGTAGGGAAACTAGAGGTATATAACATTAATTTGGAAGCACTTAACGAAACGTTATTTCATGCTAAAAATGGATATTAGTTTATTTACAATTTAACAATAAATAATTGTAATATAACTTTAATTGGAAACAACACATTTAACAAGTTTGTATCTGTATCATATTTGAATATGGCAAATAATAATTTAAAATCTTTTACGAGTATAGTTATATTTCCTCTCAGAAATTTAGAAACATTAGATTTAACGAATAATAAATTAGAAGATTTTCAATTTTATTGCGATAATAATCATTATTTGGGTATTTTGTTACTGAATAATAATTCTTTTGCAATACTATCGAAAAATATATTTTTAAACAGAAATTATAATGGATACAGACTTCAATTACATATTGCTCATTCAAAAATTAAAAATATAGAAAATGGCACTTTGGATAATACACGCCTAAGCAAAGTAGATTTACATAATAATAAAATTAAAAATTTTGATTTTTTTACTAAAACTATCACAATTAATTCTTTAAATTTAAGTCAGAACAATATAACAGTACTCAATTTAAGAATAACAAATTATTTAAATCCATTTCGGTCGCTGGAACCTAATTCATTTTCTTATTTAAATTTTTTAAGAAAATTTACGATCAATAAATATTTATTTGCAAAACACGGTGTATTGAAAACAAATACGTTTAATGGTTTAAGATCTTTTGGAGATTTAGATTTATCTAATGCTAATATAAGCAAAATTGAACCTAAAGCATTTGCCGGGTTAAATAGTGTACGAAACTTGAAACTAGAATATAATACAATTTCTAATTTAGAAAGTGATTTATTTCTGAAGCTAAATTCTTTAAGAGTATTAAATTTGAACAATAATAATATAAGAAATATAGAAATAAATGCATTTAAAAAATTAGATTCTTTGGAAAAATTGAACCTGCGATATAATAACATTTCTGTGCTGAACAGTAATTCATTTTCCGAATTAAATTCTTTAAGAGTATTAAATTTGAACAATAATAATATAAGAAATATACAAATAAATGCTTTTCCAAAATTGCCGAATTATCAGTATTACAATGATTACGGTATACAGATATTAAATTTATCAAATAACAATATTTCTACATTAAAAAGTCACATGTTTTCGGAATTGAAAAGATTAAAAATACTCGAATTAAACAATAATCTAATTGTAACGATCGAATCAGGGAAGCGAGTTATTACTATAAGTTTTCGCAACAGTTTTATTAAACAATTCAAATCTGGCATGTTTTCTGGATTATCTCAAATCCAAACCTTAAATTTTTCATCTTACAATCTTCAAGATATTGCTTCATATTCTTTTGTTCATTTATCAAACTTACAATATTTATATTTAAATAATAATAATATAACTGTATTACGATCGTGGACATTTGCAGGATTACCAAAATTACTCTACTTAACTTTGCACAATAATCCTATTGTTCAATCTGAACCACATGCATTTGTCAATATTCCTGACTACAGTATTATTGATTTTCAAAATATATGCAGAAATATGAAACATATTCCGAAAGAATTCTTTGACGGTTTAAGTGAAATGCAAAATTTAAACTTATCGGATAGTAGTATAATTTCATTAGAAACAGGAGCATTTATCGGAATAAACGAGTTACGATATTTGTATTTAAATAGTAATAAAATAGAAGAAATATCTTCACATCTTTTCACTGATACGCATCATTTGATAACTTTAATTTTGTCAAATAATTTAATACGCAAAATTGATAAAACAGCATTATTCAATTTGGAATATCTGACATTAATAGACTTGTCGAGAAATCATATTGCTACACTTGCATTTGAATTATTTGTTCCAACAATATCATTGCTAAAATTAGATATATCTTTTAACAGACTAAGTAATTGGACAAATATCAATTTAAACGGTATAGCTAAACTGAAGTATTTGTATCTTCAAAATAATATAATATCAAATATTTATTCAAATGCATTTCTAAATTTAACCGATTTGGAAATTTTAAATATATCATCTAATCATATTAACATAATCGAACCTTATGCATTTGCTAATTTAAAAAATCTTTATATATTAAATTTAAAAAATAATTCAATATTTGAACTGTCTCAAAATTCGTTTCAAGGAATGTCTAATGTTCAGTCGATCGATTTGACAAATAATCCAATAACTGTCATTGAATCAGGGGCATTTGTTGTCTTAAATAATATGCAAACTTTACATGCATCATATCTGTTTAAAAATATTAAAATCTTAAAACCAGGTTTATTTGAAGGTTTGTTTAATTTGACAAATCTTGATTTGTCTAGCAGTGAGATAACAATTATACAACCAAAAATATTTGACGATCTAAATTCGTTGATTTTATTGAATTTAACGAAAAATAATATTACCGCAATAGCTTCAGATAATTTTTTAAAACTAACGCATTTAACAAATTTAACTCTATCTGAGAATAAAATTAATAGTTTCAAAGATAATTCATTTTGTGGTTTAAACGATATGATTCATTTAAATTTAAGTAACAATGTAATTAAAATATTACCATGTAAATTATTTGATGAGATAAATAATTTACAAGGACTATATCTAAGTTATAATCAAATTAAAGATGTTACAGTGTGCGCATTTCAATTTCTGATTAATTTGAAAAGATTACAATTGAGTCATAATGACTTAAGTTATTTGAAAATAGGGATATTTTTGCCTTTAAAAAATTTATTTTATTAAGTTTTGTCTTATAACAAATTTAATACAATCGATGAGAAACTAATACATCCATTGACACAAATCAAACAAATTGATATTAGCGCCAATCGTTTTCAATTTTTAAATCCAATTCTACTGTTCAATCATTTGAATTCTTTGGAAAATATTGATCTGTCTGGAAATTTGTGGAATTGTAATAATCTTACATTAATATTGATATTTTCAAATGAAGATAATAGCTCATTCTAGTAAAATTACAAGTTATGATAACGAAAATATTGATGGTATACAATGTTTTGATGATAGTAAAAATGAAACAAAAGATACAGTCAAAATTTTCGTGAACGATGACAATGATCACAGAGAAAATGTATCTAAAGTTATTCAGCAATTACAAACAATTAACAATAATTTTAATAATATTAATAATAATAATAATAAAAATAAAACAGAAAATTTATTCAAAAATTTTCTAGATTATATGGAAGTCAACAAAACTTTATCCAAAATTATTCAAGAACTGCATAGTATTAACAATAATACCAATAATAATATTAATGATAATATAATTAATAATATTAATAATAATACAAATAGTATTAAAAACATATTAGTGAATCCGATTTTGTTATGGAATATTACGTTTTTAATAATAATAAGTTTTGTTTGTCATAAATTAATATGTTTTGCATATAAATTGTATAAAGGTTATAATAATAATAATAATTCCATGAAAAATGCTTTTAGTATTTGTACAGAAACAGTTGAATTGTCAGCTGTTAATGAAAATTTAGAAGCGAATAGTTTGTTAGAAAATTAAAAATTATTGTTAAAGTAACCTAATTGTATCTAGGGCTGGGCGATATTGGAATTTCAATATCGATATTTTATATTCAAAAAATATCGATAATATCGATATATCGAAAAATCGATATATCGATATATCAATATATCGATATTATCGATAAATTGATATATCGATATTTCGATATTTCAATATATCGATATTTCGATATATCGATAATTTTTATTTTTAATATCAATTATCGATATATCGATAAATTATCGATATATCGAGATTTTTTCCCAGCCCTAATGCTACTGGATAATATAATTTAATTTTTAAAATAGAAACACTAACAGAAAAATTTTAAATTTATAATATGCTAATAACAGTATGGATATGAAATGAAATAATCGCCAAACATTTTGTTATTTATTTTTAAATAAAGTGAATGAATGAAAATTTTATTTGAAAATAAAAATGATTATCAACATTTTGGAATATTTAATTTAAAAAATAAATAAAACGTTTCATAATTACTTTGACATATCATACTTATACTTGTGAACTAATTATAACAAAAATTTATAGATAGATAATTTTAATTTTATCTTATTTTAAAATACACTTTATTATCAAGCGCAAATAAAAATGATTAATCTTGTATATTAAATGTCGTTATTGTAAACCGTTATATATTTCAATTAAAACCAATTATTTTTATTATGTCTCATCCATATGCGAGATCAAATATTTGTAGCTTACAAAGAGGATATCATCTATCTTAAATATCGATATATCGAAATACCGATATATCAATATATCGATATATCAATATATCGATATATCGATATTTCGATATATCGATATTTCGATATATCGATATATCGATATATTGATATATCTATATTTTGATATATCGATATATCGGTATATCGATATATCGATATTTCGATATATCGATAATTTTTATTTTTAATATCAATTATCGATATATCGATATATCGATATATCGATAAATTATCGATATATCGAGATTTTTTCCCAGCCCTAATTGTATTTAATTTTGTATTCTAAGCTAAGCCACACACCAGAGAAACTAGAAACGTGAAACATGAAATATGAAATACGAAACTGAAAATATGAAACACAAAATATGAAACTTTTTCGTGCAGTGATACACAAATTGAAGAAATAAAATTTAAATTGGTTTTAATTCACATAATAAACTCGAACAATAATAAACTCGATTAAAAAAAATGTTAAACTTAAATGTTTCTATATTTTGTGCAATTTGGGCTTAAATATTCATTATATCAAAAAATTCTATAGAAATAAGATTATAGACAATAAAATTTCCTACAACTTTTATTTGCATCACTTTTTAATAGAACTTCCGATTTAGAAGCTACGCGTCTTTAAATATCAAGTAATTTATTAATTTTAATGCACAGAAATAAAAATGTCAAACTTAAATGTTTCTATATTTAGTGCAATTTGGACTTAAATGTGCATTTTATCAAAAAATTGCATAGAAATAACTTTTATTTGTATCATTTTTTAATAGCACTTTCGATTTAGAAGCTATGAGTCTTTAAATATCAACAAAATTTATTAATTTTTATGCAAATAATGAGTAAAACCACGCGAAACGTGAAACAAAAATATAGAACAGGCTCTATTTCACGCAACATGTTTCTACAGCATTTGTTTCTCTTATCACCACGCATGAAATGTATTTCGCTGATGTGCGTATTCCCATTTAAAACAATGTGTTGTTATTTTGTGAAACATGTTTTATGTTTCCTATTTCACGTTTCATGTTTCATATTTCTTTGGTGTGTGGCCTGCCTAAGTATAGAATAATTTTTATTTAAAATAAATGTAAACGGTACCTGTAAATAAAGTTATTTTAGATTTACAACATTTTGTAAAAATACTGACGTCTGTTAACTGTTAATCTACATATTAAACTAGGTGTAAATCAGTTCCAACAGGTTTTTATGTAAAATTACCTATTTCTATTACACAATCATAAACACATATACGACCTGATTCTCTAACAAAGTTGCTAAATTTTAACAACGTTGCTAACAACATTAGCCAATAATATTAGCTGACACTAAATAAAAAATAAAAATGAGAACTGTAATACTTGTTTCTGTTGGTTAAAGCTGAATTACATTATACTTTTTTCGTCTAGATTCATAACTAGATTTCTAGTTCAATTTTCGTTCAAGTTTTGTTCAATTTTCATACTTTTTTCACAATCGGTCGTGTATTGTCGAGTTTCTTCGATTTTTTTCCGATGTTTTGCCAGTACGCCAACTTAAAATGATGTTTGACAGCTACATACACAGAGTATAATATATAACCTATATAACTTCGCTACATATAAGGTTGGTACAATTGCGTGCGCATGCGTATAATGTACCTAGTATGAAACTTGAATAGGAAAATAAAGCATGTTGTATATTTCTATACTAGGAAACTTGAAAGAAACTTGGCTGCAAATATCTGATTTACTTTATACTAGAACTGTCTATCTGTACTTGAACGAAATTTATTCTATTGCTAACTATTTTACATTTTACTTAGAGTGGAAAATACCGGTTCTAAATTTCGCAAATATTTTAAAATATGTGTTAAATAAACACAAAACTAATTTCAGAGATAAAGCTAGATTTAAAAAAAAATAATTCTAGAATAAATTTTAAACTTAATGCTTGGTTGCATTGCACTATTATTGATTCGTTAGGTTGCATAAATTAAAATGATCTAACGAATTAGTTGCTAACGATACAATAATAGTTTGAGGCAACTCAGCAAATCTAATGATACTGAAAAATGTGATTTTTAATTGATTGTTACAGCATGGCTTGGTGCATTATGTCTGTTTGTATCATTTTTTTCTGCTCCAATCGTAATTGCTGTTTGTCGAAGGAAATCTATAAAAAATCTTACTTTTTTTTTTCTAGTTTATTTATTTATAACATCAAATAGGTAGAAATAATATTTATACGTTATTTTATTTAAAATCAATCAAAAAACGATTCTAAAAACTAAACACAGTAAAAATTTAATTTAAAGAAGATATTTGAGAAATAATAATACACAAAATTTTTATATAGCTTTTTTTTTTGTTTATATGTATATTAACATATTACATTATTTTTGAAAACATTATTTATATATCAAATACAATTACTTACGTTTTTATTATACACAAATTTATAGAATATTTTGGGCTGGTATGCCGTGGCCAATCTGTCCTCGTCGCAGACGTTTTGTCATACATCGTAGATGGCATCTTCAGTCACAAGCACTAAGGATACCATCTACGATGTATGGTAGAATGTCTGCAACGAGGATAGATTAACCACGGCACGGCTTACCAGCCCAGAAAATTTTATAAATTTAACCTATGTTATTAAATATGTTTTTCTTCGCTAATATTGCTTAATATTATGGTATTAGCGGTCAAGTGTGATAACTCTCTATTTATGAAAAATATAAGCATAAATTTAATAGGAAATGCTTACTTTTAAATTTATCTCTGTAATTATACTACAAAAATTAAAAATAATCAAAATAAAATCTCATTAAATTTAAAACAAAATAATAAATTTGTTTTTTTTTTAATTTTGGTAAAAAATAATTGATGAAAAATGAATTATATTTCAAATTTTAATTGTCAATCTGTATGGCCGAGCGGTTTGAAGCGTGATATCACTCGGATCCTTGCGGGCCCGAGTTTGAATCCTCTTGCTGTTTGGATGTTTATAAAATTTGTATGATATCTAAAACAAATTTGAAAATTACCAAACATTGTTTCGAGCTAAATGCTTCTTTAGCTATTGCCAATATATTTACGATAACGCTAAACTAAATAAAGTTTTGATAGAAATACTATTGATTCATGTGATTTTATCGTTAACAAATCGTTTAACTTAAAGTTGACTACAAATATTTTTTTAACATATACCTCCGAATGAACACAACGAAGAACGGAGCGGCACAAACCTATCACTTCACCTGGATTAAATTAGTGAAATATTTCCAATAAATATTGAATGAAAAGATTAGATAATTATTAAATTAATTAATTTGCATTTTTTTAAGTAAATATTTATTTGGTTATAGAGAGAATATTTAATGTGGAATTTTTCATTTTTGTTACAGAAATTTAAGATGGGCAGATGAAATAATATGAAAAGAGAAGAAATTTGATTGGAGAAAAATTGTAATAGAGAAAATTAGTAATTAAATTAATTAAATATATTATTAAGATAATTAAGTGTGTTTTGATAACTTAATCACATAGTTAAACATGCGATTAAGTTATTAAATTTGTATTTTTATCAGAAATTTTAATTCATTTTTTTTGCGTTTTAATTATTTAATTACAAAATTGTGTTTTGATAATCTAATCACATAGTTAAACACATGATTAAATTAACAAGATATTTAAGTGTGTTTTGCGAACTTAATTACATGGTTAACCGTGTGATTAAGAAACTAAATTTGTATTATTTTAATTTACTTTTATAAGTTTTAATTATGTGATTATTAAAGTGTATGTTAACAATTTAATTACATAGTTAAATTAACAAGATAATTAAGTGTGTTTTGCGAATTTAATCACCAAAATTAACAATGTGATTAACCAAAATAATAAAGTTTTATACGTATTATACTTTTTTTTGCAATAAATGTATTTTATTCTATTTTTCAATAAAATGTTTAAACAAAAAACTGTGTATATTTTTGGTTTTTGCCCAGTTCCTCAAATATTAAAAAAATTACAGTCCATATTAAATTTAATAAGTAAATCTTTCAAAATTGAAAAAATTCTCGTCAAATTTGTTTAATATTCTTTAAAAAATTGTTAGAAAACCAAATTTGTTATTAAATAAATCATTTATAGGTTAATTTTCTTCCTAAATGAAGCACAAAAAATGTAGTAGCCCCTTGCTGGAATAGCTTATAGGCAATCAGTTTAACATCGGTGAATTGCGGAATTGTATAAGCTACGTTTTTTAACGAAATTGTGTCAGGAAAACGAGAAATGAAAAATTTGTATCAGGAAAACCAGTCTGTATTGCAAACATCATATTATCCTGATAGTTCTTTTTAGCAAATTTGTTAACTTTTTCATCACAGTTCATCAAAAAATACAATTTTTTCATGTTTTCCTGTTTTTTTTTTTTTTCAGGAAAACATGTATTTTTTCAGGAGAAAATAAATTTTTAAACACACAAATTTGTTAACTTTTTATCAGTTTTTGGGGTTGACTTAATTAATAAGGGGATGTCGTAGGGGGTTGATTTTTGGATATGTTGTAGTACTGCTATAATTGCCTAGTATTTATAAAACGCGGAAAATTTTGATATTTTTGCGAAATTCCCAGCCGTTTCCGAGATATTTGCAATTAAAGATTTTTTTTTGCAAACAATAATAATGAATAGCGAAGGGTCGTACGGGGTTGTGATTGAAATATGTTATAGCAACACTAAGTGTTTCGCAAAAATAACGAAACCTGCCCCGCAACACTTACAGTGTTGCTTATAACATATTTCAAGCCCAACGCCGTACGACCCCCTCTCGCATAATTAATTAATTAATGTTTGCAAAAAAATCTTTAATCGCAAATATCTTGAAAATGGGCTGGAAATTTCGCAAAAATAACGAAAATAAACCAGATACGTAGTACAACATATCCAAAAATCAACCCCTCTAGGACACCCTCTTATTAATTAAGTCAACTCGCAAAACTATATAAATATGTATATAAATATATATATATATATATATATATATATATATATATATATATATACAGTGTGTAAAGTGATGAGGTTTCTTATATGGAAAAAATTTTAATATGAGTTTTTGGAGAAAAACTTATTCTTTATAAAAAATTTTGCTTCTATCAAAACCCCTAATAGTCAAAAAAAATCCAGTAATCACTTAAGATAAGATCAGAAACTTGATATTATGTCGAGTTGTTGATTTTAAATATGACTAAGTCCGAATATTACATCAGTATCGTGTGAAAAATGTTAAAAACATTTGTCATACAAGAGACTTTTTTTAAATTAATATTATTATTATTAATTTGCCAAAATATAATTATTATTATTATTAACAAGTAATCCATGGATAACATGATACTGATGTAACATTTAGACTTAGTCATATTTAAAATCAACAACTCGACATAATATCAAGTTTTTGAACTTATTTTAAGTGATTACTGGATTTTTCTTTAACTATAAGGAGTTTTGGTAGAAGCAATTTTTTTTATAAAGAATAAGTTTTTCTCATAAAACTCATATTAAAAATTCTTTTTCCTATAGGAAACCTCATCACTTTACACACTGTATATATATATATATATATATATATATATATATATATGTAAATTAAAAATTTCACGACTAGACGATATTATATTGTAAAATGATTTGACGGGAAGATAGTCAATGGTTATATATATCATTAAGTAGAAAAAAGATGTATGTGCTGTCTTTGTTGTATATACAACATATATTATGTTGCATTTAAAAATGTCCAAGCATAAACCAACAAAATTTTAACTGTGCCCAATTAATTTTTATTTTTTTTTATTTTTTTTACATGACATAACATAAATTTAAACTTTTATAATCTATTTAGAACAAATTAACTAAAACAAAATAACAAATATTTATACATTTAATATTTTTTAAATGTATAAAGAAACATTAAATTATACAAAGAACATTGGATTTTCTTTCCGTAATTCATCTCTAATAATTCTCAGTTCTTGCTCGTGACTCAGTCTATCCAAATTCAAGCTTTGTCTGAAAAATTATAAAACAAATAAAGATTTAATATTTAAAATATGTATTTTTAACTAATGTTTTTAAATTTATTTATAATAGGCATAGGTTTATTTGATTTGCACTTTTGCATGAGCGACTTAAAATAATATTGATAAGTACAACTGCAAGAAAAAGTTATTAAGGCCCGATATTTTAGTTCTACGTTTAATCCATAGATTAAATGATAGTTAGATGATTTGCTTAAAAAATCTTTATCAAGATAAGTGATATTACAGTGACATTACAGTAAATAAACAGAACAGAGAACTAAGTTACTAGGTGGTAACAAATAAGTAACTATAGATCATACAATTTATAGATGTTTAATGAATTTTCTTTAGCACTTACCCCTCTAAATAAACTCGTGCCCTAGACGCGGCTAAATGTGCATAATAGGTTGGTGCAGGATACGAAACACTTCTAGTACAGCGAGTGAACATGTGACACAAATAATAAGTTAATGCCTCTAATTCGTCTTCACTTATCGTAGAATCATCCCATAAAATGCGATATTTTGTCGGACGCGCTACGCCTTGAATAGACGCATGACTCACCTATACAAATTTAGGACAAACTCTTACAAACTGTCCATTAAAACAACTTAATTATTTCCATCTCGGACAATAAACTGATTGATGAAATAATAATTAGGTATCAAAAATGTGTATTATGAAAAATTTAGTGTGAAAATCTGTAGACGGTAATAATTTTAATAACTATTTGAAATAAATCACGAGATTTGTTTATTCGCTTACCAAATAATATTCTAGATCAGTTGGATGGGTAATGTCCGTATCGACGACGGTGCCAGCGCGTACATTAAAATTTTTATCATCCGATTCTCTTGGATCAGTTGGAAAAAATCGAGTGTGATGTCGCTTCTGTACGACGAGAAATGTTATTGGAGGTTTATAGGTGCCTTTATCACCCATTTTACCACATGCGTTTCTCATCGCCTGTACTTCGGCATTCATCACCTGAAAATCATTTGCATTTATTGTGCTGAAACGGTTCAAATATCTACTTACTTATTTTAATATCTCTTTATAATAATAATATTAATATTTATAATAACATTGAACAAAAGTTTATAAGTGTATATCTCTAAAATTCATATTTATATATTAATAATTTTCTAATGTTGAGATTTTTTCCTCAAAAATTTCGATGCTAATTTTATGATCTATTAATAATTCAAATATTACCTATGAAATTTTATATTTTTACTTATAGAAAAATCTATCATTTACCTATTAATAATTAAAAAAATGATCTATAGTAATAAAAAAAAAACCTAAATCAACCTACTAACCTAACGTGCCCTAAATAGCCAATTACGTAAAAATACTGTATGTATAAATAGCCAATTGCGTATACATACCATATGTATAAATAGCCACTTTCTTAATTTTATAGATCAAATTTTATAGATCGATAATTATATCAGTAGGTATTTGATTATTTCCATAGGTCGATAAATATTTCTATAGATCAATAATTAATTCTATAGGTCAAAAATTAAAACCATAGATTAATTATTTAATACATAGGTAAACTATTATTTTCATAGGTACTATTCGGTAGATCATATGTTTTTTTCATAGGTCAAATATTTTTATCCATTGAGTAACTTGTGAAATTTTTGGGAAAAAAATCTCAATATAATATTTATTTTCAATTTATGATACATTTAATTTATTTAATTTATATATTACTATAATCTTTAAAAATTGAATATGCACTAGTTTTAAAAAAATCTTTTAAAAAAAAACCTGCATTAAAAATTTACATTCTTATTACATTCTAATTACTAATTACTCTAACTAATAATCATGGTATATGTCTATCTCTTTCTATTTTTGCTAATGGCCGCCCTAGTATCACCATAGCAACCGTGTTACCATAGTTACGGGGGCCGGTAACTATGGCAACATGTGAGCGGCCATTATGACGAGAGGGGCGGTGGGGAGCGAAAACAGACTGTATGAATGGTCCATTGATAAAAATAGACCAAATTTTAATATCATTGAATAAAAAATAGACAATGGTAATATTAATATATGTATTTTTAACCCGTTTGTTTAATAATTGTAAACAATGAAATTACTATATTAAAAAAAATAATTATTATATTATATAAGTAATGAAATAGTAGATTTTCGCATTTTTAGACATTTTGGGCTATAACTTTTATTGTATTTACTTCAAAAATATTTCAAAAAAATCACCAAAAAGCTATAGTAATAAAATATGCATTTTAGTAGTCCGAAATTCATGCCATTCCGATGATTATTAACGGAGTGGTGTGAATTTGAAAAATATGATTTCTGACTCGAAAAAAAAGCTATAATTATTAAGGATTATTAATCATTATGTTCTGTTAAGTTATTATAAATATATTAGTTTAGTAAGTTCACACAGCTGAATGATTACCTTTCGAAATTGTCCTTCGGAGACGCCATCGCGAAAAAAGATGAGTCGTTGTGGTGCTTGACCAAGTTTTCTATAAAAGAACATTAGATGTTCTTCAACGATACTTTCCAAATCGCTAATAATTTTTTGTCGAGGTGGTTGAAGCCGCCAGCTGAAGTTGTATTGAAAGACTGCGTCTGCATCGCAACTTGCTGTTACGGCTGCAACACTTGGTATATCCGTTCGGTCTGGTGACGGATGACTTACGTCAGCACCTATAAATTAAACATTACTCGAATTTACAACAATTACTGACTATAGGAACCAAATCCGGATAAAACGAAAGAAAATAGTTTTCAACGGCTTAGCGAAAAAACAAAAAAATTTTGTTTATAAATCAGTTATTGGATGATCAAACGTAATTAAAAATTGAAAGTGGCTATTTATACATACGGTATGTATACGCAATTGGCTATTTATACATACAGTATTTTTACGTAATTGGCTATTTTGGGTAGGTTAGGTTAGTAGGTTGGTTTAGGTTTTTTTTTCTTCTTTTAGTATGTATAAATAGCCAATTGCGTATACATACTGTATGTATAAATAGCTTTATTTTTAAAAATTAGGTCTATGGGTCCCACAAACGCGTCAAAAACCACGTTCCAAATCAAAAAATTTGTTGATTAATTTACATGTAAAAAAGTGTTTCTTAAAACATTTATCCCAGCAGTTTTTTTTGTAAAATAATTTGGGAAGCAGGAAATCGCACATGTGTGATTTTTCATGCTAAATCCCTATATGTACGACGGCGACGGTCCAAGTCAACACACGGTATATTAGATTGAAAAACAAAACTAGATTAAATTAAGTACTTAATTTGTATGCTTTTAAAATTAAATAAGAAAACAAACTAATTACCCATAATCATGCAGGGTGCTGTTAAACATGGCGGCCGTGATACTTCGGCAATCGTATGATTCAGTCCGTTTAATTTTGCATTCACTTTTAGCAAAATATTGTAAACGGTAGCGCGAGTCAATGCGGCCATTGTCTTTGATTTGATGCATTGTGTTAAACATCCTACATCTAGTTCGGCTACACGTTTTATCTTGAAGGAAGATCGATACAAAAACAAAATGCACATTAAAAACACAAATATGTTACGAAATTAGGTACTAAATTATCAATCAATGTTTTAGGTTTTATTTACTTATTTGAAGCATTCAAGCATTATTAATGAAGAATATGCAATTTTCTAATTAAATATAAGTATAAATAAATTTGGCAAAATGTTAAATTATCATTACGCATGCGTCTATACATTTTATTTAATATCGTGTAAAACGTTTTGTATATTTTCGCTATAGAATTTTTTATAGAATTATGTAGACTCTAAAATTACCTATAAACCATGAGACACTACGATCTGGTCTAGTATTTCTAGGTATAATTATTCAACTGCTGTAATTTTAACATAATTGTTTAAAAATACTATAATCTCAGAACTATTACAAACATTATTTAATATGATATATTACCAACGGAATGAAAAAGTACATATGTATGTAATATTACAGTTTTTTAGTAAAGTTTATTTTAATAAATTTACAGAACTTCAGTTTTGCTGTCGGGAATTTTTTATAAATAGGAAAATTTGTCTAATTCTGTAATATTATTGTTGGTATAATTACATACATTTCAAAATTGACAAAAAGGATGTATTTTGAAATGAATGAATTACACTTAAAATATTTTATTAGTAATTATTACGCAAAGTATGTACTAAGTTTTATTATTTTGATGAATTGTAATATTACAGAAACTTTTAGTAAATTTACAGAACTTTAGTAGATTTACTGTCATAAATTTTTCATAAATAGGTAAAATTTGTTTTATTTGTATAATTACATATAGTTTTAAGAATGTATTTTGAAATAAATGAATTACACTTGAAATATTTTATTAGTATTATTACACAAAATATGTAGGTACTAAGTTTCATTATTTTGATGAATTATTACAGATATTAATATGCAATCCGTAATTTTTCATAATTAAAGAAGTTACGTACCTATATCACCAATACGTAATTCTACATTAAGTATGTGATCAAATTTGCAGAAAGTAAGCAATTTTACATATACTTATTAGGGGTCATTTTTATTTACTTTATTTAATTATTATGATTTATGTAAAAATTACAGATTTTTAAGTTAGGAATACAGAATATTTCTAGTAAAATGAAATTACACATTTTTTTCTAGTAAATTTTTATTATTATTTTTCTGTGCAGCGTAGCGAAAAATGTATCTACTGTAACTAATAAAAATTTTCGAAAACTTGCTTTACCTTACTATATATGTCAGTTTCACATTCATTGAAAATTACAAAAATAATCTTCATAGATTTGTACTTTTCAAATAGATGTTTTAGCTGATCATAGTTAGGACGTTGTAGTGTTGCATATGGTCTGCTCACCTGAGCCACATTCATACCCAGTTGTTTCGCTGAACTCATTATCTGTAAAACAATTAATTGCTTATTTTTATAAAATTTAGTAAAAACAAATTGAAATGGGCAGTGTACGAAAAGATTTATTTTTTTTCATCTATTCTTGAATTTTTACAAAAATTGTTAGTGCACTGAGAAAACTTTATTTTAGATCTGAGATTTTTTTACTTTTTATTCAAAAGTAAACATGTTTTTAATCTGTAACTAAACAGAACATAGATAATAAATAAGTAACTAGATCATAAAATTTATAGATTTTTTTTTTAATTAAAGGAAACCAAATTTTATTTAATTTTATTTAATAAATAAAATTTGACTTGTTATTACTACTTTGACTGCAAGGAAAAAGTAGTAGAGCGTTTGGTACGGTGTCTGTAACATTTTCAAAAAAAAAAAAAATTGTATAGAAATCTTTTATATAGCCTGTAGATGACGAATCTGAACTTAGTTTATGTGGGTGTATGGATGTGCGTCGTCAGCTCGCTCGCTCACTCGCTCGCTCGGTCGTAAGTCAAAATTTTGTGGCCGCAACTCCTCCTAGACGGTTCAACCGATTTTAATGAAATTTTCAGGATAAATTTGTCTGGTGCCCAAGATGGTCATGTGGTTTTGGTTTTTTCCAGTGATGCCAACTTTCCGAGAAAAAAATTACTAAAGTTTTTAAAAATTCATTGTGGCTACATTATTTATCCGATTTTGATCAAAATTTTCAGGAAAGATTCCCCTAGTACCCACATACATTAAGTAATTTTTGTTGCAATGGTATCGACTGCAATGATATGATTGGATTTTTTAGGGTTATCGAAAACTCAGTCTTTCGGTTTTTTTTTATGAAGTTATTTATTCATTTGATTACTTCGTTTTACTCAACGTTTCGTGCTAGCCAGAGCACTTCTTCAGGAGGCTGTTAGTTTAAAAAAAAATAAAAAATACATGAAAAAACTAACAGCCTCCTGAAGAAGTGCTCTGGCTAGCACGAAACGTTGAGTAAAACGAAGTAATCAAATGAATAAATAACTTCATAAAAAAAAACCGAAAGACTGAGTTTTCGATAACCCTAAAAAATCCAATCATATCATTGCAGTCGATACCATCGCAACAAAAATTACTTAATGTATGTGGGTACTAGGGGAATCTTTCCTGAAAATTTGATCAAAATCGGATAAATAATGTAGCCACAATGAATTTTTAAAAACTTTAGTAATTTTTTTCTCGGAAAGTTGGCATCACTGGAAAAAACCAAAACCACATGACCATCTTGGGTACCAGACAAATTTATCCTAAAAATTTCATTAAAATCGGTTGAACCGTCTAGGAGGAGTTGCGATCACAAAATTTGGTCTGAGGACCGAGCGAGCGAGCGAGCGAGTGAGCGAGCGAGCTGACGACGCACATCCATACACCCACATAAACTAAGTTCAGATTCGTCATCTAGAGGCTATATGAAGGATTTCTATACAATTTTTTTTTTTTTTTGAAAATGTTACAGACACCGTACCAAACGCTATACTACTTTTTCCTTGCAGTCAAAGTAGTAATAAGTAACTAGATCATAAAATTTATAGATTTTTTTTTTAATTAAAGGAAACCAAATTTTATTTAATTTTATTTAATAAATAAAATTTGACTTGTTATTACTACTTTGACTGCAAGGAAAAGTAGTAAAGCGTTTGGTACGGTGTCTGTAACATTTTCAAAAAAAAAAAAAAATTGTATAGAAATCCTTCATATAGCCTGTAGATGACGAATCTGAACTTAGTTTATGAGGGTGTATGTGTGTGCGTCGTCAGCTCGCTCGCTCGGTCGTAAGTCAAAATTTTGTGGCCGCAACTCCTCCTAGACGGTTCAACCGATTTTAATGAAATTTTCAGGATAAATTTGTCTAGTACCCAAGATGGTCATGTGGTTTTGTTTTTTTCCAGTGATGCCAACTTTCCGAGAAAAAAATTACTAAAGTTTTTAAAAATTCATATTGGCTACGTTATTTATCCGATTTTGATCAAATTTTCAGAAAAGATTTCCCTAATGCTCCCATTAATTACATAATTTTATTAATTTTCAGTGTTGCCAACTTTCCGAGAAAAAAATTACTAAAGTTTTAAAATTTTTATTATGGCCATGTTATTCAACCGATTTTACTAAAAATTTTACAAAAGATTCTCCTAGTATTCATATAATTTATGTAATTTTAACAAAATACAGTGTTGCCAACTTTTCGAGAAAAAAATTAGTAAAATTTAAAAAAATTTATTTTGACCATTTTATTTAACCGATTTTAATCAAATATTTATAAAAGTTTTTCCTAGAGCCTAAATATATTATGCAATTTTAACAAAATACAGTGTTGCCAACTTATCGAGAAAAAAAATCACAAAATTTTTTAAAAATTCATTGTGGCTACATTATTTATTCGATTTTGATCAAATTTTCAGAAAAGTATCTCCTATTGCCCACATAAATTATAATATTATTAAAATACAGTGTTGCCAACTTTCCGAGAAATGTCAAAGTAGTCTATATATGGGTTTACCCATATACTTCTAATCTTGTTTAAAATAGTTATTGATAATTATTAATTAAATGTAGCCAAAACATGGACCTTTTTACCACTTTGACTGCAAGGAAAAAGTGGTATAGCGTTTGGTACGGTGTCTATAACATTTTCAAAAAAAAAAAATTGTGTATAGAAATTCTTATAGCCTTTAGGATATAGCCTCTAGATGACGAATCTGAACTTAGTTTATGTGGGTATACAACCACATAAGTCAAAAGTCGTAAGTCAAAATTTTGTGGCCTTAACTCCTCCTAGACGGTTCAACCGATTTTAATAAAATTTTCAGGATAAATTTGTCTAGTACCCAAGATGGTCATGTGGTTTAATTTTTTTCCTGTGATGCCAACTTTCCGAAAAAAAAATTACTAAAGTTTATAAAAATTTATATTGGCTACATTATTTATTAGATTTTGATCACATTTTTAGAAAAGATTTCCCTAATGCTTCCATTAATTACATAATTTTACAAATATCCAGTGTTGCCAACTTTCCGAGAAAAAAATTACTAAAATTTTTAAAATTTTATATTGGCTACATTATTTATCCGATTTTGATCAAATTTTCAGAAAAGATTTCCCTAATGCTCCCATTAATTATATAATTTTATTAATATTCAGTGTTGCCAACTTTCCGAGAAAAAAATTACTAAAGTTTTAGAAAATTTATTATGACCACTATTTAACCGATTTTAATCAAATTTTCATAAAAAAATCTTTTAGTGCCTAAATAAATTATGCAATTTTAAAAAAATACAGTGTTGCCAACTTATCGAAAAAAAATCACATTTCTTTTTTAAAATTTATTGTGGCTACATTATTTATTCGATTTTCATCAAATTTTCAGGAAAGTTTCTCCTAGTGTCCACATAAATTATAATTTTATGAAAAATATTGTGTTGCCAACTTTCCGAGAAATGTCAAAGTAGTCTGTCTATATATGTATGTAACCTTTCAACTCATAAGATAAAGATATACAAACTTTAATATTATTCATTTTGTTCAGCATAAACATTGATTATTAAAATTATGATTCGATGTATACTTTATTCAACTAATCAAGTCATTTTAGATATTTTAGTAATATCTGTATTATTTCTTAAATTATATTTAATACTTAATTTGAATTGTATATTTAAAAATAGCTGAATTTAATTTGGATAAGGTTTCGATAATAAATACACATAAATGATAATATTATTGAAATTTATTTATTTAGAAATTTTGAAATGGTTTTACACAGTTTCGAAAATTTAGAAGTGCGATGATTTGTGAATACAGGAATAAGATGAATTCTTTTGAGAATGCAAATTGAGACGGCTGCGGCTGCGACTGAGGCTGCAACCGAGACTGCTGTAGTTATTGTATGTCAATTGGGAGGTACTGAATGATCCTGATTCTTCTTGTTGCAATGGACTTATAGCTGACGACATCGGATAACTGGTGGATATCTGCATTCGTTTTTTCAATTTAGTTATGGCTATTGGAATACTGCGTCTTTTTATAGGTTTTATATTGCTATTAGTAGGAGCTAAGTAATTAACGGACGAATGATTTGATTTTGAATTACGCAGCGATGTAACCGATGCACGTCTAGAAACATTGCCAGATATGCGATTTCGCGAAGGTGTGAATTTCATGTCCATATTGGGTTCCATGATCAATCTAACGTGGTTTGTATTGTCCTCATTATTATTTGACAAAGGTATAAATTCGTTAGTGTGGTCAGTAGCTTGATGAGTTTTTGAATGTTCTCTGCCATTTAAATTGTTTGGTAAAATAGTCGCTACGTGGAACGTTTTCAATCTCATATTATCGATAGATTTAGAGCTAGCTGCTGTAGATGCAAAATTCCTAATAGGTCTGTTTCTGAATTTCTCTTGTCGGATAGAGAACCACATTTCGCCATTATTCGCTTGCGTCCAGTCGTAGTAACTGTTTATGTCAGTGTGCTCATCACTGACTCTCACTAAACTGGTTGATCTTGTTACTCGACTAGATAATAAAACATATAATAATAATGATTTAATTATATGATTGCAAATTTTCATTATATACTTAATTGTTTGTTCCACATTTATTTTAATAATATATTAAATTTATATATTTTCAATATAAATAATTTTTATTCCTTTTATTTGAAAATTGTCTATCAAAATTTTTTTTAAAAGTAACAAATATTTTTTAAAATTAATATTTGTTTTTGCAATTACCAAGAGCTGATCATGAATTATTTAAAAAAAAAAATTTTTATTTTAAATATACTAAAGGTTTTTAATTTAAAATTTATAAAATGAATTGGAATTTTGGAATAATATGTAGAATTAATTTACATAGAAAAGGTTTAATTCGAGTAGGAACTAAAACACAAAAATTCACATAGACCAAGCTTAATTAACATGAAAATAAAAAAAGACTTAAATCATTGATAGAAACAAGTCATATTAATACATACATACATACACAATCACGCCATGTAACCAAAAGGGTGTGGCACAAACTCTTTTCATCATTCCGAAATCAGTCGCCTCCAAACATTCCTATCTAAACAAGCAACTTTCGCTTCATCCACATTCATAATTCCTCTCATACATGCTCTTCTATTCCTACTACTTGGAAACTTTCGCTCACGCAAAACACTCTCAATCATACCACTCCAGCTACTCATCGGACGTCCACGCAAACGAATACCATCAAAATCATTCAAATATATCTTTTTAACCAAACGTTCATTAGACATTCGCTCAACATGACCGAACCATCTTAACTGACTAACACCAACTTTTGCTACAACATTTTTTTCAATTTCACACTCATCATACACTAGTCTGTTTCGTACCCGATCTCTCCTAGTTACACCAAATACCCCACGTAAAAATCTCATTACCACAGCAGTCATTTTCCGTTTATGCTTTTGCAACCAAACCCAACATTCACTACCATACATCAACGTAGGCACCAAAACTGCATTGTATATACTCAAACGGGCTTCTTTGGAAACATTTACATTCCTAGCAAAAGTTCCCAAAGCATCCAAAACCTTACAACCAGCATTTACTCTCCTTTCAATTTTGACGATCAAAACGGCCATCTCTAGACAACAAACTACCCAAATACACAAATTCATCTACCTGCTCTAAACGTGCACCATCAATATATACATTACATTCAGTCATCAAGTCACCCTTCTCAAAAACTAAAACTTTGCATTTATCAACATTCAACACAAGATTCATATTTTTACCAACAACATTAATTCTATCAACCAATCTTCTCAGTTGTTCATCAGATTCAGCCAAAACAACCACGTCATCAGCATACGCTAAAGCAGGTACAACAAAATCACCTATTTGTATACCATCATTACCACAGAAAGCTTTCCGAAGAAAAAAAAAAACTTATAAAATTACAAATTTTTTCAAATTATAAATTATATTATAAAATTTACTAAGTAAAATTAATTTCTTTTAAATATGAATTTGCCCAAATCTGATATCGACCTAATGAAGTACTAAAATATCTGAAATTATTATGCAAATATATACAAAAAATACCTCTTATAGTTTCGGATATTGTAATGACGGCTAATGAAATAAACGGAATTAGTAATTTAATAAATTTTTAGAATACTTATTAGAACTAATTGCATAAAACGTTGTAAACTTTAACTAAGCAATTAGTTTGTCTATTACTTTAGAAGCGCTTCATTGAATGGTCAGTTGGCAAGTTAACGAAATCAATAGCATTCAGTGTATTTTAATAATTTAAAGTATATTTGTTTTTCAAAAATTATATAAATTTCAACTTACTTTCAATAGATTACAAACAAAAAGCACATGACAATAACGATATATGAATTGAATACAGAAAACTTTTCAGAACTGGTAGATATTTTAATAAATTCAGCAAAATTTATTTAACTAATGCACAACACGGATTTCACAGTAAATATGTAAACTATATAAACTATTTCATTTAAAGTTTGTCTAACAAGAAGAAAGTAGGACAATGCTGTCCATTCAACCATTTTTTGGTCTGCGTCTGTAGTTAACATGAAAAATACTATTCGCAGAGATTTCTAATTTTACCAACGTTTTGTTATTTTTGAATAGTTGAAAAAAATTGACGAAATACTTACGTTTCATGAACGACTTTATCTTCATTTGTATAAATCCTTTGTCTCACATACAAAAACAGGATAATCAGAATTATTATAATAGTTGCAACCACACGCTCGTCTAAATAATCATTCGAGAACAATAATTCTAAAATAGATGCTGGCTGTTGGACATTAGTCTGAAATGTATCACATTACAAATATCTACTTAATATTATCAACTAAATAATAAATAATGATTAAAGTAAATCAACTGGAATATTATTCATATTTTAATATAAAATTTTAAAAAATTCGTTAGCTGATGGGAGTCAAACCCTCAACCTCTCAATTTTGACAGAATAAATTTCGCTTTAATATTTTGCTTATTTCAAATGCAAGTGATTTGGTAAACGTTAATTTTACATATAAAATATACTTACAAAAAAATATTTGTAAATCTCATAAAGGTTATCCATTACGCCAAATTAAATATGATTGTAGTATGTAAACTGGATACGATGTATTACCTGTAAAATAATTTTCAATTAAAATACATATATCAAAAATGTTTAAAAATATTTTCTCTCCGAACTTTTGCTTTCCAATTTAAAATAAAATTAAGAAGTTGAAATGTGTAATATTAAAGCAGAAATAAATTTTTTAATCAATTGTTTGAATGTTATGGTATCTTGTCAAATGTTTAATATCACCGATGTAGTAGATCACAATTTTTCATTATAATAATAATAATAATAATATTTATTTTTGCATAATACCATAAATACAGTTTTGCTTCGTCATATACAATATACATGTTTGCAATAATTATAATAAATTTAATATAAAAAAATATATATATGTGAAACGACATATGCCAATTAATCTTAATGTGATTATTCTTTTAACGAAATACAGAGGAATATGTATTAAAAATGTTACTCCTATTATAATACGTGTTTTTACTTACCAGAATTTTGAAATATTTATCAAAAATATGTTAAAATATTTATAAAAGATACAATATGCCGAAAATAAAATTCAGAAAATGCAAACGGTTTTTAGTGTGACATACTATAAAAATAAAATGTTTATGAGAAATGTCATGGCAACAGAAATTGCCGATGACGTCATTGCGATTGTTTATTGTTAATATAGCAATTATTATATTTTCTAAATAATTTAAAAAAAGCAGAATAAGATTAAATAGTCGTAACTGAAATTTGTGTTTTTAATTTCAAATATATTTTCTTGGGTCATACATATTTTTACAATTAGGCGTTTTAGAATATATGATTTCAAAATGGAGAACAATTTGCAAACTGTCAATAATAGATGGCACTATATATCGTTTTATTTTTAAAATATGTTGTATATAAAATAAATTATTAATAATATGAAATTATAATTAGATATATTAGATTGCATTTTATTTAATAATGTTTTTAAATAATAATTCTGGAACATGTAAAACGACATATGCCAATTAATCTTAATGTGATTATTCTTTTAACGAAATACAGATGAATATGTATTAAAAATGTTACTCCTATTAAAATACGTGTTTTTACTTACCAGAATTTTGAAATATTCATCAAAAATATTTTAAAATATTTATAAAAGATACAATATGCCGAAAATAAAATTCAGAAAATGCAAACGGTTTTTAGTGTGACATACTACAAAAATAAAATGTTTATGAAAAATGTCATGGCAACAGAAATTGCCGATGACGTCATTCCGATCGTTTATTGTTAATATAGCAATTATTATATTTTCTAAATAATTTAAAAAAAGCAGAATAAGTGGGGAGATTAAATAGTCGTAACTGAAATTTGTGTTTTTAATTTCAAACATATTTTCTTAGGTCATACATATTTTTACAATTAGGCGTTTTAGAATATATGATTTCAAAATGGAGAACAATTTGCAAACTGTCAATAATAGATGGCACTATATATCGTTTTATTTTTAAAATATGTTGTATATAAAATAAATTATTAATAATATGAAATTATAATTAGATATATTAGATTGCATTTTATTTAATAATATTTTTAAATAATAAAATAATTCTGGAACATGTAAAATAAAATTGAGAAGCTACAAGCTAAGAAATATTTTTGAAAGTACTGCTAATTTATAGAGTAGGAAACTTATAAAATACATAGAATTTATAAAAAATACATACAATTTATAAAAAATACATACAGTCTCGTATTACATGGTCGGTTGGATTTTAATTAATATCAATTTGAAGACAGTGCCGTTGACATAAGACTGAAACTAAACAAATGAACTGACATATCTAAAATTAGAATGACTAGATTTTTTAAAAATAAAAACAGTACATGAGACACCTACGTGGATTGGAAGCGACTAAAAAAATTACTTCGTTAATTATGATTACAAGAAATTTAATAAAACAAAATAGAAAGCATAAATTCGGTATTAAACACGTATTTGTATTTAATTTTAGCTTTCATAAATATGGTTAGTAATTGAAGAAAAAACCTGGAAAATATTTGAAAAATGATTTTAGCAAAAAAGATAAAAAATTTATGATATTACGGTAGAATAAAAGAGTATTTAAAGTTGAGGAAGAGTGTAAATACTTTAAAATAGAATATATGTGCTCAACCTATTCAAACTCCGAGCGTGTAATATAAGCCATGTTGTTTAATTTTTAACATCTAGTAATTATGTAGGTTTGCATTGAATAGTTACGCTTGATTAAAATAATATATGAACCTGAATAAATACGTATACAAGCTGCAGCGGCCAACATAAATTATAAATGACAAATAAATAGTATGTATGTGGTTAAATGGGTTTATTTGTGTGTAATAAATAGCAAATGTTTAAGATTTATATAAAATAATTACCATAATCAAACATTTAGTGAATTATAAATAATGATAAAACTGTTTTCATTAGTAATTAAAAAGGACCAAATAGTGCTAGTCAATAAGAATAATATATATATATATTCCTATGAAAGTTTTATTGTACATACATACATACACAATCACGCCATGTACCCAAAAGGGTGTGACACAAACTCTTCATCATCCCGAAATCAGTCGCCTTCAAACATTCCTATCCAAACAAGCAACTTTCGCTTTATCCACATTCATAATTCCTCTCATAGATGCTCTTTTATTCCTATTACTTGGAAACTTTCGCTCACGCAAAACACTCTCATTCATACTACTCCAACTACTCATCGGACGTCCACGCAAACGTATACCATCAAAATCATTCAAATAAATTTTTTTAACCAAACGTTCATTAGACATTTGCTCAACATGTCCGAACCATCTTAACTTTTGCTACGACATTTTTTTCAATTTCACACTCACCATACACTAATATATTTCGTACCCCATCTCTCTTATTTACACCACATACCCCACGTAAAAATCTCATTTCCACAGCAGTCATTTTCCGTTTATGCTTTTGCAACCAAACCCAACATTCACTACCATACATCAACGTAGGCACCAAAATTGCATTATTATTATTATTATTATTATTATTATAGGTATAATGCATTTATATATAGACATACATTTTTTATGATTTGAAATAATAATCTCAAAATGATGTATCCGTATTTCATGCCAATATATTAACAAATTATACTGGTTTTAATATTTTCATTAAATAATTCAACATCGTCACAAAAAATAAAATCTGTAATATTTTAATTAATTATTTCATATATATATATTTATTATTTATGCGTGTCAGTGTGATTTTATATAATAATTACATTTTTGTTTTCAAAATTTTTATAAATATTACTGTTCGGCAGTGAGGATTATTTGTAAATATTTATTAAATAATGTATACATATGTATACACCAATACCTCGCTTCGCGTCGTTTCGTTTTGCGTTTTTTCGAAGTTGCGTCGCTGCTGAATTAGTACTAATTTTCACTGTGCGTCGTTAGATTTTCGAAGTTGCGTTGTTTTGGGTTCGATTCTTTAATTTTTTTTTGAAATTTTTTTAAATTTTCTTTTTTTTTCTAAAAGATGGCACGAGTTTTGTTTCTAATTGCGCCATGCGATCATCAGACAGTGATTAATTTTTATTTTGTTTTTATAAATTAATTGAATATTTTATTTTGTTTTAATTGAATTTGTTTTTTTTTGTTTTTTGTATGTATGTAATAAAATTTTATATTATTTTTGTTTTTTAAATGTTTACTTTGTTGAATTTTCTGTTTAAAAAGTAGTATTTTTGTAACCTTGGAACCTATCTTCGATCTTTACATGGTTTGCTATAGAAAATCATAATTCACTTTGCGTCGTTTAAATTTGCGTCGCGTTTTTTTGGAACGTAACCACGACGCAAAGTGAGGTATTGGTGTATTTAAAACTGACACATTACAATGTACCAATAAAAAAATGTAACAAAATTAAATCAGATTGTATAATAGCAGGAATAGAAGAGCTTGTATGAGAGGAGTTATGAATGTAGATGAAGCTAATGTTGCTTGTCTGAATAGGAATGTTTGGAGGAAACTGATTTCGAGATAATAGAAAGAGTTTGTGACACATCTTTTCGGGTATATTAATAATAACAATAATAATTTTATTTAACTATTAAAAAGTTATTTTATACAATCATATACAAAATATATATTTACATACAAATTATGAAATATATATTATATTTACAATTTAATATATTATCAATTCTGTGATTAATATCAATTTTACAGAAAGAATCGAAGAATTTATACTTTAAAATACAGCTTCATTTTTTGTTTAAATTCATGTACAGTATTAGAATTTTTAACATTTTTCGGCAAGCTATTGTACTCAAACAATCCCTTACGAAACAAATTATTTGCTGAACTAGCTTTATTTGTTTTAGAAATATAAAAATTGCTAGCATTTCTTGTATCATAATCATGTGGCGTGATTGTGGATGGATGTAAATAATAATATGAATGTGGATGAAAGTAGAGTTGCTTGTCTGGATAGGAATGATTGGAGAAAACTAATTTTGGAATTGTGGAAAGAGTTTGTGCTACACCTTTTCGGGTATATGGAGTGTTTGTGTATGTATGTATAATATTTTTGTTAATAGTTATTCAGACATAACAAATATATCTATATCAAAATTATTACAACATTATTTCATTTGTTAATCGATTTAATTAAAAAAATAGTCGACTGTTAATATTTAATAAATAATAAGTAACTGACAAAATCTAGTCTTTTATATATTTTTATTAACTACTAAATCAACGTTTCGGCAATCACTATTGCCCCTCTTCAAGGCTAGCAGAATATTTTAGTTGATTTTACGTGTAACGCAAAAATATATTATTTGATCAGTAAATTTAAAAAAAAATACAAAATATCACTGTTGTATAAAAACATGTTAAAAAATTATTTTTATAATAAATGTTACATAAATAGATAAAAACAATCTATAAATCTATAGATTGTTTTTATCTACTTATGTGACATTTATTATTAAAATGATTTTTTGACATGCTTTTTATATAACCGTGATAATTTGTATTTTTAAATTTACTAGTCAAATAATATATATTTGAAGAAGGCAATAGTGATTGCCGAAACGTTGACTTAATAGTTAATAAAAATATATAAAAGACTGAATTCCGTCGATTACTAATTATTAATTATCTACAATATTATAAAAATTAAATGGTGTCAATGTAATCTGATAGTTTATAAGAAAAACTAATAAACTGGCAAAGATCTTCAAATTTGGCATACATATAGGACCTTGAGGCCATACCAAATTATCATAAACAATATATTTGTAAACAAAATGATGGAATAATAATAAAATAGAATAGTTCTGCTGTGGCAACCGCAGAACTAATCGTCACCACAAAGTACTTTTAAAATTAATTAATTTTAAAGTTTTATTGAAAAAGATTTCTTGAAGTTGATAGATCATTTGTTGGTTGATTAGTTTTCTCAACTGACTAGACAATGACTGATTATTTAAGAAATATGGCTACTAATTTCTATTAAAGTAAAATAACAACTGACAATATTTATATTCTATAAAAAAAAAAATATTATCAAGACACATTTGGGTTATACTTTATTTTATTTTAATATCACGTGTCCTAGTTAATTATGGAGGCGTAGAAATGATACAAACTGTAATTTAGTGTATTTTGTCATTGTTTAACACTTGCAAAAATTATGTAATGTCAATTATTTTTTAGTAATATCAACATAGATTTTGAAATGCATATTTTAAAATAAAAAATTCAGAAAGATAATATATTTGGAGATGTGTATAGTTTCTAAATTTTATTATTTTGCGTAACTATTCTTATATAATATTTATATTTTATAAAGTTTTGAATAAAGTTAAACATATGAAATTTGCATATCACATACAAATTGCTGGTTGTCTACATATCAGGCGTAATATATTGCAACTGAAATACTGACAATAAATAAATTTTAATAAAAATTTTTTAAGAAAGACGATTATAATTTAAAATCATTTTATTCATTTGTTAAGCGAAAATAGAGAAAACAAAAACTTTGTCAAATTTTTGAAAATTTAATTAAAATAAAAATATATACTAAAAAACGGTGTTTTGAAACGTTATTTTTGCGTTCTGTGTTTTTATATATATATGAAATTTTAGAAACTTATTAAAAAAAATATTGTAGTTAGAAGATATTAGTGTAAAATGTTTCTTAGTTATTTATTTGTTGCCTAGTAACTTGTTTTTATGTCCTGTTTATTTACTGCAAATGTCATTTTTATCAGTTTTTCTGATGAAGATGGACATTCAGTTCGTCAAAACGTCGATTGTTAATGAATATTAATATAGAACTTAACACCTAAAGCCGTTTTATTTTATATAATGAATAATAAAAGAATTTTTATTATATTAAAAATCGCAATATTTAGTTTATATTTTGTAATATAATTAATATACTATCATTATTATTTTCACGAGATATATGTCGGATTGTATAATAAATTACGGAAAATTACGCTAGATAATTTAATTATAAAAACTATTAATAATAACAAAATAATAAAAGTTGTCAAACTGTATTAAAAAGTTTTGATTAAAATTGAATGTCATATTGTTTATAATCTGTGATTGTATCAGACAACTATGATTAATTTAACAAATCAGTATGTAGTCATAGACCAAATATATTTAGAATATCATATTTTGAATTTATGATCACTAGGCATTTGTATCAATCATTACCAATTTAGAATATTGTATCCAAAATTAATTTCTAACTATTTCATATATATAGACCTAGGTCATTGCTAAATTATTTTATCCTCATTTAGCAACTGGCATTCAAATTATTTCAAACGATGTTTTAATATTTATTTAAACAAGATTAAAAGTATATGGGTAAACCCATATATAGACTACTTTGACATTATCACATAAATGATAAGAAACAGGAATAAAAAATTTTTTTATCGAAAGTTGGCAACATTGTATTTTGCTAATATATAATATTATAGGCGCTAAGGGTATCCTCTGTAAAAATTTCATAAAAATCGGATAAATAATGCGGGCAAAACAAATTTTTAGAAAATTATTATATTTTTTTTTCGGAAAGTTGGCAACACCGTACCTTAATAAAATTATATTTTATGTGGGCACTAGGAGAAACTTTTCTGAAAATTTGATCAAAATCGGATGAATAATGTAGCCACAATAAATTTTTTTAAATTTTAGTAATTTTTTTCTCGGTAAGATGACAACACTGTATTTTGTTAAAATTGCATAATTTATGCGGGCACCAGGAAAATCTTTAGTGAAAATTTGATCAAAATCCGTTAAAAAAAGTGGTCATAACAAATTTTTAAAAATTTTAGTAATTTTTTTTTCAGAAAATTGGCAACACTGTATTTTGTTGAAATTATCTGATTTATATGGATACCAAAAAAATCTTTTGGGAAAATTTAAACAAAATCGGTTAAACAACATGGCCGTAATAAATGTTTAAAAACTTTAGTAATTTTTTTCTCAAAGAGTTGACAAAACTGTATTTTATTAAAATTACGAAATTAATGTGGGCACTAGGGGAATCTTTCCTGAAAATTTGATAAAAATCGGATAAATAATGTAGCCACAATGAATTTCTAAAAACTTTAGTAATTTTTTTCTCGGAAAGTTGGCATCACTGGAAAAAACCAAAACCACATGACCATCTAGACAAATTTATCCTAAAAATTTCATTAAAATCGGTTGAACCGTCTAGGAGGAGTTGCAATCACAAAATTTTGTCTGAGGACCGAGCGAGCGATCGAGCGAGCGAGCTGACGACGCACATCCATACACCCTCATAAACTAAGTTCAGATTCGTCATCTAGAGGCTATATGAAGAATTTCTATACACAATTTTTTTTTTTGAAAATGTTACAGACACTGTACCAAACGCTATACTACTTTTTCCTTGCAGTCAAAGTAGACAAAAGTCTTTATTTAAGTTTTTTGGAAAATTAATATTTTAATATATATGAAGTCTAATAAATAAAAATAAACAACAATTTTTTAAAAAATGTAAATAACGTACTGATATTACAATTTAATTTTAAGTTATTTTTAGGTTACAGCAAAAGTTTTTCAAAGTTTTTTGGTTATAAAATCTTGTGTGACAAGATTTCAATTTTAACAACAACTACACTATTTCAATTTTATCTGTTTCTGGTACCGAATTTGCATTAATAAAAATTTTACGTAATTAGTATCGTTTTAATAATTTGTATGATAATACATGAAAATGGGAAAGAGTTGATCACATGAGCAAACAAACACTTGACTTATACAACACAATACTTATACAATGATATTAATAAATAATTATTTCATTAAAAAATAATATTTAATTCAAACACAAAATATTCCAACAAATTAAATATGAAAGAATGGGCAGTTCGGTAGTAGACCAATATGTACGTATGTATGAATACACTTAATTATGAAGATTATAAACAACGGATTCCGGTTACAGCGGTGAAATTTCTATTGTCGAAATTTCTTCAAGTGGTCCACCTAGTATATGTGGTAAAGATGTTTCGTTTTTTATTTTCTTAATTTTTGCAATAGACATATTACAGCCTCGTATACTCAAATTATGAAGATTTTTACAATTTTTTCCAATATATTCTAAGCTCAAATCAGTTAGGTTTTCGCAACCCTATAAAAATCAAATAATAATGATTTGTAATATATATATATATATATATATAAATAATAAATTTCGCATACATCTACATAAAGTTCTTGCAGTCTTTTCAATCCTTGAGAAATAATATTCATGGCTATATCATCAATTTCAGTGTAACATAAATACAATAATTCTAGAGCAGGACATTTATATGCTAGAAAATAAATTCCTATTGTTGATATCTGAAAACATTATATCCTATATAATATTATAGATGATGAACGTTTTGCACGAGCAAATGTTTGCAAATAAATAAATAAATAAAAAGAATTTCTATACAATATTACCTTCGTGCAGGATGCGTGTAGTTGAGTTAATTAATTTAAATTCATTGTTAATATAAAAACCAAGTCGGTAATTCTTCTACATTTGTTCATATTAAGAATTTCAAGTCTTTTACAATTATCTAGAGAATTAATTATAAATTGTTCCTTTTTCATAAGATTATCTACTTCGTAATAAAATTGATGGTGTTCATTGAATACAAATGTATTATTTAAATCTCTTAAATGTTGTCTTAATTTAAGAACGATCTTATCAATTTCTTTCAACATTTCATGTTTATCTATCGATATGTCAACAAGTCCAAAATCAGATATTTGAAGTTTAGCCAATGTAAATTGAATTAAATCTTTTTGATTGAACACAATTTGCGTATCCGTATTTTTTAATTTATTACAATTATTTATATGTAATTCCAATAAAGTTGCAACTTTACAGAGACGTTGCAAGTCATTAGCACATAAGAAAATGTCGCTCATGTTAATTTTTTCAATTTTCAGATTTGTTATTTCCAATAAACTATTTATTAGATGTGTCCCAGTTATTTGAGGACAATATGATACATCTATTTCTTGTAATTTACTAAGATTTTTAATCTGTCTTAAACATTGACTTATATATTTACAACGGGAAATTTTTAAAACTTCTAAATTCGACATTTTTAGAAAAATCTGACACATAATTGCATCACAAACAAAATCGCAATTTGACAAATTTAATTCGGTAATTTTCGGCTGCCACTCGCCTAACAATAAAGATGGACCAAAGTCCTTTATTTCTCTACACGATTCTAAATTCAAAGAAGTGAGCTGCAAGTTTTCAATTTGGCCAATATCAGACAAAAATACACTGTTAATGTTAGTTTTTGAAAAATCCAAAGCTTTTATTTGGCTCGCTTTAACTTTCAAAACATCATGAATGCAGTTACTAGTTAAAACACAATTACTAGGTTGATCTATTAGACTTTGTATATTAGATGTGTAAATAAAACTATTGTAACAGTCATGGATATTTGATATTTAAGAATTTAGGAAGTTAGTACGTTGACATATCCATGACTGTCGAGTGCATCGAACTTTGTCATTTGGTCAGCATTTTTAGTCGTTGTTCAAAGTTCGATTGCATTCAATTTTTGTTTAAGCTGCATTTTTATGAATCTACTTTAGTCGAAAATTAAATGAGTTTAATTTAGTTACGGATAGATAGCAAAGAAAAGAACATCAAATTATTTTAGTTACAAATACTGTCCATATATTGTCATAATTGTTAGTTATTTTGTAAAATCAGTTATTAATTAATTTTATTTATTATTTAATAAAATTACATTTTTAAATTGTTCTCGTGTTCTTTTTATTAAAAACTTCAAGAAATCAACCACGTATGTGCAATCTATATTTCCGCTCGGCCAGGCCGAAATCGTATTAGTAAACATATAGGTTGTTACACTATAAAGGCCCTCATGACAATTTATAGTGCATTTTTTTAAAGAAATGTTTTCAACATTTGGGCATATTTTTATGAATTTACATAATATAGAGTCAGTTACATGTTTCGACTTTTGAATACCAAGGATTTTTAAATTATTCAACATTTTCGAATCAGGATTGCCATAGAAAATTTTTCCTGGTATCAGTAGAGTGTGACAACACTCCACAATATATAATTCAACTAATTTTTTACAATTTATGAGAATGTCGGTAAAATTTTCCTCATTTATTGAGCATCGAATTAATTTCAATTGTCTTAATTTGGATCCAAATTTAGCAAATAACCGATAACAATCAATATGATTAGTACTATAATATTTAATTGTACAATTAAAAAATGGTCTTGAACAATTTGCGATCAATGAATTAAATGATTCAATGTTTTCCTCTTTAGATAGAAATAGTCTATATGGAATTGTAAGACTGTCATTTTTCATAATACTATAATTTAAAGTACCATAATAAAATGATTTACATGTTAATCTGACATTTTTAATATCAGCATGTGATAAAAATTCAAAAATATAAACCAGCATCTGTAATAATATCAAATATTTTATTATCAACATAACCTTGCAAATTACATAGGTACATGCACGCACTTACCTCAGGCGGCAAATTGTCCATTTTTTTACGAATTTCTACTATAGATTGGTGAAATTTATTAATTAATAATTTTATTATGACAGATATGTTTAAAGCAATAAACTCAACTGCACTACTATTTGACGTAACTAGAAGTTGTTTCATGTTTCACATGGTTTTCTTGATTTAAAAATATGTAATTTAATATCTTTTAAAACAAGTACAATAAACATAATTGTATAATCAATCAACAATTTCTTATCATGAAAATATTTACAAATAAAAGGCCGTATTTTGAAATGTAAAATCTTTATTTTTGGGTAATAATACAATAAACGGATCGTACTACCATATTTGCCCGAATAAGGCGATATTTTTTGACTGATTATTTCCCGTTAAAAAATTGACTCGCGCTAAATTCTAGGTCTAGGTAATAGAACTCTTGAATTTTATTTTCTTTCAATTCTTTTATGATAAATTTGGATTAAATTTTTTCTATATAGGGCATAAAAAGTTCTATAATTTGGTATTAATTTTAATTGACTATCATATGCCATTTGGGCGCTAGAATTTTTTTTTGATTTTTTGGTTTTTATTTTTTTCTTTAAAACTATGAGGTGTAGGAAAATAAGCATGGTATGGAAAAATGCGCAATAATGAGTACGATAATTGAGTGAAAAAATCATTATTCTAGGATACATCGTTTAGTAGAAAAAAAATAAAAAACTAAATTTTTAAAAATTTTTCAAGTGTACCCCCTTGACAAATTTTCCAAAAAAAACTGGTAACCTAGTAAAAAAACAGTCATAACTTTCCAAAAAAACCTAGTAACCTCGTAAAAAAACAGTCATAGTTTTCCAGAAAAACCTAGTAACTTTGTAAAATAAATTGTAAAAACACAAATCTTGCGTTTTTTGCTTTCCTGAGACAAATTTCGTTAAAAACTCCTTTAGTTTCTGCAACCCCGCTATGCATCAATGTTAAACTGATTGCAGTCAAAGTGGTTAAAAGCTAATTATTGTACTAGTAACAATTGAAGATACAAAAAAATATACTAATATTTAGATTGAACATTTATTAAATAAATTATTTCCAATTATTAATTTACTATAATAATATTTTTAATATTAACAAATTGTAATTTCATTAACATTTATTTCGAACTAACCTGCTGGTAAATGAAGCTAACAAAATTTTTGGTTTGAAAATAAATATTTTGCTTTTGCAATGTTTGAAATTTTGTACCTAATTATTGTATTGTTTTTAGAATTGCAATATATTTTATTTTTAATTAATTTTGTAACTGTAATTAGAAAATACTAAAATATACATATGTTACAGCCTGTTGAATATAGTCAATTTTTTTTTACTTAATAAAAAAAATTAATTACAAATCTGTTTTTACTGAAAGGAAAACCAGTTTTTAAATTTTGTACAACAGATTATACAAATTTTAAATATAATTGTTGAGATTGTAGTAATTTTTCGTTGATTTTAAAAATATCTTTCATTGATTTTACAATGATTATAAGGATTTTAAGAAATTTTAATTAATTTGCACACTAGATTATATAAGTAGTTTCCCCCATCGATTTTCACTTAAAATAAATTATAATTATTTTTATTTTGTATATTTTTCCTAGTGATATACGTACAGTATATCGGAAACGCCGATTTCTTTTCGTAACAACTAACTAACCAACCACGGACGTAATGAGTAACCAGGTTATATGAATCATATATATTTTTTTAATTAAACAAATAGTGGTGGTGTTTTAAATTGAATTGATCTTTATTCATATCAATAATGCCATCATATAAAAATACAGAAATATCTAAAAACATAGTAAACACCGAAAATTTCGAACATACGCAATTCAAATAAAGAGTGTATTTTTAAATTCGGATTCTTTTCTTGCAAGGCACTCGAAACGTATTGAATATAGAATCAAATAGGTGTTCGATTAATGTTGTTTTTTCTCCAAATTTGTCGAATAAATTGAAAAATCCAATCTTCAGCATGTAATCATCGCCAGCGTGAAACAGATACTGATAGCTTGGCACATTATAACTGGAAAAAGTCAAATATTTTAATTAATAATTCAGTTAATACTTATGTTGATAATTATTTTTTAATTTTAACCTAAAAAAATTCAAATTTCAAACATGTAAAATTTATATATATATAATATGTTTCTGAATGAGGTTAAAACAAAACTAAAATTATTGCTATATTTATCAAGTTAATGTAATATTTCTTTGTAGTGTATTTACTAGCGTAAGCTATTTAATAAACTATTATTATTATTATTATCTTGAAGTTGTGGATCCTGTATTTATTATTTAAAATATTATTAAAAATATTATTTAAAATATTATGGCGAGCAGAAGGATCAATAAAACAATATATTTTAATTATGATTATATTAAACATAATTTATTGGACGTTTCGGGTCAGAATCGAATCCATCTTCAGCAATCATTTACATATTAAGTTTGTTGCAATAACGTATTTTGTTATTTTACAAGAATTATATTCACATTTTTATACGTCTTTATTGAATCACATGTTGTAGAGACGTCTCTACATGTGATTCAATAAAGACGTATAAAAATGTGAATATAATTCTTGTAAAATAACAAAATATGTTATTGCAACAAACATAATATGTAAATGATTGCTGAAGATGGGTTCGATTCTGACCCGAAACGTCCAATAAATTATGTTCAATGTAATCATAATTAAAATATATTGTTTTACTGATCCTTAAAAATTTCTCGATATTTTGAGGAAAAATTCCGCCATCTTTTGCCAAAAAAAAAAAGAAAAATGTATTATATGTAATTAATTTTTGATTGCAAATATTGTTTCAACTATATATATATATATATATATATATATATATATATATATATATATATATATATATATATATATACATATATATATATATACATATATATATATATATATATATATATATATATATATATACATATATATATATATATATATATATATATATATATATATATACAGGTTGGCCGCACAGTCGCTTTACTGAAAATAGCATAATCTCCAAAATGTTATAATCTATTTATAGCTTGATAAAAAATAATTATATATATATATATATATATATATATATATATATATATATATATATTGTAAATTTCAATAAAAAAAATTTTCACATATATATTATATAATATGTGAAAAAGTTTTTAATATTATACAAAATTGCTATTATATTGTTATAGAATTATATATATATATATATATATATATATATATAAATATATATAAATATATATATATATATATATATATATATATATATATATATAAATATGGACTTACAAACTTTACTATATAGGTAACTTTAGAATTATAATTTTCTTTTTTATTGACTTGTAAATAGTACAAGCGTTACTGTATAGATAGGATTAAAATTATAGTTTTCTTTATTATCAACAGTGCCTTTAATAGTTCAGGCAGTACTTGTATAGATAACGCTAGTAGTATAGTTTTCTTTTATATCGACTTGTAAGTAGGACAAGCGTTACTAAATAGATGGCGTTAAATTATAGTTTTCTTTATTATCAACAGTCCCTTTAATAGTTTAAACATTACTCGTATAGATAGTGCTAGTAGTACAGGTTTCTGTGTTATCTACAGCGTTTTCAGATTATTATATAATACAATTGTTACCACATAGATGACACTACTAGTATTAAAATAATATTTTTATTCCAGAATCGAATATTTTCTTTCGATTTTCTACTTATAAGACAAATATCAGAACTTGATAGACCTTCTGTGGCGAACAGGATGCGAGTGTAGTATTTAGAAACGTTCAAAATAATAATGGCCATGTAAATTACATGGCTTTTTATTTTCCGAACATATGCTCTAACTATTCTCGGATTCCAAACATAATTATGTTAAGGGGTAAGGCCACTCTAAAATTTTCAAAAAATGCATTTTTTTTTTTTGCTTAAATTATAGTTTAAACCCTTAGGAATAAGGGACAATTAATTTAAATGCCATGCGGAAATATTTCAGAGGGAAAAAAAGCCGCGCGCAAAGCAGCTACTTGCGGGCGCCGAGCGTATTTGTAACTTCTATAAAAAATACTCGAAACTTTAAACGCGTTTTACTCAAAATCAAATTATCAAAATCGGGCGAAAAGAAATCTGAAATACTAATTGGTGGATCGTGCTGAATCTTTTTATTTCTTTTTCTAGATATAAAATACTCAAAAACTACGGGGGCTTTTTTTTTTAAAGTGCTTCATTCGTTTTTTATGGTCGTTTTTTATACAGAAATTTAGTACCGAATAATGAACTTTTTTTTCAAACGTGCGCCATTTTGTTAAAAATCAAAATTTTCAAAATCCAGCCCGTAGTTTTTTAGAGTATACAACAGAGATTAAGAAAACATATCCCTTTTTGTTCCATGTCCATTGCAGTTCCCGGAATGTTTTCGTCCGATTTGCCCTACGCGCCGAGAGGAGTCGCCATTTTTTTTAATTTCTGACGACAATTTTGAATATTTTCTTTAAAAATAATTATGAATTAAAGTTTAAAGAGCAATAAATAAAGATCCAAAAACAGTTCTTAAGCAGCACGTTTAGATTTCGTTAAAACAAAATCTAGAAAATGACCCTTTTTTGCCTTGCCTAGAGTGGCCTTACCCCTTAAGCTAGAGTTACCTAAGCTAGAGTTACCTAAGCTAAGGCTTAAATTAGTCTTAGGTTAATTATATAGGATAATTATAAAGATTTAAGTGAGTTTTTAAGCAATTTCATACGATTTTAAGTAAAAGTGTAAGCGATTTTAAAAATTCTACAAGAGTTTTCGTTGATTTTAGATGATTTTAAGCGATTTTGTATGATTTTAAGTGCGATTTTAAAGATATAATATAATTTTAAAGAAGTTTGAAAAGATTTTACATGATTTTAAGGAAGTTTGTAAGCAATTTTACATGATTTTAAGTAAAATTGTAAGCGATTTTAAGAATTCAACATGAGTTTTCATTGATTTCACATAATTTGAAGCGATTTTTAGTGATTTTAAGTAAAATTGTAAGAAATCTAGATGATTTTAAGTTAATTTTACATGATTTTAAGGACAATTATAAAAATTTCACATGATTTTAAGAAAGTTTGTAAACGATTTTATATGATTTTAAGTGAAATTGTAAGAATATTACATAATTTTTAAAAATAATTATAAACATTTTTCATGATTTGAAGGATAATTATAAAGATTTTACATGATTTTAAGGATAATTATAAAGATTTTACATGATTTGAAGTGAGTTTATTTATATATATATATATATATATATATATATATACACTGTAAAAAAATCAATGAGATTCATACTAATTCTACTATATTTTTTATTATAATTATATAAAATTATTAATAAATTTACGAGAAACAATTATAAAATTATAACGAAAAAAAAATATAGATTATTATAATTTTGTTTTGCAGTGTACAATTTTTTTGAACACGAGCGTTTAAAGATTGAACAGCATAAAAAACTACAAATATATTTATTTTTGTACAACATTGTCAGTTAACAACAATATTAAGTGTGTAGAGAAAAGAGTAAAATATATTAGGAAAAAAATAGTTGTTAATTTTTGGAAATTATCTTGCTTGAAAAGTTACTAACTTTATTCTGAACCTATCTGATGATTAAAACATATTTTTAAAACGATGCCAAAGTTTGTTTCGTTTCAAATTATAAATTGTTTCTTTTTCCATGTGTGCTTTTTGGCAAATATCTGCATTAGAACATGAAATGAAATTGGCGAGTTGGCAACCAACATGACACCCGTGCTCGCTACAAGCATAACTAAATTTCATAATGAGTAAAAAAAGTTTATTTGAGCCACACTGTGTATAGTGGCAACAAGATAAAAAGATAGGGACGTCATCAATTTTTGTCACTAGGCAAATAACGTCACTCACTACTATGTTTATGTGAGCTTCTCGCGTACAGCAGACAGGGGCATTAATGGCCCATTATTTTCCCCTTTTCTTGTTCAAAATATGAAATTAAATTGCCAACTAACTGTTGACATATCGCCTAGACTCTAGACCATTTTTTCGCCATAATAAATTACAAAAATACACAATCAAAATATAACGTGAAATGAACTAATATAAACGTACTGTGACTTTTGACATTGAAAATCAATGCTGCCAAATAAGTATAGCAAAAATAAATAAGTAAAAAATTAATAATTTTTTAAAAATTTGTTATGCCCGCATTATTTATCCGATTTTAATGAAATTTTTACAGAAGATACCCTTAGCGCCTATAATATTATATATTAGTAAAATACAATGTTGCCAGCTTTCGGTGAAAATTTTTTTTATTCCTATTTCTTATCATTTATGAGATGTCAAAGTGGTCTATATATGGGTTTACCCATATACTTATCTTGTTTAATTTAGATTTAGATTTAATTGATTTTATTATATATACTTATCTTGTTTAATTTAGATTTAGATTTAATTGATTTTATTCTGTGTGTGTGTGTGTGTGTGTGTGTGTGTGTGTGTGCAGGCATATCTCAGCTAACGCAATGCAGCCAAGTCTCAGCATTGCCCGAATTATCAGCACCAGATGAACAACGTCTTCAGCGTGCCGCTTCCCTACTCCAGCAACGTCTCGTTCTACGACAATGGCTAGCACGCTACAATCTCCAGCACCAATACCCGCGGCTGCTCAGGCTGGAGGTAGCCAGCCTGGAGGATGTGTATTGGTTCGAAGATTCAAAGGCGCAACAACATCTCCAGAAGGATTTCGTGCAATGGACGATCCCCGGCAAGCTCTGCCCACCTCCAAACAGCTGCTGGCCGGTTTGAAAGAGGAACTCTGGTCGGAGATGGTAAAGAGTAGTCAGCACCAGGATGCGTGGACATGGGGTGGTATGCTGGTGGTGTCTGTTTCGGTTGCTGGACTGGTTACCCTGGCTGCGATGACGCAGCCATCGCTTGCGCATGAAGCTAAACATACGCTGTTGCAGTATGTTACTGGGAAATATTTATTGCCGGCTAATTGCAAGGTAAACACACAAACTTTTACACTTATACTAATTAATAAAATAATTTAACATGGTAAAATGTGTTTCGAAACTTATTACCACTTTGACTGCAAGGAAAAAGTGGTATAGCGTATGGTACGGTGTCTGAAATATTTTCAAAAAAAAAAAAATTGTATAGAAATCCTTCATATAACCTGTAGATCAGACGAATCTACGAACTTAGTTTATGTGGGTGTATGGATGTGCGTCGTCAGCTCGCTCGCTCGCTTAGTCAAAATTTTGTGATCGCAACTCCTCTTAGACGGTTCAACCGATTTTAATGAAATTTTTAGGATAAATTTGTCTAGTACCTAAGATAGGGTCATGTGGTTTTATTTTTTTCCAGTGATGCCAACTTTTCGACAAAAAAATTACTAAAGTTTTTAAAAATTCATTGTGGCTACGTTATTTATCCGATTTTGATCAAATTTTCAGAAAAGATTTCCCTAATGCTCCCATTAATTATATAATTTTATTAATATCCAGTGATGCCAACTTTCCGAGAAAAAAATTACTAAAATTTAAAAAAATTCATTATGACCATTTTATTTAACCGATTTTAATCAAATTTTCATAAAAGATTCTTCTAGTGCCTAAATAAATTATGCAATTGTAACAAAATGCAGTGTTGCCAACTTATCGAGAGAGAAAAAATCACAAAATTTTTAAAAAATTTATTGTGGCTACATTATTTATTCGATTTTGATCAAATTTTCAGAAAAGTTTCTCCTAGTGCCCACATAAATTATAATATTATTAAAATATTTTCAGAGAAATATCAAAGTGGTCTATGTATGGATTTACCCATATACTTCTAATCTTGTTATTTGAAAATTTGCTAGACACCCTGTTTGTAGAATAATATTTGTCTACTTCTATAAACTAACATTAATTATACTATTTTTTTTTTTCCAAAGGTAACCTTTCACTGGAACGACCCACAACCCGTCGGTCAAACCGTCTGCTTCACCGTACGTTTCTATCAGCGCAACGGTCAACCCTATCCCATCTGCGATACGGACCAACTATGCGTTGAAGTTGCCGAAGGCGCCCGCAAAATCGCCTGCATCTCCGAACTCGGTTCACCGATCGATCCAAACAGCGCAAACGTAGCACGTGTCAAATTCACCGTACGCCATGCGGGCCGTTACAGTATCAGCGTTGTGGTAGATGCCCACCACGTACCTGCCAGCCCATTTGTAAGGACATTTATCGCTGGCGCAGCCGACGCCCAGCATTCCCTAGTGCTACGGCATTGTAGTACGATGGTGTGTACGGCAAGTGTTGCACACGTCCTCCAGGTGGAGCCACGTGATGAATATAGTAATGTTTGTACGTATGTATAATGCTGGTGAAGATCCTACAAAAGGGTATTCGGTTTGTATTAATCAGCTGGGTACACCGTTGGCGGAATGTGGTGATCAGAAGGAGACGAATACGGTGGAAGGTTATTCTTCGATTACGTTGGATTACGATTGGCAAACGCAGAAGCTTAGCGTACAGTTGAAATTTATTTACGAGGGTTGTTATCATGCTACGATTCAATATGAAGGCGTTGAATTGCATAATGGCGATTTTGATATTATTGTTTTAAATAGTAAGTAGCTTTTTATTAACACGTTTTTATGTCTGTTCGGTAGAAATTTTCCAATCGATTTCTTTAAGGCCATTTTAAGACAAACAAAAGGTTATATTCAGACAGGTGGTGGGAATACAAAAATGAATAATTTTACATTCGATTTATTCGTGTTTAATACTACATATCTATGGTAACTAATTTTTAGAAAAATTAGCTAATTTATGTACAATTAATAATTTAATAACTAGTTTTATATATTTCTGTAAATATGCTACTTCTGTAAATATATAAACTTGTTATTAAATTATTAATTGTACATAAATTAGCTAATTTTTCTAATAATTAGTTACAATAAGTATATAGTATTAAACACGAATAAATCGAATGTAAAATTATCCTTTTTTGTATTCCCACCACCTGTCTGAATATAGCCTTTTGTTTGCCTTGAAATGCCCTTAATAATCAAAGTACTCAACCGCACTCAACGTCCGTTTTCATCAAGAAAATTAATAGAAAATCAGTTTTCCTGATGAAGACGTACCTACGTTGAGTTTATATAATGAGTTCGAAAAGTTTTTTTTACTATGTTAGTAATAATCGAATATAAATTTTGTATTTTTCTGTTTTAGGTGTTGATTCGACATTAGTCCATAAGAATGTTGCGCATCTAAAAATCATAATGTCTGTTACGAGGCACGTTTAATCGGTATGAACACCGAACGTACGTATAACGAAACCGAAACGTGTCTTATGCTACGTATTGCCCCCCCCCCCCCAAACAACTCATCATCAAAGAACGCATCCTAAAATTCATTCCGAAACGTCCCTACATTAATAACATTTTTTCGAATCTCCAAACCGTTTCCTTCTATGTTTTTTCATTTGCGAATAAAAAATTTCCAAACTTTGCGTACTTTTTAGTAATTTAAATGAGAACCTTTCCTTAAGCTACAGCTATAATCAACTATCTACTTACTATAAACTTTATTTAGCTACTGAAGATGAAGGAAGCTTAACTTCCGAAATACGTATTTAGTTTGATTTTAATTTATAGTGTGGTTTTGGGATTTTTTTTGAATCTTATTTTTATTTAAATTTCGCCACAGTAGATCATTTTCTAATCTTATACTATCTACTGTCAAATCTCAAGCTACTTTTATGCTATTTTATAAGCTACTTTGAAATGTTTAATAAATGATTTTAAGTGAACGTCAAAAGTACTTTTCGCAAAAATCACTTTTATAAATGAGGTGAGAATACGGCCCATCGTTTTTAAATTTTATTGATATTATTGCTGTTGATAAAACGATGCTTCTTTGTTAACTTTTCATACTTTTAATAGTACAATTATTTATTATTGTCAATAAAAGAATGCTTTTTGGTCAGCTTAAAGTCAACTTTAGTTAAAGTTTTTATTATATAGTTTTAAGCAGCTTTAAGCTGATACCGAAGACAATTTGACTGATAATTAGAAATTGCGGAATGATTCTATTACTCAATGGATTGTATTTATTTAAGTCACGAAAAATTATTAAAAGAAAAAAATTAATTGTTGATAGAAATATTATTACATTCAAGTCAGTGCGTGGTTATTTAAAGGAAATAATCAAATTAAAATTGTACAAAGTATGTGATATATTTTTCTTATTCCTTCATGAAAAAATAAAACAAACTTATAGTCTACGCTACGAAAATATTGCATAATATAATTGTAAATTTACATGATACTGTCCCACAAATTGAAATGTCATATATATATTTTCATTTATGTTAAAATAAATCGGTTTTAGGTTTTAAGTTTTGTAGTAATATTTATTAATAATCCGACGTACTAAACGTACGTCTTCATCATCAAGGAAAATGATACAAAATTTGTCTATCAGTTTTCCTGATTAAAGCTAAATATAGCCTTTCTGCTCTTTGTAACATATTATAGTATTTTCATGAAGCGACAAGAAAAATAAATTATCCTATCTTAAGACAAAAACAAAATGTTTATTAGATATAAAATAAAAGTGAAAACATGTTGTTTTGAGGGAATTTTGAAATTTTGAAAATTGGTAGGACAGCACTGCACCATTTATATGTATATGTATATATTTTTAAATCCAAAAAAATCATCGTGGGACCAGTGAAGTAAAAAATGGTTTTTTTGGGTGAAATTTATTATTAAATTTTTTGGTCGAAATGCCAAAATGTCCAAAAACGAAACGTTCTTTGAATTAATAATAAAATAAAACGGCTTTAGATTTAAGTTTTGTATTTATAATGTACTCAACGAACTTAACGTCCATCTTTATCAGGAAAACTGATACAAATGACATTTATAGTAAATAAACAGTTTATAGAAACAAGTTACTAAAGAAGAATATAAAATTTATAGATTTTTTAATTAATGTAAGACAAATTTTATTTAACTTAATGCTTTCATTAATTAACAAAAAAATCTATAATTGCTTATTTGTTCCGTCTAGTTCTGTTTATTTATTGTAAATGTTATTTGTATCAGTTTTCCTGATATAGAAGACGGACATTGTTGAGTAATTCGACTATTCATAAATTTTAATACAAAAAACTTAAACCTGAAGTAGTTTTATTTTTATATAATGAGTTCTGAAAGATTTTTTACTATTGTTAATAATAATAATAATGAAATTAAATAAAAAAATACTTAGCTGTAAATGATTACCGCATGTGACTATATACAGTTTGCAATAAATATTCATTATTGCACTTTCTCAAATTATATTTCTTATGTATAATTAAGTAATGAATAAATTAATATATGGTTTATCTCCATAGACTTAGACATTACTCAACAATTCACCCATAAAAAAAATCATTTAATGTGAAAACTAGAAAAAATTATTTATCTCGAAAAATACAAATCTGTTTAATAAAACAATTTTAAAAGAATGTTATTATACAGGGGGTGATTTATGACGTCGGGGGGAGAAAAATACACCGGATGATTTCTATGAGTAATCTAAATAAGAAATTTCAAATAAACTTATGTCCAAAAATGCTTTCTAACGGAACTGTAGCCGTTAGAAGTTTATTTCATCTAACATCAATCGCGTTAGCCATATTTATTATATCAGAAAAAAAAAATTAACGAAAAAAAATCTATCTGTTACAATAATTTTCTCTGACATCAACATTAAATTAAACAAGATTAGAAGTATATGGGTAAACCCATATATAGATCACTTTGACATTATCACATAAATGATAAACAACATGGCCGTAATAAATTTTTAAAAATATTTGTCGGAAAGTTGGCAACACTGTATTTATTAAAATTACGAAATTTATGTGGGCACTAGGGAAATCTTTCCTGAAAATTTGATCAAAATCGGATAAATAATGTAGCCACAATGAATTTTTAAAAAGTTTAGTAATTTTTTTCTCGGAAAGTTCTTATTACTGGAAAAAACCAAAACCACATGACCATCTTGGCCACTAGACGAATTTATCCTAAAAATTTCATTAAAATCGGTTGAACCGTCTAGGAGGAGTTGCAATCACAAAATTTTGTCTGACAACCGAGCGAGCTGACGACGCACATCTATACACCCACATAAACTAAGTTCAGATTTGTCATCTAGAGGCTATATGAAAGATTTCTATACAATTTTGTTTTTTTGAAAATGTTACAGACACCGTACCAAACGCTATACTACTTTTTCCTTGCAGTCAAAGTGGTAAAAACCGCGATTTGATATTGTTTATAGTTTCGTAGAAAAAAATTTATAGAGTTAGTCGATTTTTAAATAAATTTTAATAATATATGTAATAATGAGTGGAATTTTTGAAATATTTTAGAATTTTTTTTGTTTATTCATTCGCTAAAATGATGACGTGAATTTTCTAATGTTCTACGAGATGGAGATGAACCATTACTATATACTACAACACTAAACATACGAAATAAATTTGAAATAGAAATAAAACTAGATCTTGCTCAATTCAGTGTCGTTTTTAGATCTAGACATTATTACATAATATAAATAAATTCATGTAGTACGTACCGTAATAATATGAAAATAAATTTTAGAATATTATAAAAACGCTTTTGTTGCATTGATAAAAACTTCTAATTTTAAATCTCCTCCCCTTCCCCAAACCCTCTTAAGAACAAATTAATTATTGCTAAAATCAAGGTGACTTAATAAAAGACAGGTTACGCCATTTGATGACATTGGTACAAATTACATATTATATTTTTCAGCAAAATTGGAAATATCAAAAGTAATGCCATTTTTAACAGATTATTAAATAAAACTGCTTTAGCTTAAAAGTTCTGTATTAATATTCGACATTTCAATAAACTCAACGTACGTCCTCGTAGCGAGAAAACTGATACCAATGACATTTACAGTAAATAAACAGAACATAGATACAAGTTACTGGGTAACAAAATAAGTAAATTTATAGGTTTATATTTATTTGGCTTCCATTAATTAAAAATCTATAAAAAATTTATAATTTAGTTATTTATTTGTTACGTCTAGTAACATGTTCTGTTATTTACTTGTAAATATCATTTGTATCATTTTTCCTAATGAAAATGGATGTTGAGTTCGTCGAAACGTCGATTATAAGTTTTATTTTAATATAATGAGTTCTGAAAGAGTTTTTACTATGTTAATTGAATATTATATTACCCAACTTAAACAATATTGACCCGATAACTTATTGCATTATTGCCAAATCTCTCTTGTATTAAGTCATCTTGGCTTTTCTCTTTACTTGCGTCACTATTAATTATTGTTATATATTTAATCTTTGCAATCAAACAAAAAAAATCATTTATTTTGAATAAAATTTCAGGTCTTTTTCGAAAAATAAATATTGAATTTTGTCAATCAGAAATGGTTTCTATAGTTTCTTTTTAATTCGAAATTTTATTCATTATTAAATAAACAGTGAGAATATTTCAAAAATAACGTTTGTAAAAAAATATGCTAATTTTATATATATATATATATATATATATATATATATATATATATATATATATATATATATATATATATATATATATATATATATATATATATATATAGATTAAATTATATTAGATGTAATATTACATATTTTTAGCATTTACGAAAATATTGCAAAATTTACTTTGTTATTTTTGAAATTGTTCAAATTATAGAAATGAGCATATTTATTTAGATCAGAGCTGGGGCACTAATAAGTACTTAAGTACTTGCTACTTGAATTACAAGTACTCATACTTAAAATGTGTGTTTAAGTACCGTAGAAAATATTAAAGTATTAACAAAGTACTTAAGTATTTATCAAAGTAAAAGTACTTAGGTATTGTATCAAATATTTTTTAATGATATAAAAGTATAATTATTAAGTTAAAACCTATGTTTATATTTATTATATATTTTTGTTTTTTTTTGTGTTTTATGCAGAAATATTATTTATTAATTATAATTTTTTTATAATTTTTTGGTGGTAAAATCTAACTAAACTGTCTTATTACACTGTCAAAAATCAGTGTAAATTTACATTATAGTCATAATAATTTTACTATAGTTTTCGTTGTAATTGTATAATTGTTTTGTAAATTTACTAATAATTTATAAAATCACAAGAAAAATATGATTATCAATGTAAATTTACACAGTTTTTCTCTATCGAAAACTTTATATAATTTTCTATATAAAATATTATTTAAATATTACCACAATTACGTAAAATAAAATTAAAAAAGTTCTTTTGTATGTACTTGTATTTGAGTGCTTTTTAGCCAGTACTTGTCCAGCTCTGATTTATATCAATCAATTTTTCAAAAATATTTCATGACCTAAAAGATCTGTTTTCATGTAGAAGTATAACATATATTTATTAAATTTTAAATACTTTTATGAAAAATTGTTACAGAAATTCTTATTAATTAGTATTAACTCATTTCTATATTAAAAAAAACAAACAAACTATTTATTGTATTAAGGATATCTTCATAAAATAATGAGTGATGATGTATTTAAGATATATTTTTATTTAAAAATAAAGTATATAGTTATATATAAATAAATAAAAATACGAAACATTTTTAAAAACAACAATATTCAAATTTTCGAAGTTAATGCTGGAATAAATAAAAATACAAAACATTTTTATTAACAACAATATTCAAATTGTGGGAGTTAATGCTGGAACTGTCATCAGCGCAAAATGGAAGAATATACGTAGAGGAATTCTAGCAATATTAGATATATTTTTCTTGTTTGGTTCATCTGTTAGATGGTTGTTATCTGTGAATAATACAAACAAAATATTTGTTGGATATTACAAATTTTGTTTTTTTTGTTTTGGAATTATACTAATGCCCCTCGTGTGCATAAACATTTTCCTTAAAAATAATAGTTTGTTAAGGGCTTATTTCCGCTTGTAGCATCGATTTTTTAAGTGTTTGCAACATTTTTTTGGGAACTTTTACAACAAATGCAGTGAACAACAATTTTATACCTGTTGACAAGTGTATTTATCGAAGTTTTCAGCTGGAAAAAAATAGCCTCAAAGTGATTTAGATTTACTAAATGGTGGCAGATAAAGCTCGCGTTCTACACTTCTGAAACAAAAAACAAATTAGATGTTAGTATTTGTAGCACATGTAACTTTCGTTGAAATCTACAAAATGTTTAATTTTTACATTTATTGACAAAATTGACTCGTTTGTTTTTGGTTAAAGGATAAAAATTATACATTTTGTAGGTACCAACGAAAGTTACATGTGTTACAAATACTAGCATCTAATTTGTTTTTTGTTTCGGAAATGTAGAACACGAACGCTAGTTTTATCTTCTGTCACCATTGGCAAAGTTGAATTTTTGACGCTATTTTTTTAAGTGAAAATTTTGAAAAAATAATATTGCTGAAAACTTCAATAAATACACTTTCCAACGGTATAATTGTTGTATACTGTATTTGATGTAAAAGTACCCAAAAAAAAATAATTGTAAAACACTAAAAAAAATCGATCCTATAAACGGGAATATCCTCTTAAAATGATAATTCGTGGATTCCGTAAGAAATCTTTCTATGTATATATCAACGAATGCTTTAAAGTAAACTTCAAATTGCTTAATAAGTAATTTTAAATGAACGTAATAAGTACTTTTGACAAAAATCACTTTTGAAAGTGAGGTGAGAATACGGGTTCAAGAATTTTCATTTTTACGAATTATTAGTTTTAACAAAAATGTTTCAGCATACGGGCATAAGAGAGCTGTTCTTAGCAATGTTTTTTTTTACAATTTTTTAACCGATGTATATTATATTGTTTTTATTTTATTTTATTTTTCATGAACCCCAAGAATTTTTAGTATTGCCTAAAACCGCTTTCACTTAGTAAATCCAGAGTTTGTAGTGTACCATACATACATACATACACAATCATGCCATGTACCCAACAGGGTGTGGCACAAACTTTTTTTATCATTCCGTAATCAGTCTCTTCCAAACATTCCTATACAAACAAGCTACTTTCGCTTCATCCACATTCATAATTCCTCACTCATACATGCTCTTTTATTCCTACTACTTGGAAACTTTTGCTCACGCAAACTATCCTCTCAATCATACCACTACAACTACTCATCGGACGTCCACCTGCGAACGTATGTATACCATCAAAATCATTCAAATAAATCTTTTTAACAGCAAACGTTTATTAGACGCATTCGCTCATCATGTCCGAACCATCTTAACTGACTCTAACACGGGACAACTTTTGCTACAACATTAGTTTTTCGAATTTCACACTCATCATACACTAATCGTATTTCATACCCGATTTCTCCTATTTACACCACATACCCCACGTAAAATTTTTATTTTCACAGCAGTCATTTTCCGCTTTTATGCTTTTGCAACCAAACCCAACATTCACTACCCTATACATCGACGTAGACACCAAAACTGCATTGTATATACTCAAACGGGAGTGGCTTCTTTGGAAACATTTACATTCCTAGCAAAAGTTCCAAAAGCACCTTACAACCAGCATATTTACTCTCCTTTCAATTTCACGATCAAAACGGCCATCTCTAGACAACAAACTACCCAAATACACAAATTCATCTACCTGCACTAAACGTGCACCATCATTATTATACATTTCATTCAGTCGTCAAGTCACCCTTCTCGAAAAACTAAAACTTTGCACTTATCAACATTCAACACAAGATTCATAACTTTACCAATAACATTATAATAAATTCTATCAATCATCCTTCTCAGTGTACCAACCATTATTATTTCGTTCCTCTTGATCTTGTGGTCCAAAAAGTTTTTTTTTCAGCTTCGCTTTGATCAACTGACCCAATGACATGTTCAATTGTTTATCGAGCAGTTCTACCTGCTGTATTTGATAGTTTAATTCGACAGTTTGTGCCTGTAGTTCGTTTCTTCTATCAGTAAACTCCATTAGCAATTCATCGTATTTCGTTTGAAACGATGAGAGTTGTTCACGATAATACATAATAATCGGATGTGTTTTGTATTTTAATTGTATGTCAATTGTTTTCAGTTTTTTTTCGGAAAGTTCTAGTTGCGTTTGCAATTCGCCATTTTCTAACATCAACGATAAACGATTAGTTTCGCTTTGACAGAAAATTTCTTGCATTTTTCTTCGTTTTTCTTTTAATTCCGCTTCGTTCTTTACGTTATCGGTAATCTGCTGCTTTAGTACATCTCGTTCGTATTTCATCTTATCAACTTCCCTAAAATAATGTTTAGTATAATTGTAAATTTTATAGTGTACGCCAAAAAAATTTACCCCAAGGGCCTGACAATAAGTATTCTAATTTGAATACTATCATTGAGTAAATAAGTATACAGTGTGTGTTGACTTGGACCGTCGTACATAGGGATTTAGCATGTAAAATCGGACATGTGCGATTTCCTGCTTCCCAAATTATTTTACAAAAAAAACTGCAGGGATAAATGTTTTAGGGCATACTTTTCTGCATGTAAATCAATTACTAAAATTTTTAACTTGGAACTTTCCTAACGTCAAGAATTAGGTCTAAAGTTGTTACGAAATTGACTGGAAAATGGCAGTAGCCGTGAAATAGCATGCATATAGCATTTGTTTTATTTTTGTTCCAATTTCACGGCTAGTGCCATTTTCAGTCAATTTCTTGACAACTTTAGGGCTAATTCCTGAAGTTGGGATGGTTTCAAAAAAAAAAATTCTTGATTGATTTACATGTAAAAAAGTGTTTCCTAAAACATTTATCCCCGCAGTTTTTTTTGTAAAATAATTTGGAAAGCAGGAAATTGCACATGTCTGATTTTACATGCGAAATCCCTATGTACGACGGTCCAAGTCAACACATGGTATATTTCTTTAAGAAACTCTGAAAATATAGGTAAAATTTGGGATTTTTTTTCGGGTAGACAGAATGAAATACATGTTCCGTGGTTTTTATATGTTTTAGAGCTTTATTTGGTTTAAAATTTAGAAGAGTTTCAACAAAATTGTTTGCAGTGGTAAGCGGTAATTCGGTAATTTGTGGACTCGTGTTTTAAAAAAACATTGGTCCAGACTCCCCCCGGGCAGCACTCAAATATAGAAAAATATTTTTGGTGCCTGTACCGCAAAAGTAAACTAAAAAAATCTAAGTTTATTTTTAAATTAATAAAGTTACTAAAATGACAACATTTTTCATATAAAAAAATCAACTTTGAAAGCACATAAAAAATCGAAAAAGTTGATATCAAAGATATCCTACTCTACATTTTAAAGCAGAGGTGTCCAAACTACGGCCCGGCAGGTGAGTTTCGGTGAGTTTTTGAATTCTGTGGACTGTTTAGTATTGGTGTATCTATTAATTAAGTAACAATAAAAATTAAAATTTAATGCTCTGTTAGTCATAATGAGATTTTTTAATTGGCATATTCACATAGCCCGCCGCAAATGAATTTAAATCCTAATCTGGCCCTTGCGGCAAAAAGTTTGGACACTCCTGTTCTAGAGAATTCAATTAATATTTTTTGTTTTTGAGAGAAAATCAAGTCAATTGGATCAATAGTTTCCAAGATATCTTCTGGATAAGTTATAAAAACAAGTTTTAATTTCGGAAAAAAATATTTTAGGAAGGTGTCCCCCCCCCCCCTAATCAATGATACATATTGGTAGACATATTGGGTTTTTGTGGTGCCATCTAGAAAACGACTGCGATAAGTTTTTGGAAAAAATATTTTTTTTGAATAGTAGATGTCGCCATAAATTTTATTTGTGTTTATAATTGCTATATATATATATATATATGTAAATAGTTTCGTTATTTTTATATAGATGCCGCACCTGTATATTTAAGCAAATTGATTTTGGGCATTTGTTGACATCTGCACATGTAGATAATAATTTTGATTGGATTTGAATATTGTTAAGAATTTAAACGGTATTATCTTTCAAAGTTTTATTAACCATGTATGTAAATTCTTTTTATTGATGTAATCGGATTACTTCAAGGTTACATTTGGTTACCTGTTACGTCATTGGTTAGGTTGTTGTTAAAAAAAAAGGATGAGGCTATTTATATATACGGTATGTATACGCAATTGGCTATTTATACATACTAAAAAAAAAACCTAAACCAACCTACTAACCTAACCTACTCTAAATAGCCAATTACGTAAAAATACTGTATGTATAAATAGCCTATTGCGTATACATACTCCGTATGTATAAAAAGCCACTTTCAAAAAAAATCAAACTTTTATTTACTTAGGTAGAGCGGACTAGTGCAAAATAGTTAACGAAATTACAGTTTGTTCATATCAAAAAATATTTTGCTTGAAAAATTAATGATCTAAAATAATATATAGGAACATACAATTAAAAAAAATTAATTTGCAGACCGGGCAGAAAATGATTTTTTTCTAAATAGCCAATTGCGTAAACATACTGTATGTATCAATAGCCAATTGCGTATACATACCGTATATATATATATATATATATATATATATATATATATATATATATATATATAAATAGCCACTTTCATAAATAAATGAAGCAATTATAAAAAATTATAATGACAGTTTCTGTTATTATTTTATATATATATATATATATATATATATATATATATATATATATATATACAGGATGTAACAGAATAACTATTCCTAATTTTCAGAAATGATAGAGGGCACATAAAGAAACATTTTTTATTAATAAACTAGTGTCCGGAATTTTTTTTTTTTTCGGCAGTCGATTGTAAAAAACACAACTTTATGTTATAACCCGAGAATTAACGGAGATTTATAATATCCATTAAGACCATTTTATTCTACTCAAAAAAGTGCCTTAAGAATGTGAAAATTATTTTCATCTAATTTAAAAAAACCATCGAGATATCGCCATTTTACAAAATACAGAAAAAGCGAACTTTTCGCTATAACTCGAAAACAAAAGACGATAGCTAATTTTTGTTTTCATAATTGAGTTTCTCTCAAAAAAAGCGACCGAGGATGCTCGGTCCATTTTTCCATATCTCTTATAGTTTTCGAGTTTCCCTATAAAAACGTCCAAATTTGCCCACCCTGTACATCGTTACAACTTGTGTATCGAAAATGGTCGTAACTTCGAACAATTTTTATAAAGTTTAATGCACTATTATTTCTAATAAAATGTTCCTTAACTCAACTACTCTTTGACGTTGTAATAATTAAAATTGTTTTTAACGATATCTAGTGTATCTTGACACCGAGAAATTTTCGGACACTAGTTTATTAATAAAAAATGTTTCTCTAAGTGCACTCCATCATTTCTGAAAATTAGGAATAGTTATTCTGTTACACCCTGTATATATATATTTGAGAAAAATAATTTTACACACAACTTCAATCACGCTAAACTTCCCCATTGGCTATTTAGGGTAGGTTAGGTTAATAGGTTGGTTTAGGTGTTTTAGTTTATTTTTAGTATGTATAAATAGACAATTGCGTATACATACCGTATGTATAAATAGCCTCATCTTTAATTTCAATATATAAATCGAATTAATAAATACTACAATGATTATTTTGTTCGGATTGCTATGTCAGATTCGTTAGTACAATCATTAATTAATGAATGGTACAATTTAATAATGACAACTAAAATAATGTAAATATAATAAATTTACTCGATAGCAGACTGTTTTTCACTGTTAGCCAATTTCAATTCATCTTCAATGCATTTGAGCTTAGCAGCCAATTCTTCAACTTGTTGTTGTTGTAAACAGTTTTCTTGCTTAAAAATCTAAAAAAAATGCAGAAAACAAATACAAGTCAAATATTACAAAGGAAAAAATCATTTTAGAATTTATTATATTTTAAAACAAGATTAGAAGTATATGTGTAAATCCATATATAGACCACTTTGACATTTCTCGGAAAGTTGACAACACTGTATTTTAATAATATTATAATTTATGTGGGCACTAGAAGAAACTTTTCTGAAAATTTTATCAAAATCGAATAAATGATGTAGCCACAATAAATTTTAATATTTTTTTTCTCGGAAAGTTGGCAACACTGTATTTTGTTAAAATTACATAAATTATATGAATACTAGGAGAATCTTTTGTGAAAATTTGAGTAAAATCGGTTAAATAACATGGCCATAATATATTTTTAAAAACTTTAGTAATTTTTTTGTCGGAAAGTTAACAACACTGGATATTAATAAAATTATGTAATTAATGGGAGCACTAGGGAAATCTTTTCTGAAAATTTGATTAAAATCGGATAAATAACGTAGCCAATATGAATTTTTAAAAACTTTAGTAATTTTTTTCTCGGAAAGTTGGCATTACTGGAACAAAAAAAACCACATGACCATCTTGAATACTAGATAAATTTATCCTAAAAATTTCATTAAAATCGGTTCAACCGTCTAGGAGGAGTTGCGGCCACAAAATTTTGACTTAAGACCAAGCGAGCGAGCGAGCGAGCGAGCTGACGACGCGCACACATACACCCACATAAACTAAGTTCAGATTTGTCATCTAGGGACTATATGACGGATTTCTATGCAAAAACTATGGCCCGTATTCTCATCTCACCCTTTCCTAAAAAAGTGCTTTTATCATTAATTTCAAAATAATTTTTTGTTTCTGTTTTTGATTATATATAAATAGTTTTTTTATTTTTGATCATTTTTATTATATTTGGTATTATAAAATTGAAATAAACTATTATAAAATGTTTAATAAATAATTTTAAGTAAACGTCAAACGCACTTTTGGCAAAAATCACTTTTATAAATGAGGTGAGAATACGGGCCTATTATTTTATGATTTTTTATAATTTACTAATAATCGATTAATATAAAATCAATAAACTTACCATTTTGAATGTGGAAAATGATGAAATACAGTTGTTAAAGGACGATAGAAAATCGTTTAGCGCAGGCTAGTAATGCAGTTTTCTAAACTGATAATGTTTTGTTTTTGTTTTAACATAACCAACTTTGATTTTGAATTTTGTTTTTAATTCTTTTATGAATAATAAATTCGAATCATTTTTTTTTTCTAAATATTTTTCTGAAAAATTTCGGTGTCGCGTTATATTCGGGCAAATACCGTAATTTAAAATACTGTAAAACAAAAATTTGTATTTTTTAAAATTTAAAACAAAACTTGTTTCAGAAAGTTTTTCTATGTAGTTACAGAAAATTTTATTATTTTTCTAGTTGTGGAATCAAAATGGATAAGTCAAGTATGAAATTTAAATTTTTTTTAGGAAAATGTAAAAATGAAGTAAATTTATGTATAAATATTATTGAAAAAATTACGAAAAATATGGAATTTTATTATTTTTAATTGAACGACGGCAACGCCTACAATTATTATAGCTTTTACTGTTATTATAGCTAACTTTATTTTGTAATAGTAAATATAAAATATTTTGCGTTATAAAAATGAGCAAATTAAAGTAGCTTATAATTAGACAAAATTTATCTAGCAATATTTGTTTTGTATGTATTTGTAAATTTTATCTAAAATACGGTTTTTATGATTTTTTTATTTTTTTAGTTTTTTATCTATAAAAATTAAAAATCGTTTTATAAACAAAATTTTAAGAAAAATATGTAAAGAAAAATTTGAGAAATGAAAAATACAATAAAATTTATTGTTTTTAAAATAAATGATTCAGTATTCCAAGAAAACTGAAGACTAATTTTATTTTATTTTTAATCATTTTAATTTTATATAATTTATACAGTGTTGCCAACAAATAGATATGTGCATTTTTCATTAATCGCCTACATCGTACAGAAATTTAATATATAAAACAAAAACTGAGTTAATTTACTTAATCTTTCATAGACATGGACTCTTTTTATTATAGATATTTTTTGTCAATTGGAATATGCCAGTTTAATTTTTCTTGCCATAATAATTTATTGTTCGAAATCTTTTAATTCCTATATTTTACCAAATACTTCGCCTTTATATTTCAAATTCGATGTGAACAAAGAAATAATATTAGTAAGTCATTAAGTGTTTTTTTCTTTAGACACTGTACAAAATTTACACTTTTCTTTTTCCAATAAAACTTTCTCCATCGCTAAGCAAAAAATTGTTAATAAATCTTATACCGCGGGCAGATATAACAATATATCTACACATATTCAATATAACATAAACGCAATTATCTTAAATGGGAGAAAGAAGAAAAATTGATAAAAGACATAAAAACTGTCGATCAAAATAAAATATAGATATATTTTATTGAAATTGTTATAAATTATAGATTATACTATGAAATTTCATTAATATAATTCTTTCTACACTTAAATTTACAATTAATATAACATACATACCAGCTCCAATATTATTATCCTCATACGAATTAGGAATGAGTATGGTTGGTCCAGCCGAAATTTCTGCTCCTGCATCAAAACTTTGACGGCGAAATGGTCTAATTGGCATCATTTCAGTAAGTGGCAGTGGCACTAAAAATATTATTCAGTATCATCAATTTAACTGTGCCTTTGTGTCTGTTTTTAATAAGTTATTGTTTATTTTTAGATTTCTACCATTATTAAATCGATCTTCCGACGACTTTTTTGCGAAATTAGAGCATTTTTCGATTTCCTTTTCTTCTGGAAAACGCAAACATTAAATGCATTAATAATAAATTTTAAAATAAAATAATAAATAGGTACATACATTTTTAATTCAATGCAAAAATATGTCAAGGCTGTCTTTTGTTTTCGTAACATTTCAGTTCTACAAAATCAAAAAGATATGAACCGTATCATATTAAATTCTTTGTACTTATCATATTAAATTCTTTGTGAATATTTGTAACATAATATGTACTGTGATCTTATATTTACTGGCCCAATTAAGCGGAATGTTGTCCCAATTAAACATGTAAATTTACTGTTGGTTCCTTTGTTTGGTTTCTGTTCTTTGAGATTTGGCCCAAATAAGCGGCTGCCTTAATTAAGCGGAATTGTCTGTATATATATATATATATATATATATATATATATATATATATATATATATATATGATTAGCTTCATTTACTATAGCTAATGAAATTACAGTTTGTTGTCAATCAAATAAAATGTGATGTGATGTTATTCATTCATTCAATTTGTTTCATAAATTTTCGTCTTTCTTGATTCAGTTTGGTTTCGGTTTCGGTTCGGTTCAAATAAATACCTAATCAATTTCCAAGACAGAAATTATTCAAACATAAGTAAATAATAATCATTATTAAGGATAATAAATGTTGTAATTTGAAGCGCGCCATTAAAATCAGAGAATGAACGTTATTTTACACTGTTCGAAAAAAAATACCCTTATTAGTGCCTATATAAATCCGTTTCCTAAAATGTGTAAATATTATTACCCTAAATAGGTAAATTCAAAAAGAGCACTTTATCATCCTAGAAAAGGGTAAAAAGGCAGTTATTTATCCTTATTTTTCGTATTTTTTGCCCTTACATCAAGGTAAAAAGTCAAATATTTTAAAATACGCAAAAGCAAGGCAATTTTTTTGCACTAATAAGGCTACAAATTCAATTACCTTCAAAAATTTTTAATCTTTTACTTAAAATAAATTGTATATATATATATATATATATATATATATATATATATATATATATATATGTTTTGCTTTAGAATTCCTCGGACGTTATATGACGTATCTGGTTTCCGACAACGCGGAGCCAATCCCGGAAACCAGATACGTCATATATATATGTACTACATAAATAGGTCATCCTATGCTCTTAATATTTATATTATTATTTTGTTCTATATATAAAAACAAAAAAAAATAAACGTGTTACGCGTTACTTGTTAAATTTTTCGAATCACAAAAATGCAATCTGCCAAAAATCGTATATTCAGAAATTATAACGATTCTTTTCACTCAAGCTAACCTAACCTAACTGAAGTAGTACCTACAAAATTTTTCCAAATCTATTCGTTTTCTAAACTTTTGTCAATTGTACATTTGGATTTGGGTTTTTGAATCGGATGTCCATTTGGGCTTCAATCACGTATACTCATAATATTTCTATTTAATTAACGCATTTTTTGTGAAAAAAAAAATTCATACATATAAATAACCATTATGATCGCATCGCGCTCAATAATTGATCATTTGTGCACCACATGTGAGGAAACATTGCGCTCGCGTTTTTTTTTATGAGAGCAACATAATTAGATTCATTGTGAAATTGATCAAATATCTACGTATTCTTGTTAAATTTCTGATTTTCAATGAATAGAGTGCATGATGATGCATAATATCTATCTATTTTAAACACGATATATCAGAATGCAATCATCAATACATGATTGTATATTACTAGGTAACATAGATTTAATTAAAAGTGCTTGTCAAATGATTATAAACCGCTTTTACATTATTTCATACAGTTTTTGTAGTAAATAAAGTATTATCATGGCGTAAATAAAAGTCTGTCAGATACACAAACACTACGTTACATCGTAAGTTCAAAAAAAATATATATTAAGGGGATGTACTTATAGGTATACCTTTTTTTGACTTAAAAAAATCGACTAAGTTTATGAATTTTTTTCTGCGAGTTTTAACACTTTCTTCGAAGCTCTGCAAGTATGAAGTATGATATATCATCTGGTTTTTGACCGATTTTTTTTCCACAAATATTCATTTGGGACAAAATGACGACCTTTGGAAAGAAAAACTTTTTTCCAAAAGATGAACAAGGCAGGAGTTATACATTCCCTTAAGATGGTGACAACATTAAATTTTATTTTGAATTTATATAATGTAAAACGGATATAATATACTACATATGAGTCGTATAGATGCAAAACTCACTATTTGGTAAATTTTATGTTCTAAGATATTTGCAAAAAACTGTAATTATTTTTTGATGGTAAAATCTTGTTATTAGATGGCATTACTTATTTAATAAGTGCCATCTAGTAACAAGATTTTATCATCAAAATACATTTACAGTTTTTTGCAAATATCTTAGAACATAAAATTTACCAAATAGTGAGTTTTGCATCTATACGACTCATATACTGTTGATGAATTGTCACATTTAACTTTTGAAATATTTTCATTTAAATCTGTTTACATTACAATTGCAATTTATTTATTACTATATAATCTTTATTATGATAGTATGCACTAGTTTTAGAAATATTTTGAAAAAAATCTGCTTTGAAAAATGAATATTTTGATCATTTCACAAATATGTAGTATACGTACTATCATAAGATCATAATTGTGTTGTTCCTCAGTAATAATTGCGGTATGGCTATTTTTCTTTGGATAAAAATATTTGACTTATGAAAAAAACATACGATCTACCGAATAGTACCTATGAAAATAATAGTTTACCTATATGTATTAAATAATTAATCTATGGTTTTAATTTTTGCACCTATAGAATTCATTATTGATCTATAGAAATATTTGTCGACCTATGGAAATAGTCAAATATTTACTGATTTAATTATCGATCTATAAAATTAAGAAAGTGGCTATTTATATACATACGGTATGTATTCGCAATTGGCTATTTATACATACAGTATTTTTACGTAATTGGCTATTTAGGGTAGGTTAGGTTAGAAGGTTGGTTTAGGTTTAGGTTTTTATTTTACTATAGATCATTTTTTACTTATTAATAGGTAAATGATTGATTTTTCTATAGGTAAAAATATAAAATTTCATAGGTAATATTTGAATTATTAATAGATCATAAAATAAGCATCCTTTTTCGAAACTAAACGCATGATATGTGACGTGAAGTGAAACGTGATGGCATATGGGCATATGACATTATTTTATGAATAGATAAATATGCCTTTCAGGTGCCTAATACCTATTTCGAATTATAGATACCCAAAATTTTCAATTCGAAATTTTATTTCTATTGGCTGGCTGTGGCAATCATAATTAACAAAAATGTATAATACATGTTACGAGTGTTTAATTACACGAAAAAAGCCAAACAAAATATTTACTAATCAACAAAGGGCTTATAAAAACGCGACTCGAAAAAGCTCTACTACAAATTTATTTCAAAAAAAATCAAAAAAAATTTGATGAACTTTTGAATGCTTATGTTTTCCTAATATCGGATGCCTTTAAATCGAAATATGATTTATGATGATTATTTTTAGCAATTTTCAAAACTATGTTTCTGTTTCAGAAATTAATGACGAAACGAGTCAGTTTATTGAAAATTTTATTTATGTTGTCGTCATTTTCAGAATAAATTGTACAATGAAATCATTTACAATTACAAAAAACGTATAATATACATATTAATACACATACTTACATACACAATCACGTCATGTACCAAAACGGTGTATTAATATAAAAAATAAAATATAAAACAACTTATTTATATGTTTGCAAAAATTTTAAAAAACAAAAACATGTTGAAATTTGACAAATGAAAATGGTGGTATTTTGAAAAAGTCAAAGTATATATTTAAAAAATAGAAATTATCAATAAAAACTATAATGGATAATATAGAAGGAAAAAAAAAACTCATTTTCTGTATTGTACAATCATATTATTTTTCATTTAGGTACCTGAACATTAACTATACGTTGTAGAATCTTTCTAACATAACCTGCGTACATTTGGATAATTATATGTTAATATAGTTAGTTATTTCACACTTGGAAAATTTCAAACGTCTCGTATTTTTGACTATAAATATGTATATAGTAAATATTTTCTTTATATACCTATTTCATGAATAGCCATAATAATATTATATAAACAATTTATTACCGTATTTGACCGAATATAATGCAATATTTTTTGAAAGTGGCTATTTATACATACGGTATGTATACGCAATTGGCTATTTATACATACAGTATTTTTACGCAATTTAGAGTAGGTTAGGTTAGTAGGTTGGTTTAGGTTTTTTTTTTTTAAGTATGTATAAATAGCCAATTGCGTATACATACCGTATGTATAAATAGCCTCATCCATATTTTTTTTGACTAATTATTTCTCGTTAAAAAATTGACTCGCGCTAAATAATGAAACTCTTGAATTTTATTTTCTTTGAATTCTTTTATGATTTTTTTTTTCTAAATATCTTTATGAAAAATTTCGGTGTAGCGTTAAATTCTGGGTCGCGTTATATTCGGGACCATACAGTATTTCATCAAATTGCTGCTTTATTTTCGTATATATTTTTTTATATTTATTTATTTTTCTATAATGATTTATATATATATATATATATATATATATATATATATATATATATATATATATACATTTTTCAGTTTATTACAAATTTTTTTCCATTATTGTTTAATATGACTGATTTCAGTACTTCCCGGCAAATGTATTTTTAGTTTTTTTTAGACAAGCACCTAAAAGGCCCCTAACAATAATTTTCAATATATATATATATATATATATATATATATATATATATATATATATATATGTCGTAGATACCGTAAAAACATTATTGTTATCTCATAAAGTGTAAGAATAAATTAACAAATTAACTAAAAAGAGGTGAAATGCGATGATTCCAGCGGAATCACGTGCGATCACCTTTTCGTAACATTCTAATCACCTGCTTCTTTTCATTTCATATTTTGTATATTGCATTCCCCGCACGTTTCATCCCCGGTTCCATCCAAGCAACGATAAGGCTTGTCATTTCATCTCACACCTAACACTTAAGTTATCGTTATGAGAAGTTGTTTATTTTTGTTTTAATAAACAAACTATGAATGATTATTCAGCCGCTCCGACATATATATATATATATATATATATATATATATATATATATATATATATATATATATATATATATATATCCAGCTTCTTATGCATAATTATGTATGTATCGCATTTGAAAAAGGTTGTTCATAGAAATGAAATGATATCATAAAATAATTATTGTATATGGATTATTGTCATTTTTATTAAATTTGTAATGTCCGCATACCTATATAGTTTGTATTCGATGAAGAATTAGAAAACAAAATATTTGTCATGATTTATCGCACTTACATACATACATACCTATACCTAATCTACCTATGTATAAAGTCGGCATAGCGCACTCGAAATATGCGAAAATTTACAAATAAATAACAAAACTATTTGTAATGTATGTATAATCTATACGTTTACGCGTTACGTGCTGCCGTTGCGTTTCGTTGCGTTACCGTTGCGTTGTACTACGTACCGTACCACCAAATCTAAATTGTCATTATTATCAGCGATGCTTATTTTAAAATTACATAAATCCAAGTCTTCTCTCAACATTCTTAGTGATCACTTTTAAATTTTATAGAATAAGGTGCATTAGCAAGAATCTTCTGTCATTCCTGTGAATATTGATATTTCTTAGAATTAATTAAAAAATCGTGTAGAATCTTCTGTACATAGGAAAAAAAGTATCCGATATTAGGTTTTTCTTTTTTTAAATTCGTTTTTTTTAAATTCAATCCTAATAATACAGTGTTAGCTACTGACATTTAAATTAATATAACGTATAGATCTGAATAAGCCTTAATTCAGAAAATATTAAGTTTTACGTTGTTTTTTATTTTATTGTTTCATAAAAACTTTAATAAAACTAATATTGTTTTATGTTAACTATTGTTGTCATAATTGTAAATAATATATGTTTCTATTTATAAATATAATTATTTATTTGTTATCAAGCAATTCTATATTTTACTCGCAACAAGATTTAATTACAATTTTTTCTTTTTATATTATTTAGTAATTATTTGTAAATAATTGCATACCAATGTAATTCAATCTCTATATTTTATAAAGATATTATTAAAGTAATTTGAGAGTGTTTACTTAAAATATCATAGATAAAATATTCGACAACAGTTATTTTTGTATGTGAGAAATGTGTTTATAAGTACATAGTTTTATTAGTAGATGGCGCTGCGTGCTACATGTAAAAATGACATTCTATTCTATTGTTTATTTTTGAGATAACTTCGAACTGCTTCGAACGTTCATATTCATTTAATAAGTATATTTTGCTGGTGAATATTGATATTGCTTTAATAACGAAAATTCTCTATCGCTAATAATAATCCTGTGATTATTCAAATATAATTTATGGTAAGAAATGAGCTAATAAAATTGTGATCAAAGTAATAGGTTAGTTGTAGCTAGGGCTGGGCGATATTGGAATTTCAATATCGATATTTTATATTCAAAAAATATCGATAATATCGATATATCGAAAAATCGATATATCGATATATCAATTTATCGATATATCGATATTATCGATAAATTGATATATCGATATATCGATATTTCGATATATCGATAATTTTTATTTTTAATATCAATTATCGATATATCGATATATCGATAAATTATCGATATATCGAGATTTTTTCCCAGCCCTAATGCTACTGGATAATATAATTTAATTTTTAAAATAGAAACACTAACAGAAAAATTTTAAATTTATAATATGCTAATAACAGTATGGATATGAAATGAAATAATCGCCAAACATTTTGTTATTTATTTTTAAATAAAGTGAATGAATGAAAATTTTATTTGAAAATAAAAATGATTATCAACATTTTGGAATATTTAATTTAAAAAAATAAATAAAACGTTTCATAATTACTTTGACATATCATACTTATACTTGTGAACTAATTATAACAAAAATTTATAGATAGATAATTTTAATTTTATCTGATTTTAAAATACACTTTATTATCAAGTGCAAATAAAAATTATTAATCTTGTATATTAAATTTCGTTATTGTAAACCGTTATATATTTCAATTAAAACCAATCATTTTTATTATGTCTCATCCATATGCGAGATCAAATATTTGTAGCTTACAAAGAGGATATCATCTATCTTAAATATTGATATATCGATATTTCGATATATCGATAATTTTTATTTTTAATATCAATTATCGATATATCGATAAATTATCGATATATCGAGATTTTTTCCCAGCCCTAGTTGTAGCGTTTGATATGTTTTTAAATAGAAAATGTTTCGAAGACTTTGTTGTTGTGGAGAAGTTCCAAGAGATATACGTATTATAGAATTAAGTCATTCATTATTGCAAGAAGTGCCTTCCGATGTTTTTTTATGTGAGCGTACACTTGAAAAACTTTACCTGGATGCCAATCGGGTGAGTAAATCGATCGTAGGTAAATGAAGTATTAATTTGATTCGATTTATTTTATTATTTTAGATTGCAGAATTACCTAGACAATTATTTAATTGCGATGAATTACGTACTTTGAATTTAAGCGATAATGAAATTAATTTCTTACCACCCGCTATTTCTTCACTGATAAATCTACAAAAACTGGATCTCAGTAAAAATGGTAAGTAATAAAAACATGATTTATTTAAGAAATAATTCGAAATACTTATTTAGTAAAATAATGATAATTCATTGATTACAGCTTTAACTACTTTACCGGAAAATATTCGAAATTGTAATAATATGACATCTCTTGATCTGAGTGTAAATCCTTTAGAAAAATTTCCCGAAAGCCTTATAAATCTTGTCTGTTTAAATGAACTATATCTAACTGACGTTTATTTAGAATTTCTACCAGCTAACTTTGGCAAATTGGTGAATTTGCGTATTTTAGAAATGCGTGAAAACAATCTAAATTCTTTACCGAAAACAATGAATCGTTTAACGAATCTTACAAGACTCGATATAGGAAATAATGAATTTACCGAATTGGTAAGTAAGTAATTTTTCATCTCGTTTTGCATATTTAATAAATCCATTTATAAAATTTATGAGAAAATATTTGATTTTATTCAAATAGTTATAATATTATTTATTTATCTTAGCTGTCTGCCTGATGAATTTCTATAGTAAGTTAACCTATGCTTAATATAGATATACTTACACACACACACACACACACACACACACTCTATCTCTCTCAATCTTCAACAAATTAACAATTACTAGTCTGGTTGATGAAAAATGAAAATGCTTTTTAGCCAGAAGTCGTCAGTACATTGCATAATTTAACCGAATTATGGATTGATGGTAATCATATTCGAAGACTTTGCCCAGCTCTCAGCCAATTACGGAAAATGATACATTTCGAAGGTAGTCATAATAATATTGAAGTGTTACCTAGAGATATTGGATATTGGACGCGCGTACAAGAATTTAGTGTATCGAACAATGTGATCAATCAGTTACCACCGACCATTGGCAGTATGAAAAATCTACTCGCTTTCAAATTGGATCACAATGAACTGCAAACGTTGCCAGAATCCATAGGTAAACTAACACATTTGGAAGAATTGATGATTAGTCATAATTATATACGACATTTGCCCTCATCGATTGGACTGCTTAGGAAATTGCACACATTGACGGCCGATAGAAATTTATTAGAGGATATACCTTCCGGTAAGTTAAGTATTTTGGCTCATATTTACTGTACACTATATTTTTGAATCATTCGGCAAAGATTATTTTTTTCAAAACTGACTAAACTACTCTATTCTATAAACATTTATATAGTATATTCCGAAATTAAACCAAATCAACCCGGTTAGTTTGCTCTGGTTTGAAATGTGGTTTGTTTTTGAAACACATTGGCCCATATTCTTACCTCATTTATAAAAGTGATTTTTGCCAAAAGTGCTTTTGACGTTTACTTAAAATTATTTATTCAGCACTTTATAATAGTTTATTTAAATTTTACAATACCAAATATAATAAAAATGATCAAAAATAGAAAAACTATTCACATTTGATTAAAAACAGAAGCAAAAAATTGTTTTGAAATTAATGATAAAACCGCTATTTCACGAAAAAGTGAGGTGAGAATACCGGCCCGTTGATTTTGGTGGTTAAATTGTATTATTTATTTAGAAATCTATAATTTAATATAACATACAAAACTATCTAATCTAATATAGGAGTTTGTATTAATTTTTTAAAGCTTTTAGAAATATTAATAATTTTTTTTAATAGCATTTGAACTAATATATTAAATAAAAACGAACAATTACTATGTAAATATCACAGAATTTATTTATTATTTATTTATTTATTTATTTGTTACTGCAATTTCGACCGCTCGCTAGGTCATTATCAGACTAAATGCATTTGTTAATTATACAAAAAAAAAATATCTGGTATTTGCAATTAAAACTATATAAAATTCTAGTTTTATCAAGCAATTTTTATTGAGATTATGATATTTGTTTGTTAATATTATTTCATTTTGCTATGAAATTAAAATCTTAAAAATGTATAACCAGCTGTAATTTGACGAAAACTTATCTATCTGTTCATGTGTCGAAGTTGAAATTAGCGCGTTAAAATACCATTATTTTTGAAAAAAACCAACCAAAAAAGTTTATTCGGTTCAATTTCGGAATACACAGACATGAGAATATGAACTGTCATTGTCATAATGTTGCCAATCAAAAATATAAATAAATTACATTAATAATAAAATAAATTAATCAACAAATATAATAAATAATTCTATCGGAAGATACATACAACATACACTGTATAAATAATGAACTTAAATGTAATAATAAATGCAAATTGGAAGCGTTTTAAAACTGTTTGTTGTTTGTGAAGCTTCTAATATTAAAGAGAATATAATATAATATATTCTCTTTGCTAATATATTGAATGGATGAGCGAGCTTATAATATATCTGATTGATTATTTTTAGAATTAGGCAGCTGTTCTTCATTGTCGATTTTAAGTCTGCGTGGAAATAGAATTCGTCAAATACCCGCTGAAATCGGTAATTTACCTAGTTTACGAGTTCTGAATATTGTGGATAATCGGCTTCGTAACTTACCAATGTCATTATTAAAACTAGATAAATTGTCAGCGCTTTGGCTAACAACAAACCAGAGCCAGCCTTTAGTACCATTACAGCAAGAAATTAGCGCCGAAACTTATCAAACTGTATTGACATGTTTTATGTTGCCGCAGTTGAGGCATTCGAGTAAAAAATCAATCGACTACAATCATCAAGATGAACATTTACCAACGATAAGTGAATCGGGGCCCGATACAATTCTACCAACTCGACGTAAACATATTTGTTTTGCATCGGATACGGGCGTAACGATTGAGCAACCAGGTAGATTGGCACGAGCCCCAACACCATATCCGAAAGAATTACGTGCCTTAGCGAAACATGCGAAAAATTTACAACGAACTGGTGGTGGTACGATTCCATTACAACAACAACAGCAACAGGTAGTTTCAATTTATATAGGAAAGCACAAATTCTAACCACACAATTAGTTGTTTCAAATTTCACATACATTTGTTATCATACCCGTCAAATTTAAATCATGCAGATATTTTCAGTTAGATTTTAGTATTTTAAATAAAACAAACAACTTTACTTTATAAATATCACAAATTTATTAAATCTGTTGTTTGTTTTGATTTAACACTAGAACTACCGACGACGTAAATTTGACGTATTTAGAAATTCGATTTGTTGTTATTTCGTTAAAATGCTACCGAAAAACTTTTCGTTTGGTGACTTTTCATCATTTTTTATCTACTTCAAGATGACATACTCTTTTTTTGATTTGAATAATTATTTTTGCAATCGCATTTAATTAAGAACATTTTTGTAATGAAACAATTCAAGTTATAAGAATATTTTCAATCAAAATTTATATTGATAAGCATATAAATATATTAAAATTTCTATTACAAATAATATAATATAAACTATTATTATTATTGTTCTAGTTCTGTGCCTAATATTTATTTAAAATCAACTTTTCATCAGAAAAAAAAAAAACGATTTTAAATAAATTTATAATCGTGTTTAAAACGTTTCAATTCAACTTGAAGTTATTTTTAAATAAATATTAATACACAGAACTATAACTAAAAGTAATTTTATTTTAATTTCTACGAATTTTTCGATATAAAAACAAGGTCCCCCTCGCCCCCAATTTTTCTATTAGATTTTATAAATATTAAATGTGCTTTTTTTATATAAAATATAAAATATTCGCTAAAGGAATTGATGTTTTAAAGATAAATATGAATTAAGAAATTCCTTTGTTTTTACGAAAAATAATACTTATTAAAAGACATTTCTACTATTCTATACTTACATATAATTATAATTAAGTGGAAATATTTAATATTTGTTTATTATTTAAAGTGCTTTTAAAGTTTGACTTAAGTTAATTTACTTATTAAGCAATTTCTAATTAGTTTATCCAAAAACACAAAAATCGGACCAACTTTATGAATTTTTTCTTGCGAAACTATAAATTTATTTAAAATAGTTTTTTTTCTCTGATGAAAAGTCGATTTTAAATAAATATTAGGCACAGAACTAGAAGAATAATAATAATAGTTTATATTATATTATTTGTAATAGAAATTTTAATACATATATATGCTTATCAATATAAATTTTGATTGAAAATATTCGTATAACTTGAGTTGTTTCATTACAAAAATGTTCTTAACCTAAAAATAAATGTTATTTCTGATTATTTAATAAAATTTATTATTACATTTATTTAAATAAATTAACTTTAATATACTAATTAATCATTAATTACTCGTATATAATCATTATTATGAAAATATTACACAAAGGTGTATTGTATAACTTGAAAATGATACGATACGTCAAATTGACGTATTCGGTAGTTCTAGGAATACGCAAAAGCCGGTATTTCTAGTGTTAAGATACTTATCATGTATCACAAACTAAAACTATTTTAATGAGATAAATTTTCCATAAAATATACTAATAGTATTAATATTTCATTTATCTAACTAAACAAAACTAATGAAAGTCCATTCTAATTCTTGGAATAGGAAGAAAAAGTTCTTCAATCTTCTATCAAAGGACCTATAGAAATTAAAGAAGCTAAAGTCACTCATACACCACAAAAGAAATGCAACGAACTTGACTCATCTACATCGTATAGCGAAACGAAACTTCATTCATCGAATTTACTCAATACGGATGCGTTTGAATTAGTGAAGGAAACGGATACGCCGCGTAATAATCTATCATCGCAGCCGGTAATCGCGTTCGAAAGTACGCCGGTAATACGTGAAGCAAAAACAATTCGTACCGATACACAACAACCATTAGTATTAGTATCGGAGGCATCTGAATCATCATCATCGATGATCAAACCCGATGATGATGATGATAATGATAAAGTTATGAATAATTCGACACCGAAACCAATCCAATTTTTTTTTTTTTTCAAATATATTGAGAACGTTAACAATTGATATCTTAAAATTCTTAACTTAATAAAAATAATAGGGCTTTGAACCGTTATAATTTTCGTTCTGCTTCAATTAAAATTTTTTTTAAAAAAATTCGGTTTGGTTTCAGTTTTCGTTCCAGCAAGAACAACGGTTCTTTTCTCCGGTTTTCGGTTCAAGTTCCGAGTGATTAATTTTTAATTTTTTATATGTTTTTATTTGTATTCAAAACTTTTTTCTATCATAATTTAGAACATTTTATATTAATAAATTAATACAATAATATAATATGAATTATTAATTAGTTGAAGGTATAATAATTGGAAGTATATAATATATATGATAATATTATAATTTATTATTCGAAACTTATATATTTAATTATATATAATAATAAGATAATATATGTTAACGTAACAAATTCTTTTATACAGAATTTTTGTAAACAGGTGTTACTAACTGTACTGTTTTGTTTTTGTTTTTTTCGTTAAGAGAAGAAAAAATGTTTTGAAACTTGTTTCTACTTTGCATTGACGGAACACGTTTCTTTGTTAGAATTTTAAATTTTATATTTTTTTAAAAAATCTAAATTTTATTTAAATTTCATTTGTATTTATATTTTTATTGTTTGACTTTTTATGTGATTACAATTTTATTTAATTACTATACTATAATTTCAACACACATGAGTGACAATTTACAGTTTTATGATTTGACTTATAATACATTCTCTGATAAAAAAGTATGTATTTGTTAATTGATTTTAAGTTTTAAGTTTTATAAATTTATATTGGCTATTTTGTTTTCTTGGAAAATATTATCAACATAGTTTCTGTTCTTGTTAATTTAAAAAATAATTTAGTAAATATGTGTATGTTAAACGATAATTATCTAATAAATGTTTTCTTTTTGTAGCGACTTGAAAAAGACAAGAACTTTGTCGAAAGCTCGGCAAAATTTCAAATGAGTGTTTAATTTATCCTTAATCATCTTACTGTTTTGGCTGCTTCGCCCTCACAATCAAAAAATTTTAAAAATATATATATATATATATATATATATATATATATATATATATATATATATATATATATATATATATATACAAAATACTAGAAATTGGTCAATTTTATATGAAGCCACGCTTTTTCAAGTCGATAACATTGAAAAAGTTTGTTTTTGTTAATCAAGTTTCAGTAACATGATGGTTTGAAATATATAATTCATTTCTATGAAGTATATTTTTATATTTCTGTAGAATATTGTATCTTTTGCGTTGTGCTGTATTAAACTTCTAGGAACCGTAATAGAAATCAATAATATGCAATATAAATATTTTGTTTTTGTTGCATTGCAAATAAAACTATTGGAATATGTTATATATTTGAAATATTTATTAGGCTTTTTTGTTGAAAGTAAATATTTTTTTTTACAAATTCTTGACTAATACAATTTTTTTTTAAATTTTATTTTTTAGCTAATTGTAACTATTTTTTAATAAAATGTAATTTAGCAACTTGAAACTCAATAATAACAAATTATAATTATTTTTTTATTAATTTCCCGTTTTCTAAACAACAAAATGAATTTAATAGGCAAGTAAATAGTTTACTAGTATAAATGTTTATTAAATATACTAGATAAACAAATTAATCGAGTTAATTACTGAGGTAATTATTATGTATTATTATCATCATCAGTTCCCGTGATTCCTAGATGGAATATAGGGGTTATATGCTCGAGAAGCTGAACATATAGTTTCTTAACAATTTTTTATTTGCATTGTCAATGGTGCGGATAATTAATTCATAACCAAGCAAGGGACCTACAATTTATAGTGGGTTCCAAACCACTCAAACCTCCGCCAATATCAGAAACAATATTTAATTCGCGGCGCGTACCACGGACCTTCGGGGTCTACGGTTGCCGAGTCAATTGCTTAGTTAAATATGGTAGTAAATTTCACTCTAGAAGTATATAAGATCCATAATCTACAAATTTTATTTCAGTATTACATTCAGTCTGTGGAAATAAAATAAAAATACATACAAGTAGAAAACGCTTAAAATTAAAATTATTATTACGTATTTAGTTCGGTAAAATTCATGTTGACCCACACTAAACTATAGCTAAGCGTACATTCTAACCGATAGATAAATATATTTTACTGCGGGAATGCTGTATGAGAGGTATTTTCATTATTTTTATTTTGATATTTTTAATGCCCGTTTTACACGACGCAATTTTCTGTGGGATTTTCTTGCGCAACAAAATTGTACAAGAAAGTTGCGCAATAAAATTGCAAAAATATATGTATGTTTTACACGATGCAAGAAAATTGCACTGCGATTTTGGTTATTTTATTCCAAGATGCTAACTTATTAAAAAAATAACTAAACGTCAAAATATATCATAACTGTATAACATTCAAAATAAACACACGAAATATATAAAATAAATAAATAATTTTTATTGTAATTTATTTTTTTAATGTATGACACACCTCATAGGAAAATCAAATATAAATAAAAAAAATACTTGTATTGTGCCTTTCATAATAAAAGTTGATAAGACTGGAAGTTACTAAAAAGTAACTAGAAATTGCAAGGCCATGCAATTAAATTACAGCGTGTTCTAATCCGTGCAACTTGTCGCCGCGACAAAATTCCGTATGCAATATCTGTATTACACGAGCAATTTCCTTGTGCAATTTTGTTGCGCAAGAAAATCCCACAGAAAGTTGCGTCCTGTAAAACGGGCATAAGAAGACAAAATTTGGCGAAACAAACATTATTAATTTTTTTCAAAGCCACCTACTATTTATGTTTTTTTAATGCGATATTTCTCTACATACGCCGGATATACGTATATATATATATATATATATATATATATATATATATATATATATATATATATATACATATTAGGGTGTCCCTTAAGAGGGGTCAAAATTTGTTTTACATACAAACATACATACATACATAAATTAAATAATTATTGCGTTTCGGCATCTTTATTTTTTTTACATGACACCACTATGTCCAGCATCTTTTCTTTGTCAGATCCTGTGTGTAGCTTTTGTCTCTCATATTTTTTTATCCATATTGTTAGGTTTTATGAAATACTTAATACTTAATAAAAATGTTTAAGAAAATATTTGCAGCAAATTAAAATATCTGCAATGTAATATGTTTTAGACAGCTAGGTAGTAGGCGTTTTTCTTTTGTTATTTTTCATCGATAATTAATCCAAAAGTATGCAAATAATAGATTATTTACAATATTTAAGCAGAATAAAAATATTTGCTGCTTGTTAGGATACTCGTCGAATGAAGGATAAAAGGAGGGGGATGGAAGGAGAATTTTAGACGACAGCTATCGTCCTTATGCTACAAGGAATTTTAATATAAAGCTATGAATTCGTGGCATGAACAAAATATTCGTAATTATCTTTGAAATTATAATGATGCTTATAGTTACTTGATGCTTATCATATGTTGCAAATATTGCATTTTAGTCTACGAAATAATGTCCGTTTCGTTATTTTCCAATATTTTCCGTTTTTAACACCAACATCCAAAAAATTTAATTGGATCAGTCGTAACTTTATAATACATTTGGACAAAAATTAGATAAAATAATTGCTGTTTGTAATTAGTTAAAAATTCCTTACTTTTTTAAAATCTGGCTGTTTTTATTTGTTAATATTTATGTTGTTTGTAAGTCTGATGATAAGATCAAATTGATCAAAACTTCAGTCACATTTAAAAAAAATTGTAGTGATATCAAGTTATTATTTAGTTTATTTTATTTTTAACCAAAAAAATATTATATACTTAATTATATTATTTTACTTAATATAAATTATTATTTAAGTAGTGCATTATCTTATAATACTATTTTACATCAAACCGACAAGGTTTAGGAGGTAAGAATTACCGCAAAGTTTAGAGTAAAATTTATTTTTATTTTTTCTAGAAAACTATGCATCTTAGGACAAATGTGTAAATGTACGATTTTTTAAGAGCTATCCACTGATGGTTTTAGTTTTAATCTATATGATTTGTAAAGTTACCTGACATATATTTTACCCCATATTTAATTGTTGTACAATTTTTTTTTCAAATTTTGTTTCATATTAAGATACAAATTTTTCTATTTAATAAATTTATTTAAACGATGACGGTTGGTTCTGTGGTGGCCCTAGCAGATTTTTTCAAACTTTTAATACAAAAAATGTAATAGCAAGATTTTTTTAAAATAAGAATTTCTAGATATGACAACATGTGAATGCTGAAATTTATTAAATTTACATTTTTCAACGATAAGTATGGTATAGTATGTGTAGTTTTGTAGATAACATAAACTGGAACTACATAGATAGTTTATTTAAGAAAACTTCGTGCTACAATTTACATATCAAGAGAACCATGACATCCTAGTCGGTACAACTATTTTCAAAATTAGTAAATATTCATTTGAAGCGCGTAATAATTCACTAGCTTAATATTTAAAAAAAATTAGGTAAAAATTCTTAATGCAAATTCAACTCGTGCAAAAACTGATGCCGGCCGACCTTCCTTTAGTGCTTTATGGCTTTATTGCGAGAACAATTCGGTGAAAAGTTACTTTCACGCTTCGGACAGGTGAATTGGCCGTCTAGATCGTGTGATATCACACCTCTAGACTTTTTCCTTTGGGGCTACGTAAAGTCCAAAGTCTACAGGAATAAGCCGGCTACGATTGAGGAATTGGAAGCCAACAATACTCGCGTCATTCGCAAAATATTGGTCGAAATGATCGAACGTGTCATCGAAAATTGGAACTTCAGAATGGAGTATATTAGCCGCAGTTACGGCCAACATTTGAAAAAAATAATCTTTAAAAAATAAATGTAAAGAATGGTTCTTTTGTATGATAATAAAGATTACCCGATAAAAACGAATTTTTTTTATTTGTTTTTATTTTTGAAAAAAGTACCTCTAAATGAATCACCCTTTATATATATATATATATATATATATATATATATATATATATGAAATAACAAGTTTTTTAATAAAATGCCGATCTACGGTAATGAAATTATAGAATAATTTAATACTTTAATTAGTTATTATATTAAAACATCGACTGCGCTTTATTTCTGAAGTGAGTAATAAATTGTCATACCATTTTCCAAATCTCAAAAATCATGTTAACTTGTATTTTAACGGGAGCTGTGTAAATAAATACAATAATAGTTACTTTGTTCAGTGATATTACCTTGTCAGTTCAGGTTAGGTGTTAATTAGGTGTTAGGTTTATTAATTATTAACTATTGAAACTTATCTAATTCCTCAAGTTATAATCTTCGACCCGTCAAATTTTTAAAACAATTTTATTTTACAGATTAACTAGATAATATATATAGTATATGTAGTTAAAGTATCAAGTAACAAAACTATTCTGTAATTTAATTACTGAGTTATTTTATGAAATGCCGGAATTATACCAAATATATATATATATATATATATATATATATATATATATATATATATATATATATGTATGTATGTATGTATATATGTAAAATATTGAATATTAAAGAAAATGAAATATTAATTTTTGTTAAAATTAAAATGCTTTAATTAAAATTCTGCATTATTTTATTAATGTTTTGTTTCATAAATTATCAGGAAAATAAATGCAACTAACAAATGAACAAACGTAACTTAAAAAAAGTGTTAAGTAACAAAAAATATTATTAATTATTAACCAACGTAGGCCAGATTTTATTTAATTTAGAACTTTTAAATAATATAGAAATTTAATTTAAAGTACTTTGAAAGGCTTTTTTAGAATGTAAATTTTAATTATTGTTTTCAAATTAATTTTAATCTATATTACTTAAATTTCGTATTTGTTGTATAATAATAATTTAATAATACTATTATTACCACATTAAATTAAAAAAAAAGAATGAAATAGATATGAACAAGTATTAACATCAGATTGAAATATTAAGTCGCAAAATGTATTTTGAATAAAATTTGGTCTGAAAAATGATAGCGAAAGAATTCGAAACTAAGCGAATAATTTATTGATGTCGGCTTCGGCATCGCCCTGGGGCAGTTCTATTATTTCAAATTTTCGTGTAAAGACGTTGAAAACCTAGAGGCATATGTCAATGAAGCACACGGAAAGTGGTCGTTTATTTCAAGGTCATCTAGCGCAAACCTCTTGAGATTTTACACACACATTACAAATCGCGCTCAACTTATTTATAATGCACAATTTGTCGATAGATGGCTGAAGTTGACGCTGCGCTGCGATTACGCGATATCCCAAAATTTTTGGTAACGTTGAAAAGTATTTACTTTATCAATAAAGGTTTAAAGGTAATATGAAAAATATTACTGTAACGATGTCTATTTTACTCATATATATATATATATATATATATATATATATATATATATATATATATATATATATATATATATATATACAGTGTGTCCCAGGATTGATGTTACAAGAGGTGTAATGGACTAAAATTTTTTGCGTGAAACGAATTTTAAGAATTTTTTCGTTTTTTGAAAAACAAAATGGCCGTGACGGTGAAGCAAGAATTATTTTCTTTTCAGGTAAAGTACCCTTTTTGTTTAGGATACGACAAAATTTTATTAAGAAAAGTTGTTTATAATGACAAATCATGGCCGTATACCAAACTTCAGGACGATCTACCTACTTTCATTAAACTGTCTGTTTTAGATTGAACAAAATAAATTGTAGGTATCTATTAATTTATTAAAATTTTTATTTGTAGACCATTGAACGAAACAAATAGTATTTACAACAAATTTAACTTACGAAACTTAATAATATCATTGATGTGCAATAAATTTATTAAAAATTACTCAGCGTTATCTGCGAATTCGGAATTTACACCAAACGGCGTGAAATAAAGAAAATAACAATGGGAGGCCATGAAAAAACAATCGTTGAGTATAATCTCAAGTACTGTCAGATTGCAATTTGTAGTAACTGCCTTTAGTTCAAAGTATAATTACTGCTAGATTATGTTATCGTTACAACAGAGAATTTACGTTGTTCAGTGTTACGGGCTTGGACAAACTGCCCTAAGAGTAGTGGTGCAGCGGTTTAACGAGAAATTTCCCAACACCAATCTTACACGTATGACTGCCATGCGAATAGTTAAAAAATTTCTTGCAACTGGCAGCGTTGGTAACGTTAAGAAAGAAAGAAAGAAATATGACGAAAATGATACCGCAACTGTTCTTGCCCTTGATTCGGTGGATGAACATCCCAGACTATCATTAAGGGAACGTTCGCGTAATCTCGATATTAGTAAATCAGAACTGCAAAAAAATTATAAGTCGACCAATGTAAAGGCATTCAAACCAAAATTTGTGCACACTCTCGAAGAAGGTGATGAAGGCCGTAGATTATTATTTTGTCTTACCATCGGGGAGCAATGTCTTCAAGAACCAAATTTTTATAAAAACATTGTATTCTCAGACAAAGCAACTTTTACTACCAATGGCGTTGTTTCCTCTCAAAATTGTCGCTACTGGTCTACAGAAAATCCAAACTTTCGGATCAACTGTAGAAGACAGTATTACCAAAAAGTGAATGTGTGGTGTGCTGTTTTATATCGTTTTGGCATAATTGGACTTTTCTTCATAGAGGGACGGTTAAATCAAAATGTTTATCTACAGCTACTTGAAAAGTTCAGGGAAGACTACTTAGATGACTTGCCGCTAACAGAAAGACAAGCAATGTATTTCCAGCAAGACGGATGCCCTGCACATTCGACAGCACGCGTAGCTGAGTGGCTAAATTCTGTGTTCTCAGAAAAGTGGATAGCTAGAAATGGTTCAATTGAGTGGCCTCCAAGGTCGCCCGACCTCACCATATTAGATTTCTTTTTATGGGGTCGCCTCAAACAACTGGTTTACTCTCAACCAATACCCAACAGTAGAGAAATCCTAAAAGAAAGGATAAGAAACGCAGTAACACAAATACACATAGAGGAAATTCGGAACAGTTTCATAGGATTCAGACGTCGCATAGAAAGATGTGCAGAAAATGATGGAGGTTGCTTTGAATAGATAATTTATTGCAGTACAATCTTGTGTTACGTTTTGTAAGTTAAATTTGTTGTAAATACTATTTGTTTCGTTCAATGGTCTACAAATAAAAATTTTAATAAATTAATAGATACCTACAATTTATTTTGTTCAATCTAAAACAGACAGTTTAATGAAAGTAGGTAGATCGTCCTGAAGTTTGGTATACGACTATGATTTGTCATTATAAACAACTTTTCTTAATAAAATTTTGTCGTATCCTAAACAAAAAGGGTACTTTACCTGAAAAGAAAATAGTTCTTGCTTCACCGTCACGGCCATTTTGTTTTTCAAAAAACGAAAAAATTCTTAAAATTCGTTTCACGCCAAGCAGGGCTTAATTCCAGAATCTTGAAATGAAATTCAAAAAATTTTAGTCCATTACACCTCTTGTAACATCAATCCTGGGACACACTGTATATAATATATATATATATATATATATATATATATATATATATATATATATATATATATATATATGAGTGATTTTGAAGACAAACGTTAGCGTAAACGTTCGATGAGTAAATGGAGAGGTATGATTGATAGTGTTTTACGTGAGCGAATGTTTCCAAGTGGTAGAAATAGAAGAGCATGTATAAGAAATATCATAAATGTGGTTGAAGTAAAAGTTACATATCTAAATAAGAATGTTTCGAGAAAACTAATTTCGGCATAGTGGAAAGAGTTTGTGCCACACCCTCTTGTGTGTATTATGTGATTGTGTATGTATGTATTTATTTATAAATATTATTAAAAGTTTGTATATCGCTACAAAATCTCATTCTGAATAAGTTTTTCTAATAACCGATATTTTGAAAATAAACTGAATTTGTGCAACATTTTTTTCTATTAAATTAAATGTAGCTGTATATCAAGTTACATGACAATTTTTGACTCTTGCTAATTTAGTCTTTTTACAAGCACAAACAGTTGCTTAAAAAATAATTAATATTTTTTTTTCATGTGTTGCGAACACTTTTTGGTCACACTATGTATGTTGGAATTAAGTTTTTTAATAAATATTATAAAAGTTACATTTTTTTAAAATAAATAATTAATAAAAGTGTTATTTTTTAATGTTTTATATGGTTAATAATTAATATATTTAAATTAAAGGTTACATACTTAAAATACTATCAGAATAGGTAGTTGCATAAAAATGCAAAAAAAAAAAATGATATCACAATTGAATACTTTAATAAATATCTGTCAACAAAATCGTAAGTAATAAGTATTGATTTAGGAGTTACAATAGTATTTATATTGATAACTGTTTATATAATTGTAAATTACGGTGTCAAATAACAATAATTCAATGTGGCAATCGCATATTAGACATCGTAGAATGTTTCCTGCAAGTTCTGGCTCCAGTTCTGGTATTTGTAATACGGTTCCATTAAAAATGGAACCATATTTGAAGATTCACTCAGTTTATATGAATTTTCTGTATGCTTGGAATATATTTTACCAACAATTTTCCAATGTTAAAATGATCAAAATGATTTGTTCCATTTGCAAGCCGAAATTAACTTGTTGTTTAACATGCGGAAAAACAGCTTGGCGATATTCGAAATTTGGCGATGGAAAAGGTAGCTAGCAACATGATGTTTCCGTGCAGGTATTCGTGTATGGGATGCAGCTTTTCTTTAATTTACACGGAACCATACAGTTGCCATTATTCTTATTTTTCTTCATGCCGCGCTGGTAAGCATCATTGCAATAACGTAATTCCTCATTTAACGACGAACACAATTTATTTATACAAGGTGAAAAAGTAGATTTTATAATAAGAGAAAATATGCATTCAGAGGGAGAATGAAACGTTCAGTCATCATTTTATGTTGATTATTTCAAACAAAAATTTCACTGTTATACAGAATTTTTTTGGTAAAGTCTTGTTACTTGGTTCGAGGAAACAGGCTAAAAATTTTACGTATCGATTCAAATTAAAGGGTATTAGATGTTTAGTTTGCAGTGCAGTACCTTGGTCAAGTCACGAAGAAGTAAAAAAAGCAATACTAAATTTGGATTGTTTGGTATTTTATGAAAATTACGCGCAGTTATTCACTGATGATGGAATTTTAAAGATAACCGGAACTATTGCAATAACATGATCAAATGTACCTGGAACACAAATAATATAAATATAAAAATATATAGCTTTAACCGTTTGAGTGCCACGAATTTTTGCTGTTTCCCCATTCTAAAGTGCCAAAGAGCGCTTTTGCGCTTGTCGTATACTAGGTGATTCTTTTAACCTGGAATTTGAAATATCTCGAAAAATACGCGTCGTACGGAAAACTTTTCTGAATTAAAAAATTATTATTTCCGAGGGGGACAGCCGCTGAAGATAAAATTGGACCTCTCCAATTGTATTCACTCCAATTGTATCCACTCCAATTTGATCCAGAAAAGTTTTTCTTACGACGCGTGTTTCAAATTCCAGATTAAAAGAATCACCCAGTAGAATAAGAATATTCGACATTATTTAGTTAATTATATTATTATAGTAATCGTTGTCTATAAGAAAAAAAAGGTTTACACCTAAAAGTGTAATATTGCTCTAATTTTATTTTTACTTAAAACAAAACGGTAGCCGTAAAGTTGGACATCGACAGAAACCGAGCTTGCTAAAGCGCTGCGCTGCCACTTTCCGAGCGTTAGGGTACGTTTATGTTGGAGCTGCGATAAACGATAAGAGCGACGATACTAGCGACGGAGCACATAATTGTACACCGTCCTCATAAATCCAGTGTGCAATTTCGTTATTCAAATTTGGGATTTGAAGGGCGGTGTGCAATATTATGTGCGCCGTCGCTAGTATCGTCGCTTTTATCGTTTATCGCAGCTCCAACATAAACGTATCCTAACAAAAATCGGGCAAAATCGCTTCTTGGCACTCAAATGGTTAAGGAATATTCAAGAGCAAGCTATTTTAAAATATTGAACTAATGGAGGAAATTTTGTTGAATTTCATTAATTATGTGACATAGTTTTTGTTTGTTTTTGTAACTATAATATAATGAGTATTATTTCTAAGACTAATATATCAATGTTTGGAGATTTTATAAAATATATAAAAAGGTAGCTCAAAGAAAATTCATTTTGGATGTTCAATAAATATAGTAGGAAGTCAAGTTGTGTTCAGATATGACGTATGATTCAATTTCTGATACATATATATAAAAATGCTATTGAATATTAATTAATGTATAATATATATTATTTTATTTTTACCTTTTTGACAGCAAAGAAATTTAAGCATTTCGTTCAGTAGAATTTCTCAAATTTGGTGCTAAACTCTAGATAAATAGATAAACGATAGACAAATAGATTTTACTTGAAGACTGCTATATGGTGATGAAATAATTTATCTGACATTTTGGGAAAAAATCATTATTCATTTTTTTCAAAGGTACCTATTATGAGTGTTCTATATTTATATTTTTGACTACTGTAATATACTTTCCATAAACTTATGACAGAATATCGATTATCTTAACTCTGATTACCGAAATATTCAATTATATGAACGATTTATTATTATTATTATAAATGTGGATTAAAAGATTATTTTATAATTGAAATATTTATAAGATAAAATACTTATGTATTTTTAAAAGCAAAAACAAATCTGTAGTTTTTAAAATCAATTTCCACGTCAGGGGCGGATCTAGAAAACTGTCAAGGGGGAGGCCATTTTGCCTTTTTTTTAGGATAAAGGTAAATAATTATTAAGAAGTTTTAAGCCTACAAAAAAATTATTATCCCACCTTATATGCATAGCTGTATGCAATGTGGGTTAATAATAATTGTTGTGTGGAATATGTATTTGTATGTATTTTGTATTATGTTCTTAGGCCCAAAGGGGGGGCCATGCCCCCCCCCCGTAGATCCGCCAGTGTCCCACGTCTTTTGTTCATAAAAAAATAATTTTAATTTTTGCTTTCAAATAAGTTTTTACTTCTACCTCTTATCAAAAATAAATAGTATTTCTATTTTCTTATATTTTCTTACATGTAATATCATAAAATTCAAATAAAATGAATAAAATTGTTTAATAAGTAATTTTAAATAAACATCAAAAGTAATTTTTACAAAAATCACTTTTAAAAGTGAGGTGAGTATACGAAGTACCCCATTGATGTTCCATCATTTTTTAACTAGAAATTCTAACAGTAAATAATTCGAATATGTTTTAGTGTAGATTTTGAGGTTGTTAACTTTTCTTTTTTATATAGAAAATTTATTTGAATCAAAGTATTCTAGATATTTGAATGTAAAAAGATACCTAGATGTAAATATAAATATAGAGTTGAAAAAAAAAGAAGAAGATAGCAGTCAGTATAAATACTGGATGTCATATAAAATATGTCGGCTACGAAAATTTCCTCAATATAATTTCGATGTGGTGTTTTTCGTGAAATAAATAAAAATAACGGTAAAGTTATTATTTATTAAAACACACTTGGTTAGTTTCACAAAAATATTGAATCACTCAACGATCGTTTCAACCTTTCGGCCACCATCAGGAGATAGAAAAAAATCTTACAATTATTCTAGTATAAATACTTTTACAAAATGCGGAGGGGAGGATGTTATGCAGGTAAAACAAAGTTTACAAGGGGTGAGTCAGATAAATCTGTATATTTGCGTTAACAATGTTTTTCTGCAATGCAAATGCTTTGTTAATAGCTAACGATTCCAACAAATTAAGTTTATTACTTTTCTCTTGAATCGATACAATTTTATAATCGAAATAATTGAAACAATCGTTTAGTGATTAAATATTTTTGTTGAAATAGTGCCAGTCGCGTACGTGCCAGTTGCGTACAATCATTATTTAGTGCCATTTGCGTACAAATGAGGGTCGGGTCAAACCCAGGTAGTGAAGCTAGTTAGGCCGAGTGCCAGATGAGTACAGCGGTTTGGGAAAGGTCGAGTTGTGCTTATGGTCAAAATATATAAATAGTGCCGAAATTAGTTTTCTTCAAACATTTCTATCCAGACAAACAACTCTAGCTTCATCCACATGCATGGTACTTCTCATACATGCTTTTCTATTTCTACTACTTGGAAACATTCGCACACTCAAAACACTCTCAATTCACGCAAACGTTACTTTCAAAAAATTATTTCCATATATTCTCTTAGCCCAACGTTCATTAAAAATTCGCTCAAATGAATATATTTTCATAAAAAAATGTTAATAGTTTGATAATTTTTAATGAAAACAAATTTTTAATCGCACTGTATATTTTCTATAATAAATTAATTTTTGTATTTATTATTTATAAAAAAGGTCTATTAAAAATTAATTCAAAGTTCAAATTTGAGTTTTAGATGTGTATAAATAAAAACAATCTATTTAAAATTAACGTATATTGTACATATTAATTTAATATTTTGCATAAACAAATATTGATTTTTACCAAAGTCAACATATTTTTAATAAAATGAAATTTTTGGTCTAAATTATATGGAAATTTTTTATGAGTAATTTAAATATTAAATTCAATTATTAGATTTTAAATTTTGATCAGTAATACAATGCTACAATTAATTTTAATTTTATATATTAAAAAAAAAATAAGTTATCTGAAATTTAGTTTCAAATATAATAAATATTTTAATTAGTAATTTTGAAAGTCAAACCACTAACGTTATAAAAACAAGAATGTTTTCTAATTTTTTTTTCAATAGGCTTATAAGAGAAATATATCATTCTTTCAACATAACATTAATATGTGTTAAGATTTCCGATATAATATCAAATATTAAAAAATCAATGCTTTTAAAAGTCGCATTATTTTCAAAGATTTACAATATAACATCATAAGAAATATTAAATAGGACATAAAATATATTTTTTTTAAGAAATATTCTTTTCTTCTTTTTCGATCAGTGGCGTAGCTGTAATTTAATGGCTTTGGAGTAATACAGTGTGTTTTAAAAAATGAACATCTGCAAATATATTATTAAAAACAAAAGACAAATATTGTCCTGATGTTAAAGGCAAAGACACTGAAATATAGTAATAACTGGAATGTGCACTGCACTGCCTATGTGTTCTAGTAGCGCCAATGCGAGCCGAGAGAGATAGCAGATACGGGGATCTCTATCACTGTCTTACACTTCTGCACATTTGAAATTCAAATGCGATTTCTTGCGGTAAAAATGCGACAATCTTATGTTGTTGTTTACAATTAATCGGAAAAAATTTAAGCGAACCATTATTATTAACTATTGCTCAATACATAGAATATATTGTACAGTTTCAAAGAACTTGGAAATAAAAATAATCTTTTACAACAATTACTTAAATATTATTTACATTTTACAATGCAATACTAGTTTATATATAAATATATATATATATATATATATATATATATATATATATATATTAGGCTGTCCGTTATTTTAGCAAAGTCGGCAATCTGATGTTGGCACCCTCTAAAACAGTAATTCCCAAAGTGGTCTATATCGACCCCCAGGGGTCGACGACGACTTGCAAGGGGTCCATGTCAGCGGAAAAAAAATTGGGAGTCCATGAAACGAAAATGGGGGTCAAAGATAGTGGATAAATTTTTGCATGCCATAAATGGAATAATCCACATACACAGATAGTACCTATTTACTTACATAATACTACATTATAATATAAGGACATATAAGTATCTACATAAATTATAAAAGTATATCTATTAAGTAAAAAAATTTAAAACATAAATGTTCATAAAACATGATATAGAATTATATTAAAATTTAAATTATTTGATATTTTTTTTGATATATGAAACTGTTTAAAAATTATTATAAACTAGCAGTTGCCTGCAGCTCCGCCCACGTACGTTTTTATTTTTTCTGCGTGTAAGTTTTTATTTTGTAAAAAAAAGTATTTTTCCGCGGTAAATTGTAGCATGTAGCGCCTACATTCCTTTATTTTTTGCATAGTTATTTTACGTATCAGATACTAAATTTTAATTTGGTTTTTTTTAATTTGAATTTAATTAATAAATGTATAAAACTTACTATGTGTTTTTTAAAGTTTTTCACACCACACTTCACTACAGTTAGAAATCTTCCAAAGTGAGTAGCACTATACCAGCTGTCAAAAATACATTTAAAGTTTATGAATTTGCAAAAAATCAATATCGGGTAAGAAGGGGGTCTACCCAAAACCGAAAAACATGGCAAGTGGTCCACGAGGCAAGAAAGTTTGGGAACCTCTGCTCTAAAACTACTCAAAATAAATTTAAAAAATTTGAGCCGACATCGCAGGTCGGTCAAATGAATTTAAAACGTGCCACCAGAGGGCTCAATATTTGCAAGTAGTTTAAATGGGAAAATTGTTTTTTCCGATACTGTTATGAATAACTTTTTATGATTTAGATCTAAAAATATTTCAAGGTAATTGCCAGAAATCTTATGAAATAAGCTTTCGGGCAGACTACAATTCAAGTGATTTGGATAAAAATCAACGGCGTATCGTCAATTTGAATATTAAGAAGTTTGAAGCAAAAAAACGAAATAGATGTTAATATTTTTTGTTTTTTATTTTTAATTTACTGAAATTTTAGTTACATTAGCTAATTAATTATTATTGTCATTTATCTATTTCACTTATCCTTCATGGAATATGGATAATGAATTTTTTTTAACAACTTGCAATTAAAAATAAAACAAATTTAATTATAGGCAAGTTGCAGCACACTGAGGTAATGTGGGTTGTGTATAATTTACGGGTTTATATGCACATGAATAAAGTAAGAATTTATATATCTAATAACAATAAATTACTTATAATATAATAAAAAATCTTTTAGAACTCATTATATTAAAAATAAAACTACTATAGGTTGTAGTTTTGTATTAATATTTATTAATAATCGACCGTACTCAACATAGTTCTTCATCAGGAAAATTAGACACAAATAACATTTTACAGTAAATAAATTAAAACATAGAAACAAGTTACTAGACGTAATAAAGTACTAAGATCATAAAATTTTTATTTAATGGAAGTCAAATTTTATTTAAAGAAAACGTTTTTTTTTTTACATCATATTTCTTCTTTGTTAAATAATTTAAAAACTGTATAGTGTATTAACAAAACTAAATTATCTGCGAAGTGTGCAATTTCGCTACGATTTTACTGCACAAATAAAACTGAGCAGATATGATCCACTTTATAGTTTTTAAGTTTTGATAATTTGACTTTAATTAAAAATATTAATCTATATTAGAAATTAAGTATTTTTTAAATTTTAATTAATATTTAGCTAAATATAAAAATTGGAATTTTTTATATTTAGATAAAAATTAATAATTAATTAATTTTGGAAAACATCAAAATGTTTTTATTTAGTTAAATAAATAATTTTAATTAATCTCAAAATAAAGTAATCATTATTTATCATATTCATCCAAAAACATATACTACGTTTTACATTTTAATTTAATTTTGCATTTAATTTTAGCTTTGATGTTCGTGACATTACTTGGCGAATCTATAATTTATATTTTATTATTAATTAAAATATATATCTATTTGCTATAACTACTAATAAATAAATGTGGCATTATTTTGTTCAAATTCAAGCTTTATATTAAATATTACTAGATATAAATTTTATTAGAAAAATTAATTGATTTTTTCAAACTAGACATGAGATTCTGATTTGTTTTTTCATTATATTTAATAAATTGGTTTATTCATATTATAATTTTAAAAGAAACATACACACTTACCTTAAAATATTAATTTAAAAAACAACATTAAAGTATGAATAGAACATAGGGATCTCGAGAACTATAAAAGATACGACTTTGGTTAAATTAGACAAAATTTTATCCATTACTCGAATTTTTTTTAAGGGAATATATAAATCACTATATGAATTTAAATTTTCCGAAATTTAATTTTTCTCAAAAATCTTTTATTTTCAACTGTAGAAATTTTAAACAACTTATATTCTAGTGGTGTACATTAAAAAATACTTACCATTTTTAAATTACAAGTACTAAGACTTAATTTTCTTATGATTTTTATTTAATTTCATTTTTAATTTCAATGATGTAAATACATTTCACATTATTTAATTCATTTTAAATACCAAAACAATTGTATATTTATATATATATATATATATTGTATATTGTAAATACAAATATTTTTACATGAAAATTTTACAAACTTCCCAAATTTACAAACACTATTAGATTTGATATTAGACAAAAGTAATTTTAACATCTTGTGGATAGGAAAAGAATATGAATAAGAAACTGTTTGAGGTAACTACGACGAAAAGAAAAGAAAAGCTGAGTGTATTGCGGATAATTTACGAGTACTATCATCAGAATCTAAACTTGGTTGGCTTAATTCTTTTTTCTTCTTTCGAATTTCCATTTGAATTTGTCGCTGATCTTCGCTTTTCAAAGCATGAACTTCTTTTAACGCCTTTTGCCACAGTTCTTTAAAAAATGTTTTTGCTTTGTAATGCTGACGGCATTTTTCTTCCAAATGTCTAATTTCTTGTAGCAGACAAGTTGTTTGTTCTTTAGTTAGAGTTGATTTCCTTATCTTATCAATTTCCTTTATTTTTTCTTCTACTTTTAATTTTAATGCGTCTTTTTCGTCTGATACTTGCTTCAATACTTCCAGCAATTCGTCTTTTTCTTTTTCGATTTTTGCTACAGTTTTGTTCATTTCTTCTGCTAGAATTTGCGTGACTCTCATTTCAATTGCTTCGGGACTTTCATGACTAATTAACAATTTCTCTTGTAATATTTGTTCTTTGGCTTTTAATTCATTTGCTGCATGTTCTAATTCATGTGCAAATATTTTACATTTTTCCATTCCTTCTTGTAGTTTCAATTCTAAGTCGGATCTTTTAACATTCCATTCGTTTTGAAGTACTTCTAATTTTTCCTTTTGCTTTTGTTGTAACTTTAAGTCGAATATTTCGTTTTCTTTCTCTTTCCAATCGTCTAAATCTTCAGCAGTTTTTTGCGCCAACCATTCGTCAATTATTACAGGCTCCAAAATAGAAATATTATCATTTTCTTTCAATTTGAAATCAGTTAAATTTGTACCAAGTTCATCGATCTTTAAATTCACTTGAATATCACATAGCCACTCGTCATCTGTTTCGAACTTTTGTAGAACAGCACAATAAGTACATTCTTCTGCATTTTCAGTTAGTAACATTTTAGTATAAAGATGAAAATCATCAGTTATGTGTTCATCTTGCATATTTCTTATTGATATTTTAGGAGGATACATTGCGATAAGTGACTTTACATTTTCAGATGTTGAAAGATAATGTATGATACATTTAACATCTTCCAAAATAAGTATTTCTTCCGGGTCTATTTGTTTTACATCACATTTAATAACCAGAACATTACTAGCTTTTGGATGTAAAAATTTAAGTAGGAATCCAGAATTCTGTATTTGATTTCCCCATGTTATTGATCTAAATGTACTAGTTAAAGAATATATTCGAAAATCTGACAGTGAATTATAAATAGAATTTGTTCTTGATACAGCTTTTGTTACATTTTTATTTTCACTTTGAAGAAATTTTTGTCCAGATTTAATAATTTTGTGAATTCGTGGAGTTGTTTGAACAACTGCATCTTCGCTTGGAAGTGCAGGACGATTTGATCTTGCAATTTTTTTCTTTTTTTTTTCTGGTAATTTTTGTTCTATCATTTGAAGACTATCACCAATATAATTGTAGTAAGACTAGTAACAGTGTCTGAAACTGATTGTATTACAGAAAATTTTTTAAGCATAACACTTATCGTTACATGAGGTTCTCGATCATTTGATCCAAGTGGTATGAAACCATTTAAATCATTTTCAACTCTGCTAAATTTACACGATTGGTCATACAGCAATGGATTATTAAGATCTTGTTTTTTTATATTTGAAAAAAAAAAATTTAAACATATGTTAGAAGAACCAATAATTTCTGCTCCATGGAATAAATTAAGAGGAATTTCTTGAAATTTTTCAAGAAACAATTGAAGAATATCTAAAGTAGATTGAATTTTAAAATGGATTTTATCATTCAACGTAATTGGTACGTGCAGATTATTGAAGAAGTGTTTGGTGTTTATTGTCGTTCCTAAAATATTGATGGCCAAAAAGTATTTGTCATTATTTGGTTTAAATACTATATCTCTTGGAAGCAATAAATCAAGGTTATATGTTGTCCCAATTAGAAAAGATAAACTATATTTTTCCATATGTGGCGAATTTTCTCCAATTTGGATTACACCTTCATTCAAATAAGAAATTGGTATCACCATTGCGTTATTTTGATCTTTACAAGAAAATTGAGTTATCGCACTCGATGACGGATTTGATACTTGCTATAAAAAACATTTAAATAAAATAAAAAAGCTTTAGGGTTTTTAGTTCTGCATTATTTAATTTAAATTTGTTTTATTTTAATATAATGGGTTCTAAAAGATTTTTACTATGTTAATAATTTAACAATATAAGTATAATGTTTCTATTTAAAAAAAATTCTTTTTGTATTAATTTTTAATTGGAGAGACAATTTAAAATTCATGATAATATTATTTATTTTTTTTAAAAAACAATGTTTTAAAAGTTATGTGCATAAAAGGATATCAATTATAACAACATTGAACATGTACATTTATAATAACTACAAAATAATTTATACTATTAAAATTAATATAAATTTAAAATTCTTAATTTGTAGAATTATTAAATTTGGAAATTACAACTTTTTTTTTTTATCAGAAAGACAATAATACATGAACAAACTGTATACTGGGATGTATCGAACGTATATAATACTAACCAAAATATCAGTTACTTCACCACTGATTAATTTATCTCTGATCGTCAAAGTCATTGATAGTTCGGGATGTGAAACTTTAAATTCGGTGGGTACATTGACAAGTTTGTGCCATTTGTGATCTACTTGTACGACTAATTTAGCACTAATAGCTCGAGCACTCCGTAAAGTTAATAAGAAAAAACCAATTTTAATTTGGCGATTGTCTGCATCAGTTGTAAAACATTCTACGCGAAGAGGAACATGCGAACTACGAAGTTTTCGAACCTAAAATTATGAAAATATAAATTTTATTTATAGTTAAAAATGCTTGATATGTTTAAAACCATTTGGTTTTGTTATAAACCATGACTAAACAAATAAAGCAAAACACACAAATTCTGAGTTTCTATCGTATAACAGTTTTTGTGTCCACAATTTTATAAAAATTATAACTATTTTTTTAAGTATAAAAGAGAGTATTTTAATAACAAATGCAAATTGAAAATAAAACTTATTTTTAATGCTATTGATTGATTTAAAAATAATACAAGCTTGCTATATTGTATTTTCTGTTATAAATTTAAAATAAAATGTAATTGTGAAAGAGAAAGTAACAATATGTACACAATAGGTAATAAATAGAAAAAAAAAACAATTAAATTTAACAAATCAAATGCTTTTCTTGGACAAAGACAAAGATTTGTTTCCTAACAATTTGACAAAGCACAGATGTTTTTCCGTGTTATATTTGAAGGTTTTTTTTCAATATATATATTCTTTCTACTTGGGCAAAGTCGCAGTAATACAAAGAAATCTTTTGCAATATAAGAAAAAAATTTTTAGGTACCTCTTTTTTTTTCTGTTTTCCAAACCAGTTGAGCATAGATATTAGGATTTGAGTCCGGAGCAATTGGATGCGAATCAATTTTGTGGCCATTCAGAGTGGCTTGAATCAGTAAGGAATTTTTGAGAAAATCAAACCCACGTCCTTGTTTTATATGCAGCACGATTTTTACGTATTGTCCATTTAATTCATTCATCTTATACGAAATTTTCACGTGACAAACCAGAAACAAAACCCCTTTAAAATGCCGAATGAATTGATATTTGTTTTACTTCGAAGCGAACTGAAAATATTAAATTCGAAATAAAATCATTATTGTAAATTTACCGAATCTGTCATATTTATTTAAAAAAACAAATGATGACAATTTTTTATTTTGATGACTTGATGATGGAAAATAATTAAATAGTTTAATTTAAAAATTGTTAATATTCAAAGTAAATGTTTTTTAATTATAAATTAAATAATTACTAATAAATTCCAAAAAATAATTTTATCTTAGAAATTGAATTGACATTGAAATTATTAAACTAGATCAAACTTGATTTTAGTAATAAATATTTACGGGTCATTCCATGTCAAGTCACCCAATTTTGGGGTCGAAAAAATTTTGGGTCTCCGATTTGGTTGAAACTTTGTGCATAGCTTCCTTGTGACATTTTTTTTTTGACTTTCATCTGCACTCATCTTAAGGGGGGAAATACATGTAAAAAAAATTTTTTTCGATGTTGCTAATATAATTGCTTATACATCGAAGATTTATCCAGCAAAATATCTAACCAATCAGAAATGTATTTACTGAGAAAAAGGCATTTTTCTACCTGCGCTTCGGTAGCCGCTTTGGCTAACCGGCGATTTTAAAAAGGGAGATACATGTAAAAAAAATTTTTATTAGATTTTTTTTAAAATAAATTAATTGCTTATACATCGAAGATTTATCCAGCAAAATATCTAATCGATCAGAAATATATTTACCGAGAAAAAGGCATTTTTCTACCTGCGCCTCGGTAGCCGCTTTGGCTAACGAGCGACTTTAAATGAGTTTTTCTCGAATCTGTTTTTTACAAATAGCGGGCGTGATAAGTTGAGCAATTTTCATACAAATGAGTTGAAACTTTGTGTGTTTAAAAGGAAATAGAATTTTATTCTATATGAAATTCTGATATAACAAAAATATTAACATTAAATTATTTTTAGGGGTGTCTAGAGTAAAAAAAAATCCTTAAAATTTGACCTTTTTTTTCACAATGAGTTAAAATAATAAAATATCCGTTTTTTTTGTAGTTTTCGTAATTCACATAAAACAAAATATATCAGAGAATCATGATCAGTGATTAAAAATAAAAAAAAAAAATTTTTCCGGCTCCAGGAATTTCCGCCAATCGACCGGGCAAGGCGAACGCGACATCAATTAAGATTGGTTTTGAGATCACCCAGAGGTCACAGAAAGTTAAAGAAATTCATAAGTATAGTTGATTATATGTTACATAGAATAAAAGAAACTACAGCATTGTAGCTTGTTTCATTCAGCCAAAAAATAATCCTAAAAAACCTTATTTTTTTAGGTCGTTACATGTATTTCCCCCCTTAAATAACAAAAAGTCGACTTTATTGTAATGACTGCAGACTTAAATTTTCACTCTGTTATTTTTGCATGTAACTTTTTTCGCCATGAAAAAGGTGAACAGGATTTTTACCAGTGAAAGCCCTAAGTTTCAGCTACCTTTTGGCAAATTTTCAGCCAAATCGAAAAATACGTATTTTGAGAATTGAGGAAAACGCGAAACACTGAATTTTGGCGTTTTCCAGCCTAAAATCTGATTGGGGACATAAGAATATCTGTTTTAATGACTTTTTTAACATTTTTTAAAGTCCCCTTTAAGTCAAAATATACACATTTACCTCAAATAGTGCCAAAACGCTATAAAATCGTTAAAAGTGCTATTTTTAGATTATAAGTGAATACATTTCAGAAAACGACTCTTTGGGCCAGACCACCTTAATTTTATGTCACAAGAAAGCTATGCACCAAATTTCAGCCAAATCGGAGACCAACAAATTTTTGACCGAGTGATTTGGCATGAAATGACCCTTACATAAGATTTATATTACTTTTCAAATATTTATTATCAAATTTTTTTATATTTTTTAAGTGTCTATAAGAAAATCATTTGGACAGAATTAATAATAATTTTATTTTATTTTTAATTCTAAGAATAAATTTATTCTATTGCTAACTATTTTACATTTTACTTAGAGTGGAAAATACCGGCTCTAAATTTCGCAAATATTTTAAAATATGTGTTAAATAAACACAAAACTAATTTCAGAGATAAAGCTAGATTTAAAAAAAAAAAATAATTCTAGAATAAATAAAATAAATAAATGCTTGGTTGAATAAAACTATCTAATGATACTGAAAAATGTGATTTTTAATTGATTGTTACAGCATGGCTTGGTGCATTATGTCTGTGTGTATCATTTTTTTTCTGCTCCAATCGTAATTGCTGTTTGTCGAAGAAAATCTACAAGATTAGCAGCCATTTTTGGCGGTTTAATAATGGCTTTAGCGTGCTTTTTTACAACTTTCGCCGTACAATTTCATCAGGTAAGAGATTTTTATTAAAATAATAAATACAACGATAATCTCTTTCTATCGTTTTAAAAATAAATTATGCTTTTAGAATCTAATTCATATTTTTATGTGTTCATCAATATTTTACTGATTGTGTGAGTAAATTGCTCAGAATGATTGTATTTTATTTCACTTATATTCTTTTGTTTATCTTGTTTTCTTATCATTTTTTTTGCATCTGTTTCAGAAATTTTATCATAACTGTAGTTTATTTTTATAGAATTTTTGATGTTTATTTCAAATTGTATTTATTTTTATTTTATGATATAGAATTGCCGCTAAAACATATTTTATTGTTTTATTTATTTTATTTATTCTTACAATTTTAGTAATTTTTTTTTTAAATAAAATGTTTAATTTTTTACTTATTATATTTAGTCATTTAATTTCTTTATAATAACTCTAAATATCATGTATTAATATTGGTGTACACAGAGTTTTTTACTTTCTAAAAAAAAACTCATTTTTGAAGTTTAGTCTGTATTAAAATATTTAATATTTATTGTTATTTCTATTCCGAATTAATCATAAGTTTAGCATTTATATTAATAACAAATAATAATATAGTCAGATCTTTTAAAGATACTGGGAGAATCTTTGTAAAATATATGAATCAAGATTTTTACATTTTATCGTTTGCAATCATAATTAAAAATATATAAGTAAATATTTAACATATAACACATTTTACGATAAATTGATTAAATTTATTTCAAATATCATATTAAAAATTTAAAGTAAAGTCATCTGCTCTAATAAATAAGTAACTTAAGAAATGAATATGTTTATTGATCTTAAGGGGAGGTTCTCATCTAAATGACTAAAAAGTACGCAAAGTTTGGAAATTTTTTATTCGCAAATGAAAAAACGTAGAAGGAAATGGTTTGGGGATTCGAAAAAATGTTATTTGGTCTTTATTTTCAAAAATTGTCGTTTTATAAAAAACAAAATGGAGCCTGTGATTCACAGATCGTTTAACTTAAAGTTGACTACAAATATTTTTTTTAACATATACCTACATAAAAATAATTAAACTGCACAATAATGAAGTACTAATTTGTGTTATTATCTGAAAATAATTTTACTATACAATAACAAATTAATTTTTAAAAATGTTTCACGGCTCTATTTTGAAACAACTGCTAATTATGTTTACTACTCTCATTACCAATATATAAAATTGTTACACAATTATAGTGTATTCTGCAAATTTGTATCAAATTTATATTCAATAACAAACAAACCAATATCAATGTCGAATGACAGGCGCTGGACACCAACGTGTTTTTCTCCGAATGGACACAACGAAGATCGGGGCGGCAGAAACCTATCACTTCACTTGGATTAATTCAAAAAAAAATTGTCCTTTGTGAGCATATTATCAATAAAAATTTCTTGATTTTTGTTACTTGCCTTTTCGGAGAAGAAGTACAAAATAATTCTGGGTGACCCTGGTGACCCAAAACTTTACATCATGTAGAAATAAATTTCAAATCGCAATTATTTAATATTTTAAACAAACTTGCTGTTATTTCAACTAATAAGCGATTTTATTTATAAATCAACTTTTATGTGACAAATATAGAAATATGAATTAAAAGTATTGCTAACAAATGGCGTTACTGATATTAAATCTAAAAATTATAATAAAAAATATCAAAAATAATTCTTAGTAAAAAATAAATAAATTTTAAAGTATATCAAATGTTAAAATGTCAAAATTTGTGAAACTTTGAAATATATCTCAAATAATAGTGCTTTTACAAAGATGTATTAATTCGAATTGCAAGGCAAACAAATAAAATAATACTTGTAGGTATAATATATTTATTTATATATCAAATATAAAGTTTATTAGGATACACGTCAAAAAAATTAAATAGAAATTAAACAATATAAAAATTAACAAATTTATGTCTTCGAATATGTTTTATTAACGATTCATTTCGAGTAAATGTTTTCTTACAAGTTGTACACTGAAATGGTTATTCGGCTATATGTTTCCGAATATGTCTTTTTAAACTATTTGTTCGACTAAATGATTTCTTACAAGTTTGACAGTGAAATGGTTTTTCCCCTGAATGTGTCCGAATATGTCTAGTTAAATCTCCTTTTCTAGCAAATGTTTTCTTACAAGTTTGACATTGAAATGGTTTTTCGCCTGAATGAGTAAGAAGATGTGTTGTTAAATTAATTTTTTGAGCAAATGATTTCTTACAAGTTTGACAGTGAAATGGTTTTTCGCCTGAATGTGTCTGAAGATGTGTTGTTAAATTAATTTTTTGAGCAAACGTTTTCTTACAAGTTTGACAGTGAAATGGTTTTTCGCCTGAATGTGTCTGAAAATGTCTTTTTAAATTTGTTTTATCAGCAAATGTTTTCTTACAAGTTTGACAGTGAAATGGTTTTTCGCCTGAATGTGTCCGAAGATGTCTTGTGAAATGAATTTTTTGAGCAAATGATTTCTTACAAGTTTGACAGTGAAATGGTTTTTCGCCTGTATGTGTCCGAATATGTCTTTTTAAATTAAATTTATTAGTATATTTTTTATTACATATTTTACATGGATAAGGTTTTTCACCTGTATGTGAACGGATATGTATTGTTAATTTAGAAAGTTTATAAAAACCTTTACCACATAGTTTACACTCGTGACGTTTTTTATCTTTACAAATTTGTCTTGTTAATTTTGATTGATTTTGATGAGTTTTCTTACCCGTTTTGGTTTTATGCGGCGCTTTAATTGCGCGTGTTCGAAAATTCACTTTTACATTTGTACTGTCTTTCAATGTTCTATTAACAGCAATATCTTCTAAGTTGTTAACATCGTTTTTCACATGTTTGTCGGTTCTGGAATTTTCTAAATAAATCGCATCGTTTGTTTCATTGGCTTGTTTTTCGATTATATTATTTTGGAAATCGCTAAGGAATTTGTTCGTATTGTCGCAAAAACGTTTTAATATAACATCATATTTCACTTGAAATTTATTTGCCAAACTGTAATCAATAGAATGAAACCCGTAAAATTCATTTTGCTCTATAGTTGTAGGTAAATCTGTAAGACAACTTTTAATCTCGTGTTTTTCTATTGTAATTTTATCTTCGTATTTTACTACGGTAGATTCGTAATCATTAATATTAGTTTCACAAAGTCGTTGTTCCTCAATCGTTTCATTTTTAAAATCAATTTTGTCTTCAATTAAACATTCTAACTCTTCTTTTACACTTGCGGTTGTTTGTATATCAACTGAGTTGTTGCAACCTTCAGTGATAATTTCCGTTTTATCACTTGGAAGAAAATGATTCGTGTCTATTTCTTCTACTTTAATTTCATCTTCAAAATTTACTTGAGAACTCAAATCAATTGAATTAATTTCACTTTGCTCTGTAATGGTGGGTAAATCTGTAAGACAACTTTCAATCTCGTGTTTTTCTATTGTAATTTCATCTTCGTATTTTACTTCGGTAGATTTGTAATCATTAATATTAGTTTCACAAAGACTTTCTTCAATCACTTCGTTTTTAAAATCAATTAAACATTCTACTTCATTTTTTACACTTGTGGTAGTTTGTATATCAATTGAATTGGTGCAACCTTCATTGATGATTTCATTTGGAAGAAACTGATTCATATCTATACCTTCCACTTTAAGTTTATCTTCAAAATTTACTTGAGTAAATCCGGAACCATCAGTATCCTCAATAATGTTTTCTTGTTCTACAGAATCCGATTTATAAACATATTCTGTATGTAAAAGATTGGATATTTTCACAGCATTTTCCGATATATTATCATAATTGATTATATTGTTCACTACAATTTTCAAATTTGTGCATTGTTTTATATTTTGTCCATTTTGTAATTGTTCTAAATATTGATTTAGAATTTCTTGTGACCGAAAGCATTTCTTTATAAATGTGTAGGCTTGATTCAATTGAGTAATACATGTTTTACATATGCCATTTGGTAAACTGCTATTTACGTTTAGCTGAAAAAACATTTAAATATAAAATAAGAGAATTAAATTTGTAATTATTGTACTTACAAGTTCTGGTGCAATTAGATTTAATTTGTCCAATAAAATTATGTTATCTGAATCGAAATTATTCAACGTTGATGCGAGATCTTTATCAGTCGTGCATAAACGACAAAGTTTTCCAAATATTAACATTTTTATGTTATTATTATATGAATTGTGTAGTTTTATATAAGTTTATATAGTTTTTACACAAATATTTTAATATAATATACTAGTAGTAAACCGGTAATCATGAGATAATAACGAGGTTAGATAATTTTGTCGCATGCAGTAAACAGAAATTGAGTCAGAACATTTCACTGCCAACTTTACAAAAATAAATTCAGTATTAATGATGTTGGTACATACACTATGCGTCTAAATTAAATTATAATATAATTCTTATTTTAAAAATGCTTCAAAAATTCAAACATTATGAAAAATATAAACTATAGGCTATAAAATAATTAGTCTTTGCTACAAGTTTTATATTCAGAGTAGAGTAAACTTAGCAATGCTATACGGAATGCAGTATGCGCAACATTAGTTGTGCAGTAAACTGTTGACAGCTGAGCATAGATTAACTATATCGCTTACGCTCTAGTTGCAAATTTAGTAACTACGAGGCAGTAGTATCCAAACTTTTTTTGTGAAACAATACAAAAATAATTATTTATATATGATTGTCGCAAAATTAATAAAATTTTTCTTAAATATATTTGTGTAATATTCCTTAATGATTCGATTAGTGGTATTTAATTATTAAAAAGATACTTAAAATAGTAGTATTTATTTATTGATGAATTTTATGTAATATTTTTTCTAGTATAAGAAAAAGAAGAATAAAGGACAGCGTATTTTGTTGAACGCACTCAAAGAATCGTCTTTGCCCAGAAAAGTAAGAAATTTTAAAAGTGACAGCTGCGCTAATGCTGCGTTTGCACACTCAGTATTTAGCTATAAATACATAAACAATCTATTTTGCTATCACAATATGGAACGAATAGTTCAAGAAGAATGACCAACTACTGAACCGATTTAAATACAATTTTGTTTAATAACAAGATTAGAAGTATATGGGTAAACCCATATATAGACAGACTACTTTGACATTTCTCGGAAAGTTGGCAACACAATATTTTTCATAAAATTATAATTTATGTGGGCACTAGGAGAAACTTTCCTGAAAATTTGATGAAAATCGAATAAATAATGTAGCCACAATAAATTTTAAAAAAGAAATGTGATTTTTTTTCGATAAGTTGGCAACACTGTATTTTGTTAAAATTGCATAATTTATTTAGGCACTAAAAGATTTTTTTATGAAAATTTGTTTAAAATCGGTTAAATAGTGGTCATAATAAATTTTCTAAAACTTTAGTAATTTTTTTCTCGGAAAGTTGGCAACACTGAATATTAATAAAATTATATAATTAATGGGAGCATTAGGGAAATCTTTTCTGAAAATTTGATCAAAATCGGATAAATAATGTAGATAATATAAAATTTTAAAAATTTTAGTAATTTTTTTCTCGGAAAGTTGGCAACACTGGATATTTGTAAAATTATGTAATTAATGAAAGCATTAGGGAAATCTTTTCTAAAAATGTGATCAAAATCTAATAAATAATGTAGCCAATATAAATTTTAGCCAATATAAATTTTTATAAACTTTAGTAATTTTTTTTTCGGAAAGTTGGCATCACAGGAAAAAAATTAAACCACATGACCATCTTGGGTACTAGACAAATTTATCCTGAAAATTTCATTAAAATCGGTTGAACCGTCTAGGAGGAGTTAAGGCCACAAAATTTTGACTTACGACTTTTGACTTATGTGGTTGTATACCCACATAAACTAAGTTCAGATTCGTCATCTAGAGGCTATATGCTAAAGGCTATAAGAATTTCTATACACAATTTTTTTTTTTTGAAAATGTTATAGACACCGTACCAAACGCTATACCACTTTTTCCTTGCAGTCAAAGTGGTAAAAAGGTCCATGTTTTGGCTACATTTAATTAATAATTATCAATAACTATTTTAAATAACAAGTCAAATTTTATTTATTAAATAAAATTAAATAAAATTTGGTTTCCTTTAATTAAAAAAAAAATCTATAAATTTTATGATCTAGTTACTTATTTATTATCTATGTTCTGTTTAGTTACAGATTAAAAACGTGTTTATTTTTGAATAAAAAGTAAAAAATCTCAGATCTAAAATAAAGTTTTCTCAGTGCACTAACAATTTTTGTAAAAATTCAAGAATAGATAAAAAAAATAAATCTTTTCGTACACTGCCCATTTCAATTTGTTTTTACTAAATTTTATAAAAATGAGCAATTAATTGTTTTACAGATAATGAGTTCAGCGAAACAACTGGGTATGAATGTGGCTCAGGTGAGCAGACCATATGCAACACTACAACGTCCTAACTATGATCAGCTAAAACATCTATTTGAAAAGTACAAATCTATGAAGATTATTTTTGTAATTTTCAATGAATGTGAACCTGACATATATAGTAAGGTAAAGCAAGTTCTCGAAATTTTTTATTAGTTACAGTAGATACATTTTTCGCTACGCTGCACAGAAAAATAATAATAAAAATTTACTAGAAAAAAATGTGTAATTTCATTTTACTAGAAATATTCTGTATTCCTAACTTAGAAATCTGTAATTTTTACCTAAATCATAATAATTAAATAAAGTAAATAAAAATGACCCCTAATAAGTATATGTAAAATTGCTTACTTTCTGCAAATTGCATCACATACTTAATGTAGAATTACGTATTGGTGATATAGGTAACTTCTTTAATTATGAAAAATTACAGCTTACATATTAATATCTGTTATAATTCATCAAAATAATGAAACTTAGTACATATTTTGTGTAATAATACTAATAAAATATTTCAAGTGTAATTCATTTATTTCAAAATACATTCTTAAAAATATATGTAATTATACAAATAAAACAAATTTTACATATTTATGGAAAATTCCTGACAGTAAATCTACTAAAGTTCTGTAAATTTACTAAAAGCACCTGTAATATTACAATTCATCAAAATAATAAAACTTAGTACATACTTTGCGTAATAATTACTAATAAAATATTGTAAGTGTAATTCATTCATTTCAAAATACATCCTTTTTGTCAATTTTGAAATATATGTAATTATATCAACAATAATATTACAGAATTAGACAAATTTTACCTATTTATAAAAAATTCCCGACAGCAAAACTGAAGTTCTGTAACTTTTATAAAAGAAACTTTACTAAAAAACTGTAATATTACATACATATGTACTTTTCCATCCCGTTGGTAATATATCATATTAAATAATGTTTGTAATAGTTCTGATATTATGGTATTTTTAAACAATTATGTTAAAATTAACAGCAGTTGAATAATTATACCTAGAAATACTAGACCAGATCATAGTGTCTCATGGTTTAAAGATAATTTTAGAGTCTATATAATTCTATAAAAAATTCTATAGCGAAAATATATAAAACGTTTTACACGATATTAAATAAAATGTATAGACGCATGCGTAATGATAATTTAACATTTTGACAAATTTATTTATACTTATATTTAATTAGAAAATTGCATGTTTTTCATTAATAATGCTTGAATGCTTCAAATAAGTAAATAAAACATAAAACATTAATTGATAATTTAGTACCTAATTTCGTAACATGTGCATTTTGTTTTTGTATCGATCTTTCTTCAAGATAAAACGTGCAGCCGAGCTAGATGTTGGATGTGTAACACAATGCATCAAATCAAAGACAATGGCCGCATTGAATCGATCTACCGTTTACAATATTTTGCTAAAGGTTAATGCGAAATTAAACGGATTGAATCATACGATTGCCCAAGTATCACGGCCGCCATGTTTAAGAGCACCCTGCATGATTATGGGTGGGTAATTAGTTTGATTTCTTATTTCATTTTAAAAACATACGAATTAAGTACCTAATATCTAGTTTTGTTTTTCAATCTAGTACACAGGGTGTAACAGAATAACTATTCCTAATTTTCAGAAATGATAGAGTGCACTTAGAGAAACATTTTTTATTAATAAACTAGTGCCCGGAAATTTCTCGGTGTCAAGATACACTAGATATCGTTAAAAACAATTTTAATTATTACAACAACAAAGAGTAGTTAAGTTAAGGAACATTTCATTAGAAATAATAGCGCATTAAATTTTATAAAAATTGTTCGAAGTTACGACCACCATTTTCGATACACAAATTGTAACGATGTACAATCGACTGCCGAAAAAAATTCCGGACGCTAGTTTATTAATAAAAAATGTTTCTTTATGTGTCTTCTATCATATCTGAAAATTAGGAATAGTTATTCTGTTACACTCTGTATATTAGGGTATATATTAGGCTAAAAAACTAAAGTTTCTTGTTTATAAATCAGTTATTGGGTGATCAAATGTAATTTGATTTAAGTCTAGAGGTCCCACAATTGCGTTAAAAACCGTGTTTTTTTTTGGCTGTTTTTTATATTCTCAAATTATATTGTATTACAATTTAAATATGATTTTACCTGGATTAAATTTTGCCCACAGAATGTGGAAATTGCACCAATTTTTTTTAGATTTTTTTCTTTGTCACAAAACCTTGAAAAAAAGTGTATAACCAAACAAAATCTTGCTAAAAACGATTTGTTTCAGCAAAAAAATCTAAAAATCTAAAAGAACAGCCAAAAAAATTTGGTTTTTGACGCGTTTGTGGGACCCATAGACCTAATTTTTAAGAATGAGGCTATTTATACATACTAAAAAAAAACCTAAAACAACCTACTAACCTAACCTACCCTAAATAGCCAATTACGTAAAAATACTCTATGTATAAATAGCCAATTGCGTATACATACCGTATGTATAAATAACCTCATCCAATTTTTAATTACGTTTGATCATCGAATAACTGATTTATAAACAAAAAAAAATTTTTTTTTTCGCTAAGCCGTTGAAAACTATTTTCTTTCGGTTTATCCGGATTTGGTTGCTATAGTTACTAATTGTTGTAAATTCGAGTAATGTTTAATTTATAGGTGCTGTCGTAAGTCATCCGTCACCAGACCGAACGGATATACCAAGTGTTGCAGCCGTAACAGCAAGTTGCGATGCAGACGCTGTATTTCAATACAACTTCAGCTGGCGGTTTCAACCACCGCGACAAGAAATTATTAGCGATTTGGAAAGTATCGTTGAAGAACATCTAATGTTCTTTTATAGAAAACTTGGTCAAGCACCACAACGACTCATCTTTTTTCGCAATGGCGTCTCCGAAGGACAATTTCGAGTAGTAAGCATTCAGCTATGTGAACTTACTAAACTAATTAATTTATAATAACTTAACAGAACATAATAATTAATAATCCTTAATAATTATAGCTTTTTTTCCGAGTCAGAAATCATATTTTTCAAATTTACACCACTCCGTTAATAATCATCGGAATGGCATGAATTTTGGACTACTAAAATGCATTTTTTATTACTATAGCTTTTTGGTGATTATTTTGAAATATTTTTGAAGTAAATACAATAAAAGTTATAGCCCAAAATGTCTAAAAAAGCGAAAATCTACTATTTGATTACTTATATAATATAATAATTATTTTTTTTAATATAGTAATTTCATTGTTTACAATTATTAAACAAACGGGTTAAAAATACATATATTAATATTACCATTGTCTATTTTTTATTCAATGATATTAAAATTTGGTCTATTTTTATCAATGGACCATTCTACAGTCTGTTTTCACTCCCCACCTCCCCTCTCGTCTTAATGGCCGCTCACATGTTGCCACAGTTACCGGCCCCCGTAACTATGATAACACGGTTGCTATGGTGATACTACGGCGGCCATTAGCAAAAATAGAAAAAGATAGACATATACCATGATTATTAGTTAGAGTAATTAGTAATTAGAATGTAAATTTTTAATGCAGGTTTTTTTTTAAAAGATCTTTTTAAAACTAATGCATATTCAATTTTTAAAGATTATATTAATATATAAATTAAATAAATTAAATGTATCATAAATTGAAAATAAATATTATATTGAGATTTTTTTCCCAAAAATTTCACAAGTTACTCAATGGATAAAAATATTTGACCTATGAAAAAAACATATGATCTACCGAATAGTACCTATGAAAATAATAGTTTATCTATGTATTAAATAATTAATCTATGGTTTTAATTTTTGACCTATAGAATTAATTATTGATCTATAGAAATATTTATCGACCTATGGAAATAATCAAATACCTACTGATATAATTATCGATCTATAAAATTGGATCTATAAAATTAAGAAAATGGCTATTTATACATATGGTATGTATACGCAATTGGCTATTTATACATACAGTATTTTTACGTAATTGGCTATTTAGGGCAGGTTAGGTTAGTAGGTTGATTTAGGTTTTTTTTTTATTACTATAGATCATTTTTTTAATTATTAATAGGTAAATGATTGATTTTTCTATAAGTAAAAATATAAAATTTCATAGGTAATATTTGAATTATTAATAGATCATAAAATTAGCATCGAAATTTTTGAGGAAAAAATCTCAACATTAGAAAATTATTAATATATAAATATGAATTTTAGAGATATACACTTATAAACTTTTGTTCAATGTTATTATAAATATTAATATTATTATTATAAAGAGATATTAAAATAAGTGAGTAGATATTTGAACCGTTTCAGCACAATAAATGCAAATGATTTTCAGGTGATGAATGCCGAAGTACAGGCGATGAGAAACGCATGTGGTAAAATGGGTGATAAAGGCACCTATAAACCTCCAATAACATTTCTCGTCGTACAGAAGCGACATCACACTCGATTTTTTCCAACTGATCCAAGAGAATCGGATGATAAAAATTTTAATGTACGCGCTGGCACCGTCGTCGATACGGACATTACCCATCCAACTGATCTAGAATATTATTTGGTAAGCGAATAAACAAATCCCGTGAGTTATTTCAAATAGTTATTAAAATTATTACCGTTTCAAGTGACTTTTACACGAAATTTTTCATAATACACATTTTTGATACCTAATCATTATTTCATCAATCAGTTTATTGTCCGAGATGGAAATAATTAAGTTGTTTTAATGGACAGTTTGTAAGAGTTTGTCCTAAATTTGTCTAGGTGAGTCATGCGTCTATTCAAGGCGTAGCGCGTCCGACAAAATATCGCATTTTATGGGATGATTCTACGATGAGTGAGGACGAATTAGATGCATTAACTTATTATTTGTGTCACATGTTCACTCGCTGTACTAGAAGTGTCTCTTATCCTGCACCAACCTATTATGCACATTTAGCCGCGTCTAGGGCACGAGTTTATTTGGAGGGGTAAGTGCTAAAGAAAATTCATTAAACATCTATAAATTGTATGATCTATAGTTACTTATTTGTTACCATCTAGTAACTTAGTTCTCTGTTCTGTTTATTTACTGTAATGTTACTGTAATATCACTTATCTTGATAAAGATTTTTTAAGCAAATCATCTAACTATCATTTAATCTATGGATTAAGCGTGAAATATCGGGCCTTAATAACTTTTTCTTGCAGTTGTACTTATCAATATTATTTTAAGTCGCTCATGCAAAAGTGCAAATCAAATAAACCTATGCCTATTATAAATAAATTTAAAAACATTAGTTAAAAATACATATTTTAAATATTAAATCTTTATTTGTTTTATAATTTTTCAGACAAAGCTTGAATTTGGATAGACTGAGTCACGAGCAAGGACTGAGAATTATTAGAGATGAATTACGAAAAGAAAACCCGATGTTTTTCGTATAATTGGCAATTTGACAAACGGCGTTCTATAAAACTAAAATAAAATAAAAATTAAAACAGTGACATTTTATGTTTTATTAATTTTTGCTAATAATAAACGCACCTTTAGACACATGTCTCGCGTTATAAAACTGTTTAAACGCAATGCATCCCTTACAACATCACACAATCAATTGGGAACAGTTAAAATTTTGTTGGTTTATGCTTGGACACTCTTGAATGCAATATTATATATGTTCTATATACAACAAAGAAAGCACATACATCTTTTTTCTACTTAATGATATATACAATATACATATAGAGTGTGTAAAACTGATGAGGTTTCCTATAAGGAAAAAATTTTAATATGAGTTTTATGAGAAAAACTTATTCTTTATAAAAAAATTTGCTCCTATCAAAACCCCTTATAGTTAAAGAAAAATCCAGTAATCACTTAAAATAAGTTCAAAAACTTGATATTATGTCGAGTTGTTGATTTTAAATATGACTAAGTCCAAATGTTACATCAGTATCGTGTTACCCATGGATTACTTGTTAATAATAATAATAATTATATTTTGGCAAATTAATAATAATAATAATAATAATTTAAAAAAAGTCTTTTGTATGACAAATGTTTTTAACATTTTTCACACGATACTGATGTAATATTCGGACTTAGTCATATTTAAAATCAACAACTCGACATAATATCAAGTTTCTGATCTTATCTTAAATGATTACTGGATTTTTTTTTTGACTATTAGGGGTTTTGATAGAAGCAAATTTTTTTATAAAGAATAAGTTTTTCTCCAAAAACTCATATTAAATTTTTTTCCATATAAGAAACCTCATCACTTTACACACTGTATATATATATATATATATATATATATATATATATATATATATATATATATATACATATTTATATAGTTTTGCGAGTTGACTTAATTAATAAGAGGGTGTCCTAGAGAGGTTGATTTTTGGATATGTTGTACTACGTATCTGGTTTATTTTCGTTATTTTTGCGAAATTTCCAGCCGATTTTTAAGATATTTGCGATTAAAGATTTTTTTTGCAAACATTAATAAATTAATTATGCGAGAGGTGGTCGTACGGAGTTGAGATTGAAATATGTTATAAGCAACACTGTAAGTGTTGCGGTGCAGGGTTCGTTATTTTTGCGAAACACTTAGTGTTGCTATAACATATTTCAATCCCAACCCCGTACGACCCTTCGCTATTAATTATTATTGTTTGCAAAAAAATCTTTAATTGCAAATATCTCGAAAACCGCTGGGAATTTCGCAAAAATAACAAAATTTTCCGCGTTTTACAAGTACCACTCAATTATGACCGTACTACAACATATCCAAAAATCAACCCCCTACGGCATGCCCTTATTAATTAAGCCAACTCGTCAAAACTGTCATAAAAATATGAAAAAAAATCTCAATTTTTTTATATATATATATATTTGAATTGCGAAAAAATTTTTGTGAAATGTATTTTTTTATTGTTAAATAAAGTTCTTAAAAACAGATGCTGTGTTGTACTTATTTTTTTCTCATTCCCCCAAAATGAGTTTACCCCAAAAACTCATTTTTATTAATTACTATTAATTATTATTAATTACTATTAAACTGTAATAAATCTAAAATCTTTAATTGCAAATATCTCGGGAACGGCTGAGAATTTCGCTAAAAAATATCAAAATTTTCCGCATTTTACAAATACTAGTCAATTATAGCAGTACTACAACATATCCAAAAATCAACCCCCTACGACACCTTTTTATTAATTAAATCAACCCCAAAAACTGATAAAAAGTTAACAAATTTGTGTGTGTAAAAATTTATTTTCTCCTGAAAAAATACATGTTTTCCTGAAAACATGAAAAAATTGTATTTTTTGATGAACTGTGATGAAAAAGTTAACAAATTTGCTAAAAAGAACTATTAGGATAACATGATGTTTGCAATACAGACTGGTTTTCCTGATACAAATTTTTCATTTCTCGTTTTCCTGACACAATTTCGTTAAAAAACGTAGCTTATACAATTCCGCAATTCACCGATGTTAAACTGATTGCCTATAAGCTATCTCAGCAAGGAGTCACTGCATTTTTTGTGCTTCATTTAGGAAGAAAATTAACCTATAAATGATTTATTTAATAACAAATTTGGTTTTCTAACCATTTTTTAAAGAATATTAAACAAATTAGACGAGAATTTTGACAATTTTGAAAGATTTACTTATTAAATTTATTATGGACTGTTATTTTTTTAATATTTGAGAAACTGGGAAAAATCAAAAATATACACAGTTTATTGTTTAAAGATTTTATTGAAAAATAGAATAAAATACATTTATTGCAAAAAAAAGTATAATACGTATAAAACTTTATTATTTTGGTTAATCACATTGTTAATTTTGGTGATTAAATTCGCAAAACACACTTAATTATCTTGTTAATTTAACTATGTAATTAATTTGTTAACATACACTTTAATAATCTCATAATTAAAACTTATAAAAGTAAATTAAAAAAATACAAATTTAGTTACTTAATCACACGGTTAACCATGTAATTAAGTTCGCAAAACACACTTAAATATCTTGTTAATTTAATCATGTGTTTAACTATGTGATTAGATTATCAAAACACAATTTTGTAATTAAATAATTAAAACGCAAAAAAAATGAATTAAAATTTCTGATAAAAATACAAATTTAATAATTTAATCGCATGTTTAACTATGTGATTAAGTTATCAAAACACACTTAATTATCTTAATAATATATTTAATTAATTTAATTACTAATTTCCTCTATTACAATTTTTCTCCAATCAAATTTCTTCTCTCTTCATATTATTTCATCTGCCCATCTCAAATTTCTGTAAGAAAAATGAAAAATTCCACATTAAATATTCTCTCTATAACCAAATAAATATTTACTTAAAAAAATGCAAATTAATTAATTTAATAATTATCTAACCTTTTCATTCAATATTTATTGGAAATATTTCACTAATTTAATCCAGGTGAAGTGGTAGGTTTGTGCCGCCCCGATCTTCGTTGTCTCCATTCGGAGAAAAACACGTTGGTGTCCAGCGCCTGTCATCCGACATTGATATTGGTTTGTTTCTTAATGAATATAAATTTGATATAAATTTGCAGAACGCTCTGAAACATTTTTAAAAATTAATTTGTTGTATAATAAAATTATTTTCAGATAATAACACAAATTAGTACTTCATTATTGTGCAGTTTAATTATTTTTATGTAGGTATATGTTAAAAAAATATTTGTAGTCAACTTTAAGTTAAACGATCTGTGAATCACAGCTCCATTTTGTTTTTTATGAAACGACAATTTTTGAAAAATAAGACCAAATAATATTTTTTCGAATCCCCAAACCATTTCCTTCTACGTTTTTTCATTTGCGAATAAAAAAATTTCCAAACTTTGCGTACTTTTTAGTCATTTAGATGAGAACCTCCCCTTAAGATCAATAAACATTTCTTTTCTTAAGTTACTTATTTATTAGAGCAGATGACTTTACTTTAAATTTTTAATATGATATTTGAAATAAATTTAATCAATTTATCGTAAAATGTGTTATATGTTAAATATTTACTTATATATTTTTAATTATGATTGCAAACGATAAAATGTAAAAATCTTGATTCATATATTTTACAAAGATTCTCCCAGTATCTTTAAAAAATCTGACTATATTATTATTTGTTATTAATATAAATGCTGAACTTATGATTAATTCGGAATAGAAATAACAATAAATATTAAATATTTTAATACAGACTAAACTTCAAAAATGAGTTTTTTTTTTAGAAAGTAAAAAACTCAGTGTACACCAATATTAATACATGATATTTAGAGTTATTATAAAAAAATTAAATGACTAAATATAATAAGTAAAAAATTAAACATTTTATTTGAAAAAAAAAAATTACTAATATTGTAAAAAAAAAATTAAATAAATAAAACAATAAAATATGTTTTAGAGGCAATTCTATATCATAAAATAAAAATAAATACAATTTGAAATAAACATCAAAAATTCCATAAAAATAAACTACAATTATGATAAAATTTCTGAAACAGATGCAGAAAAATTGATAAGAAAACAAGATAAACAAAAGAATATAAGTGAAATAAAATACAATCATTCTGAGCAATTTACTCACAATCAGTAAAATATTGATGAACACATAAAAATATGAATTAGATTCTAAAAGCATAATTTATTTTTAAAACGATAGAAAGAGATTATAGTTGTACTTATTATTTTAATAAAAATCTCTTACCTGATGAAATTGTACAGCGAAAGATGTAAAAAGGCACGCTAAAGCCATTATTAAACCGCCAAAAATGGCTGCTAATCTTGTAGATTTTCTTCGACAAACAGCAATTACGATTGGAGCAGAAAAAAATGAAACACACAGACATAATGCACCAAGCCATGCTGTAAAAATCAATTAAAAATCAAATTTTTTCAGTATCATTAGATTTGTTATACCTATGCTGAGTTGCCTCAAACTATTATTGTATCGTTAGCAACTAATTCGTTAGATCATTTTCATTTATGCAACCTAACAAGTTACATAACTTACATTTACAACCGCTTATTTTTATTAACATTTAAGATTTCACGGATTATTTTCAATCTTTAAGTAATTAATTTATCTTAAAGACAAATACAGATCGAACTTGTACAGATATTGGTGATAAATTGTAAAAAAAAATAAGTATTTGACTTAATAAAAATGTTTAATAATCGTGATTGATGTTATTTTTCTCTTTATGAATTTCTATAGATTCCCTTACTATTAATATTGTTGGATCTTACAATTATTTTAGTATTTTCGAATTTTACACCATGAAGATTCTCTAATGTAATTCAGCTTTTACACTTTGTTCTAAAAATTAATAGTGGAATTCTGAATAAAATCTGTAACAATACTGTTCAGAATTTCACCCTTATTGAGTAACGAAACTTTTATTAGTAATATTCTGTAACCAGATTTACATCTGTAAGAATTGTAGCATTACAGAATCTTGTCTTTTTCTAACAAGACAAAAAGTTAATTTACTACACAAAAACAAAACATTCATAATTAAATTCATTTAACACATAAAGACATATTACATATTCAGATTCAAGATTTTCATAAATTTAGATTAATTAAATATAACAATACTGGTATTTTATATTATTCTATAAGCTCTATAGTACTGTAACAATTCTACAAGTTTTACTGAAAACAATTTCGGCAAGTCCGAGCGGAAATATAGATTGCAACAAATGTAGTTGATTTCTTAGTTTTAACAAAAAGAAACGAAAACAATTTAAAAGATATAATTAAATAAAATTACTTAAGAAAATGTATTACAAAATAACTAAAAATTATTGGACTAATGCGATTGTATGTTGAACTGTAACTTACAATTTAATGTTGTTCTTCTGAATGTCTATTCGTAACAAAATTAAAATAATTTAGTCTCTGACTAAACTAGATTCATAATAAATGCAGCTTAAACAAAAATCGAATGCAATCGAACTTTGAACGACGACTGAAATTGCTAACAAACTGACAAAGTTCGATGCACTAGACAGTCATGGAGATGTCAACGTACCAACTTCCGAAAATGTTAAATATCAAATATCCATGACCGTTACAGTACTATAGAATGTTTTGTCCTTCTCAACAAATACAATTTGAAATTTATTAAAAAAATAAAGGATTCTAAAGCACTACAAAGCTTATAGAATAATACAGAAATATAATGCAGTAAACTAAGTATAATTTAGTTATGTGAATTTGTCCAGCACACAAGTTCCAAATGTAACCACTACTTTTTTGTAAATGTTAAAACTAATTGTAGAACAAAGGTGAAATAAAGTTTGACTTAAAACTAACCTTAAAATCATCGAAATTAATTTCCCAATCTTCGGGAAATGAAAGATAAATATCTGGCGTACCATCACTCTCACTGATACCCCAATTTTCGTCATTTTTCAATTCACCACAATCGGCAATCACACATTTCTTAAAATAATCATTCAGTGATATGTCAAATTTGAGGTTACAAATTCATTTATAACTACATAAATTACCACTAATGGTGTATCTTTTTCCGAGCGAACTCTAGCAATCTCTTGTACGACCCCAAAGCCCTTTGCAACTTTACCAAAAACTACATGTATAAAATCCAAATGAATGCAAGGAACTGTCGTAATAAAAAATTGAGTTATTTGAATTTGGCCCGGCATTTGCCATACTGACAACGCCTGGTTCGGAATGCTACCAAAAATCATATAAATTAATACATTGAGCAATAAATAGTAATCATTTTCTTACTGTTAATTCGAAATTTTCATCGTCAAATTTTGGTCCGTATATACTTTCACCTCCTGTACCATCAAAATTTGTTATGTCGCCGCCTTGTATCATAAATTGCGGCATCGCTAAACAAATATTAATTAATATATTTCATATTAATAATAAATTAATAAAACTCACTTCTATAAAATATAGCATTTTTATAATGTAATGGTTTACCGGATAAACCAATGCCTTTTTCATCTGTGCATAATGATCTAAAATTCTCACATGTTTTCGGTACAATATTCGTAAAAAGCTCAATGACAATTCGTCCCACTACAATAAAAACGTTTTCACAATAATTTTTAACATAATTTAATTAATATATACCTTTTTCTTCGGTAATTTTTATATCTAAATACACAAAAGTTTTTTCATTATTGTTTGACAATTTGCTTATCAAACAAATCAAATGTCACAAATTTTTATGAAGCTAGTAACATATTATTTCATAAGGACTGTCATATTTATTTTTATTTCATATACTGATTTTATATCTAATTTTTTAATTAATATTTAGTCAATTATAGTAATAAAAATATATTAAATTGTACATTATAATAAATGTTCACTGTAAATAATTAATGTCGTTATAGATATTTTTATCTATCTTCACGTATTTATTGACCAATCACATTTCATTCAGGCGAGCCGCAGAAATTTGTTTTGTTCAAATTGACAATTGGCATATTTTCTTGCAGTTTCTTCTGTTTTATAAACAGTTTTACTGCTTGTTTTGCAAAGGTTCAATTTCTTAATTTATTGTGTAAAAAATGAGGGCTATCCCATTCGTTTTACCTTTAAATATAAAAGATTTACGTGACTCTAATCCGCATTCATATTATGTTCGTGAAATATATAACCTATCATACATAAAAGAACAGCAAAGACGTAAGTTTTTTTAAACATTTCATTATTTATCTGTAACTATATTAATAAATATTATACAGAGGCACGAGAAGCATTCCGTCTAAATGGATCAGTATCCATTATTAAATATTTCGACATGTATTACTCAATTCTATCTCACGGTGAAAATTTATCTTTAGAATTTATAATCATTGCATTTAAAGATTTACAAAGTTTATGTTTACCGTTAACACAAAATTTAACAACTATATTAAAAAGTGATGACGCTCAAATAGCTGAAGTTAAAGATAAAACTTTGAATATTTTAAAAATGATTATGTACTTGTTCAGTGAACTTGTAACTTTAATTGAAAGTAAAATTGAAATTAAAAAAACAAATAACATCAATCCATTTAACAAGGGTAAAGGTAATAAAAAATCGAAAAATTCGTCAGAAAATGAGTATTTTCCTAAGGAATTGAAAATGAAACAAATAAACTTTTTCTCTGAAATTTTGAAGCTGCCTATTAACAAGTTATGGGATCCACCTGTTTGCGAAGAACAATTTATAAAGTAAGTGAAATTATTATTATTATTTTTATATTGAAAGTAAAACAGCAGAGTAGTTATCATTTATGATTTAATTTATTTAATTTGAAATACATTAATCTCTCTCTATTTACGCCAGAAACTGATGCCACGAAAACAGATTACGGAATTAATTAAATCGACGAATTCCCAAATTACATTGTGTATACTAGTTTATATAATATCAAGCTTTGTTTGTTAAAAAGTGCCTGAACTCTTCTAATTGTTACGAATTGATCGTTTAATATAGTATAGAAAGAATATTTTGAAAATTCATGTTTCCATCAGAGCTGGATAAAATACTTTTAAAAAGTATTCAAATACTAAATACTTTGAACAAAAGTATTTAAATACTTTTTTGTAAATACTAAATACAAATATTTTTAACATAGTAAAAAAATGTTTCAGAACTCTTTTTATAAAATAAAACGGCTTTAGTGTACGTTATAAAAATTTTATGTTCTAGTTTATTTATTTTTATCAGTTTTCCTGATGAAGACGGACGTGTTGGGTTCGTCGGAACGTCGATTATTAATAAATATTAATACACAACTACAACCTAATGCTGTTTTTATTTTAATATAACGAGTTCTAAAAAATTTACTATGATATTTAAGAGGGTTGGTTTTTAAAAAATAATTTTAATTATGAAAATGATTTTTTGACATGCTTTTTATATAACAGTGAAAATTTGTATTTTAAAATTTATTGATCAAATAATGTATATTTGCGTTACATGTATCATTAACTAAAATATTCTGCTAGCCCTGATGAAGGCAATAGAGATTGTCGAAACGTTGGCTTAGTAGTTAATAAAAACATATAAAAGACTGAATTCCGTCTATTACTAATTATTTATTAAATATTAACAGTCGACTATTTTTCCAACTTAATTAAAATCAATCTTTAAAATGAATTCACGTAAATGGAAACTACGAAAAATATTATTTAAAAAAAAAACCTTTATTTTACAGCTTAATTTCCGATATTTGCTTCATTTTTCTACAAGATCCATCCATCAAATCGGAAACCGATCTATGGCAAGGCATTTTCAATATTTTCGGCATTTTAATCAAAAATTATAACTATTCTATGACATTTATCGTACGACTAACCCAGGTGATTAAAAACGAAGACAATTTAGAATCAATTGTGCCAAATGGTGTTAAAATCCTTGTCGAAGAATATAATTGTTCGGGAATAATAAGACAGTTGGTGCGCGAATTAACCGAATGGCAATCGGACGAGAATGTCGTAGATCAGTCCGGTTCTAAGCGTTGTTCAGTTGTTTTAACTAGTTTAACTCGACTAATGCCCGAGTTAATGTTACCCGAAGTCGTTTATTTGCTGCAATATTTAAATTATAATGCGTACACATTACGTATTTGTATCTTATCTATAATCACCGAAGTCGTAATGGCTGTATTGAGTCATGAAGAGATTACCAAAGAACAGATCGAGATACGTAATCGATTTTTATTGAACTTATTGGATCATATTCATGATGTTAACGCGCATGTACGTTCGAAAGTTCTACAACTCTGGTTACTATTGCTTCAAGAGCAGAAGATTCCGAAAGATATGCAATTTTATGTTTTAAAACAAGTTTGCGGACGTTTGACAGACAGAGGTACTTTGGTACGAAAAAGTGCTATTCAGTTAGTTACCGGATTTTTAGAATACAATCCCTATGCGGCCAGTGTAAGTTTTATCTATTTTAACATAATCTTCTGTTTAATTTTATATTAAAATTTGATGTTTCGATATGCTGAACGTATATCATCATCAGAAAAAACAAAAATACAAATGATATAAATAATAAACAAACTAATCATAGAAACTAGTAACTAGAATAGTAAAATAAATCTTCTGTTCTGTATTAATATTTATTAATAATTGACGAACTCAACGTCCGTCTACATCACGAAAAATGATACAAATGACATTTACAGTAAATGTTATTTCTATTATTTTTCTTATAAAAACGGATGATGAGTTTCGTCGAAACGTCGATTATTAATAAATATTATTTTATTTTACACGTAACTAGATTACAACACCAACACTGCTTGATGTTATCTGGATGGTTTAGACGTATGTAGACTTATATTCTGTTTAGTATATCGAAACATCGAATTTTTAATATAAAATTACATACATACACAATCACGCCATGTACCCAAAAGGGAAGTGTGCCACAAACTCTTTTCATTATTCCGAAATCAGTTTCCTCCAAACTAGCAACTTTTCCTATTTTTTTCCTATTCAAACAATCAACTTTAGCTTCATCCCCATTCACAATTCCTCTCATATACATGCTCTTTTATTCCCACTACTTGGAAACTTCCGTTCACGCAAGTTCATACCACACCAACAACTCATCGGACGTCCACCTGCAAACGTATAGCTTCAAAATCATTCAGATAATAATTTTTTTAACCAAACATTCATTAGACATTTGCTCAAGATGTTCGAACCATCTTAACTGACTCTAACACGACAACTTTAGCTACAACATTTTTTTCAATTTCATACTCATCATACACTAATTTATTTCGTACCCGATTCCTCACTTAAAAATACATACTCCCACATAAACTTACGTAACATACCCCACGTAAAAATCTCATTTCCACAGCAGTCATTTTTCTTTAACGCTTTTGCAGCCAATCATACATCAACGTAGTCACCGAAACTTCTTCTTTAGAAACATTTACATTTCTAGCAAAAGTACCTAAAGCACCGAAAACCTTACAACCTTCTATCAAATTCACATTCATAATAAATGCTCTTAAAAACGATATCATTTAAATAATATACTGTACATTGAGTAATAGATTTCTTTATCTTGTATAGTTGAATCTGGATAAGTTTGAAAAAGACCTACATGATGAAATAGTAGAAATGAAAACATTGGCGAGAGATATCGATCATGATGTGCTAAAAGTAAACATGCAACGACGTGGCGAATGGACTGATATAGAAAACACAATTCGTAATGCAATTAAAGAGATTACCGAAGATGATGAAGAACCGGAATTTGATCCACCGGAAAAAATCACTACCGATTTAATTCGTTCCGAACTGATTGCGAAGAATTACGGAAATGCTTTCTTGTTGTGCAAGTGCTATTCGGAATCAAGGAGCGAAAATAATACTGAATTGTAATGCAATAATTTTCTTTATTTAATAAACATTTAATGTGAGAATTTTTTTGGTGCAACAGTAAACTTATTAATTTCTCATATTAAGTACAAATGAACTATTTGTGTGTAAAAAATTTGACGTTTTATATTTTTTATCGGATGCTAATTTTATGATCAATGAATAATTCAAATATTACCTATGAAATTTTATATTTTTACCTATAACCTAACCAACCTAAACCTAACCTACCCTAACTTAACCATAGATTAATTATTTAATACATAGGTAAACTATTATTTTCATAGGTAGATCATATGTTTTTTTTTCATAGGTCAAATATTTTTATCTAATCGACTTGTTTCAATTTTATTTTAGCGAGAATTTATCCGAGAAAGATAAAATCGAATTTTTCATAACTTTAATGCAATCAATTTATACGGACGCACAGAATTCAGCTCAAAACTCCGAAACTTTGGAGAAAATCAAAAAATGCGAGGGAGATATTACATTCTTTTTAGATGTGATTGTTTACCTAAATATAATCGATGGCGTCTTTCCAACAATGAAAAAATTACTGAATTCGGCTGCAATGAGTGATGTTACCGAGGCAATTGAATTCTTCATCGCGGCTTATAAGTTCAATATTAAGAATTCGGATGAAGGATTAACTGGTACGTTTTAAGTTATTTCGTTATTTATCAGATAGAAAATTATTTCTATGCTTCGCTCGTAAATTGCTTATTTAATAGTACAGAAAGCATATTGTGACCTTTGCCCCATTTATTTGATTTGGTCACGCCAGGTATCTCCAAATAACCCTATCCAGACAAGCAACTTTAGCTTCATCCCACATTCATAATTCCTCTCTAAAGCTCGATTTACATTATACTAGATTCGGCTAGAAACTTTGACTAGTTTACATACTGGATTTGAAACTAGAATCGTCTTTAAAGTAGTTAAAACTTTTTATTAAGGCGCATGTTCATACTTTTTAGTTGTACGCAGGCGCGGAATTTGATGTGAGTTAGGTTTGCGAACATCCAAAATGTACGTAGTGTTTATATACCAGTTTGTTATTGTGTGAAAGTAAGAGGTTAAGTACAAAATGAATTTTCATAGACGTAAACAAGAAAAACTAGTTAAAATTTCTCAGATTTTGAAGCTTTCTCAGTTACTTAGTTACGCATTTACACTTTGCACAGAGTTGGTAGCACTGAAATTATCGCTAGTGCGCAGATCTAGTATAGAAACTTGGATGAAAAATTGGTCCGGAGCTAGTTTGAAAATCAACTTCTAGACGAATCTAGTTTGAAAACTTGGCTGGATTTTTTCTGATTTACATTATCAAGTTTTGACAAGTGCGTCTAGTATGTAAACTAGCCAAAGTTTCTAGCCGAATCTAGTATAATGTAAATCGAGCTTCATACATACTCTTCGATTCCTGCTACTTGGAAACTTTCACTCGTGCAAGCCACTCCCAATTCCAAATATTTGGTCTTTTCCTTTCAGCCATGTTACTTCAAATGAATACAACAGATAAAGATAGAAAAAAATTGGTAATTGATGCTTATAAAAATCTATTTCTTTCGCCTGATGAACAAGTAACGTAAGTGAATCGTGTTTTTGTATTGTTTTTAGAAATTGAAAGTAAACTTATTTTTTTTATTATTATTATATCTTCTCTTAGAATGTTTGAAAATGCTTATAATAAATTCGACAAAATATACGCATCATTTGAATGTAAATATTGTATTTTTAATTTTGCTCATTAAATTTATATTTTTTTCTTATAAAGAAATATTTTAAAAAATATGAAGAATTATTATTTTGCTCTGTATATATATTAAAAATGTGTGACAGATATTATAAATATAATTTTAAATATCGGTTGTAACCGTTATATTTTTCATTCCAGTTCAATTAAAAAAAATATATAACCGTTTTTTTTTTTCGTTTTTTGGTCCAGGTCCGAGTAATTAATTTTTTCAATGTTTTTATTTGTATTAAAAACTTATTTTCTACCATAATTTAGAACATTTTATTCCTACTTTTATAATTAGCATACTACATAATTTGATACAATAATAATAATTATGAATTAATTATGTTTACATTATATTTGCAGCGACCGAAACCTGTCAATAGCTCAAAAACTAATCGTTCTAGTTAAAAATATAAAACTGAATGAGATGACGTATCTGACGGATATTATTAAGGAATGGTCGCTAGATGGCGATTTAAGTAATTCCATTTTGCAAGTCTTTTTCAAAATGTCTACCGGTGAGATACGTGTTTCGGAAATGGATTGTCTCGCCGTAATGAAAATCATCGCAATGATTGGTCTCGGTAGAAGATTAATTATCGAACGCAATCGAAATCTAATTGTTGAACTCGCTTTCAAAGATAAAGCATTGAAAAATCCACAATTTATTATTATCGGCTGCGAAATGCTGAGCATTCTGGGTAATGATCCGATTAATGTTATGAGCACGAAACCCTGTTTCCGCATATCGAATAAAGAGCCAATGTGGGATACTCTCTTGACGATTTTAACGAAGATTTACGAGAGAAAAGATGAGTTCTGTCATAAAGTGTTGTCACGTGGTGTTGAACTTATTTATAAGGTACGAAGTTTGATATTCTTTTATATTTTTTTTAGGGGTCATTTTGGTAAAAATAAACTTTCGGTAAACTGCGTACCGATTCCGCGCTGACACGAAAACAGTGAATCACGGGCGCAATTTTGTTTTTTATGAAACGACAATTTTTGAAAGTAAAGACCAAAATAACATTTTTTCGAATCCCCAAACTATTTCCTTCTATGTTTTTTTATTTGCGAATAAAAAATTTCCAAACTTTGCGTGCTTTTTAGTCATTCAGAGGAGGAGAACCTCCCCTTAAAGGAAACCAAATTTTATTTAGCTCAATGCTTTCACAGTGATTGATGTTATCTTTTTCTCTATAAATTTCTATTGCTTGTCTTATCAATCTGCTGTTAATATTGATGGGTCTTGCAACTATTACAGTATCTTTGAATTTAACATCATGTTCAGCAATAGCAGATTTATTTGGATGATTTAGACGTATAAGTATGATTTGTATCAGTTTTCCTGATTGAGTTTCGTCGAAACATTGATTATAAATAAATTTCAATAGTGAACCTGAAGCCGTTTTATTTTAAAATATTTTAAATTACAGATATCTCAAAAACCAAATCTTCTATGCGAGCAACTGCTAAAGAATGTCCTTACAATTTTGAAACAACAAGAGAAAAAAGTCGATTCGTATCATTTAGCATGTTTCTGTCATCTGTTGGGCGAAGTAGCTATACGACAATTTCAATTCTTGGATGTTTCGACTTATAAAGAACTGAAACGTCGTAATTATATTCGTGACGAACGGAAAAAGGAGAAAAAAGAACAAGAAAAACAAAATCAAGTTATGAACGCAAGTATTGTGTCGAAAGCATCAGCGACTTCTCGAGCTGTTGCTTCAGACATGGTAAGAAATTCACCAACTCAACAATAAATAAATACTCCTATAAATAACCGTGTATATTATTTTGATTTTTAGCCAGAAGACGAGACAGGTCTGGAAGATGCAACAGCCGACGATGCCGAATCCGAATTTATTCTAAAAGTTTGCAAAACCAAACTTGTTACGAAACATATGCTAGGTCATTACAGAGCATTGCTTGAAGATATTGTTTCGCATCCTCAGAAATACCATGATCAACTCCTGCAAACATCAGCTGCACAAGCTCTCACCCGTTTCATGATTGTTTCGTCCGAAATCTGTCGCAGTAATTTGAATTTAATTTTGACCACACTCGAGAAAAGCGAATATCCCGCAGTTAAAAATAATATTTTTATCGCACTCGCTAATATGATGGATCGATTTCCTAATGTTGTCGAGCCGTGGAATAAACACATTTTCAAAACGTAAGTACTTAAATAATATATAAATAAGATGTTTCGGCCATCTTGAACAAATTAATATCTCATGAACGTTTGGTTAAAAGAATATATGAAAGTGATATTAATGAAAGATAAGTTCGATAAGTTGGCATGATTGAGAATATGGGAGTTTTCAAAATAAATTTTAACATTGTAAATATCATTTCCGCACTAAAATTTTGCGATTTATATTCATAAAATGTGCAAAAGTAACAGTATGTATAAATAAAATAAAATGGCTTTAGGCTTAAGTTCTGTATTAATATTTATATTATAGGTACTATATTAATACTAAACGTCCGTCTTTATTAGGAAAACTAATACAAATGACATACTTACAGTAAATAACAGAACTTATAAACAAGTTAAGCAGATAACAAATAAGTAACTAGGTCATAAATTTTTAATTAATGGAAGCCAAATTTTATTTAAATCAGTTAGTCACACTGATTGATGTTATCTTTATAAATTTCTATTCCTTCTCTTATCAATCTGCTGTTAATATTGATTTGGTCTTGCAATAATTACAATATCTTCGAAGCAGATTTGTCTACAGTTTGAAGTAAATACATTTGATGACTGTAAAGTTTAGTCTTTCTACATTATGTATAAGAAAATAATTCTTGTAAATATATGAACTTATATTTCCTTCAAATTATTGCAATATTAATAATTCTAATCTTCAAATATTATCGATAATGTTTATTTCAAACATAAAAATGAACAATTTAACCACTTACCTTGTTAGTTGAATCGTTGAAACAGCAAAACTAACGTTTAATTTCAAATAAAAATTTGTTTAATTTCACAAACACAAGCAACTACTTTAATAATCAAATTTCAACTGATTATAACGTTTATTTTTAGTAACAATTGATTTAACATATTACACTTTATTTCAATACAAAATTATTAAATATTGTTTAAAATTAACAACATATTTACAATAATAACAAACAATTATTTTATTAAACGTAACTGAACCGTCTTAACACTTCGATAATATTAAATATTCTTTTTTGGATGAAAACAGAATTTAATTTAATTATATTTTAATGAATTATATAATTAATTAAACCTCGAAATAGTATTTATTCTATTTTGATAAACATGAAATTTTTCAGATTAAAAGATCCGAATAAATCCGTTAGAATAAGGGCAGTATCCGTTCTTTCAAAATTAATTTTGGAAGATATGTTAGGAGTTAAGGGTACAATTGCGAATTTAGTAATGTGTATTTGTGATCCATGCGATGATATAGTACAACTAACCGAAGATTTCTTTAAATTATTGGCACAAAAAGGCAACTCGATTTATAATGTTTTGCTCGACATTTTATCACAATTAAGTAACAATCACGAGCAAATTGAAGAAGATACTTTTAAGAAAGTTACTGCGTATGTATTTTTCATTCATTATTTAGTTTTTAAATTATATTGATATAGTAATCAAGATAGCAACAAAAAAATCTATCTGCTAGAAGAACATTATTTTTTGAAAGTAGAATATTTTGTTACAATTGAAAAAAATACTATTACATGCAGGTGTCCCATTTTAAATTATATCCTGAAATATCTCTAGAAATAAGCAACGAATACAAAAATGTTCCGAATCAAAAGTGTAATGGTTAAGAGCAGGATCATGAGGACATCCTATCCTGTCAAAGTTATGCCCCCCAAACCCCCAGGAGACAGAAAAAGGGGGCAACCTTGAAATTTTAAATACAAACCCCCATTTTCAATTGCAAAGCCAAACTAAAAATAAAAAACCATGTAAAAAAGTATTTTTTTTTTGACATCAAGAGGAAGGAAATTTGATGATATTTCGACAGGGTGTCTAACGGGCGTGAAAAACGGGAAAAGCAGGAATTATGTTAGGAATTTTTTCGTTGTGCGTGAATTTTAAAAAAAATTGTAATATTTAAGGATTTAGAACGAAGAAAGCGATCGATGATGGAAGATCTTCACACAATTCCAGAAAAAATAAAGAAAAAGAAAATGAAATTATAATTTGATGATTGCGATAGTTTATGTTCCATTGTAATTGTGATAAATAAATATAATATATGCAGTAAATAACTTCGATTTAACACTTTATCGTTAAACTTGTATATTTACATACGGGAATTTTTTTAAATATACGGGAAAAAAGTGGGAATTATACGGGAAATTTATTTCAATTTTCCGTTATACAATTTCATCAAATAAGCCGTTGCTTATTTCCTCGAGAATTTTCAGGATGTAATTTAAAATGGGACACCCGGTATTATCTTGTACAGAAAGTACTTTCACTAGCTACTAATTTTGTTTTTATTTTAGATTTTTGGTCAGCTTGATCGATAAAGATAAACAAATCGAATTCCTAGTTCGGAAATTATGTTTACGCTTCAAACTATCGGAAAATGTACGAGTTTGGCGCGACATTGCTTATTGTTTAACCTTGCTGAGTTATAACGAGAAAAGTTTAATAGGTTTACAAGAAAATTTCCCAGATTATAAACATAGTTTGGAAGATGGTATTGTTTACGATTTCTTTATTTCTATTATAAATAAATATAAAGTCTCCAGCAAGGATGAAATTAAAGTATGATCATTTTTAATTAATTTATTTTTATCTTATCTTATATTTAATAATCTTATTAATTTATTTTAACTATAGAACGCTAGTAGAAGATTGGAGCATTTAATAAGAACGGGAGAATCTAAAGGAAATGAGAGAAAAATGAGAGAAAAAAGGAGAATGACGTGGTAGTTTCAGCCAGTAAAACGACGAAAGGACGAAAACAGAGGAAAAATTAATATTTTTGTCATTTATTTCTAATGTATTATATATAATAATAATAAATATTTTTTTATATCGTGTAATACTTGTTTTATTTCTAATTTACTTTGAAATAATAGCTTTTTTCTGATAAAATTTATTATAATACGTAAACGTATGTCTGCAAAACAAATACATATTTGAGCCGTTTATTTTGAAAGTGACCTAAGTCCATTTTTCAATTTTTTTCTGATGACAGTAGAAAAGTTTATTATTTGAATAGACTTAGGTCACTTTCAAAATAAACGGCTCATTTGTAGTTTGGAGTAGTAGAATTAGCCTATCTCCATTTTTTTATCATATTGAAATATTTATGGAAAAAGTTTTCATTACAGAATTATACCCAGTTTATGTATTATCATTATTAAATTTCAATATGCTGATTTCTGTGAAAATATTTTCCATATAAGCACTAACAAAAAGAAATCTTTAAATCATTGCTACCTCAAAAATAGATATAGTCTAGTTCTGCTTCAAACAGAGGAGATGTAATTTAAAAGTTAGGATACTTTCGGTACCGATTGTGAATTATAATAATTTGTGGGTGTTTTTGTTTTAAGTAAAATTAAAATAAAAACGGATAAGAGTTTGTTTTATTAATATTTATTTGAAAAACGAAGAACATTACAAATTAAACAATCTTCAGTACATTAAAAGATAAATTTAACATTTTCCAAAAATATTAAGAAGCTGAATTCTTCCCTGGGACCCTGAAACTACCGAGCTGTTGATAAATATAAATATCTTTTAGATTTTTTTTCTGTGATTCCATCTTAAAACAGTCAATATTCTTTGATATTACGAATTTTTTTTTTGCACATTTAAAATTGTTTAAAAGGTAATTATGTTTTTTTTTTCTTAATATGAACATTATGCAGATACAATATAGTTTTAAGTGTTGTTACATTGTCGTGTAGTTTTTGTTTTTTTATTTATTTATAAACATGACTTCAAAATGTATACGTATTTATAATATATTTAACATTTTTCTTATTTTTAGAAAACAAAATATCTTATTACATAGTTTTACAACAGCAATTGTATATTTTACTCGAATTGAGAACCAACATATATATATATATATATATATATATATATATATATATATATATATATATAATTTTTTTAATTGAACCGGAACGAAAAATATAACAGTTTGAAGCCCTGGCTAAAACCATACATAAGCAGGGCCGTATTTAAGCATAGGCTACATAGGCTGCAGCCTATGGGCCCGCACCACAAAGGGGCCCGCACCACACTTTTCAAATTTAAAGTAAATAATTGTTTAATCAATAACCTTTTAAGTATTTTACTTAAATTTTCCTAAAACAGAATAACCCGACTTGCAAACCAGTGACAATACACTTCACTAGTACATACAGCTTCATTAGTACCTACTAAGTGTTAGCGCAAAACCAATTAGCCACTAAGAATATTTGATATTTTCATTTCTAAGTTTATTATTTATTTTTTTAAATACTCTATTTCAATTAAATAAATATAAGTAAAATTTACTTGTTTGTTACATTCCTTTTTTATCTTGCATTTTCCTAACATGTTTATTTAAAATTATAAAATCACAACCCCCCCCCCCCCGTAAGGGCCCGCACCACAGGTTCAGCCTAGGGCCCTACAGGTCCTAAATACGGCCCTGTACATAAGGCTATAAAAATTGAAGAAAATCTATGAGAAAACAAAATTAAACTATTTATTTTAAGTCTTTCTTTGCTAAAACACTCATTTTGGTTTGTTTTTTTTATCAAATTTAGGCTTTTTTTTAATATGAACTATTTGTTATATCTATTTTAAATGTACCTATATACAGGTCCGAAATTTTTAAGAAAACACAATTAAAAAATGAATAATTTTTACGAAAAATGTTTATTTAATCAAATATACAAAATATATTACAAATATAAATGAAAATCAGCAATACCTATTTTAAAGAAAATATATTTAAATAGGTTAAATTATCTTTTTAATAAAAATATTATTAAATAGAATTATAAGAAAACAAAAACAATTTCAAATCATAAATAGTTAAATAACTCATTATAGTATTAGTAACATGTTCAGGAAAATGTTCTTTAAATAAAATATTAAGTATTTTCTCACTTTCGTCGCATAACAAATTTCTAAGCAACCCTTCTTTATATCGCATTTCGATTATATTCGCAAATATCGGAAAAGATTTTTTGTAACTAATAACACATTTCAATTTCTTTAATATTTGTTCATTTCGTACATATCGCGCCACCTGTGTAATGTTTTTCCGTAAAATATCATAATACGTAATACGTAATTTCAAAGCCATCTTTATTAAGAAATTTAAAATGTGCATATTTATGCTACAGAAAATTTATGAATTTTGTAAATTCAAAATAGTTATTTGAGAAAATCCCGGGCTGATAATTAACTAAGTGTTCACAGCGAAGACGATCACAACATTTAGACCCATATAGTAGCAATAATTCCATTAGTGTTTCATCATTAGCAATATAATCATCTGGTATTTGATTGTATTCGTTTGGTACATTTACATCAGCTCCATATTCTAGAAGCAGCTTACATATTTCCATATTGTTTGCCAATACAACCAAATGAAGCGGTCTAAAAAAATGTTTATTCGGGGAGTCAACGTAAGCACCATTTTGTAAAAGAATCTTAACAATTTGTTTCGAATTGTTTGTCACAGCTACATGCAAGCATGTTAAACCATTTTCATATTTTTTATTTACATCAGCGTTATTTTTTAAGAGCAATATTTTAACGATTTGTATAAAATTGTTATTAACTGCTAAATGTAGAGCTATGCCAGATGATTTAGTTTCATTTCGATTCGTCGTGACATTACAACCTTTATTTATTAATAATTTAGCAATACTGATGTGTTTGTATTTAATAGCTTTACACAACAACAAATATCCTTCAGAAGCAAATCTAGCAGTAGAAATATCAATTGTTGTATTTAAGAGTTGTTTAACTTCTTTCAGTTGTCCGTTTCGAACTGCCACTTTTAAATTGGTATCCATGTTTATATTTCGCGAACAATATTGGTACATATAGAAGAATCCGTTTCTAAAAAAGAAAAACAATGATATACGGGATGTTTACGGCCTTGCCTGTATTCATTTAGGAGGAGATGGACGATAGTATATCTCGAAAGAAGCCACATAATGCAACACATATTGGAAATTATGTTTAATTTAATATTTTGTAATTTAATAATAAATCACAAATAATTAAAATGAATAAAATTTGAATGTTACCGCGAAAAGAAATGAATACTTCGGTTTTGCTATGCCCTGCCATGCCATCGCCCAGTTTGTCATGCGGATTTTTTCAATCTCTGAATGCAATATTTTTTTTGCATAGGGATTACGTGTATTTGGCCGTGAGACCTATGCATTGCGCTGCCCTGCCCTGCCATGCGCTGCAATGCTGCAATCTCTGAATCCACCTTTCCACAATAAGAATGCCCAGGCTTGAGCTTTTGATTCGTTCTAGAAAAAATAGTCGACAACAAAATGAAAACAAAATCAGTTATATCATAATTCAATTGAAATAGAATTAAAATGCAATAACATACAATATTATTTTCCCGTATTGACGAAACGCCAGAATAATTTCCCAGCAATCGATGATCTTGACAACAAAATCAAATACCATATGACATATTGTCCACACATTAATATAACCTTCGTTTTCCTAATTCGTTTTGGGCGTCTAATGCCGATGTCACACTATCATTCATATGAATGATGGTGAATGATAAAGAAGAAGAAGTGATCCGTCACTGATGAAATTTTAGCGGGCCGCTAATTTTCGTCAATCTGTATCATTCACGGCACTATGCGACTCACTTCATTATTCTATTCAAAAATGGATAATTTTACATTCGATTTATTTGTTTAATACTTTATATTTATGGTAACTATTTATTAGAAAAATTTGCTAATTTATGTACAATTAATAATTTAATAACAATTTTTATATATTTACAGAATTAGCATATAAAAAAAATTAATAAAATATTTAATTGTCAATATTTTCTTTGTTTATTATTATTTTGATTTCCAAAAAATATATATGTTTTTAATTGTAATAAAGATTAATCATAATTTTTTTCAAATAAAATATATGTGTGAAATAAAACAAAATCGCATTTTTCAAGGAAAATGATGAAAATTATTATAACATTTTCTATGGTACTACCACTTGTAGTACTACCGCTTGTACTCATTTTTAATTCAAATCAGTTGTAAGTCAAAGGAACTATACTTTGGATCAAACTAGGTTAAAATACAAATGTCAAACAAATAATAATATTCAGAAAAATATGAAGAAGAAATCAGTTTCATCAATTTTCTCATCAAACAGTGTGACATATCCAACACTCACTTTGTCATTCACCATCAAAATCTCTTCTTCTTTATCATTCACCATCATTCATATGAATGATAGTGTGACATCGGCATAAGAATCAAATTATTGATAAAATTACAATAAATAATTTGCTCAAATATATTATTACAAGGTAAACAATAATTTCATAACGAAATATTAAATTATACACAAATAAATTGCAGAAAAAAACCAAACAACACAACTCATCTTTTATGATTTTGGGATGTTTGTGTTTATCATTTGGTTCAATTGTTTATCTCCATGGTAGCTAGAACAATTCTTAGAGGGGTTGCAATATTGTTCTAAAAATAAATTCATGTTAACTAATATTTCGTATCCTTCCACATGAATGTTATTTACATTATGTTTTATTCTTATATTTGTTACTTTATGCATTTAGTCATTGATACGCACAAAATGTAAACGGTATTCCTTAGTAAAGCTTATGACTTGCAAATTTCTTTAAAACTTTTATAAAATTAATGTCATATTTGAAAATGTACAAATTTTTTAAACAAACCTGAAATATAATCTAAATTAGCGCCAAAATTTTATTCATCAAATGCTACATGAAATGGCTGTGTTATAGCGTGTTCTTCGTGATACATATATGTTTTATTCGTTTCATTTAATATTACTTTATTTAATTATTTATTACTATATTGGTTACAAAAGTAAAAATTTAAAATTATTGTTTTAAAATTATTTAATAGAATATTTCATATATATAAATATTTTAATATACAACTTTATAAATAATAATTAAAAATAAAATAATTTCAATATTTTAATAAATAATCTACATATTGTTATAATTAAACACAAAAACATTTTGAAAACCACATATATCCAAATTATGCTTATATGTTTAAAATTATTTAAAAAAATATTTGATATATATATTGTAATTAACAATTTTATAAAAATAATAAAAAAATAAAATTATTATAATACTTTAATAATTAGTATAGATATTTGCATGCTATAATTAAGCTGCAAAACATTTTGAGAACCACAGGTCGAAACAGGTTTCGCGGTAATCAGGGATATTGTGGTGTACAGTCGGTAAATCAGTGAGTTATTTTTCAAACATTCGAATGTTACTTGTCATTCGTGCTTGTTAAATATAAAATAAATAAATATTAAATAAAAATTTAACAACAAATTAAACAATACAACATGGTAAGTAAAGATACATGTATACATATATACTATTTAATTTAATACATAAAAAAACAACTCATAATCACTTGTACAGGTTATGTTGTTAGTTATGACAAAGCTAAAATGAATGATTTCTTTTTAAACAGGCGATTTTATCGTACAATGGTGGTGCAATGGTAGCAATGAAGGGCGAAAACTGTGTAGCAATTGCCGCCGATAGACGTTTCGGTATCCAAGGGCAAACAATCGCCTTGGAGTTTCCAAAAAATTTCGAAATGGGTCCGCATCTCTATTGCGGTCTACCCGGTCTTGGTACCGACATGCAAACTGTACACGAACGGCTCCGATTTCGTATGAATCTCTACGAATTGAAGGAAAACCGTCGAATGATACCGAGAACATTTTCAGCGATGGTATCGAATATGTTATACGAACGTAGATTTGGACCGTATTTTGTCGAGCCCGTTATTGCGGGATTAGATCCCAAGACTTGGAAACCGTATGTTTGTAATATGGACTTGATTGGATGCATAAACGAGCCGGAAGATTTTGTTGGGGGCTCGTGTGGGAAGCAGTTGTACGGTATATGCGAAGCGCTGCGCTGTGTGAACCAAACTTGAAACCGGACGATTTGTTTGAAACTATTGCGCAAGCGCTTATGAATGCTTTTGATCGGGATGCGATTTCTGGTTGGAGTGCTGTTGTTCATATTATGTAAGTTAAAGATTTCTATTTTTTTATTAAAATAATTTAGGAAAAATATCTGTTTATAGCATATTCTGACACTAAATATTTAATCATTTATTTTCTCTTGTTTCAGCGAAAAAGACCAAGTAACAACAAAAAATCTGAAGACACGTATGGATTAATTTCATTATTTTTTTATATTAATTATTTCTCTTGTACCTTATTTGTATAAGAATAAAGAACTAAAAACAATTGTAATTGAAAAAAAAAATTATTGTAATCATTTTGTAGCTTATCTATACTTTTGTATTTCTGTTCTATTCTACTCCTGTCACATCATAAAACTTTGTTACGAAATTAATGTTTCACGAAAATAGAAACGTCGATATTTCGGTAAAACTTTGTTGTATGTTACTCATTTCAAACGATATATTTAATTTATTTTAGTGCAGAAAATCAAAACCATAATATATTTAATTAAATAGCATAATGTATAATATATAAAAAGTTCCGTATACTAAATACATTAATTTATAATCATTATAATCTATATATATTAATACGTAAGGGTGGAACAACTTGGTTTAAACATATTTTAAGTAAATCAATCAGCGAATTTTACAAGTAATTTAATTTTACAAGTTTATGGCTTCTTGCCAACCCGCTACAAAATCTATCACTTATTTTTCGATTATTGCAAATTGTTTATAATATATTTCTGTTTGTGCAAAAAAAAAATATTAAACCGATAACTAAATTTGTAAAAGTTATTGTAATTTTACTGTTTTAACATTTTTTTAATATAAAATTAGTTCATCATTAGGTAAATATTTTTACGTAAATTATCACAGTAAAATTACAAAATATTTTTATAAATTTGTAATTAATGTAAGCCAAATTTTATTTAAATCAGTGAACTTGATGTTATCTTACATCATGAAGATTTTATAATGCATTTGTTGTGCAATAGCAGATTTATCTGGATGATTTAGACGTGTTATAGTATTTTTATGATGTAAAATTCGATAGATACTGTAATAATTGTTTGAAACTAGTCTAGGCAATTATTATAGTATCTATCGAATTTTACATCATGAAGACTTTATAACGCATTTTTTGTGCAATGGCAGATTTATCTGGATGATTTGAACGTCTTATAGTATCTTCATGATGTAAAATTAGATAGATACTGTAATAATTGCTTAGACTAATTAATATTAACAGCAGCTTTATAAGAAATGCAATAGAAATTTATAAAGATAACATCAATCACTGATTTAAATAAAATTTGGTTTCCTTTAATTAAAAAAATTACAACATTTTTGTATTTCGTTACTTAGTTAGGTTGTTTCTATGTTCTGTTTATTTATTATAAATGTTATTTGTATCTTGTTTCCTGATGAAAATGTACGTAGATTATTAATAAGTATTAATACAGAACTAGAGAGCCTAACGTAGTTTTATTTTACTAGTATTTCTCCGTTTTGCTAAAGGCACGTTTTATTGAATACGTTTTGCCCCCCTTTGGATCTGCACCTAAAAAAATAATATGAGAATATTTTTCTAAAGAAAACCGTTTACGTCTTTGGAAACATTTACATTCTTAACAAAAAATATCCAAAGCACCTTAAAACCATCTTGAGATAATAAACTACATAATTAATGGATTCTAAGAAATATATAATACCGTTGATTAAAGAAGTATATACTTCTTTAATCTCAATGATAATACGAAAAGATTAAATTAAAATTAAATTAATTTTGTCTAAGGTTTTAATTATTTTACGTTTGAAATTAACTCAATGTTTTGGTAAATCAAACATATTTTATTTATACAATTGAAAATGTGCTTGGAAAAACAAATTTCTACAAAATACAAATTTATAAATTTTCATTCAATTAATCTCAGCTTAATTCTCTAAGAACCGTTGTTAACGAAGTGATTACGTAACAATTCTAACAAAACTTGTCTTTTCTCTAACGGAAAATATCTTTAATAAGTAGCTAATTTTTAAGGTGCTTGTTAAAAATAAATATGAAGATCTATATAAATTAGAAACAGCAGTTGAGTAATGAAATATCTAGAAATACTGTAGTGTTTCATGGTTTGTAGGTAAAATTACATAAGTTTTTTTATAGTGTAAATAAAAAATAATGTGCAAGTTACGAGGTACTTATTAACTAGAAAACAAATATTTTACACAGACACTTACTATTACCTAATAGTTTCCATTCCTTTCCGAAACTCAACAATCGCAGACATTTTCTCTATTGCTAGATTTTAATTTATCGAAACGACAGTGTTATTATTTCGGATTTGTTCCATGTCATCCGGAATATCCGACATTCATATCCCACTCACCCGAATCGTGGGGATGTTTCGTCTCCGGAATTCCCATTTTGTACTTATTTTTTGCGCGCGATATTGTATCTTCCGAGAAGGGCAGATTTTCTTCCTCCGAAAGTAATTTTGCCCCCCACAAATTGTTCTCAAGTAGTAATTGGATATACGATTCCTCCGCTGGATTTACACTGAAAAATATAAATACATGTTCATTTGATTATGACTGAAACAGATTGAACATAATTTTTTCTTTTATCAAACAATGAATAAAAAAAAATCAGCAAAACCGAACTTCGCATATTCAAGGACTAAATTCTTTAGACACAGTTAAAAATTACTGAATATAAGAAGAATATTTTAACCCATGCCATTTATATTTAATGTTTTTTTAAATTATTCGATTGATTTGGTTTCGAATTTAAATCCATTTAAATAATTTTCTTATTGTTATACAAACATCGCTTGACTTATATAAATAAAAATATAATTTTTATCATATTTCGAGTTACCAATAAAACATACACCATCAGCTAGGATCACACATTCTTTTTTCAATAAAAGGATTGAGAGTTGGTGTGAGGTGTGTTGCCATTCACGGTGTACCAGATCACGGTGCTCCGTTCTTTTCAGTTAAATAGGACCCTAGACAGCCCCCAACTTTATATTTACCTCCACCAAAAACTAATAAAATCTTCAATAAGTATATATTATGTGCCAAAATGTTGAACTGTACTATAATGATATTTTTGTATAATAAATATATATATATATAAGGGTTATATTTGAATATAGTTTACAAATTCATAAAACATACACGTGGTTACATAAGGTGTCCGTAAACATAAGGTCACACACGATATACGTGGATGTACATAATATAGACATAAGTTCATAAGTTAATTCAACATATAGAATTGTCGAAACATAAGATGGTTAAGTAATTGACAGATATTCGCGGATTCACCTTTCACACACTACCTCACTATCACCACTTCCGCTTCCTTCTTCTGGTTCACCTTTCTACGTTAGGATGGCGCGCAGTTCGAATATAAGGTTGTGGCGCGTGATATTTAAACTTGTGTCTTATATATATATATATATATATATATATATATATATATATATATATATATATATATATTAAACTTGTTTGTTGTATAATTTATTTTTTATAATATTAGTATTCAGTCAAAATTTTAGCACCTACTTAGCCATAAATTTTATTATATACACATTTTTATTTTAATACATTTTTGTTTATTCTCTGCCTGTTTACAACAATTTTTCAATTGTCTATTTTTTTTGTGGAAAGCGGCCATGATCGTTTTCTATTAATATTTAATAATTTGTTTTTTTTAATTGTGTTTTTAATTTTTGATGTTTGATCATGGGTATTTGTAAATATTTTCAAAAAGGCATTTGCAAGTTTGGTACAAGATGTAGAAATAAACACGTTTACGTTGGTGGTAGAAGCAATGGTAAGAAAATTATGTATATTCAAACAAAATACAACAGTAAAAATTTTTTTATCTAGCACGTGCCAGACTGGTATGTTACTGGATAAAAGAGCGAACATATTTAAGTCCAATGAAAAGCATAATTTTACACAAACATTAAAGATTCTGTACATATTTGATAAAATTAAAATTCAATTCTTACGGTTAGCAAATCAAAATAAATTTTATAATCAAAAAATGGTTTATTTCTATTAGCTGACTAAAAAAAAATATGGCTGCGGTTTGTTGTACCCGGGTATTTTTTTGGAATCGAATCATTTTGAAATGTATCGGTTTTACTGCATTTTTATATATAAAAAATATATTTCAGAAGCTGACACTTCAATTCCTCAACAGACCATAAATGCTATAAGCGAAGATATGAGTGAAGCACATGCAGGGCATCAGTGGCCTCTGTCTTCTTATGGACCATTTCCATACAAACCTTCCATTCCAATCTTTTTCGACATATCGTTTGAAGAAGCTAGATTTAGAATATATGAAGCGAAAAAAAACGGCACTTTACCACAATATGTACGTCGTAAGTTCGTTAATAATTTCTCTATTATAAAATATTTTATTTATAGATGCAGTACTTTGAAGTACTAGAAGAAAAAGCAAAACAAAGAATGCGATCTTTACAAAGTCCTACACCTAATATGATTGCTGAATTAAGTGGATTAATCGCTGAAATTGAAAATCAACAGCCAGCTAATAGTACAGGTAATCAAAATTTAACTAACCGTATGAATTTCATATTTGCAAATACATATCTGGACTAAAGTATATTATTTGGTACATAAATCAAATATACAAGATATGTTTTCACATTACCATTACCAGAAATTATAGAATCATTGAATATATAATCTTATTAGTTATTCAATGATAGAATACGATAAAATAAAAATGCAAACTTTACAAAATCCAACATCTGATACAACAAAATCTGTTTTGCATTCTCATTATCAGAAAATAAAAGCATATTTTGTAATCCACATTTCCAACAACAAATAATGATATATTCGACGTACAGTATCAAAATTTACAACCAATATTTGCCAAATTTTACACAAATTCTTATGAATTAACCCGATCAAAACATACAAATACATTCAACCCAAGTCAAAGTCCATTTGGTGAGAATAAAAAAATATTTGCTTAAAAAAATTTAATTTGGTATCTTATCTACAATTTCGTCACCTTTGTGTAGCTCCAAATTTCCAATATGTAATTACAAACACGTCAATTAATGCAACGCCAAACCAAAATCTTTTCTCGATTCAATACCCGTTTTTAAGTCCCGAGTATTTTCGGCACAAACTTTAATAACGAATTCACTTTTACTCGACAAACGTCCGCAATCGATCACAGTAAAAGCATTTTTGGAATGCTTAGTGAAAATTTTGGAAAATCGACCCAAAAAGAACGATTCGACGATTTATTCAAGGTTGAAATTGTTCGAATTTGGTAAAATACTGGAAAAGCCTTTCTACATCAAACTAAATAATTATTCTGAATTAATATATTATATAAGTACACGAAATTTTTATTTAAATAACAATTTTAAAATATATCAAAGTATGTATCTATGACAATAAATTACATATACAATTTTTTTTAATGTAGTTAATGATTCACATAGCTAACAAATATTGTTATTTGTATATTTAATTTTTATACTACGTAAAAATTATTACTGTACATTTGTAAAAAAAAAAATAGGTTTACCACTATTTTGTATATCTAATAAAAAAATTGTTAATTCTGAAACAGAATTTATTTAAATTAAAATATTGCATAAGCACGCAAAATTTCGATTTATTATATATATATTGATATATTAAAGTATTTATCTGTGATAAATCAAATGTATAAAAAAATATTTATATTACTAGTTAACTATGTAATCATTATTTTATATAATTTCATGTATCTGTGAAAAAATGTTTTTTTTATGATTTTGTGTATCCGCAGTTAAGAAAAACTGTTAAGTCTACAATAGATAATTCTTTTATTTCAAATAAATATTTTGTACATTAATTTACATAATTTAAAATATGTATATACGATGATATATTTAACAGAGCATAATTTTGTCAGTAGTAGTAATTTCTACAACATTAATATTCACAGTATTATTTAACAATAACAAGAAAAAAAAAAACAATAGATCAAAAAAATTATTTTGCTTTTCCTTGGGCGGCTACAGCAGCAATAGCCTTTTTAACTGTTTCTTCATCGCCCAAAAACTGTAAACTGCCATTAGGTACTGGTTTCAAATCTTCGTCCAGTTCGTAGACGAATGGAATGCCGGTTGGTAAATTTAATCCCATAATTTGTTCGTCCGATAGCTGATCTAAATGTTTGACAATACCGCGTAAACTGTTACCATGGGCAGCGATTAATATAGTTTTGCCTGCTTTTATCTGGGGCACAATAACATCATTCCAAAATGGTAATGTGCGTGCGATGGTTAATTTTAATGATTCGAACATTGGAAATTCGTTTAGAGCTGGACCATTAGCATAACGGGGATCTTTCACAATGGTATCGTAATAAGGATTGCTTGGTTCCATAGCTGGTGGAGGTACATCAAAACTACGGCGCCAAATTGCTACTTGTTCTTCACCATACTTAGCAGCCGTTTCGGCTTTATTCAAGCCGGTTAAACCACCGTAATGTCGTTCATTTAAACGCCAAGTCTTCTCAATGGGAATGTCAGTTTGGCCAATTTCATTTAAAATAGATGCTAGTGTTTTTTGGGCACGAGTTAATACTGATGTATAAGCGAGATCAAATTTATATCCAGCATCTTTAAGTGCTTTACCAGCAGCTAATGCCTCTTGACAACCTGTAAAGGATTGCTATACAAGGAAGGTCAGTGTAAGGTCAAAGTGTTTCTTACCCTTTTCACTCAAATTTGCATCATACCAGCCACAGAAAAGGTTCTTCTGATTCCATTCACTTTCACCATGTCGAACCATTACAATTTTATATGTTTTTCCCATTTTAAAAATTTTTTTAACACTTTTTGCTAATGCAGTAATTTTAGCTAACCCGCTTTACTCAACCGGTCTTGAAACAAATCTGTGGGCTTGGTGGGGGTACTGTCAGAGGGTACGGTACTGTCATTGACTGTCATTCACCGGACACCCGAATATTATACTTGCGCCTTAAACTATAGCCATCTAACGGATAATATATTATTACGAAACTGTTTTTTTTTTTAAATAAATTTTTTTATACATATTTTAAAAAAAAATATATATTTTTTTAAATATACAGAATGAATTAGATAATAAATAAATTAATAAAATGTTGTTTATTTTGCATATTATGATAAATGGACAAATGTCTTGGTCTTAATACAGTAGCGCCGCATAGTGAGTTAGTTTCGTACAATGATACAATCTGATCTGACTGTATTTATATCATGTTTATGTAAAATTTAATGAAATGAAATTATAACAATTGTTGATTTGACAGTTGTTTTATTTATGATGATAAATGTAAGATTTCTGTACTATTACGTATTTATAAATTTTTTTAAAATAAAATAACATAGGTTATAATAATTGTGTATAAATTTAGGAATTTGTCAATTTCAAAATTAAACAATTTTTCCAGTAAAGGAACAAAAAATGTTACCAACAACGGGTTATTTCAAAAATTATAATTGCCCATTTTATGATTCTTGTATTTGTGAACGGCCTTATTGTCATTTTAAACATTCCAAACGTGGTATGTAGTTTATTTTCTTGATATGTTTACATCTATTAAATAAATTGTTGTTTTTAGAAACAGTAAATGATACAAATCTTATATCAGAACTAGTATCAAAAGCTGTACACAAAGTATTAAATAGCAATTTAAATTCAACTTCGGAGACACAGGAAAGAACAAAAGATGTAGAGACAACAAATGTAACTGGATCGGCAGGAAAGAATGTTACGTATAATCCTACACCAATTGCGGAACTAAATAAATATAAAAACAATAGTGCAGGTGAAAATAATAGTGAGAAAAAAAATCGACATATTCCTATACAGTATACTCCAGAACGACCTCGATCATCGCGATCAACTGCAATTACTAATTACAACACAAATTCAACGGAAGATTGTACAAATACAAATGTAGGCTATACACCAACACAAAGTACATATTCATCATCGTCTTCAGTTAGTTATGTTCCTAGTTCAATTAAATTATTATCGGAAAAATCAACGCTGACCACAGGCGAGTCACCTGAAACACATACACAAATAGAATGCAAAAGTCAACCATATGTGCCTTCGTATGTAACCTCTAGTGATACATCAATATTTCATTCATTGTCTTCATATAATCCAACCGCAAAAACTGCAGTACCACCATCCACTTATAATTTAAATGATACTGCTTTGCCCAAATTTGCTGAAGATTTTATTGACGATTTCATTAATGATCCGAACATATATGAACCAACCGAAAGTGTTCCTAGTATTCCTAATATCACAGAGACGAAAATTGACAAAAATAAAAATGTTCGCGACACTAGTACGAACAATAAAAATTCGTCGGAAATCATTCATAATGATAGCAGCAGTAATAAGAGCTCCGAGAAATCTAGTAGCGATAAACATAATAAGAAGTCAAGTTCAAGTAAATCAAAAACTAAACGCTCTAGTTCTACTACTAGTACCAGTAGTAAATCAACACATTCGAAACATTCGAGAGAGAAAGAGAAAACTTCCGATAAACATAAAAATGGACACGATAAAAAACATAAATCTCATAGCAGCAGGGATAAACTGTGTAGTAGCAATCGGAAAAAAAAATCGGATAGTAATGCAAAAGTCAAATCGGATAGTGCTAGTAATAATAGCAGTAGTACTACTAAACATAAATCGTCCAAATCAAAAGGATCAAAAGATAGAGATAAAAATTCGAACGATCATAAAAGTAATGATGAGCAAGAATCGTCGAAACCTAAAAATATAAATGCAGCTAATAATCAATTCAAGGAATCTCTTCTGTTAGGTATTCATTTATTGAAACATACGAAAAAGATTTTTGTTTTTTTTGTTATAATATAGGAAATTTTTTTAAGATGTTGACGTTATCGAAGCAGCAGATTTTAGTGATTACGAATCGGATGATTCTACAATGGAACAATGCAAACGAATTTTTGAAGAATATCAACCACCAAAAAACAATATATTAGCTCCAAAAGTAAGATTTACTATATTAAATCAGAAATTGCTTTTGTTGCCTATCTGAAGTAACTTTGTGTTTATAGAAATTATTTAGACTTAGAATAACATTAATTTGAATAATATTAGCAGTGCTATAAATAAGTTGCATGTTTTATACAGTAATTGATCGTGTGATTTGATTTGATTTGTGCGCGTTTTATTTAATAAGATTAGAAGCATATGGGTGAACCAATATAGACACACCACTTTGACATCATCTTATAAATACTAAAAATACTAAAAAAATAAAAATCACATTTTTATTTTTTCTCCAAAAGTTAGCAACACTGGTTCAAAAATAAAATTTTTTTCAAATTCAGAAATTCTGTTTAAATATTTGATTAGATGTAGTAAAAATAAAATATTAATATTTTTTAAAAAAATTGGCAACACTATGCAAATAAAAAAATTATGTAACTGTTATTGAAATTAGGAATATCTAATCCGAAAATTTTATTATAATTGGGTAAATAATATAACCAAAATAAAATATTAAAATTTAAATAATTTTTTCTTCAAAAATTGGCAACTCTTAAAAAAATAACTTAAGCTAATTACTTGTGAAGAGAGGTCGGGTTGGTTTTGTTTGATAGAAAATCAATGCCTTTATTCGTATTTGAGTGCAAGAAAAAACCTAAAAAAAAACACGATATATACCTCCGAACTTTATCATGCTTAAGAAAAATGCTGCTGAACGCATAAGAGAATACCGCAAACAAAAAGCTTTGATACAGACCGAAAGCTCTAAGGCTGCCAAAACTTAAGCAGAACAACTTTCGACTTCTAAATGTCTTTCATCAATAAACTAATACGATCAAAATTTTCGTTAAATAAATTCTACGTCCTGTTGAACTTTTCCAACGAGGAGAGCTTCTTTATATAATTTTTGTTATATAATTTCTATTTAAAATTGAAATTAATTATAGGTAAATCTTAAACAACTAACAGAGGATAACTCAATAGCGTCTACATCAAAGAAACGTATAGCACACGAAAATTCAGTGAATGTTCATAGACAAAAAACAATGAAAGTCGCTCCTAGAACTAGTGCAGCACAAATAATGGCTAATAGATATAAAAAAGTTTTGGCCAATATAGAAGATAAAAAACGTACTGAAGTAGATGATATTTCATTTTTGTCTACGCAAAATTTGCCTAATTTGTCTGGTAAATTATTAAATTTGTTCACTTATTGTTTCATGTTTTTGTTTTTTATAAAATCTTTATTTTATAGAACATTTTGCAGATTGTAAAAAACCTGTGAAAAGGCCTATTAGTGTTCCCTATACAAAAACACCAAATAATATAGGTATTTGATTTTTAACATACATACACAATCACACCATGTACCCTAAAGGCTGTGCCACAAACTCTTTCCATTATTCCCAAATTCGTTTTCTCCAAATATTCCTATCTAGACAAGCAGCTCTATCTTCATCCACATTCATGATATCTCTTATCCGTGCTCTTCTATTCCTAGTATTTGTAAACTTTCGCTCACGCAAAACAATTTCAATATAATTTTATAAATGTATTTTACACATTAACAACTATCATTTGCAGACGCAACAAGTTCGCATGATCTTACTTTATCGTACCAATTTCCAAGTAATATTACAATAACCTTATCCATTATGTTTTCTTTAATTAATTTTGATTTTTACTAGACAAAATAAAACGAATAGCACATGTGCCTAATGTTTCATCGCTATTAGATGCAAAGAAAAAAGTCGAGGAAATTAATAAAGAAAAAGAGAAATATAAAACTCCTAGTCAAACCATTACAAAAGGAAGCAGACGTGTTGCTCATATTCCCGAAGTGGTAATAAGATATCTTTTTTTATTTTTATGATTATTATTTATTTTAAAAATTTTAGTCAATCACTGAAATGCCTACCATTTTGAATGCAGAAAAATCAAAACTTCCAGTTAATGTTCGAAATCGGTATTTATTTTTAATGGTAAAAGAATGTGTAAAATTGTATGTCAGCAAACAAGCTGCGTATGAAAGAGTTAGTGTCCAATTCTTTACTAAGATTATTATTAAATAATAATTATTACTTTTTTTTTTTTATTATTAGGCACTGAATGAAGAATTTAATTGTTACTCAAAATGTTCAGTAATTGCAACATATCGCAACTCCGTTATGTTATCAATTAATAGATTGCGAAAGGAGGCTGATGCCGGACAATTATCCGTTACTTCTGCTGCTGACGCAAATGTTTCGGAATTTAGCGGTAAGTGAGATAATAAATTAGATTTCTTTTTAGAAAATATACTTTTTTAATAGAAGTTGTTTATTCATAAAATTGCTATAGATTAATATTTTTCAACCTTTTAATCTGTGCGACATGCTTATTATTTAAGAAAGAGAAAATACAAGTAAATTAAAAAGAAAAAACTTAATTCAAACTATTGTTTTAATTTTTAGCCTAATTTAGATTTGAAAAATAATGAGGTGTGCAGAATAAACATTTAAATACTCGTAGAATAAAATTTGTGATACTTTTTATAATACCGAGTTGTGACACAAGGCCAGGCGTCCAATAACGACTACATATTTTAAATTAAGAGTGTGCACTAGGCGACTGACTTATTGGACGTCGCGACCTGGTCGCCCAGTTTGCACCTATTTTAAGGTGACGCGACGCATCAGTTGGAAAGCATTGTTATAGATAATTAATATATGGGAAATTTGTTATATATAAAATATGTTTTGAGTAATATTTGAATAAATATGTACGGGGTGTTTCGGGTTTAACCTGCCAAATAAAAATATAGATTTAGGACCTCAAAACAGGATAAAAAATTTCCTCTAGGCAGCATATGTAATTTAAAGTTATTGAAATTAATAAGTTTATGGTTTTTATGTATTAAAATTGTAGAACAATAAAATAATATAAATCATTTTATTTACGTAAAAATATTTAAAAATTATAGTTTCTTATAGAATCAGCACATCACATCACATTAGATTACATTAAAGTTATTGGTGTCTGTTTTAAGATAAGCTGCGGGTACAACCCGATTATCCATCTATACGGATAATGTTCTAGTAATATAACAAAATGTGTAGGACAACCGTATATAATTTGAAGCACATATTTGCTTTTATTTGCAAAGGCCAATTCGTTAAAGTTTGGAAATTTTAAAAATACTTCAAAATGTAATCGATTCAGCAAAAAGTGTGACCAATTAATAAATTATGAATTACTATTATAACTTTAAACGTAGAAACTATTGATATTATTTATTATTTTTTTCATATTTTGATTTTTGTATAAATAATATAACTTGAAATTATCATAACTTTTAAACGAAGGATTTCCGGGCATATATCCAAAAGAAATTTTTTACTTGTTTTGAGGTCCTAAATCTATATTTTCAATTTGGACGGTTAAACCCGAAACACTCACGCAACATGGATACATATTACCTATAAGAAACTAAATATTTAACAATTATATTTTTTTTATTTCTGTTAATGAATGTATCTATGCATACAAATTGAATTATTGTATAATTTGCTGAAATTTGACTCGCGAAAAGGATTTAATATATTGCACATATCTTATACCAATTTATGAAATAAATAATATGTGTTTTTTTTTGTTTGTTTGTTGTATTTATAGGTGTGCGCTTTTACGAAAATTTAGTAAGATGGATACTGTCAGAGCAAGAACTAGTCGAAAACGGTTACCCTCGACCTGGTCATTTAAAAAAAGGCTACGCCCTCTTCAAGCAAACTAAAACAATGGAGAGAATACCAGAAAACAATGAACTATGTATTCGTTGCAAGAAAATATTTCCAGTGAACGAGTACGGTTTTGCGTTATATCCCGAAGACTGCATTTATCATCCGGGTAGTCGTTTTGTGTTTCGTGGCGAAACAAAGTATATTTGCTGCAAGGAATCGTCGGCGTCAAGTGGTTGTTGCATATCGGCAACGCATGTTTACGAAGTACGAGATCCAGCTAATTTAACTGGATTCGTACAGACGTTCGATCCAGAACGTTTAGACGATCCGAAAAGCAGTCGCGTCTATGCTTTGGACTGTGAAATGGTTTATACAACGCGAGGCTTCGAATTAGCGAGAGTTACTGTTATTAATGAAAAGTGTGAAGTTGTTTTTGAAACTATGGTTAAGCCCACGGGACAGATTTTAGACTGTAATACTAGGTAATTGTGTGCTCTCTGCTCTATCTTCTGTGTACGTAAATGCGTCAATAGTGACATAGATGCCGACTACGACTATATATTCATTTATTTTATTTATCCAGTGGGCGTTTCTATAAATTCGTCGCAAAAGACATTACTGATTTATTTCTGATATGATTTTTGAAAATAGGAACAGATTTGATACATATTTGCTGTATTTAATTTATGGTCTTTTTGTTTTGGGATTTATATAAGACTCATTTCTTCAGTTCAGAGAATCAAATACTAATATTTTAGCGGAATAGTAGTTTGATATTTTTCTTCACTATTATCTATCTATACGCATCTATCCCATTGACGAATGGAATTGATAATCAAATCGGACGTTTGATGACAAAATATTTTTATCGATACGTTTAGATATAATATAATGGATATCCGTTTCGAAACTGGATCTGTCGATTGGGTTTAGAGAAACGTCTTAATTTTTGTTTTTGTTTTAATCATTATTTATTTTTTTTTTTAATTCATATTCAGTCATATATATATATATATATATATATATATATATATATATATATATATATATATATATATATATATGATATTTAAATGATTGCTTAAATTATCCTTATTGTCGGTGTTATGTATAGTCTTATAGTGTCTTGTATAACACTTGCGACATTAAAATGATTTTAATAAAAATGTTTTATGATGTAATTGTTGCAGATTCTCTGGATTAACAAACGAGTTATTAGAAAATGTATCGACGAGAATAACCGAAGTGCAAGCAACATTATTATTAATGTTTAACAGTAAAACGATATTAATGGGTCACAGTTTAGAAAGTGATTTGAAAGCTTTGCGTTTAATACACAGTACAGTAATCGACACAAGCGTTTTGTTTCCTCATAAAATGGGTCCACCGAGAAAACGAGGTCTTAAAGCATTAGCTTCCGACTTTTTGAGAAAAATTATTCAAGATAGTGGTATGTCAGATAAATAAAAAGTAGAAAAATTAAGATAGATTTTTTTTTAAATTTGTTTACAGAAGCTGGGCATGATAGTGCAGAAGATGCTATTGTTTGTATGGAACTTGTAATGTGGAAATTAAAAGAAGAATTGAAAACCCGTTAGTTTTATATCATTTAGAACATCATTCATCATAATAATAAATTAGCAGTGTATTTATTCAACCGCTGGTTCATTACTCAACTGTCATATGTAATTTTTAACATAAATAATATTAAATATAATAGACTTATTCATCATATACGTAACGGTCGCCACTCTTCAAATATTTGCAACAATCAACATTTTCTTCAATAACGTTTAATATGTTATACATATACAATATACATAAATCATTTAAGTCGAAATTTGTATTTGTATGATGAATAATTTTATTGTATGACTGAATTATTATATATTATTTATATTAAAAAATGTAATTATTGTTAATAAATTTCATTTCGCTATGCATTACTATAAATTTCGTTGTAAATTATTATATACATATAATACTTTTGAATAATTATATATATAATATATATTATATATAAATCAAATATTTTGCAATAAAAGGATTCACAGTCCCATATATGTATGTGTTTTATTTTATTTTTTTTTATATATTTTAAAATATATACAATTCGTCAGTCGATTTCTTGTTTGTTCTATATCACAAATTAAAATCACTATTATCACTATTAAAATTATAACATTCACGATTGTTAAAATAAATAGAAAACAAACAAATATTGCCAAAATAAGCAATAACTCAGTTTTACCAAAAATAACATATTGAACAAACAAGAAATCGACTGACGAATTAAGTTTCTTAATTTAATAATATTTAAAGCTTAAGGAAAAAGATTATTCAGTAAAATATTCTCTTACAAGTGATTTATATTTATTAAAAAAAATTATTATTAACTTATAAATTTATCAAATACAGTTGAACTAGATTATAAAAAGTTTATATTGTCAGTTATATTTATTTTATAGATAGAAATAACGGTCCATTAAAATGAAAATTCTGAGATTCCGTAAGAAATCTTGTTATATATAGCAACAAGATTTCTTACGAAATTTCAGAATTTTTATTTTAACGGACCGTTAATTTTACCGGAAACGATACAGAATACATCCATTATTAAAGCTAAATTTACTAATAAATTTTATTTAGTTATTTAAAATTTTTACTTTACGTTTTATATTGATAATTTCACTTACAATGCTTATATAATTTTTTTTAAAATTAATATTTAAATAAAATTTATTTAGTCACACTACATAAGATCTATACTTAAAATCTCACATACTATTTTGTATCTTCTCCATCTTAATGACCAAATTATGAATTATTGTTGCCTAATAGGTAATTTAAATTTTATCATCATCATTCATCAGTTCCCGTAATTCCTAGGTGAAATATGGGACTACACGCTTGAGAAGCTGAACATATAGGCCCGTACTCTCACCTAATTTTTTCGTGAACAAGTGCTTTTATCATTAATTTCAAAATAAGTTTTCGCTTCTGTTTTTGATCAAATATAAATAATTTTTCTATTTTTGATCATTTTTATTATATTTGGTATTATAAAATTTAAATAAACTATTTTAGAATGCTTAATAAATGATTTTAAGGGGGCATAGTACTTTTTTCAATGAAAAAGTAATCCACTTTCATTATTTTTTTTCTCAATAACGGAAAGGCGTAAAGCATTGAAACTTTTTGTATAATGTAGATCCTTTATTGGAAAATACGTCAGAATTTTTTTACCCCCTCCCTCGAAAGCTCAACTCCCTACCCCCCTATCCCGTAGACCAAATCTGAAGTGCCGAGGTCCACGGTTCCATAGATATCTCGGGACTGGGTTATCGGAAACAAAAATTGTTTCGGATTATTAAAGTTGAATATATTCCCCATCGTTTGACCGATTTTTTTTTTAAAATTGTTTATTTTCGCAAAATGGCGGGCTTGCAAAAAAAGAGGTCAATTTTTTGCCCTTTTTTTGACTTCTTCGACGTAAAAAAATATAATAAATCAAAATTTTAAAAAAAGGATGGGTCAAACGATGCGGAATTCTATTAGCTTTCAGAAGAACAAAAATTCAAATAAATCCGATTGTTTGTTCTAGAGATATCACTGGAACCGACAAAAAAAATATGGTTTCGAAAAAAACGCGGTTGAAGTTTCAGAATGAGTTTAATGTCACATAAGAAAAGCCCAAGTGAATTTTTATGTTTCTTTACAAAAAGTGATGTAACTTTCGTAATTTTTATAATTTTGACATGCGGTTTCGTGAAAACGATTCTTTAGACATTACTCTTTAATAATATTAAATAAAAAAAAATCGATTTTTTGATCATAAAAAACTACTATGCCCCCTTAAGTAAACGTCAAAAGTATTTTTAGTAAAAATCACTTTTATAGATGAGGTGAGAATACGGGCCATAGTTTCTTAACAGTTTTTACTTGCATTGTCAATGGTGCGGGTCATTAGGCCACAGCCAAGCAAAGGAACCTACAGCTTATAGTACAGTGGTACAAGGTTATAATGCCAGAAATAATATTTAGTTAAATATCTGGTGTGAGCGTAGTACGAACCAGGGACCTTTGAGGTCCGAATCCAGTACGCTACCACTAACCTACGGCTGCCACTAAATTATTAATTATTTTTTAAACATATTTAATTATTTCAATTATAAATATATGTATTTACTATTATAATTTTTACTGCAATTACTTTATAGGACTTAAAAATTTAACAACAAAATTAACGACAAGTTTAAACTGTTTTTATTACGAATTATTTATAAATAAACTAGAATATCTTACAAGAAAACATTTATAAATTTATATTCATACGTATGTGTAATTCATATGATATATTTAATATTTAACAAAAAGTTGATAATAGTAAATAAATACGTATTGGTTCAAAGTCTGGAATTTTATTTCAGATGATTAATGAATTACTAATGATACAAAACTAAAATAGGGATCTATTTTTCAATATCTAATAAAAACTATAAACTGAAAACATGTTTATATAGGTTCTGATTGTTTGTGAAAAATTTGAATAACAAAACAATTTATGAAAAGATATTGAATATGTCAATTGTCTACTGTCGTACTCTTTTACAAAGTATTGGTGTATTTACATATAGATTTATAATTTTATAGTAAGAATTCAATAACAACTTCGAATTTGTATAAAATAAAAAAACTTTAAGTTGGAGTTCTGTTTTATTATTTATGTCATTTGTATATATTTTTTGCTGATGATAATATACGTATAATTTTAATACAAAATAAAATAAAACCTTAAGCTAAAGCTTTTTTTTATTTAAATATAATGAGTTCTGAAAGATTTTTTTACTATTTGATGATTTGAGTCTATAGTACTTTGGAAAAAAGTATGAATTTTATACAAAGTTTTAATTTAATAAATTAATATTGGGGGTATCGAAGAAATGATTTCTTGCATTTTATGAAATACCTATATATATCACGAATAGAATCGTAAAATATTTATGTAGAACAAATATTTTTAACTTTTGAAGAACAATTAATTCATATTTATAAATGTTTTTTTGTAATCAATATAAAAATTAAAATCCGCGTGAACAGTTCCGTTTAAATTTGATGGATGTACCTACTCATGATGTACCTACCTGCATTACGATTACATTTAAATTGAAATACCTATAAAATAAAATGATACTGTTATTAAAATAACTAGGTATCCGTTATTCACGTAAAGTATAAACAAACAGATATAAAGGAAAACATACATCAAACAGACATCCCTCAAAATAAATTTTTGATCACGTCACTTCTGCACACAAAAAGTTGTTTTGAGTTGTGTTGAATATTTAACTATAATACTGACAGCTTATTGTTCAACCCCACTGCCACGCTGCTCGCTGCTTCGTATATAATCAGAGTAAAACGTTTTCTATGTTGAATTAAACGAATCATTACGCGATTGCTATACAATTTCGTGAAGGTAAATTAAAAGCAATTAAATTATTACTGTCGTTAACAATTCGATGCTTTCGATGCTACGTATGTTTAAAGTTACAACAGATTAAAATTATCAAATCCATTGTCTTCCGCTGACGAGATGTATTGTTGCTGTTGGAAATAAACAAAACTGTATTTACATGCCTCAAGAAAGTGTTAGGTTGACGATGGACCCTCTGTTTTCATTTCAGACATAAATTTATAATTAGATTCAAACGATAGAACGATAATCTACTGAATTATTTTCTAAATCTATTGCATTACTGTTTCAGATAAAATTAAAAGTCTAATATTAATAATTTTTTATGATGCTTATAAAAAATAAAATAAAAACAAGTCACAGGCCTTAACCTCGGAAATTCACCTAGGATAACCATTTTTACCACGCTTATATTAGCTCACTTTGTTGTCACGGTCAAACTGTTGTCACGGTCAAATCTTGTAACCAATTTTTGGATCACTTCCTATCATCTGATCTCACTGAAATTTTGCATGTAGTTTTATTTCAGGAGACAACACAATAACAAAAAAAAAGAAAGACTAAAAAGCAGAAAATAATATATATAAAAAAAACTTTTTAAAACCACGCTTATATTTAAATGTACTAAAAAGAGGAAAATAAATTTTTTCCTGGTTATCCAAATTTTTTAGAAAGAAATAAAAGCGTGGAACACTTAATTTTATTTGCGAAATATATAGTTTTCTGGAGCTTCACGTTTTTATTTCTATCTAAAAATTTTGGATAACCAGGAAAAAATTTATTTTCCTCTTTTTAGTTCATTTAAAAATAAGCGTGGTTTTTAAAAAGTTTTTTTTTATATATTTTTATTGATAAAAACTCATGTACTTCACCAGTAATAATTACACCATCTATGATCATATAATCTTTGAAATATATTGCTTAGCAATGACTACTAGAATTTCTTATATATGTGTTTTTTGCTTATACTTTTATTATACTTACTACCCTGCTAAAACAGAAGGTCGTATCTGCAAAATGTCATTTGAAAATATTGATAGAAATTAAAAATTATGCCCAAGTTCAGATTCATGGCCTTCTAATAATTAATTAATAAATTTAAAGGGACGGTGGATATGTCCAGTGAGGAAAAAGTTAATCCGGATTTTCTTTTCTCATGCATGTATGTAATGTGTGATGTTGCATTTTGGAAATAAATAATTCTAATTTTTAATTCCTATCAACAATTTCAAATAACATTTTGTCCTGTATTTAAATTTAAAAGTACTTTACTCTTCAGCATAAATCAATATTTTTGATTTTCCTTGTATACCACTAAATATTTTACAAATTTGATACTTGGTTATTGATTTATATGTGATGCAGAACTTTTATGAAGAATAGGAAAATTTTTTTTTGTAAAATTAATAAAAAAAAAATTACCCATTTTTTACCAACTTTTTCAGACATACACCACATACCCCACGTAAAAGTCTCAGTGTTATTATACATAGGTAAAATCAGTGGCATAATCAAGGGGGGGGGGAGGCGACGGGCTTTGCCCCCCCCCTCCCAAGGCTAGCAGAATTAGCACAATTTTTATTCGTTTAGTCATATATTCAGCAGCCACTTCTAACGCTACAATTATTTACCACAAAATATTGAGCCAACATTCATTATTTTAAACTATTAATTATTCGATTCATGTAAGATAAAGTGGAAATCTGGCTAGTATATGCTTTTTTTTTGCTTCTCCAAGTTAAAATCCTTGCCCCCCCCCCCCAGACAAAATCCTGGCTGCGCCACTGGGTATAATAAAAAGGAAAATGCTGTATGTTACGGTATAAGTGCATATTGAGAATAATGTACAAGTATTCCTACATTTTCCGGCAAATGTATACCTATATTTTGCAGCATTTGGTAAATGTATATTGTGTGCACATTCAATACACATTTACCTCTGGAAATGAGCAAAAAGTAAATGGTATTCACTTTGAACGTTAACTGGTTGGCGAATGTGTTACAATCTCCAAAGCAGTGAAGTTACAATGCGTTCATTTTCCGGATAATCTAAATATAGTTTATATTTTATTATTTACAATCTACTTTTACATCAGTTGTAAGCAAATATATACATTTTTCGGACAATGTGCACATCATCCCACTCAGTGGCGTAGCCAGAAATTTGTCATGGGGGAGGGGGGGGGTTACTAAAGAAATAATATAACATTAATCAATAAAGATAATACTATAATTTGCATAAAAATAAAGAGCAATAAAAATTATATTTATAAAAATGAAAGTAAAATATAACATATTTCATATTTCACATACGTATGTTTTTGGTCGTTCAGGTTCTTGGGGGGGGGGTTAACCCCCTCCCTAACACTCCCCTGGCTACGCCACTGATCCCACTATGTACCTATACCGTACATAACTCAAACCGTTTAACTCAAAAACATAATTTTAAAAATACGACCTTGTGCTTTAGCAAAGTAATATAGGAATATATGGAAACAGAAAATCCAGATACAATAAAATTCTAAAATATACATATGTAGGTACGCGATTCGTACAGTCAATTTTAATAATTTCATAATTTAATAAAATGATACCTAGTGTATTTAAAAGAATTTTATATTTTTCTTAAAATTTGACAAAAATCTTTTCTTTTAAATGAAAATATTTTGAAGTATCATACGTCAACGATTGTTAATATAGAAAATAATATTTTTATAATTGTTATTAAAAATTAATAAATTCTAGGAATTATTGAAACATGTACCCAAAGAGTGTGATAGTAAATTTTACTTAATTCATCCGTGATTCAACCAGGTGATCATTCTACGGCAAGTTTTCTTATCTTGACTCATACTGTTGTTTTATCCATGTTTATAATACCTCATATACCTATAATACTTATATTTATAATCCACAATCATTTTTTTTTTCAATATTGTATTACATTGGAAGTTGTCGTATTAAAAAATTAAAAAAAACATTATGCATAAATTTAGTTTTATTAATTAAAATGAATTTGTTATTTAAAAAGTAGAAACAAAATTAGTATTATAAATGGTTATTTTAATGTATTCCTTGATGTTATACAGAATGTGATTGTTATTTTGAGGAAAAAAAATCGAAAAAAATAATCAATTTTGATTGATTTTTATTGTGTGCATATTTTCCCCCTAACTGCTACAGACATTGCCCTGTATTGCAATTCTATGTATGTATTTCTTACAATACACATGTATCTTCAGTTCATTATTTGAGGGGATTGTCAGATTTGTAAAACAGTGAATAGGAGTATTAGAAGTGGAGTGCTCATTAAATTTCATCGTATTTATTTAAAGCTTCAATTCAACGAGCAAAATTTATTTTTAAATGAGTTTTTATTCGCACATTTTTACACATCTATACATTTTTAACTGAATTTTCTTTTTATTATTTACTACGTTTATTTCGAGAGAACTTCCGAACCTGTGTTTATATTTTCGAAATCGATAGGTATTATGTATTATTCGCAATTCTTTGCGTATTTAACTGTAATGGAATCTTATACATACCTACTTCATTTTCATAATCATTTTTATAATTTAAGTAATTTGAATGCAATATTAAAAATTTATTTTTTTCTATTTACAGAAACAACAATTTTACGAAAACTGATCGAAATTTCAAATACAATGGAAATCTTGTACAGAGTTTTGTTGCCGGGCCATATAGGAAGAAAATTGGACTCCTGAAACTGTACCTAATACACCACTAACACCAATTTATAAGAAAAGTAAAAGTCGGCATTACACGAAACAAAGGTAATTAATCTGTGAAGCAGTGTTTTTCAATCGTTTTCTCATCATTTAGGTAACATGTAAATATTTTTTTAAGTAGTAAGTTAAATATGTAAATATTAAGTACATATTATTATTTATATCGAAAATTTACATAAAAAATCATAATTTGAATATTTTTCTGCGGACGACAGCAAGTCTACTTTATTACCTATAAAATTTATCAAATTGACATTTTTATACATGAAGTTATTTATGTCGAAAGACGCTTATTTGTGTTTGAGTAGCATCGATATAGACTTGTGTATGTATCAGTAGGGCTTCTATATAAATTCTACGGTGTTAATAACCAAAAATTAATATTTTTTTTAAATGACACACGTATTTGGTAATTTTTCAAATAACACTATTATTTGTGTAAACGTTATTGTGTAAAAAATAACATTAATTTTTGCACCAGTGACGGCACTAGACTTTAAATTTTGGGGTAGAGGAAGGGGGCGTAGGGTTTATAATTTTTTGCAATGTCACACTTTTTTATGAAATTGAGTAATAATTTTTGTATGAAAAGCTAAAAAAACATCAATTTTATTAGTTCCTACTTATATAATAATAATATTTACATATACAATATTATAGTATAGTATAGTAATATTTTACATATTATGATTTATTAATTTAGCTATACTTACTTCTATTTTCAAAAGACTAATTAATACATTGAACCTACAGTCTAACATTCTCATTCTTAAATTAATTTCAATTCTTTTTAAAGAAAAAAAAAATTAGATTTATATAATTTTCTGGGCTAGTATGCCGTGGTCGATCTATTTTCGTCGCAGACGTTTCGCCATACATTGTAGATGGCATCCTCAGTGCTTGGAGATTTGACCACGGCATACCAGCCCAGAAAATTCTATAAATTCAGTGGATACCAGTCGGAAAAGTCTGAAGATTACTAAAAAAAAAGGTTTTTTTTGTACGATGCAGTAGGCATTGCAAATTTTTAACAAATTATACAAATATAATTATTTATATATTGCCAGTTTCAAGAAATTGCGGTAATTATGTAGATATGTCCAATTTATTAAAATTGAGAAAAAATAAAATAATTTTGAAAACTTCCAAGCCACTTGAAATATAATTTATAATCCAATATATATTTTTTTAATATTGGGGGGAGCCAGTTGAGGGCTAAAGCATATTTTCGGGAAGTCATGCCACCACTACCTACAGCTGTCTGTTAAAATTTTAAAGATAATTTTCGGTTAATCAGCGGTTCTAGTACAGTTCCGGTGGTGCCGTGCCAGTTGCGTACGTGTCAGTTTCGTACGTGCCAGTTGCGTACAATTATTATTTAGTGCTATTTGCGTACAAATAAGAGTCGGGTCAAACTCAGGTAGTGAAGCTAGTTAAGTCGAGTGCCAGATGCGTACAGCGGTTTGGCAAGGGTCGACTTGTGCTTATGGTCAAAATATAATATTTATAATACGCTATAATATCATCGCACATAATTTTTACAAATAATCAAGTCAGAATTTAATTTTAAAATTGACCAAGTTTATATTTATTGGTTTAAATTTGATTTGTGTAGATTAATATTTAATAAATTCATATCGTTTACCAACTTCGTTACTTTTTACTATATTATGATAAATTATGCTTAAATTCGTGATTTTAAATTTGTAATAATAATTACATAAACTTTTCCTCACACTTTTCCGTAAATATATTGGAAATATGTAAATTAAAACACTCGGTTAAATTTTCACAATAACAATAAAAAATTCTTTATTGGCCAATTTCGGCTGATAACACTAGAAATGCCGGCTTTTGCGTATTCCTAGAACTACCGAATACGTCAATTTGACGTATCTTATATTTTCAAGTTATACAATACACTTTTGTGTAATATTTTCATAATAATGATTTTATACGAGTAATTAATGATTAATTAGTATTTTAAAGTTAATTTATTGAAATAAATGTAATAATAAATTTTATTAAATAATCAGAAATAACATTTATTTTTATAATGTCTTATATCATATATTGGTTAAGAACATTTTTGTAATGAAACAACTCAAGTTATAAGAATATTTTCAATCAAAATGTATATTGATAAGCATATATATTAAAATTTCTATTATAAATAATATAATATAAACTATTATTATTATGTGTAAAAACATTTAACTAAGAAATTACGTCAAATTGACGTATCGGTAGTTCTAGGTAGACAATTAAATGATTCAATGATTGCAAAAATAATTATTCAATCCAAAAAAAGAGTATGCCATCTTGAAGTACATAAAAAATGATGAAAAGTCACCAAACGAAAAGTTTTTCGGTAGCATTTTAACGAAATAACAACAAATCGAATTTCTAAATACGTCAAATTGACGTCGTTGGTAGTTCTAGAGTTAAGCCATTAGCAGAAGGTAATACTACAAAAAGTTTAACAAAATTTGTTCTTATTTTTTTATATTAATCTACACAAATCAAATTTAAACCAATAAATATAAACTTGGTCAATTTTAAAATTAAATACTGACTTTAGCGTATTATAAATATTATATTTTGACCATAAGCACAACTCGACCCTTCCCAAACCGCTGTACGCATCTGGCACTCGGCCTAATTAACTTCACTACCTGGGTTTGACCCGACTCTTATTTGTACGCAAATAGCACTAAATAATGATTGTACGCAACTGGCACGTACGCAACTGGCACGACACCATTATGAGGACCTTAATTTTTAGCTACCTTTATCGTCTTATACAGGGTGTAGAACGTGCCTGCCGAACATAGGACTTTAACATGTAAAATCATACTTTCGTAATTTCTTGCTCCCCTAATTATTTTACAAAAAAATGTTTCAAATAAAAGTTGTAGGGCATAGAATTCTGTATCTGAATCAGTAAATAAAATAATTTTTATGTACTTTGTAACGGCACAAATTAATTATTAAACTTTAAAAAATTACCTCCGAAATTGCAGTAGCCATGGAATCTAAACTCGAAATAAACATTCGTGTGACGGTTTATCTGTCAAATAATATTTCGCAGTATTGTCTCAATTCAATTAACAATACTGCGAAATATTATTTGACAGATAAACCGTCACACGAATGTTTATTTCGAGTTTAGATTCCATGGCTACTGCGATTTCGGAGGTAATTTTTTAAAGTTTAATAATTAATTTGTGCCGTTACAAAGTACATAAAAATTATTTTATTTACTGATTCAGATACAGAATTCTATGCCCTACAACTTTTATTTGAAACATTTTTTTGTAAAATAATTAGGGGAGCAAGAAATTACGAAAGTATGATTTTACATGTTAAAGTCCTATGTTCGGCAGGCACGTTCTACACCCTGTATACATAATATGATAACTATGTAATATTTAATATCAAAAAAAAAGCAAAATATTTAATAAGAAATCAATTACAAAAATTTATTTGTAAAAAAAGACGCCTAATACAATAATTTCATTTATAAAGTAAAAAAAAATGTGGTATTTTATTTAGATTTTTTAGAAATTTTTCGTTTTTTCACAGTATAATCGTTAGCTTTTCGTGAATAATTGATCGATTCCCATTCTTTCTGTTCACTCGTCCAGATTTTGCCATACTCCCAACCCATAATAAATTTCATATTTATATTTTTGTCCTTTCAAACAATATATTACTCAAATTAGATACTAGATTAGATTAATGTCAAATATTATTTAAGTACCTTTTCGTAGGAAGGAATAAACGGTTTAAGATCTTTAAATTGTGGCGATGATACTAAATTATCGTTTTTTCGAACTAGTTTTGCCGGCTGCCATTTCTCTTTTAATGGTTTTGACATCATTAATTTTATTAAAGCCCGGCAAAAATTCTGTATTTAAAATAAAAATTTGTGATTGACAACGATAAAAAATTGTGTAAATAAAATTAAGTCTTTGTTTTTCTATGTTTTTTTTTTAACTAACTTGGATGCATTTTGTGATTCAATTATGATTTTGTTTTAGCTCAAACATAATGTTTCCAACGATTATTTTATTGATAAAAATATATAATATAATAAAACAAATTGTAATATTAAGTCTTATAAACTGACACTTTAATCTTTTTTCTCGTCAATAAAATTATCGAAAATTTCTTTAATATTAAAAAATTTAAACAACAGATAATTTATTTATTTTTTGTGTTGTGCATGAAACACGGAAAAATAATATTTTGGTTACATGTTTTTAAAAGCTAAAACTTTGTAGAACATTTGTTATTTTTTGTTGAATTATATACATACATACATACATACATATATACATACACAAACAGGCTATATACCCAAAATTCCTACTACTTGGAAACTTTCGCTCATGCAAAACACTCTCAATCATACCACTCCAACTACTCATCGGACGTCCACGCCAACGTATACCATCAAAATCATTCAAATAAATCTTTTTAACCAAGCGTTCATTAGACATTTGCTCAACATGTCCGAACCATCTTAACTGACTAACACCAACTTTTACTACAACATTTTTTTAAATTTCGCACTCATTATACACTAATCTATTTCGTACCCGATCTCTCCTATTTACACCACATACCCCACGTAAAAATCTCATTTCCACGGCAGTCATTTTTCGTTTATGCTTTTGCAACGAAACCCAACATTCACTACCATACATTAACGTAGGCACCAAAACTGCATTGTATATACTCAAACATTTACATTCCTAGCAAAAGTTCCCAAAGCACCCAAAACTTTACAACCAGCATTTACTTTCCTTTCAATTTCACGATCAAAACGGCCATCTCTAGACAGCAAATTACCCAAATACACAAATTCATCTACCTGCTCTAAACGTGCACCGTATCAATATATACATTACATTCAGTCATCAAATCACCCTTCTCAAAAACTAAAACTTTGCACTTATCAACATTCAACACAAGATTCATATCTTTACCAACAACATTAATTCTATCAATCATCCTTCTCAGTTGTTCTTCAGATTCAGCCAAAACAACCACGTCATCAGCATACGCTAAAGCAGGTACAACACAATCACCTATTTGTATACCATCATTACCACAAAAAGCTTTCCGAAGAAGAATTATATAATATTGTAAATTACTTTAATCTACACAAATCAAATTTAAACCAATCAATATAAACTTGGTCAATTTTAAAATTAAATACTGACTTGATTATTTGTAAAAATTATGTGCGATGATATTATAGCGTATTATAAATATTATATTTTGACCATATAAGCACAACTCGACCCTTCCTAAACCGCTGTACGCATCTGGCACTCGGCCTAACTAGCTTCACTACTTGGGTTTGACCAAACCCTTATTTGTACACAAATGGCACTATTTAATTACTGTACGCAACTGGCACGTACGCAACTGGCACTATTTCAGTTCCGGTAAGTTCCGCTGTATTTTAATTTTTTAATAATTTTTGTAAGTTTATATATTGTCTGAGATTTAGAAAGTGTTACATCGATATTTGTATACCCTGTTGCCCTACGAATTTAAATCTCCCACACCCTTAAATTTTAATTCCCCTTTCAATGTAAGTTTATAATTAATTGTATTTATGTTTCCCCATGGCCCATAGGTATATACCTATTTAAAGTTTTATAGAATTAATAAGTTTCATATAAAAAAAAAAAACAAATACATATACTTATTATAGAAATATATCGGAAATATATTATTTGAATGGAATTTAGTTAAAAAATATGAACATTTTTTCTATTGTATTCCAGTATTAGAACAATTTTTTTTTTATTATACATATCTATATAACACAGTTTGTAACATATCAAATATTGTATTAAATACGTATATCTATTGTTGATTTCTCTATGTAATAAACAAAAGCGAGCTGATGAAACAAACATTGTGCAAAACATTATATTCATACATTTTAATTAAATGACATTTTAAATTTTGGCTGTGTTATGTTAATATATTTATTTTATTTGCATATTTGTTTTGAACATATGTACTTACATATTTATTTTATAAATAAAATCAAAAAATGAAACGGCTTTAGGTTGTAATTCAGTATTAATATTTATTAATAATCGACGTTTTGACGTACTCAACATACATATTCATCAGGAAAAATGATACAAGTGATATTTGCATTACCCATATTTACGTTGATTGTAATTAGGTTGTATTACACACAGACTGTTTTTTGATTCTACTATAAAATAAATATATATCACAGAAAAAAAAATATATTATATATATATATATATATATATATATATATATATATATATATATAGGGTTATCACCTCTCCGGTTTTTGCCCGGAGTCTCCGGTTTCCGGGTTATTTGTTGTAATCTCCGGATTAAACTGAATTTAGATGTAGTCATATAGTTTTAAGTTAAAAAATAAGGAAGTCATTACTATGATCAATGATATACTTATAGAAAAATTAAAATACTACTATTATTTAGTTTAATGTGTAAGCGTTGAAACGAATTTCAAATTTTTTTTTATTGTAGTCAGTTGAAATAAAAAGGTGGTCACTCTCTATATACAGTCGATTCCGCTTAATTGGGACACCGCTTAATTGGGACAGCCGCTTATTTGGGCCAAATCTCAAAGAACAGAAACCAAACCAAGGAACCAACAGTAAATTTATATGTTTAATTGGGACAACATTCCGCTTAATTGGGACAGTAAATTTAAGATCACAGTATATATTATGTTACAAATATTCACAAGAAAAAATATTTACAAAAAATTTAATATGATACGCTTCATATCTTTTTGATTCACAACATGGAAAATTATATTTAAAAAACTAGCAAATATGTATCAATTAATTACATTAGTATCGCGCGCTGTGAACTTTTTTCCCAACACATTCATTCACGTATGAAGTACGGACCCACGCGCGCTCAAAGGTTAATGTTTACCCTCGCGTCGGCGTGGCGCGGCACCGGTCATTAAAGCTGTGAGAGTCTACCCTGCTGTCTCAATCGTTACGTATTCAGTTATGATTCAGATACCACTACACCTCGCGCGTGGAAGGTTCGTTAAACTTACATTTTGTCTATTTTATTTAAAAAAAATTGACTCTTGCCAGGATGCCAAGAAGTGATATGACAGTTTCTAGTAAAATTGCTTTGCTGGATAAGTGTAGAAGTGAAATGTTTCAAAAACAAAAGACAGACTACACTTGACACATTTATGAATTAAATTAAAAATGTATGTATTTATTTATTATTTTATTTTTGAAATTTATTATTTTTTCTTAAAAGTTTATTTTTTTTTGGTTATATGTAGTTTATAGTTTTTTCCAAGAATTTATAAAATAAAATTATTGGAAGAAAAATATGGATTGCTTAATTTTATGTAAAATTCGGTTAATTGGGACAGCCGCTTAATTGGGACAAAATGCCCTAGTCCCGATGTGTCCCAATTAAGCGGAATCGACTGTATATAACAAAATATTCAATACAACACTTCAATATTTTTGTTTCAATAAAACTTTATATTTATTACTATAAAAATAAAATTTACTTGTGGTAAATATATTATTTTTAACAAAATAATTTTAACAATACATTTTTCTCTGTGTATAAATTAACTAACTTCAATAATTTTAAAATCATTTTATAGGAAAATTATTTATCTAGTCTATAATAATTCTTGTTTTAAAATATATATATATATATATATATATATATATATATATATATATATATATATATATCATGATGGCATTACCATCTCCTAGAATTATTTTTTATATATGCATATAATAAAAAATAAAGATTTGTTATAATATTTTATTAATTCACAATAAAGAAACAATGACTATATATATATATATATTATAGGTATTTTGTTCGGTAGAATGTAGTAAATATTACGTTGGCACACATACTAACCTGTAGCTAAGCGTATCTCCTAACCGCTGCAGATAAATAGATTTTTCTGTATGAGAGGTATTTTCGGCAATTTAACATTTTTACCTGTAGTACTATAATAAATCAATTTCGAAATAAAACCATTGTAAACTGATTATGTAATTAACTGCGCGATTAGATTATCAATTATTTTCATTTTGCAAAACATCAGTTGACCCTTAGTGTGCCATCTATATCTACAAAACTGCAAGTTTTCAATAAAAGTACGATAAAAAGAATGAAAGTATTGGAAAAAAAACACATATTATATATTTTTATTCCGATGAGTAGATGAGCAGGTATATGATTGAGAGAGTTTTGCGTAAGCGACTGTTTCTAAGAATAAAAAATTCAGAATAGGAATGCTCCGCGAATATTAATTTCTGCTTGAATGGAAAGAGTTTGTACCACACCCTTATAAGTACATGAGTACACAGTGTGATTGTGTATGCATGTATGTATATAATTGGAGTCATAACATTAAATGTAATGAATATAACCAAATATTTATAATTTGAAATTGTAAATAGAAATAATTGTTTTATAAAATCATTTATAAATTACATAAGAATTTTTAGATTTAAAAAGTTCCAACAGAATGTTTTTTATTAACAACGTAATTATTTATAAATAATTATTTAACTCGTAGGTTTTAAACATTTCATTCTACTTAAACATTAAAATGAGTTGTTCCGCAATTATCTTCAATGAGCTTTGCTTAATCGTTCATCAATTCTCTTATTTATATTTCTGTAAGCGTACAGGCTTTTCAGAGCTTTTATATACAATGTGTAGATATAGATCAATATACATTACGTAAATTTTATGGCTTTCTTCTATATATATATATATATATATATATATATATATATATAAATTGTATATACATACATAGTTGATTTGAGAGTTTGAATAGTGGATGTACATGCGCGATAGAAGCAGAAAGACTGGAAGCGATTGGCGGTTGAAAATAGGGTTGCAACCCCAAAATGATATCGTGCGGGAAAATAGAATTCGATTAGTGGAAATGAAAATTACATGAATAAGCTCCACCTTTTCCCTTAAAAAGGTGGAGCTTTTGATATAAGGGTAAAACATTGACCAAATATAGAATTTAGTTGACTCAGTTCGGCTTTTTAAATACAGTTACATTGTTCTTAGGTGTGTGTATTTAATCGGTAGTTAAAATCATTGTTCAAAAACAAGAGTGTGGCTGGAAGCAAATTTGCCCAAAAATCGGGTGCTGGTGATCGGTTGCGATTTGTTCTTGTTCTTGTTCTTGTTCTTGTGGTTGATATCCTAGCAAATTACCTTAGGATGGAGCATTTACAAAAATCTGAAGCTATTAATGAAAAAATTGCCACGGCAGGTTTATCTACAACGGGACAACAATTTACCACAAAATCAAATCAAGTAAGTTTTATTTAATATACACAAAATACACTAATATCATTGTTATTTATCGGATATTTTTTTTGTTGCTATTAACTCTTAAGATCAATGATTCACTCTTTTTTTTTTAAAAAAATCTAAAACTGTACTTTTTTTTAAATTTAAAGAAATAACATTAAATTTTATTACTCATTACTGATTTATAATAAATAAACAATTATTATATATTAAAGTTAGAAAAGTTTTCTGTTTATCGACAATTATTTTAAAAATATAGGTAATTTTTTCAAAATTTCCAAAATCTATAAAAATTTACTTGTTTACTGAAAATATAACATTTCCAATTTTTTTTTATTAAAACTGATAATACGTAAAATCTTTTAAGATCAATTAAAATTTTTAATAAAACTAATTATTTAAAAAAAAATATAAAAACTGAAATAAATTGTTAAAAATATCAAAATAATTGCGTATATTATATATGAGAGAACGCAATTTAGATTTTTTCTCATCTAAAATACAATTTAACAAATACTAAAGAAAAAAGTGTAAAATTAGCAAAATAATTATAAGATTTAAGCATTTTTAAAGTTATGTAATAATATTAAACAATGATTTGTTAATACTCGTAATTTGTACGAATGCAGTAAAACCTCGTTGTATCATTTCCATTTTTATCCTTGTTCCATATCATTCATTTTAATGTATCCTTCTGATTTTCCATATTTTTCAAAAACGATACATCGAGGTTAAAATGTGTTACATAGTGCACTATATTTTCATAGATATTTTTTCGATTTCTTTCATTATATTAAACTTATTTACGTAACTAAAATCATTTTAATGAAATTCATGTAAACAACCTTGATTATAATTTATGAAACTTTTAAAATTCCGTTCATCATTTTAAAATGAACTGATCAAATTTCAAATATTTTATAGCATCATAAAAGTAATATATTAAACGAGACAACTAAATTCAAACAGGGTGAAATTTCGACAAAATTCACCACTTACAGTTTCCCCCTTATATTCAAAATAATAAACATAAAAATAACAATAACATTAAATAAACACATTTTCTAGATAGAAAACATGAAGTTTCTGCTTTGTAATCACTTAAGATGATTAAATTAGAAATGTGTTTACATATAAAAATAAGGAAAAAAAACTACCTGTATTCTACTACCATTCTATAAAATATAAAATAATTGAAAAAGACATATCTATATGCTAATGTAAAAAAATTTATTTGTGCTAAAATACAACTTATTAAATATATTCAATTAATTTAATACTGAAATTATTACACTTAAAATTTTATCGAAATAACTTTAAATATCTTATAAAATTATTCCTTTTAATATTGTAGTACCGATACAGTTCTTTCTTAATATTTAAAAACAAATTTATAAAATTAAATATGTAGATAAAATATTTTAAAAACAAATACAAATACAAAAAATATTTTTTTTATTAAGTTCCAAAGAAAATATATTAAAATTCATTAATATAATAATATTAAAAATTTAATAATTGATTTATTTTATTTGAAGTTTATTACTAAATAATTTCTGTACCTACACTATTAGAAAAAATACAGTTTAAATTTACATGTAATTTTACAGAATTTAAGTTTTAAATTAATAATTACTTAATTTAATTATTGCATCTAATATTACTCATGAAATAAATGACAATTTAAAGATAATTTCAGAAAATTATATTTTTATACAAGTTTTAAAATCTAATAACAATTTAAAACAACAATAAATTACATATTATTTTATATAATTTTACAGTTTTTCAAACAATGTACAGTTTTATTTTGAAGCTAGTGATTTTAATCTAAAAACAAAAGAAATTAAAATTGTTTAAATATTTTAATTTGAATTTTTAAATATGGAGCAAAAACCGGTCAGGTTAATTTTTTAAAATTTTACTATATTAACAGTTTTACTATATTTTATTATAAAAAGAGTTTTGTAAATTGTATGAAAAAAATATTTATAAAAATTACACAATAACATATTTTAGTTTGGTTTGTTTTTCATATATCATTACACTTAAATAGATTAATAGTTATTTTTTCCTTAAAATGAATTTGATTTATTACGGCAGTTTTGTAAATTGAATAGAAAAATTTGTTGAAATAAGGTAGTATTATTTATAAATTTTTAGCGGTAAAAAGTAATTACCATTTCATTTTTCATCCAAAGTTTTTGAATTTTAACACATCTGGCCTAATATTATTGCAGTTTATGTGAATTATGATAATTTTTCAAAAAATTAATAGTGATTTAAAGTAAAACAAAAAAATACTTTTATTTGTATTATAGCTATTTGAAACTATTTTTTAAAATTACAAATTATATCTGAATTTATTTAAAGATTAAATTCAAAATTTGTAATTTGTTTTATTTTTAAGAGATAAAATCTTTAAAAATCAAACATTTTTTTCTACATTGTAATAAATTCTTCGGTAATCTTTGGATTAAACTTCAAATAAACGTGATCACTCTACCAATATCTTATAAGAGTATATTAATAAATTTTATTAAATATAATAATATTAAAATAAAAAAAGCTATAGGTTTAAGTTCTGTATAATTTCTAATTAAAATTCGACGTATTTATATCATTCTGATGATGATATTCTTGCAGTATATCGAAACGTTGAATTTAAATATAATGAGTTCTGAAATAGTTTTTACTATGTTATAATAACATTACTTTAAGAGTATTTTAAATAATAGCTTTAGTTCTAAGTTTTGATTAACATTACTCACTAAAATGATACTTTCTATAACTAAATTATCTTTAAAATATTATGAAACTTTGGCTATATGCAGAACTGAATGTATGTTGCACTAAGAAAATATAATAAAGATTTATTTTAATCTATAAGGGCAGTGGCATAAAAGGAAGTAATTTTTATTATGTGTGAAATAACAAAATTTTGAGTACGAACCGTTTTCAATCTCTCGATTATCTTCAAATGTGTTTGAGTTGGTTCAATTTGAATCATAAACATAGATCAAACCTGAAGACAACGAAATGTTAAAACGCATCGTATTTAGCAGAAACCAGAACAAATCTTGTATAGAATTTCTTAATAATAAATTAAGGTTTTATTATAATGCGGGTTTAAAATCTAAGAATAAAAGTTTATCTTTTAGTATTAATACTAATCATAACCACTGTTCAGTTTCAGAATTAAATTTAAAAAAAAACATACATCAACAACATCGTTTTACTTAGTGAGGTTTCAAAACTCATTGGCTGGTACTATAAGCTCGTTTTTTGGGTGCTTTATTTCATTTTTTTAGTCCTGCTATTAGTTAAAACTGATCTATGCAGCTATTCTTGTCATCACATGTAAATTTAAAAATCTTTAGCTTAAATGAGACTTTAACTTGGCGATTTAAATAAATTTTAATAGAACAATTCTGAACATATATGCCATTAAAATTTAAAGGAATTGAAGATAAAGATTACATACTAGAACTGAAATTTATTGAAAGTTTTTAAATTTAACGAATGAAGCTAAATTTAATGACTAGAATAGCGCTATTAAATCCGAGCTTGTAGTACCAAGAATTAAATTTAATTATTAAATTATTAGTACGTGATTTGTACTGATTATCATGTAAGAATGAGTGATTAAAGTTTAGTATTTAAGAGAAAATTATTTCTAGGTGGGAAATGTAATTCTTTACGGAATACCAATAGTATCGCTTATCATCGAATCCCAAGAACGTCTGTGTTTAGCTCAAATATCAAATACCCTTCTAAAACAATTTAGTTATAACGAAATTCATAATAGAAGAGTAGCACTAGGTAATGAAATAATTATTAGAATAGCAGTACGATATTTTTTAATGAATTTACTTTTATAAACTATTGGAGATTATTGTTTTGTTACAAAGGTATTACCTGTGTACAGTGTACACCCGTACAACTAGAAATTCTAAGAAGAGCGGGTGCAATGCCTGTTTCTTCCAGAAGATGTGGCATGATCACAAGGCGAGAAGCAGAACGATTGTGCAAAAGTTTCTTAGGAGATAATGCTCCACCAAGGTAAATAAAAACTATAAAGTGTTTCATTTTTTGTGATTTCTAATTATTGAAACACATACTCAATTATTTTGGAGTTGTATATTGCTTCAATATAAAAAAAACAACAGTAAAATTGGTAAAAAAAAGTTTTTTTTATATAAAATTGTGACTTTGGTAAAAAATATTCTTGTAAAATTTACGTATATACGTTTATTAAAACTGGTTTTAGTAAAATTTACACTAACACGGGCGGACCAATATATTTACAGTATTTTTTGGTGTTAAAGCTAACTAAAATTTATTTAGTGTCGATGATTATTAATTGGAGAAAAATTGGAGAAAAATTACCAATGTGCTAAATTTTTAATAGATGCTATGTGACTCTTGTTGCATCATAAGTCAGTTGCATAAACTAACTGTTGTTAACAATTAGATGGTCAACAATTTTACAAATGCCTAATTAATTGTTCAGTTACAATTTAATCATGTTGTCATGTGTTTAATAACATTTTATGCAACAAGCTTTAAGTGTTGATGTACATAATAGTGATTAAGTTAGAAAGAAAATAATGAAAACATTCGAAAGGTATAGACGCAATTTGGTGGAGTCGCCAAACATTGTAGACTGCAGTAATTGTAAGAATACTTAAACTGTGGGGACGGGGAATAATACGTTGTGAATGAAAATAGGGAGATACAAAATCTGCTAAATCCGAGATATCTGTAATACATTGCTTTACTATACAATATAATTGTATTTGCTCGACTAGAAAATTTTTATCGTCAGCTAAGCTATTTTAATTGCAGCTTGAATTTTCAACATATGTTTGTTAATTTTTTTTATTTGTTTATAAAGCTCAATAATTACAATTTTATTATGAAATATCTTCCAGTTATTAGTTAGTTAGTTAGTTAATTATTATATAATAAATAATGTAACTAAAATTGACTTGGAATTAACAATAATAATAATTATGATAAAAGTTTAAAAAATTAACACAAAAATATTGTATTATTGACAGCAATAATAACCATGTCAGTAAATTATAAAACCGATACTATTTGTCGATTTAAATTAATAGTTTGTTAATATATTTGTTATGAAAACGAATCTAATATTTTTCAAATATAAATTATACATTTTTTATAATCAAATTAGTGTAGATATTTTTAATTCTATTGCTCTAAAACTAGAATATCACAATCAATTTGTATGTGTATTTAAATGTTAATTTCTAAGAAAAATTTCTTTGAAAACAAAAGTTTGAGATGCATTAGTATGTAATAATAATACACATTAGTGTTTATGTAGCTTTCTTTCATTAAATAATTAACATTTTAAATTGTCCTGAACACAGAATATCTCATACAATTAATCACAATAATTGTTTATGTTTTGTTTTTGTTACAATAACATGTCAAATTTTGTTAAATATATCATTACTTAGTTACAGTTTAAAAAAATAGGTATTTTTAATTTTTTTTATTATAAATTTAATGATAGATTGTGGTAAAATTGATAATTTTGACATATGTACTTCTACATATTTTACAAATTCTTTTCATTTAAAAACAGGTATCTATATTGGTTTTCAAATATATATTTTTTATAATATGCAAATCATAATACACACACACACACACACACATATATATATATATATATATATATATATATATATATATATATATATATATATAAATAAATATGTTTTTCAGTTAAAAACAGAGACGAAATGACAAAAGATTTTTTTCTCTCTGATTGTACAATTTCATGAAAATTGTTGCATTTAAAATAAGAAAGTTAGGGTCGATTTCCGGTTAATATTTTACTTTAACTGAGCATATTCGGAATATTCCTATATATCAAATTATAATATTATGTTGTTTTTAGAATACAGATAGCGTAAGCTCGTCGTGGGACACACTGTATATTAAAACATTTTAATTTTCGACTAATTTGTGTTTGTAGTCTTCTTTATTAGAGAGAGAAATTAAAATATTTCAATATAAAAATATGTAACATGTCAATAAAATAAAATCAACATCTCTCGTACAATTCATAAACTTAAATTTACAACAAAAATTATAGGAGTATATTTATTTCCAGATTACCAGATGATTTTGCGTTCCAAGTGTATCACAATTGTGCGTGGGGCTGTCAGGGTTCGTTTTTACCGTCACGATACAATTCGTCGCGTGCAAAATGTATAAAATGTTTAATATGCGGTCTGTTTTTTTCGCCGAATAAATTCATATTTCACTCGCATCGTATCAGTCCAACGGACAAGTACACACAGCCGGACGCGGCAAACTTTAACTCCTGGCGAAGACACATGAAACTTAGTGGTAATCCGTCGGATGAAATAACGCACGCCTGGGAGGATGTGAAAGCAATGTTTAACGGTGGCACACGAAAACGATTATTACAGAATTCGACATCAGCTAACAAGGCCGCGAAACAAACGAAACGAGAAACCGGCGAAGATCCCCAGATGATACCGGCACCGTTAGTATCAACTGGTCATGTGCACGCTTTTCAAAATATCTCGTTGCCTATATCGCGTATGGCAATGGATTTTATGTATCACAAGCCGTTCGCTTTCTCGCCCTACGGTACACTGCCGTGGTTCAAACGCAATCCGATCTTGTTTCCGCAAGACACCACGTTCTTATCGGTGGAGAAGAACTATCAGTCCGCTTTCAAGCCGGTTTATCCAATGATTGGGAGTTCGAGTGAGTCCACGCAGAATCACGATACCAGTGAAGATGAAGTTGATATTGAAACCACCGACGACAAAGAAAGCAACGTTTCCTATTCAACGTGGAGTTCGAATCCAGAAACGGTAAGTTCATTTTTACAATTACTTTTTTTTGTTAACTCTTTCTATTGTATAATATAAATGTTTGTATAGTAGAATTTTATTTAGTGACAAAAACACATAAAGAAGTCAGCAAAAACTAGAAAAAATATTAAAATATATAATATTAATTTTATATATTATTACACTGTTATTTGATTTTAAAATTAATGATTAATAAATCATGACTAATGGTGTATTTGCCCTAAATTAAAATGGATCACTGTTATCTTAATTCTAAAATAAAAATTCCGTAAAAATTGTAAATAAATTTTTTTAATAGTTTGAAAAAAATTTTTTTTTAAATAAATTGATATTCGCATTCCACTCTGTATATTAAATTAGTATCCAAGCTGTTATGTTGCGTTAGAAAAAGGTCTCAATCATTGTAGGGCTGTATAACAAATATATCCGCACTTGTTATTTACATTAATATATGCCCGCACTTTGTATCTATTACGGAATAATTAGTACATCACAGACAAATCAATTTTTGCTACAATAATACTAATAACATGAAGCAATTCAAAAATTTGCATAACTATCCCATTGACACATCCAACTTGTACATATACAGCCTGATTCAGAGTAAGCGCCTTATTTTTTTTTAGCCACACTATGGGTACTACTTTCAAAATATTTGGCAGTAATATGTTTCAGGACATTCTCTACACGATGGTGATATCAGATTTTCAATTGGACGAATCATTTTAAAATGGCGACGTTCAACTTTTTTTTTTAAATGGGATGCCATAATTTTTTTATTATTATTGAGATCCTAAAAACATTCTTTTTACGATAGTATTTCGTTTTTCTTAAAAATTCATTTCTTTCCCTATCAAAAAGCAAACTAACATTTTAATCTAGTAGCGCATGTTATGTTATTTTTGTCCAAATATCAAGTAGCGGTAGACGTAAAAGAAACAATGAAACTTTATTTTGTCATCTACATCAACTTTTTGAAACTCAAAATTAAAAATTTACATCAAATAAAAATTAGGTATTTACAAAAAATGCTCGAAATGTTTTCCTTTTTTTTCAATACATAAATTGAAACATCGTCCAATGGTGGTGTTTGACGTTTGACTACTAGTTTGTCTACCGCTACTTGATATTTGGACAAAAATAACATCGGGTGTAAAACGTTCATGCGCTACTAGATTAAAATGTTAAATTGCTTTTTGATAGGGAAAGAAATGAATTTTTAAAGAAAACGAAATACTATCGTAAAAAGAAAGTTTTTAGGATCTCAATAATGAAAAAAAAATTATTGCATCCCATTTAAAAAAAAAAGTTGAACGTCGCCATTTTGAAATGATTCGTCCAATTGAAAATCTGATATCACCATCGTGTACAGAATATCCTGAAACATATTACTGCCAAATATTTTGAAAGTAGTACCCATAGTGTGGCTAAAAAAAAATAAGGCGCTTACTCTGAAACAGGCTGTATATATCTTATGGATAAATATATACATTATTATAAAACAATGATTCATAGCAACTGGGCATATGGAAATTGTATAGGGCTTTTTTTAATTTTATCGTTTTTCTCGATGAATAACTTTAAATATAGAATTTTTCATATCATACAAAATTAGAAACATTTTGAAAAAAATATGTAACAATAATAAACTGTAAATGCAAATCGAACATAAGAATTATTTATGCTTATTTTTAAAATAAACTATAATACGAGAATTAATAAAAAAATACATACATACATACAATACACAATCACAGTATGTATGCAGATGGTGTGGCACAAATTCTTTCCATTTATGCAGAAATTACTTTTCGCCAAACATTCCTATTCAGATTCTCTTCATCCCAGGAAATTATGTAATTAAAAAATTTATACTACAATTAAAAAATTAATGAGAACTGACGACTTTTTTGCAAATTTAATTTGTTGACTTAAATCTATTTATTTATTGTCAGAATAAAGATTGTTTATTCTTTTAATTTTTACGTGAAGTTATCAACGTAATTAGGAAAATGCCTTCTTTTTCAAAGATTATTGCCAATAGCATCAGATCAATCATAATATAGATGAAATACAATAAGAGAGAGAGAGAGAGAGAGAGAGAAATTTTTTACTTATAAACACTTTTGTGTTTAAATTGGCGAGTCCATTTTAGATATATAAGAGTGTCAAACTACAAAATGTAAACAAACACTATTTTCATCCTTTTTTAATATATTAGCTATAGATATTACGTATCTATATTTATGGTTAATCTAATCCAATAGCCAAAGCTTTTCATTATAATAGTGGTAAATTCTGTTTAAAAGTATTAATTGTTACAAGTATGATATATCTAGCTATCTAACAAATATATTCAAATTGTAGAACCAAAAACAAATACGTTTAATTTATTTTTTATTTAGATTAACATACAAAAAAAATTTGAAAATGTGTTTAGTGTTCATTTTCAATTGTAAATGTAAAATATACTTATCTAGATTTATTTATTTAATGTTCACTACAAATAATTAATTGTGAAAAACAAATTTAACAAAAATTATTTTTAAAAGTATGCAATGCTGACAATCAGTAAAACTAAAACATGGAATTATATTTTTCAGAAATTGAATTTTTGTAAAATGGTATAAATTTTGAATTTCATTTAAATATCAAGTTTGAAGTCTATACCATCAAATTATATTTGAATTTCTATATTCTCGCACCAATTTTGTATAAATGACCAAAATATAATCCTCTTTCACTAATAAACGAAAATTAGCTTAATTGCTTCATGCAAGGATCAACAACTGATACTAAAACTAAATTTGTGTAGTGTTTTTTTATAAACGTGTATGTGTTATCGTTAAAGCGTATAATTCAGATATTCCGTGAAATAACTAGTTATTTCATAAAATACCGATCTGCGGTAGTTAAATTATAGAACAATTTTGTTATTTGATACTTTAACTAACCTAACCTAACCTACCGTAAATCGGTATTTTATGAAATAACTATTTAATTAATAAACCTTGAACAAATAAATGTTCGTATTGTCATTGTGAAATTTAATATAATAATACTCAAGAATATTGAGATTTTATATTTTTCCCAAAATTTCACAAGATACTCAGCTTAACAGCTTAACAGCCGATTCAATGACTGAGTATCTTGTGAAATTTTGGGAAAAATATAAAATCTCAATATTCTTGAGTATTATTAAACTATTTAATTCATGAACTATCGGATTACATGCTTTAATGGTAACATATGTACTTTGGTTCACAACTATACTAGTGCAAAGACGAAACCGAACTGCTAAAACAAAGTAAAATAAATACGCCACTACAATTAGTGCATGTTAGCTGCCAATTCTGTTCACATCTTGTACGACTTGTTGAGTAACGAAATAGTCTGTCTTTTACTATCAAGAGAAGAACTCCATTTACTAGAAAAAGAAAAAAAAACAATGGCCCGTATTCATAGTCCCTTTTAGATCACTTTTATTTAAACGCAGTCAAGATTTTAAAATTAATTTTTACTTTTATTATATTTCAAATATAAACTAAATAAAAATATTATAAAAAAATCCCAAAACCACACTTAAATTAAAATAAAGCTAAATACGTATTTCGGAAGCTAAGCTTCCATCTTCAGTAGCAAATAAATTTACAAAAATCTTACCCGTGATCTAAAGTACATAAACACTTAAGCACTTGTCGAAGATCACTTTAGATCACAGTAGATCATTTTCTAATCTTTTTTCTAATCTTTTAAATATAAACTAGTTTTATAAATTATTTACTTTTTATTATATTTAACATTTCAAAATATAAATAATGCTAAAAACAGTTCCAGTTTTTTTTTTTAAATAAATACTTTTAGATATAAGCACTTTTATCTAAAAGTACTCGAAAAGGGGCTATAAATACGGGCCAAAATATCTCATAACGCTACAAATTTGACGAGATGTGGACAGAATTAGCAGCTTATACAGAATATGAGTTTAATGACAATGATTATCAAATTGAAAAAAATTGACAATGATTTCAAGTCATTAAAACCAAATCAGTTTAAATGTAATTAATAATGAAGTTTGTGTTTGTATGCCGCCGTATGTCAATTGAAGAAAGATTCTATTAGAGGGCCAAATAATTTGTCGCGATGACTGATTATGCGAGCCTGTGATCCTATAGACGACTATAGTCGGTACTGTACTCGATACTAGTAGTTGTGTTACTGTGAATACTGTGGTGTGATTTTAATCGCCTGCCACATTGAATTAACTCACATCAGTGTTTTCCAAACTGTGAAAGTAATCCTCTTGGGATGACACAAGCGACAACATATTTAGGGGAACGGAACACACGGTACAACTCGACGCAACTTTAATGCTTATACACGCAGCACACACCCATAACGACATACTGTTACAAGATTTTAATGAACACAACATTTCTTTTACGTTTAACGATTTCAATATTATCTGAAGCAAAATGTAGGTTATCTTGCTTTTCAATGTTGGTATTTAACATAAATCGTACAAAGTACTAACTACTACAATCATTTTTACAGACTTATAATAGTTTTATAATTTTTGAGTTTAATTATTTTTCTGTTGTTAAAACAAAACAGTTTTCAACAGAATTTAAGTTTCTTTTTATACTTAACTACAAAGCTGGATGTGAATTCATAGACGATTTAAATCAGGAATTAATTAGTTCTGAAAAATGGAATTAAATATAAGATGAATTGGAGTTATGGAATTATACACTCGTCAAAAACGCGCCACTTGAGAAATTAGAAAAATACCGATTCTTAAAATCGGTATAACTTGGCCGATTTTGAATGAAATTTTGAGTCCGAAAAACTTTTAAGTCTCACCTTTAAGGTCATGCAAAATGATATTGATATTGACTTAATTCACATTAATTCGCGTTAAAACCAATTTATTGTAGTATTGATTTAACAAAAAGACTTGCAAAATTATCATTCCTTTTAGAATTACTTATAAATTATTTCCTTTTTGATGATGAATTTAAATTGTCAATTATATTGAAATTCTATTAAGTGAATTATAAATTGATTCCATATTAAAGTAAACTTTTTCAAATCTCTTGAACTATATCATGAATATGATTAATATATATAGGGATAGGCATAGTTTGACCATTCCTTATAAATTTATTGTATTATATTTCAACAGAATTTGTACCTAAAATAGTTCCCGTGTTCTCACCTCACTTTTAAAAGTGATTTTTGTCAAAATTACGTTTGACGTTTACTTAAAATTACTTATTAAATAATTTTTATTAATTTATTTGAATTTTATAATATTAGATATAAAATAAATATGTATCAAAAATAGAAATACTTTTCTTATTGGGAATACGAGCCGTAATATTTAAAAACGTTTTCTCATAACTTTTAAGTTCTATTTCATGAGTTTATGTTTTGTGGACAAACTTTATGTGGTTTTGTTTCTAAAATACACAACTAACAATTAAATTATGATTTCTTTTATCCTTGCTTCCGTTAAATTGTGATAATTTGCTGTGTTTTGAAGAAAGTAACTAACTACAATTTTCTAAATTTTTATTATTTATTTATATTCAAATTGAATTTTAACGATTTTAACTACAAAAATTAATTTATAATAATAACTAATTTGCATCATAATATAACAATAATATACTGTATTGATATTATATAAATAAAATAACAAATTCATTCCAATGAAATATCAGGTTTAAAATATATCTTGACCTAGACTTGAGAACGACATAAATATATCGAAACGAGTTGTCCAAATACAAATAAATTATCTTTCTTATCTGCAATAATTCATTTAATTTAACTATTCAGAATGTTTAATATTGAATTTTTTTATTAATAAATATTTTATAACAAGACAGTAAACTGTAGTAACAACATTATTTATATCGCATAAAAGCAACTAAATTTTCAGAAGATCAATAAATATGAAAATATTTAAAAAACTAATAGCTGTAATGTAGGCAACTCCATCGCTTTTATACACCTGTGCTGTGCGGGATAGTATATTTTAATAAAATTAAAATAATATAATTGATAAAATAAATTTGGAATTTTTTTGTAATAAATTTTAAACTAACAGTAAAAAATCTTTCACAACACATTACATATTAAAATAAAACGGCTTTAGGTTCTAGTTCTGTATTAATATTTATTAATAATCGATGTTTCGACGTACTCAATGTCTCGTCTTCATCAGGAAAAATGATACAAATGATATTTACAATAAATAACAGAATATAGAAACAAGTTACTATATAACAAAATAAGGAAATAAAGACAGCAGACTCTCTTACCATAATAAATTATTTTAAAAAATTCGAATTTTTTACCACTGAAATTATTATCATTAAACTCATATTCGAAAAATCATTTAATTTTAAACAAATGGTTTAATAATAAATTTTTTTTTAAAGAATTATAGTATAAATTATTGAATTTTTAAATTAAATTATTACACCACTCACTAAAATTGCTACTGAAGAAATAAAACGAAGCACAAATAACATTAAGTATTAAAAATAGGAGTACTATATTGTGGTAAAATATTTTTATTTAGTTAATATTTTATTAATAAATTAATAACAACTTATTAATATTACTTTTAAAGCTTCTGTTTATATAAAACAACATGATATTTGATATTTTAAATTAATATTAAATTAAATTTAGCTTTTTTTATCTTTTTGAAAATAAAGACATTATTAAGAGCCGCCATTGTTTTTAAGTTATACAAAATAATGCATGAAATAAACACATTTAAAAATATTAAAATAACGACAGAATAATAATCTGAAATAAAATCTAGAAGAATGAAGAAGAAGAAACACGAAGAAATAAAAACAAATTAGAAGCAAATGATATAACAATCTGAAGAATTTTGATGAAAATTATTTTATTACAAAAATTAAATTACTTTATAAGTACTCAGGGTTTGGTACATTATAAAATTAAAATTTTAAAAAGACTTACTTATTTTTATTTCTGTTCTAATTTTTAAGTATATTTTTTTTAAATAATTTTCAGTGGCGGCTCGTAATGAATGGCACAAAATTTTGTCACAGTAATTTTTTTTTCGATTTCATTTATAAGATAACATGTGTATGTAACGTTTGTATTTTGTATAATACAGAGATCTTAAAAAATTTATTTGCAAATTTCAAATATGTGCCCTTTAAAAAGCAGGGTATGTTATAGCCTTAGTAATACAATAGTCTAACCCTAAATATGACATTTTCAACTTAATCAAATATCAAAGTAGTGAGGGGTCCAAGTTAAATTAGGTAATATAATATCTTTTGTGTAAATATGTACATAGTAATATCTTTTTATATATACCACTCGTTATATTCGAAAATTAAATTTAGTTAATGACTTTTAATTAATAATATATACGTCAGAACTTCCACTACAGACATTTTGCAAATTTAATCATTTTTCTATGCATATATGTACGTATTTTTATTTTAGAATGAAGTGTTTAATAAATGAACATATAGTCCGATTATCGTAAGTTCCGTTGCTCGTCATAATGTTGATGACAAACATAATAATACAAGTGTCTGTACTTAATATATTTTGTAAATATATTTGCATATAATTTTATGCAGTATTTAAATAGTTTAAATCAAAATTAATGTATTAAATTTGTTTATCAATGATATTTTGTTATATTTACAAACAAATAAGTACTAATTATATACAATAATATTTTGATCTTATTGTCGCTATACTTGGCAACAACGATTTTTTTTTCTAAATTGTACGTTTATATTAAAAACAATCATTGGTTTTTGTGTTGTTAATTTTGCTTGACGTTTACATATTAATAAAATTTTTTCTATTGAAATATTTTTTAAAAATCAGTCTTTTTCAAAACTGATTTGGTAGGTAATTATTTGATAATTCAATTTTTATTTTATTATAAAAATTTTAAAATTATGAACAATAGCTGTGTTTTTTTACCGAAAAACTCAGCTCAGATCAGCAAATATCAGTAACCTTGAAATAATAGCTGTTTTATTTATCGTCTCGGAACTGAGTTCGAAGTGAGTAAATTGCTTGCCCCCTTACCGATACTGAGTTTGATATTAGGCTAGTGCTTAGCTGAGCTGAGCAAGTGAGCGCACATGCGCAATTCAAATTTTCCTAGTTTAAGATTTGATAACGTGTTTGATACGTTGACACTTATATTTGAATATTTTATTTTGAAATCAAACAATAAATATCCGGCGAGCTGCAATAAATTATCAACGCAAACAATCCAAATACATCTAATATTTTAGGTTATATCATATGTGTAACTTAGATTTTAAACGTCACTTTCAAATAAACTGTTTTATTTATCAATACAACTCACTCAGCAAAATTCAGCTCAGCTCAGCTCATTTAAAAGATTTACTGATCTGAGTGGAATGTAAAAGAAACACAGCTAATAAAACAATAATTACATTATTTTATCCAACTTGTATAATATTTTAAAAAGATATTTATTGTGAGCTCACATAAACCTACTCAGTGATGATGTCATAGATTTCGTTACATTTTTCGATGACGTACAACGGACATATGATAATCGGACTATATAAATATTACATATTAATCTTGCATTTTAATTAAAATATTATTAAGATTTAAATGAAAATAAGGAATAGTATACGAGCCGCCACAAAATAGATTTTTAATAATATGTTACAGTAAAATCAAAAACTTCAGTAAATGTAGGTATATATTAGGTACAATATATATATATATATATATATATATATATATATATATATATATATACATTTACTGAAATAGTAAATATACCAGCAATAAGTATAATCAGGAATTATATATAATGAATATGACAACCCTAGGCGAGCCCTTGACCTCAAGTACCGAAATACTTGTTTCGACATTTTGTTCGCATAGAAGAACTGTAGAATTAAAGCTGGCAAAAATATTTTTACTTGTGATTGAATAAAAAACCGAGTAATTTTTATCATTTTTTTATTTCATTGTAAATATTAACTTATCAACCAAGCCCGCAAACAAACAAAAATTTGAATTTTTTGAATTCCGCTTGGTGCGTGAATATGTGCGATATGTTTCTATCGTCTAAACTATTTCAAAAAAAAATGATAATTGTGTGCTGACTAAAAACCTTGGTAGCTATGGTCAATATATGTATTTAAAAAATAATAATACTAATTAAATTAATAAATATATTTATATAAACCTAGTTACAAAGTAGTGTAATTTAATTATACAACAGAGTATAATAATAAATGCATACATATATGTTCTTTAATTTAGCAAAAAATAACAATTAAAATTCATGCATATATAATAATAAATACGATCAGGGCCGTACTTATGCACAGGCTATCTAGGCTGCAGCCTATGGGCCCACACCACAAAGGGGCCCGCACCACACGTTTCAAATTTAAAGTAAATAATTGTTTAATCGATAATCTTTTAAGTATTTTACTTAAATTTTCATAAAACTGAATATTCGAATAACCCGACTTGCAACCAGTGACAATACACTTCACTAGTACATACACAGCTTCATTAGTACTAAGTGTAGGCGCAAACCAATTAGCCACTAAAATTATTTGATATTTTCATTTCTAAGTTTATTATTTATTTTTTTAAATACTCTATTTCAATTAAATAAATATAAGTAAAATTTACTTGTTTGTTACATTCCTTTTTTATCTTGCATTTTCCTAACATGTTTATTTAAAATTATAAAATCACAACCTCCCCCTTCTAAGGGCCCGCACCACAGGGTCAGCCTAGGGGCCTACAGATCCTAAATACGGCCCTGAATACGATTTAGTGAATCTATTGAATATTATTAATATTACAAGTTTTCAAAATACCTACTTATATTAACACTTACCTGCTGGAAAAATATTAAACACTTTTGCTATTAATAATTATATACTCATAATAATTAATAATTAATACTCATAATTAAATAATTTTCTGTAAAAAGACGGCAATGAAGGTTAGATTTTACTGTAACATAATTATATATGTAGAGTTAGTAATTTTGTAATTATTTGAACTTTATTATAAATGAATAAATCTTAGAAAATAATATCTAATGAAAGAAAATTTTCGCAGAATGAATAAGAGAAGCAACTTCACTCAAAGTAAACAAGATTCCAAGAGCTGATCTGCAAAGCAACATATAAAACATTATAATAACTTGTGAAATACAAAACTTTCGTAATAAAAGCTACGAATTAAATAAAATTATTACAAATTATTATTAGACATACGCAAAAAATATAAAGTTTAGTATTGCTTCCCCCGTAAAAATAATATATATATATATATGATTTATTTTACAAACCTGTATAACTTTACGAAACTTTTGTGTTTCACTTCCATTAATAATTTCATCTCAAATGAAAAGAATGTGTTAAAACATTGAATTCCTATGTATATAAAATACTTGTAGTAATAATAATTTAGTAACATGTATTATTTTAGTAGAAAATAAATCATCAGTTTTATAAGTATTAATTGGTTAATAAAATTAATCATTTTTAATTTAATAAAGTATTTTATTATTTATGTTGTACGTATTTGTATTTTCTGTTTGTAGAAAATTTCATATGTTATATAACTTTCTGTTCAAATTTTCACTAATATAAATTTTACAATTCCTTAATATATTATTATATATTATATTTGTTTATTATAAAAATATATGTTTATTTATTTTAATATTTATTATTTGTTATATATTAATATAAAAATAAAAATATTTTATGCATAAAACAGTATCAGTATCATTTTTTATAAACCTATATTATTATTATTATTTTTATTTAAATATTAAAAATTTATAAAAATAAAATATTAACATTTTAAAATTAGTTTTACTTATAAATTTATAATTTTTGAATACTATAGAAATAAACTAAAATTTTTCACTATTTTCCTTTAAAAATTCATTATTTAGTTAGCAAAATGTTTTGCCTTTGAAATGTTATTATTTGTAAAATAAAAGTAAAAAAAAGAAATTAAATAAATACTGTTCTAGTAAATAATGCTCATTGTACAATTTGTAAAAGAACAATTCATATACTTTTGGGACAGACTTACACAGATATTCCCTAAAATCGTTCCAACAATTCCATCGTAAGTCAAAATTCTTATTTTTCTGTCTCTTATTATTAGCATCTCTTCATTTGACTTTTAGGATTGGAAATATTACCTAAAAAATTATAAATGTTGACAAAAATGAACGATCGTAAAAGCTAGTTGTAACTCAAATACGTCATATAGCGGGAAATAACAACTATTACAGCTTTAGCTATCTTGTAAAAATAGTAATAAAACATTTTTCTTTTTCTTTCGCATTCAATTTTATTTAAGATAAATTGAAACGATCTTTTTTATTTATTAAATGTAAAATCATAAATCATATTTAAAAAGATTCAGATTTTATTCATTCAATTGGTGAAATTTCGGATACACTTTTTAAAACGTATTTTTTTTTTTTAATTTAAAATTATGAATTTCAATAAATGTACTTCCTACTGTTTGTTTAATTTAATATACAAAAATTAATAATTAAAATATAATAAAGTTCGTAATAAAAAATAAAGAGAAAAATAAAATAAAAAGAGTCCAGAATAATTTTAGTTAAAATTTAGTTGAAAGCACAACAGCACAACGGAATTACGAATAGAAGAAAATGACAGAGTAAGTAATAAGTTGATGATTTTGATGACTCTACAGGTATTCAACAGCACCTACTGGAATACGAATACTCAATTAAGTTGGAAACCATGGAGCGACGAAAATTATTGATTATCTTCCGACAATGCTTTTTCAGTGATTCGTAACAGAGTAAACGTGGATGAAATTCATAGTCCATTTTTTATTTTCTTATTTAATAAATTCAAAAGCATGAAAACGTAGATTAATTTAATATTTAAATACTAAAATCGCCATTAGTAAACTAATTTTATCATTAGATAATTTATAAATTAAGAAAAATGTTCCGGCAAGGTCAAATACATTTTTTTAAATTAACTAATTATAAAATTAATTTACTAATTGCGATTTCAGCATTCAAATATTAAATTAATTTTTTATTTCTACAAACACTGGTCCGTATTCTCATCTCTTTCGTTTGTGAAAAAGTGCTTTTAACTTTTGCTTCAAAATAAATTTGTATTTCTATCTCTAATCAAATATGAGTAGTATTTCTTTTTTCGATATTTTTAGCGCATTTTTGTTTTAAAAAAGGAAGCTCAATTATGCGCTTTGTCCGTTCAGTCGGTCATTCGTTCGGCTCCAGAAAAACTTTTAAACTAGACATCGTACAGAGTTCTAGTTTTCTGCATTAGTTCGGTGTTGTCGCGTTATTGGCGCATCGAATAGTTTAAAAGCGCTCAGCCAATGCTAAATAAGTTAATTAATAATATTTTAAATTTTGTAAACAAAACAGTGCAACCTATCGAAAACGGCTACTTCTATAATTTTACCAGTTGAATCTGTCCAAAATTTACCTCTATAATTTTCCTATAATTTTGAAAAACCGTTAAATTTAGTTTTGAGATTTAATGCAAATGACTCGGTTATAAAAATACTGCACCGCCCGCCAAAAAGTGCGCTTAAGTCTCTCGATCAAAAGCACGAAGACTTTTTTTAATTTTTTTATTATATCTAATATTATAAAATTTAAATAAATCAATTAAAATTGCTTAATAAGTAACATAGTAAACAATCTTTTAGAACTCATTATATTAAAATAAAACGGCTTTAGGTTATAGTTCTATATTCATATTTATTAATAATCGACGTTTCGACGAACTCAGAGTTCGTTTTAGTTAGGAAAAAAAAAATAAATTGCATATACAGAAAACAAACAGAACATAGAAAAAAATTACAAGGTAACCAAATACAAGTAACTAATCATAAAATTTAAAAATTTTTAATTAAAAATTTATAAAATTTTCAGTTCTGTGTGATTGCTAATTATCAATAAATTTTTGTAATATAAATCAATGTAGAAATCAAGTTATTATATATATATATATATATATTACCCAATAAAAAATGATAAAATACATTTATTATATTTAGTTTATTTATTTATATTTTTTTAGCATAGCAAAAAAAATCTTTTAGAACTCATTATATAAAATAAAACGGCTATAGATTTAAGTTCCGTATTAATACAGAACTTAAACCTAAAACCGTTTTATTTTTTATATTTTTGTTATTGTAATTTAGATTTTGCTAATTTTAAATTTTAAATTAATTAACATTTCTTATAATTTTAATAAAATCATGATAGTAAAAATCATAATAAATTATAGTATGATCTTACTGTGGCGAAAAGTTAATAAAATAAAATAAATTCCCTTAAACCACTAACATTACTATTTGGTTTATATTATATTGGTTTATATTAAAATAACATTAACATCATTATAAAATTTACAATCGGCATTACTTCCGATTAAATCGGAAGTTCAAAATTGATAAAAACATTCAACGCAAATACATATTTCTCTTGCTTAAATCGCCATTAATTTATTTTGATAAACTAATTAAATCAGTAGTAAATTTTTGTATGAAGAAAAATGCATTGACCTTGCCTTATTTGTTGTTTAAGGGAAAATATTTTATTTTATTATGGTAAAATCAATTTAAGATTTTCTGAAAAACATGTAAAATTTTGAGTAAAATTCCTACAATCTTTGTTAAAATCCGAAAAATCAACGAGAAATTACTACAATCTTAAGAATCATACTTAAAATTTGCACAATCCGGTGTACAAAATTTGAGAAAATATGGTTTTCTCATTGAAATGAACGATTAGGTCACAGATAGATCTGTGATTAGGTATATGTGTTGACCATATTATACTTGTATTCTTAAAGTTAGCTATAAAAAAAATTATTAATAAACTTATACTAATCTTACAAATATTATTTTATTTATAATTGTGACTTTAAATTAAAAAAAAACTCTCCGTTTATACGTTAGTTAAACAAAATAAAATAGAAAAAAAAACAATTTAATAACACAATAGCGAAACAAATTACGAAAGATTGTTAAAACAAACTACATCCTTGCAACAAGGAAATCGCTGGCGTTAATTAGGACTCGACATCGTCCTGGAATACATTCCAAACCAGGAGGGGAAACTCTAAAGAGAGGAGATTATGTGCAATAATAGCACCTCCTGTTTTGCGAAGGCGTAAAGCACCAGCGGCTCAGAGGCAAGACGAATCTGGTCGATTGTGAATACAGCTGAACAGCCCCGAACAGCCGCAGCTTGAATTAAGAAGATCGACCCACCGGTGTCGATCTGGAGCCGGAGCCGGAAAGCCCGGAACCCGGAACTGGCCATTTGTTCGATGAATAGCGCCGCGACGTCCGTCGATCGTCGACCGTCGGCGTCGGGTAAACCCTGTCTAGACGCGCGCAGCCGGCACAACTGTGTTTTCCTTCGTAAATTGAATTTCATTTAAAGTTGATTTAACGCCCAGCTAGATGTAATTATTTGTCCAAATCTTGTTACAGTGAAAAAAGTCTTAACAATTTATCATTATAATTTGTTTTACAATTTAAACATTTTTGCAGTGGTTCATCAAACATTTAAATTAATAATAGTTTTAAAACAATGCGTTTTGACAGGTATATTTTTCAATAAACAGGTAGTCCTCGGCTTACGACGAAATTACATCTCCGTTATAAATTGCTTGTATAATTCATTTTTTTTTGTCTTTTATTGTTATTATCTTTATTAATCCTATTTGAAAATATTACATATAAACTTACAAATGTTAACAAAAACAAGTGCAGATTATCATAACTCAAATGCTTAAATTGTAAATCGGAGACTATTATATACATTTATGTCTTTTTCGGCAAATGATCAAATTAATATAGTTCTTGTTTAAAACTACGTGAATTTGTAATTATATGTTGTTTTTACTTCTGTTAAATAATAAATTCATTATATTTTTGTTTCTTGATAAGTAATATTCAGCATAATTCAACTTAATGCACTTTTTAAATTATTATTCAGTACTTTTTAAACAATCAAAATGTAGGTTTAATATTTGCAACAGTTTGTAACTGGTGTCGTCATTAAATAGTGCCATTTGCGTACAAATAAGGGTCGGGTCAAACCCAGGGAGTGAAGCTAGTTAGGTCGAGTGCCAGATGCGTACAGCGGTTTAGGAAGGGTCGAGTTGTGCTTATATGGTCAAAATATAATATTTATAATACGCTATAATATCATCGCACATAATTTTTACAAATAATCAAGTCAGTATTTAATTTTAAAATTGACCAAGTATATATTTATTGGTTTAAATTTGATTTGTGTAGATTAAAGTAATTTACAATATTATATAATTCTTCTTCGGAAAGCTTTTTGTGGTAATGATGGTATACAAATAGGTGATTGTGTTGTACCTGGTTTAGCGTATGCTGATGACGTAGTTGTTTTGGCTCAATCTGAAGAACAACTGAAAAGGATGATTGATAGAATTAATGTTGTTGGTAAAGATATGAATCTTGTGTTGAATGTTGATAAGTGCAAAGTTTTAGTTTTTGAGAAGGGTGACTTGATGACTGAATGCAATGTATATATTGATGGTGCACGTTTAGAGCAGGTAGATGAATTTGTGTATTTGGGTAGTTTGCTGTCTAGTGATGGCCGTTTTGATCGTGAAATTGAAAGGAGAGTAAATGCTGGTTGTAAGGTTTTGGGTGCTTTGGGAACTTTTGCTAGAAATGTAAATGTTTCCAAAGAAGCTTGTTTAAGTATATACAATGCAGTTTTGGTGCCTACGTTGATGTATGGTAGTGAATGTTGGGTTTCGTTGCAAAAGCATAAACGGAAAATGACTGCTGTGGAAATGAGATTTTTACGTGAGGTATGTGGGGTAAATAGGAGAGATCGGGTACGAAATAGATTAGTATATGATGAGTGTGAAATTGAAAAAAAATGTTGTAGCAAAAGTTGGTGTTAGTCAGTTAAGATGGTTCGGACATGTTGAGCGAATGTCTAATGAACGCTTGGTTAAAAAGATTTATTTAAATGATTTTGATGGTATACGTTTGCGTGGACGTCCGATGAGTAGTTGGAGTGGTATGATTGAGAGTGTTTTGCGTGAGCGAAAGTTTTCAAGTAGTAGGAATTTTGGGTACATGGCGTGATTGTGTATGTATGTATGTATATAATTCAACAAAAAATAACAAATGTTCTACAAAGTTTAAGCTTTTAAAAACATGTAACCAAAATATTATTTTTCCGTGTTTCATGCACAACACAAAAAATAAATAAATTATCTTTTGTTTAAATTTTTTAATATTAAAGAAATTCTCGATAATTTTAAAAATAAACTGCAATTACATCAATCAAATATAATTTTATTGACGAGAAAAAGGATTAAAGTGTCAGTTTATAAGACTTAATATTACAATTTGTTTTATTATAGGTATTATATATTTTTATCAATAAAGTAATCGTTGGAAACATTATGTGTGAGCTAAAACAAAATTTTGTGTGTCATAATCATAATTGAATCACAAAATGCATCCAAGTTAGTTGAAAAAAAAACATACAAAAACAAAGACTTAATTTTATTTACACAAATTTTTATCGTTGTCAATCACAAATTTTTATATTGAATACAGAATTTTTGAAGGGTTTTAATAAAATTAATCATGGTAAAACCATTAAAAGACAAATGGCAGCCGGCAAAACTAGTTCGAAAATATAGTATAGAAAATTTAGTATCGTCGTCACAATTTAAAGATCTTAAATCGTTTATTCCTTCCTCCGAACAGGTACTTAAATAATATTTGATATTAATCTAATCTAGTATCTAATTTGAGTAATATATTGTTTGAAAGGACGAAAATATAAATATGAATTTTATTATGGGTTGGGAGGAATATGGCAGAATCTGGACGCGTGGACAGAAAAAATGAGAAAAAATAAAAATCTTTCAATTATTCACGACCAGCTAACGATGATACAATCTAATAAACAATCTAAATAAATTCACAATTTTTTTTTTTACTTTATATATAGAATTATTGTATTAGGCGTCTTTTTTACAAATAAATTTTTGTAATTGATTTCTAATTAAATATTTTACTTTATTTTGATATTAAATATTACATAGAGTTATCATATTATGTATATAAGACGACAAAGGTAGCTGATTATCTAAAAATTAAGGTCCTCATAGTGGTGTCGTGCCAGTTGCGTACGTGCCAGTTGCGTACAATCTTTATTTAGTGCTATTTGCGTACAAATAAGGGTCGGGTCAAACCCATGTAGTGAAGCTAGTTAGGCCGAGTGCCAGATGCGTACAGCGGTTTGGGAAGGGTCGAGTTGTGCTTATGGTCAAAATATAATATTTATAATACGCTAAAGTCGGTATTTAATTTTAAAATTGACCAAGTTTATATTTATTGGTTTAAATTTGATTTGTGTAGATTAATATAAAAAAATAAGAACAAATTTCGTTAAACTTTTTGTAGTATTACCTTCTGCTAATGGCTTAACACTAGAACTACCAACGACGTCAATTTGACGTATTTAGAAATTCGATTTGTTGTTATTTCGTTAAAATGCTACCGAAAAACTTTTCATTTGGTAACTTTTCATCATTTTTTATGTACTTCAAGATGGCATACTCTTTTTTTGGATTGAATAATTATTTTTGCAATCATTTAATTGTCTACCTAGAACTACCGATACGTCAATTTGACGTAATTTTTTAGTTAAATGTTTTTACACATAATAATAATAGTTTATATTATATTGTTTATAATAGAAATTTTAATATGTTATATGCTTATCAATATACATTTTGATTGAAAATATTCTTATAACTTGAGTTGTTTTATTACAAAAATGTTCTTAACCAATATATGATATATGTAAGACATTATAACAATAAATGTTATTTCTGATTATTTAATAAAATTTATTATTACATTTATTTCAATAAATTAACTTTAAAATACTAATTAATTATTAATTACTCGTATATAATCATTATTATGAAAATATTACACAAAAGTGTATTGTATAACTTGAAAATATAAGATACGTCAAATTGACGTATTCGGTAGTTCTAGGAATACGCAAAAGCCGGTATTTCTAGTGTTAACAGCCGAAATTGGCCAATAAAGGATTTTTTATTGTTCTTGTGAAAATTTAACCGAGTGTTTTAATTTACATATTTCCAAAATGATTACGGAAAAGTTTGAGGAAAAGTTTATGTAATTATTATTACAAATTTAACATCACGAATTTATCTATCGATTACTGTATTATTGAGGAAAATTCGTTTTTTCTAAAGTATTTAGCAACTAATAAAACAAAACATTTCTAACTAATGACAAATTTAACAATTTAACCTTAAAAAATGCTAGATAGTAAAAACTTGAAATTACATCTTTGTCTTGCAGCTTTTACTTACAGTTGAATTTATAGTTATTAAAATAATAAGTAATTGAAATATCATTAAAAACGTAAATATTACTATAATTTAATTGTTGTAATAAAGCACAGTTAAGTTACAGTATTTTGTTTTTGCTTAAATCGCCATTAATTTATTTTGATAAATTAATTAAATCATTAGTTAATTTTTCAATGAAGAAAAATGCATTGATCTTGTCGGGTTTTATTTTTAAGCCCAGTTAATTTTGATCTTATATGAGATACATTTATCTATAATATTTTACCAATAAACGTTTTGAAATGATTATCGTTTCACCAATATTTGCGTGGGGTTGATATTAATAATTAGTGTCAGTAGGTAATATCAACCCACCACTAGTTTCCAATGTAATATTAAATCCTTTCTTCTATATTGTTTGAGTTGTCTTACACAAAATGCTACACAATCAACTGAAATGTAATTTATTTAAGAATGTCTTAAAAAAATTATTATTTTTCTTAAAAACAACAATATATGTATATATAAATTTTCTAAAAAAAATTTTTATATTTGTAATTTGAAATGAATGTATTTCTATTGAAACTTCGAAATAATAAAAAAAATTAAAATCAAAATAAAAATATTTATTGCTTCGATCAAAAATTATAACAATGAAACAAATTTATTCATATTTAATTAAAAATATTTTATAACAATACAATTGCAAATAAATTAAATAAATTATAAACATTTGTGTCATCTATTGACGAAATTACGAACTACAATAATTATTACAATTTTCTGAATCAACGTTGCGTTGGAAATAATTTACGTTTAATAAACAATTGAATAAAAAATTGTTCAGAGCTAAAATTTATAAAAATATTATTCGGTCAAGTAGTAATCCAGTTGATTATAATAAAAAATAATGGATTCTGAAGATTCTGACGCACAATATAATATTTCTCATGAAAACGAAGAAGATATGTTAAAAATCTGGCTGAATAACGCCAATGAAAATGACAACGAATTTCCAATAATCGCAGTCGATAGTTACATAGCAAAATTAGTCATGTTTGCGTGTGATTATTTGAAAGTTGACAGAGATGTATTTTTTATGTCCATTGACGTAATCGGTCGTTACATATACATCATAAAACGTGCTAGAATCACACTTAAAGAACCAATATTAATAATCATTATTTTGATTTTCATCAGCAACAAACTGATAATTGGTCAACGCAATGATCTAACAATTTCAAGCCTTCTAATGTTTTTCGAAGATACAGGATTGACAAAAAATTATTTTGATAAAACTTTTCTCGAAACGACAGAATTAATTGTAATGGAACAATTTAAATTTAATTTGCCAATTAATTCAACAATGGACGATCTGAATCTTTTGGTCATACTGTTTGTTAAACCGAAAAAAATGGCTCAAATTATCCAGAAGCAATGTGTGGCTATATTGAAGTTGTTTTATCTGAATTATAATGACATCGCTAAGATTTTAGAAGAGCTTTATTCAAAAACGACAGAAAGTAAGGATTTAATTAAATCATTAAAAGCGAAAAAATTATATTTACCTTCCGCTGTATTAATTTCTTGTATTAATTTATTTGAAGAACCTTTAATTAACCCAATTACGACCCTTAATAATATTACAAATTTTACAAAAATCGCCGCACAAGATATTACTCTACTAGGTGATATTATTTTTCATACTATTCATTTTCTTAAAGATGCAACAAATAATTAATCTGTATATTGTATTATATAATAAGTTATGTATTGTAATAATTGTTTATTACAATAATACAAATTGTTTTGTTTAATATATTTATTAGTTTAATAAATTACGAAAATGCTTTTTATGTTAAAGTAGCTAAAGCAGCTGAGATTATTTGCAACAAAATGTATTTTAAAATTTTTTAATAAATTTGTTATAATTAACTTGTTGTTTTATTTATTTGTTTTATTTATTTGTTTTATTTATTTGAATTATTTGAAAGCTTTAGTGAAAATGATATATTTTAGTTTTTTCCAACAGATGCCAGAAGACAAATTGATGTTATCGTTTTATGTAAGTATTAATTAATTACACATATATTAAAATAAATTATCTTATGGTGGGAAAACATTTCACTTTTGTGGCAAAATTTAATGTTATCATTCCAGCTTCAGGTAGTAAATAACTGAGCTAATTGAGCTTGTTTCAGTTCTTTTTCTATAATCTATTATGGGAATATTTTGAAATATATTATTAATTTTTTTCAAATAAAAAAATGACTGATTTGGTTTGGCTTATAAGTTAAATTAGATGCATTATTTCTTACACAAATATTTTTTGTTAGTTTGCATATTAAATTGTAGCCCGACATTATATTATCCATTTGATTAGGTTAGATTAAATTAGGTTATGTTTAGGTTGCCTCCCAAGAATGTAGAACATTAAAATCATTCTCACCTCACTTTTTCGTGAAAAAGTGCTTTTATCATTAATTTCAAAATAATTTTTTGCTTCTGTTTTTGATCAAATATGAATAGTTTTTCTATTTTTGATCATTTTTATTATATTTGCTATTATAAAATTTAAATAAACTATTATAAAGTGCTTAATAAATAATTAAAAGCACTTTTGGCAAAAATCACTTTTATAAATGAGGTGAGAATACGGGCCCTTGTTGCTTCCGAGTTGATATCAGCATTTGTAATCGGGGAGTAAATGCAGCCACTATAAAAATGGTTGTGTGTTAAACCAATCAGAAGTATATATTTTGGCGCAAAAATTTTAAATTACTCCTCTCAGTTCAAAAACAGACTATAATTTGAATTTATATAGCACATTTAAAAAAAAAAAATTTATCATAATATAGTAAAAAGTAACGAAATTGGTAAACGATATGAATTTATTAAATATTAATCTACACAAATCAAATTTAAACCAATAAATATAAACTGGGTCAATTTTAAATTTAAATACTGACTTGATTATTTGTAAAAATTATGTGCGATGATATTATAGCGTATTATACCCTTATTTAATAACTGTACGCAACTGGCACGTACGCAACTGGCACTATTTCGTTTAAAATATCTGATGAGTTAATGCTGTTACTAGGATACAATACAATTGTCGTATTATGTGTAATTAGTTTGAAATATCATTCATATCAGACCGAAAAGTGCAATTTCCTATTGTATAGTCTTAGTATTCTATTCGTATTATTAATACCATTTAACATTCATTAGATAATGCACGTTGAATTATTTTATTGTTTATATTTAATAATATCAGAAAACAAACATTTGGAATTGTAATACATACAATAATAAAATGTAAATGCAGAATAAGAAACAGTTGTTAGTCTCCGTAAAAATGTTTCATGTATATAATGCGTGAAAAATCGGCATAATCATTTCTTTTAAGGCAGGAAAAAGCAGGAGCAAGAAAAGGCAGAAAACTGTAAGTTCCATGTTCAACGGCACGGCACGGCACGGCACGGCACGGCACCGGGCACCATCACGAAATGTGGTGAAATATTAGGTTGTTAAACGAGGGTGAAAAGTGGCCGAAGTTCATATACATATGTCACGTCTAACGAGACCAATGCCTTTCCCATTTCATCGTTTACTACCGCTACGAGTACCTCTCTGCCACCAAAACCACCCCGTGACACCCTGACTAAATCTTCTTTTTCTTCCATTTCCCAGGCTCCGCTTTTCTAAGCTGATTGACAACCTCATTTCAAACGACAAACATTTTATTCAACATCATCAAACATAAACATCATCGTAAGTTACTATCACTCTCAACGAGAGAGAGAATATATTTAACATCACATCAATTATTTCTTCGCCAATTTTCTTTAACAAATTATTGATTCATTTATGCTATGATGAAAGAAATCGTTATTTTACTAAATTCGCTTATTCGCTATTTTATTTAGTTTAAGTTTTTACAAATGCTCAATTTTTGAATTTATTCACTTTTCGTTTATTCGTGTTACAATTTGTTCTAAAAAAAACTTCTAAATCATACATCTTATAATTGCAAATCAAGCGACTATTCTAATAATCCTCAATTATACTCATTTATATACTTTATACTCAGATATATTGCTTATACAATTCTTAAAAAACACATTGTACATAATTTTCTTAGACACTTCCTGTATAACTGCCTCGTACACTGCATCTTCGTGAAATAATACGTAGAAATGCTTTACTTGTATACTATAATGAGATAAAAATAGCGCATTAAAAAATATAAATAGTAGGTAGCTTTGAAAAAATAAATGTTTTTTTTTTTCGCTGAAATATTGGATTTCGTCTTCTGAAAAATGTCAAAATGATATGAAAGTGATGAAAATACCTCTCATACAGTATTCCCGCAGTAAAATCTATTTATTCAGCGGTTAGGAGGTACGCTTAGCTACAGTTTAGTGTGCGCCAACACAATAGTGACCACTTTCTACCGAATGAAATACCTAATAATAATTTGAATTGCAAGCGTTTTCATCAAGTCATATTATCGATACAAGTTTTAAAATGTCTCAACAGATACTTTGAAGATACATACATACACAATCACGCCATGTAATCAATATTAACAGTAGATTGATAAGAAAAACAATAGAAATTTATAAAGATAACATTAAATAGTGTTCTTCCTTTAATTAATAATTTACAAATTTTATAATCTAGTTACTTATTTTGTTACCTAGTAACTTGTATATATGTTCTGTTTATTTAGCGTAAATTGTATCATTTTTTCTAATGAAAATGTACGTTGAGTACTTGGAAACGTCGATTATTAATAAATATGAATACAGAACTACAACCTAAAGCTGTTTTATTTTAATATTATGAGTTCTGAAAAAATTTTTACTATGTTAAAAATATTTTGTTTATTTTATTTTTGAAATAAATTATAAATTACTCTATTATATAAAGTGTTCCATTCAAAATAATTTAAATAATGTAAATTAATTTCTCATTTTAATTTTTGATTAATAGATTTAACAAAGAAAGAATTGAAATGAGAATGCTTTATGAAAACATTTGATACATAATAGAAAACTTGTTCAGCAAAAATCGTATGTAAACGCTAGATCAATTCTAATGACAAACATCAAAAACACATAATTAGTCTAAATGTCACAAAAAAACAATATCGTTCCCAAATTGTATTTAATTTTAGTGCGATGTGATTTGAGCAAAATAATTTGTAGCAATAGCGGTTATAATTGACATTATCGGGAGAGAGAGAGAGAGAGAGAGAGAGAGAGAGCGAAACCGGTATCGGAATCGGTATCGTGCAAAGCATTGAACGAAAAAGTACGTGCAGTGTGTACAAGATATACAAAAGCAATCATGTACGAATTCTAGTAGCTATTTGTATGACACCAGCGGGACACATTTGTCCGTTAACTCAGATACGAGCTTCCCAATGGAATAGCAACTCATTTAAACTTCAAATGTATATCGGTTTATTTTATTGAATCTTTTTTTTTTTTTCTTCTTTTGTTTTGATGGTAGCGTGTAATAAAAGCTGCAACTTACTTTTCTTTCCGTTTTTCCGGTTCGGTTCGACACACGACTTGCACGACACCCCGACACGACCGACACACACAGAGAAATTGAACACATTTTTTACAAGTAAGTAAAACTCTTTGAATTCACGTTTATATTGATACTTGACAACTTATCGAAAATGCAACACTCATACAACATTACTCTTGACTAGTTATCATTTTTTCCACAGCGGCGGATTGAAAATTCTTACTAGTTCGAGAAATGTAAATTTTACCAACTTATTCACAAGAAATAATACAGATGGCTGCCATAAATTTTCATATAATTTTACATAATTTTAATTTTAAATTGAAAATTATCCAATTATTATATCTAATAAGTATTACCGATAAAATACGGAAAATTTAAAAAAAATACATGTTTTAAAATCGAATAAAAATTAAATATTTTTTTTGGTATTAAAATCTTGTACCACTGAACTGATATCGTATGAGTCTGAGTAGTTCGGAACTCACTATAAGCTGTCACTTGCTTGGCTGTGGCCTAACGTCCCGCACCATTGACAATGCAAGTAAAAATTGCTAAAAAAAACTATATGTTCAGCTTCTCCAGCATATTGCCTCATGGTCTACCTAAGAATTACGGAAAGTAATGATGATAAAATTGTATTTCAAGGACTAAAATACATTAATTTTGCACAGTGTTAAAGTTGTAGCATGAAATAAAGTCGCCGAGTGCAGTAATCATACAAGTTGTATAATATACTTTCAAACTCAAGTAACACACTGTAATACTTTTTCTACGACCACATACTTCATATTGTCTAATAACTACCTACAAGCTAAAATTATTCATTACAATTTAAGAATTGCTAGTACAGTAAACTCTCGATTTAACAGACAAAATTTAAATCTATATGTCATATGCGAAAATTAGCACACTGTTAATTTAAAAATGCTTTTAACTTATTATTATTTATTAATTAATTCACTCTATTTTCAACAAATTGTAGCGAATAGATCATATATTAAAAAAGCAATGTAGTAATTTGCCGACATAAATAAATATCTACCAACTTTTTTGAAAATCAATGTTCTGTATATATTTTATTTTAATTACCTAAATCTGCCTACATAATTAAAAATAATTAAATTTTTAACTTGCATGTTTGGAAAATCTATACTTTATTATATAAGAAAAACTCCCTCACACAAATTAGTAAGTTACTTTAAATATACCGAATTTTATTGCCGGTTATAAGCAACAAATTGCTGCTATGATATCTGTGTTTTCTTAATTAATTATATTTCTGTGTGCTGCATCTTATAATTGATTACAGTGGCGCAACTAAAGTGCCCCCCCCCCCAAGGCTAGCAGAATTAGCACAATTTTTATTTGTTTACTCATATATTCAGCAGCAACTTCTAACGCTACAATTATTTACCCTAAAATATTGAGCCAACATTCATTATTTTAAACTATTAATTATTCGATTTATGTAAGATAAAGTGGAAATCTGGTTAGTATTTGCTTTTTTTTTGCTTCTCCAACATAAAATCCTTGACCCCCCCCCCCCCCCCAGACAAATTCCTGGCTGCGCCACTGATCGATTATGTTTTATAGTGAGATTAATCTTCTTTGTTTTATTATGAAAAACTTGAGTACACACAAGCTGCATAATACATTTGATTGAAATTATTAAAATAGGTATTACAATTAATCAACGCATAACAATTAGTTTTGCAGATTGCAGTTTGAAAACATGAAGCAAAAGCAAACAAGAATAATATTAGCACTCAATTTTGAGTAAAGAAAGCATAGAAAAGATCTAATCGTAAAAAAAAAGCGGTAAAAATATAGGGTCGCAGGTTGTCAACTGACTGATAAAGTAGAATTAGGAAAGGTAAGGTGCTTCAGTCGCACATCTTGTATTTAAAGGGCTAAGTCTCACCGATTCACCGGCAAATTGGAGGGAGTCCATTCAACTGAGACTGCATTCGAATATATTTAAACGAGATAAAAAGGGAAATACTAACTTATTGCGATTGCAAACTTTTCTCATAAAAAAAATCTTTCAAATGCTTCAAACATTTTTTTTATTTTCCGCTTATAACGTATGTGAACTCAACTGTCTGAATTTAACTAATAATGCTGTTAAAATTATATGTTTCATTGCTCACACATACTTTTCTATTTATGTTCTTTTTTATCATTTTTTTGTCTGTCTGGTTTTTACCAATAAATTTATAAACAAAATATACGTCAAATATGACGTGTAGTAGTATTAAACGATCATTTTGCTTTAGGCTACAAACTTAGTATAAATTATTCCTATAAATTTATCTTATATTAGGTAAATATGTTATAATTATCCAACCAATTAGTTTCATTTAAGCATATTTTACTGTATAGTCAAACTTTTATATATTTTTGTTTAAAAATCTAAAAATAAATATTTAAATATTTAAAAAAAAATTATTTTCAATTTTAAAAATTTAACCAAAGCCGTGCTCAACGATTTTAGCATCTGAGGCTCCTAAATGTACATAAATGAATATAAAAATTTAAAATCAATGAAACTAGTTTTTAGTGTTTTTACCAAAAAATTAATATGCCGCCTTATAGCAATAAAACTATAATAATTATATTAACGTTATATTATATTATATAGCCTAACAAGCCGATTCAATGATTTACTTGTGAAATTTTTGGAAAAAATAAAATCTCAACATTTGAGTATTATTATATTAACGTTATTGAAGAGAAATTATTGTTTTGCTCCTGATATAAATAATCTCATATTTTACAAAATTTAAAAATGATTAAAACTGATAAAAACTGATTAAAACTGATAATAATACAACAAATTTACAAGAAAAATTAAAATATAAATATACCTATGTAAAAATACAAATTTGAAGAAAAAAACATATATAAATAAAAATTTGCCCGCACTGTAAATTTTTTTTGTAATTTTATTGTTTTGTGAATGTAATTTTTCATAAAAATATGTAATATTATGCAAATTATTATAGTAAAATTACAAAATGTTGTTATTTTTACTGTTAAAATCTATGTAAATATATATATATATAAATTAAAGATTTATTTTTTACAGTGCAGATAATTTGTTCCTTGTAAATGACAATCGCGTAAACCAAATTACATTGAAACATACTGAATGATACTTGGTATTGTGTTTGGTTTTGAATTTATAAACAGTTAGTGATTTTTTTACAAATTTATTTTTATGATGCCTCGCTTTTCTCTGTTAACTGATTTATTTATTTTGTTTGGGTAATTTGTTGTATTTCTAGGGATTTATAATTTACATAGTTGCAATAATGATTCCCGCTGAATGTTGATAATTAAATATTTTTGCTATTTTATATATATATATATATATATATATATATATATATATATATATATAAATCCCTAAGTAATAATAAATTAATTTAATGGATATATTACGCATTATGTTTTGGTCATAAATACGTATATTATCATAAAATTTCTGTTATTGTTTTTGTACGCGTATTAAAGCAGTTTTATATAAATTTATGTAAGTACATAATATGTCAATATTGTACACTCAGTTGCTAAATTTTCAATAAACTGTACGGTATTTATTAATTTCAACAAATGCGAAGGTAAATTAGTCTTTTAAAATATAACATTAAATTAACAAAAATATATTATTGCAAACTATTAAATCGGATAATATAAATATTTTAATTATTCTTTTAAACAATTAGAAAATATTTCTAATTATAATAAAAATGTATAATCATGGTTATGATTGTTAAGATTATTTATTTAAATTTAAAATATTTAAGATAATTTATATTTATAAACTAATTCAATTGTTTAGTGCACATACATAAAAATAAAACATGCAAAATATATTTGTTCTATTTATTAGTACCTCACGATACAGTTACGTGCTACAATAATTTTTAAACAAATACAAATACCTATATAAGGTATTCATTCTTCAAGTCAATTTTTAAATGTCATGAACGAAATTCGTTAAAAACAGTGAGTAGTAGCATGTACAAAGTGTCTCGCGCGACTAAAGAGCCGATTAGCGCCGTTAAACGCCACTTAGTTGCGCGACTAACTTGGAACATGTTACGACCCAGTGTTTTTATTTTAATAATATATATTTAAATAAAATAAAAACAACCTTAAAGTACACAAAAAAATTATGTAATTTTCCATGTTTTCAAATTTTTAATATTTCTTATCACTTTCGAGAAATACCCAAATTAAAATTCAAATAAATTAAAAAAAATTGGGGCTGATTTCATACCTAAAACCGGCTTTTAAGCTAAAGTTTTACACAATATATTTAAGGAGTGATCAGAATTAAAATTTACTTAAAAGTTCTTTAAATTTAAAGATTTATTTACCTCGTATGCATAAACATTTTCGTTTTAAAAAAAAAGGTTCGTTAAAATAAAAATTCTTGTATTCCGTAAGAAATCTTTCTATGTATATTATAACGAAATTTCTTACGAGATTCAAGAATTTTTATTTTAACAAACCGTTATTTTCAACGAAAATGTTTCAGAATATGGGCATTAAGCTCTAAATTTAATTACCAGAATAACGGCATTAGAACCTTTCCTAGTCAACAATAAATGTTATGATTTCTATCTATAATATTAAAAAAAAAAACAAATTTTACAGTATTTTACAGGTTGTAATTCAAAAACAAATGATAAGTATGTAATTTATTATTAGGAAGAGTATAATAATAATTTCTGAAAATTACGGTTCTATTCGATTTACATCTGTACGACTTAGTGATTCTAGTAATTCGTCTGTTGATAGAAAAAGACAAAAAGTTCTGTAACGCTACAGATGGTACAGATGTGAACCGAATAGATCCATTATACTCCTGAATTGAAGAACAATCTGTATATTAATTTAGCATAACGGAGATATGAAAAAATTTATATATAGATTTGAACTGCCGTAATTCATTAGTTTAAACAATTAAATTGCTCAGCGTTCGCGTTATGCAATTATAAATTTCTTAATTGACATGTGAACGATGTCAAACTTTATGATTTCAGTAATTAAATTGGCACCAATTACAGTGAAATTTCAATTCCAGAATAACTGAAATCCGAATGCATTTATAAATAGAATATATTCCATTTATTATATATTATATATATATATATATATATATATATATATAATATATATATATATATATATATATATATTATAACATACATTTAAGCTTGCCTACAGAATTTACGTATATACATACACAATCACGCCATGTACTCAAAAGGGATGTGACACAAACTCTTTCCACTATCTAAAATTAATTTTCTCCAGACAAGCAACTCTAGCTTCATCCACATTCATGATACTTCTTATACATGCTCTTCTATTCGTACTACTTGAAAACATTTGTTCACGCAAGTCACTTTCTCAATCATACCACATCATCTACTCATCGGATATCCACCTATCAACGTATACCTTCAAAATCATTCACATATACTCTTTTAACCAAACGATCATTGGACATTCGCTCAAGATGACCAAATCATCTTAACTGACAAATACTAACTTTGTACGACACGTAAATATCTCATTTCCATAGTAGCCAAACCCAACATACACTGGGGATGCCATCTACGATGTATGGTGAAACGTCTACAACAGGATAGATCGAACACGGCATATATCAGCCTAGAAAATTCTATTTGAATTTATTCAATGGATACCGGCCATGAAAGCCTGAAAATTACTATCACACATGGTGTTTTTATATTTTTGCAAAAAATAAGCCTTAACGTCAATTTTAATGTGATTTTCAAAATTAGAGTAGGTCGAAAACTATAATTATTTCAATGTAAAATTCACTCTCTGAAATTTTTAGAGAAATCAGTTAATGTAGGTACTACATTTAATTAAAAAAAAAAACATTTTAAAGACAAATTTAAAATAATAAAATAAAATTTTTCTGTCATAACTGCTATAACTTATACAATATAAAATCTGTTGGATTTGGTGTTAAAAAAAATTACATTATTTCTATGTAACATATGACACTACTTTTGTGTATAAATTACATTTTACAATAATGTCAAAAATGTTGGTGTTGGTGTTAAAAAATGTTAACAGCACATTAGTACAGTGAAAAACATTTTTTGTTATTTATTATCATTTATTGTATTATACGTATCACATAACTTAAATTTTACGTTAGGTTGAATTATTTCATCAAAATTATATTATATTTATAATTAAAGATAAAATTAGAAAAAGCGCATTTAGTAGTGAATTTATTGTCGTCACATTGTCACAGTCAAAAGTTGATTGTTTTGTTTGCCTTATTTCAACGCTTTGTAATTATAAGGTAGGCGACGCTTAAAACAATATAGGTTACTAAACAAAATACATTGAAAAACATAGATCTATAATTGATTTCTGACATAAGCAAACAGAAAAATAATAATAATTATAAATACTTAAAATCTTTGTGAGATAATGGGTAAAAGACGACGAAAAGATAAAAATATCATGGAAGAGGAACAAATACTATTGCTGTTAATTGTACAAGGTTACGAAGATACCATTAACAAAAAAAAAATTTATATCAAAAAGTGCAAACCTCAAAAAAAAAATTGGAAAAATATTTCCAAAATATACAATTCATTTTCTAATTACGCTAGAGATAAAGTACAACTCAGAAAGTTTTACTATAGATATGAAGCAAAGTTAATAACTAATAATATAAACAAATATGGTATTCTAACTAATGAAGAAGGAGTTCATCTACTTCGAATTCTTACTTATAACTATATTCGTAATAAAAACAATTTATTAAAATTTGAAAATCTTATGAATTGTACTTGGCGAAAAATTACACAAATATTCAACAGAGAGTCGAATCATTCCAAGAGAAATCAATTGGAACTATTTGTATATTACCATAATTATTGTGTTAAGGTAAATCTAATTTTGAAATTTTTACAAAATGATTTTAATATAATTTTATTAATTTAAGTTAAGAGATACCAATAATGAAATTACTGACGATGCTGATGAACCAGTTCAATTACTACCGAGTCAACAAAAACGAAGAGCAATATTAGGTATTATTATAATTATAATCATTATGATCATGATTAATTATCTGTGGTAATTTCAAAAAAGGTAAATTTATGTATCATTTCATAATAAAAATTGAAAATATTTTCTATGTGTGTATGTTATAATATAACAATTTAATATTAATACAATAAATAGTTTTTAAGCTGTTCAGTAGGTTCCAAACGTATGCTTTATTATATATATATATATATATATATATATATATATATATATATATATATATATAAAAAGAGTATTTAGTATAAACTTTCACCTTCAATAATGCAAGATCTGAACAAAATATTAAAATTCTGTAGAAATAGGTGATAGGAAGTATCGGAGCAACGTTTCAAAATATTTTTTCAATGACTATCGCTAAAACTTTTAAATCTAAATAATTATGTTCGTAGTGTTAAATATATTATGATACTTTTGAATCATATATGCGTCATTAACGTCGCATAAGAAATAAAACTTGTTTTGGATGTATGGTGATGATTTTCAAATATTGCTTGCACAGTAAACGCGTTAATACGACATAATAAAATAACTGAGAAAGAAGAAAATAAAGGATATTTATTAATACGTATTTTGTTGCTCATACAATTTAGATTAATTACAAAATCAATGTAAAAGACAAACGATGCACCACATCGAAAATGTAATGACAACGCCATAATAAACATTAAAATAATATCTATACTCAAATCGCATGCATAACAAATAGAGTAATTTATTTTCACCCGAAAACGAGCAATGCTTCGTGATCAAAATAAAATGATCAGTATAGATAACGATAACGTTCCAACACCTCAACTCAACTGATGCTCACTTGATAAATGAATGGAAAGCCAAACATTGATCGAAATTACGTCAGAGCAGCAAATTACGTTATATACCATACGTACATATACCTGCGACGTATAAGACATGAAAGGTGTGTACTGAATCGGTCAATTTCCCGTTGACACATTTGACTGATTCACAGGAAACAATATTGTATTTAAGTGATCTGATATTCACTTACTTATATACTTTATGTAATTAAATTTCCTTAATATTTTTAAGTAAAACGTTTTTCTTTCGCTAGAAATATGCAGGAAGCAGCAACATGACGCGTGACGACGACAGCAACGCGCCTTACTTTATATTTCTTACTAATTATATAGTTTCATTAAAAGTTATTTAAATAAATTTAAATAAATTAACAAAGTGGCCAATGATAAAACGTAGGAGGGAAGGATCTTTTTTTAAAACTTTGTTGCTCCTTTAGGAGTACTATTGTTCCCTGCTATTTTACAAGTTTCTCCCTTTTAAAAATCTGAACATCACTTTGAAATTAGTAGTAAATTATTGAATTAAGGAAAATTCTTTAGTTTTATACACGTATTTATACTTTATTCATGTAAACTAATTTTTTTTTTTTGCTATAAAAATTATTTTTATATTATTCATTCCCATATAAAAATTTCCAGAGAAAGCATTCTCAATCTGTGGTTTGCGGATTCTCTGAAGGTGCAAGAAATTAATTTTTGCGTACAAATGTTTTACATCATAAACAGCCTTATAGCAAAAATGCACGATTCAATTTGGTTGATTTATCCAATTTGAATCGTGTATTTTTACCATTCGATGAAAGTATTCAACCAAATTGAACATTGAAAGAAGTTGAGAGTGTCTAGTTTTGTTCAATTTTCTTGAACAATCTAGATAATTCGTACAAATTGACATGTGTATAACATACAGAATATATATGCTGAAAGGTTATGTTATGAGGATTTTTATGATCTTTTTTTTAAATTATAATAGTTAATATTAATTATTAATTAATTAATAACTTTTATATAAAAACATACATTACGGTGTATTAAGTAAAATCGCGTAATTTAAATTGTACAATTTTTATTTCTTATATATAAATTTAATATAATGATCACGACTAGTAGTGAAGATTATGGAAATTGTAGTCAAAGTGGATGAATGTTTAAATAAAAAATCTCATTGAAGATTCTTTACCGAGCTTTTGGTGTAGATTCTACCTTTCTTCAGGATGTGATCGTTTGAAGTTTTTAAGAAACAATTACATGAGAAAATGTAGTTAACATGTGTTATTTTGCAAATTATAATTGAACTCAGATGTATTATATATATATATATGTATATATGCTGATAAATAGGATTTAGTGAATTTATTCAATATTATTAATATTACAAAATTACATATATATATATAAATAAATCTCTGTAATATGTAAACACGTTAATAATTAAAATAATGTAAATAATTAAAATAATTGTAAGTGTACGATAAGTACAAAGGACAATTGTTATTTATTTGAACAAATAAGTAACAAGTGAAACTCGTAAATAAGCAAGTAATCGCTATTAGTAAAATTTTTGATATATATATATATATATATATATATATATATATATATATATATATATATTATATATATATATAAAAACTAATTACAGTCAAATAAAAGAATATAAATACCGGAGAGTATTTTTCTTCTTTTTAATCTAACTAAAGCTTTCTTTTTAAAAAAGAACTACGGTATTTATAATAGATACCTTTATCTACTTTGATCTCAATTCTCCACCCCCCTATAGCTGTACTGTTACCAATACAAACATAGATACTTTATTTTCGATTGAAAAGAGCTCATTTTACGTACCATTCATTGTATTATATCAATTAGAATGTATTTAATATAAATTCGTGATCATTTTTCATTCAGAAAAAAAAAGAAGAAGGTGCCGGAGAAAACCGTACAAGAAACACATATTCCTCTCTATTCCGTAAAAAAATGTTAAAGTTAAAATAAATATTCTGAGATTTTTTTAATGTATTTAAATAGGGTGTCTGTGGAATTAGGGCAATTCTATACAACTTTTTTTTATTTATAAACATAATTTTATAAAATTTTGCTGATAGATTGGATGCCACAGAATAATATTCGAATGACACTGCTCGGTGCTCGGCAAGTCACCTCATGCTACCTGCAATATTTGCTACAAAACACTCATGAGACACATCGGTACACTATCAACTGTATCTGACAGCAAAAATAAAAAATATGTTACCTAATTCCATTGAAAAAATAATATTTTGATGTTTTTTGTACTTCAAGTACTTCAAGCAATATTCTAGACATATTTTTCAACAGTTGTAATTTTTTTTTTAATGAAAAGATATCCCAAAGCTTCCTTAATAAGACCCCCGTTAATTAATTAACAAAATTTTGATCGCATTCTTAAAATACGGACTCTGAGATGTTGTCGATTTTAAACAAAAAAATCAAAAAAAAGTTTAAATATGTCGTTAACAATTAAACTGAAGTAAAATATTTTTGACGTATCATTTCATTCTAAATTCAACGGCAAAATAAAAAATGGGGTATTCCATTTAAAATAAAAAAGTTAAATCGAAGAACTCATCTTATTGAAAATACTTTACTTCAAATAAGAATATCGAAGTTTCCGTAAATATCAAATATCGCGTCATAATAGTAAATAGTTTTTAAAATAGAAATAGCGTAAGCTCGTCGTGGGACACTGTATAATTATTACCATTACCATTATTACCATTGCCTGTTTGGTGTAATTAAATAAATAAATAAATAAATAAATAAATATATTATAACTTGTACATATAACATATGGCAACTTATTTACCAAATTTTTTTTTTTTTAATTTTAATAAATAGTATGTCTACAATTTTTTAAATGTACTTACTTGTAAAAATTTAAATAATATGGAACATTGCAATAAAATCTAAAAAATAATATATAAACATTTAAAAAACGAAAAAATTTATTATAGAATTATAATTTATCAGACATAAATATATAATTTTTTTTATATTACAAATTTTGTATAATTACAAATTTTTTTTTTTCTAAATAATTAAATGTTTATAGTAACAGAATTTGTTATTCTAACTAATTTTCCGGTATCAAGTTTAATGTGTAAAAAAAATAATTAAAAAGAAAATTAAATCTAGCCTATATTTATAATAGTTTTGCAATATAGTTTTTAAAATACTTGTTTGCTCTATAATTTAAAAATCGAATTTTCCCTTGTATAGAATAGTGAAAAGTGAAACGAAGAAAATCGAAAATAGAGACTGTAGTTACAGAGATTATAATAAAGGAGGCGAGGAATAGAAAGATGAATTTATTATATAAATCACAGCAGATCAGAGCGAAGCAAAGCACAGCACAGCACAGCACAGCACGGCACAACGTAGCGTGGCGTAGCATATAGCAGGGCTTAATAGATTGCAACATATGGTATTGGAAGCAAAAGCAGGAGGCAAGAATGGTCGTAGTCGTGGTCGTAGTCGTAGTCGTATTCGTATCCATACCCGTGCCGACCCACGACGTATTCCAGTCTACTGGTTTCGGTAACTCAGTCCCCGGAGAGAACTTGGGTCTCACCAATCTATTGTGTTAACTGAACGCGCCACAATGTATTATTCATAAAAACCTAGTGCCTCATGTCTAGCGTTCAATCTAACGTACGGTATTACGTCATTTACTAACCTAACACTAACCATATTCTGTTTATTGATGATATGTTACTACATAGTTATGTGTAATAAAATATTGTTTTGCTCCTTCCTATTATTTTAATAACCGTACACAAAATTGATCAATACACAGAAGCGAAAAGCACTCTTTTAATGAGGTATTTCTTTCCAATCTGATAACGCCAGTCCCAATTTGATCCGATGTGAACGATACACGACTTTTCACGCTAATGATCCAAATACTTTGTCACACTGTATTCAAGACAAATCATTTTATTTTTGTTTCGTCCATAGTTCGTCACTCTTGTAGTATGGCTAAATTGTTCCGGAAAATATATCGAATTTACTACTAGTTGCATAAACTTAATCCAATAGATTGTCAACTGTCTTCACAGCATCCCATTCAGTGATGTAACTATGTGGCGTAACACGAGCGCATGTAAATAAGAGGCACACATACGAATAAAATAAATATATGAAGGGAGTCCGAACAAAAAAAATTATCACGTTATTAGACTGACATAACAACATATGTTTTATATTCTAAAATTTTAAAACTAATTTTACTTTTTTCTTCATTTTTGTATTAGTAAAAATGCATGTCATTTAAAACAGTTTAATTCAAATCTAAATGGAAAGTTGAAAATCTGAACATTTTATATAATTACGATATTTATTAATTATGGAGAAATAGGACTCTTCAGACTACTTCAACCACTAACACCAAATTGTAAAAAAAAACGAAATAGTCAGCATTAAATAAAACAGAGTAAATATAACATTAGCCTCTCCCCTTATATTATATTGCCACTCACGTGCACAGTTAACGCGGCGTGCGTTAACGCACGCACAGTTATTTCTGCCGGAAGACGCTTATTTGTGTTTTTGTAGTATTATACAAATTCTATTGTAGTTACATATTTCTTCTATTTGTTTATTTTTTTAAATTATTCATCTTCTTTCCATATTTTTGTATTAATAAAAATGTTCTTTTTGAATTGAAACCTGAAAAATCTTATTAGTGAAAGTAAAATTTCATAAAAATATGATAAAATAATATTGATTATATTGATAATTTTTTTTTATATAAAATAAAAACCAAGGACGTTATAATATATGAACGGAGCGAAAAATGTGAACATTGGTCCTAGCTAGATTATAGATTATATATTTTTCTGTCAAATTTATAACTATTTTTATTTATTTTTGTATTTTATTTTATGAATATAAGTTACATACTTAAGAATATGTTAAATAAAACATATTTTAAATTGCATATTGAAGAACAAAGAACAATAAATTTTTCGTCTGCATTTACACTGCTAAATGTAAAATGTAGGAGCAGTTAAAACATGAATTACAAATAGAATAATGAATAAATATTCTTAAATCTCAATAAATGTATTATATGTTTATGATGTTTTGTTACAAAAATATCGCATTTAAAAAATATAAATAGTAGATAGCTTTGAAAAAAATAAACGTTTTTTTGCGCTGAAATATTGAATTTTGTCTTCTGATAAATGTCAAAATCAAATGAAAATACCTCTCGTACAGTATTCGCACAGTAAAATCTATTTATTCAGGGGTTAGAAAGTATGCTTAGCTACAATTATTTAATGTGCGCCAACCACTGAAATATAGTAATAACTGGAACGCGCACTGGCCGCTCAAATGCGAGCCGAGAGAGATAGCGATATACGGGGATTCGCGTCTTTGTCGTATAGTCCGTTCAAAGAGTTTCTATTGGCGTAGCATTGCTACTACATGATAACTTAGATAGCTATGAAAAAAAAAGAATCTCGCTACTATATTGAAAAAATGTCAAATTAATATATCAAAAATGATAAAAATATCTTTTATAGAGGAATTCCCTAATAATATCTCATTACGTATCGTTTAGTCGATGCATTTAGCTACAATTTAATATGCAACAACATAAGATTGTCGCATTTTTACCGCAAGAAATCGCATTTGAATTTTAAATGCGCAGAAGTGTAAGACAGTGATAGAGATCCCCGTATCTCCTATCTCTCTCGGCTCGCATTGGCGCTACTAGAACACATAGGCAGTGCACATTCCAGTTATTACTATATTTCAGTGGCGCCAACATAATATTCGCCACTTTTTACCTTAAGAAATATCAAATTAATCTCCCTAATTGTCAAATGTATGTATGTTTCTCCAGCATCTCCTCCAAATTCCCTAAACCGATTTTGCTGTCTAGAGATGGCCGTTTTGATCGTGAAATTGAAAGGAGAGTAAATGCTGGTTGTAAGGTTTTGGGTGCTTTGGGAACTTTTGCTAGGAATGTAAATGTTTCAAAAGAAGCCCGTTTAAGTATATACAATGCAGTTTTGGTGCCTACGGTGATGTATGGTAGTGAATGTTGGGTTTGGTTGCAAAAGCATAAACGGAAAATGACTGCTGTGGAAATGAGATTTTTACGTGGGGTATGTGGTGTAACTAGGAGAGATCGGGTACGAAATAGACTAGTGTATGATGAGTGTGAAATTGAAAAAAATGTTGTAGCAAAAGTTGGTGTTAGTCAGCTAAGATGGTTCGGACATGTTGAGCGAATGTCTAATGAACGTTTGGTTAAAAAGATTTATTTGAATGATTTTGATGGTTTACGTTTGCGTGGACGTCCAATGAGTAGTTGGAGTGATATGATTGAGAGTGTTTTGCGTGAGCGAAAGTTTCCAAGTTGTAGGAATAGAAGAGCATGTATGAGAGGAATTATGAATGTGGATGAAGCGAAAGTTGCTTGTTTGGATAGGAGTGTTTGGAGGCGACTGATTTCGGGATAATGAAAAGAGTTTGTGCCACACCCTTTTGGGTATATGGCGTGATTGTGTATGTATGTATGTATGTATGTATTATTATATTATTATTATTATTATTTGTTTATTTATTTATTTTTATTATGTTTATATTATGTTTAATTACTATTTTCGACTTCAAACGTGACCCTTTAAGGGTTACGGGTTTCCTAGTTTCATTTTAATTGACACGACTCTGGCTGTACATTTATTAATACCGAATTCATGTAGACGAATTTCAACTTCATCTTCAATCTAAACTACAACTTTATTCTAAATTACAACTATCGATAAAATGTATCATTCATGCAATATAGATAAGTGTAATTGACGCATGTGCAACACAAACACACTGCTCCTATTATGTGAATGGAATCTGTTAAACTTTTTAAGATTACATACACTATTGTAAATTTTCCTTCAAATGAATTCGTTTCATATTTCTGATAATGATGAATATGCAATTATTAATATCTCGATATTTTTAGCGCATGCGTCAATTTCGACTAAGCTATTAAAGATAAAAATTGGTTATCTTTTAAATTAAGCGAAGTTTAAGTTGAAATTGTAGTTGAATGCATGTGATTACTGCATATTTTATTTTAGGCGAAATTGTAGATGTGGTTTAGATTGAAGTTGAAGTTGAAGTTGAAATTAGTCTGCATGAATTTGTATATGAGTTAATTTGATTTAATTTAGTGTAAATATACATAGGTATATGTACGTAATTTGTTTTTTCTCGAATTTATCATAAAATATGAGACGATTAGGGCAGAGGTAGGGGGGAATGCTAAAATGAGCGAATGAGCGAAATGAAACTGGGCTCGCATACACAACACAACACACATACATATACAAAGTATTTACTCTGCGATTAACTTTCGTTTTGTAATCGGCTTATGAGATATAAAAGGGAACTTATATTCATTGCTTAATAGCTTTGACTGTCCTAAAACAAAACATGGCGTAAATAAATTTCACATTTCCCTCGCTACATTAATTAAATTAGTATTAGTCAAACTCTACTCGTATACTCACTTCAATTATTTTAATATGTATTATATTTTCAACCTACAGATATATCTTAATACTAATTCTTTAATTGACATATCATTTTCATAAAACCGATTACTCATATAATACTATGTTACATATTAACAAATATATATTTTTAATTTATTTAAAACAAAAACTTCTGTTGTCTAAAAAAAGCATTATTTGTTTTATTGTCTCAGATAAATTTATGATACTTTAGCATTATGTAGGTTTAATTTATTTAATTAATAAGATTACAATTAACAAATGTCTGTCAGTTTTAAAGAAATCTGAACAATGGACTGACTGACCGTATGTATGTTTTAACAGGGCCGTATTTAGGATCTGTAGGCCCCTAGGCTGAACCTGTGGTGCGGGCCCTTAGGAGGGGGTTGTGATTTTATAATTTTAAATAAACATGTTAGGAAAATGCAAGATAAAAAAAGAATGTAACAAACAAGTAAATTTTACTTATATTTATTTAATTGAAATAGAGTATTTAAAAAAATAAATAATAAACTTAGAAATGAAAATATCAAATAATTTTAGTGGCTAATTGGTTTGCGCCTACACTTAGTACTAATGAAGCTGTGTATGTACTAGTGAAGTGTATTGTCACTGGTTGCAAGTCGGGTTATTCGAATATTCTGTTTTATGAAAATTTAAGTAAAATACTTAAAAGGTTATCGATTAAACAATTATTTACTTTAAATTTGAAACCTGTGGTGCGGGACCCTTTGTGGTGCGGGCCCATAGGCTGCAGCCTAGATAGCCTCTGCATAAATACGGCCCTATGTGTTCAATAATTCAACGCCGCAATATTTATGTAATAAAATTTGTTTAAATGATCACTAAAAATATGATTTTATAAGTAAATAATTTTTTTTTTAATAATTATAGGTAATTTAATCCTTCTATTGCATTAAAGTGTTATTTATCAATATTTAAATTTTGGCAGTATTAGTTTGTGCAAACTGAAGTCGACAGCCTTTTTCAAGTAATTTTGCCATTTTAACATATAATCTGCCTATGTACACCCTACAAACAAACACCCGATATATATATATATATATATATATATATATATATATATATATTCATTTACAATACTAAATTCCAGCGTAATCAATTAACTACTAATTGAAATATATATACGGAGACATTATTTTTCTGATTGACCTTTCATAATCTTTCAGTTTAAAAGTAACTACGCTAGTCGCATACATAAGGGGGAGAACACCACCCTAAGCGCTCTGAAAATAAGCAAAGTTTGGGCATTTGGTTTCACATTTTGTTATATATTTGAACTAAGTTGTCGAATTTGTATATCAAAAAAATGTTTTCAAATTGTAACATCAGGCGTAAATTTGTCAGCCCCTGACAAATAAAAAACCTTGGTCACTTGTCCCGTCCACTGGCGTAGCCAGGGGGGTGTTAGGTTGAAGAAGAAGAATCTGAACGACCAAAAACATACGTATGTGAAATATGAAATATGTTATTTTACTTTCATTTTTATAAAAATAATTTTTATTGCTCTTTATTTTTTATACAAATTATAGTATTATATTTATTGATTAATATTATATCATTTCTTTAGTAACCACCCCTCCCCATAACAAGTTTCTGGCTACGCCACTGGTCCCGTCCCCCGGAAAGTTCTGAAACGTAATACAAAAGTTTTCTTAGAATATCCAAAAATTAAAATAAAAAATCTACCATAATACAGCGGATTTTTTTAAATTTCAAAAAATTACGAAAATGGCAGCTATTTGAAAAAAATGTTCTTTTAAAGCGTAAGAAAGAAACAAAAATAGAGATATCAGCGGTATTATTTTGGATAGAATTTAATTCTCTATAACTACGTTTTAAAGCGAAATAAATTGGATGGATAGTTTCCGAGATCTCGGTGGGTTTCGAGAAACACACGTTCAAAGTTTTTTACTGCTCGATCTGCATGTTTTACCTGATGCTCTGACACAACTCTGTGCTGATTGCTGTAACTCCACCAAAAGTTCGAATTTTGGAAAACACATTATTCTACACATTACAAACTTTCAGAAATTTTTTAAACATGTCAGAGTGGTGTCTTCCCTTAAAAAAGACAATATCGAAAATTTACCATATTCGGTACAGAATAGTATATTTTGTATTTATGTGCCATTTGGAATCTTCATAAGAAGAATAAAAATAATGATAATTTAATAATAGTAATTTAAACGCAAATAACAATCAATTAGTAATAAATAAATGAAAGATGAGATGAGGCGACGCGACGCACCGCGCCGCAACGGTTATCGTTTTATAATTTCGGAAGTTTAAAATGAAAACAACGTAAAGTAAAAAATGTGTTATTCTAAATCAACAATTACATAAAATGATAAATTGATGTAGGTAATACGATTGGAAATAGACAGAGAGAAATGCAATCATTCTACCCCAGTAAAGGTTCAGCATCCAGCCAGCCGGCAGCCACCAACCACAGTCCACAGCAATAGCATAGCAGTAGCATCCCGCAACATTCAGCATTACCTTAGCCTTAGATTGTTTCCAGCTAGAATTTAACCGTTGAGTGCACTCTGTTCCGTTCCGCACCAGGCTAACCTGATTACAGAACAATCTGCACTAAGCCAAATAGAGTTTTATAATTGAAAAAAGATAGTAAACTGATTTATTTTCTTTATTACCATTATACCACTGCCATTGCATGCATCACTCATTATTTTTCATATATATATATATATATATATATATGTGTACGTATATAATCACCACATTGAAACGCAAATCTTTATTTACCACTAACAACTCGTAAATTATTCAAATAATATTTACTATAGGTAAGTTTTCAAATTTGTAAATAACAATTTTTTTAATGACATATCACATGCACATTAATAAGAAACGATTTTTTTACGAGAGCAGAAAAACGAATTAAACTTCCGGGTCTATTCGGTTCACATCTGTAAGATTTGCAGTATTACAAAATGTTTTCTAGTAAATAGACTACTCTTAGCAATGCATTTTTCTTTATTTCAAAATTAACTAATAATTTAATTAGTTCATCAAAATAAATTAATGGCGATTTAAGCAAAAACAAACATACTAGAATCTAATATAATACGTCATGTGTAATTAAGAATATAAAAATATAGTGTACTCACGTCTGAGAAGTTAGCAATAAAGTTCTAGCAATAAATTCTATACCTCGCCATACTAATGCTTTGCTTAATAAACAAAAAACTAATTAGCGAATTTTAATTTTGTTTACAGCATTCGATAGCTTACATCTTCCTCTAGTTTTGTTTCACGAAATATTTATAAAAAATATAAAAAAAATTATTTTGAATAAAACGCTTTAAAAAATTTACAATTTCTACTAATTATTCATATTACCATTCAATATTTTTTAAATCTCTAGTAATACAAAACTCGTACACAATAAAAGCTATCAATTGATATATTATTCATTATAACTACGTTCTTAATTAATTACAATTTTAACGATTTAATGTCTTCGAAAATTACACATTTAATGAAATACTTAAAATCAACCTTCTAATTTCTCAAATTTTGTATGGACAAAAGTTATGTTAATATTAAATCATATTATCTAGTTAAGCTAAAAAGAATTTTCAAAAAATTTGAACTAGATGAAAAGTTATGTAACAAATGTTTTTTCATAATCTTTATCAAACTCCGTCAAACATATTTCTTGTTGAAATTTTGCGTAGATAAAACTTTTATACATAGAACGTAATATTATCTAATTATGGCAAAAAGAATTATCAAATTATCTTGATTAGAAAAAGAATTATATCTATATAAGGCCCTAAAATGTTGAGAGTCCTTGGCTGTAACCTACCCACCCGTAAACAGTCCCAGTATATCAATATAGTTTAAATAAAATGATGATATTACAAAATGATTACTTACCTTTATTTGCAGAATTATTATAGCTTCAATTGTAATACTCTTCACTGAAAATTATGTCTATAAATATGAAATACGTACATCAACACTGTCTGTCCACTTTTATCATATAAAATTCCACAAAGTTAATTGTATCAATTAGAATCCGATATTTGTTGCACTTCTTATAAACAAAATACAAATATATTTATTAAACTTAGTCACAAAACATTAATACACTCAATTTTATACAATATTTTTATGAAAAACATGAAATTTTCACGATCTGATACAACAAATTGCACTAATTTTACATAACTAAAATTAAAAACATAAATTAACTTGTATCAATTCGCTGCTCATCTCTGATTCGCTAATATTTCAATTATTTGAAATTCCTACAGGTTTAAATATTGTTTTGCTTATAGAAACAAAACAGACAAAATTTAACAAGATTACGCATATTAATTAAGTAAAAATTAAGTAAAAATACAACAAGTCAGACAAGTACCAAACATAGAATTTTATTTATTTAGTTGAATAAATAAATATCTCTTTATCACTTTTATTTTTTATTAAATTTATTTAATATATAAATATATTAAACAAATGAATTCAATATAAATCGTTAAAATTGTAATTAATTAAAAACGTAATTATAATGAATAATATATCAATTGATAGCTTTTATTGAGTACGAGTTTTGTACTACTAGAGATTTGAAAAATATTGAATGATAATATGAATAATTAGTAGAAATTGTAAAATTTTCAGAGCACTTTATTCAAAATTATTTTTTTTCATATTTCTAATAAATATTTCGTGAAACAAAACTAGTACAAAAGTAGAGAAAGATGTAAGCTATCGAATGCTGTAAACCGAATTAAAATTCGCTAATTTGTTTTCTTAGTTATAAAGCAAAGCATTAATATGGCGAGGTATAGAATTTATTGCTAGAACTTTATTGCTAACTTCTCAGGGGTGAAATTTTTAATATACTCCTCAGAGGTTATAATTTCAAATTGGACATGCATGTGAATTTAAAAAATTTATGTTAAAATTAATTCAAAATTATTGAATTATTGAATTTTTCGTCGTCATGTGAGATATATTCGAGACTGTAAGAAAATGTAAACTATATTTTAAAAAAATGTTTTATTATTCATTACGTTTAGGAATAAATATGCAGTAAAAAACAAATAACATATTTTGAGTATCTTATATCATTTATAAAAATCAAATACGTAATTGGTAGAGTATCCATTAAATACGATTTTCTACTTTAACACCAAGATTAAACTATTATAACTGCTACAGATATCAGGAAAAAAAAATTATTGAGAAATATATTTATATCCACTATAGTGATCAATAAATATTTTTTTAAATTTTCAAAAAGAAAATATTTTGTCATTATAATATTCAAAATAAAATTACTTAGAAAGTAATTATAATGTTTCTCAAATAAAATGTTTCCATATTTTTAGTAATATTAACACTGATCTAAAAATTTTAACTTTTTTTCAAAAATTACTGTTTCGTGCTAATTTCAAATATGCTAATATTTTTTTTAGTACGTAAACTTTTTAATATATGATATATTTTATATATTTTTTAGATACAAAAATATATACTTTTTTTTAAGTAAATAGTATATTCTTTATATAAATTTAAGAATTTAATAAATGTAAAAAATATTTTTACTAAGATAATAAATCAAAATTTTTGTTCCAACAGTAATCCTCCATTATTTTTTCATTCCAAAAATTTTGGTATTGTTTCTCATAATCTGAATGTCCTAACAAAAGCGCTCACTTTGTTAATCATCTTCAATAATTGAATTTTTAAGTACATTCGACGACACCATCTTAATAAAACGAGGACTTGTTACCAAAAAAGTTTTGACATAACTATTTAAAAGTCTGCCAGTCTTCGAATTCAACTTGAATTAAGCACTTTTCAAAATTGTTATCCGGTAGGACTTTTTTTATTTCAAGTCCCACAAAAATTCTCTTTCTTAATAAGTACCTATATTTTTACATCAATACTTTCGATTAGTGCATTTTTAGTTTTTAAACAAATACCAGAAAGTCCCGTAATAATATTCAAAAAACGAATAATCAAAATGTTTCCAATATGATGCAAACTTTTTGGCGGACATTATATAAGAATAATCAAATAACTATTTTCACTGAGTTTCAAAAATTGAAATTTGAAAGACGGTTAAGATTCTCAGTCCGTCCTTGGTTGTATTTCATTTTTTTTTATTAGCACGTATACACCATATAAAATAAGTAAAAATAATTGAAAAAGTATGTATGAAACGTAAATTTCTCTTAAAAACTAGACAATGAAAACCAAATTACATATAAATATTGTAATAAAATTTATATGTTTATATACTTTTGGTTTAATCAAAAATACCTAGTGTTAACTTTCATATTTTAATCTATATAACATTTAAAATGCAATGTCATGTTATAAATCGATTGTCTACAATCAAATAACTACATTCTAATAATTTGAATTGTTTTGAGTATGTTTTATTAAATTTGAAAATGTGAGATGATATTCATAATGAAATATGCGTATGACAAAAAAATTTAATATTTAAGTATTTATAAAAATATAACAATCATATCTTATCCTTATTCAATAATAAATTATGCAAATTTAATTTAGAAACTAGGGATTTGATGACACAGAACGTTGCTCTTTGGACTTCCTATGTTTACGTTTAATCATTCTGAAAGCAATGGGTGTCGTACATTCTTACGCAACATAAATATTTACCTAACAACAGAAATTTATCAACATATAATACATTCATATAAATAAAACGAACTATAAAACTTAACCATGTTTCAACGTTTTCATTTGTTTTGTTTTTTTTTTAACTAGAAATTTAATAATACGTAAAAAACAACAAATGTTTACAAGATTCACTATTCAAATAAAATTCATCCAATATTTTTAAAATAACTAAAATTATAATATAGAAATATAAATACAAAAAATTGTTTAAATCAAATAGAAAATTTCTTATAAAAAAGTGAACGCAAAAAAACTTATAAATTCAATACGAAATCTCATTAAAGTACTGAAAATGTAAATTCAATAACTTGCATCAAACCGAAGTTATTATTAAATAATATTATTACGTATCTATGTATGTGTAAATACAATCGATTTCGCGGTACTACGCAACGCAGTAGTTACAGAAACCACCACTAGAGAGACGCGTAATTGAAATTCACTTCAAATCCCAAAATGATCAATACGGGCAAACAATATTTCACGCTGTTGATTTCATTTGAATATTAATAACGAAAAATTTAAATATACACTTATAGCCAATTATATTAATAAAATACGTTCGAATTCATTAAGGCTATTAAAAAACATAAAACAAGGTTTTCTTCATGTTCTTGAAAGATTTTTATTATAATAACATATGTAATAAACAGTGATAAGAAAAAAAATAACAAGTTGTTTTTGTAAAAAGTTTTATTTAAAAAAATAATACTTAAACATACCATTCTGAACAATATATAATATATTCAAAGAAAAAAAATTATATAGAAATTCTTAGACATTGTATATAGAAAAGAAAATATATATATTCGTAAAGTGAATTATAAATAATGCAGCCTTATCGAGAAAACACAAGAATGTGTCTATTGCAGTTCACACATGACTACTAATTTCCAAATTGTCATAGGTTGATTTACATTTGTAAATAAATGTAATAATTATAAAAAAATATGCATGAAAAATTTTGAGTGAATCCGCCTTACGAATCAAACATTATATACAAATAAATATTACGTGTTCAATTTTGATCGATACTGTGAACAAATATATAGTACGATTCGATAAAACAATAATATATCTATATTATTTAATAATAGTATAATATAATTCTTTTCATATAATTTTCAATAATTCATTTCTTTTTTTATAAGCACCTTAATACTGAAATATAAAAATTTTCATGACAGAGCACTCATGCCACTAAAACATTGTTTATATGATTTAATTATAAATATATAAAAATAACAATATCAATCACACTAGAGTAGCATTTGATCTACTCAAGGACGCAGTATTTGCAGTATTATTATTGTCTACACATGATTGTCCGTGACTTTGATACCAAGCGTTCATTTCCGCTGAAAAATGCTCAGCTACATTCGATGTGTTTAAAATTAAACTACTATCCAAAGTTGAATTTAAATTCTCTGAGCAAGGACTACCTATGCTTGATAAAGTTTTGTTCATTGTCCTGTACAAAGAAATTTCATTATATTATTTATTTATCAATCATTATTCCAAATAAAATAATTATTAATATTATTGAGCCCGCAAGTTCAGAAAAGACACCAAAAAAAAATTCAGATTATTATTTTTACAGTATGACAGTTGTTTACTTACATATCTCAAAAACAAACTTGATTTATTTGTGATTTGTTTGTTTGGTTTAGTTTCAATTGTCTTTCATACTCGAGTTGATTATTATAACTATTTCGTCAAAATCAGTGTTTTTTATTTTTGTATATTAATATTAATTAATTTTTAACTTGTGGGCATACCATTAAAACAAAAATGAACACTTACATGGAAGAACTTAATGGTTGACATTTCATCGGCAACAAGGGCTGATAAGTTCCCTTCTGAACATCACTTTCATCATCTTGCGCTGTTGTATTGTCTGTTCTACTAACGGAAGCAACTGCAGGATGAAAAGAATTAAAATTAGCATCCTGATTATTATCTTGTTCTTCCACCACTTTTTCTTGATTTCTCTCCCTAAATTTCGTCGAATATTTATAGAAATCGGACATCTCAAACGGCTTGGTTATCTCTCGATACGGTTTACATTGACCAGCTTGAACGATCGTACAATTCTTCGGTAAATCCGTAAGTGCATTGTTATTGAAAAGTTCTACATTTGTTTCTACATGTGCTGGAGATGGATGTGACTCAGCTGGTATTTCTAGAATAGGTTTACTAGTTCTAGTCGTTGTAGATGGAGGAGACGTGGATGAATGGAATGTAACAGGTACTTGGTGTTGAGGTTCTTCTGCTATTATTATTGGTTGGGAATGAGACGATGCTTGAACAACAGGAGAATCTAGCGAAGTTTCACACCAGCCTTTTTTCTTTAGTTTCTTCGATGTCGAATTTATTTCATTCATATTGTAGCCGTCACTGTCGTAAGATGAATTGTCATCACTAGGCCATACACTATCCACTGTCTGAGCGCCAACACTGCCAAGTGATTGAGTTCGAAATAATTGACGTTTATCATGGTGAATATTTCGCGATGATTCCTAAAATATTTTTAAAATTCTAACGAATATTGAACAAAATTGAAAAAAAATCTTATCTTAAATATGTATATTGTACCATAGAAGGTTGCAAAGTCATTTGTTTCGTTAGCTCCTGATGCGAATTTACAGCCGGTTTCATGTTGGCATGTCTAAGACCCTGATCAAGATAAGGTGATGAACATTTATTATGGATATGTTTACCTTTTCTACGATCTAAACTACCAAATCTAAAACAACATAATACAAACAATAAAATACAAACTGAACTTGAAAGAAAACTCAATGGTGATGAAAGTACCTCGCATCTGTGTGCCAGGCACTATTAGTATTAGCGTCATGATGTGCAACAGTTGAACACCAAACCATATCTCCATTTTCTGTTTTTATCCAATAACCGCCTAAGCCTCCAGAGAAAACAGTATCCGATTCACGATTATGTTGTGTATTTATCATATTTACGTAATTGTTCGAATCCATGTAATCGACATGTTTATTATAATTTTGTGGCGATAAATGTAATAAGAGCGAATGTTGTGAATGGGGTGAATGCTGAGAATAAGCGGACGAAGCTCCACCATTTGGACTGCATCGATTTCGATAATTCTCGATTTGATATTTTTTCGGGGAAGTATCAACGTGACAACTAACTCTTGGATTGGAATTATGTAATATATGTTGCTGTTGACTAGTAGGAAATGTCTGATACTGGCCTGTGGCAGAAGGAGAAGCAGGAACGGTAGTAGAATGCGGAATGTATACAAGTTTATTTGTATTTGGCATTACTAATTGTTGTTGATGATGATGATGATGATATGTGCTTGGATTTGATGAGTACAAAGTTGGATAGGATGCTTGTATATATGGACCGCTTATACCTTCACTACTGCGTCTAGAAAAATGTAAATTTTCTCTCTTCATTAAAACTATTAAAAAAGAAAAAAAAAAGAAATATTTAGGTACCACCTACCTATTATTATCTGCAATAGGATAATTATTTAAAGTTAATCGATTTAAAGCTGCTACTAAAGTTTTCTCGGGTATTTTGTTACTTTGTACATTTGCATTATGCACATCGCCCTCATACAGATACGGATGTTTGTTATATGTAGAACTTTTACTTGATAGTGTACCACTATGGTCCGTTTCTGTAATATTATTTTGATCAACAACTCGTGAACCTTGATTAACATTTAATTCATCGTTTTGTGACAGATTGCTTTTGTGAGAAATTGAATCTGTAATAAATATCAATATACTTCGATGTTTATTTTTCTCTAAAAGAATAGAAAACATTACAACAAACCTAATTCAGCCGACGGTCTAGGTTTCTTTTTTTGCTTTAATTGTTGACTTTGTACCTTAGGTAATGTTTGTGATAAATGCCCTTGTGATTTCAATGTTTCTAACCTTTCTTCCATATAATCCAACTGTTGCTTGTATTGACGATATAAAGTCATATTTTTACGTTTCAATGACTAAAAAAATATGTCAATTTGATTATAACATACCTAATTAACTGTAAATTCATTTATGCTTACTTTATTCATCGTTGAGTTATTAGCAAGTTGTAAGGCCGCTTGCGTAATTTTTTTCTGAACTTCGATTTGTGTTTCTAACGTCGGTATTGACTCATGTTCATTGTTCAGAGTATTTATGACATTTTCGGGATATTCAAATGCAGTACCAACTCGTCTTCTAATTACTGGTATTATTTCTCCTGCTTCTAATGGAATTTCGGCTGGCATTATACCAGTCAATTCGGCTTCCTATTTGACATATTACTTTTGTATTTCGAATGTAAATAAACATTTGTTATTTATTTTACCTTAATACACAAATTTCGCAGCTCATTATTTTTCGCCGCAATCTTTTCTTCAAGAGCTTGTTTACGAGTTTGAAGTGTGACAAGTCTACTGATAACATTGGGATTATTATCAGCCCCCATTTTCATTAATGTAGTGTGTAAAATAATACATAAACTTCGTCTCCAAACAACAACACAACAACTTTCGCCAACTAAAAAACTTAACTTTTATTCATATTCACACAATATTCATATATAAAAATATATTTTCTTAAAGATAATTTCTGTCAACAAATCTATTGTGACACACATATACAGATATCATTTTCATCGTATCATTTTAACGACGTCCGTATCACAAATACAGATTATTTGATACATTTGATAACACATAAAGAAAAGACAATGCAATGTCCACTGGTTTATCTTATTCCGATAGAGGCGCCACGTGACAATCATATTGTAATAAAAAAAAAATATTATTGTAATATAACAACAATAATAACATTAATACAAAACAATTATTATATTACTCTTTTTATATATTTATGCAGTTCTGTTTTGTAAGTTCGTACATTATTTTAAAATTTTATATTTTTATTGCTGAAAATGAAAAATTTAGCTTTGTAAAAGCGACTTTTTTTGACAAAAGGCATTAAAAAATTAATATTCATTTAAAAATGATTAAAATATTTGTTATTTAATTTTTGATTTAAATATAAAAACTAATAATTAAAAAAAATTGTGCAACAGTTACTAATAGATATAATTAGATAATGTAGGAAGTCTGCAAATCTGCCATATTGTTCTAGATGAAATGAAATAGATGTAAAAAGATGATCGTAAAAATAATGCACATTTAGTTTAATTAAAATTTTATCAAGTGCCAATTACTTTCCTATAATTAATAGAACTAGTTAATATTAATATTTTAACGCCATCATATTGCTTGACTCTTTTAATTTAATCAATAAATGACATCTACCTCAACATTTTACAGAAAAATGCAGTAAGTTAAAAAATAATTGCAAAAAAAGCCTTGTAACAATAATAGTAAGTAGAGTACACGTAATACGTATTATTTATGAAAACATAACTTTGTAATATATTACGTACATATATGTTTATAACCTAAAATTTGATTTCATTCATGTATTCCATTAATATGCATTACATATAAATATTATTAATTTCAACTACATAAATTAAATAACAAATCATGGCGAATTCATTTGACCAAGATGATAAGTCAAGGTAAATATAAATCTTATGAAATATACATAAAATATTAATAACATAACTTGTGTAAATAGCTGGTACTTTGGCTCTATGAGCCGTCAAGAAGCTACGGATTTGTTAATGAACGAAAAAGAAGGTGGTGTATTTCTAGTTAGAGACAGTTCGACAAGCCATGGTGATTATGTCCTATGTGTTCGGTACGTAATAATCATTTCATTTTTCTAATAAACATATATATATATTTCAAGTGATATTCATATTAAAACAATTTTCTTTTTGTATTGCAGGGAGGATAGCAAAGTTAGTCATTATATTATAAATAAAATTACAAAATATGATCAGACTCGCTATCGAATTGGTGATCAAATGTTCAACGATTTGCCTCAATTATTAGCATTTTACAAATTACATTATTTAGATACAACGCCATTAATACGACCAGCTCCAAAACGTATAGAAAAAGTTATTGCTAAATTCGACTTTGATGGAGTCGTAAGTATTCTTTATAATCACATGTTTATTTGTTTTTCTATTTATAGCACAAAAAGTGATATTTTTAGTGACAATTTGCACTGTTGATTAACACAAATGCCCATTAACAACATATTTAAACTATTTTATTAAAATTTTATATGCTGTTATTGATTAAATGATGAATTAGTATAGTTCCAAATCGAACTAGCACTTTTTTTTTAACACAGTCGCTTATGTTGCATCGTTTTGTTAAATTATCAATTTATCCAACTCGATTCCAATTCGATTTCTAATAACATAAAATTTATATGTACGATATTTTATTTTTATAAAACTAAACTGCATATTTTTAATTATCTATTTTATTCTTTTAAATTCTTGTAATCAAGTTATTTATAACCTAATAAAAAGCCAAATAAACGTACCCGTGTATACATATTTTAACTTTTTACAGGATCAAGATGATCTTCCATTTAGAAAAGGCGATATTTTGACTGTAATTTCCAAAGATGAAGACCAGTGGTGGACTGCAAAGAATGCCCAAGGTAACCAAGGTTCAATACCCGTTCCATACGTACAAAAGGTAAATATAATATTATTACGCTCATTTTTCGAATATTTATGTTCAATTTATACAAAATTATAAATCGCATTTCACATGAATAAATAAATAAATGAGCCGTTTCCTTTGAAAGTGGTATAAGTCCATTTCTGACAAAAACTTAGTTAATGATAACACAATGAATGCGAACTGCTTTGAGCTTATTAACTATTAACAGTTCCCAAACAAAAAAAAATTCTTCAAAATTTTGTCAATATTAATTTACGTAATTACAAATACAAACCCATAAATATCTCCATATAATAGAAAATCGACTTACACCACTTTCAAATATTGCTCAAATACTGCTCAAATACTGCTCAAATATTATCTTACAATTTATGTTATTAAAAATTGTCTATAATAATCTAATATCTTTTAGTATGACGAAAGTTTACAAATGGCAATTGATGTTAATAAAACAAATTCAACTGGTGCATTACCAACTATCGTAAACCAACAAGCCGAAGCAGCAATGAAACGCAATCAAATGCAGGTAGGAATCTTAGGGCACAAAGTATCGTTAAATGCAGACAGTCTGGTTGCATTGATCAACAAGTTAACAATGCTTTATGCAACCGAACCTTCGGGATATTTTTATTTTAGCAATTTCACTATTATGTTTTGACAATTCTAATATAATAATATTCAATCAAACTTATGTAGATAATACATACCTGAATTAATTTCTTGTTTAATCGTTTGAGTGCCAAGTAGGCTGCAAAGTCGATAATCACGACAAGCTCGGTTTTAAGTAAAAAAAATAAAATTTGAGTAATATTACACTTTGTAGATGTACACTTTTATATTCTTATAAACAACGATTACTATAATAATATAATGGACTAAATAATGCAAAAGTGCTCCTTGGCACTTTTGGACGGAGAAACAGCAAAGATCCGTGGCACAATATCTTCAACCATTTTGTAATTAATAAAAATAAAAATATGATCTGTGGTGAAAATTAATTAAATAAAATAATTTCCCTTAAACCACAAAATAATTTTAAAAAGCTAAATACGTATTTCGAAAGCTAGGCTTTTATCATCAGTAGCAAAAGTTAAAACTAAAGTCCTAATCAGTGATCTAAGGTTACACAGATACTCAACGTACCCAGTGGTCAAAGCCACATAAGATGAAATATTTAATAAGTTCACAAAAATATACTGCCATTTTTTTTTAATTGATAAATTTATATAATTTTAAATTAGTTGTATTATAATTAATACATATATTTTTTTTTTCAAATATCGAATTACTTAATAATTTTTCTACAATTTATTGAAAGTTATTGAAAATTTTTGTATTAATTACAGAGACAATTACCAGCGCGAGCGCGAGTAAAACAAGTTCGGGTACCAAATGCCTATGACAAGACAGCGTTGAAATTAGAAGTTGGTGATATTATAACAGTGACAAAAATGAACATTAATGGACAATGGGAGGGTGAATTAAATGGCAAAGTGGGTCATTTTCCATTTACTCACGTAGAATTTTTAGATATTAGTGAAAATAATGAAAGCTAATGATTGTATTGTAAAAAGTGATACACTTTGGCCTTAGTTGCGTTCACACTATTGAGTTCAAAATACTTATCCATATTATAAATTACAATCTTTAGGTATATTATATATTAAATATTTAAATTATGTCATAAGAATTTTGTATTTTAGCAAAATATTATGTACTACATGTATATTATGTATGAGAATGAGTCGTGAGTCCGTCAAAGTAGTTTATAAATTATATATTTTAATTTTCGCTAATAGTAATAATATACATACATAAATATTATATTCCGTATATATATCAATATATATGACAGAGTAATATTTTTCATTATACTTTTACATAATGTAAACTATCTATCTATCTATATATATATATATATATATATATATATATATATATATATATATATATATATAATTTTTATAAAGTGAACGCAGTTTCAAGCATGTATAAATTATTATTAGAATAAATATCACGCTTTTAATAATGAAAATTGTCAGTATCCAGAGGAAACATTTTCATTTGAATGTTAATAACTTTTAAAACATCTTAAATCTTTTTTTAAAATGCAAGTAAATATACTCAACATTGTACTACTACAATAATTCAAAAATGTGAAATGAAATGCTACAATTAGTTTTATAAAAATAAGGAATACTAAATGAACAATAATAGTGACGAGTTTATTTTTGATTTTAATGATGTTGCAAAATATAATTTAGTTATTTTGGCTATTGCAGTGTATTAAATTCGTCACAAATAAATTCTACTGGTGAAGTTTTAATAAACATTAATATTGTATAACAAATATTTATTTTATTGATTAAAACCAATGTCTGGATTTTTTTCCATTCGTAAATTTACATGCATAGAATTATATATCTGGGATTGTACACAATAATTTTGGCCGAAATAAAGTTCTAATTGTTATTATTTAAAATTATGCAGTGTCATGTAATTATACATCTAATTTTCAGGCATATAATTTATATTTATCAGTTAAGAAAAAAAAATACATTATAAATGTATGCAAAATATTTAACGTTAATGTAATTTTTCAAATTAGAAATGGGCCTTTCCACTAAAATCAAATTTCATAATTTTAATATCTTTATGTTGTTTTACAACCTAAAATAATAATATGATTTAAATTTTACGTTCTAAAATTCTATATTTATTGAAATAAACTAATTTGAAAAAAGGCTACAAAACTCACACATTTGAATGTTTTAACCATAGCCACACCTCTAACTATATACGTCATCTAGTGTTCTATATCTCTCACGTGAAATTCAACCAATGAAATGTTCTACTACTTGTATACGTCACAAAACGGACAAATCCGAGAATTGTCGAAGTTTGGCGCCAATTTAGCGTTTTTTAATAATTTTTTTTAGGTTTATTATAAATAAATTTGAAAAATAAATATATACAAAATTTTTTATTTATTTATTACTTTCCAAATTTTAAATAAAAAAAAATTAGTGGAAAGGCCCATTCCAAACTGATTGACATTTAAAGTCGCGCCAATTTTTCGTAAAATGGGTGTTTTTCAAGTGTCATTTTTTGTAGCTGTAGTTGTAAATGCTGTAAAATTAGTGGGAAATTTCATCATTAGTAGGTTTAGGTTGACAATACCATAATATAATGACGATAGGAATGAAAATAGTACAACTATAGAAGTTTCCGAAGTATCTATCTATCAGTTATTTTATATTAAAACCGCTAGATGGTACTACAATCGCAACGAAAAAAAAAATTAAATAAATTAATATTTTAATTATCTAGTAAATATAGTAAAAAATGTATGTAACAGGTACAACAAAAATAGACTATTATTATAAATTAAAAAAAAAAGATAATATTTATTTTTTCTACGACTATACTGAAATTTGTCATTTATGAATCTATCATTGGCTGGTATATGTGGTACATTTATGCAATACCAGCCAAAAATTTGTACTACAATATACGTACATATTAGAACAGAATTTTTTATTGTAATTTTGTGGATTTATGTGAGGTAATAAGTTGCTATGACAACGCGAAGTGTGCAGTTTCGGTACTAGGACGACGTACTGTCAGTAATTACTAACGTAAAACTAGTTGGTGCTAGTAGTATATTCTTTATCTATGGTCACACGGTTGACACACATTTCTACGAAAATGGCAGATGTGATGTAGTATATAGAAAAGCATAAATATTAATTATATTTTTGAAAATATATTTTTTCTGTCATATGTAGAACAAATAAAAACTATAACTACGTATTATTTCAAATCAAATGTAAGAAATAGGAGGTTAAATTCAACTAGTACAAGATTTACTTACTGATTATTATAAAGAAATTAAAATGAATGCTGTGAAACGAAATATTCGTACACCAAAATCAACTCCTATTACTGAAGAATATGAAATATCAAATACAGTTCTAGGACTTGGAATAAATGGTAAAGTTGTGCAATGTTTTTCTAAAAGTACAAAAGAAAAATACGCGTTAAAGGTAAGAATAAAGTGACAGTTGTCAAAAAGAAAAAAAAAGATATTTTGCATAGTAGTTGAAATGTTCTTATAATTTTATAGGTGTTACATGATTGTACAAAAGCAAGACGAGAGGTTGATTTACATTGGCGTGCAAGTGGTTGTAGACATATAGTTAATATTATAGATGTATATGAAAATACGTACAGTGGTAATAAATGTTTATTAGTTGTTATGGAATGGTAAGTCATTATTAACCATTTTATTACTTGTGTTATTACAATCATATATTTCATTATTTTTAGCATGGAAGGTGGCGAATTATTTCAAAGAATTCAAGATAGACAAGAAGGAGCGTTTACTGAAAGAGGTTTTTTATATTTATAAACAGATTTTTTCGGAAAATAAATGTTAAAAATGCTTTATTTATTACAGAAGCGGCACAAATTATGCATGAAATATGTATAGCTGTCAAATATTTACACGACAATAGTATTGCTCATCGCGATTTAAAGCCGGAAAATTTATTATACACTAATCCCGATCCAACGGGTGTTTTAAAACTAACCGACTTTGGTTTTGCAAAAGAAACTTTTTCAAAAGAAACTCTACAAACCCCATGTTATACACCATATTATGTTGGTAAGGTTTTTCTTAATTTTTTTTTTTGCTATATTTTTGTTTTTCTAAAACGAAATCTTCATTTTTAGCTCCCGAAGTGCTTGGTCCAGAAAAATACGATAAAAGTTGTGATATATGGTCTCTTGGTGTTATTATGTATATATTGTAAGTATATACGAATTTATTTTTAGTTTTTTTAGAGTTAAAATTTTCTATAAACAATTCCATCTCATTAATGCTACTAACTCGATTTATTTATTTGAATTTATCGTTAATTGGAACTTTATGCTATTAGGTGGTGGATAAATAAGTAAATAAATTAAGTAATATATATATATATATATATATATATATATATATATATATATATATATATATATATATATGTGGGACAGATTGTGCGGTTTTCCGCCATTTTACAGTAATCATGGACTTGCGATATCGCCTGGAATGAAAAAAAGAATACGAACTGGACAGTATAATTTTCCGAATCCAGAATGGCAAAATGTTAGCCGAGATGCGAAAGAATTAATTAAAGGAATGCTGACCATTGATCCAAGCGAACGATTTACAATTGATCAAGTTATGAAAAATACTTGGATTGCGGTAATACTAGCAGCAAAATATTCATTAGAATATCGTGGTATCAATAATAATGTGAATAAATTATTTCAGCAATATATGGCAGTGCCTCAAACTCCCTTACATACAGGACGTATGCTTCGTGAAGGTGAAGATATTTGGCCAGAAGTGCAAGAAGAAATGACCAGATCTTTAGCTACTATGCGAGTGGATTATGATCAGGTATACCTATTCTCTATTCAAATTCCCCTTCCATTATCTATATATTACGCTAATCAATATGTATATTTAAATTAAACAAAAAAAAACTTAACTAGAACATTGTAATTGAATGATGTGCTATATTTCATGTTTACTATTCTAATTTACATATTTCATTGTCAATATAATTTTAGGTTCATATAAAAAATTTGGATAATTCAAATAATCCATTGCTTAACAAACGACGTAAACGGAGAACAGACAAAGTTGAAGCACAATGAGACTTGCAGACTATCATTATTCAAAATCAAATTCTAGTACATAACTATACATATAGGTTAATATTGCAAATATTGTATTTTTTCACATATTTTACTAAAATATATAAAGGTGAGTTATAGTTATCAAAGCTGTATCAAATATTTTAAGCAATTCATTATCTATGAACAAAATATTTGTTCGAAATATTGGCATTTGTATCATGATTGAAAATTACAAATTGGTAATTTTTGTTGTATGTAATTGAAATTAGTTTAAATCTGTACTTTAAATCTATTATTTTGCACTAAAATATTATCATTATTTGTAGTTCGTAAATATACATGATCAATCATTTTGCTAATATTGTAATTGAATTTTAATATGTTTTGTTAAATCAGAGATCCTGATATATGTTATTATTCGATCCACAGTGTTAAAAGAAATTTATTATTGTTTATGTTTATAATAATTCTTTTGAATATTTGCAATTATTTTCATAGGAAAATAGTAATAGTTTATATTAAACATCGAATAATTATTAATATTTGAAATTATTTAAATATTATAATTTTTACACTACATATTTGCTGTTGTATAAATCGTGGATATTTTTATAAAATTAAATAAATTTTTTAATATGAAATGAATATGAAAACATTTTATAGTAATAAATTTTGGTTTTTAACTAATTCTGTTGCTAATTTTTTGAAATGATTACATCTGACTATGTACTGTATAATAGAAAAAAATTGGCAAGTTTAAACATATTTTTAATGGAACAATAATTTATGTACTTAATATCGTTATCGTTACTAAAATGCATTTTTGCTTTGTTATTAAAAATATTTATAGTAGTAGTAATATTATTTGAGTATTAAAACTTATAAATTACAGTGCAATTTGTTTATGTAATTATATAAATTGTGTATATAGTATTATGTAGTTGAATACATAAGTTTAATTTGTTGTCTGCCATAGTTTTTATGATTGAAAAAAAAATTATCACTATTATGATCATCACATTTATTTTTAATAAATTTAGAATTAACAAATTATACTTATATGAGGAAAAAATACAAGTTATAATATACATATTACGAAAAATGTATAATTCTAATTTAGTTCTAATTGTTTTAAAGTTCGTAAAATTATGACATGGCCATAAACACAATAGAAATGCTAGTGTACTTCGTAATATGTATTTTTAATTTTATGAATGAAAATGTAACTTGTAATAAAATCAAATGTAATTGAAAAATACAATAAATAAAAACTGTTAAATTTTAAAAATATTTATTTTTAATTATTATGAATAAAACCTATATTATCATAGAAATTACAAAATTATTACATTAATAACGCAAGTGATTTACAGAACAGAGGATGAATTTAATTAAATTTCGAATCAATATACAGGATGACCACATTCTGGAAAACTCAGGGAAACAGAAAATACAGGGAATTTGAATCATACAAAATATTCAGGGAAAACACGGAAAAAAAAATTTTCGTTAAATTTTTTGAATAGTTTTCACGGATTTTGGTAACCTGTGGTCACCCTGAATAATATTTACACTTCCTTAGCATATAAATCTACATAATCTTTAACTTTCTTTTTAAATTTGTCCTTTTGAGTTTTGTACATTTCCGCGGCCTCGATGTTTAATGGATCTTCAAAATTAAGTAAATCCTGCGTAATATTCAAAGGATCATATATAGTTAATTGTTATTCTTTGAATGCGATGCGTAATCATTTATTACCGTAAATAATGAGTTAAGTCCCCAAATCACATCTTTAAGGCGTCTTGTAGGTGACCAACCTAAGCCGTCAACACTATGTTGTCGTAATATTGAAAGACATACTTCGCCAGTTTCACTAATATTCGGATGCCATAATCGGGTTACACATTTTACAATGGGAGGCTACAAGGCAGGCAGTTGCACTTAATTTTACTTTATGAGATATTTTATCGCAATACGTACGTACCACCATATTGTATTCTTCAGTTACTTGAATTGTAAATTTAAAACATCCATCTTGCCAGAAACCTTCGGTTGGCCTTACAGTTAAGATAAACGCACTCAATTCATTGATATTATTATAAGAAATCGTGCAATTACTAGGTAGGACCTGTGACATTTCTTGCACTTCTCGTGCCAGTAATTTGTCCCTTATCGAAATGCGGTTGCTGATTTTCGTACATTCTTGTTGTCGTTTTAATCTTTGAGACAATGTAATCATTATGCAGTTATTACTAAAAATTAACCAAACATATTTACATACTCAAAACAAAATCAATTTAATTATTTGACAGGTACATATGTAAAAAAAAAAGTAAATACAACAAATAACACAAAAAAAAAAAACAAATAAAAGGAGAATTTGTCTTGTCTATAAAATTTCTGTTATTTACTAACTTTGAACTTTATCAAAGAAATGAAAAATATTGTTATTGGTTATGTTTATGTTTAGTTAGTATGTTATAGATAAAAGAAATTTAAAATATATACCATTAAACAATTGTTATTAACTTCTGCTCATAAATATACATTCATTCTTTATATATTTATTATATTTACAAATAAATAAATTATTTTTCTATTTATGTTGATATTAAAGTATGTTTCTTTTTGTTTTTCAATATAACAATCAGTAGCCATATTCCATTGCACTAATAAATTGAAAAGCTATGGATTAATGACAAAACGTGTACATCAAAATAGTAAGATACTTTAATTTTGAACTATTATTGTATCTTTTATATGTTTAGATATTTCTCACTCACAAATATATATGACCTAACTTTTAACACATTTTTTGTCAAGATCCAAACACTACCAACTTGAACAGCCAAAATTGAATAGTATGAATATTTTGTATGGTAATGGTTTCAGCACTGGAAAATATTTCACCGGAAAAATGTCCTTGAGATTTTCAACAAAAAAAAACGCCACTGTACTGATAACTGTATTCAACAGATGGCACTAGTTAAGTCAAATGTACATTTTGGCGATTTCGGCTATTTTTGTTTATATGAAATTTACGCCATCTCTTGATAATTCGTTATTCTAATAGTGCCACTTTGGTCGTTCAGTAGTTTGAACTAGAGATCATAGAGATACTATAGCCGTGCCAGGGACAGGGAGGACCTGACCGATATAGTTAATCTATGGACCTGACTATAGCTTAGATCAGTAGTATACAGTGAAATGTTCACTATATATATATATATATATATATATATATATATATATATATATATATATATATATATATATATATATATATATATATATATATATATATATAAAATATATGATACATCTTCATTTACAAAATAAATGCAACTGCAATATTTATTTTCATTTTATTTAAAACAAATATATTTTATAAATAATGTTTCTCAAGTTATGTAAATCATATTAATTTGTGAATAAATTATCCACCGAAAAAAAATCTTAAAATTATACTTTATTGCTTAAAATACAAATTATAATACATGTAATATTTATAATTGCTTTTTTTTGTATACGAAAAATACTTTTCGTACAAAATTATGTTTTCGGGGCACCGTACGCATCTGGCATTCTTTCGATGGTATATTTATGTTGCGATACATACATAATAGGTACGCCTGGAATTTTTCGGATTCTTTTCTTTAAATCTTTATCATTTGTAGCTACAATATAACATTTATGTTGAGTAACTCTCTGTACTAAACAATCATCTGCATAAGTTCCTTTATGCATACACGGTAGTCTTTCAAAACGATCATCTTTAATAATCCGTAATGCAACGCGATATTTTTGTCCCAATTTTTCTAATTCACCCATAACACAATCGGTAATATATGGTATACATTTTGCATACAAGCAATCCATCATATTTTGAATTATGTCTAATTTGTTTTTAATTGAAAAGTTTATAAAGTTTGTGTCAATAAGCACATGATATGGTGGGCCAAGTTGCATATTATACTGAAAAAATAATGCCGAACTAATTTGCGGTGCTTCTTTTACTTTTAATTCATGTGGATCTTCTAGTTTCTTTTTCTTTGGAGCAGCACGGAGTGAATCTTTTATTCGTGGATCACTTGGACTTATCATCTTCTTCATCTGAGCAAATCGTTTTTGAGCTATTTTTCTCGTCTTTTTCGCTTTACCCTTTAATAATAAAATAATTATTATTGATGTAATCATATTAATAACATAATATTTTCTAACTTACCATGTTGTTATATAGGTTACGTATTTACAAGTGTAATATTTCACTATAATAATGATTAATTATAATTGTTTTTGTATAAAATAATATTTTTAAATGGCATAAATGTTACACAAGTACATATAGTTATTTAATTTTGTTTATTTATAAATAACGTGGTTATTTGTCAATTTTTACATTCTAAATTGCAGATAATTTCAGTACCTTCATATGACAAATTTGCAAGAATATGTAAATAAAAATAATACTTTAAATACCTTAAATATGTTAATCGTTAATATTTTACATAATTTTTATAGAAATTAAATACATTATTAAAAATTTTACTTTTAATTTGTTTAAAAATTATATATTTAACTGGTATAGTAAATTATCAAGGGATGGCGCAAATATCAGAAACTTATTAAATTTTAATATTTTTTGGTGGTAGTTTTAAATGTTTTAAATTATTAGTTATTTTTGTAAAATATATATAAAAATATAAAACAGTATAAATAATGTCAAAGTATATAAATAAAATATTATAGGCTTATGTTGTACATTTTTACGAGTTGTGCTACACGGCACTAGAGCGGCGTAATGTCTCTTATTTCATGTTGCTGTTTGGTTGTCATGGTCATGGTTTTCATGCATCAATTTTAAAGAAAACGGCACTGAAATATAGTAAAAACTGGAACGCGCACTGGCCGCTCAAATGCGAGCCGAAAGAGATAGGAGATACGTGGTATTCGCGTCTTTGTCTTTCTAATGACGTAGCATTGCTACTACATGATAACTTAGATAGCTATGAAAAAAAAGAATCTAACTGTCAAATGTCAAATTAATATATCAAAAATGATAAAAATACCTTTTATAGAGGAATTCCCCAATAAAATCTCATTACGTATCGTTTAGCCGATGCATTTAGCTACAATTTAATATGCAACAACATAAGATTGTCGCATTTTTACCGCAAGAAATCGCATTTGAATTTCAAATGTACAGAAGTGTAAGACAGTGATAGAGATACCACGTATCTCCTATCTCTTTCGGCTCGCATTGCCACTACTAGAACACATAGGCAGTGCACATTCCAGTTATTACTATATTTCAGTGGTAAACAAAAAAAGACATACCAATCGAACAAAAAATTATAAATTTAGAAGATCGCCTTAAACTAATGAATGCAAAATTAAATGCTATTCGAATAACTTATGCCAATTGCGAAAAACAAGTGGACACAGACGAAGATACAGACAATCTACATGAACTAATAAAAAAAGAATTGGAAGCAAAATCAATTATGCATATTTGTTTAAGTGGAATGTTAGTTCATTTAAAAAATTATAGCTCTCAAGATTCTAAATTTACATTATATGTGGATAAAATTCGAGAGCAGATTGAATATTTAAAATTTTTTAATTTGAAATTAACGTAAATTAATGAAAGCTATTTAAATATATTAGATAATACAGTTAAAATTCAACACGATGTCATAAATAATCAAAATCAATTTTATTGTAATTTACAAGAACAGAAACCGCAAAGAAAAGATGAGGACTTGCATAATGTGGATACATCGTATAGAGAATCTCTAGATAAAATTAATAAAAGAATTGATAAAATCAATTTTATGAGAGTATTAACTAGTAGATTACTTATTTATAAAATTGATAATTGGAAAAAATCTTTTGAATTTGCTAAAATAATTGAAAAAAATAGAATACCAATATCTATTGAATCGATTTTAGAATAAATGTGCCCTATTAATTCATTTTATTATTGTATATTGTACTGATTATAAATAATAAATGTATTTTTAATAAAAGATTTAAAACTAAACATTATTGTAATTTGTATATTTCCTGTGGGCTATAGCATAATAATTGCTAAATAAAATTGAAATTTACATTACAAATTTCTTGGACATAATTAAAACTGGTAAATATTGTAATTTTAAAATGGAATTATATAAATTTTTATTTGCATCGTGTAGAATCAAGTGAGTCCAGGTCCTCCCTGGTATAGTCTGAAGGCTGAATGATCTAAATCTAAGAGGCCGATGCGCCGCCATTAAACTATTTAGCTACTGAAGATGGAAGCTTAGCTTCCGAAATACGTATTTAGCTTCATTTTAATGTAAGTGTGGTTTTGAGATTTTTTATAATATTATTTTTATTTAAATTTCGCCACAGTAGATCATTTTCTAATCTTATAAAAAGCTTTATGTTTGAATTCTGTTATATATTTTAATTTAAAAATCGGCCAAACTAGACGTGCATTATTTTTCCTGATGATGATTCCATGTCTAGTGTGTTCAAATATAGATTTTTTAATTATAACAGAAATTAAACCTAATGTTTTTTAGTTTAATATAATGAATTCTGATAATTGTTTTTTTACTATTGTAAGTTAAATTTATTATTAGGTTGCTAGACAGAACGAACCATTTTAATCATAAAAAGCTTAAATAGTGTAATTCTAATAACACAAATGATAAAAATGCTAAATTATAATAAATCGTATCTTGTGTAATATCCTATTAATTTTTTAACATCCGATAAAATTTCATTAAAAAAATTAACAGTTTTTGAATTCTGTAATTGCTGTATTGTGTCTCATAATTGATAATAACATAATGTAACATTAATTGTTCATAGAAAATTGTTTAATGTCTTTAGATAATAATTGTGATGTATTTCATTTTATAAATAAAGTTGAAAGAGTAAGTATGTCAGGTTTTGTTCCGAGAAAGTTAGTATCCAATATTCATACATTCAATATTTTCATATTTCATATTCTTATCATATCCAATATTCTTATCTGCAAAGAAATTTTAGAGTTAATATTCAGTTGTACACAAGTTTATACAAGCATCGTATGCTCGGTCGTTAATAAAGAAATTTAGCAAATAAAAATTTTATTTAATCCAAAAATTCGTTTGATAGAAAATGATAAAATATAATACAATTTAGAATTGTGTTATTAAAATAATGTAGCTATATCATAATAATAAAAATTATATTAAAAATCTTTTGGAAATCTGTAGCATTTCATTAAAATATAAGTATTTACGTTGTATTATTTTCAATAATATTTATTGTTAAAGAAAATACACACAAATATTTAAGTAATATGATTATCAATGTATAAATGCAGAAAAATGTTTGATTCAATATCAAAATTGATATAAAATATGTTGTTTTTTTTTAAATTTAATATATGTTTTTCTTTACTGATAAAAAATAGTAATAACTGAAATTTCTATGCACTTGTACATTTTAATATAAGTTAAATAAATAATTTTGAAAAAAAAATGTATGTTATTTTCTATTTTGGTAAATATAAAAAAAATTTTTTCTTCATCAAAAATTATAAGTCTATAAAATATGAACAAAAATAAATTTGTTAAAAAAAATAACATAATTGTCACAGTAACTTTTATACAGCATTTGAAATAAATATTGTTATTTATGTTAACTGTAAAGTAAATGTTATATATTCGTATGTTTATTGTTTGTAAATTGCAGTATGAAAAATAATAAATTTTAAAGTTCGATAAATAAAACTGTTTCAAACCCGTATCAATTTTTGTACAAGTATAATAATCTTGTATTTATATATTATCGAATTCAGACAATTTCTGCAATGATATAATGCCAACAACGGTTAAAATTATATATTTTTATAATTTTTTTTGTAAATTGTACTATGTCTTTTTACAAATTACCAGATACACGCCTCTGCATCATTCATTGTTCTTCTCAATTTATTCAATGCAAGCAAGGGCATCTCCAAAAATGATAAAAAGAAGAAACGTCCGCGGCGCAAGGAAAGCCACGCCATGTACATTTATAAAGTTCTAAAACAAGTACATCCGGACACTGGCATTTCAAGTAAGGCAATGAACATCATGAACAGTTTCGTAAATGATATATTTGAACAACTCGCAGCCGAAGCTTCAAGATTAGCTCAGAATAATAAAAGATCGACAATTACAAGTCGTGAAATTCAGACTTCGGTGCGCTTGTTGTTGCCTGGAGAATTGGCTAAACATACCGTTTCTGAAGGCACCAAGGCCGTTACGAAGTATACTAATTCAAAATATTAATGTAACTAGTTTCATATTTGAATATTTGTTTGTGTTCGATTTGTTATGATATTCTCTATTCTTTATTATTTATTGAATTATTTAACATTAAGTCCGGCTAAAAAAAATTTTCTGTATTAATATATGAAACACTTTTGTTGCATACAAATTGTTTGTTTAAATAAAATCAATAAAATTAATTATGTACAATTTGTTTTCAAACAGCAATAAAATTAATATTGCTAATTTTATAGGTGTCTAAGTACACTAATGTAAAAATTATAAATATATTTTTATAATGCATTTTTACTTTAATGTTTTTTAAAAGTAAACTATCAATTAAAATGTTTGTTTTGTAGTTTTACATTTTAAATTCATTTTTTTTATTATTACTATCCTTGTAAATATGTATATAATGTCAAAATGAAATAAAGCTTACATACCTTTTATATGTTAATATATATTAGGTTATTTCATTCATGTAAATTTGATTTAAATTGCACATCATTTTATGGGTTGTTATATTTAATTGTAAAAATTTTAAAAAATCAACAAGGAATTGAAGCGCTTCACCTCCTTCCAAATCCAGAACTTTTTGAAACGAGGAAAGTGCAGCTCTTGGTTCATCTTCATTGAGTGCTTTACTATTGTAATACTGATTTTCTAAATCAACATCTGGTTCCGAATTACTATCTTCCGAATATTCCTATTGAAATATAAAATTTGTAATTCAGTTTAGACAAAAATATTCTTTTCACAAAATTTAAGGTTAACTATACATTTGGATACTTACCAAACCGTAATCTTCCTCTTCGTCGCACATAAAATCATCATCTCCATCAGACATGTTGTAGTATTATTTTATTTCAGTAAATCGTATATGATACTTAAAATTTAGAATTTATAAATCACAGTTTAACATTAATAACAACTGTATTTGATCAGTTTCAAGCAAAATATCTAGAACAATTCATCCGGCAATTTACCATTTGACTTATCAAATGCTTATCGACAGTGACCACCGTTATCACTACCATGTGCTTTCACTGGCTTTCACCAGTTTCACCCTGACTGCGCATGTCAAGCTGATTTTTAAAATGTTTGTTTCCAATGGAAATTAACGTGTATAAAATGCCGGTAGAGCAAAAATATTTGTAATAAATACATTAGAAAAATTCAAACAGACAATAATATTAGCGTATTTTTCATATCTATTTTAGTGAAAAGTATTTTATTGTATTTTATAAATTCAATTGACTACAGGAAATTTTAAATTTCACAAATAGCTAACGCATATGCGCATTATTAGTTGTTGTATATTAGGTGGCGTTCATTCAACTAGATTTATGAAATAACTATAATAGTATATTACTATTTATACATATGAAATAATGTTAAAACATTGCTTATTGTTATATAAAAATAAAGATTATTATTTTTATTATATAAAATAAATATTAAAAGTTGTTACTTTAGTTATAAAATAATATAAAGGAGAATAATAATAGCGCTTGGTTTTAAGTTTCAAATTTTTTATTGTACTATAAATACTCGATGTACATTTCGGCTTCCTAGGGCATCATCAGGAGAATGACTAAAATCACACAATATTATTTATTTATATACAAAAATTTTTTAACGGAAAATAACGGATATAACTGCCATAACGGTTCAAAATAGATTGAGCAATGGAGACGACAATAAATCCAATTGTTCGTTCATGAAACGCTATATAATAAAAGCGTTTTATAATAAAAAGAAATTAAAAAATCTTGTAGTCAACAATAAAATTTTTACAAAAAACCGATTGAATCAATCAGGAATCTATAAAATTTATTGCAATGATTGTCCAGCAAGTTACATTGAACAGACAAGTAGAAATTTTCTTAAACGTTTCAACGAACATATTAGATCAATTAAATATAAAAAAAAAAACTGATTTCAATGTAGCTAAACATTGTGTTGAATTTAATCATAAATGTGAAATTGTTAATTTAGAAATTTTACATATTTGCGATAAAGGTTTAAAATTAGATTTTTTAGAAACAAGCGATAAAGGTTTAAAATTAGATTTTTTAGAAACAATGGATAATTTAGAAGTCTGTTAACAATAATGAAATTCTCATGAACGAACAATTGGATTTATTGTCGTCTCCATTGCTCAATCTATTTGGAACCGTTATGGCAGTTATATCCGTTAAAAAAATTTTGTATATAAATAAATAATATTGTGTGATTTTAGTCAGTCTCCTGATGATGGCCTAGGAAGCCGAAATGTACATCGAGTATTTATAGTACAATAAAAAATTTGAAACTTAAAACCAAGTGCTATTATTATTATTCTCCTTTGTTTAATAATGTTTCAATAGTCTTGAATAAAAATACAATATATGAAACAGGTTATGCCAGGTCTTAAATATTTTTCAATAAGCGATTGAAGTTTATCATGGGAATTCAAACGATGATTTCACCGAGGGAAATATTTTCATATATATATATATATATATATATATATATATATATATATATATATATATATATATATATATATACAGTCGATTCCGCTTAATTGGGACACCGCTTAATTGGGACAGCCGCTTATTTGGGCCAAATCTCAAAGAACAGAAACCAAACCAAGGAACCAACAGTAAATTTACATGTTTAATTGGGACAACATTCCGCTTAATTGGGACAGTAAATTTAAGATCACAGTATATATTATGTTACAAATATTCACAAGAAAAAATATTTACAAAAAATTTAATATGATACGCTTCATATCTTTTTGATTCACAACATGGAAAATTATATTTAAAAAACTAGCAAATATGTATCAATTAATTACATTAGTATCGCGCGCTGTGAACTTTTTTCCCAACACATTCATTCACGTATGAAGTACGGACCCACGCGCGCTCAAAGGTTAATGTTTACCCTCGCGTCGGCGTGGCGCGGCACCGGTTATTAAAGCTGTGAGAGTCTACCCTGCTGTCTCAATCGTTACGTATTCAGTTATGATTCAGTTACCACTACATCTCGCGCGTGGAAGGTTCGTTAAGCTTACATTTTGTCGATTTTATTTAAAAAAAATTGACTCTTGCCAAGATGCCAAGAAGTGATATGACAGTTTCTAGTAAAATTGCTTTGCTGGATAAGTGTAGAAGTGAAATGTTTCAAAAACAAAAGACAGACTACACTTGACACATTTTTGAATTGAATTAAAAATGTATGTATTTATTTATTATTTTATTTTGGAATTTATTATTATTTTTTCTTAAAAGTTTATATTTTTTTGGTTATATGTAGTTTATAGTTTTTTCCAAGAATTTATAAAATAAAATTATTGAAAGAAAAATATGGGTTGCTTAATTTTATGTAAAATTCGGTTAATTGGGACAGCCGCTTAATTGGGACAAAATGCCCTAGTCCCGATGTGTCCCAATTAAGCGGAATCGACTGTATATATATATATATATATATATATATATATATATATATATAAATAGAACTTATGTATATACATTTGTATCTAGACAAATTAATATTTTACTTTAAAAATACTATTTTTCCCACAAGAAAACATAGGTAGTCTATTCGGGGAATATTATAATTGGACGACAAAATTGGTGTTTCAAATAACTATGGCGTGACAAAAATTTAGTATATAAACATCAAATATGACAAGATAAAAATGGAAAATTTAATTATAGTCAATTCCCTAAATACAATTATTCCCTAAAAATAACAATTTCTAACGATTACTAGTGTAATAAATCTTCGATATGTTCATTATTTACTATAATTTTTTTTTGTTTTAAATTATCTTGAATAACGGATCCAAAACTTACGCTACTGACTCTGTATTATAGTTAGTAATTGTGACAAAACAAAACTACATAATAATAACGGAGCAGTTTCACACGTTTTACTTTGTCGAATGTTATTGTTAATATAGGGGCAGATCGGGCCGCAAATGTTTCTATTCTACATATCTACTCTCAAATTTGAAAGCTAATATCTCGCAAAAAATCTTGCATCTACATCAAAATCTATAAGTTCTCTTTAAAAGATTTAATTTATACATTTTTTGTATAGAAATTTACTTATTTTGTAAACTACTTCCTTAACGTTTTAACAGATTTACGTTTAGTTGAAAACAAAAATATTCTGCAATATAAAAGGAGTAAATGAAACTTGTATTTTATTATAAACACAGTATGTTAATTTTCTTTTAATTAATGTAAAGATTATTACACAGTAAAGGTGTGCATTCAGAGATTGAAATATAGCATGACACAGCACGACATAAGGCCTATTTCATTCGAATGACACTCTTAAAGACAAATGTTGTGGATTGCCGTGTAGTGATACACCGTGCCTAAGTCACGATAGTGACTTATGCCGTACTTCAAGCTCTGAATGCACCATAAGGCTCCTGGCGCATGGGCCACTAAGTAGCGCTAAATAAAGTGATACAGAAAAATCGAATTAAGTAAACTGATTCGGTAAAAATAATATGTGCAAATAAATGTATAAAAAATGAATTAGATATTTATAACTCTAGATAATTTTTGCACACGATTCAATAATAAATCTCCTTGTTTCAAAACTGCATGGAATTGGCCGTTTTTATGATCAGGACGATTTGTTTCAACAATTCCACCCACTCGGTCGATTTTACAGTGCAATCTTCCTGCTGATATAAATCTTGACAATTCTCTGTAACAAATATATTTAACATGAAATATTTTGTAACAACATTCAAATTATTTATTTACTTTCTACATTATAATAATGTAGAACCGACAATTATTAATAAAAACCAAATATAATAAATATTAATAATAAACATATTAATTTATTTCAAACTACAATGAATTGAACAAGCAAGAAATCGATTATTTAAACTTACTCATCTATATAATCGACAGATACACCAAATGATTCAGACATGTATTGCAAAGTCAATGATCTGTACGATTCGAGAAGTTGAGAATATGCTAGAATCCGCATTTCCCGAACGTAATAGCGATAATGAGGGTGTATCACGTAATCTGTTCGTAATAGACCTTCGACAGTAGCTAGAAAAGAAAATTACAGAATTTATTTTAGATTTCATCTTGAAATAAATCGAATTTACATTCATTAACATAGGTTTTATTAAAACTGTCTAATAAAGAAAACAATAATCACATTCAACATTTAAAAATGCTAATATAATTTTAAAATCAAAATTCTGGTTGATGTACTAAAAAGTTTCAAGTTTTGAATACTTGGAGAAACAATTATTCAAATATATAAATCGAAATTTTTGGCAAAGTTAGTTATTTTTCTGGTATTTCACCATTTCTGTTTTCAGAATGAAAAAAATCGATTTATTTATGAAAATAATAATTCCAATCATTAGAATTATACAGTTACTGTTTCTGATAAACATGTAATATACGCAAAAGTGTAATTTTAATTATTCGGCAGAATAATTTACACTATTCGGTCACCCAATAAATTATGTTTAGTATTCGGCCCAAGAGATAAAATTAGTAAATAAATATTCGTTACATCTCTAATAAACACTTAATGATTAATAAAATATACGTACCTAAATTAACAAAGAATTCAGAATACTGGCAGTTGTAAAAAGAGAAAAGATAATTTTTAACATCGGGATTAGAATGCAGAACTTCTAATATTTCTGACCCCTTAATGATCTGGAAAATATCGAAACATTTAAATATAATTAAATGTGAACAAGATACACTACATTATTTCTTATTCATTTCATTACTTAATTCATTTATTTTTTATATTATTAATAACAATTTCTTTTTTATTTAAATCATGATCTATTTTAAACTGTGTTTTATAAGATATCTATTGATCAATAAAAATATAATATGTATATAAAAAAAAGGCCGAACTTACGATTAGTCAAACTCTTAATAAAATAATGAATGACTTACTTTATCACGAAGTTGATTTCTAGGTAAACTAATCATCGAAACATATACGGTGTTTCGTACAAAAGTGATATAATCCATAAGTTCATACGAAGTAAAGGTGCTAATAGTATCCAAAAATAAATTAGCGGCTGTTTTAAAATCTCGAACAGCAATGCTATAGAGCCCCTGATATACTTTCAATCTATTTCTTCTGTCCCAGTCACCACCTTCTTCAATTAGACTAGAATCAAAATTATATTGTTTAATTAGGAATTATTATTATTAGGTTTAGAACTTACGTTTTTGCTTTTTCAATATTCCTAGTAATAATGTCATGATCCATAAAGAACAATCCAATTCGAATATTGTGAAAAACTATGTCAAGCCGGTGTCCCAATGATACTGTTTTGTCGTATGTTTGTCGAAATACACTAATCGCATTCTCTTTATCTCCAATACGACTAAAATATTCCGCCTTTTTCAAATACGCTTCACGTACCTACAAAATACAGACAGATATTTTTTACTCATATACAATTACTTAGTTGTAAAGGTACAACTTACTTCCATTTCTCCTAAATTTTTCTCAGCATCTAGAATTGCTTCATCTAGTTTCTTGATTTGTTCCTTGTTTTTATTTTTCATAGTGTTCAGTAAAGATTCATCAACCGTCCATTCCAATTCACTACAAACGGTTTCATACCAAGGTGCCATATCTAAAAATAATGAATAAAAGTTCAGTAATTACAATAGTAAACCTAAAAATTAATCATTTGTATACAATAATTATTATCTAATATATAAATAAAACTTAAAATATAGATATGTTATAGGTTATATATTACCGTCTTTTTTGATTGCTTCCATAAGTTTTGCACGAACATGTTGATCATCTCTATATTCTGGTAGACTTAAATAAAATTTTAACTGTGCTAATCCCAAATTTGGGTTCTTCTCCAAACCTTCTTCTTCTAGATTTTCGAGCGGCATTTTCACAATACTTTTTGCAACTCACGATTTAGTAAACTCAACCATAACTCAACTTCAATAATGACAGAACTTGGACAGAACGACACAAAAGAAATGACAAGCAATATTTTAATACTGTGGCGCCCTCTTAAAAAATGCCGCGCTTTTTCGAAAACAAAAGCATAGTATCATTATGCAGAAATCAAACTAGTTTGTAAATTTAAAAACAAAAATCGCTTCAAAATGAAAATTAATATTTAAAACAAATTTCATTACATTTATAACTTTATTAAGACTAAATTTCAATTACATACCAATTTTAATGTAATACATCACAATAGAAATTAAATATATGAGTCCATTTATCACACATTAAAATCTTGTAATAAATAAATATCTAATTGACATATTTACAAACATTCAGTAATGAAATTACAAAGGTAGGCCAGTTATGTATCTTTATATACATACTATTCATTACATAAATGAATAAAAATGGACATGCGTTACGAAATAACTGATTGAGTATTTTATACCACATGTAATATTAAATAGTTCCAATAATTATATTTGTCAAAATTTCATACAACACATAACTTCAGTCTGAGTTCTATTGGCAAACTATTTAGGAATACTATATTTTGCTAATAAATTAAATATATAATTAAATTTCTCTTCCAAAACAATTTTTGCAAGTATTGATTTTTTCAATTAAAATTTTAATTATTAAATTAAGTAATAGTTCCAAAATAATATTGTTTTTTTTTTTCAAATTCAATATGTATAGCTTGACAAAAAAAAAACAACAAAATTGAATATATTTTTCTTTCAAGATATACTTACATAATTTTTTTTATTTGTGTTTATCGTCTAATAGAACTATAAACTTTTTGTCATTTTATACTACAAACTTTTTTTAAATATATTTATATATATTTTCTGTCAAGTATAACACAACGCATTTTATTTATTTCAATAAATTACAATTTAATTTAGATTGTTATTATATTAAGTAATGCAAATATTAATCGTTAATATGAAGTAGAAATTATTCGAAAACAAATTAAATTTTATTACAATGTAAGTATTTTAAGAGAAATTACTAAAATCTGTCTTGAGTTTAATGGAAGGTTGTTGCATAGTTACAGGTTTATTAACATTTGATTCTATTTTCGTACGTTGTTGATTTTGTTGATTCATTCTTACAGCATTTTCTAAACGTGTGCGTAAATCTGTTGACTGACTCATCAAAGTTTTAAATTCCTGTAAAAATATTTATTAAAAAAATTATAGAAAAATAATAATACAAAATATTCACCTGAGGATATTTCGGTCCTATTTTCATGAGCCAATGTAAACTGACTTCATGTAGGTAACGCTAATGCGTTCTTGTTTGCTGATCGTAATGCTTGTCCTTCTAATAAGTAGCTAATTAAAATTGGTACTAAAAGGGTCAACATTTGAATTCCTATTAAATAAAAAAAAAACAATTTAATTTTTTTTTCTTAATTAAACTTTAACTAAGCAATTTTTGTGATTTAATTTTAAGTTGAAAGTGCGTCAATATCGTATATGTGTGTGTTTATTACCTGTCATTATATTCTCTGGATAGCAAACACACATTTAATCTTATTAATAACATCCGATAATTATTTAAAGTAAATAATGAAGAAGAAATAGTGCCAGTTGCGTACGTGCCAGTTGCGTACAGTCATTAAATAGTGCCATTTGCGTATAAATAAAGGTCGGGTCAAACCCAGGTTGTGAAGCTAGTTAGGCCGAGTGCCAGATGCGTACAGCAATTATATACTAATATTTATAATACGCTATAATATCATCGCACATAATTTTTACAAATAATCAAGTCAGTATTTAATTTTAAAATTCACCAAGTTTATATTTATTGGTTTAAAATTGATTTGTGTAGATTAATAATTAATAAATTCATATCGTTTACCAACTTCGTTACTTTTACTAGGTATATTATGATAAATTATGCTTAAATTCGTGATGTTAAATTCTGTTAAATTCTGTAATAGTAATTTTCCCCAAATTCACAGAACTATGTGCATTTTTATAATTGTCTGTATTATTTATCTCAAAATATTTGGCAAATAAATTACATATGTCCTGTACAGTTTTTGCAGTTTCATTATTGTAATATAAAATATGTGGAATATTATTTTTATTGTTTTTAAGTAAATTTGTATATTTCCAGATAGATTTGACATTTGTTGTAGTATTATTTTCTAAATATGTAGTGTAATTTTTCTGGTTTAAGTCTAATTTAATTTTGATTTTATTTCTTAAATATGAAAAAAGAGTTATAATCCCTAATATTTTTGTAATTTTTCCACTTATTGTGATATTTATTTTTTTCTCTAATCATTTTTATAAGTGATTCACTGAACAAAACAGGCTATTTTTTGTTATTTCTTTTGTAATAGGTACAAATTCATTAAATAAAGAATACAGAATACTATAAAATGTATCTACATTCTCATTTACATCTGGATTTAATAATCTATTTTAAAAATTAATTTGTGATAATTTTATGATCGAAATTTCATAATCACATTTACTAAAATTATAAGTAAGTTCCTCGTTTGGTAAAAGAAATTTATATGTATTAAATTTTAAATTAATTTCAACTGCTGGATGATACTGATCTAATTTGTCAATTGGATAATCACATTTATTTATTGTAATAATTGTATGAGATTAAAATCAGTGTTAGCTGTTGACTTAATTAATAAGGGGGTGTCCTTATTAATTAAGTCAACAGCTAAAACTGATAAAAAAAACCTCTTAGCTTATACATTCCCGCAATGCATCGCTGTAAACTGGTTCAAAAACTAAAATTGTGAGTATTTTGCAAACGGCTTCAAATTTCGCAAAAATGTCGAAATCTGCTCGGAAACACTTGTGTTGCTATAACATTTTCAACCCCCAACCCCGTACGACCCTTCGGCTATTAATTATTATTGTTTGCAAAAAAAAAATCTTTAATCGCAAATATCTCAAAAACGGCTGGAAATTTAGCAAAAATAACAAAATTTGCCGTCCCCTTACAAACACCTAGAGATAAACCAGATATGTACTACAACATATCCAAAAATCAACCGCCTACGACACCCTCTTATTACTTAAGTCAACCCCCAAAACTGTGACGAAAAATATAACAAATTTGTGTGTAAAAATTCAAAAACTAAAATTGCGAGTATTTTGCAAATGGCTGCATATTTCGCAAAAATAACGAAACCGTGCCGAAACACTCGGTGTTGCTATAACATATTTCAACCCCAACCCCGTACGACCCCCTCGCTATTATTAATGTTTGCAAAAAAAATATTTAATCGCAAATATCTCGAAAACGGTTGGAAATTTCGCAAAAATAACAAAAATTTGCACCTCCCCTAACATACAAACACCCCGATAAACTAGGTACGTACTACAACATATCCAAAAATCAACCCTTAGGACACCCACTTATTAATTAAGCCAACCCCCAAAACTGTGATAAAAAGTTAACAAAGTGTGTAAAAATTCATGTTCTAAAAAAATACGTTCTCCTGAAAAAAAAAATTTTTTTGATTTTTTTGCAAGAAATATATTATATCAGGATAACATGATCGTTTGCAATACACACATGTTATCCTAAAACAATTTCGTTAAAATGTTTCATTTCTCGCTAAAAAAAATCAAAAAATATACACTTGTTTTCCTGATAAAATTTTGATAAAATAATTAATTGCGGTAACACTATTTAACCGATTTTATTCAAATTTTCACAGAAGATTCCACTAGTGTCCTCATAAATTATATAATTTTATATAAGAAATGATACTAGGAGTAGAAAACGGTCGTTTTGTATTGTAATGTTTACGCTACATATAAAACATTGTTGTCAATTAAGTAACTACGGCCAATAGGTGTTAAAAAATAAAAAATTCAAAATACAAATATAATTCTTTAATAATGAAAAATATTTAATATATATAACATCTATATATAAATATGTTCAGTAACAAAAATAAAAATTTATTCTCATAACTAATTAACGTAAAAAACATTAGTTTGTAATAGTAATGGCGTTTTCGATTAGTCAGTCGCTCCTAGAGCATGTGAGGTCAAGTTGAATGCGAGTGCTGCTCGAGAATTTAGTGAGTGCAAACTAATATTCCTATTCGATTCATGTAAGAGAGCAAGTATTATAGCAAGAAATAATATAAAGTATACAAAAAATCTAATTATTTCAAAAAATATTATTTTCGATGATATTTAAAATGTTACAGAAAGACTATTTTCCATACAATTAACTATAAGATCTAAATAATTCTTAATATGTTTTTAGGTATACTTCAAATAATTTTAAAATTTTATACATTTCTTCCATTACAGCTGCTAAATTTTCCATTGGAAATTGAATCTAAATATATGTGTTTACGCTCTTGCTCGAGACAGCTAAGTAAAGTCAATCGAAAACGCTATCAAATATGAAGTCTCAAAAAACAAAACAAAAGTAATCTTCTGTTACATATTATATAATTTTATTATATATAAAAATAAAGCGGTGGCTACACCATCCAAAAACATATTACAAAGTAATAATTAATTAACACAGAAAACATGAATCTTGTTCGTTCGTGTTGTTTAATTTCTGTTCTGCAGTTTCGTTTTTATTTTTCCACAAAACTCCAAAAAAAAAAATCAACAACAAGAACAACATGATACATAAGCAAATTCACAAAAACAAAATAAATTATGAAATTGGTTTGTAATACTCAAATTATGAAATGGCGGATATACGACAGCTAAAGTCGTAAACCGTCAACAAATTGGACAAATTCGAAAACACAAAAAAAAAGAAATTCTAAAAAAAACATTGCTTTGTAATACTCAAATTATGAAATGGCGGATATACGACATCAAAAGTCGTACACCGTCAACAAATTGAACAAATTCGAAAACACAAAAACAAACTAAATTTTGAAAAACATTAGTTTGTAATACTCAAATTATGAAGCTTCTACAATGGCGGATTTGCGAAATCCAAAGTCGTGAACCGTCGACAAATTGGACAAATTGGCTCCTTTTTGAACCACTTTTTAATACACTGAAAATAAAAATTAGAAATAACTTTGAATTAATCAAATTACTAGACAAATTACTTTTTTATGAAAAACATGTTCACAGGGTAACATAATTCCACTATGTTTCAATCGATCTAAGCAAATCGCACAAGACTCATTGACCAGCAAGTTTTCAAGAGGATTTATTTGAGCTTGCGGTGCTGATGAAGTAGACGGAACATTCATTATAGATGATGAAGTAGACGGAACATTCATTACAGGTGACGAAGGCCTAAAATTACCAATTTCATATTGAAAATTAATAGATAAATAGTAGCCAAATAAATACATATTAACATAATATAAATTTGAAAAAAATATATGTTCGCACAATCGTGTTGCCATACGTACTTGCAGTCATTATTAATAGATCACGTAAGTTGACTTTACCACACTCTACATAGCAACCGATAAAATCACACTGCTATTAGAAGTTATAACCTAACGAGCACTGTTAGCAAAAAAAAAAAAGAAACACAATGTTTTTTTTTATAATCTCACTTGGATTTTATAGGTATTAAAGAATTACAGACGATTATCCAAGCGTCTTCTACTTCAGAATTATTTTATGACTCACAATCCATAAAAAACAATTTTCTAATAACTAATTTTATTATAATTTTTGACTTAAATTTGCAAAAAAAAAAAAACTAAATACAAGTACCTATTCTATTATTATATATCTGAATCGATTGTGCGAAAAACAGTATACGAGATATATGGTTATTAAGCGCTAATAAAAGAATCTCGTAAATTGAGTTATCTCGATTTCATCTTACTTTATCAGACCTTTCCTATATTCTGTTAATGTGCACTTAACAACCTTATATCGTAATATACTATTAAAAAAAAAAAAAAACTAAGCATTACTTACATGGCCATTTCTGATTCGGACATCTCAGAAACGATTTCTCTCACCTCAAGATAAAGTTGTTCTAAATCGCAAGTAAATTTATCTTGCTTGCATCGTAAAATTTGTAAAGCTTCCATTATTGTATGCTCACTCGTTAGCGGAAACTTTGATACTAGAATACGTGCTAATTCTCCATATCCAAGTTCGGATAAATCTTTCGGCCGTTTTGTTTTCGGTTTCAAAGTTTGGGACGGTCTAAAATATTCAATTGTCAATATATAAATATATATAAATTCATTTGTGTTGCAAATAACATTTATATCGTAATATACTATTAAAAAAAAAAAAAAAACTAAGCATTACTTACATGGCCATTTCTGATTCGGACATCTCAGAAACGATTTCTCTCACCTCAAGATAAAGTTGTTCTAAATCGCAAGTAAATTTATCTTGCTTGCATCGTAAAATTTGTAAAGCTTCCATTATTGTATGCTCACTCGTTAGCGGAAACTTTGATACTAGAATACGTGCTAATTCTCCATATCCAAGTTCGGATAAATCTTTCGGCCGTTTTGTTTTCGGTTTCAAAGTTTGGGACGGTCTAAAATATTCAATTGTCAATATATAAATATATATAAATTCATTTGTGTTGCAAATAACATTTTAATAAATTGAAAGACAACAATCATGCAATGCAATGTATCTATAAGGATATTCCATCAAGCATCCCTATCAACATTAGCAACTACCGTTTCATCCACCTAGAAATACATGCTCATTTATTCTTAGCACTTGAAAACATTTGCTCATGCAGAACACTCTCTATCATACCTACCCATTTACTCATCGGACGTCCACAAAGTCATATTTTTGTTAACCTAATGTTTATTAGACATTCGTTCCTATGGCCGAACAATCTTAACTAACATCAAATTTTACAATAACTTTTACCAATATTATACTTTTCATACACGAATTTATTTCGCATCCGATTCCTTCCAATTACTCCACATACCCCACACAAGAACCATTTCCACAGCAGTTATTTACTTTTTATGCTTCTCTAGCCAAATGCAACATTCAGTATCATACATCAATTTCTGATTTAAATTTATTAGAAATAATACTTTTCCTTTTCTTATTAGAAATATCTAGTATAAATAACGAAAAGAACCATTCAAAAAATAAATTTACTAACATATAACCTACAATTTATTAAAATCTTTAATGACAAACTTACGAAAGTCGTCTACAACGTTTCGGAATTGCACCCGTATTTTCCGAAATTGCATTTGTGTAATAGGAAGGAACAGGGCCACATGATCTATGGCAATTAGAATTGTGCTTGGGGCATAAATATTCCGGATTTATCATTTTCTTCATCATTTCTTCCCATCCTTCTTCAGTATCATTTCGAATATTCCCATGTTCTTGGTTTGGTACATTTGTGTTGTAAATTATTTCAGTTTCGGAAAAATTTTCAATTGGCATTTCCAAGATTGGCGAAGATCTTTCAGCGTCGTTAACAAATACATTTTCATCATTATCGAAAATTAAATGTAGCAACCCATCCAAATTTTTATATTTCAAATATTCATGCAATGGGTTATTTTCATTTAACTCTGGATTTGGATTATTATTTGAAGCGAAATCTGGAGGCAAGCAATTATTTAAATACGCAACTGAAGCAATCAATTTTTCAGCAACTGCCGTAACCGTATTATTATTGCCAAGTTCTTTTTCGAAAATATTTAAAGTCATAACAAATTTAAAATCGCGGACAAAAATATTATCGGTTTTATTAATTACTAAAAAGTCTGGCTGAGGAATTCTATGTATGTCATATGCAGCTAATTCTTCAATCATTTTCGTGTAATAGCTCTAAAAATTAAAATTATTTTACAAAAATATCATTTAAACAAATAAGGTTTGTTTTTTTTAAAAAATTGCTTACGTGAATTCGTTTTTTCAAGTTAGTGATATCTTGTTTGGCCAATTTCCACAAATCCAAGTAATTTTTAGTTTCCTCATTCGCGGGAGCACCGTCCGAACTTGCTATCCCATCTTCTATTTCAGCTATCGCGTATTCACAATTACTTTTCATTCTAAATCAAAAAAAGTTATTAGTTTTTAGTTGAAATTCAAACAGAAAATTTTACACAAAAAACCTTACGTTTCTAAGTAAAATGAATGTACACCTCGAAGATAAACAACATGTTTAAATAATAACGTGTAATAATTATTATTTCCCAAAATATCAACCTCTTCTCTAAGTGTCAAATTTTCTAGCCTACAATTAATAAAATTTATTATTTATAAAATTAATAAACTGTATTAGCATATTTTTGTTAACAAAAATTTCTAATAAAAAAATAAATTCACACTTTGTTCCCTTCCTTATAAATATTTGTAATCACATAATGATATAAGCTTTTGTTTCATAAATGTATCATAAATATTTTCACAATTACCAATAACCATTAATAACAAATGTTATTAATTTTTATTATAAAAATATGTATTAAAAATATTAAAATCACTACTCAGCTTTTGACAGTAATACGATTTTCTCATACTGTTTAATTCAGAGTCCATTTTACCCAATCTGTTTTTCAAACGATGAATCTCACGGTTTAAGCTCTGATTTATCTCTCTTTGTGTTTCGATTTGCTTGTTTGCCTCACATATCTAAATAAATATATTTAAAATTAATAGCAAATCAATTATTTATTTGGAATTGTTAGAAATTTTTAAATAAATGTTAAATAAACTTTCTGCTAGAAATAATTCTTGACACTTGTTCCGATAACCGTTGCAATCCGGACATTCGGCGGGTTGACTAGCATTTGCATCGGATACCTATTGAACAAATATTGTAATTAAATTAGGAATTAATACAAGATAGATATAAATAATATTTGATCTGCCATAGGAAAGAGAACTTTATCTTCACCCAAGTTAATATTGAGTTATTAGTATCACTGGAAAGAGCACACACATTCTTAATAATTTCATATAAAATTTGTTTAAATATTCCCCAAAAAAGTTTTCAGGGTGGCCAAAACTTTGTGAAAACCAGTTTTTTTCCCGGTTTTCCAGAATTTTCTTTTTCCATTTTTCCCTGACTTTTATTATTAAACAAATGTAAATTCCTAAGTAATGTGTGAAAAAATTGAGATAAGAATATAATTTTAATATAGTAAAAGTGAAATTCATTAATTTTTGCCGGTATACAAATAATAACAAATTTCCACATTACACTTACGGAAAGGTAAACTAAAATAAGTTTTAGTTGTGTGGGTAGCGTTTAATGCAATGTGAAATTTTCATTCATATCACTTTGATTGGCTCTCCTGATTTTTTTTTTTTTGTAAAGATGAGATAGATCCCTTCTCCTATGGCAAGTTACAAAATGCCTACTTTATACATAGCTGTATTCTTTTTATCAAAAAATTGACTCAGCTCATTTGGCAAGTGAAGTGAGGTGAAACGACGTAAAGTGAGTTGAGTTACTTTATAAAAGAACAAGATATTCAAACTCTAGCAAGAAAACACGAATAACTGACAAAGATCGAAGTACTTTAACACCTTTTTTGACGTTTGTTATTCTAATCAATCATAAATTTGTGACTCAAGAAATATATCTTTGATAAATTTTACATTAATTTTTAAATTTAAAGGTCCAATATTATTCAATCATTCAATATCGTATGAAATTTTTCGTCGGTTTGTCGTAGCTCAGTTAAGATAAAAAGAATAAGAATTATCTGAGTTGATCTGAGTTTATCTGAAGTGACGTGAGATCTCAGTAAATTTTAGGTAAAAAGAATACAGTTATTATTATAGTCTTCTTCGATTTGAAATAGTTCCATTTTTAATCTTTGTACTTATGATTTTGACTATGTAATTTCTGTCTGTTTTATTATTTTATAATTAATAAATATTTTTCAATTTTTTGTAACATAAAATATCAATTTATTAGCCCCAATTCTCACTTTTTTCATTATTATGTATTTCAAAATAAATTGTTATTTCTATTTTTTATCATATAAGTACGGATAGTTTTTCTATTTTTGATATTTTTTTACTATATCTGATATTATAAAATTTAAATAAACTATTTTAAAGCGATTTGTAAGTAGTTTTGAATAAACGTCAAAAGCATTTTTTCGAAAATCAATTTTAAAAGTGAGGTGAGAATATTTACTTTTTGTTCAACTGTTCCTGTCACAGTCCTTCAATATATATATATAAATTTCCAAGAAAGATTTAGAAAAAGAATTTTTACATTAAATTTCTTGATATAATATAAATTTAAAAATGTTTAAATATTATTTAAATATTATTATAATTCAAAAATACTTAAGTAGTATTCACGTTAGCACATGTCGTACGACACGTCAGGTGGATTCAGATCAACGCGATAGCGATTGCGATCAATCGCGACATGTAAATTTACATGAAGCGATTCACACCGTGGCAATCGTCATCGTTTTGCGACTGGGTGTTGCGACTGATTGTGAAATCGCTGCATGTTCTATTTTATCGCTCATCGCGTGTGACAAAAATGTCGAATATAGCTGAAAAGTTAATGGAAAGTGTAAGAAACTATCCCATTTTGTTTGATTTATCGCATGCAGAATACAAAAATGTCAAGAAGAAAGACAAAGTGTGGTTCGAAATGCCAAAAGTAACAGAGTTTCCTCCTCGATATCAAAATTAGCACACATTTGTAGATATTCCTATACGCTCCGTATATATTAGTTATCTAAAAGCTATGCAAAATGATTCTCGCTACAGCATTTGGTCTGAAAACACAAAATCGCAATCGCAATCGCAGTCGCAATCACTATCGCGTTGGTCTGAATCCACCTGCAAAAATATTACCGACATTGATAATAATTTTTTTTTTTTTTGCTCACCTGTTCAACAGTTGGTGTTTCTTTATTAAGATATTCAGTCTGATGATCACGGTAATGTAATATAGGTTCAAGACGATTTTGTCCGTAACAATTCGAAATTACTATTACATCTTTTACTTCGCAATCAAATACGAAAACACGATTCTTACGTTGCTTACCTTGAATTTGCAACATGTTTGTATTCTAAAATTCAAAATTATAAACATAACTTCACCTGTACAATGTATAAAATTAAAACTTGTGTATCTGTACTTCATTTATTTATTTTAAATAAATGAAGTAAAAATACTCAAGTTTTAATTTTATTTGAACTACATCATGTAATCAACAACAAACAATAATATACAATGTATGATGAATGATAACATATAAACATAATTACTAATTACCGTTTAAAGAAACTGTTAATTAAGTTAACAAAGTTAATAAATATCACAAAAAATTGATTACAATTAAATGTTAAAGGAACAGAAAACCGTATTTTTCAAATAAAAATTTGTTTACAAGATAACCGCCATAATCACACGTGCTATAAGAACACCTCTTCACAACAGTGACCAGTGCTTATCAACAAGGAATTAAAAGACAAGCGCTAGTGTCGCTACGTAACTAGAAATACTATAGGGAGAGTTTGGCCTGAAAATAGTGTGGCAGCTTCTCATTGATTGCGCCATTTTTCTCTGAAAACAAATGATTTAGAATTCGCGCGCTAGTTCGACTCATTACATTTACATTTTTTTGGAAATATTATATTGTCGCATATTAAACTATAGCTAAACGTACACTCAAACCGCTGAGTAAATAGATTTTACTGCGAAATCGCTGTACGAGAGGTATTTTCATCATTTTCATATTTGATTTGACAGTTTTCAATATTTCAACGAAGAAAATATTTATACGCCACTTCGATTTTTTTTTTTGGATATTTTTTATATCAGTATATTTATTATCATAATAAACGTTATTACAATATTATACATTACATTTTTATGTTTTTTTGTATGCAGAACACAAGAACAAATATTCTGTGTTTATTTGATGGAACAAATTTTAATTTAAATATTGGCGTCAGAGATTAATGGCGGCGCATCGGCCGAACTCTCCCTATAGTATCTCTAGATAGGACAATCGGGACAATCTATGGTTCTGAATTCGTTTGTCATATCTCGCTACTAAAATATATTTATATAATTGAGAACAATTTAAAAAAAATATTAAAAAGTTATTTACATAAATAAAAATATTTCCTATACGACATCTAGATTGTGTTTTTCAGACATTGTTTTTATAGAGTGTTTTTATTACTTATGTGACATTTATTATTAAAATGATTTTTTGACATGCTTTTTATATAAGAGCAATATTTTGTATTTTTAAATTTACTGATCTAGTATCTATATATAATATCTCTATTCATAACACGTCTATGCGCAATTTTTTCTGCAAATCGAGACGCGATAAATATTATTTCTTTTATGTTATTTAATTACTATAAAAGTAATTATATTTCAATATAATGTTAAAAATTATAAATCATAATAATTACATTTTTTTTCTACATAGAATGAATTTGTTTCGAATATAACAAATTCTAGTGAGTTTTTTCTGGACTTGGATAAAAATTTTCAATATTTTCCGGACCCCATTTAAAATTACTTGCCGACTCCTGTTCTATATTTTTGTCTAGCAATATAGTAAATGAGAAAATACGCGATATTGTCGCTTCTTCTTGTATGTATATTTGCTATTTCTATGATGTTTAACGTTGTCTCACTAATCAATTTCTATGTAAAATAATTTTATTGCTGAATAAATAATATTCAATTATGTGACGTACAGTAAAAACTGTTGGAAATAAAACGGCTGTAGGTTGTAGTTCTGTATTAATATTTATTAATAAACGACGTACTCAACGTAGATCGGGAAAAATGATACAAATGACATTTACAGTAAATAAACACAACATACGTAGATACAAGTAAACTAGATAACCAAATACAAATAGATTTTTAATTAAAGAAAGCCAAATTTTATTTAAATCAGTGCCCGATCGCACTGATTGATGTTACTTTTTAATATAGGTAATGAATTTTGAAAGATTTTTTACTGTGTTAAAAACTGTTGAATTTAGTGTTTAAAAATAATAATACTGTTTTTGGTTGTTGTGTGTATATCTGCATAAAAAATGACACTTTTTTTTATGTATATAAATACTGTTCGTATAGTGTTGAAAAATGTTTAGTAAGTGTATTTTTGCAACATTTTCTCCTAAACCTAGTGTATATTAAAGCACTATTTTTGGTGTGTTTCAAATAGGACACCAAATCGTGTTAAATATTCTTTACTCTTAGTATAAAAAACCAACATTTTTCCAGAATTTTATAACATTTGAAATGCTAGTATTCTGTATTATTTTGGTATTATTCTATAAGTTCTATAGGACTGTAGAAACTTTTATCTTTTTTTTAGCAATTTATTAAAAATGAAAAATGCTTAACGAATAATACAAAACACCGGCATTAGATAAGTAAATATTGAAACATTTTATAATTTGAGTTACGCAGCATATTAACAGCATTTAACTTATTAGCATAAAATTTATATTGGAACACCATATATATATATATATAAAATATGTTTTTAATATTTACAATTTATAATAGCGCAATTTGTTTCATAAATACCACCAAATATTTTTTGTTATTTTCGATTGAAACATGAAAAATTATTATATCATTTGTAATCTTTTAATATATCATAATAACGTAGTGAAGTTTTTTTAGAACTCATTAAAATGAAAAAGCTTTAGATTGATATTCTATTCTATTTTAAATTAAAATTTGACACTTCAATATACTACACATATATCATGAGGAAAATAAATACAAAATTAAAGAATTAAACTAAAGAAATTAAACTAATTAAATTAAGAATTAAACTAAGAATTAAACTAGGTCATCGTAGTCTTCGGGCAAAGGAGTTTCCATTGCAATCTTAAAATTTTGTTGTGCCCGTGACAGCTGCTGCGGCGGCGGCTGGTTCACTGTCAACTCGGGAATCGGGGCTAAATTTTCGACGAACTCCAAATTCTGATCATTTAGCAATTGACGAGCTAAATATAAAAATGGCATTTCCAAGTTCCTCATTGTTTTGACAGAAATGTCGTAATACTAGAAACAAATTATTACATAAACATAGTAAAAAATTCTTCGGAACTCATTATATTAACATAAAAAAGATTTAGGTTTAAATTTAAAATAATTTTAGAAACAAGTTATTATATTAGAATCTTATTTTGAAAATTTTGAAACTAATTTAAGGAGATATTTTTATTGTGTTCATATGAAGAACCAATAAATGAGAATGTAAATTATATAAATAATTAAACAATGAATATTTCAAACAAATTTTTTACTTGTGGATACAGAATTATAAAAACAAAATTGATATTTTTGATTTAAATACATAATTTTGTTACATAGAAGAAATTGGCGGCACTTCAAACTTCTACTTTTTATTCGAAATTTTCATTTTAAAATAATAAAAAGATTGCAACTAAAGATCTAAATTATCTAAACCTTACTTGAATATTGTTTTTCCGAGGGTATAAGATGGTATTTTCTTTGACTTTACGTTCTTCAATATCGACTTTGTTTCCGCAAAGTACAATGGGACCGTTTGAACATACACTCTTCAACTCTCTATGCCAATTCGGTATATTTTTGTACGTAATTCGAGAAGTTAAATCAAAAATTAAAATTGCACACTGTCCTCCCTTGTAGCAGCCGTCACGCAATCCATATGTTTGTTGCCCGGGTGTATCCCACAAATCAAATTTGATGGGCCCCCTAGTTGTATGGAACACTAGTGGATGGACTTCTACGGCAATGGTAGCCACGTACTTTTTTTCAAAGGCACCGGTTAGGTGCCTTATAACAAATGTACTTTTGCCCGTTCCGCCGTCCCCGACTATAAGACATTTGAAAGTTGGAATATTTTCCGCCATTTTGTTGATTCTGTAAAAATATTAAATTTGAATTAAATGGTGAAAACAATACAAACATAAATTATAAAATAATATACATAAATTATCTAAAAAGAAAACATTAAGTGTGTACAATGCGTAAATGAATAATAAAAATATGAAGAGAACATGAAAAAATATCTATAGTTAATTCTAATTTATTAAATGAGTGACACATATGATAAATGGGAGACTTTGTTAGAAGATTAGATAAAGTCATCGATAAAGTTATTAATTAACTTAAAAAGGAAAGTCAAAGATGAAATAATTCTGCGAGATTGTAGAGTATGAAATTGAAATAAAGAAAGTAACGACAAGTAGAGTAAGTATAGGAAGAATACATACCAAACGATTTCAAAAAACGACGTTGTATGGACGTTGTGAATAACTATTTGTTATAAAAAAAAATTTACAATTTTTTGTTTTTGTTTATTTCTGGTAACTTGGATCAAAATTCCGTATTTAAAATTTAGTTTATTTGTTCTACTAGAGATGGCCACACTCTCCTTATTGTATTTTTAAATTTACTTTATCTATATATAATATCTCTAAGTAGATATTGATATTGGTATACAATTATTAGAAATTATTAAATGGTATTTTATGAATTTATTTTATGTCGTTATTTATTATTCATTTTTCTATATATTTCAAGATTTTACTAGTAGTTTGAACAAGTTTGAATATAGCATAAATTTACTAAAAAATGATTTATAATATAAAATGTTATTGTTGAAATTGAAATAAAGAAAGTAACGACAAGTAGAGTAAGTATAGGAAGAATACATACCAAACGATTTAAAAAACGACGTTGTATGGACGTTGTGAATAACTATTTGTTATAAAAAAAATTTTACAATTTTTTGTTTTTGTTTATTTCTGGTAACTTGGATCAAAATTCCGTATTAAAAATTTACTTTATTTGTTCGACTAGAGATGGCCAAACTCTCCTTATTGTATTTTTAAATTTACTTTATCTATATATAATATCTCTAAGTAGATATTGATATTGGTATACAATTATTAGAAATTATTAAATGGTATTTTATGAATTTATTTTATGTCGTTATTTATTATTCATTTTTCTATATATTTCAAGATTTTACTAGTAGTTTGAACAAGTTTGAATATAGCATAAATTTACTAAAAAATGATTTATAATATAAAATGTTATTGTTGAAATTGAAATAAAGAAAGTAACGACAAGTAGAGTAAGTATAGGAAGAATACATACCAAACGATTTCAAAAAACGACGTTGTATGGACGTTGTGAATAACTATTTGTTATAAAAAAAATTTTACAATTTTTTGTTTTTGTTTATTTCTGGTAACTTGGATCAAAATTCCGTATTAAAAATTTACTTTATTTGTTCGACTAGAGATGGCCAAACTCTCCTTATTGTATTTTTAAATTTACTTTATCTATATATAATATCTCTAAGTAGATATTGATATTGGTATACAATTATTAGAAATTATTAAATGGTATTTTATGAATTTATTTTATGTCGTTATTTATTATTCATTTTTCTATATATTTCAAGATTTTACTAGTAGTTTGAACAAGTTTGAATATAGCATAAATTTACTAAAAAATGATTTATAATATAAAATGTTATTGTTCATAAATAAAGGAAATTGATAACATAATGTAATATATTATTATAACATTAAAATTAGATATTCTTATTTAAAAGGTAATTTTAAAAATGGAGATAAATACCTAATATCAGATTAGTAAGCAATTTACCAGTCAGCTGTCATGTCATAGTATAAATTTACATCAAATATTTGGCATTTAATTTAACTCAAATTAGTGTAAACATGGCTCAATGTAAAAGTACACCACAAGAATTTATCCAAAATGCTTTTTCACCGGTTATTGCTGTCATGTGCAGTTCACTTGTAGATCAAGCCTGTCGAAAAAACAATCTTTCATTTATTGAACTACTACAACCATTTTGCAAATTGAATGTGGAAGGTTTGATTTATTTATAAACAGTGATTTTCCCTTTAATTATACATAATTATTTCAGCACAAATTCGAGATCCATCTGGTATACCAATATCAATAAAAAACTTACGTATTACAATTTTGGATGTAAATACAAGACCACCACCGCCAACACTTGCACGAAAGTTTTTAAATTCATCAGTAGCTCAGTTGTCCGATGTGCGTACAACATCAATCAATGTTAATAATTATAATTTAGATATACCGTCTTCAGTTCCGTGGTTTGAAACATGGCGTGACACATTTTTACAAGTGCAGTATCCCTCCGATCATGAATTTACCAAACATTTTTTAGCATGTATTATTGTTATATCATCGATTGAAACGAATCCATTAGATACATTAAATAATATGCTACAAAATTTAACACAAATGCAAGCATCTAAACAAGCCAAATTACCGAAATGGTTTAATACAAATGTTTTACGATACTTTGTTATTCTTCATGACACATTAGAAGGTCAAAATGAAAGGTGAGTTTAATTATTTCATTATAAAGTAAAGTGAATTTCATTATAATTAATTGTCATGTTGCTGATAGTGCTTTAGAAACTTTCGAAAGTTTCAAAAAATTGTACGGAGATAATAACTGCTTTTTATTACAAATGAACTCACGTCCTCCTGGTTTATCAGACGATCATTTGTTACCTGATCCGTGGAGTCAGTTTTTATTACGTAAAGCAGAATACATAGAAATATCCGAAAATGAAACTTTCAATAATTTAACAGATTCAAGTAGCGTTACTTCGATGCCAAATAATGTAACTGTAAGTGATTGCGCAAATGCAACGCTTTCAATGCCTGGAACCTCATCAATAACAACTAGTACTGTCCAGAAACTTGAAATTGGACAAGAAGCAAACGAAATCTCTACTATGCCACCCTTAATACCAGTCATGCTGCATCCACTGAGTCCCGATATTGAAGTATTTATTTATTTTATTTTCTTCTATCCTCTCACACAATATCTCTTTCTCTCTCTTTCTTTCTCTCTAAATAAAAATTACGTGTATTTTAGAATCGTAAAATTGATGGGACGGCGACTGATGGTGACGATTCTTTCAATTGTTTGACAAAGAGTAACGTTTGGCCAGCTCCGTCTTCGCCAAATCTAGTGCATGGTGCTTGTTTAACGACAGATGATATTGAACAACTTAAATTATTAGTTCATGATTTTTGTTTGAAATCGTTATTACCGCATGTGGAGAAACAAATTCAGCAATTAAGCGATTTGGTATATTATAATAGTTATTTCAATTATTGTTATTTTTTTTTCTATTCTATTCTTTTTTTTTATTAGATATCTAATAAAAAGGGAGTAAGCAGATCATTATTTACAGCGACAAAGAGATGGTTTACACCAAATAAATTAGGATCGTTAAGTTCAACACAATCAATTAATGCTGTTATGTAAGAGTAAATTCTATTGCATCATATATTTCTAAGGCCTGTTTAGCCATTCAATAGTTGTTATTTGATTTTAGTTATGCTAATGATTCGCCTGAATTGCAATTACGACGTCTAGCAGATTTATATTTTATGTTTGGCCATTATACAATGGCTTTTCAAATCTATCACACTGCAAAACGTGATTTTAATATCGACCAGGCCTGGTTGTATTACGCTGGCGCATTAGAAATGGCGGGTCTTTCAGCGTTTATGGCTAACGAAGTAACTCGGAAAACTTGCGATTATCTGGAAGAAAGCATCATTACATATTTACACACATGCAGAATGCCGCAATTTGCAACCAGAGCCACCTTATTGAGTACGGAATGCTTAAAAGGGAAGCACCAATATGGTGAAGCAGCGCATCAGTTAATACGAATGACTAGCGAAGATTCCGATCTACGTTCAGCATTATTACTTGAACAAGCTGCATATTGTTTTCTGCAAAGTAATCGACAGAAAATGTTTAGAAAGTATGCATTTCATATAGTTTTAGCTGGCCATCGATTTTCCAAGTGTTTACAGAAGAAGCATTCACTGAGATGTTATCGACAAGCTTTTCAGGTATTTATATTGTATAAAAATATTTTACCTATTTTTAGTAGTATGTATTCATTTTTAATAATGACCATTAATATTATTTCTCTATATACTTAGGTATATAACGACAAAGGATGGAGTTTAGCTGAAGACCATATTCATTTTACAATTGGCCGACAAGCCTTTGTTTTGAAACAACTTGATGAAGCAACCGAAGCCTTTTCACAATTACTTACTCAAACAAGCAAACAAAATGCGGAACAGCAAGCTATATTTTTGAAAGAATATTTAAATGCTCATTATGTAAGTAAAAAAGAGAATGTTTCGATTAGGAGGTTATTTATTATTGATTGAAAATAAAATTCTTATATAATTCTCGTTTAGGTATTATTTAAAGCAAGCAGTGAAGAAAATCAAGTATTGCCATTATTACCGCTACCAATATTAAATAACAGCGAAACAAAAGTGTTACTTGGGCCTCAAGCGCCTTTGAGTACGCCTGGTCGAGTTCCAGCATCAGGTGTTTCATTTGCAAGTGAAGTGCATCATTCGATTTACAACAAATGGAATAAGCTCGAAGAAATGATGGTGCAGGAATCGATGGGCACATTACCTTTAGTTTTTAAACCAATGGTCACATTTTATTCCGATAAAAATTTCTGCAACACCAAACCTATTGCTATTATGGGTGAACCAATACAAATATCAGTATCTTTACATAATATACTACAGATTGTACTTCCATTAAAAACGATTTATTTACTTTGGAAATTTACTGATAACAACGGCCAAGTTATTACGAATGAATGTAATAATGACACTGCGATTAATACAGTTATTCGAACACATTGTTTAGAATGCACGAATTTAGCATCACATTCGAAAAAGGAATTAATTTTATCTGTAACACCACTTTCTATTGGTGAATTAGTCATTACGGGTGTTCAGTATACCATTGTAAATAATATTGATGATGATAATTCGGTAAGCGTAACGGGTAAACAAGTATTTCATATTAGAGGGCCAAAATTAAATACGAAAGAAAAACAAAATCAGCAAACAGTCGTCTATGGCGAAGATAGAAGACTAAATATTACAATTGCACCTTGTGCACCTTGTTTACAAGTAAATTGATTGTTTTACCTTATTTAGTAATTTTATTATGGAAATTATTATTATTTTAGGTAAGCTTTAGTGAGATAAATCAAGAGGTTCTATGCAACGAAATTCAAAATGTGTCGATAGAACTTCGAAATTGTGGTAGCACACCATTACATAAAATAATGTTAGCGTCGTCATTGCCACATTTATTTTCATTGTCATCAACTATACCGGCGCGTTTAAATAAGGCTTCCGAAGAAGATCTTACAAATCCAGCGATACGAGAACGGGAGATTCGTAAAAGTCACGTTATGCCAATAACGCTGCCTTCTAGTTTTAATCACAAATTAGAACCTGGTCAATCACATATAATCCATTTGTGGTTTCGGGCACCAGAAACAAAAGGAACAGCAATAATTGATTTAATATTTTATTATGAAAATGTAATACCTAATTGTGTTCCAAGGTGAGGATTAATTTCAATTTTTCGTTCAATTCTCGACACTTCATTCGGTGCGCTTCCATTTTCAGGTATAGATTAGTGAAACATTTATGGCACTTATCTGTTCAAGATTCACTAAAGACAGAATTAAATACTCGACATAGCTGTGATTGTAGTAATATTGAAATGTTGACATTATCGTTGCGGGCTACGAATTCTAATCAAATACATCATGCTGTCGTTTCAGAAATAACTTTATTACAAGCATCTTTGATTAGTTCGAATTGGAAACTTGCTGAAAATGTTACAATTCCTAGAGGTATTTTAATTGTTTTTTTTTTTTTTTAATCGAAGAAACAAAATATATGTAACACAAATATGTATATAATTTCAGATGTAAAATTACAAAGTCAAGAATCCGTACATTTTCTTTTAAAAGTTTATCGATCAGTAAAAAATGACGAGTCATTAAACTATTCCGACTTGTTATTGTCGCTAAGTATGAAAGTAAATCCCGATATGAAAATGCCTTCTATGAATTTTATACAAAGGAGTATGCAATGTAAATTGAATGCTTTTGAAACTAGCACAGAAACAAAATATTTCAACAATAGTATGGAAGCGTTACTAATATTAGGTTGGCATGCACTTGTGACGGACAGCGCTGGCAATAAACGTACAATTTTCGGTCAACATTATGTTCCCGTACAAAAATTAACCAAAACAGTGAATTCCATTAAAGATTCGTCAGTATTTTCATTAAACAGTGAACACATTAGTTTATCAGAAACTACATCTACAAATGCTTTACAAAAACAAGTCATGTATAATTTAATTCATCCACCTGTAATGAGCCATGATTTTCTAAATAATAAAGTTTGTATCGTACCTGTGAAATTGATCTTGCACAGCAGTGCTAATACGGATTTAGTTATAAAAGTAAACACTATAGGCACTAGCAGGTATTTATTCGCAATAGAAATATTTATCTCATGATGAAAATAATGGTTTCGTTTGTTTCTTTTTCCTTTTTAGCGGTTTGTCGTTAAATTTATTTAAAAATGAATTATTTAATCCAAATTCATTGAGTTATTTCCGATGGATGGGACATAGTGAATTTATATATAATATAAAACCATTTTGTTCGCATCAGTTGCTACTGAATGTAGCTATTCTTGCACCAGGAACCTACGATTTGGGAGGACGTATAGAAATTTTATGTCGACCGCCAGATCAACCTTATGAACCAGTTATACAAATATGTAGGATTCAATCATCACTTATAGTCAAATGTACTAATCAAAATCAAATTACGTTGTAATAGAATTAATTCTCTGTATAAAATATTATAGAAATTTATTATTTTAATTTTTAAAAAATGTCAATTATCCATTTATATTTAACATTGTTATTAAATTGATTCTATCGTTGGCACTTCGTTAAATTTTTATTAATATTTGTTATAATTTTATTGGAATGTATTTAACGTTATATTATTTTTATACTAAGTAGTATTACAATATTTTATGTTATATCCAATATAAACTTAAAAGTAATAAAACAATTTTGTATATTATGATTTTAATTTGTTTTCGATTATTTTTCGAAAATATATTTCTTTAAAATATGTAAAAAATTTCAATTAATTAGTATTATTTTCTTCAAATGCCTACAATTGAAAATTTTCAGTTCCATATGAAGTTTGCCGTTCTAAATTTTAAGAAATATCATGGAGCATATATATCTGTATTTATAACGTGCAAAGCGAATTTAAAATATTAATTTAGAAAAAGTTTCTTTCAAAATGCATATAACTTTTTCAATTAAAATTTATAATACTCTATATGATTATATTAGAATAAAATACAATGCAAAAATTTTATTTGATAAAGTTGTTGCACTGAAAACTATTTACATTCGAATTCAAAACCAATTTCCGAGGAAAAAAATAATTTATTTTTGTAAATTTTATGCCCGGTTTCACACAGCTAAAATTGGTTTTAAATACGTTTTTAACATCGTTGTTAAAATTTAACAGTCTTTTATGAAACCGAGCATTAATATTTCATATACATTTCTCAGCAAATTTTATCTTAGATAAAACAAAATTTGTTATATAAAAAAAAAAAAATGGTAATAAACGATAGATTGCACAATTTCTTTGAAAAAGCGAAAAATGAGAGAAACATAAGGTAAGGAAATAAAAAGTAAATAAATTTGTAACCAAATGATATAAATATTTCATTTTATGTTGTACACAATACACTCATGTATTAAAACTGTTAAAAATGTAAATATATTACAGAATAAAAGTATAATTTATTTATATAAATTTATTAACAATTTAGGAGACTATTACATGTAGAATAGCAAGAATAATTACTGTTTACCACCTAAACCACCCATTAAATTTCCCAAACCGCCCATTCCGTGTGGCGCACCAGTTTGTAGCTGACGCATCATATTCTGCAAGCCGGTCATGCCGCCCATTTGATGCAATACTCGTGGATCAATCATTTTCGCCATTTGTTGATTGAGCTTCTGCATTTGCATTTGATTTACATTCTTGGCCATATCGCCTCCTTTGAACAGACCCTTAATACCACCCATCTTTTTCACAACGGCCGCAAATTTCGTATACTGGGAGATTAAATCTTTGACTTCGCGTTCAGTTACACCAGCACCTTGCGCCACACGAATGATACGTCCCGTTTGTTTGCTAAATAATTTTGCGCCGTCACGATTATCCAGCTCACTGTCGTTCATGCTGTCCATGATAGTCATTAAACGTTTCAATCGTGCCATGGACTCCTGTTCACTGCCCTTACCCATGAAATCTTGACTAAAGCCTGGGATCATACCCTAAAAATTACCATACAATTGCAAATTTTATCGGGGCAGCACCGCGATTAACCCTACCGCTTAACTTAATGAAATTGAAATAATTTAATAATCGTTTTAAACCAAGGTTGCAAAACCGCAATTTTTTGTTTTAGTAAAATTATTTTTTACCATAAAAACATTAATAAACGAATTCTCTAATTGGTATAGATGGATTTTGTATGTAAAATATATCTACATTTTTGTGATTTTTATGGTTCAAATACAATATGTACATAGATCTCGCTTTGTTTTACATTTTTCGTTTTCAAATATAACATATATATTTATTAGAATTTAATATGGCATTCTGAATTTGAAAATATTATGGAGAGAAACTTAATTAACTAATTTTCAGTGAGAAATATTATAGCATGCAAACAAAATACATTTACAGCGCAAACGCAATGCAGGTATATATTGGCATGAAACCGGTTCAGAAAAACCGCTTCAAAACAAGTGGAACGATTCACCACAGTCTCGGTTCAGAAAATAGTGCCGGTTTGATTCGGTTTGCAACCTTGTTTTAAATATTTAAAAAAACACTATGAACACAGTAGTAGACATGAATTTATTATTAAAATAATAAACAAACGTAAATAAAAATATTATATTCATGCCAGCGAATTAAATAAGGTATTAAGTACAGTATAAATAACCGCAAGCATTCCATTGGCAACATATATCTGTGTTAACGTTAGAAGAATAGGTGTACCAAGTTAGCGATTATGATTGACCGAAATAAAAAAATTCATGCTAATTGTAAATTTAACTCACTGTTGCACTATTACCTCCAAATACCAAAGCGTTTTTTTTTTTTAATCTAATGTATTTCACTACTATGTACTATTAGCAAACAATAAAAAAGTAATGTTACGCAAAAATCTGTTCCGTGAATAGCAAGTTATAAGCTAACAGTTCTTAGTCAATTTTAGTTTACAGCGTTCGCCTGTAGTTGACGCTGCATTGTCTTCAAAAACGTCTCAACTATTAATAACACTTCCATCAAAATCTGTTCGGTGGATGTCAAGTTATAATAAGCGAATAAAAATGTTTCGTTTACAACGTTTGTCTGAGACTTACACAGCTCAACTTTATAACTCAGTTCCAAGTTGCATTTCAAAACCGGACAAACATACATATTTACATTATGCTTTACATGGCTATGTGTATCTGTAGTTGTTATATGAGAAAGTAGTTAAAAATTTGTATTTTTTTTTAAGTTTTAATGTTATTTATATATATATATATATATATATTATTTTAAAAATTCTGACGTATATTATATTTGATATGAATAATTTTTAAATTGTTAAATTCTACATAATTTATTTACGATGTGTTCAACGTCAAATGTATATTTTGCATTGCCTGAAGAAGATACGCACAGTATCGAAACTAGTCGCATGTGAAATGAAATAAAGTAGTTTTATTTTTTAAAAAAAAGTGACCTACATTCCTGTATAAGAAGATTTTTATTCATATATATTTTCAAAGGTCGTTCAACTCAATTATTTTTATATGTATAGATGTATAGATAGAAAATAAACTATTGATAATATCCGTTTTTTTTTTAATGTTAATTTATATCAAATTAACATTAGTACAGTTGCTAATATATCTAAATTTACTTACCAATATTTGTGAAAAGGGACCCATTTTCATGATATTTTGGAATTGTTCGTACATATCTCTAAGTGTAAATTGACCATGTTTAATTTTTTCTAAGAGACCTTCATTATCTTCTAATTTTAATTCATTAACTCTGTCAATAAGTCCTTCAATATCTCCCATTCCTAATAGTTTACTAATAAATGGTTTAGTTTTAAATGGTTCTAAATCATCAATGTGTTCTCCAGTACCAATGAAAATAATTGGACTATTCGTGGCAGCTACACTAAAAATTCCAGATGTAATAATTAATATATATATATATATATATTTTTAAAACGGTATGGATTATTTTTTTTGCGTTTTACTTACGCGCTAAGTGCACCACCACCTTTTGCGTGACCGTCTAATTTTGTAATAATAACGGAACCGACATCTACTTTTTCTTTGAAAGCTTTTGCTTGAGCTTCACAAGCTTGACCTATTGTAGCGTCCATAACGAAGATAATATTATCCGGTTTCTAAAATATATATTTTATAATTGTAAATAGAATGCATGCTGCAACAAATAGATGATTTACGTACAACTGCATTTGAAACAGCTAACATTTCTTCGAATAGCGATTCTTCTTGTTTATGTCTTCCGCTAGTATCCACAATTATAAATTCGAAACCTTCTTTGATAAACATATCTACACCTTCTTGAGCAATTACGACTGGATCCACTTCAGTATAACTATATGTAAATATTTCAATGAATATAAAAACTGTATGCATACAAAGAGTTGTTTTACCTTCCGTAAAATGGTATCCGAGCTTTAGTACAATTTTGTTTAACTTGATCATAAGCGCCTGCTCGAAATGTATCAGCGCAGACAATACATGATTTCCAATTTTTCTTCTGATAATGATAAGCTAACTTTGTACATGTTGTGGTTTTACCAGAACCTTGTAATCCAACAAACATAATAATATTAGGTTTACCTTTGACAGGTTGATAGGGTTTAACGCCGGGATCTACAAGCTGTAATATACTGATAATTACACACACATATTGTACTAACTACATAATAACAATACCTTAATAAGTTCTTTAAATACTGCACTTTGTATCATCCGTCTCTTATTAAGGCCTCCTGCCATTTCTTCAAAATCAATGACTGCTCGTACATTTTCACGTAATTTTTTCACTAATTTTATATTGACATCTGCTTCCAATAAAGCAGCACATATTTCTTTTAACATGCCATTTAAAACCTAAAAGTTAGTTGAATAAATTAGTTTGACGTGTTATATTTATTTTAGGTTACATGTTAACAGCTGTAGATGCCAACCTCTTCATTTATTATTGTAGCTTTGCTTAGAGACTGCAAAGCAGTCGTAATTTTACGACCTAAATCTGCTAACACCATTTTGTTACTGATACTAGAATTTTACAGAAAATTTCTTCTATTTTAATAACAAATTAACCCCACATTCCTTCAGAATGTTTGCTGCTGCTGCTATGTCACAACTTACGACCACAACATATTTTTCGATATCAGTGCAGCCACAACACAGAACACGTGTGTCACATTCACTGATGTCACAGTTAGTGAAATCAGTGAAATTCTACATTTTCATTTATTATGTTGTCGATCATTATTTTCATAATTTTTGAACTTTCATAAAATTTTGAAAAATTTAACAATAATGTTTTTTCTTTTTTTTTACCAAATTTTATTTATTTACAATACATAAATTTTTGTAATACATCTTTATAAAAAATTGGGAGATTTTCATTCGCAGTTCTATCAAAAAAAAATCAAATAAATATACGAAAGTTTGATATTTAATAATATGATGATATTTACAAAGCAACGTATAGATGGAAAATTATTATTATACTAATTTTTATTAGTTTCACACAATATAACTGCAAAGTTTGTTAGTTGGTGCTTTTGACAAAAATAGATTCTAATTATAAATTAGTACATGTGCAGTAGTTAGTAGTACGGAGTTTTGGATTTTTAACATATTAAGATTTTTATTATTTGATGTTTTACTAGTACAATAGCAAAATTTTGTAATTGAAATACTTTATAAATTAAAAATGAATATAGCACCTCAAGATTCATCTCTACCGGAAGATTTTTTAGAAGGAGAAGGAACATTTTTTCGAACACAAAGTATTACAATCAAAGAAAATTTATCTCCGGAATTATTTAAAAGTTTTTGCAATTTATCAAACAATGAAGATCGAATAAAATTTATATATAATTTAGACATTGTACATCGTACTGAGTTACCGAAAAGTCCTTTTAATAAAAATGCCGAAAACGTGCTTACTTTAAAAACTCAAGGAAATAATTTATTTGGAAAAGAAGATTATATTCAAGCAGCAAAATATTATAGTCGAGCACTTATTGAGTGTCCACAGAATGAAGGTATTATCATTATTACATAGTTTGAAGTTATTTTTTGAGGATAAATATAGTGTCTGGTAAAGTTTGGAAACACTTAAATATTTCTGGTATTAGATATTTCAATGTAATTTTGCAATAGTAGTTTTGATATATTCCGTATTGGTGAGATAAATCTTATTATGGTTTCACAGAAAGTAGTATGAATATTTTTATTTAAAATGTTATGCATAATTATATACAAATTCTGCGTCAAATTTTGAATTTAATAAATAATTAAGAAAATTGTTTGTTACTGTAAAAGTTTTATAATAATATTTTTTTCAAGTATTTTTTTTTAATAATACATATTTTATAAATAACTAATATTAATTTCTGTCACAGATCACTTATTTTGATTTTTTTTTAATATTTACATATAGTTTTAATATCAAAATACAAGTATAGCATATATAAAAATACATATATGGTAATTGGAATATAAGTACTACGTAAGCAGCTATTAAAATTAAAGTTAAATTACAGCAAAATTTTCTTTCAATATCTTTATGAACAATATTTAAGTGTTTGTACTTTATATTTCTAATATTTAAAATTTACTTTTTGAAAATGTAGGTATTTTTCGATACTATATTGAAATTTTGTAATGATTTAGATATTCTACTATCAACCCTATACGCGAATCGTAGTGCAGCTTTGTATTATCTGAAAGAATATAGTAAATCTCTTCAAGATATAGATCTTGCATTATCATTGCCATATCCCAAACATTTAACTCATAAAGTTAAAGAGAGGAAAGCTCGTTGTCATCTGGCATTGAACGATCTCAATAATGCTATAGATGCATTTAAAGAAGCTCTACAAACAATTTCAAAGGCTAATTTAGATGATAAAGTTCGACAGAAAAAAGAATCAGATTTTTCTATAATGATCGTACTCTTAACGAAAACTTTAAACGAAAGCAAACCAAAAGCGAGAGCAGATACCAAACAGAAATTACCAGCAGTACCAGAAGTAGAAAATGGTAAAAATAGAAATTTCTTATCCGCTAGCAATTTAGTGAGAATCGATAGTTCACCTTCCGATGGCAGGTATGCTGTTGCTAACAATGATATTGAACCAGGAGCCGTTCTTATTGTTGAAGCAGCCCACTGTGCAAGTTTACTATTTCGGTACTGCAAATCGCATTGTCAAGAATGCTTTATTCGGTAATCATAATGTTGTTTTGTTACTAGTTTTATATTTAAATATAAATCTTATCTATCTTTTCTTTTAGAGTAACTCATCCACTTCCATGTCCAAATTGCGCAAATGTGGTATTTTGCAGTTTAAAATGTAAATCGCATGCTATGAATACTTATCATAAATACGAATGTGACGTTTTGGGATCTTTATGGGCAAGTGGTTCTTCAATTATTTGTAACTTGGCATTGAGATTAATAACTCAACGGGGATTACAATATTTTCTTAAAAGAAAACAAAATTTAAATAAGGTATGTATTTGAAAATGAATTGCGGTAAGAAAAAATATCGAAATGGAAGAAATATAAGAATAAGAATAGATATGTTGTCATACAACGATTGCTAACTGAATGTGACAATAGTTTTTGCTATTATTTTATAATTTCAGTTTATGTTTTAGAAACTTGCAGATAATGAAAATTACGACTCATCAGACTACAGAACTGTGTATAATCTTTGCGGTCATCAAGAAATAAGATCAGATGTTGATTTCTTTCAACGTTCTGTAATGGCTGTTGTTTTATTAAAATTTTTGCAGAAATCGGATTTTTTTAAAACGGAAATAAATAAAAATTTATCAGTAAATGAATTATATATTGGTGGTTTATTATTGCATAATTTACAAATTTTACAATTTAATGCTCATGAAATTGCTGAATTACAATTTGACACTGATTATCCGGGAGAAATTGAAAAGGCAAAATCACAATTTATTGGAGGTGGCCTTTTCCCAACTCTGGCTCTATTTAATCATTCTTGTGAACCAGGAATCGTACGGTATAAAACTAAAATCGTAATCGTAATAATAAATTAATTCTAATTTCAAAAAAAAAATTAGTTATTTCAGCGGTTCGAAAGTAATAGTAAGATCGATAAAAAAAATATCAGCGAATTCGGTAATTGCCGAAAATTACGGTCCCATATATACTGAAGTACCAAAAATGAATCGAAGAGAAGAATTAAAGTCGCGCTATTGGTTTGATTGCAATTGTATTCCTTGTCGAGAAAATTGGCCTCTATTCGATGATATGAAAAGCGACTTTTTACCACTCAGATGCTTAAAAAATTCGACTTGTCCTGGAGTTGTTAAAGTTAATGTAAATACTGATGAATTCATGTTTCCTTGTCCAGATTGTGGTGAATCGATTTGTATTTTTGGAAGTCTTAAAGCTCTGAATGTAAGTAACTACCTCACTAGACATTTTTCTTTTTCAAATTGATTAATTCGTGATTACCGTTGTAGGATACTGAAGCAATGTTCAAGAAAGGTGAACGGTACTTGAAAAATCAATCTTTTCAAGATGCATATGATACTTTCATTAAAATTATGAAATTATTGAACAACATTCTTAAACCACCGTATAAAGATTTTTGTTTATGTCAACAAAAAATTCGTTCAACTATGTTAACCTTTGGTAATACGTTTTATCCAATAGGTAAACAAGCAAAATAATTAAATTTCTTCTGTATTTGTTGTTTCCAATAATGATGTTTGTTACATTTGCTTTAATGAATTGTATTATTTGATACTGTCTATTGAAAGTAGAATTTCTTTGTATAAATCATGTGAAATATGGGATAATAAATAAAATAACATTGATGTACTGGCAACCTTTATATTTGAATATGTAAAATTTATACTAATTATTTGTTCACTGACACATTTTTATTATTATTTATATATATATATATATATATATATATATATATATATATATATATATATATATATATATTTATATTTAATACTCTACTTTTACCACAATTTCATTTATTGTTTATTTTTATACATATATAAATTTAAATATAATATTGTTACTTTTCGAAGAAAAAACTATTTAAAAAATATATAAAAATTTTCTATAAATAATAAGAAATTTGTCGTTTAAAACACTTTATAATCACATACAATATATATATTATAAAAAAATTTCAAAAAATATAAATAATTTATTGGAGTTTTCGTAATTCATTTCACTTGAACCTAACATACATATATACATATGTAAGTAATGGAATTTGACTCGTAATTATTGTATATAAAATAATACAATTTTCAGAAAAAACTGATAAATATGTATATAAAATAAATTTTTCAAATAAAAAATACTATGACTATAAAAAAACTAAATAGATTTACGAATATAAAATAATTCTAAATTCACTAGCGAATATATTTTATACATATCTCAAACTCTATTGATTTTTACTCTAAACATAATTACTATAGTTGAAACTTGAGTAATATACTAAAAATATGCCTTACAACTTACATTATTACGGAGAACAAGTAATTTACATTTTTCATAATAGAATCGATATTTTATTTTAGTAATAATTGCTATGAGACTCCCAGGAATGCAACTGTAAAATGCATTTATACTTAATATGTATTGGATAATAATTTCTTATTCAAATTTATTTTTATAAAACTTATCATCATTAAAATAGATAACACAATATTATGGCACAAATTTAAGTCGAAAATTAAAATATACACGCATGCATGTGTTTTGTATTTAGAAAATAATTCGAAAATATTAAAGTACGGAAAATAATCGCTTAAAATATGATTTTACTTTTGCAGTAAAATATTCATATTGATTTAAAATGGAGTGCCACAATATGTAAGTGTAATAAAGAAAGAAAGAAAGAAAAGAAAAGAAAAAGTTGCTTAACTGAGAGTGTTTTTGTAATATGCCACCGTTACAATAAAAATATTATAAATTACAGTCTCATTAGACATTGAGCGAATATATCGTACAAATAGAATCGGCACTGGAACTAGTGTTTACAATAAAAAAAATGGATAGTTTTACTAGTAAATGCCGTTTTAAGTGCCGCAATACAGATGCGGATATCCATGAAATGAACGATGGTTGAAACCAGGTACGATCATTGCTGTTATTACTACTATGTCTGCTGATCTTGATTGTATTCTTTACTCACATGACCTGTAATATTTGACTTGCCTCGAATGCGGTGCCCGGTAAGAGGATCACAGGACTGGACACATGCCCAGATTCAACGCACACCATGTTTGGATATTCATCATCACCAAAATCAGTTAGTTCTTTTGCTTGTTGAATCCATGGGTTCCAAATTACTATAATTCGTTATAGTAAATTATTAACACACATATATAGTCTAGTAATAATAGTGCAGAAGTAAGATATATTAGTACAAACAAAACAAAGTTGAAGAATTACATTACAAATAATAATAATAATATAGCATTACTAATTAATTTATTTATGTAATTCTAAAAAAAATAAAAATTCTAATTAATTATTTATTTATGTATATAAATTAATAATTGTTTGAAATTAATATCAAAATATATGATAAATAACGATTTGAATATAATTAGTATATGAAGTTAATCAAAATGTTATTGTATGCCTTTGAAAATTACAGTCATATTAATGAATAATACTTATTTAAAGTATAAGCTGATGCAAAATGTTATAAAAAATACATCTTAAATAATTACTATATCCAAGGTCAATATTAGGTCAGTAGTTATATAAATTTATAATTTTGATAACCTTGAAATATTTTCTTCGTACTTTCAAGTTAAATGTCAGAATAGTTTAATTAATTTACAATTTTCATTTGAGTATTCTTGATGATATGCTAGTGAATTGATTTGAAAAATCAGGAAATAATTATTTTAAATTGTCGTAAAAATGTCTGAAGATACATCAAGGACATTAATGACAGATGTAAACAAATAGCAACAATTAATTACCCATAATTTTTTAACAAAACATTTAAAATAGTCATAAAATTAAAAAAATAAGAATAAATGATCTAATAAAGAAGAGATAGATGTGGTTTGAGAAATTGCACTTGCATACCAGTGTCAGGAAAATTATATTTCTGGATACGCATTTTTCGTCCAGACACAACATTTGTGATAATATGTTCTTGTGGAGTATTCTGATAAATACGATCTGTCCATTCGCTTATAGTAACTACATCACGTCCTTCTTGACAAATAGCGTTGATGTGAGTCTATTATAGGAAATTACGTAAAAAAAACAAACAAACAAAACAATTATATAGAATGTGGTGTAGCGTGTATATGCGTGTATTAAAATACCTTGTCAACATATGTACAACCATGCAAGCCAGTGATTTGACATCGACGAACATCAGGCACTTTGAAATATGTATGAAGCAACATATTAAAACTGAATGTAAGATCCTTACTAGGATTATAAACAGCTATATTAAAATGCAGCTCTTTTTCACGTAAAATTAATCGATATGTCAAGCGAAACCTTAAATAAACAAAACAATTTTCTATGTAAACATACACACAGAAACGCACACACATACATACATATTCAAAAACAAAACATTATGATAATGTGTCAGATCAGATCAGATCAAATTAAATCAAATCAAAATCTACATTATAGCTTCAACTCAAAAACTATACCCAAATACTTACGAATAATTCCACATGGACCGTGTAAAATCATTATCCATAATAGAAAATACAGCTTCTACATCACCGCTTGGTAATCTTTCTGGGGCTTTTTCCAAATTCCATCGTATAATTCGTGCAAAACCATGTTGAGGGCCAAATGACCAGTGCCCAAATTGAGCTAAAATATTTAAACAAGTTGTATTGAATTTTAATGAAACAAATATTTACTTACGAAATACGAATGGAATGCCTCCGCGTATTGCTTTTTTTCCATCGAAAACAGCTTGTTTACTACAACATTAATGTTATATATATATATACAAACAATGAAACATAATTATATGGTATATTTACCTGACAAATAATTGTTCTTGATTATTTACACGCCAAGATACGACTGTAGCACCTGAGAATTGTAATTTTTATTATATTAATGTCGTTATATAAACGTGTATACATGTTGTATAAAACAAAAGTAATTTTCAATATAAGAAAACCCATAACAAAAAAAAGTTAGAAAAAATAAGGTTAAGTATAAGCGTTTATTCGAAATAATAACTAAATTTTATACTCAATATAGAAATATATCGCGATAAATTTAATATCTTATTATAATTATAATAAACTTACCGTGTAAATTAATTGTGCATGTTGTGTTGTTACCTCTGTCGAGAACGACAACACTAGTAGCAGCCATGTCTAATTTCTATAAACCGCCTTTCTTTTGCACTTTGAATTATTAGTAAACTCGTTTTTAATGGGAAATATTTCAAAACACTGTTAAAACAGATTATTTTATTAATTGAATTGAATTAAATTTATATAAGTAAATCTAATATAAAATTCTAGAAACTGATTAACGTTTTACGACGGTCTAAATGAACTTGCGCCGAGGACCTGACCAGTTTTTAATGTACCATAAAAACAACTGAAGTAGATATATATTCATTGTTAATTCGTCCATATATAAAAACATGTCTATAGTTTGTAAACGAAAAAGGACAAGTTGTATATATATATTTAGTCATATTTCTCGAAATACATTTTTATTATGAATATGCCAACATATCAAATAACTATATTTTTCGTGCAAAATGGTAAATTTTATAAGAGCCATCTAGTAAATATATAAACATATATTTTTTATAGATATTTGTTATGTACCACGAGAGATGGTGTTAACGGTGTACGATGTGAAATGTTAACTATTGTTGGGTAAATTATTGCATTTTTGACAATAAATTATGGAAAATATAATTGAATAACAAAGAAAAATTATTTATTATTACATTTTTAAATTATAGTACCGTGTAATAGATAATTATAACTACTGAACTTTTAAACTTAAGTACCTATCTTACAATTATGTAGGTATCTAAAATAATCATTTATACCTGTAAGGTAGATAAAAATGTAACACAAGCACTTTCAGTCGGTAAACATTGACCAAAAGCTTCTAGTAATAAAGGTTCTTGCCGTATTGCAGTTTCATAATCTTCAAATGAAACTTTTCCATCTTTATCAGTATCCAATTTACGAAGAACTATTTCTACTAGGTCTTTAATCCCTTCATCCGGATCTTCTTCTTGTGGCTGTTTTACTAAACAGTTTCTATTCAAAGTCAATAGTATTAACGTAAAATTATTTTTATATATATATTATAAAATAAAACATACTTCAAAAGTTGAAACATTTCATCTTTTGTTATGAAACCGTCTGTGTTTAAGTCATAAACTCGAAAACAATATTGAGTCTGTTCTTCAAATGTTCCTCGCAAAAATACAGAAAGACCACCTATCCACATTTCAGCTTTTAATAAACCTTCATTATTCTTGTCCCAAGCACAAAATATTCTGTCCATTAATGTGTCTTCTGTTACCAAATCAAAAGTATTATGAAGTAATTCTTGAAATACTATTCTGTCGACTCCCTACATATTTAAAATTATTATATTTCAACTATAATTTTCAATAAATTTAATTATTCGTATTTAATATATTATATAATTTTTCAATCAACGATAATTATCTTAATGAGAAATAATCATTTATGTATGTGCATATAATATTTTTGTAAGTAATTGTTAACTTCTATAAATTGAACTATAACATTTTTGCAAACAAAATTTTTTATGAAAAATTTAAGTAAATAGTTAAAGAAAGATAATGTGAAAATTTCACTATACTTTGAAATTTTTATTAAAAAATTATATACCTCATGAATTTTATTCGTTTTGGAAATAGTCGATGGGTGTCCAATATTGCTTGAATTTATGTACATCATATTCATTTTGCTACTAGCAACCAATTTTCGATAAATTTGATAAAGTGCCTCTATCTCATCTCTGTAATATAGTAAAAACCATGAAACTGTTTACCATAAAACAATAAAAAAAGCGTACTTTGTAAAATGAGTGTCTCGTTTTAAAGTTTCTAGTAAGCGTGTTGTACACTTATTCGAATTTTTCGAATTATTTTCGTCGTTCATTTTTCGCTTATCGGATTTTTTAGACGCTGCAGTACTGCGCAACGATTGCGTGGATTTTGGCCCTTTATTCCCACGTGCAAGAAACAGTGACAAACTTCGCATGATCAGGGCGCCGCCTTTCGAACTTAATCGTGGTTTTCCCAGTTGCACCTTATTTGGTAGGTCGGACATCATGTTCACATATATCTAAAAAAATTTATAAATATACCTTATTTTATGTTCATTTAAAAAATTGTAAATATTTAAAAATTTGTGCATAAATAATACAGTGCACTTGCGCAAATTTGAAAAACATACATACATAAATACAAGTTTATGTAAAGAAACAGATACATATTATTCATAAATTTTAAGAAAGAATCTATAATTTCAAGAACAAATGTTTCAAATTTCAATTTTAAAAAAAAGTTGTATTACTAAAATTCATATTGAAAGCATTTTATCATAATTTTTGTTTGTAATAGAATTATTATAATTTAAATATGTTCTAATAAACAACTAATGCAATTTTCTGATATGGATTAAGTATAGATAACGAATATGTTTTATATAAAACTTTAAAAAATCAAATGTGAACGTAAACACATGAAGTATATAGTTTATGAGCTTTGTGATATAAATTATAATCTATGTATAGGTATACTAGGGTCTCTAAAACAACATAAAAGACAATCGTGCACAATTTACAAAATGTCAAAAAATGAAAAACAATAAATAGGATGCCAAAGCACGAAAACACAAAACTTATAATTTGTGTATTTAACTTTTAGATCAATAAAAGCATTTTATAAGAAAAAAAATTAATAGCAATCTAGATAGAACGAAATTATAGTCAGTGAATCACGCAAGCCACTATCATATGCAATTTTATTGATCGTCTATCATAAAACAGCTGAATAGACATTGGATTTAATTAATTATTCTTACTGGTCTGTCGAATCCAATCAAGATATTTGACACAAATTTTGCTTGTTACGTGATACCTGTTTATGTTTCTTTCATAACTGTTTACAGAGTTTCCTAGCAACCTATATTGATTTACCATCGATTTTTATAATATATTTACTAAATATAATAGGTTGCAGACTTGTTTTATATAGGTAAAGAAAAAAATGAAATCTTACACATTTTAATTAAATGGAGTGCTTTTTTTTAGATTAGTAGATTAGTAAAAAATCATTTTAATAACTAAAATTTCTGTACTTCACTTCACTTCACTTTACGCTCAAATATACATACATACACAATCACGCCATATATCCAAAAGGGTGTGGCACAAACTCTTTCCATTATACCAAAATCAGTTTCTTCCAAACATTCCTATCCAAACAAGCAACTTTAGTTTCATCCACATTTATAATGGGATCGTTGAGGTCAATCAAATTTACTATTTTCAATAATAAATATTAAAAGATTATATAAAAACAAGGCCAAAACACATTTTCTTAATTCAAAAACAATTACAGTATTTTAAACAAAAATTAGGAAAAATAGCGTTTTTTACGCGCCACAAAATCTCCACAACGCTTATGACGTCAACTTTTTCAGATTAGACAAGAACAACCTATTGTATTTATCTCTATCTATCGCACACAACTTATAGAAATGTCAAATGACAGCTACTTTTTGAGTAATATATAAAAGTGCACTTGATATGAATAATATAATAGTGCACATTATATAGATTTTATTATTATTATATATTTTATTATATATATGTATATATATATATATATATATATATATATATGTATATATATATATATATATATATATATATATATATATATATATATATATATATATATTATTATTATTATTGGTATCGGGGGCGTTAGCCTACGTATATGTTTTTGACATTGCTAAATAGAATCGACTTGTTCTTGATTTAGCCACAAGATGGTACTGTAGAAAGTTGATGTCACAAATTACAAATTTGAATTTGACCTTCGACTTCAACAATTTTTTTCTTATTAAATACAAATAATTTAACATTAATATCTATATATATATGTAATTGTCTAAATATATATTTTTCATTAAAAAAATAAAAAAAATAAGCGCAACGACCCCATTGATTTTAAAGTAACTTTCCGATACATAACTTTGTATTTTTATTATAGATATAGTATTGGTAAAAATCGATATGCAGAAAAATTAATATTGATTGGAGTACATCTCCAATCAATAATAATCTCCCTGCATATCGATTTGTACCAATAGTATATCTATAATAAAAATACAAAGTTATTTATCGAGAAGTTAGTTTAAAATCAATTGCAAAATTTTAATCAATAGTAAATGTTGGTAAATGTTCTAATGCATGTAAAATCAAGGACATAATTATGTCCTTAAATTTCGTACAATTTCCGTATTTAAATCTAGATTAATAATATTAATATTATCCAAAAGTGATTGTATATCAATAGTAAATCTAGGTAAATGTTCTAATGCATGTAAAATAGCAGAAAACGTATTATTCTAGACTAGACGAAGCCCACGTCATCCGTAATCATAAATCGTTGACATCGGTAGAGGTTTGTAACCTATCGGGAACATCGAGATGGGCTTTAACTGGTACGCCTGTGCATAATAAAGAACTTGATCTATACCTACGCGTTACTGAAATTCTTACGTTGCGTTGTTCGCCGTTTCATGATCTTGGCATTTGGAAACATTGGGTGGCTAATAAAAACGCCCGCGGACAAGATCGTCTAAATACCGTCGTCAAATCGATTATGCTGCGTCGTACGAAAATCGAATTGCAAAGTGAAGGTTCCCTGCAAACTCTACCCGCAAAAATGTCGAATTGATAAAACTTGATTTTTCCGATGCCGAAAAACAAATCTATCAGATGATTTTAATCTTTTCGAAAACGTTGTTCATCGAGTTCTTACGTCAACGCGCCGAAAATAATCTGGATCTGTATATTGCTGGCGGTGGATTGACCCAAACCAAAGATGAAGAACACAATAAAATGCATAGAAAGATTTTGCGAATGCATGGTAATGCAACTATATAATTATATAGTTCCTGCTATTTTACATGCATTAGAACATTTACCTAGATTTACTATTGATATACAATCACTTTTGGATAATATTAATAATATTAATCTAGATTTAAATACGGAAATTGTACGAAATTTAAGGTGGTCCGATTACTTTTGTGAATTAACATATGAGCCGAAAATAAATAATTAAATTTATTAAAATAAAATGATAATGATTTTGTTCCAATTGAAATAATTAAGGCCGCGGTTTTGATACATTTATATATTAAATAACATCTTCAGACAGAGTGGACCAAAAAAACTGTTTATAATACTATAATCTTGCCGCACTATTATTTTTGTGAAACTATCTTATATATGTTACAACAAAATGATCTACATCGTCTTCAGGTCTTGCAAAATAGAGGCATGAGAATAATATTACACTGCAATAGATATGAAAGTATAAAAGACATGTTAAACAGGTTGGAACGGTTACCAGTTCGACAGCATTTGGAGATGTTGGCAATAATATTTATTCATAAATTTAAAGTTGGTCAATTACCTGAATATTTCAATAGTGTAAATAAGTACATTCGCTCAGATATACATACACATAATACTAGAAATAAAGAAAATTTTATATTGACACACACAAATACAAAACATGCGCAAAATGTAATATTTTTCAAAGCAATCATAAAATATAATAGCATACCGAACGAAATTAAAACTTTGAATTATATAAAATTTAAAAAAGAATTAAAGGTATACTATTTATACTAATACTAGTATACTCATTATAAAGCTGAAGTTGCAACAAACTCCAAGTTCGAATCGCCCAGCAATTGACGAGTCAACCACAAGATCGGCATGACAAAGTTGTAATTTAATTTGATTTGATGGAAATATCATAATAATAATAATAATAATAATAATAATGACTTTATTGCCCAACAGTTTCACAACCAATTACAGGACAAGATACACATAAAAAAATCAGTTTATATACATACAATAATGTTAATACATATACAAATATATTATTTGCTAACTTAATTATTTAAGCTATTAATTAATGAATATAGATTTTCGTGAAAAATATCAAAATCAGTTAAATAATTGTTAAAATTTCTGCACATTATGTTAACTGGTGCCGTATATAAAATATTTGTTCTCGAAGAATCGCAATAAAACGTTAGCGTAGAACGAGATGAAAGTCTTGGAACAGAAAAATTAAGTTTTTCAAGTAAGCTAGGACAGTCTACCATATTGTGCAGCAATTTGTACAACATAACTAAACTAGTTTTAATTCGTCTCTGATTCAATGATTCAAAGCCAAATCTACTTAGTAACATATCATGATCAGCTCCCTGCTGTGGATATACTTTATCCATTCTAAAAGTAATACATTTCAAAAATTTTCTTTGTACTGATTCTAATTCGTATATAAAGTGATTATAAACAGGAAACCAAATCAATGATCCATATTCCAATTTGGATCGTACATAACTGTAATACAACATTTTAACCACGTCAATATCATTGAAATCTTTGGAATTTCTAATTATGAAACCTAACGCGATTGTGGCAGATTTAATTATATTATTTATATGATTGTAAAATGTGAATTTTTTGTCAAAAGTAACACCCAAATCTTTCACAGTATTGACGCGGTTTAAAATATGTTCATTTATTAGAAACAAATTACTAGAAACAAATTATTACATAAACGTAGTAAAAAATCCTTCAGAACTCATTATCTTAACATAAAAAAGATTTAGATTTAAATTTAAAATAATTTTAGAAACAAATTATTATATTAAAATCTTATTTTCAAATTTTTGAAACTAATTTAAGGATATATTTTTGTTGTGTTCATATGAAGAACCAATGAATGAGAATGTAAATTATATAAATAATTAAACAACGATTATTTTAAACAAATCCTTTACTTGTGGATACAAAATTACAAAAACAAAATTAATATTTTTGATTTAAATATATAATTTTGTTACAAACTTCTATTTTTGTCCGAAATTTTCACTTTAAAATAATAAAAAGATTGTAGCTCTTGCTACTAAAGATCTAAATTATTATTTTTTAAACATATCAAGTCAATAGTTTGCTAAAATTCATGCATAAAAAATTTGAAAACAGTTTGCGTGACGTTACGGACAGATAGTTAAAATGCGGGAATTTTAACGAATTTTGTTCAAATATTTTAGAACAACATTATTGACATAAACTATCAAAATATGTAAGAATAACATAATCGTAACATTTTAAAAAAGAGCCTGTCCAATGAATAATATGTAATTAATAAAAAAATGGAAACCGTACCTAAATATTTTTTATATGTAATGCGGCACACTGTCCTTCGATGTAATAGCCATCACGTAAACCAAATGTTTCTTGTCCGGATGTATTCCACAAATTAAATTTGATAGGCCCTCTATTTGGGTGAAACACTAGTGGATGGACTTCTACGCCTTGAATAGCCACGTACTTCGTGTCGAATGCACCCGTTAAGTGCCCGTGCATTCGAAAAGAATTACGTGGCTATATGTTGTGCAAATGTTGTGCAAATGTTGTCTTTCCCGTATCGCCGTCACCGACTAAAACACATTTGAATGTGGGCATGTCTTGAGCATTTTTGTCAATTATGTAGTTGTTGCTTCTGTAAAAATATTAAATTTGAAGATCAACAGTTGAGAAAAACTGGTGCACAAGAAGAGTTTGTTGCAACTTCAGCTTTGGTCCACGGGGGGGGGCATGGTGGCCATGCCCCCCCCTCCTTGGGCTTAAGAACATAATACAAAATACATACAAATATATTCCACACAACAATTATTATAAACCCACCTTGCATACAGCTATGCATATAAGGTGGGATAATAATTTTTTTGTAGGCTTAAAACTTCTTAATAATTATTTACCTTTATCCTAAAAAAAAAAGGTAAATGCCCCCCCCCCCCACCCCCATTGACAGTTTTCTAAATCCGCCACTGCTTTGGTCCCGCCCGAGATCATAATAAACTCGCAACGGCAACAACAGATTGAAAAGCTTAGATAATATAGCCTAAAAGGCTATATGATCAAAGTTGAAAAATTACAACTTCGAAATGCCGTTCTTGTGGTTGGCTCGACAATTGCTCGGCGTCTCGAACTTGGAGTTTGTTGCAACTACAGTTTTATACTGAATATAATATGTAAGTTCGAATATATGGTTGTGGCGCGTGATATTTAAACTTGTGTCTTACAAATAATAATAATACGTTTATTAAGATAGCTTGCGCTAATACAAAATACATAATATAATTAATAATAAAAATGTAAGATAATACAAAAAAATAACAAATACAAAAATAATCACACTTTTTTTTTTATAACGAGAAAGTAAAAATAGAAAAACAATGTAACAAGAATAGATATATCATGCTTACAAAGGTCATAAATGAACCCGGAACGGCAAATCCATGGGCAAATTGAAAAGGATTACAAGAAAGCTCAAAAAAATGTGTTGTCCGAACGTCGACGACAATGAAGTTTACAGTAAAGAAACAAGATTAAGATCCATATCGATCTCTACAAGTACTTTTGAATAGGTAAAAGATTAGAAAATGATCTACTGTGGCGAAATTTAAATAAAAATAATATTATAAAAATAATATTATAAAAAATCCCAAAACCACACTTAAATTAAAATAAAGTTAGGAAAAACGTTAAATTTTTTGCATTTTTTAAGAAAAATGAGGTCTGCAGTAATACATTTAATTTTACATACTAACTTATGGTAAAGGTTAAGATCGGTTGACCGGGAAGTCATCTTAATAAAAGATTAGAAAATGATCTACTGTGGCGAAATTTAAATAAAAATAATATTATAAAAATAATATTATAAAAAATCCCAAAACCACACTTAAATCAGTGACCTTTGACAAGTGCTTAAGTGTTCATGTACTAGGATCACAGGTAAGATTTTTGTAAATTTATTTGCTACTGAAGATGGAAGCTTAGCTTCCGAAATACGTATTTAGCTTTATTTTAATTTAAGTGTGGTTTTGGGATTTTTTATAATATTATTTTTATAATATTATTTTTATTTGAATAGGTAATTCTTCAAAAATCAGTAACACTATTATTTGCTATAAACAATTATCGTTTTAACGTAGTTTAACGCAACGTCGTTTAACATGACATATAATTATTATCTGTTCGTCAATTTTTTTACAATTTTTTGTTTTTGTTTATTTATGTGAACTAGGATCCAAATTTCGTGTTAAAAATTTAGTTCATTTGTACGACTAGAGATGGCTCTCATGTATTATAATTTTATATTATTGTTTAAAATAAAGTAGGGCTCATGTTTCATTTGTTTTTACATAGCCTACTCAGTTTTTAACTAAACAAGATTAAAAGTATATAGGTAAACCCATATATAAACTACTTTGACATTATCACATAAACCGGTTAAATAAAGTGGTCATAATTAATTTTTAAAAATTTTAGTAATTTTTTTCTCAGAAAGTTGGCGACACTGTACTTTTTTGAAATTATCTAATTTATATGGATACCAGAAGAATCTTTTGTGAAAATTTGAACAAAATCGGTTAAACAACATGGCCGTAATAAATTTTTAAAAACTTTAATAATTTTTTTCTCGGAAAGTTAGCAACACTGTATTATATTAAAATTACGTAATGTATGTGGGTACTAGGCGAATCTTTCCTGAAAATTTGACCAAAATCGGATAAATAATGTAGCCACAATGAATTTTTAAAAACTTTAGTAATTTTTTTCTCGGAAAGTTGGCATCACTGGAAAAAACCAAAACCACATGACCATCTTGGGCACTAGACAAATTTATCCTGAAAATTTCATTAAAATCGGTTGAACCGTCTAGGAGGAGTTGCGATCACAAAATTTTGTCTGAGGACCGAGCGAGCGAGCGAGCGAGCTGACGACGCACATCCATACACCCACATAAACTAAGTTCAGATTCGTCATCTACAGGCTATATGAAGGATTTCTATACATTTTTTTTTTTTTTGAAAATGTTACAGACACCGTACCAAACGCTATACTACTTTTTCCTTGCAGTCAAAGTAGTAAAAACAGTCAACTATACAGTAACTATACAGTATAATATTTCAACATCTTAGATCGTTTGTTCCTTCCTACGAACAGGTACTTAAATAATATTTGATATTAATCTAATCTAGTATCTAATTTGAGTAATATATTGTTTGAAAGGACCAAAATATAAATATGAATTTTATTATGGGTTGGGAATATGGCAGAATCTGGACGCGTGAACAGAGAAAAAGGGAATCTTTCAATTATTCACGACCAGCTAACGATGATACTGTCGAAGAAGGCTTGTTATTTAGACGATATGTTATTAAATCTATGAAAAAACCAAGAATTTCTAAACAATCTAAATAGATTCACATTTTTTTTCACTTTATAAATGGAATTATTGTATTAGGCGTCTTTTTTACTACTTTGACTGCAAGGAAAAAGTAGTATAGCGTTTGGTACGGTGTCTGTAACATTTTCAAAAAAAAAAAAATGTATAGAAATCCTTCATATAGCCTGTAGATGACGAATCTGAACTTAGTTTATGTGGGTGTATGGATGTGCGTCGTCAGCTCGCTCTCTGCTCGGTCGTAAGTCAAAATTTTGTGGCCGGAACTCCTCCTAGACGGTTAAACCGATTTTAATGAAATTTTCAGGATAAATTTGTCTAGTGCCCAAGATGGTCATGTGATTTTGTTTTTTTTTTAGTGATGCCAACTTTCCGAGAAAAAAATTACTAAAGTTTTTAAAAATTCATATTGGCTACGTTATTTATCCGATTTTGATCAAATTTTCAGAAAAGATTTCCCTAATGCTCCCATTAATTACATAATTTTATTAATATTCAGTGTTGCCAACTTTCCGAGAAAAAAATGACTAAAGTTCTAAAAATTTTATTATGGCCATGTTATTCAACCGATTTTACTCAAATTTTCAAAAAAGATTCTCCTGTATTCATATAATTTATGTAATTTTAATAAAATACAGTGTTGCCAACTTTCCGAGAAAAAAATTAGTAAAATTTTTAAAAATTTATTTTGACCATTTTGCTTAACCGATTTTAATCAAATTTTCATAAAAGTTTTTCCTAGTGCCTAAATAAATTATGCAATTTTAACAAAATACAGTGTTGCCAACTTATCGAGAAAAAAATCACAAAATTTTTTAAAAATTCATTGTGGCTACATTATTTATTCGATTTTGATCAAATTTTCAGAAAAGTATCTCCTAGTGCTCACATAAATTATAATATTATTAAAATACAGTGTTGCCAACTTTTCGAGAAATGTCAAAGTGGGTTTACCCATATACTTCTAATCTTGTTATAGTTTACTTCCTGGACCAGGTCGTGTGCCCGATAATATATTGTCTGCTAATTGCAGTTTATGATCTTGCAAGGCTTTTATTCTCTCCTCAATTGTATCTGTCGTGACGAGTCTGTTCAAAAAGAAAATTTAATTATAATAACAATGAAAATTATGTATAGTTGTATTATCCACCGAAGTAAAAAAATGGAAATTAAGATCAAAACTAGGGAATCCCGTGACCCTTAGAGGGTCACGTTTGAAGTCAAAAATAGTAATTAAACATAATAAAAATAAATAAATAACCAAATAATAATAATAATAATAAAATATCAATTGCACTATTATATATTACTCAAAAGTAACACTTCTATCATCAGTAGCAGGGAGGACATCAGTAGTGTGCATAACTTCACACAGCTGTCATTTTTGACATTTGCAATATAAACATAATTTGATTCAAATTTTTGAGAAGCAATATGAAATCGTAGAAAGATGAAACTTGCCTATTCTCAAATAGGGAATGAATCAATTAAAATGATACCACTCCCATCAAAATCGGTTCAGGGATTTAGGAGGAGAAGCTGGAGAAACATACATACAAACATTTGACAATTAGGGAGAAACTGCAATACATAACAAAAATGTCACAAAGTAATTGTTTGTTTTTTATTAAATTATTTATAATGTATCACAAGACTGATCAAATAAATTAAATATTTTTATTGGTTATCTGCCCTGCTAATAGATGATTAAATTATATATTCTTAAAGTGACTTCTTTCGATAATCCAAACTGTATATAATGAAATTATATAATTTATTACTCACTTATAAATGCAAACAGATTTTTTCTGTCCAACCCTATAAATACGATCTTGTGCTTGGATCTCTAACTGTGGATTCCAATGCACATCGGTCAATAATAGGTGATTGGCGCCGGTCAAATTTAAACCAACGCCACCGGCAGTTAGAGAGAGCAGCAGGACTTTCGTTGTATTGGTTGGATCGTTAAAGTTCGCCACGATATCGGCACGCTTTGGAACCGGTACGGTTCCATCCAAGTACGAAACGCGGACTTTTGATCTTTCTAGATGATTTCCAATGATTTGTAACATCGTAGTCCATTGGGAGACGATAATGATTTTATCACCATTTTCTAGTACTTTTTCCCGAATAATTTTTTCAATAACTTTTATCTGAAAATATTTAAGTGTGAATCGGTAATTAATTGATTGATTTTTTGAAGATTAATTTCTGTATATACACTCTTAAATAAATTATGCAATTTTTAAAAATACATAATATCAGAACTATTACAAACATTATGTAATATGATATATTACCAACGAGTTAGTGATTTATGAATATTTTATAACAAATAAAGTAACAATTTGTTTGAGTAATGGAATTTTTTTTGCGTCTGACTCAAATCCGAGTCGTATCCCTTGTGCTTCTTAAACTGAACAGCCGATATAATTTAAACTAATGAGATAAAAAAATTGAACTAGTACCTTATTATTTGGTCGGTCTTTGGAAAATATTGGATTCGATGGACTTAAAAGTTTACTAGCTGCATCGTTCAATATACTTTTTGCATCATTTTCCAAACTTGCAGCAGCATTGCCATATTCATGATCTTCCTCTTCTATAAGCAAATATGCTAATTTATCTAATATATCAATATCAACGCCAACTTCTTCAATGCCATCTTCCATACAGTTATCTTCGTTCAGCATCTATAAATGTTTACATTTATTATTTTTGTTGATTATTATCATTGTTACCGCACAGCCGTCCAGTTTTGCAGAGCTTCGAAGAAAGGGTTAGAACTCGGACGATTTCCAATAAAAGTAAAAATAAAAATTCTTGAAAGAAATTCAAAGTCTATTTTTTCATCCCCAGAAAACCGCGGTTTGATATCTTTTATAGTTTCGCAGAAAAAAATTCATAAAATTAGTAATTTTTTTTAGTTTGAAAAAAGGTGAAAAATGTGAATTTCAAATCAAACATAGAAACATAAAACAGAGCAGTTATTGTCATAGAGAAAAATTATAACAAGAAAAAATATATAGAAGAAATTATAAAAATAACTTGCTTATGAATGAGTAACTTGGCTAAATTTATATAAATAACTGTTTTGTAACTTTTAAAATAATATTTTATGTTTTTTACCAACTTCAAATATAAAATCTGGTATGAGAATTTAAATTTTACTGATTGAGTTGATAGACTTAGGTTATAGTATTTTTGTTCCTTTGCTTAAATCGCTATTAATTTATTTTGATGAATTAATTAAAGCATTAGTTAATTTTTAAATAAAGAAAAATGCATTGAGCTTGCCGCGGTTTGAGCCCGGAACCTTTTGCTTTCGGGGCATAATACGTCATGTGTAATTAAGAATAATATAAAATATTTTAATTAAAAATAAACTTACACCAATTATGAGCGAAGGATGGCAGCAAATCTGTCGTAGGCGTAAAAGTAATACTAAAATCTGATGGGATTTATCATCGGCATTACCATCCGGATTCTTTTCGGCGCGTTGACGTAAAAACTCCTTGAAGAACGTTTTCGAAAAGTTTAAAATCATTTGATAGATTTGTTTTTCGGCATCGGACAAATCAATTTTTATCAATTCGACATTTTTTGCGGGTAGAGTTTGCAGGGAACCTTCACTTTGCAATTCGATTTTCGTACGACGCAGCATAATCGATTTGACGACGGTATTTAGACGATCTTGTCCGCGGGCGTTTTTATTAGCCACACAATGTTTCCAAATACCAAGATCATGAAACGGCGAACAACGTAAGAATTTCAGTAACGCGTATAGATCAAGTTCTTTATTATGCACAGGCGTACCAGTTAAAGCCCATCTCGATGTTCCCCATAGTTTACAAACCGCTACCGATGTCAACGATTTATGATTACGGATGACGTGGGCTTCGTCTAGAATAATACGTTTCCATTTGACATCGTACAATGTTCCGGTTCGTTTGTATTCATCTTGAACTAGTTTATACGTTGTAATCACCATATCGTACTTAGCTAAACGTGAGGCACGCGTCTCCCTTCGATTACCATGATAAACATCAACTAATAGCAAATTTCCTTTGACAAGTTTTTTCACCTCGTTCTTCCACTGTCCGATCAATGATGACGGACAGACGACTAAGGTGCCGCCGTTTGCTTTCATCAATTTACCTTTTTTTATCCAATTATAGGATTTCTTTTCTCTATCGTTGTCATCGCTCGAATTTAAATGCAGTTCTTTTATTGTCAATATAAGTGAGATCATTGTTAACGACTTGCCCAGACCCATATCATCGGCCAAAATTCCGCCGGCGGGCTTTTGACCTTCACGCCAAACAAGCCATGGAAGAGCACGTTTTTGATGTCGCATTAATTCGATTTTAAGTCCATGAGGATCTTCAGCTTCTGTGTCTTTATCCGGACATCTTGCCCCTAAATCATGTAGATTCTTCAAACGATCCATTGTTAAGGTCTTTTGCGTTGCGTATGTATTCACAGCTAGAAAATTATAAACATAGTTTCATATGTATGAGGGATGGTATCACGTATGTGAATAAAGTGAAAATAAAATAAACGATTGAAGCTCATGGTGATATTGTAATGTTTACAAAAAAAAAAAATTAGATTTTACCTGTATTTTTCACTTCTACAATCGTTTTTTTCAATAATTGTTCTTCGGCCATTAATTGTTTTTCCAAATTGTCTTGTCTCATTCTTAACGTCGCTCCATTATCGAGCAATGATAATGATAATACTTTTCTTTTTTTCTTGTGAAATAATTATATATTAGTTATGCAATAGATTCTAATTTACAGTTTTTGTAATCCAGAAAAATGTTGAATTTAAATAGATTTGTTACTAGTTTTTGAATTATTTAAAATAACTAATTTTTTGTTGCTTGTAACGAAATATTCCAAACATATTTTCTGCATTTATATTTATTATATAAAGGCAACTTTCGCTTCATCAACATTGACAAAAAAAAACATTCTAGTAATAATTTTGTATAATTATATTTTGATAACTTACTTTGCATTTCAATAAATCTGTTCGTAGATTAGCGACTTCAGCTGCTGTACAATCTACGTCCATTGATTCCGAAATACTGGTGGTAGCTTTGTTCTGCATTTGAAAATTTGTAGACGAATCTTAGTACAATATAATAATTAAGAAAAATTTTCTCTAAACAACAAACAAACAAAAGCTGTAATGGTTGCTACGTACATTGCCATAAAAACGAACAAGAATGTATTATTATAGACCCCTATATGTTGCAATTGATATAACTATAAATTTTGTTATAAATTAATATTATAATAAGTTTGATATAAAAAAACTTTTTTAAAAACCACGCTTATTTAAATGCACTAAAAAGAGAAAAAATTTTTATCATTAATTTACATTATTCAATTGTTAATTGAACAAAAAAATAGTTCATGTGACAGATATCATTAGTTGTATTAAAAAAATAAATATAAGCGTGTCATATCTTGTAATCGGTTTTTTTTTTATATAATATTGTGTTGTCTCCTGGAATGAAACTACATGCAAAATTTCAGTGAGATCAAATGATAGGAAGTGGTCTAAAAATTGGTTACAAAATTTGACTGACCGCGACAACAACAGAGTGAGTTAATATAAGCGTGGTAAAAACTGATATAATATATAAAATAAACAAAAACGAATAATGTCAAATATCATTATTAACTATAGTAACGAATATTCTAAAATGTGAAACATTGTACCTACATTTTATAACTTTAACAATTACTTAGTCGGTTTTAAGTCAGCCAAAAGAGCAGAACTAAATAAATTAATTAAAACATAGAAAAATTTGAATACTTACACTAAAATTTGATAATTCCGGTTGTTCGTCATCCGATGAAGAAACTTCTACAATATCAAATTGTGGCTCAATAATAGCAATACTGGAATCATCCTTATTACGATCTTGCTCTATAATATGATATTAATCGTATCAGTACACAGAAAACAATAAAATAACTATTTCATCTAATTCAAATTAGTTGGCTAAATTTTAGATGATTTGTCTATTTGATTCGATGATATTACCAGTTATTATTTCATCTATATACATACATACATACATACATACACAATCACGCCATGTACCCAAAAGGGTATGGCACAAACTCTTTTCATCATTCCGAAATCAGTCGCCTCCAAACATTCCTATCCAAACAAGCAACTTTCGCTTCATCCACATTCATAATTCCTCTCATACATGCTCTTTTATTCCTACTACTTGGAAACTTTCGCTCACGCAAAACACTCTCAATCATACCATTCCAACTACTCATCGGACGTCCACGCAAACGTATACCATCAAAATCATTCAAATAAATCTTTTTAACCAAACGTTCATTAGACATTCGCTCAACATGTCCGAACCATCTTAACTGACTAACACCAACTTTTGCTACAACATTTTTTTCAATTTCACACTAATCTATTTCGTACCCGATCTCTCCTATTTACACCACATACCCCACGTAAAAATCTCATTTCCACAGCAGTCATTTTCCGTTTATGCTTTTGCAACCAAACCCAACATTCACTACACTACCATACATCAACGTAGGCACCAAAACTGCATTGTATATACTCAAACGGGCTTCTTTGGAAACATTTACATTCCTAGCAAAAGTTCCCAAAGCACCCAAAGTACATTACAACCAGCATTTACTCTCCTTTCAATTTCACGATCAAAACGGCCATCTCTAGACAGCAAACTACCCAAATACACAAATTCATCTACCTGCTCTAAACGTGCACCATCAATATATACATTACATTCAGTCATCAAGTCACCCTTCCCGGAAAAACTAAAACTTTGCACTTATCAACATTCAACACAAGATTCATATCTTTACCAACAACATTAATTCTATCAATCATCCTTCTCAGTTGTTCTTCAGATTCAGCCAAAACAACCACGTCATCAGCATACGCTAAAGCAGGTACAACACAATCACCTATTTGTATACCATCATTACCACAAAAAGCTTTCCGAAGAAGAACATCCATATATAAATTAAATAGCCAAGGAGACATTACACAGCCCTGTTTCACGCCAACATCTATACGAAACCAATCACTTAAACAACCATCAACTCGTACAGCACACACACACACACACACACACACACACACACAATATTTACACTCTTATTATAGAATATACATAATTCTGTATTCTTTTATTTTTTTATTATATATACATACATACATATACAATCACGCCATGTACCCAAAAGGGTGTGGCGCAAACTCTTTTCATTATCCCGAAATCAGCTTCCTCCAAACAAGCAACTTTCGCTTCATCCACATTCATAATTCCTCTGATACATGCTCTTCTATTCCTACTACTTAGAAACTTCCGCTCATGCAAAACACTTTCAATCATACCACTCCAACTATTCAACTGACATCCACCTGCAAACGTATAGCTTCAAAATAATTCATATAAATCTTTTTAACCAAACGTTCATTAAACATTCGCTCAAGATGTCCGAACCATCTTAACTGACTAACTCGGCAACTTTTGCTACAACATTTTTCTTCAATTTAACACTCATTATACATTAATCTGTTTCGTACCCGATTTCTCCTATTTACACCACATACCCCAAGTAAAAATCTTATTTTCACAGCAGTCATTATTTTTCTTTTATATATTTAAAATAAACTGCTGCTTAAATATCAATTATGCGAAATTGCAACATTTACTTTGATTTTGAAAATTTCTTTATGATGGTAACTTGCACTCATACACACAAACACGAAAATGCATAAAATGTGTAAATTTTTTGAATCTTAATATCGGAATTGTATACGAAAATATAAATAAAATACAAATAAACCATTTCTGCATAAACCAATTTATTCAACAAGGCAATTACAGCAAACAATGAAATTTATCTCACACAATGAAATACATATTACGGCTACTTGACATTTGTAAGCAATACAATTTTTGTAATTTAGTGGTTTTTCTTCTATGTATTATGTAAATTTTGTTATTTTTATGAATCAGTACTAATAGTTATTTATTATGTACCAAGATTGCAAAGTAGGCGATTTTAGCCTAAGGTATGTTTTTTTAGAGAAAGGCGGATTAAGCTATCGGAGGGAATGCTCGGTGGGCCGATTAGCCCAGAACCTTATGTACCACATAATACAATAATATTATGTATCTACTACCAATTGTACTAGACGTTTTACGTAACTTTGGATAACCTTAATGATATAGGTGATCAGTAAGAGAAGGGGTCACCACAAATAAAATTAATAAACGCCTTATGTACATGGATAAAATATATATATACTTTTTTAGACCGATTATGCATCCAAATAAAGATTAAAAACGTTCAGATAAAAATAATGTGAAAATAGTAATATGTATCTTTATAATATTAATAATAAAAAATATGTAATATACAATATGCAAAAATTATGTTTATATACTTAATTCATTTTTAATATAAATTAAATAAAATAATTTCCCATAACCACAAACAATAATTAAGAAAACAAACTATATACGTATTTCGAAAGCAGCTTTTATCATCTGCAACAAAAGATAAAGCTAAAATCCTACTCAGTGATAATGTAAATTTACTATTAGTATATGAATGCCGATGAAAGTTTTCATACAGAAGAGGTGTCTAGCCATATGTGAAGAAGTAATAAATTTATATATATATATATATATATATATATATATATATATATATATATATATATATATATATATATATATACAGTGTGTCCCAGGATTGATGTTACAAGAGGTGTAATGGACTAAAATTTTTTGAATTTCATTTCAAGATTCTGGAATTAAGCCCTGCTTGGCGTGAAACGAATTTTAAGAATTTTTTCGTTTTTTGAAAAACAAAATGGCAGTGACGGTGAAGCAAGAACTATTTTCTTTTCAGGTAAAGTACCCTTTTTGTTTAGGATACGACAAAATTTTATTAAGAAAAGTTGTTTATAATGACAAATCATGGCCGTATACCAAACTTCAGGACGATCTACCTACTTTCATTAAACTGTCTGTTTTAGATTGAACAAAATAAATTGTAGGTATCTATTAATTTATTAAAATTTTTAATTTTTTTTTTCCTGAAGTTTGGTATACGGCCATGATTTGTCATTATAAACAACTTTTCTTAATAAAATTTTGTCGTATCCTAAACAAAAAGGGTACTTTACCTGAAAAGAAAATAGTTCTTGCTTCACCGTCACGGCCATTTTGTTTTTCAAAAAACGAAAAAATTCTTAAAATTCGTTTCACGCCAAGCAGGGCTAAATTCCAGAATCTTGAAATGAAATTCAAAAAATTTTAGTCCATTACACCTCTTGTAACATCAATCCTGGGACACACTGTATATATATATATATATATATATATATATATATATATATATATATATATATATATATATATATGTTTGTGTTTTTGTATGAAAAGTAATATAATTTAAAATGTTTTGAAACAAATGAATTAGGTTAGATATTTTATTCTGTTAGATTACTTTCACTTTTGCTTAGCTTTCGAAATAGGTATATAGCTTTTTAAATATTATTGTTTGTGCTTTAAGGGAAATTATTTTATTTAATTAACTTACGCCACAGTAAAATTATACTTTAATTTATTATAAATTAAAGCATGCTTCATCAAATAATAACGATATTACGAATTTGGAATACAGTATACCTAAAAATATTTAAATTATAAATTATAGTAGAAAATCTGAAATTTCCATTGTTTCTTTATGTAATTCTTTTTGCAATTGAACAAGTCTGACAGCTTCCCATTCTATATCATTTCGGGTTTTAGGATTTGAAGCAAGAAGTTTCTGATAAACATCCATTACCTGAAAATATAAACAAATAAAAAGAAAAATAAAAAAAAAAGAAAAATTTGAAAATTGATTACTTTATTATCGACTTCGTCTAATTTTTGAACAAATTCTTGACGAGCTAAATTTTTGTTAATAATATTTCGTAAACGATTTAATTCTCTTCTGTTACATTCATTAATTTTAACAAGTTCATCATGGCACATATTTATTTGTTGTGCAATTTCATCTTCTTGTGGCACAGGCTACAATATGACCAAATTAAACGTAAATTTGAAATACACATATGCAACAAATATTATTACTTTGGAATTATCCTCTGAATCTAGTATACCAAGTTCAACAAGCTCATTTCGGAGTCTTTTATCTATACAAACACTGTTGTTCAGTGGTGTCATTCCTATTTCTGAAAATATTTATTTTACATTAAAATCCTGATAATTTATTTACGAATAAATATAAAAATTAACAAATAATCGATTTGTTCCGACTTATCCAATCAAATCAGTTTACAATTACAAACCAATTCCATAGTTGGTAGAAACAAACCTAGTGCTAATAACAATTGTTATTTGCAATGTTAATACTGTTTTTATTATACTCGGTTAATATTAGTATAAAAAAGAAAATTTTCAAGAAAAGAATAACCATTTTAAAATGTATAAATACATAATTTTAAAAGTAAAATAGTATTTCTTTTAAGACTGCAAACTGAACCGAATCAAACTGGCATTTTTTTTTTAAACCGAAGCTGTAAACCGTTCCGTTCCACCTAGGGTTGCATAAAAATCATGATTATTAAATAAAAAAAAAAAATAAAAAATCGATTTTTTTTTATTTAAATCAGATTTTTTTGATTTAAATCAAATAAAAATCATGACTAATTTTACACAAAATAATAAAAAAAGAATTGTAGTTCAACATTTAACAGCAAGCGTGGAATTCGGAATCGTTCGGGCACCGAAAAAGCCGCCAAATTAGTTTTTTTTTTGTATAAACAGCTGAACTCTGAAGTTTGATATTCTGATAAACAAATGTATAGATCTAAATTGAAAAACATTTGTTCAATTCCAAAGATTTATTTAATATCAAAAATCATTGTACTGTGTTTGTTATTTAATTATAATATAAAGATTATAAATGGTTCAATATATATTTTCATCATAACTTGATTTGTAATACCCGATAACTGACGTAAAATAACCTTTGATTTAAATCAATGATTTTTTTAGCAAAATATGTTTGATTTAAATCAGTGCAACCCTGGTTCCAGCTATCTTGAATTGATTTGCAGAACCAATATTTCTGAATCGATTCAAAACTGTTTATCATGCCGTTTGCGCTATAAATCAGTTCAGTTTCTCCATACTGCCTTTAGATTCAGAGTGCCATATTAAATTATAAAAAATATAATTATATTTGAAAAAAAAAATCTAGTAAATACTACGTATTTAATTTTAACCATAAAAATCGAAATAAATTTTTTTTATATAACAGTAACAGTACCGACATTGACCGTACCGATTTTGATTGTGTCAATAATTTAGAAACTGAACATAAATAAAATGCAAAGTAGTAATATTTTAACAAGGTGTATAACGGAAAGTTGAAATAAATCCTTTATCTGCTTTTCTTGTTCTCGCCTGCTGTGTTCTTTCTTCTTTTCTTTGGTTTCCTTCCTGCGCTGTACTTCAATTCCCGCTTTTCCCGTTTTTCACGCCCGTTATACACCCTGTTTAAGTATTTAAATTACCAAATAAAATAAATTAATTCACACTGATATCGCAAATGTTAAAAATTACCTTTGAGGGTTTCCTGTGAAACAGATATATTATTTACATTTTCCTCCAATAATGCTGATGCCAATGGTAAAATAGTATTAGAATAAGATTCACCTCCACTAAAATTCAATTTAATTTTAATTTAATAATACTCAAGAATATTGAGATTTTATATTTTTCCCAAAATTTCACAAGATACTCAGTCGTTGAATCGGCTGTTAAGCTATGCATCAACGACTGGCCAGTTTAACCAGCCAGTCGTTGATGCATAGCTTAACAGCCGATTCAACGACTGAGTATCTTGTGAAATTTTGGGAAAAATATAAAATCTCAATATTCTTGAGTATTATTATATTAAATTTCACAATGACAATACGAACATTTATTTGTTCAAGGTCTATTAATTTTAATTAATAAAAAAATTACATATACTTACAAAAGAATCGTAAATACTTACAAAAATCCATTCTTTTTTGTACATAATCCATTTGTTGTCGCAGCATTTCCTTTCGATTTATTATTTTTTGAAGTAGAGGACTTGTCTTGCTCAGAAACAATTGTCCAGTCTTTTGTGTAATGTTCACCTAAGTCATTAAGTTTTACGTCTACATCCTTATTTGTTTCTTGAATAAGCTCATCCAAAAACTAAAAGAACAATAAAAATAGTAAACAAAAGTTTCGGGTTAAATGAGATTGTTTCGAAATCATCACATCTATTCGGTATTAATAATCCAAATTGTTGAAAATGTATCGTTTTAAGGATTTACAAATTCAAGATTATTATCCAAAATATAGGCTCGTATTCATAGCCCCTTTTATATAAAATTGTGTATATTTTAAAGTATTTATTTAAAAAATATTAAAACTGTTTTAGCATTATTTCTATTTTAAAATGTTAAATGTAATAAAAAGTATTTAATTTATAAAAATAGTTAATATTTGATACAAAATAAAAGAAAAAATTAAGATTGAAATCTTGATTGCTTTTAATTAAAAGTGTTCTAAAAGAAGCTATGAATACCGACCATAGTCTTTATTCTAAAATTAGTTTGGTTAAAAAGATTTATTTGAATGATTTTGGTGGTATACGTTTGCGTGGACGTCCGATGAGTAGTTGGAGTGGTATGATTGAGAGTGTTTTGCGTGAGCGAAAGTTTCCAAGTAGTAGGAATAAAAGAGCATGTATGAGAGGAATTATGAATGTGGATGAAGCGAAAGTTGCTTGTTTGGATAGGAATGTTTAGAGGCGACTGATTTCGGGATGATGAAAAGAGTTTGTGCCACACCCTTTTGTGTACATGGCGTGATTGTGTATGTATGTATGTAGTTTCTCTTTATAACTATTTTTTTAATTGTTAAATAATAACTATTTCAAAGTTCTTATTTAGTTCTTTAAAATAAATTTTTGCTTTTATATTTTTGGATTAATTCTCTACAGTAAAAAAATCGCGCAATCCGAATTGAAATTTTGGAAATCACTTTAACCTAAAGTCATATTAAAGAAATGGTACATACTGTACTATCATCACCAGTTACAGCACAACAATATGGATCAACTGATAACCAAAATTTAGATTCCGTATCATTTTTTGGTAGTACTCTTGGTGCTTCTATTTTCTGGGTTTCATCATGAACATTTCTAACCAATTTGTAAGCAGGTTTGGATTCTTTTAAATTCTTCACTTTATCTTCTACTTTTCGGCATTTTGGTGACAATGGCTACAAAGAAAAAATTAATAAGTCAAAGTACTCTTTCTACAACATAATAATGATAATATTTACTTTGTCTACAAACTTCCCCTTTTTATCATGTCTTTCTTCAACTTTATCAATTACATCTAACTCGGAACTAAGTATTCTGTTTCGAACTACACTTACAGATAATAATTTCTCTAATTCTTGTTGTAATTGATCCAAATCTTTCATTCCAATTCCCTCTTCGGGTGTCCTGGATATTACTAAAAACAAAACATATAAGATTCATTTGTTGAAACCTAACGTATTTTGACACTTACTGGATGTATAACAAGGTATTTTTTCTGTATTTTCCGAAGGTCTGTGATATGGAAAAACAATGTTTTTATTCTCATTGTCACCAGTTTCTGCTAAATGTATTTTATTGTATTTAAATGTACTTGTTCGTGTTAAAAGATCTTTTCCTTTGCAACTAGTTCGACTCAATATTCCATTTTTTGAATTATTACTATGCATTCGTTTACCCAACATGTTCATTTGCTTATTCTAACGTAATTCGAAATTTATGATAAACAAACACTGTTTTGTTTTATAAACACTTCTATGAATAAACAATCATTTTTTTTATCACTTGTCTTTCCTCAAAATTATTGTAATATCTTTTTAAATATTGTAAAATTACTATTACTAATTTATTTATTATTTCATATGTCATACACACAACTCTCAATAACAATATAAAAAAATCATAAAAACAGATAAAATGATCCTTCCATTATATATTTTAGTGATTTTGTTTCAACTGTTTCGATTTAATCATAAAGGAAATCGACTACGTCTTTTTGATGATATGGTCGTTGGCTTCTCTTGGTGCTTGTGGGGTTCGACCTTCGACCGTTTTGACAAATATGCCACGATGTGCATTACAGCCTGAAAGTATAGTGCATTAAGACAAATACAATGAAACCATGAGACGGAAGGGGAATACAGTCGGCCATTGAAAATAACCTAGAATGCAAACAGTGAAATGAATACCATAATGGAATGGCAACGCCTATCTCAATAGCATTGTAGGCGCTGGCACCAAGAACTGTCATTAAAAACTCCTTGTGGAGAGGTTATCCTATTCTAAAGGCCCTTTTCTCTCTCTAGTTGCGCATGCGCGAACATAACATAACATAATTAGCAGTGATTTTCAAATAGTTATCTATGAGTTTCTCATTATCATTTTGCAAGTCGTCTCGAATACTCCGAAAAATATAATTATTTCGTTGTTTAATTTGCGATTTTTACTTGTTTGTGATAAATTTAATAATGGTGATGAAATGTGCAGTGTTAGGTTGTAGTAATACAACTGGTATGATAAAGGGTTTGCATTTACATAGGTAAGTATATCATTTTAGCTATATTTACAAATATGTTTTTTTGTTTTAATTATATTTTCTAATGTGTAAATTAGTTTATAGTTTTAATTTTTTTTTATTTTTTTATCCATTCATAATATTTTTTATTAATATATTATGTATAAAAATATATGATGACTAATATATACAATAATACAATACAGTTTATTTGTTTTAGTATATTTTCTGATATTTTTATACATATTTTTTAAATTCACATCATTCATTAATTTTGATTCATATTATTCTTTAAAAATATTAAAATACTTATTTAATGTAATTAATATTTAACAGTAAGAACATTAATTTAAGAAAATATTAGCGATCAACCAATACCCCTTTTACCTCTCACATTCCTTAGTCTATAAATATTTGTATAATATAATATAATATAATATAATTAAAATGATGTTTCTTTTATTATACACCTTTTTCAAAATAGTACGTAAAAATAAAATACCTGATCTAGGTAATTAAACTACATTTTAAAGTAAGCACGCTTATTTAAATTTAAATTCATTTATGAAAACAATATTTAAAATATTTAATATTTACAAATCCTCTAATTATATAAATCAAAATCAAAATCAGTAATAACGTCATAATTAAAATTAAGCTGAAATAAACGCAAGTCATATTATTTCAATTTTTTAAACAGAAAATTTTATATGGGACTTATTAATTAGCAGTATTAGACAAAATTACCAAACATAACATTTTGAGAACTGATCGAAGAGAGAGACAGATATGCTATGTAATGTGCGGGTTGCATAAAAATTTTTGCAGTCAAGGTCACAAGGCAAATTTCCCTTCCATTTTGTATAGAGTTCACTGAATGCAAAATACAAAGTGAACCTCCAAAAATGGCGAACCATTGGCGAACTGAATCAACTGAATCAGGAACTGAATGACAGCTGATTACCCCTCAAAGCTTCAGCAATAATCGCGAGCGCTCCCTATATTACAACTATCAACAAGGGAGTAAATTTGTCTAAATATTATCATGTAGTACATCTCAAATCCATCAGTGGCGCTCAATGTCATAAGTTATTAGAGATACTATAGGGAAAGTTCGGCCGATAGCCTGAAAATAGTGTGGCAACTTCTCATTGGTTGCGCCATTTTTCTTTAAAAACAAATGATTTTGAATTCGCGCGCTAGTTCGACTCATTACATTTACATTTTTTTTGAAATATTATATTATCGCATATTAAACTATAGCTAAACGTACACTCAAACCGCTGAGTAAATAGATTTTACTGCGAGATATGTTCATCATTTTCATATTTGATTTGCCAGTTTGAATATTTTAACGAAGAAAATATTCATGCGCCACTTCGATTTATTTTCTTTTATGACATTTGGACATTTTTGACATTTTTTTATATCAATATATTTATTATCATAATAAACGTTATTACAATATTATACATTACATTTTTATGTTTCATATGTTTTTTGTATGCAGAACACAGGAACAAATATTCTGTGTTCATTTGATAAAACAAATTTTAATTTAAATTTTGGCGCCAGAGATTAATGGCGGCGCATCGGTCGAACTCTCCCTATAGTATCTCTATAAGTAATTTTAAATGTAATGCCGTGTTCACACTATCAGTGAAAACTTACAAAGAAGAAGAGAAATGACTTTTTATCAGTCTGCACTGATGGCCATTTTTCTTTGGATGTTCACACTATATCAGTGCACACTTAACAAAAATGATTTCTTCTTCCTGAATTTTGACATTTATTTTTACAAAAATATATATGCACAACTTTATAAACCTAACAACCTGTGTACAAGTTATAATTAACTATAATTATTTAAAATTTAAAAGTAGAAATGAGTCTATAGTAGTAGTTTCAATGATGATAGTGTTATTATATTAACAATGGCTTATTTAGCAAGGGAAGAAGAAAAACGAAAGATAAAACGTAATAAAAGAATTTGGACCAGAAATTGAATAAATAAAAAATTTAGTAACGCAAGTTTCATTAACGTTTACGATATAAGCGTGAAGTTCGTGTAAGTCCACACTTACAGTTATAGCGGCGCCGCCAAAACCATCAGTGCACACTGATGAAAAGTCATTTCTCTTCTTCTTTGTAAGTTTGCACTGATAGTGTGAACGCGGCATAACTTTATTAATTTATTTTAATACAATATATTTTTTACAATATTATAAAATATATAACTATGTTATTTTTAAATTATTTAGAAAAACAACATGACAAAAATATAAATACAATTTTTTTTTAATTTTGATTTTTTTTACTATATTTTTAAATTTATTGATTTTCATCGTATTTTTGTAATCTACTTAATAAAAATTAATTTTGAGTAATATTTTTATATAGTCAAAGAATATTTAGTAGAAAAAATTGTTTATATTTTAGAATATTCTATAAATCTCTATACACAACTCCCTTTCCGTTCCATGTAGTTTGAAGCTTCACCGCTCCACATTCCCTTCACTCTTCACCATTCACTTAACCATTGCATTTAACTACATTTAACTTCATCCAAAACTAAAAACTGTAAAGCTCTGTTGTCAGATTTACTGGTATATATATTGTTAAATAAAACATTTTATATGATTTCGAACATATATTAATGCATGATAAGTAAAATTCAGTGGGTAAATATTTCTGAATTTCATCATGAATATAATTTTAGACAGTTTTTATAGTGAATTACTAAAATCTTTGTGTATGTAACAGTATACACGCGTGCGTACTAAAAGGAGAACAGTAGCTCAATGGAGCCGTAATGGCTGTTGCTGTGCTGTCGAGTGTTTTGCCGCTTAGAAAAATATAATTTATTATCCATTTATTTGTAAATATCTATATAATAGAGAAATAGTCGTACGAAATTTTTAAATATTTGTGTAAATGTAACTAAAAAACACTTCTTTTAGATAAAAAAAAGTTTAGTGTAGTGATACGGTTCCGTATAGTATATTAGAAATGACTATTGGCGTAGATTATACGTTTGCTGTTAACAGTTAAATATCTTTGTATACAATATTAGTGTATATGTGAATAGTGCAATAGGTGTGAGTGGTTCTTTGAATGTTTGTGCAAGATTTAAGTGTTTAAAACAAATAAAAAGAGAAAAACTGTAAAGAAAAATGTACGCAAAAGGGAAGGGCTCAGCGGTTCCTTCGGATGCTCAAGCACGAGAAAAGTAAGTTTGTTGCATACTATCTTGCATCAGTTTATTTACAAAACACATTTTTTTTCCCGAAAAATTATAGATGATTTATTATGATTAGTGTTTTGTATACTAAGAGTAATGTCATTGATTGTCAAGGCGCAATATTTCATATTTACTATTGGAAATATTTTTTTTTGTCGTAATATTATTATATATATATTAACTGGATTGCTATTAGTTTTTTTGTTCTTAAATTTCTAACTAAACCTACTTTTTGTAGATTGGCATTGTATGTGTACGAATATTTACTTCATGTTGGGGCACAGAAAGCAGCTCAGACATTTCTGTCAGAGGTAAACAATATGATATTTTAAAAAATTAATTAGTAAAATATTTATAGCAATAATTTGATTTTAGATACGGTGGGAGAAAAATATTACCTTAGGAGAACCACCGGGATTTTTGCATTCATGGTGGTGGTAAGTATAAAAATAAAAATTTATTCAAATATATTGACAATAGTTTTAATGCATATTTATAATATTTCAGTGTGTTTTGGGATTTGTATTGTGCCGCACCTGAGCGTAGGGATACATGTGAGCATTCTTCGGAAGCCAAAGCTTTTCACGATTATGTGAGTTTAACACGATTAATTAATTTGTGATATTATTATAATTTTCAAAACTCTATTATTTATATCATTTATTTTCGACACTATCTGTAAAGAGATAATGAATGCAGTTAGTATTGCCGGATCAATACTCTCTCTGTGCGCGTGCCTTGTAAGTTAAATGGCAACGTCGCTTTTCGTTGTGGTTCGCGTCCACGACCTTACAGGTAATCTCTGCTATCATCGCCATTCGCTAAAATTACAAAGTGCAATTATCAATTACGTATTTTTATATACATTTTTATCTTTCTTTTTTTTTACTATTATAGTAAAATTTAAAATTGATGTAATCTATCCAACAATTTATTTATTCAAAAATAATTCGATTATAATTTATCATTTGTTTTGCAAAACTTATATAAATTTAAATTATTATTTTCTTTAAATCTTATCCCGCCGATTGGTTTAACGCGTGTGCCTGCGGGTTCGGGTTTGAATCCCGCTTGGTGCATGGTTGTTTATAAAGTCTTTGACTAAAAGCCAAATATTTATTTATTTATTTTTGATGATATCTAAAAAAACAAAAAATATATATAATCTATTTTCAATTAAATGCATATTGTATAATTTTAATTGATTAATAATTCCTGTTTTGGCTAGGTGACAGAAATAGATAGTGCATAATTATTCGTTTTAAATTAAATAAACAAATACAATATTCAGTAGTTTCTCATTTATTAGCCTTTTGAGGACATGCTTGTTCCTACAAAATAACGAACTAGTTTACAATTATTTGGAGCATGCGCAACATAAAAAGAAATCAATGTTAATTTCATATTGCGCATGCATGAATATTTGTGAATATATTGGAATCAATAAACATTTATAATAGGAACTCTGAAGGATTCTCTGAATTATTGCAATTTGTAGAGACAATTGGCTTAAAATAAAAGAGCCTGGCAAACTAAACGAACAATAACCGGTCACTTAGGAAATACATGTAATGGATTGGAACAAACGTTATATGTAAAGAATTTTAACATATGATTGAACATGGTTAAAGAAATTTTAAGATTAGATAATTGAGCCGTTTTCTTTGAAAGTGGTGTAAGTCGTCTATTTTATATTCTATGGAGATATTTTAGGGTTTGTATTTGAAAGGTAACTACGTAAATTAATATTATGACAAAATGATGAAAATTTTATAGATAGTAAGCTCATAGCAGATTGCATTCATTGTGTTATCATTAACTAAGTTTTTGTCAAAAATGAACTTACACCACTTTCAAAGAAAACGCCTCAAATAATTGATCAATCTAAAAAAGCATTGTTCTCAATGAATGAAATTTTGTAAATTTAATTACCAATAGCTATATAAATGAATGAATGAATACATATACATCTTCTTGTTTGTAGGGATTTGTTAATTCTGGATATGGTGTAAACGGTATAGCACACGTAAGTTTTTCTTATACATAATTTAATTAATAATTTCTGGTAGTAAGTAAATGATTGACTTTTTTATTGAATTAGAATGCTGGTCCAGCCCCAAGTCCATTGGGCCAAATGCCACCAAATGATGGTATGCCTGGTGGACCTATGCCTCCAGGCTTCTTTCCGGTAAGAATTTTTCTTTATTCTTTTACGCAGTATGTAGGTCTATTTGTTTTAGGTTTTTGAAAAATACAAGTAATATTTTAACTTACAGAATTTTAATTTTTATCGTGCCATTAAAATTAGTTCGTTTCAGCGAACCGTTAATTCTCAGATGAATTTTCAATATTTAAAATTCGTGAATAATATTTATATAGTATTGTATTCACTGCTATGAATTTAGATATAGGTCTACTTAGGTCTATTTTGGCACGCTCAAGGTTGTTTTAGATAAGATTTTCGACTAATTTGCGTTTGGAAAAACTTTCGAATATTATTGTTTATTTTATATTTGTCGATGTGTGCGTGTGTGTGAGAAAAAAAAACATGCGCGAGACTGGCCTTGAGTGTGTCGAGAGAGAGAGAGAATGGCAGGCCTTAACTATAATTCGAAGAAAATGATCGAATTAACAGGATTTAACATCGCGGAATCAATCATTTTGTTTATCATACCTTCTATGTACTGTAATCATAATTTTTGTTACCTCTGAATTTCTAGAGCAATATGTTTGATGTCCTGGAAGCTAGCCCCTCAAATACGTCAAAAATGAAAACGAAATATGCCAAAATAATGTGCTAAAAGAAAAAGTAGAACTTCTGATTTGACCTAAACCTAATCTAACCTAACCTAGCCTCAAACCAGAAATTCTATTTCCTTTTGAGTACAAACATTTTGAGTTTGGCACATAATTTAGGCATATTTCGTTTTCACTTTTCGCATACTTGAGGGATTCTCTTCTAGGACCTATATGTTTGTCCATTTTCATTGATTGTGAGTAGTTGTATTGTTGTATAAATTGTAGAGAAATGACCCTATTTTGTGAGACATCTGCTGTTCAGATTTTCAGCTAAATAAACTTAGTACTGCTGTCATTTCGTCTTCTTGCTTCTTACTCCGCCATCTAACTTGATAAAAACTACGTTTACGCAAATTCATAAAAATAATAAAAGTTACAAATTACTACTTAATGTCAAAAATTAGAACAAAACAAAATTTATTCGTTTATAGATCAGTCATCATAAACTTTAGAAATAGGCTAGATCTTTTTTTTTTACTCGAGCTAATTCAATTATGAGACTAGATGGAGTATATAAGAGATTTATTCCAATAAATACTCAAATTGGTTTGTAACTATAGTTCAGAATTATCTTGAGCATATGAAATATTTTCGAACATTTTCTAATGGAATAAATAAAAATGTCGCGTAGAATATTACCGAGTTCTTGATGATTGTGATTACCTACCTTTAATTTATAAAATTTTCAGGCCAGTTGTTCAAAACGTTGGTCAGTTGACAACTTATCCTTAATAATTTGTATTGCATATGTTCTAATTAATTTTTGAATCACTGGCTAGTGCAAGTGAAAAGAACATTTACTTGAAAATTTGAGGCACGTTACAGATTAGATTATAATGTTATTTGGACGTTCTATGGTAATAGTAAAACTATTCTATTTTGAAATCGTTTTGTATTTTTTAAATATTTATTAATTATTATATATTTTAAACAATGATACTTAATATGTTGACAGAGTATTAATATAATTTAAACAAAATTATTTAAAATTTGACGAAGCAGTCCATTTTTAGGTCATTTATATCTGCGACTCTAATGTGAATTTAAATGAGCTTTGAGAATTGATGAGAATTTCGTGTATTTTCTATAAAATTATCAATCTATAAGATAAACGAAATTGAATCGTTTTTATTAAAGCATGATGTTCTAATGCGATTTTCTTTAATTAATAGGTTTACAAAAATGCTTAAAAATTCAGCAAAATGAGCTTTTAAATTGTTTCACAATTATCATAAAAATTTCTATACACAGAGATGTTCTAATGCGATTTTCTTTAATTAATAGGTTTACAAAAATGCTTAAAAATTCAGCAAAATGAGCTTTTAAATTGTTTCACAATTATCATAAAAATTTCTATACACAGAGATCCGCATTCTCATATCATAATTAAAAATAATTTTTGCCAGAAGTAATTCTGGCATTTATTTAAAATTACTTATTGCACGCTTTCTAGAATTTACTTAGATTTTGTTATTTCAGAGATAATAAAAAAAATTCAAAAATAATAAATATATAATAATAATAAAATATAAAAATTGATTTTGAAGTAATACATGATTATATACTAATTAATTAAGCTCTATTAGTGTTTGAATTTCATAACAAAATCGAAAAATATAATAATTCAAACAATAAAAAAAGTTCGGATGAGTGACAATAAACTAGTATATAAATATAAGCAAATGCACACAGTTCGAAGTGTTTTGAGTGATAAAGTGTCAAACGAAGAAGTTTACATTTGTAGTCACTATTCTGTTCGATTTTGCTATGTAATGCAGCTAAGCTTTCGCAATTTATTGGAATAAATCGAATAAGAAATGAAGACGCGTAAATGATAGTAATAGTAAAGGGGTATAGTGTCAGTTCTCTATAGTGAATGATTATTACAGAATTCGACAATGAGACCATCACCACCAACACATCCGTCAAGTCAACCATCACCACACCCACAACCTCCGCCACCTCACACACAAATGATGTCCAATCAGGTATTTTTTTTTTCTTCATTATCATATCGTATTTTATTCTTTTCTTTCATTTTTTAATTCAGTGTTCATTTGTATATCATCCGTTTCAAAAATCGTCTGTTTTGCTTTTGTTTTGTCATCATACCGTTTTTTTTTTTTTTGCTTTTTGTTTTCAATAATATGATAGTAATATTCGTTCAATTAGAAAAAAACTAGGCTTTAGTAGTAATGTCATAAAAAATGGGCCTACCAATCTTATCTTGACCACGTTCGAGGTCAGACATCCTGAAAATATATTTCGGTTTTTCTTTTTTCTTCTTTGTTTTTGCAATAATTACATAATGAATCTGATTTTATTATATCAATATTATAAATAAAAATATAATATTCTATACAGTTGTTTTGGTACCAAGATCAATTTTGCAGATAGAGATTTGTTCTCTTGCTGTACACGTAAAGCTTATTTTCAAGTCGTAGATTTTTTTTAAAATTCAGATTGATTATGAAAAAAGCATAATTTCTGTTACTCTTTTGTTATAAATTTCGATTTGAAACGTTATTATTGGAATAGATGTGATATTTTGCTAAATAGTAATATTATGTTTGGAACTATTTAGTATATGATGCAATTTTTTCATGGATAGATCTATAAAATTGTAGGTTTTAAATTATTTAAAGAAATTGAAGTGTTAATTATGAAAATGTAATTTTTTTGAATATAAAATACATTTCGATATTTATGAATATATTTCTAGCCTTTTATGGGACCGAGGTATCCAGCAGGACCTAGACCTGGAGTTCGAATGCCTCAAATAGGAAATGATTTCAACGGGGTAAGATTAATATTCTATATTTTTTTTGTTATTTATTATTAATGAAAAAAAAAGAAAAAAAGAAAGAAAGAAGAAAGAGTATCAAACATAGAATAGTTATCTGCTTAAAAATATATTGGATTATGAGGAGTATTGTTTTGATTTGTAGCCTCCTGGTCAGCCAATGATGCCTAACAATATGGATCCAACAAGACAAGGTATGTTTAGATGAATTTGATTTGTTGATAAAATAGCGCGAGAATAAACTAAAAATTATTTGCCTTTTTTTATTATTATTATTATGATTTATTTATTTATTACCATGCCATGTTGTGATTTTGATGCAACAGTTCTTTTAAAAATTTTTTAAAAATTTGAAATGATTTTTGAATTGGTTGGTAAATCGTAATCGTTCGTGTTTATAAGAAATGTAGATGAATCGCTGATAATGATAATTATGATGATTTTGTTGTGCGTAGAGTGCGAAGCCTTTGAGAGCTTATTGATATAAGTAATACAGCTTTATTTTGTGTCCAGGTGAAGGCGGAGAGTTTGTAGGTTGGCAAGGTAGGCATTCGCACTCCCTTACATTCACTTTTGCTTTTCAAATTTATTGTTGTTCTGTTGTTCAAAACAACACATTATCAATATTTCGGCAGTAATGCTATTTTTATTCATTTCATTTTATATTTACACTTTGTTCTATCTTATTTGATTTTATTTATTTATTTCATTTCTTACTTGTTTTTTTCGTTTTGTTTTTATTTATTACTTCGCTGCTTTAATATGACCAGTTTTTCTAAATACGCTGGCTGGTTTAATTGCAAATTGCAAAAACATTACCAAATTTTGTCGATATATGTAGTATATATATATATATATATATATATATATATATATATATATATATATATATATATATATATATAATACGTATATAGATATTGCACGACCATTTTTCTTTTTTTCAAATTATTATTATTTTTTAACAAATTTAATTTCTATCACACTTATATTTGCCAAATAAATATCAAAAATAATGATTGATTTTTAAAAATTTTTATAGTCAGAATATAATAAATTACGTTTTTTTGTGAAAAAAAATCTGAATCATTCAAAATATAATTTATAATAAATTTTTTGTAATAAATGTGGTAATAAACATTTATCAAAAGTATTTATTATTAAAATATATTTTTATTTATTGTTGAATATTATCTGTTTGTTGCTGTTGTTTTTTTCTTTTTTTTTTCTTGTTTCGTTTAGAAAAATAAAATTTTGTATGTATTATTTTTTACCAAAATATCGATTTAAAAAACTAGAAAAATAATGTATATGAAAATAATAATTTAAAAAAAAATCAAAAGAGAATGACTAAATTGTAAAATTGATTAAATGTAGTAGGTTCAAATTTCATAATGTTTTTTTTTTCATAACCAGCACAACTAATAACTCTTTCATAGTTGCTTTTTTCAATTTCTTGCAATCTATTTTCTTTTACTAACCAAAGTCAAATTAATGTACGTCACAATTGTAAATTGTTTAACAGTTATATAATTCACGTTAATGATAATTCAATTTAAAAAATTTTTTATCAAAATTTATTTTTTCAATTATTTACTTGACTTTTTTGCTTAATTTATTTTTTTTTGCGAGATTCTTATTTCTGTGTAAATTGTGAATGTAAATGACAGACGTAATATTTATTGTTATTCTTATCAATTTTATATATTTTCATAAAAATATATAACATAATTGTTATTAAACTACACAGATATGACATTTTAATTATATTAAAGAAAAGTGAAAAATTATGCAATAATAAAATGCAAAGAAAATATTGTAAAAAAAAGTTTAATATAAATTTTGTGAAAGTATATTAGAGAAGAAAATCAAATATTTGTGATGTTTTTAGTATGAATTTATTAGTAATTTTGCAAATTTTTACTTTGTAATAAAATTAATTATTGTATTAAATCAGGGATAAAATATTATTTTCTTTATGTAAAATGCTTACAATTTGCACTGTAAATATTAATCTACATAAATTGAAAGCAAAAAATATATTTAGGAAAGTTAAATTAACTTATACCTATTGAAAAAGAACATAATAAATATATTTTTTCACAAGTTAATTGAGAATTGCATAATATATAATAAAAAATAACTGAATTATGACGATTAGCAATGGGTGCATTTGTGAACAATGTACACGTGAAATATATACCTATTGTACGTGATTCTGAATTGTGAGTATATGTATTTGCTGTAATGTGCCAGGACCTCCCGGTATGAATCCAATGAATCCACGAATGAATCCGCCACGAGGACCATCAATGGGTCCTATGGGACCCACTTCCTATGGTCCTGGAATTCGTGGACCGCCACCTAATAGTAGTTTAGGACCTAGTGGTCCAGGAATGCCACCTATGTCCATTACAGGACCCGGAGGTAGACCACAATGGCAGCCAAACACGTCAACGGTAAACTGTTTATTATTATATTAATCACGTTTGTTAATGTGTTAACTCGTAATAAAAAAAATTCTATTTATTTCAGCCTATGAACTATTCGTCATCTTCGCCTGGCAACTATGGTGTAAGTTGATGATGATTATTATTATTACTCTTTATTCTTTATTACTATAGTCTGTTTTTTAACTAGGAGGAGTAAATGTAAGTTTTACACTATAAGAAAACACCAGAAAAGTTACTAGAAAATTTTTTACACCAAGTTTAATTTGCAACGTCTGTGATTTCTACATTTAATTTATTTACTTACAAAATATCACAAAAAGAATTTAAAGCACTTGAAATTAAAGAAAACTTGACAATATGAAACCCTACAATAACATATTGGCACTACTGACAGCTTGTTGACAGTTAATGACAAAGATGAAAATAATGTTGGGTGTAAAACTCCTCCTAGTTGAAAAACAGACTATAGTTCATTCTTAACTATCATATTTCTTGCCAAAAATATATTCATGTATCTTTATTCTTAAGATTGGTTAGTAGTAACTCCCCGAACATTCCATTCTCCTCTTCATGGTTATATACGATTTACATCTGATCTAATATACAAAGCTCCTTTCTTCACAGATTACTCACTCTGTTATTATATTGTATGCATTAAATTAGGTTAGTTAAATAATGAAAAATTCAATGTTTTATTAGGTATAATATATTATTTCATATACACTTAAACACTGCCTGATATACATACATTCGATTAAAATTATTGTTTTATCATGTCAAGATGTAAATAATTTTATAAGTGTATTGTATTGTATTTTTTTTTAATATTTTACAGGGTCCTCCAGGTTCAACGGGTCCTCCTGGTCCAGGAACACCTATAATGCCAAGTCCACAAGGTATTCAAACTATTTTTAGAAATGAATACGTTAAGCAATGTAAATGAATCCGAGTTCACTAATCTACTGGTATTTTCTAGATTCATCAAATTCTGGTGGTGAAAACATGTACACACTTATGAAACCAGTTCCCGGTGGAAATATGCCCGGGGTTAGTAATATTAAAATTTTTGTTTTTATCTAATTATAATAATAAAAAACAGAAACAAATGAATGAAAAAAAAAAAAAGAATAATTCTAAATATAAATGTAAAAATGACCGAATTTGATTTGTTAGGATTTCCCGATGGGCTCGGGTCCTGAAGGTGGTCCAATGGGCCCGATGGGTCCAAATTCAATGGGTCCGGTGCTGAATGGGGACGCCATGGATGGCATGAAAAATTCACCAGCAAATGGCGGTCCAGGAACACCGCGAGAGGATAGCGGTAGCGGTATGGGCGATTACAGTTTGTCGGGTTTCGGCGGGCCTGGAGAAAATGTAAGTACTATCATATTTCTTCCCAGCACTTGACTGAGCATAGCGTATTTCACATCTGCTAAAGATGGGGAGAGTTTCAAACCTTCATTCAGCGAGCTCGCGCCTTTTTTATATATATATATATATATATATATATATATATATATATATATATATTACATGCTCACTTATTTTATTTGAATATTGAATTTATTTTGCCACCATCTGTTTGCCCGATACCAAATTTGATATATTCAAATCAATATTGATGCATGATTGCGAAACTATTTGATTTAACAATAATTCTCTATTGTTACCTGTAATATTCACAAACGAAAATGAACGATTTGAATTGTGTAATGATTGATAGTATCGTTAGTTATAGATATTTACTAATAGATATCGTAATCGGGGTCTCTGTGTAAACTGAACTGAAAGTGTGTATCAATCAAACAGATGTAGTAGCAATAATAATAATAATAATAATACATAGTGATGTTTTGGTTATGTTGCGTATGTTTGCAGCTGGTATGCAGGTGTGTGTTGTATGTGGCTTGGGATAACTCTAGGAGTTGTCTATTGGTTGTACGCTTTTGTAGGCATTGTTTAACTTGTTTGAGGGGCCATGGCCATGCCATTACATGACATATTTAGAGCAGGTTACTTTTAACCAGACTCGGAAAAGTAATTAAAGAGTCGCTTTCCTTACAGGACCAAACGGAATCGGCTGCTATTTTGAAAATAAAAGAAAGCATGCAAGAGGAAGCCAAGAGGTTTGAGAAAGACTCGGACCATCCTGACTATTTCATGCAATAATCATTATAAATATAATATAACTCTTCCCATTTTTGCCACTCACTTCACTTCACTACTTCACTTAAAATTATTATAAATATATTACTTACATCTCGAGCCCGCGCAGGTCTTTGGTGCATTCTCATTCTGGTTCTGATTGTAAGTCTGGTGGAATGAATCGAAGCCCTGAACTGAAAAACTGAAACTCTCTGACCTATTGATTGATGATATAACTCATATAGAAATAATAATAATAATAATAGAAAATAGAAAAAAAAAATAAATAAATAAATAAACTCAAATCTCAACTCTAAAACTCGACTCAACTCAACTCCGAACTTGAACTTGTGTGTGTATACCTCTTACATTACATTTGATTACCTGTTACTATTACTTTTCATTTATTAATCATTACTACCTATATTATATCTATTATACTTAATAATAATATACTAACCTGTTGGTGGAATTGCAACAATCTTTTTATCGGTATTCTAGTTTTATCATTTCGTCCTTTATATGCCTTCTCCTCATGTCATATAAATCGGATTGCAAAATGCCGTGGAGCACAAACGCGTTTGTTTTTTTTTTATGCTTTTTCGGGCTTCTTTTAATTTTTTTAACGGCTAGTCACGCGTAATTTTTCTGTTTTACAGATTTTCCTTTGAATGCTGAAAATGAGAGAGAAAGAAGACAGTTTCAACCTGGTTTTTGAAGAAGGAATGATTTACTTTTTTATTCCTTTGGGCTTTTCTCAAATATTTGTTTGTTTCTTTATATTGGAAATATGTGTTATGTACACTTAATTTATTTATACAATTATGTAATGTTCCTATTGATTTTATGATTTTTTTTTTTTTAATTTGATTTTTTTTATGTGAATGCCGCCAGGGCTCAGGCTTGCAATCTGTTTTATTATATCGATCGTCCCAATGATGAATCCTATCTATATCTTTTGATTCCATTTCCGATTCAGTCGATCTGATCAATCAGTTACACCAGTGACACCAAACAACCAACCAAGTGACCAACTTGACCATCTATCATTCTATCCATTTACCACCATCATTCAGAAACAAATTTGATTCATTACTTGTTTATTGATTATTATTATTGTTCGATACATGCATATATGTATAGTCAAAATAGCTTTGACGACTCATTTTCTGTCCTCGTTAATATCGAATCGATATATAAAATCGAATCAAAAATGAATGACACACACAAATATACGTCAACATTATCTACCTAACCTAACCTAACCTAAAATACAATACCTATTCTCTCTATCCACTTTTGTGAATTTCACAAACATATTTTTGTTCTCTTCATGTAATTAAACAAAATTGTTTTCACGAAAATTGGAAAAGATTTATCAAAAAATTTTAAATGAATATTTATAATAGAAAAAAGAAAAGAAAAGGAAAATAAATAAGTAAATAAATCTCTTATCGAATAATGTACAAATTTAGTAAAATTATAAGGAAATAAAATAAGAAAATATTTTCCAATTTTCTATCTTATCACTATATCACTTATATACACAAACTGTAGATCATAAATGACCATCGCGAGCACTAGAATAGAATATAAATAACCGTAAATAATAATAATAATAATTAAAAAAAAACACATTACATTACTATATATTATGTTTCACATTTCAAATGAGAAATGATATTCTTGATTTGTTTGTTGTATTGTCTTCTTATCGGACATACATTATACAATATATTTATATTTGTATATCTACTACTATAACTGTTACTGTTGTCACGTCACTTTTTCCTATGTGGACGATCATCTGGCCGATATCAAAAATCACTATGATGGATATGCATACCATACCATACCATACCATACCTTACCCCATACAATATGATACTTTCTTTTCTAGGATGTGCAGATGTGCAACATTCATTTCTCTCCTACTTTTATAAGTTAAGTACTTGAATTCATTCAAAGTGTACAGTCATAAATAAAATATTGTATTTCTTTTCTTTAAAAAAAAAACGCATTTATACTATTATTATTATCCTTAATTAATATAAAACTTGGTTCACGCTAAGCGGTAGTTATGGATCTCAGGAACTATAAGAAATACGATACGAACTCGAATTCAGATAATGTGCAGTAGATATTATTACACTTTTAAAATACATATATTTATTGTAATATCTACATTTAATTCTATTTTGTTTTGTTTTTTAGTTATAAATCTCTATTATTGCAAATTTGATTTTGTTTCATTTCGACATACTCTTTTATTATTTTATCTAGTAGATATTTAGAATATAGAAAATAAATTTAGCACATTTGACTAATAATAACAATATGTATTATCTGTAAATTTTATATATTTATAAGATGAAACAAATGTTTTGCAATTTTATATTCTATTTTAAATGAATACAATTCTTTTAATATAAATGTATAAAATTTATGGATATATAGATAATTCATATTTCTTATAATTTCCGAAATACCTCTAATAGTAAATGATTAGTGTAAATGTTTTGGGAAGGTTTGACTACCCTCAAAACAAACTTTGTATAGTTGTTGAGGGAGATCTACTAGTAAATATTTATATATATATATATATATATATATATATATATATATATATATATCATCTCAAAATTTGTTTACTTTGTATTACAAAAAAATCTGTGTAAATATATTATAATAAATTTTACAGTATTTTTTATATTTATTTTATGTACGGTTATTCTTTAATAATTTTACAATTTAATACGGTTACTGTATATTCTAGGAGAAGAATAGAATTGTAGTGCAATGAGTTCGCCAACATTTTCTAATACAGTAATACTCCGAAAATTACGCCATGGGTGGTTTTGACATTCGGTGGCATAAGTTGAAAAAGCTAAATCAGGTGATAGTTTTTTGCTAATTAAAACGATTTGATTGTTTTTGACGTACTTACAAATAAAAACAAAATCAATATGTCAATCATTCGATATCGTAACTGCGTCGGGGTATTACTGTACATGCATACTTGTATTTGAATGGTGCAGGTTGTCAGTCCTTAGTCTGCAAGGGATCTACAGTCTTTAATGGAATCAAGTAATAAGAGATCAGATCAAATCAAAATCAGAACTGTTTGTTCAGCAGCATATAGGTATATTGGGTCATGTGGTATATTATTTTAGGTATATATTACAATAAAAATTTGAATAAAACAGAATTTACCACTAGACTACGACTGAGATTACATATTAGTTGAATAAGTTAGAAATGGGCTACAAAACTAAATAATGCTAATTAAAATAAATTACTTAAATGATTCTGTGTAACTTAACAAATTATATTTACTCCTCCTTTGTAAAAAATACCTTTATGTTATATATATATATATATATATATATATATATATATATATATATATATATATATATATATATATATAATATATATATATATAACTTGTGTTTTTCCTAATGATTTCCCCCAATAATCATTTTTGATAAGAGTATATTATTATTAGTTGAAAATTTGGTATGTATGAGTGCAAGAAAATTACGTATAAAAATTTCACTGTATTTTTTTATAGAATTATTTTCATCGAAAAAAATTTAAATATTTAAGTGTTAAAATGCGCCCAGAGGACAGTGTTCAGTACAAATTATGAAATAAATCAAATGTATACATTACATTTTTATTTTACTATGTTTTAATATGATGTTGAATTTTTCTTTTTAAATACATTTTTCTTATCTATTATGGATATTTATTGTATCTCGTCATAAAATGATTGTATAGCGAAATGTCAAAAAGTTTTTAAAAATAAATTACATAACGTATTTGGTTTTGTTAAAACTGTTTTTTAGATTTGGCTGTGTCCAAGGCTGGCTGGTGCATAGTATTTTTGTATATTAACTTGATAAAATGGAATTTGGTGAATTTTATATTTTGTAGTAGTAAATACGTTATGCCAATATAATTACTCAAAATAGATTTGAACGATAAAATTTATATGTCATTGTGTGTGTAATATAATAAATCTTTATTAAGAAAAAAATCATGATGTATCTGTTGACTTTATTTTATACCAATAAGTGTTCATTAATAAAACAAATAATAATAATATTCAGAACTTTATTATATTAGAAATACAGTAGAACCTCGATTATCCGGGCCAGCCGGGACCGAGCCTTCGCCGGATAATTGAAAACACGGATAATCCAAAGACTTCATTTTTATTTTTTTTAATAATTTATTCAGACAAATACATGTGTCAAACGAATGTCGGTTTACATTTAACTAACGAGTCGGTCGGCAGTTGGCGAAAATAATAAGTAAACACATAAACGGAGGATTTCTCGAGCCGAACTCGGGTATTCCATGAGGCGAACGCCTGCACGGTGCATTCATGCGCCAACCTCTGGCCGTCAGCCACGGATAATCCGCGCACGGATGACATTTTAAAAATGCCGCCCGGATAATGCGCGCACGGATAATCGGGGTTCTACTGTATAAAAATACATTTAAGTGTGTATTTGATACAAAAATTATGTGATACAAAAATTTAGGATAAATATGGCATAACATCCGCTAAAGCATAACGCCATGTCCATTGTCGAGCAAATGTTTCAAACTTTGATCGATTCGTTAAATACAATTTTCCAACTTCGGGTTCCATGCACACCTAGAAATGAATGAAAAAATACCGTCAAATATGTACGTCTAAATATTGAAAAGGCAATTTGGAAACAAACCTCGCAATATGGATCGGTAAGTAACGACTGCACTGAGATGAGTACTTTACTAAGTGTTAAAGCTAGTGACCAATTATATTGAATCGAATCAATTCCTACGTCACCGTGACGAGAGATATTCGGATGAAAGATTTTTGTTAGAAATCGTACCACTGGAGGACCCATTGGATAGCTGTAACCGTTATCCAAATGTTACACTAAACATGGAAGATAATAGCCGAACTATTAACTAGTTCGTCTGTGAAAATCTATGTGCAAAGCATAATGAAAGTGGAGAACCAATCTATCCCTCCCCCCCTCAGCCCTTTAATATAATTAATTATTAATTATTATCGATAAAGTATTTGTCAAACACACACAGTTTGTTGTTTCACTAATCCGACCAGAATGGGATCTTGAACGAGATAGTCGAATTAACGAAAATGTTTAATTACACGAAAATAAATACAAGTTAAAAGCTGTTTTATCCGACATTGCATTCAACGGCACGCTAATGATTTAATTCCAAAAAGTAATACATAAGAAAGCAAACCGAATAGAAATAATTATGTTAATTTATTACTATGTAATGTATTTTAGTTTAGTTGAGCCTATGAAGTAATTTTTAATATTATTAAATAGAAAAGCGTATGATGTTTATGTTAACTATGCGCATTTGATTGGACTTTAATAAACCATCTAATTGTTAGTCGTTTATAATTTTTGTCATAGACTCGCCTTTATCTAGCCCTCTTTAATGCTATTAACTTATCTTGAATGAAAAATGTGAATTTAATGTAATTTAGATTATGGGGCTCCATGTATTATAATTTGCACACATTGTACCACTGACATAAATATAATAGAGAAGAAAAAAAGCAAACTACATATATACATAAATACCTATATGGCACTTGTAGATATAGGAAAAATATGCCACCCTCATAAGGACTTCCAGCAGGTCCCTGAATTGTAGCCTGCCAATGACAACATGTTGGAGGATCTAAAGGTATTGCTTGAATTCCGTCTGGGGGATCTGATCTTAAGATTTTTAATTCATTACGTAATCGATTTCTTCGCCATGAACCTTCTTCGCCGGGAGGATGAATTTTGATAACCATTTGTTGTAAACATGCGTAACATGAACAGTTATTCATTAAATTCGTGTACATTTGAAACCAATCATCAACACTAACAATTGGTTTAAATAAGGGAAATCTTCGAATCGTTAAGTCCTCCCATTTGTGTGTGGGCACTTCGTACATAGTTAATGTTCGCCATCTTCTGCATACGTTTGCAACGTTCCATAGAGAAAAATCATCCAAATAGGAAAAAACTACTAATAAAACTTCCGGTGGAAGATTTTCTATGTGAGTGTTGGAAGTTTCTGACAAATTCTTCTGAGGTAACGATGATGTTAATAATTCTAAACGGTATGCTACAATATCTGGCGACGGAGGCGGTTGTGTACGACTTGACGTTCCCGCTTCTGACGAGTAGTCGCCTTTGTCATTAGATAAATGTCGTTCAACTGGATATATAGTATCAGCAGGTTCATCATTTCCGGAATCGCCGTCATCACTTTTTTGCTAAGAGGTGTTTACATAAATGGATATAGGAATGAATTATAAGCAGTTAATTCGAATCACTTACCTCTGTTAACGATTCAAAATGTTTACCATTCAACGCATAATCAGGAAACAAAAATGTATGACATGTCGCACATACCGGTTGTCCAAAACAAGGTTCATAAAAACCATTACACATATAGCACTCATTATTCTAAAAAGAATCATCAAGACTGAATATAATAGAATTTTTTAATAAGATTGTTTGTATACGTACTTGAAGAAGTGGTTTATTAAATGCATTTAAAATGCAATTTGAATTTTCATCTCCTGCATCTGTAGATTCCATGGATTCCATTTCATTTAAATTATCTAAGTGACAAGAAAAGAAATTATTTGTAGCCATAATTAAGTTTATTTTCACACAAATTATCTACTTAATACTTTTATGTGTAATTATTTATAATATAGATTAATACATCTTTAAAACAAAGAAACAGATAATTTTTATTGATATAAAATAAATTATTATTATAAATAATATTTACCTATTCTTTTTAAATGCAAATGTTGTATGATATTCTGTTTATGTAAATAAGAAAAACTTATATTAAATATAATCCAAAAACTAGAGTAATTATGTATGCCACAAAATATTCTATCTACAATTTGATTTTTTTCTTAAAAACCTATGACATACAATAATTATAAACAAGATCAGAATTGTCAGCGCTTAAAAATGTTTAATGCGCATGCGCATGATTATCATACTTTACCCGAATATTTTGTAATATGTACTATATTTAATATGAATTTTTATTGAATTAATTATTTATTATTATTATATGATATAATATAAATAATACAATAATAAAAGTTTTAGATTTAATAAATTTAATATTTGAAATGGTCTGTCTAATTGCTATGTTCAGACACGTAGTGTAAATACAAAAAATATCAATTATTGATAGAAATTGATATTATGATAATGTTGTTTTTTTACAAAAGGTTATGAATTATACCAAATTACAAGTTTGTTGAAAGAAAATTTATGTCATAATTAACATAAAATTCCGTAAAAATTCTAATTTTTTGAACTTTAGAGGTACTTAAATTTGTTGAATTATATTATGAATCCTATTATTACTTTCTTGTGAACTGTTACTTTTTCTCGATAAAAACGACTGTAATTTCGGTTTTGGTGAAATAATACCAGATTTAGTAGTTACGTTCTTACTTTTTTCAGGTGTTTGATTTAGTGTACTATTACACGTTTAATTAGTTTTACAATCGTTTTTTCTATCTTTTAATTCATCATATTCTATATCTTTTTCACTAATGACAAGAAAATGAAATTTTAAAATCATTATAATTTGAAAATTGCACTATAATCCTAACTACAGCACAAACTCATCAAATATGTTGTGATTGGTCAGCAACTGTTGAGTAATAAATTTATAGAAATTTGATTGGTTAAAAATTGTTGAAAAATAAATAAACATTATGTATCATAGAAACGCAAAAAGTATTTTTACAATATAAGAAATATATATTGGGTAATATCTTTATATAGCATACATAATTATAATAAAATAATTTAACAATATTATGTTTTTATTTTACATATTTTATTTAGTTTCTGAAGATGATTTTAAAACTAAAGGATTAGACAGTTTAAATATATTTGGTAGCATAGCTGTAAGTGATTGGAAAACAGTATTTGAAATACCCTGAAACAAAATATTTCGTCAGTAGTAATACTACAAAATATATATATATATATATATATATATATATATATATATATATATATATATATATACAGTGTGTCCCAGGATTGATGTTACAAGAGGTGTAATGGACTAAAATTTTTTGAATTTCATTTCAAGATTCTGGAATTAAGCCCTGCTTGGCGTGAAACGAATTTTAAGAATTTTTTCGTTTTTTGAAAAACAAAATGGCCGTGACGGTGAAGCAAGAACTATTTTCTTTTCAGGTAAAGTACCCTTTTTGTTTAGGATACGACAAAATTTTATTAAGAAAAGTTGTTTATAATGACAAATCATGGCCGTATACCAAACTTCAGGACGATCTACCTACTTTCATTAAACTGTCTGTTTTAGATTGAACAAAATAAATTGTAGGTATCTATTAATTTATTAAAATTTTTATTTGTAGACCATTGAACGAAACAAATAGTATTTACAACAAATTTAACTTACAAAACGTAACACAAGATTGTACTGCAATAAATTATCTATTCAAAGCAACCTCCATCATTTTCTGCACATCTTTCTATGCGACGTCTGAATCCTATGAAACTGTTCCGAATTTCCTCTATGTGTATTTGTGTTACTGCGTTTCTTATCCTTTCTTTTAGGATTTCTCTACTGTTGGGTATTGGTTGAGAGTAAACCAGTTGTTTGAGGCGACCCCATAAAAAGAAATCTAATATGGTGAGGTCGGGCGACCTTGGAGGCCACTCAATTGAACCATTTCTAGCTATCCACTTTTCTGAGAACACAGAATTTAGCCACTCAGCTACGCGTGCTGTCGAATGTGCAGGGCATCCGTCTTGCTGGAAATACATTGCTTGTCTTTCTGTTAGCGGCAAGTCATCTAAGTAGTCTTCCCTGAACTTTTCAAGTAGCTGTAGATAAACATTTTGATTTAACCGTCCCTCTATGAAGAAAGGTCCAATTATGCCAAAACGATATGAAACAGCACACCACACATTCACTTTTTGGTAATACTGTCTTCTACAGTTGATCCGAAAGTTTGGATTTTCTGTAGACCAGTAGCGACAATTTTGAGAGGAAACAACGCCATTGGTAGTAAAAGTTGCTTCGTCTGAGAATACAATGTTTTTATAAAAATTTCGTTCTTGAAGACATTGCTCCCCGATGGTAAGACAAAATAATAATCTACGGCCTTCATCACCTTCTTCGAGAGTGTGCACAAATTTTGGTTTGAATGCCTTTACATTGGTCGACTTATAAATTCTTTGCAGTTCTGATTTACTAATATCGAGATTACGCGAACGTTCCCTTAATGATAGTCTGGGATGTTCATCCACCGAATCAAGGGCAAGAACAGTTGCGGTATCATTTTCGTCATATTTCTTTCTTTCTTTCTTAACGTTACCAACGCTGCCAGTTGCAAGAAATTTTTTAACTATTCGCATGGCAGTCATACGTGTAAGATTGGTGTTGGGAAATTTCTCGTTAAACCGCTGCACCACTACTCTTAGGGCAGTTTGTCCAAGCCCGTAACACTGAACAACGTAAATTCTCTGTTGTAACGATAACATAATCTAGCAGTAATTATACTTTGAACTAAAGGCAGTTACTACAAATTGCAATCTGACAGTACTTGAGATTATACTCAACGATTGTTTTTTCATGGCCTCCCATTGTTATTTTCTTTATTTCACGCCGTTTGGTGTAAATTCCGAATTCGCAGATAACGCTGAGTAATTTTTAATAAATTTATTGCACATCAATGATATTATTAAGCTTCGTAAGTTAAATTTGTTGTAAATACTATTTGTTTCGTTCAATGGTCTACAAATAAAAATTTTAATAAATTAATAGATACCTACAATTTATTTTGTTCAATCTAAAACAGACAGTTTAATGAAAGTAGGTAGATCGTCCTGAAGTTTGGTATACGGCCATGATTTGTCATTATAAACAACTTTTCTTAATAAAATTTTGTCGTATCCTAAACAAAAAGGGTACTTTATCTGAAAAGAAAATAGTTCTTGCTTCACCGTCACGGCCATTTTGTTTTTCAAAAAACGAAAAAATTCTTAAAATTCGTTTCACGCCAAGCAGGGCTTAATTCCAGAATCTTGAAATGAAATTCAAAAAATTTTAGTCCATTACACCTCTTGTAACATCAATCCTGGGACACACTGTATATATATATATATATATATATATATATATATATATATATATATATATATATATATATATATATATATATTGAAAAGTATTGTACTGTACTTGTGGCAAAATAAATTGTAGATTCTTCAAATCTGAACCTCCCCAAGACGCCATTTCAATCATAAAACCTTTGACACATTTAAAAATTAATTCAGCTCGTTTTGTACACCAAGCAACAGTCATTTCCTATAATCAAAATAAATCAATCATTAAATCGAAATTGGCATTTTTCTAATAGAATATTTACTTCTGTCATGTCGTATTGAAGTAACAGGGGAATAGTAAGTGAAGTAATATCATTCGAGCAGGCAGTTTTCAAAATATTTCTAAGACCCAAGAGAACTTCATGTCTTGAACTTATCTCTTTTGACAATAAACTATCGTCACTGACAATGTGAAATATGACATGAACTTGCGATAAATTGGAATGGCGTGTTATAAATACGTCACCGTTTTGAAGATTCTTATTTGAATTAGATCGACGTAAGCTTGGCCCACCACCACCACCACCACTACTATCTGAAGACTTTCGTTGCTTATCCATAACAGCTAGATTTATTTTAATTGTATCGCATATCATTTCCAATTGGTCCTCGAAACATGGAAAATGAAACTCGGTTGAACACTGACAAATATGTGTGAAATCTGTAAAGCAAAATTACATTACATTATAAATTCGGTTTTACAAAGGCTATGTTATGTATGCTATTATTATTATTATTTAAAAAGAACCTTTTAACATTTTTGAATAACTATCAACATAACTATCTGTTAATAGTACTAGTCCACATAAATCATTCGAATATAAAGCTAAAGCAGTTTGCAATGACTGAGGAGTTGGTTCTAATCTATATAACAGAAAATAAATCATTTAATATTATACACACACACACACATATATATGCGAACATAAAAAGCGGATTTATACTTAAAAAAATGTATATTAAGTTTTAATAATTATTTATATATAAATAAATAAAAAAATTTACGACTAAAATATTGAATAAGGAAAATTTTTGTTCCAAAAATTGTTTTCATATTATTAGTATCGATTTTGAGAAAAAAATCACTTTAGATCTACGCCCTGAAGAAGTGGACAAAAATATGCCACGAAAACTTGGTTTAAATCTTAAATGAGTTTTCTTCTTGTTTAACACCTTTTCCAAATATTTGACTACCATAAACATTAAATTTTTTTTGAAAATTATGAATTTTGTGATGTTATTTTACTTAAAATAAAGACGGTAAATCACAGATTGTGTATAAATAAAATAAATTACAAAAAGATATTTATAATAATTGTATCAGAATTAACCAAATAAAATGTTGATTTGTTGCTATTTTAATATAATTTCTTACTGACTGAATACATTTTTATAAATATATACATATACTGGGTGTCCCATTTTAATCCGCCACCTGCAATAACTTTAAAATCGTGCATCGGACAAAAAAATGTTTCGGATAAAAAGTAAATGGTTTCGAGGGGGACATCTGATGCAGAGACCCTTGCCCCCTCCGGACCCCATGGGGGGCGGGAAAGAGGGGCAACTTTGAATTCTTAAATGGAACACCCTATTTTTTATTGTAGATTCTGATAGGCCATTAAAAAGTATGTAAATTTTATTTTACGACTTTTTGTTTATCTTTGATAGATGGCGCTGCAAACAGCATTTTTTTTCTCAGTTTATCAGTTTTCAATTTGAAAAAAAGGTGTAACTAAGTACGATATTCAAGTTCTTTTCAATTCTTTGGGTAGAGGGGGGGGGCAAGGGTCGCTGAATCAGATATCCCCTCGAAACCATTAGCTTAAAGTTATACCCCTCGAAACCATTAACTTAAAGTTAATGGGTTTGAGGAAGATATTTGATGCAGTGACCCTTGCCCCCCCCCTTTTCCCAAAGAACTGAAAAAATCTTGAATATCGTACTTAGTTCCACTTTTTTTTCAAATTAAAGATTGATAAACAGAAAAAAAATGCTGTTTGCAACGCCATCTATCAAAGATAAAAAAAGTTTAAAAATAAAATTTACATACTTTTTAATGGCCTATCAGAATCTACAATAAAAAATAGGGTGTTCCATTTAAGATTTCAAAGTTGCCCCCCTTTCCCGCCCCCCAGGGGGTCCAGAGGGGGCAAGGGTCTTTGCATCAGATGTCCCCCTCGAAACCATTTACTTTTTATCCAAAACATTTTTTTGTCCGATGCACGATTTTAAAGTTATTGCAGGTGGCGGATTAAAATGGGACACCCAGTATATAAAAAATACTTCCACGTGTCTCTGGCATTATTAACAGAACAAAATTTTAAGACATTCGATGACATTATACGAATATTATGCATTTGTTTCAATTGGGAACCCAAATGAATGGTAAAACTTTCTTCATAGATTGGTGCGTCCATATCCTCACGATTAATTCTGGTATTACCGAATATAGTTTCTGTATCCAAATTTGAAGGTGAAATACTATAACAAATATGTATTAGAAAACATTACCTAGAAACCATTATTTCCAATTCCGGATAAAATGAGGAATAGTTAAAACACGGAATAAATTTATTCCTAGAATAAATTAAAATTACGTATTTCAAATGTTTTTATTCCATAGATTTATCTAGTCTGATTGTTATTCTATACAATTGTTCAATTAATAATTTCTTTGTCATAATCGTCGAATATGACATGACAATATAAATTTTCTCGTGGCTGTCAGATGGAATTTATTCTAGGAACAAAATATATTTAACTTGACTTGGAAATGCCGACTCTAAAGAATATATTTAAATTTGCTTATAATATCAAATCAGAAACTTTCTTTATTATAGAAATTGAAAAGAAACAAGTTCTTCCAATTTCAAAATCGAATCGGATTGACAAAAATAATAATAATAATATTACCTTGATGGTAGACTATTTGTTTGTTTTTCTTCAAGCATTCTCATCACCCATTCTCTATATTCTCGTCGTTGTACTTCTTTCATTGTATCTAATTCACTAGACCATTTCCCTTGTAACAGACTTAGATGTTCGAAATGTTTTATTACTAAATCATTAATACTTTTTTCACTAGTCGTTATATTTAAATTATTTACAGCTGCGTTCATTTCTTCGGTTTGACTAAAATATTTTACAAATTTTATCTGGTTTTCAAATCGTATAAACGAATTCACAATTAAGCGTTATCAAAATTGAATTAAAGTGCATCTTATTTAACAGTAATATATATATTCATGACATACAATTTTGACGCGTTCTATTCATTTTTAATCTCAAGTAATATAATCGTAATTATATTATTGTTAAAAAAACGAATATTATTAAAAAAATACAGTTTAATACTTACCAATCTTTAAGCATTTGTTTTTGTTTATCTCTTGCCTTAATACGTTCTCGGACACTTTTAGCATAATTGTGCTCCATCTTTAACATTGTCCCAAGAACAGGGGAATGTACTAATTTATGATAAGCTATCGCAAATAATTCTTCATCTGTAGCACATTTTTTTTCACTATATTCAACAGTGTCCTTTAAACAATAAATATGTTTAATACATATAATAATTCGAGTATTTGTAAGCCTATTTACCTCTCGATAATTCTTCTCCCAAGTTTTTGTAATATCTTCTATATTGTTTGCATTCGATTTAATATTTACAAATAAATCGTTTACGCGACTGTCATAAAACTCCAATAAAGTAGTATTAACGAAATCATTTAGTTTTTTCAATAAATCTAAAAAAAAAACTGCCAATATAATTGTGTTATAATAAATAGATTAATGTAACCTACCATTTTTCAAATGTAAAGATAATTTAAAAGTACTAATAAATACATATGCAAGTTCTTCCATATGGCATTCTAGAGGAAATGTGAAACAATATTCTAAAATCTGGTTATCTGCTGTATTATAAACAAACTTTTTAATATATTTTTCCATAATTACTTTTAAAGTTTTGCTAACAATTTTCACTTAACAGCTTTTTTAATAACCAAATTATCTGTATCTGAATCTGACAGCCGTCGATCTAACCAGGATCTGACATTTCTGCAAATTTTTGTTTTTGTTTTTAGTGTTAAATCTATCAGTTTACGAGTTCAAGTTTATATATCACAAAAAAACGCATATCTATGCAAATTTAGTAAACATTATCTGCGCATGCGTTCAATCCTGAAAATAAATTATAGTAAATATCACTTCCTAGAACTAAAATCGTAAAATAAATACTTCGAAATATATTCGTTAAAGTCTGTTTTTTTTAAAGTATTATTTAAGGAAAAAATAAAATGAAATATATAATAACTTTCTATTTATTTAGCCATTTTTGTATATTGATTGCCAGCAAGGATGAATTGAACTTGGGCGACCCTATTTGTCTTCTGTCCATAGCAGTCCAAACATTATTTTCTTAGAATTTTTGATATTTATATTTATGAAACTATATAATTCTGTTTTTGTATGAATTACCAAATATAACTTTTCTTTAAAATACTATATCAAAATAATAATAAAAAATCCCATAGGAAGTATTACATAAATATAAAATAATAGATTAAAAATTCTTTAGACACATTGTATATAAATGCTCTGATTTCTGAAACACATTTCATTAAAGTACACATTGTATATAGAATTATGTATATACTATAATAAATGTAAATATATCGCATTTAAAAAATTAATATATATAAATAAACTTAGATAGCTATGAAAAAAAATGAATGAAATAAATAATCAGCTGTCATTTTTGACATTTGCATTATAAACATAGTTTTTCAAATTTTTGAGAACCAAGATGAAATCGTAAAAAGATGAAACTTGCCTATTCTCAAATAGGGAATGAACCAATTAAAATGACACTATTTCCATCAAAATCGGTTCAGGGGTTTAGGAGGAGATGCTGAAGAAACATATATACATACAAACATGCAAACATACAAACATTTGTCAATTAAAGAGATGAATTAATAGTATTTATTTAATATATAATTATGACAAGTGTTTGTGACTGATTATAATCATCAGCTGAATTTGTAAATATTGCTACTCGCTTTGATCAAAATTATTTATTTTTTGATATAACGAATATAAATTATAAAACATTTTAATCGACATTTGTTTATTTTTTATTTGTTTTTCTCTCATAAGTGCTCATAACATAACATATGATTCAAAATGCTATGTTACAAAATTTTAAAAATGCATATCTGTAATAAATATTAATTTTCCTTTTAAAATGTGAATAGTATATAAGCAATTCGCTTCAAACTTGGTTTTTTCAGTTTAATTTAAATGTAATAATAATAAAAAAAATTATATAAATTGTTAAATTTTTAGAAATATTCTATTAAAGTAGACAAAAAGTTAAAATAATAAATATGTATGTAATTATTTTCGAAATATAGAATTTATTTACATTTATTGAAATTATTACTTGTTTTAAAAATGTTTTATATATTATATTGAGTGCGAACTTCGTATAACGCTGTATAGAGACGAATGGCAGCGAAGTTGTGTCGAGAAAGAGTGACAACTGAGTAGAGAGAGATAACACATAGTGTCTGACTGTGTACCAGAACTAGCTTTGCCGGTGTCGTTATTTTGTGTTTTTTATATAATTTTTATAAAATATGAAACGTGAAATAGGTAAAAGGTGCTTTGTTCCACGCTGTCGTAGTGGTTATGACAATAATAAGGAAAAGGTAACAGTATTTTCGGTGCCTGAAAACCAGGAAATGCTTGAAAAATGGAGAAAACAGATTCCTCGAAAAGATAAAATATTGGGAATAAAAGATTATGTTTGCGAAAAACACTTTTGCGAAGAAGACATTGTAAGGTCTTGGAGTGATGGAATAAATACAGTAAGTAATAAATGTTGTTATTTAAACTTGTATATAAACTTAACCCAGTTTTGTAAGTGACAAGATTTGAAAGATGCTACTTCGTTTTTGTATGATTATTTTAGGTTCCTTTAAATCGTTATAGATTAAAAAACGATGCAGTACCTAGCATTTTTCCAAACTGCCCAAAATATATGACTAAAATTATAAAAAAGAGAAGAATTATTAAGAAACATGAACTTTCCACTCCTGCACAGGCAGCAGCGAGCGAAACACAAATTGTATCAGGTATTTAGTATATAAATATTTATTTATATACTTATTTTTATATTTTGTGTAATAAAATAAAAATTTTGTTTTGTGATTGTAGAAATAACGACTCAAAATGTGCAAAACGCCACGAACATGCATGGTTTTGAACAATCTGAACTGGAATCCTCCGAACAGGAAAATGTATCAAACAATGATACAACCCAATTATTACTATTTGCTAAAGAAAACTGACTGTAACTTGTGCAGAGAAGGTTTAAAAACCGACCTTGTAAATACCCCTCAAGCATATTTAACGAATTTAAAAAATAGAGGTTTCTTAGTATATCCAAACACTAATATATTTAATTTTTGCATGTATGCAGAAAAAATTATTATGAAATTTATACAAACGGATCAGGTATACTAAATACATACATTTTTAATTTAATTCAAAAAAGTGTCAAGTGTAGTCTGTCTTTTCTTTTTGAAACATTTCACTTCTACACTTATCCAGCAAAGCAATTTTACTAGAAACAAGAAACAATTTTGGTTATTTTAGAAAATTATAAATTTGAATTCCCATGTACTGAACATAAAATAATAATATTTTCATATATTATTCACGAATTTATTGTTATGAGGATCAGGCAATATTATCATATGCAGCAAAAAAATATGAAATCAAAATGTAAAGATTTTAGAAAAAAAAAACAAAATTATGTTCTTCATAAGACATATATATTTTTTAGTAGTTAGAATATATTAACAATTATAACATATGATTTTATAATTATGACAAATAATTATAGATAATAATTATTATTGATACTTTGTTTAATTTTCCACTTTTGACTCTCAACTCTCCACTTTCCTCATTTTTAGTTATTTGGTTTTTTGTAATGTACCTACATACTGTTGTAAATGAATTAATTTATGTATATTAGCAGTTTTAATAAATATATAATAATATTATTTTAAAATATTTATTTACCTCCATGAATGTTATAAATAAAAAATTAATATACTATAAGGATGATCACCTACCTAGAAGAAATACAAGACACTATATGCTATCTCTCTCTAACATTGTCTGTCTCTTTTTAAAGCACATTTTAGTAGCCATGTTTCTGAACGAGTGCGCACTCCTTCTATATTATACTTCGTGATTATATTCCTATGGTAATATATGTTAGTAACTTTAACTTTTTACGGTTGGTACTTACCTGCAAAGATTTACAATTTACAAAACATTCATTTCATTGTAAACAAAACGTTCAAAAACGTGTCTCTGGTCTTTTTGACAATTTAATAATAATTTCGATAAAATATTAAATTTGAATCATGTCGACTGCTATGCCAATTAATCCTAAACCATTTTTAAATGGTTTAACGGGGAAACCGGTAATGGTGAAACTGAAATGGGGACACGAATATAAAGGTTATCTTGTGTCAGTTGATGGCTACATGAATTTACAATTAGCTAATACAGAAGAACACATCGATGGTAGTATGACAGGTAAAGATATTATAATTTAATTACAAATATCAGTGTAAAATCTATAATAATACTTATTTTATAGGTAACCTTGGTGAAGTTTTAATCCGATGTAATAACGTTTTGTATATCCGTGGAATAGACGAAGAGGATGAAGAAGGCGAGATGAAAGATTAACTATAAATATTTATAATTTTCTAAGTAATTGTATTGTGTACACATTGTAAGGCAATAAATTGATATTGTAAATAAGTTTTTACTCTTTCCATTAATAAACACTGCATATTTATATAAGAACTTTTTAATATTTAAATTATATTTTAATAATAACGGAATGTATTTAGAATTGTCAGAAATTAATTGTTAACTACACTGTGACTATGCACTATTAAACAATGTAATACACTATAAATTATAATAATAATTATAATAAAAATATTTTATAAAAACATTTTTAATTTATTGCATTTTTATATCTCAGTACTTATTACATATAAAGATAAATTAATTAACATTTAAATAGATGTACTACGATAGGATATGCAGGATATTAGGCGTTCAAAAATATGTAACACTACAAGAATTCAGTATGAATACATAATTATTTATTGTACTCTTGAAAATTATGAGATACAATTTAAATTTTATGAATCATTTATATAAATGTAGGTAATTATATTAAATATATAAGTAATTGTTCAAAAAATTTTATAGGTTGGCAAAGCTGGGCACTACTTGGGTTCTTCTATTTTGTACTTAATATTTAAGTATTTTTAATATTTGAGTACTTACTACTTGAATTTCAAGTATACTTAATACTTAATTTATTCATTTACTTTTGCACTAGTGAATCTTTAATCTTCTGTGTTTTTTAACTAGTTATTTATACATCCGTGATTATATATAAAATTGATATATATATATATATATATATATATATATATATATATATATATATATATATATATATATATATATATATATATATATATATATATATATATATATATATATATATATATATATATATATATATATATATATATATATATATATATATATAGTTTCAAAATTAGTTGTATAATTTAAAATACGGCTTACTAACAAGTGCTGTTCAAATTTATAAAAATTTTATTTGATATTAGAAATTTTCAAAAAACGCGCTTATCTATTATGACCATCTATAAAATGGAGGCGTATGGATGAACCTAGCGCCCCCTATTCGTGTAATGGTAGCCCATAGTCGAGTCGCAATTAATAGTTTATTTTAAGTTCTGTTTTGTATTATTAAGTGAAATAAAATTATTTTTTTTATAATTAAGTGACAGTGACATGTTTGGCTTTTTGTATAATTCCATGATTACTACATTAATATGGCAAAGTTGGTGTAAAAACAGTTTCTCGAAATACAAGGACTAGGCTACGTACGTACGTACAATTCTTGGTATTCGATCTTCCCAAGAATAGTTATCATGCTTTTAATAGTAGCTAGAATAAAACATCTGTGTTTTCGGAAACACTAACTGCAGTGAGCTAAATTTTTAAATATAATTTTACGTGGTAGTTTTTTTGTTATATCAAGTAGGTTAACATGATTTATTTATATTTGAATTGTTTTTTCTTTAACCTTTTAAGGTGAGTTATATTTAGTAGCAATTGTTTTACATATTCACTTTATATATATATATATATATCTAATATGAATAAAAAAATAAATGTCTATTATAAATATTATGAGTTAAATGTAACGTTATATTTCGTTAATTACAGATAGACATGAATGTGATATGTTATATGTCATCTAAGACATATTTGTCACCTTCTCCGGAAAGATTTACAGATTATAGAGAACTATTAAAAGTCACTTAAAATGAAAATATTGATAAATTGGTAAATGCATTGTCTATGTAGTGCATAGTAATAAGAACAATATAAATATGACTTGGAAGTTAAACATTTACGGGATTCGATCCCAAATGTTTATATTTTTCGCATTTTTCCAATTATATTGCAATTCAGAACAATGTCATGAACTACCAACGCCGGGAAGTAAGTGTTTCTTTACGTTTATTACCAATATACATATGTTCCAATTTACATCTATCAACTTATGAATATATGTTTTTATAATGTGTTATTCGAATCTAAACACTCTTCTTTTATTTACTCGTTGCAGTCACAATTCCAGACGGTGATATACTTATTGAAAATGGTACAGCTTTAACAATACTTTGTAAATTGCATGATGATTATATGAAGAATAATTCTCAAATCAATAGCAACAATATTACATTTTATAGAAACGAAGTAGTTGTGTCGCCTGAATGGGTAAGTTTTTCTTTTGTTTTTCTTATCTAATTCTTTTAAAAATAATTGTAACATACACTTTAAAAGGATAATGAATGTTTATTGTAAATTTCATTGAAAAAAAAAAATGTTACGAAATGTTTATAACATTTCTATTATCGCATTTATTTTGATTTGATTGAACATAATTGCAAATAACGAATTTGATTTTGGATTTTGAAAATAACAGGTGACAATAGAAAATAATTCAACTGTTAGATTGCATGTTGAAAATTTGCCTCCATCTACAGCAATATACACTTGTAAAGTAAAGGAGAAGGAGGAAGAAAAACCAATATGTTTGAATTCTGTTTCAGTAGGGAGTAAGTATTAAGCTTTCAACGAATTATTGATCGTATTATGAATATTTTCGTATGAGTATTTCGATATTAAAATAATTTGTAATTTGTAGCGAAACCTACGAAAGTACACAATTTTACTTGTATAAGTTACAATTACGAGAATTTAACTTGTACATGGATTGCACCTGAACACTATGTTAAAACAACGTACAATCTATCATATCATTTTCAAGGACGAAGTAGCAGGTTAGAATATCGACTTATTTACGAAAAATAATAAAAACAATATTATACATATAAATATATTTCTTAAATAGAATGACCTACCCCTGTCCAAAGATGACACACGTAAAAAACATGTATTCTTGTTTCTGGGATGTTACAACGCGACCGCACTATCGTCAAGTGCAACAAATTTATTATTTTAATTTATTTATGTTGAATAAATTCGGTAACGAGTCACAAAAGGACACGTTCCAACATTTTGCACACGGTAAATCAGAGTCGAAATATTGATAAGTTGAATGATGATGTGTTTTATTGAAATTGTTTTGTTTCTTTTCGATTTAGTGATACCTGCACCACCTGAAAATTTAACAGTAATAAATCGAACATCGAATTCGGTGACGCTTAGTTGGTCAGTAAACTCTCCCATGAATAACTTTCCGCCAGGAGTTTATTATAGAGTCTTGTATCAGTCGGAATTCGATAGTAAAGATGAATGGCATGTAAGTATACACACATATAACTATTATTGGTTAAGATTTTGAAAATATACGTAAAAATATTTTAGGTTTCAAATACAACAAGTATAGATAAGCATAATTTTAATCCTGTATATAATTTAACTGGCTTAAAGTATGCACACGTGTTGTATGATATTAGAGTGTCAATGCGTTCTACTAAAGCTTCCGAATTAGATGAGAAAATGTGGTCTAAGAATGTATCAGTTACTGTACGTACTACAAGTTTAGGTTAGTATCGAAATATTTGATCGTCACCACTAGAGTGGAGAAGTGAAAAACTATATTTTCCGATATTTTTAGTACCTGGTGCACCACCGAGGGTTGACATAGGCAGCTTTGAAGTTATAAGTAATAGAACCAACAGAGATGTTTATGTTTATTGGCAATATATAGCAGAACAAGAGAAGAACGGTGAAAACTTTTCGTATAAAGTTGAGGGCATTGAAGAAATAACTGATAAGTAATGAACATTATAAAAATATGCTTTAAGCCTTGTTTTCATTGCGGTGTCGAAAGTGTAGAAGTGTGGCTTTAAAATTGTCTGTTCTATTTTCATTGCGGTTTATGAAGCGGCGATGGTGTTGTGTCGCTTATGTCAAATCTGAATTTATTTCTTTAGCTATATCATACCATAATGGTGCCTTCAGAATGTTATTTCGGAAATGTACATGTTTAAAATTATAAAAAGCCTGTCTTTCTTGAACACAAATTATTAAATTTTCATCGAAATTCATTTTATAGTTAATCTATAAACGTCAATTGCTTGGCACACTGACAGTTGTACGATAAATACGTATGCGCGCCGGTGGGTGTCTGGCCAAAAGTTAAAATATTTGAACATTCAACACCACACTCAAGTATTAGCGGGAATCGAATTTACCAATGATATTACTGCATTTCACTGTTCCACACTTTCGACACCGGCATGAAAATGAGCCTTTATTTACATGTTTTTTTTTTTATTTATATCTTTATTTTGGTTGATGCAGAAAAATATCAGCAACTGAAATAACTAGCTCTTATGCAAAATTTACTGCAGTCAGTTTCGGTAGGCATAAATTTACGATTCTATCATCAAATGAAGTGGGTCATTCCGCCAATAAATCAACTGTTTTTCTTCCTGCATTCTTGAATCGTAAGTACAAATATTCTCTAAATTAACTAATTCTAGCTGAACAAGACACAATTTTGTATTTTAGGTGTACCGGAGCCTATATCTTTCACCAAAATTTCGTACGGAAATCAAATTTATGAATTGTCGTGGATAGCACCGACAGCCAAGACAGAAGAAGAAATTACTAATTATACTATATTTTATTGTCGGAATGATTATGATCGCCCTTTTCAATGCAAGGTATAGTCACAGTGTTTGATTGATGATATATCTGATTTAATCTGTGAATCTTAAAACGGAAATTAATGATTTTTTTTTTTTTAGGGTTATTTAGATTGGGTTGTGGTTCCAAGTAATACAACAATTAAAAATGTAACGGTTCCAGAAGACAAAATTTATCAATTCGCAATTTCAGCAAATACAAGAACTGGTAGTAGTGGCATGGTTTGGGCAACTTGTACTGTTATTCAAGGTAACAATACCAGATCAAATCTAATATAATTAATAATACTGAAATGTTGAGATTTCTATTTCTTTATTTTTATTTATTCGTTAGTGTTATTATAAATTCTCAGTGCAATATTGTATAGATGGTGTTGGTGGTATTTATTGCTTCTCAACTACATCGTTTCAATTTACTTGGCATAAAAGCCAGTCAGACAATAAAACCTGCATCAGTTGTCTTCGGACATTGATCAAAGCATCATACTGACAAGCTCGCTAAAGAGCGAAACACGTGTCTTTGGTTAACTGGCCAATCATTGATAGCATATCCTAACAAGCCGATTCAATGATTGAGTAACTTGTAAAATTTTGGGAAAAATAAAATCTCAACATTTGAGTATTATTATATTAATTTCACGGGTCGCGAACAATTCACCGAAAACCGTTCACCGAAAACAATTCATCGAAAACAAATTCACCGAAAAACAATTTATCGAATAACCAAATGAAATAGAATTAAACAACCTAACCTAACCAACCTATCACCCCTCCGAAAAGTGTTAAAGAAAAAAATAAAAAAAAATAAATACGCTTTTTTTAAAAACATTTCTAATATTCATAATATTAAGGATGAGGCTATTTATACACGGTATGTATACGCAATTGGCTATTTATACATACTGAAAAAAAAAAAAACTAAACCAACCTACTAACGTAACTTTTCCTAACCTAACCATTTTCTAATATTAATTTAATTTAATTCTATTTCAGTTGGTTATTCGATAAATTGTTTTTCGGTGAATTTGTTTTCGATGAATTGTTTTCGGTGAATTGTCCGGATACCTAATTTTACAGATACACTTATATAAACATTTATTTATTTATTTATTTATATGTGCAGGTTTTACAAAAATCAAGAGCTTATGGATAGACCATATTGGTTCCGATTTCATCGAAGTCAGTTGGAAATTAGATTGTTCGGATCGTATAGGCAGTATAGATGGCTTCATTATATATTACTGTCCAATTGTATCACCCGTTGCTAGTACATGCAAAGAACCAGAGAAAAATAAAACACTTATTGGCGATCCAACGATAACTCGTGGTAAATTAGAAAATTTAAAACCGTACACTACGTACATGCTAGCCGTATCCGTCCGTTCTAAACACAATAATGGCCTACCCAGTGAATCATTGTATAATACAACATTAGAAGCAGCACCTGGACCACCAGCGAATATAACTGTATTCAATATAACTAGCACGTCCATGATAGTACAGTGGTCACCACCCAAAGCAATGAATGGTGTACTACGCTATTATGAAGTTGAATATTCGCATAATGGTGGTAACGTTAGACGAAAGCGGCCTGATCCCGAAACCAGTGAAAGATTAGAGTTGAAAAATTTATATAGTTATACGGAATATAATATTACTGTTTACGCTCATACAGTGCACACGTCTCAACCTGTCACCAAAACCGTTAAAACGGCGATTTCTGTGCCAGGAAAAATGAATAGTCCGAATATTAAGTTTCAGAATGAATCAGTTATTCTCATTGGATGGGACCCGCCTGCTGAACCAGGCGGTCCGCTTAATTTATATGAATTACAAATCAAAGAAAAAATCAACTCTGATAATAATACTCATACTGTAAACACGTCCGGTGAGTAGGCATAATTTTTTTTTCTTTTTCTTTTAGCATTTTTCTCAAAACTTTATTTATTTATTTTTACTTATGTAGAACTGCAACGGGAAATTCAGAATTGCGCTAGTGATAAAAATTTTAAAGTTTTATACTTTTCTGTGCGAGCAATAAATATCGATAAGGCAAATAATAAACCATATTTTGGCGAATGGAGTCCAGAAATGGAATATAATTGTCGTTCGTCTTCTCGATTTATTTATTGGATTGTGGCTGTGATAGGAATATTTGGTTTGGGTATCGCGTTTATTGCTTTAAGAAAGTAAGTAATCGTCTAATGCCCGTTTTACACGACGCAACTTTCTGAGGGATTTTCTTGCACAAGAAAATTGCTCGTGTAATACAGAAATTGCACACGCAATTTTGTCGCGGCGACAAGGTGCACGGATTAGAACACGCTGTAATTTAATTGCATGGCCTTGCAATTTCTAGTTACTTTATAGTAACTTTCAGTTTTACCAACTTTTATTATGAAAGGCACAATACCAGTATTTATATTTGATTTTCCTATGAGGTGAGTCATACATTAAAAAAATAAATTACAATAAAAATTATTTATTTATTTTATATATTTCGTGTTTATTTTGAAGGTTATACAGTTATGATATACTTTGACGTTTAGTTATTTTTTTAATTAGTTGGCATCTTGGAATGAAATATCCAAAATCGCAGTGCAATTTTCTTGCATCGTGTAAAACATACATATATTTTTGCAATTTTATTGCGCAACTTTCTTGTACAATTTTGTTGCGCAAGAAAATCCCACATAAAGTTGCGTCGTGCAAACCGGGCATAAGAACATTTTCGGTTTTTTTCCCATGCATTTACTTATTATATTTTTTTAAATAAAGGTTATGGTACCATTGCAAAAAAATGAGAGATGTAGAAGTAAAATTACCTCCTGGATTAAATCCGCAAATTGTTAATGATCTCGGTATGACGCATTGGCCCCAAATGCCAAAATCAAGTGACGATGTACATCCACATAAAGGATTAGATACATCTGCTGATGAAGAAGTACGTTTTATCAAATTATTTTATATATATATATACACTGTACGTCAGTTGACATTGAATATTATTTTTAGCTTTTACTAACGAAGAAAAGTGAATGCAGCGAAAGTCATGATCGAATTGTTAGTGGTGATTCAAGTGGTTGCAGTTCTGGTCATGAATCTGTTACATCGTCTCTAGCTTCTGGCACGAATCTATCCAGTACATCTGATTCGGGAACGGAGGTAATACATTTACTTTTTGCTTTAGCGTATGCTGATGACGTGGTTGTTTTGGCTGAATTTGAAGAACAACTGAGAAAGATGATTGATAGAATTAATGTTGTTGGTAAAGATATGAATCTTGTGTTGAATGTTAATAAGTGCAAAGTTTTAGTTTTTGAGAAGGGTGATTTGATGACTGAATGTAATGTATATAGTGATGGTGCACGTTTAGAGCAGGTAGATAAATTTGTATATTTGGGTAGTTTGCTGTCTAGAGATAGCCGTTTTGATCGTGAAATTGAAAGGAGAGTGAATGCTGCTGTTGTAAGATTTTGGGTGCTTTGGGAACTTTTGCTAGGAATGTAAATGTTTCCAAAGAAACTTGTTTGAGTATATACAATTCAGTTTTGGTGCCTACGTTGATGTATGGTAGTGAATGTTGGGTTTGGTTGCAAAAGCATAAACGGAAAATGACTGCTGTGGAAGTGAGATTTTTACGTGGTGTATGTGGTGTAAATAGGAGAGATCGGGTACGAAACAGATTAGTGTATGATGAGTGTGAAATTGAAAAAAATGTTGTAGCAAAAGTTGGTGTTAGTCAGTTAAGATGGTTCGGACATGTTGAGCGAATGTCTAATGAACGCTTGGTTAAAAAGATTTATTTGAATGATTTTGATGGTATACGTTTGCGTGGACGTCCGATGAGTAGTTGGAGTTGTATGATTGAGAGAGTGGCTTGCGTGAGCGAAAGTTTCCAAGTAGTAGGAATAAAAGAGCATGTATGAGAGGAATTATGAATGTGGATGAAGCGAAAGTTGCTTGTTTGGATAGGAATGTTTGGAGGCGACTAATTTCGGAATGATGAAAAGAGTTTGTGCCACACCCTTTTGGGTACATGGCGTGATTGTGTATGTATGTATGTATAATTGTAAAGATACATTTTGCCGTAAATTTACATACATGATTGTTGTTGGTAACAAAATGTCCAACGATAATCATTGTAATTATATTTTTTTACAGTATATTGATTTATTGATTTATTAATTCTCCTATAGCAACCTCGTACACCTAGTAGCGAAAGTATGAGTCGAGAGAACTCATTACGTCAACGGCGTCCCGGCTCCGAAACCTTTGGCTGGGACAATGAAATCGCATGGCCTAATCCGAAAGGTGGTTACGTTACCACCCTACCAGTTACAGAAAAATCCTCAACACCATCATCCAATTGGTTGAGTAGCGCCGTACCGGCGAGTAACTATTGTGTTCTAGGCGTGGACACAACCGTTCCGTCGAACGATCCAATTAGTGCTGGTTACGTACCGGTACCGATTAGCATATCGCACAATGAGCAACCGTCCCATCACCATCAACCGAAGAATCCGTCGTATGTAACATGCGATTCGCTGTTCATTAGTAAATTAACCGATGAACCAAGTCAAGTGACTAGCCCACCGTATGTAAAGTCTAGTGACGCGTTGCTCATGAGTAAAATGCTACAGCATACGGAAACACCAGAGCCGCAAGGGCACACCGATGATACGAAGTACAGTGTTTTACCTAGTAAAGTTCGAGAACGGACAGATGTATCATCGCCGTATGTGATGGCAGCCGATGAGAATCTTGCAAAAACTAAACCCTATGTTACGCTCACAGGCAAATTAATTAACATTGAACCAGTTGCTGATACTGCAATAGACACTTATAAACAGCAAATGATTGACACAGATATTATTAACACAGGAACAGATAACAGGTAAGTTTCATTTACAAAAGAAAGATATACAATTCGTATTCCAAATTTCTCATTTGAATTGTACTTTATGCCTGCCGTGTATTACTAATTATTTATTAAATAATAGCTGTATTCTTTTTATCAAAAAATTGACTAAGCTCTAGCAAGAGAACACTAATAACTGACAAAGATCGAAATACTTTGACACCTTTTTTGACGATTGTTATTCTAATCAATCATAAATTTGTAAATCAAGAAATACATCTTTGATAAATTTTACATTAATTTTTAAATTTCAAGGTCCAATATCATTCAATCATTTAATTATGTATGAAATTTTTCGTCGTTAACCTTAAAAACAGCAAGACAAACTTAACCTCTACTATTTAACTGAGTATCTCACTTCATTTTGAGATTATTTTGCTGGTGCAGTAGAATCGGAAAGGGGGGAAGGTATCCAACTCAGTTTGTCTTAGCTCAGTTAAGATAAAAAGAATAAGAATTATCTGAAGTGAGGTGAGATTTCAGTAAATTTTAGGTAAAAAGAATACAGCTTATATTAACAGTCGACTACTTTTTCAATAATAATATAATTAATATTGGCGATTGATTGATTAGTGCAAAGAATGCTGGTAAAATAATGAGTGAAGGAACTGAAGACTATTTAAACGATAACGCCGATTTATCGTTGAACTCGTACTGCCGTCTTGGCTTGGACAGAGCAGCGCCGACCAGCACGAGCGCGCCGTTTTCCATTTTGGATAGTGGTGCTAGTGTGAATGCGGCCGCGGCAGCGGCAGCACAGCGAAAAAGTACCACCCCCAGTGTTGTATCTGTTTCCGATATAGAAACCCCCACCAAGGGCTATGTCCCTCACAGACAATTTGAAAATAAATCGCTTAAAGAAGATTAACATATTCACGGGTACATGGCGTGGATTACTATGTGTATACTGCATGCATATACTACAAGGGTAAAACCACTTTTTCAACAATTTTCAACATCAGATTTTACAAATTTTAGATTGATATGCTTGTTGAGATTGTAGTGATTTTTACGGATTTTATGTATGAAATTATTTAATTGATATTTTACTAAGATTTTAATTAAGATTGTAGTGATTTTACGGATTTTGTATATATATGAAACGATTTTATCGTCATTGACTTTAAAGGATTTTATTAAGATTTTAGTGATTTTACGGATTTCATATATAAAATGATTTATTTTATCATCATGATTTTAAAGCATTTTAATGAATTTGTACACCAGATTGTGCAAAAGTGGTTTCCAGCCCCCAACCCCCACCCCGCCCGCCGTCGATGCAGTCCGCGAATGTGTTCAAATCTAATCGAAATACATAATTATATTGTGTTAACCATAAATAAACTAAATCTTGTGTGTGTATGCGAATATCGATTGTATATTATATATTTTAATTTAATGAACCGATTCTACTCTTTCATACATATTTAATTTACCTTGTCTGTAATGTTTTTAGTAACTTAGAATACATAGAATGGAAACTGTTTAAAAATAGGTTAAGTTATTGTTCTATTTTTACTTTCTTCACTTAAATTTTATTAAAAGATATATTTATTTTTTTTCTCAACGCTAAATATTGGTAGAAGAATATTGTTTTATTATTGCCATTATATCAAATACTTTGTGAATATACCTATATAAATATTATATAATTTTATATACATATATATGAATGGCTACGTATGCATCATTGAATGAATGTATATGTATGTTTGCTTGCGAGTTTCTGCGATTGTACGTTTTTATACCTTGGGATCGAATTATTATTCTATATTCGAATAATAATGTTATTTTCGAATTATTTTCAAACTTCAACGTACAAATATTTTTTTGTTAATTTGTTTGCTAGTACTATACATCTATGCTATCATTATACACATAATTTGTAAACAGAAGTAGGCTTAACAGACTGATATGTACAATTGATTAAGATAAGAATTGAAAGTAGTCAGTACCTATCTGTCTATCAAAAACAAAACTAAGAAAAAAGAAAAAAAAAACAATTCATATGATATGCAAGTACGTAATTACTGACTGTCCCCAGGTATGATTCGTATAATATTTTATTCTATCCCCTATAAACAATCGAAATATTTCAACTTTTCACGTATTGTTATAAATATTTGAAAATATTTTATCAATCATTTTTACCTTTGAAAATTTTTATGTACCATATTTCGTATTAGTTATGAATGTGCCTTAACACGCATTTTAGCCTATAATTCATTGATATTCATATTTCTATGTGTAATGTGATATTTCGTTATATACATCCTTTGTTTATGATCTAATTCGTAAAAAAAAAACTTGCCAGGTATATATTTGTTAAGTTGCTTTTAAGATTTAAAACACCTTTATTAAAAATGTACAGTCGTTATTGTGTATGTATCTATATTGTGGTATTCGTTTATTTTCATAAATAACATTTTCATATTTATATATATATGTATTACGGTATAAGTGCATGTTCGGAATAATGTATACATTTTCTGGCAAATGTATACCGGTTATTTTGCACTCTTTGGCAAATGTATATTGTGTGTACATTCAATAAACATTTGCCTTTGGAAATTAACAAAAAGTACATTCAAGTATTCATTATTTACAATCTATAATTTATCTGTATTTTTAATTTACCTAATTTAATCTATACATTTTCCGGAAATGTGCACATCATCTCACTATGTACTTGGATAGCGCTTATCAGAAAGGTACCAACTGCCAAATCACGATTTTTGAGTTAAAGGCACAAAACGCCTATAAATACCTTATATTACATTGTTTAAAAGTAACAAAAAAAAAAAATATTAGGGTGTTTTAAGTTAACATATTTATTGTATTAAAACGGCTAGACTAGCCTGATACAGTCACAAGTGGATTTTACATACTTGAAAAACTTTCAACTCAATTTCACAAATTGGCGGTTGGTACCATTTACATAAGCGCTATCCACTTATACCGTAACATATATATACATGCTTACCGTACATATTTTCACACGTATGATTATAACTTGTGAAATTAATTCATTGTTGAGTTTAATAAACTAAAAATATTTCGTCCAAACGTATTTTAGTGATAAATAAACAATCTATATATTTATTTCTAATGAGCATTTTTTATGTTGACATATTTTACTTTTTCACATAGTACTTAATTATTTTTTTAATAAAAATACGTAATGGAAAAATACAATTAAAGATATATATATATATATAAAGTAATAGTAACTACATATATTCTAAACAAGTGCAATAATAATGTGTAATAATTTTGGAATTAAGTAGGTTTTATTGGAAAAATAATATCATAATACATATCAAGTTAATTAACTTTATGTGAAAATATTTTTTTTTTGTAAATAATATTGATATCACAAGTTATTTTTATATGTAACGGTACGTAGAAATAATATCTATTTTAATTTTTAGTAGATACATTTAGTCTATTTAATAAAATGAAATGTTTGAATATAATTATTTGCTAAATTGACTAAATGAAAATTGACTAAATTTTAAATATAGAAATGCAATAAACATGGGATTTTGAAAAATTTTATACACTCTCTAATAGAAATATAATAATAATTAATACTTGCATAAATATGTTCTAGTATTTATTTTTTATAATTAAATTATTATAGAGATTAGTTAATTATGAATTTTTAATTGTATGTTCAAAAACTTATTTTTAAATAAATCTGCACTTTTTTCTAAATCTCATGTGAAATCAATAGCATAATTATGTAACTACGTAATTGTAATTGTTATATTTAAATAGTTTCGCTATAAAAAGAAAAATAAACATTCATTCCTATCATTTATAAAACATCACAAGCCTGCCAATCATTTTATTTACTTTTGTTATGTAGTGCGTTGCTAATAATTTTAAATAACATGAATAAAACTTATTTTTATTCTATGTCATATTTATTTTTTACCTACGGAATTTTAGTTACAGATTTATTATTATTGTTCATGTATGTGGTAAGTGATATATTTTTTTGATACTTAGTAGAAAATTCTTTTTCCAACATGTTTCCAACTACGGTATGGTATAATAGATATAGGTAGATTTTTGCTATAATTATTTTGAATTTGGTGCGCAAACAAGCTTGTACTGCCATCTGGGTGAGAGTGAGTGATCGTGTACATCCGAATTTTTTCGTCAATGTTCGATGTTTGCAATGGTGGTTGCGAGTTTAGTTTGCCGTGGATCTTTGAGGTGCTTAGATTCATTTGTTCACAGTAGAATTTTTTTTCCACACATACACGCATACACAGATAGATATATACACATACAACACGTGCGCATGTATTTGTATATACAATAAATTCTATGCTAAACGTTAATTTCAAACGAGTTTAAACAAATGTTTTATTTGTGCATTTAAAATATTAAAAGAAATAATAAATTTGTGTTGTAAAAGTTTACTTAAAAAATCGAAATAAATCAGTGCAATCTAATGTGACATAAATGTCATCATGTTTCTTTTTTCTATTGTGAATTGTAATTTATGTGAAGGCGACCTTTTACGATAAGACGGATGAGCAATAGTTGATGCTTCATCTACATTCCATTGCTCTTAACCTGCAACAGACATTTCACCAATCACTACGGATTACCTTGCTGTTTTACTGTGTGTGCCGTGTCTATAAAATTGAGTACCGAACACAGTAGAGCAAAATGGACACAGGAACCTATTCGTAATATTGCTTGTGATTTTGTTTTAAAATTTGTGTTAAATAAAGTTCAAATTGAATAAATTCCATTGTTAAATTTGTGTATACCAGTTAGTGATTCTGTTAATAGTTGTGAAATGTGTTTATTTGTTATATATAAGCCACATTCGAATACTACATTTTACTTAAATGTAATCAGTGATTAGTACAGTTTTCCAATATTTTAATTACGATATTTTTGGTACTGATGAAACTCACTGCTTCAGGATTACCTTTTAAGTAGGTAAGAAAATGATTAAAATACAGTTACAAAAACAGCTTATATATATATATATATATATATATATACTAACATAAAATAAAAATATAAAATAAGGCACGTCATCATTAGTACAAGAACAATAATGTTAAAACCAATAAACAATATTATTTTGAAATCTAATAAATGTATGGATTTTTCATTTTTTCTAATTTTGTTCTTGTTTTCATTTATAGTTAACATATCGTGTTTTTTATTTTTATTTTTTTATTGTTAATAATATATTTAGATATATTTTAACTTTGGGAAGATTATTTAATATGTGTACATATCATTATGACTTTTTGTGATAATTTTAATAATAATTTAAAATCATAATAGGTATATGTTGAATGTGCATATACAAAGTAAATAAAAATTTAATATTAATTTTTAATAATAAAACATGTTTTACTTTCGTATATGAGTTGAAAATTCTGTTTATGGTAAAGCGCTCTTTGTTGCAATTTACAAAATGGAAAAGTATGAAAATGAATGATTAGCATAATAATAATTACATATGTATATAAAATAAACATTCTAATTTAGGGCACAATTTTAGATTTATCCCTTATTTTATGCATGATAACCAATGACGTAAAAATCTAAAATTATTATATTTCTATAGTAATCAATAGGATTGCATGTAGGCGGCGTTGCATTTGATATTTGGTATGCCTAATATGTGTTAGTACATGGAATTGTTGTTTAACAACATTATAATAACAATATTGTCATTTACTTTATAAATATTCGATATCTTTTTCAGTTTTTCAGATTAAAAGCAAAATAATTCATTAAACAATTACACGTATTGAACAAAACTGATCAAATTATTCTTAAAGATTTTTTTTGTTTTGTTTTGGTAAATCAAATGTATGTTTATTGTTTGAGATTTTGTTTTGAAAAGATAATGTGGAATGTTAACTGATAATAAGTTGTTTTGCAACATTTACTTATGTTCCTTCACATTCTCTTTTCGTGAAAGGTATTAGTTTTATTATTGAAATAAATAAGGAAGCTGTACATATTTACCAGCGTAAACATGTATTAATTTTATGAATATTACAAATTAACGTTTTAATTTATCATATTTATTTAATTTTTATTTGTTTCCTAATTAATTTTACTAATATATCTTAAATTTTCCGCTATATGGTATTTGTTTCATTCCTTACGTTTGGTTATTTGTATTTACATGATGTCATTAATTTACGTATTAATTATTAACCGCATGTGTTTGTCATTATTATTTTTTATATAATTAAATCATATTAATATTTCTTCATTTGTTTTCAAAAAGTTTACTGTTTGCGAATTCAATTTTAGTTTCATATTATTAGATTGTGAATAATTATTTGATTTCGTACATTACTATTTTATCTATGACTTCAAAAGATATTTTTGTTTTCAAGTGTTGTCGTCAATCTAAATCTATTAATGACAATTTTGTTTCGTTTTAGTCTCGCGGTAGTTGTATTTTTGTATTAAATAAAACCAAAGTTAAAAGTGATGTTTAAACAAATACTAAGAATGATATGATTTGTTTTTTTTTATCAGTTTGTCTAGAAGAAAATATTTTGATTTGATTACAGGTTCACATACCCTTATGCCGGCTTTAAAGAATAGTCGTGATGGAGTTCTTTCTAATTTGGGTGCGTTTTAAAATGATAATTACTTTTACACATCATTATACATAGATGTAAAATTACTGCAGGTTCAGCAGTGGCCATGGAAAAGCTTCATATATCCTGGCCTTTCCATCATTTACTCTTTATCATGTTGTTTCTCAGCACCATTGCAAAAAATTTAGGTAAACAAAATCTACTTACACTTCTTTTAATTTAATCCTTTTGAGTGCCAAACTATAGTTTTTCAATTGTATTGTTAAAATTAAAAATGATTTAAGCAATTTTGACAGACAATTTGAGATTCAACGAAAATAACTGAAAAGAAAAAGAAAAAAAGATATTTGATTCGTAGAAGGGTTCCAGATATCGTTAATTATAAGCATAAAGTACATATAAGGTAGGCAAACGTAATTGTAGTATTACATGTAGCTTGAGAGATGTCCAACATATCGTATCACAACAAATGCTGGAAGTGGTCGCCTTCTTTCTGCAGATACTTGGCAACTTGATGCTTCATGTTTGCGAATGTCTCAATTAAATAAGCGTAACTGATGTTCGTCAATTGTGGCGGTGATGTTCCATTACAGTTGATGTAGTGTGAGTCTTATAGATCTCATAATTTCCAAAAGGAATATATATATATATATATATATATATATATATATATATATATATATACAGGGTGTTCGTTCGCTTGGTTGATATAGGGCAATAACATGGGATTTCGATAATATGCAGAATACTACTTTCTGAAGTAAAATTCGGAGAAATACTCAGAATACTTTTCGATAAGGAATAAAAAGTTATATAATTTGGTTTTAGTTTTAATTTGCTAGCATCTACCGTTTGAGCGCTAAAATTTTTTTTAAATGTTTTTTAGAATTTTCAATAATTTTTCCTGCTAAATCAATATAAGTTAGAGAAAAAAGTTACTTAGCTATTATGTAGCTAATTTTTTTCTCAATTTTACTGAATTTTTTCAGATTTTTTTGAGCAAATTTTAAAGAAAGCCTTATTTCGAAAAAAAGACTTTCTTCAAAATTTGCTCAAAAAAATCTAAAACAAAATTCAGTAAAATTGAGAAAAAAATTAGCTACATAATAGCTAAGTAACTTTTTTCTCTAACTCATATTGATTTAGCAGGAAAAATTATTGAAAATTCTAAAAAACATTTAAAAAAAATTCTAGCGCCCGAACGGTACATGCTAGCAAATTAAAACTAAAACCAAATTATATAACTTTTTATTCCTTATCGAAAAGTATTCTAAGTATTTCTCCGAATTTTACTTCAGAAAGTAGTATGCTGCATATTATCGAAATCCCATGTTATTGCCCTATATCAACCAAGCGAACGAACACCCTGTATATATATGGCCACCAAAGTACGCAGATCTCATTTTCCTTAGATTTCGAAAACATGAAGTGCCGGATTGCCAGGTATCTGTGGGAAGGAGGCGATCAATTCCAGTATTTGTTATGTGAAATGATAAGTTGAACACCTTTTAAAGTATATACAGACATAATTATGTTTGTCTACCTTTTATATATATATATATATATATATATATATATATATATATAGTGTAACATTTTTTTAACGGGAAGATAGTCAAAGGTTAGGTTTTATAAATAAAATTCTCATGTAAGATTCTTTGTCGAGCTTTTTCGGTGATATTTTCCACTTTCTTCAGGACCTGGAAAATTAATTTTATATTTTCAATAGAACAACTGATTTTACATTAATAATATTACAATGAATTTTAATTAACAAGTATTGTAACTTACATGCTCTTGTTAGAAATTCTAGAAATATAAGCATAAGCATAAATGAAACAGTAATCCATTTATGTTTATGTTTCTACATTTTCTAACAAGAGCATGTAAGTTACAATACTTGTTATTTAAAATTCATTGTAATATTATTAATGCAAAATCATTTGTTCTATTGAAAATATAAAATAAATTTTCTAGGTCTTGAAGAAAGTAGAAAATACCACCGAAAAAGCTCGACAAAGAATCTTACATGAAAATTTTATTTATAACACCTAACCTTTGACTATCTTCCCGTTAAAAAAAAATTACAGTATAATATTTTCTAGTCGTGAAATTTTCAAATATATGTATATGCGAAAAAGTATGATAAAGAAGAATCACACGTCTTGCGTACGAAAAATGTATGATGTCAACACGATATAACTCTGGATTTTCTATGAGTATTTTCCTCTGTATTATATTGCATACTAGATTTTCGTACATAATTAGGAAATAAACTACAACCAATGGCACTCTAAGGGTTCAAATTCAATACAAATGTATAAATTTTATGTGGCCTTATATGAAAATTGCGTTTATAGAAATACCACGATATGAGACAGCTTATGCGTGCGAGGGTAAAACGTTAAAAATCGAATGCAAGGACGGCGAATTAATCCGATTGATTCGAGCAAACTATGGTCGCTTTTCAATAACGATATGTAACGACCATGGTAATACAGATTGGAGTGTCAACTGTATGTCTCCAAAATCTCTTCGAGTATTGCATAACAGGTACACTTATATCAATATTATCTGTTACATACTCGATACTGGTCTTGACACACGTATCTTTATGTTTTCTATTTCAGATGTAGTCAAAATCAAAACTGTAGTATCTTAGCTAGTACAAGCACTTTTGGAGATCCATGTAGCGGTACACTCAAATATTTGGAAGCTCATTTTCAATGTATACCGGGTAAGTCATAATATATATATATATATATATATATATATATAACTCATTAAATTTATTTATTTGCAATTTTATATATTGATAGAATTAACTTTTTTTTTGCAAAGTCTTTCGCGGTCTTTTCTGGAAAATGTTTGAAAGTTTATCAAATGTACTATATGTATTATTAATTTTTCGTAATTAATCAATCATTATTGTTATGAGTTTTGTAAATTTTATATTTACATAATAGGAAATTGACTTTGCGGTATTAAATATCGAGTGTTTTATAGATAAAGCACGCCGGTATTATTTAACATATTTTCATTGCAATTTTTTTAAATATAAATGTTTGTTTAATTGGTATTGTAATAATAATAATAATTTATTGTTGTTCTGTTTCACTCTTCCGTAAGTATTTTGTAATTTTATGTAAAACTGGCATTTATGCAAGTAAGTGACAGTAAATCAAGTCTCGATTTTATAAGAATGTCAAATATGTTAGAATTATCTAAAAAATATCATTTGATTATCATTTGTGAAGAATAATTGTATATACGAATGAAATTTTTCATAAATCAAAGATGAACTTGAATTATGTTTTAATGGAAATATATCTATCTTAAAGTTTTCTTATTTTTAATATGTTCAAAAAGGATTTAATCATAAATTAATTAATTTTGTATGCTTAATAAAACGTAAGCTACTTCATAAATGTAAGATGAACTAGAATTATGGAATTAGGCAATAAATTAGATAATTGTGAATTAATTCTTTAGTCAGTAAATTTGCTCAGTTCGGACATTTATAATGAAAAAAATAATAAATAAGAATAAACGTAACAAAACGAACATTTTGAAAATAATATGTAGCTAAGCATTAACAATATCGAATTTGTATCACCAAAAACGAAATATAAGCAATGTGTACATTTATATGTTATATAAATTTAATGTTTGCAATGCAATTTAGTAAAAAAAAAAATGAAAGTGCTCTTCAACTGACTTTTTCTAGATAATTCTACTTTATTACAGTTTGAACGTATGTATTTTTGATGTAATCGTATATAATATTTGGTGTCGCGTACAGTAGACACAATTTATTCTGTAAAATAACCTGTAATGAACGATTTTGAATGATCCAACAGGATTTTGGAACAGTCCAAATTTCTAACTGCTTCACTCCGGTATTAATAGCTACTCAAGTTCCGCTCCGTACTTCGGTCTATTTTAAATAAAAATTACTAATGAAAATCAAACAAAATGTGAGAAAAATGATTAAATAAACTTACAAAAATGTTAACGTCTGTTAAATATACGAAAATTTAGACTTGCTGTATGCTCTTGTAACGTTCAACAAAATTCGTAAGACATTACACGTTAAGTTACACGTTATAGTATTTGTACGGTAAGAAAGGGCAGGACACATTTATACAGAAGGTATCAGATATCTATAATATTTATCCGGTATACATGAGCATAGCTGACTCGTTTATTTTTCTGTTTTATTATAGAATATTAACCAAATTGAGAATATTGAATCTTGTACAGAAAATTATATATTAATGTGTTATATAATAATATTTATTCTAATAAAAAACTAAGTATAAAAAGTATAGAAGATAAATTTGATAAATAAATTGACAGTAAATGGTTAATCTTTCTAAAAAAACATAAAACAACCTTTTTTTTTTCAATATAAATTAGACCGATTAGCAAAAATTGATTATTTTTCTGGATGAGGCTATTTATACATACAGTATGTATACGCAATTGGCTATTTATACATATTAAAAAAAAAAACCTATACCAACCTACTAACCTAACCTACCTTAAATAGCCAATTACGTAAAAATACCGTATGTATAAATAGCCAATTGCGTATACATACCGTATGTATAAATAGCCACTTTCTATTTTTCTAGCCGATTTACTATCTTTTTTTACCGTGTGATTACTGTATTACTATTACTAACGCAACAACTAGTGGCGAAAACAAATTTTTATGCAAAAAAAAAAAATAAAACATTTTGAGATTGCATAAATCATAAAACCAGTACTACACTTTTGACTAGCATAATTTTTAAACTCGTGTGAAGTTATTGCCCAAAAGTGATAGTAACTTAATTTTTGTTAGAGTTCTGGATAGATTTCAAAGAGTTTTAGAGTTTCGGAAAGTATCTAACTTAACCTAAAATACATTCAAAACTTATTTTTGACTATAGTTGGGCTCTGCGTGATATTATTTCCGTAAAACTGAAAAATGTGATTTTTATGCTTAAATCGCCAGAACTCGTGATAATACTTTCAGGAACTCTTTGAAATCTATCCAGAACTCTAACAAAAATTGAATTCTTATCACTTTTGGGCGCTAATTTCGCTACAATTAATTTTCAATAACATTGTAATTCGGTGCTATTTTTGGAAATATTTTTTTCGCTAGATAATTTCGATTAAATAACGAAATATATAAATTTAATAATTGTTGCTGTTAATGTGCATGTTTTATTGGGAGATTAAATAAATTTAAATAGTATGTTTATCTATCAGGCTCGGTTTCATCAAACAAGTTTGCGATAAGTTTGTAACGGTTGTTGTGCAGGCGTAGTATGGTAAATTACAAGCTAACTGCGCATGTCTTGGACAGTTGCAAACTTATTCCAAACTTGTTCAATGATAGTCGGGAATAATCTAATTTTTTTGTGTGTAAAATTGATGTTAATAATAAAAATGGGGCTCTGAATAAGTATGGCGTCAGCTACTTTAGCACCAATTATGGTCCGCTACTAAATGTACGTAATAAATTTTTAAAAAATAATAATATTGTACTAAAGATGTGAAACATTTATATTAATCCTTGATTATAATTTTAATTTGGAAGGTTTTAAGGCAATAATGAATCATTTAATAAATATATAATTAATTAATTTATTTTTTGGACGTTTGAATTTATGTAATTCAATTTATTGTATTGTTTTATATTTTTCTTTTATATATTATGTAGCTGATGATGTCATGATGAAATGACCGAAACGTCCAATAAATAAATAAATAAATTATACAAACATACAATTACGCCATATGGTACAAACTCTTTCCACTATCCCGAAATCATTTTCCTCCAAACATCCCTATTCAGACAAGTAACTTTAGCTTCATCCACTTTATATATTAATTATACATACATACATACACAATCACGCTATGTACCCAAAAGGGTGTGGTACAAACTCTTCATCATCCCGAAATCAGTCGCCTCCAAACATTCCTATCCAAACAAGCAACTTTCGCTTCATCCACATTCATAATTCCACTCTCATACATGTTTTTATTCCTACTACTTGGAAACTTTCGCTCACGCAAGCCACCCTCTCAATTATACCACTCCAACTACTCATCGGACATCCACGCAAACGTATACTATCAAAATCATTCAAATAAATCTTTTTAACCAAACGTTTATTAGACATTTGCTCAACATATCCGAACCATCTTAACACCAACTTTTGCTACAACATTTTTTTCAATTTCACACATCATACACTAATATTTCTATTACATAATGATAATGAATAATTAATTTAATTAAAAAAAATGATATTAAGTACAGTATATCACAAAATATACCAAAATTGAGGTTACCATATGTCCTCCGTTCCCGGAATATGTTACAGTTCGGCTGGTTTTTTGAAATATGCAAAAATGTCGAATATTTACTTTTCATTCTCATTAAAATTACTTTCTTAATGTAACACGGATTTTACAAAAATACTAATGAGGACCTTAATTTTTAGATAATCAGCTACTTTTGTCGTCTTATATACATAATATGATAACTCTATGTAATAATTAATATCAAAATAAAGTAAAATATTTAATTAGAAATCAATTACAAAAATTTATTTGTAAAAAAGACGCCTAATACAATAATTTCACTTATAAAGTGAAAAAAATAATTGTGAATTTATTTAGATTTTTTTACAAATTCTTCGTTTTTTCATAGGTATCATCGTTTGCTGGTCGTAAATAATTGAGTGATTTTTATTTTTTCCCATCTTTTCTGTTGTCCACGCGTCCAGATTATGCCATATTCCTCCCAACTCTTAATAAAATTCGTATTTGTATTTTCGTCCTTTCAAACAATATATTACTCAAATTAGATACTAGATTAGATTAATATCAAATATTATTTAAGTACCTGTTCGGAGGAAGGAATAAACGATTTAGGATCTTTAAATTGATCTAAGATGTTTATATAACTGTGTTTTCGAACTAGGTTTGCCCCCTGCCATTTCTCTTCTAATGGTTTTACCATGATTAATTTTATTAAAACCCGATAAAAATTATGTAGCCAATATAAAAATTTGTGATTGACAACGATAAAAATTTGTGTAAATAAAATTAAGTCTTTGTTTTTCTATGTTTTTTTTTTCAACTAACTTGGATGCATTTTGTGATTCAATTATGATTTTGTTTTAGCTCACACATAATGTTTCCAACGATTACTTTATTGATAAAAATATATAATATAATAAAGCAAATTGTAATATTCAGTCTTATAAACTGACACTTTAATCTTTTTTCTCGTCAATAAAGTTATATTTGATTGATGTAATTTCAGTTTATTTTTAAAATTATCGAAAATTTCTTTAATATTAAAAAATTTAAACAAAAGATAATTTATTTATTTTTTGTGTTGTGCATGAAACACGGAAAAATAATATTTTGGTTACATGTTTTTAAAAGCTTAAACTTTGTAGAACATTTGTTATTTTTTGTTGAATTATATACATACATACATACACAATTACGCCATGTACCCAAAATTCCTACTACTTGGAAACTTTCGCTCACGCAAAACACTCAATCATACCACTCCATCTACCCATCGGACGTCCACTTGCAAACGTATACCATCAAAATCATTCAAATAAATCTTTTTAACCAGACGTTCATTAGACATTCGATCAACATGTCCGAACCATCTTAACTGACTAACACGGCAGCTTTTGCTACAACATTTTTTTCAATTTCACACTCATCATACACTAATCTATTTCGTACCCGATCTCTCCTATTTACACCACATACCCCACGTAAAAATCTCACTTCTACAGCAGTCATTTTCTGTTTATGCTTTTGCAACCAAACCCAACATTCACTACCATACATTAATGTAGGTACCAAAACTGCATTATATATACTCAAACGGTCTTCATTGGAAACATTTACATTTCTAGCAAAAGTTCTAGTTCTAGTTCTAGTCCTATATATTAATTAAATGATCCATTATTGCCATCAAATCTTCCAAATTAAAAATATTGTACTAAATACATTACTATTTAGTACTATTTCAAGTTCAATGACAGTGCTGCGTTGTGCTATGCTGTTTTAGTTGTCAATATATTTATTTTCCTGTGTTGTGTGTGTGTGTGTGTGTGTGTGTGTGTATGTTTATCTGTTAATTTGAAGGAAGATGCGTCTACGCGATATAAGAAAGCAAATGATTTATAAATTTCAGCGACAACAACAACCACCACAAACAGACCGAGTCCCCCATGGTTGATAACATCTCAGCCCCCTGTATGGAGTACTATGAAACCAACAACAAGGCCAAATTTGCCGCGTGTTTCAGGCGTAACAACATCCGCGGCGGTCACATTTTCGCCCGTATCGTCCGCATCGAAGGCGCTATCACCGAATGTCACCTCAACCGAAACTACCCTAGCGCAGAGAAAAGAACAACAGCAACATTCATCCAAACAGCCGGAGCAAGTTGATACCGTTCACGTATCCACAGTTACTGCTGGGGTTGGTGTTGGTGCTGGTGCTGGTGCTGGTGCTGGTGCTGGTGCTGGCGCTGAAGTAGATTCGACTTCGAATTCCGAAAATATTTTGCCACATAATGAAATCACTACTTTGCCCTACACTACTGTTACGCCCAAGAAACCTACAGGTAATTGACTTTTTGTTGTTTGTTTGTTTGTTTTTGTTTTTCGGAAAGTGTTATTCATTTGGTTTATTTTAATGTAAACAACTCGTAATCGCATGGTTATCACTAATGTCAACTAAGTGATTTTTTAAATACATCATTAAACTTTACTTTCCTTGATAAGTCATATTTAAATAAACATATTTTAAACAGTTATTATGCGCGCTTATCAATAAAGCTGTCACTTTTTTTTTAAGTATTGATCATCATTTTTAAACTGAATGTGTCATATGATATGGTTAAATAACAGAGAAATGAATCACCGTATTTAGAAAATAAAAATTGTTTTTTGATTTTTTCGAGTAGAACTTTGGCAAACGATAACGATGTAACGAGATTATTTATAAACATTACTTTCTATGAAAAATATTTATAGAAATTACTTCATGTTGATGTAGCAATTGAAGAATAATTTTCTAGCGTGTACCAATAATATTAATTGTTAAGCCGCAATTACACAAGACGAGATTACTTACTCGCCTTCCAACAAGTTCCATCTAAAATTTCGAATACGATATAACGTAAACGATATTTCAGTAAAGTTATTTTGTAACGTAATTCTCTATGAGTTTTCTTTGGAAAGAAAGATATATTTTGTTTGGATTTTAAAGCTGAAAATTAATTTGATAATATTTTTCTTTAATTTACAGTTTAGTGATAATTTCAAAGTTACAAATAAAAATTGTTTTTATAACGTTATATAACGTAACAATTTATTTTTTAAATGTTATTTATAATGTTATGTAACGAAAACAAATAATAAATAATGTAAAACGTTAACGTTCAAAAAATTTAAAATTGAATTAGGCATTTCTTAAGGTTGAAAATGGTAAATATGTTGGCGCACATTAAACTGTAGCTAAACGTACTCCCTAACGGCTGAATAAGTAGATTTTACTGCGGGAATACTGTGCGAGAGGTATTTTCATCATTTTTATTTGATTTTGACATTTTTTCCGAGAAGATGAAATTCAATATTTTTAGTAAAGAAAAAAAAACGTTTATTTTTTTTATTAATGCGATATTTTTAGGCATAAGTAACGTATTTCTCTTCTCTCTCTCTCCACCTAAGCTATATTGTTTTATTAGATGCATTGAATTATATACGTTATTATTATTATTATTATTAACGTTAACGTTAAACGTTAGAAACGCTATTTCATCCCTGATTTATACACAGCTAGACAACTTGTTCATTTGCAACAACAATTTCTACACAAACTCTCGACATTTGGCTGCTACTAATTTAATAATTTATTAGCTTTATTTTATTAATACACGACGATTTTACTAGCCCCAAGGGTAAGATGTACTCATTGAAGTAAAATGAACTACGAATTGGACCATTCAGTGCTTATTACATTCGGCAAGTTTAATAACAGTTAGCAATCTCGTCCCGTATAATTGGAACTTTACAAACTGAACATTAGAAAGTGATTACAGAAAATGAAATTGTCTGTAATGTTTCTGTATATATTTTAAAGTTATTTAACTTGCAGCAAATTTCATAATAAATACTTTAAACTAAAGTCGACGTTAGCCGTTTGAGTGTCAAGCAGCGATTTTGCGCTCTTCTGTTATGCTCGAAATTTACGGCTACCGTTCCATTTTAAGTAAAATAAAATTGGAGTAATATTACACTATGTACACACCTTTTTATTCTTATAAACAACGATTACTATAATAATATAATGATTAATTATAATGTTATTAAATTCCCTATCAGGTTTGTTATTGTTTTTAGCAATGACGCGTTTCGACTTTTCAGTCATCTTCAGATTTTCTGAGTTTGGTCTGTGTTGTGGCTCGAGTGGAACACAGACCAAACTCAGAAAATCTGAAGATGACTGAAAAGTTGAAACGCGTCATTGCTAAAAACAATAACGAACCTGATAGGGAATTTAATAACATTATAATTAATCATAACGCAGGTTCAGGACCCAAGAACGAAAGTTTGTCTTTTGACATTAATAAACACTAATTAACAAATAAAGCGATCTAGAGGCTTTTGGCACTTTAAGCATGACTTATCTAAAGCGGAAGCGAACATGAACTGACGATGTAACACGGGAAAAATACCAACTTTACTCAAAAACTAAATTGTTAATTTTTAAGAAAGTTACACCAAAAATCTGAAACATTTGAAAATATTTTCAAGAAATTTTTTGAAGTAAATCTTTCACTAGGCCATATCTAACAGATACAAAAATTACTTAAGTTTAGAAATATGTATAAGATTATAACAACCACATTAGCCAAAACTGTCCTGTTACAATATTAATAATAAACTATAATAATTTATTCATTTAAGAAATGAACATTATCAGGCAATCAAACAAATGCAATCATTAATTCAAAAGAAAATCTCTTTTTCTTTCTATTTTTAATGTGACTTGTATTTTGTTGAGAAACGTTTTATAATAATAATAATAATAGGATAAATGAAATGACTAAACGAAGGTTAGGTAAGGAAAGGTAGGTAACGTATATTTTTGTTGCAGAAAATGTTCTGGACTACAGTTATGTACCATCGCCGAGTGTGCCATGGTCACAGGATAACGAATATCAGCATTACTGCAGTCCAACAACAGCACGCAATTTATATTGGAATTGGACCCGCGTCAACGAGCGCATGGTTCAACCGTGTCCAGGTGGTGCAACAGGCCTCGCTCGATGGCGATGTCTATTAGTTAAAAATGAAGAGAGCAACGGTCCGCGCTGGTATCCAGCGACGCCTGATTTAAGCGAATGCCGTTCGGTATGGTTGACGAGTTTAGAATCACGCGTCATCGAAGGCGATTCGCTCATCTCGATCACCAGTGATCTATCGCAAGTGACTAGCAGTAAGACATTATACGGTGGTGATATGATGATCACAACGAAGATCATCAAGAAAATGGCGCAAAAGATGTCGGAAGACATACAGACGTTTCCCGATCAACGGCAGCGTGAAGCAATCGTTACCGAGTTACTACATGGTGTTGTTCGTACCGGCAGTAACTTGCTTGATTCGTCACAGCATCCTTCCTGGAGGGATCTTAGTTATAAGGAACAAATGCGTGTAGCTACTTCACTTCTTATTGGTCTAGAAGAAAACGCCTTTCTCCTCGCCGATACTGTTATTCGGGAGAAGACGGTTGTTCAAACTGTCAAAAATATCAGTAAGTCGTGTTTACACTAAATTCTTCTTTATTCGAATTTACGAAATAACTGGAATAGAATAACCTATTCAAAGTTACACTGAGTCTATTTTAATCATTGTTTTTGGTGTAAAGTTTGCGCTATTTGGTAAAAAATGTTGTTGCGAAAGTAGATGCAAGTTACAGTGAACAATGTTTGGTGAAAAAAAAAAACCTATATGTAAGTGATATTGTGGATGTATGTTTGAGGATGGACATCCACTGTAAATGGATTCGTATGATTGAGAATGTTTTGTGGGAGCGAATATTTTCAAGTGTTAAGGATGAAAGAACATATCCGAATGTGGATGAAGCGAAAGTTGCATGCATGTTTGACGTAAATTAATTGTTTGTGTTACATCCTTATGGGTACATGGCGTGACTGTGTGTGTATGTATTAGGGCGGCCTTATATATAAAAAAAAAAACCAGTTAGGCTAAAATCGATTTACATCGAAAAAATATTAGAAATAATGGCTCTTATTACGAGCTCTGGTTTTAAAATTGGTTTTAACTAATATCGGTTTTAAGACAACGTAACTGTCATAAGAGCTAGACTAAACAAATGAACTAAAAGATCCGCAAAACCGAGCTTGTAATATCAGCCAATGTTTTTAAAGAAGTAACAGTTTCCTCTACACAAATGAAATTTTTGGAAAACAATGCCAAAACGCGTTTTTTCGAAAATTTCAGCTTTATAGAGAAACCTGTTATTTTCTTAAAAACATGCTAAAAACATTGGCCCGTATTCTTACTTCATTTATAAAAGTGATTTTTGCCAAAAGTACTTTTGACGTTTACTTAAAATTATTTATTAAGCACTTTGTAATAGTTTATTTAAATTTTATAATACCAAATCTAATAAAAATGATCAAAAATAGAAAAATTATTTATATTTGATGAAAAACAGAAGCAAAAAGTTATTTTGAAATTAATGATAAAAGCACTTTTTCACGAAAAAATGAGATGAGAATACGGGCCATTATTTCTGATGTTTTTTCGATGTAAAATTATCGATTTTTGCCTTACTGGAATTTTTTTTAAAGGCCATTTTAGTATGTATGTATGTATTTAAATTACAAATAACAAGACTCACGAAAAATCTGTAGTGTGAACTGTTGTTGTTGATGGATGGTAATAAATCTAGAACAGAATCGTTAGAAAATAATCAAATTTCTAGTGCTCTCTGTCCGTGTATTGGAAACGAAGAACATAAAAACGGAAACATTCCCTTCGGAAGCAGCTACAGATAAATGGAGCGCCAGCAACGACTGGCTCCAACTGCCGCGTGAAGCTTTACTGGAGAACAGTGAAGGTGGCCTTGTAAGATTAGTTTTTGTTGCATTTGATCGTCTCGAAGAGATTCTTCAGTGGCAGCCCGAACCGTCATTCGATGCCACACCAAACGGTCAACGAAATCTTAGCCGTATGCTTAATAGTAAAGTGATATCAGCTAGTTTAGGTAAAGGTAGACATATTCAACTATCACAACCTGTCCGACTCTTCTTACGTCACTTAAAAACGGAAAACGTTAGTAATCCCTCCTGTGTGTTCTGGGATTATACTATGAGGTAAGTCAAATCTTATATTATTCTCGTCTCGGCATTTCTAAAGCTGTGATTCTAATTGGAATTTATTTGGAAAGACTTTCTATTAAAGATAAAGGCTCATTCAACATCTCTGGTTTACATTTTATGTACTTAGTTTTACGTATCGATAGAATTACTCAGTTTTACTCAGATATACTTAACTGCATAGTTATCTCTTCTTTTTCTTAGAAACGTTAAATTCAAACATTTATTTATTTATTGCTTTTAATGTTAGGATGATATATAATCATTTACATATGTCAGAAAGTACATAAAAATAATATTAATTAAATTAAATACATTATTAATAAAATAACAATAGTATACATGAAAGTTACATATTGTTTATAGTTGAAGTGAATTCTTGTATGTCAAATGAAGCAATTCCGACGAGAATTTTTTTTACTGACGTTTTAAATTGCTTATTCTTTAAATTTTTGATTTCCGCAGGTAGTGCATTATATAGATGTATTCCAAAATAATTTGTGCTATCTCTTTTTTTTTTGCAGACAAAGAAATGGTTTATGTAGGTTTGAAGAATCTCTCGTATTATAATCATGCATAGTCTTTATTTCATTGAATACACATAGATTATTTTTGACATAAACAAGACAGTGTAGGATGTACAGGCCAGGCAAAGTCAATATTTTTGTCTCTTTAAAAAGAGGTTTTTTGTCCTCGCGATAGCTTCGTTTACAGATGACACGACGCATTTGCCTTTGTAATCTAAATATTCTTTTGTGTATTGCAACGGCAAAAATATAGGAGTATTAATTATCATGCATTTGCTACTCAATTATAGTATTCATTATTCCGCATTTTTTCGTATTATGCTTATTTTCCTACACCTCATAGTTTTTGAAAAAAAAAAAAAAATCAAACAATCAAAAAAAAATTCTAGCGCCCAAACGGCACATGTTAGCAAATTAAAACTAAAACCAAATTATAGAACTTTTTATGATCTATCAAAAAGTATTCTAAGTATTTCTCCGAATTTAACTCGAGAAAAAAGTATATCGCAAATTATCGAATTTGCATGTTAAATGCCCATACAAACTCAACGAACTCAACACCGGGTATATATTGAAACTAGCGGAAGTGTGAATTTTTTTTTTATTATTTAAATCAAAATGTAATTTCTTACAATAATACAATTAATATATTTCGTTAACATGTCACAGAATATTAAAACTATCAATCTAAAGAGTAATATATAGCAAGCCTTACGCTAAATTTACAATCACCTGGAAAAGAGAACAATTTCTATACAAGTTGATGCAGAACAATAAAATTTAACTTTTACGGTGCTAATATTAGCTGTTTACGTTCTTGTTCCCAGTTGATTGAAAGATTATTAATTTTGTAATTATTTAAATACATTTTCTTTAATTAATTAAATGATAATTAGTAAAAAATGGGTACATTAAAATTAATATGTAATTTTCACTTGATGTCGACGCTAGTTGGAGTAAGCCAAGTTGGCTTTCCTTGGTAAAATTTAATAACAATTTGTGAACATTTCTTATTAGCTTCGGAAGCAGGAACAAAATCTTCATCATCTGAGCCTTTCCATTTCATAAGGAACATCAACTGACCAGGTTCACCGGTAACTAAAATTATTTTTTCCGGTTCTAAACCTCGTTCAAAACCTTTTTTCTTCTCTTTTTTATCTTTACTGTCATCTTTATCTTCCGAAGAAATAGAAGATTTACGCTTTCGTGATGAAATAGCCGCATCACCACCACCTTTCTTTTCTTCTTTCTTTTTTCGAGCTTCTTCAAAAGCTGATATTAAATCGAGACAGCCTAAATTTTCTTCAGGTTCCCACGTGCTATCGGCCACACTATATCCTTTCCACTTTAAATAATATTGGATTTGTCCAGCCTTCGTCTTTCGTTTGTCCAATATTGTTTCAACAGCACATTCATCCTCAATTTTTGAGGTTGAAGGTTTTGGATCGTTTTTTTTGTTCATTTTTAATTAACCAACTGTCAAAACAAACCACAAAATGGCGACTGATGATACAAAATGGCGACACTGTACTAGACTTTGCTTTGTTGCGCATGCGCACAAACTCCGCTCAGCAACTGTCAGTTGAATTAGGGTTTCATACGACCAAAACATTCTAGATCATTTTTTATTCGACATCGTTTTATTGTTAAATTTTGTGATAACGATTCATATATTTTGATTTTCGAAACATGTGCTCATATCAGTGTGATAAAGTATACATACTTCCGTCTAGTAAGTGTCGTTTTAAATTCATATTAATTCGGAAATATTATTGTAATTATCTTAATAATAGCTGTATTCTTTTTATCAAAAAATTGACTCAGTGAAGTGAAATGAGTTAGGTTGCTTTATAAAAGAACAAGATATTCAAACTCTAGCAAGAGAACACGAATAAGTGACAAAGATCGAAACATTTTGACATCTTTTTTGACGTTTGTTTTTCTAATCAACCATAAATTTGTGAATCAAGAAATAAATCTTTGATAAATTTTACATTAAAAATAATAAAAGTCCAATATCATTCAATCATTCAATTTCGTATGACGTTTTTCGTCAAACTTAACCTCTACCAGTTAAGATAAAAAGAATAAGAATTATTTGAGTTGATCTGAGTTTATCTGAAGTGAGCTGAGATCTCAGTAAATTTTAGGTAAAAAGAATACAGCTAATATTTGATTTCAAGTATTTATCGTTTAGTGGTACCTATCAGTTAATGAACATTGTACATAAACTATACTATTTTTGACAATAATTTTTGTAGCTGAATTTTGTCGTTTTTTTTTTATTTATTAATATATTTTTATTATATTATTTTGTTTATTTTTTTTGTTAATTACGATTTATTTATTATTGTGATAAAAATTTGTTTCTATAATGTAAACTCGCGATCAAGTTCGTACATTGATAGATCGGTATACAAATTATGAATGTTTGTTCCTGTTCGACCAACTTTAATAAAAATTCAAATTGTTTATTTTACAAACGTAAAAAAATTCTTTATGATAAAGGATCTTCAATACGTAATTCTTTATTTAACAGATTAAGAACACATCTTCCTTCTGCCCGTCTTTTTAGTCAATTTCTGTATAAAAATCTCTTCCTATTTTTTCGCTTTTTCATATTTTCATGTTCATTTTCATTTTCATTATTAACGATGCAAGTAATATAACAATTTTAAATTAGTTTCTTGCTGCATATCCATTTTTATAAATATAACCTTTGCGATGTCAGTATACAGATGATAAACATAACCTACTGGTATCAATTGACGGATCAAAAATGACGACGTGCGCATGCGCGAATGCTTTAAAAAGCCAAAAATAATGCACCAGTGTCATACAGGCAGATGAATAAAAAACCTGCATTTTCATGTGCATTATTATGTGCATTTTAATGCACAGAAAAATGCATCGTGTCATACGGGCTTTATACAATGAGTTCTGAAAGATTTTTTTAACTATATTAAAACAAGATCTATGTGGATTCGTTTTTCTTGGCAATCTATTCAGAGACAGACATGTTAATACAGCGAACATCTATGCTTATTTCAAACGTATCATTGCACATAACATTTAATAGGGAATAATGAAAATGAAATCTTATTTAAGGTTACGAATTTTTGTGAAAATTTATGTATGTTATCTTGTATATTTCTATGTAAAGATAAAACTGAAACCAGATCTGTGAATGAGTCTTCAAGCTATAGCAGCAATATAATGTAGTTAATTATTACATATTTACGAGAACTTTTAATTATTGCTGAATTAATATAATCTTCATTATTAGATATTAACTCGTAACTAACTTTAGAATCAAAATGACTGTGATAGTTTTAAATTATTGTCATAATGGGGACGGAGGGTTTAGTAAACTTAAGAAAGATAAATCAGGGTGTATAACGGGCGTGAAAAGCGGGAATTATACGGGAATTTTGTTACGCGGGAATTATGCTAAAAAAATTTTCGTTGTGCGAGAATTTTTAAAAAATTTGTAATATTTATGGATTTAGAACGAAGGAAGCGATCGATAATGGAAGATCTTCATACAATTTCAAAAGAAATAAAGAAAAACAAGATAGAATTATAATTTGATGATTACGATAGTACATGTTCCATGCTGTAATTGTGATAAATAAATATATTATATGCAATAAATAACTTCGGTTTAACACTTCTTTAACTTTCTTTATCGTTAAACTTGTATATTTACATACGGGAATTTTTTTTAAATATACGAAAAAAAAAAGCGGGAATTACACGGGAAATTTATTTCAACTTTCCGTTATACAGCCTGTAAATGTTTTTATACTTTTTTTTAGGAGAATATAATATTCAACTATCACATGATCATTTTAATTCCGGAGTGACAGTTGATATAAAATTTACGAAAAATTCTGTCCGTTTTTATAGTACAAAGTAACAAAACAAATTTTATTATATTGAAAAGTGATAAAATTTCAGGTTTTTAAAGTTGTTTTATATTAGCATACAGTTATACAGTTTATTTTTTCAACAATGTATGCATTATATATGAAAACTGGATATTTATTAATAATTGCCAGTAGAAATTCTAGATTATTCATGCTCAGCAAATCTTTAAGATTTAGGGCCGGTCGTAAACTGACCTAGTGCTTTGAAGACAGTTGACAATTTAGTTGCACTTGTAAAATCGTATAAAAATTGATAATTTTATCTAGTACTTATAAACGAGGACAGAACTTTAGCTCTGCACTACAATTACTTGAAAATAATAATAGTAATAATAATAATAATAATGAATAGTAGCAAAGCAAGAAATGTTGTTTTCTGTTTAGTACTTGGTCAGAGGAAGGGTGTCACGTTGAATCAACAAATAGAACACACACAGTATGTTTATGTGATCATTTAACGAATTTCGCTATATTGATGGATGTTCATGCAACACAACTACCAGCTGCTCATCAAATTGCACTTCAAATTATAACTTACGTTGGTTGTATTATATCCGTCGGATGTCTTGTACTTACAATTATGACATTCCAATTATTTCGGGGATTAAAGGTAACTTGCTTGATTCGATTCGATTGTATAATTACTATTGTTTTGATTTTTACTATTACAGTCAGATCGAACGACAATCCACAAAAACTTATGTTTTTGTCTATTAATATCAGAGTTATTATTTATGATTGGAATTTGGCGAACAAATGAACGCATTTTATGCGGCGTTATTGCAGGCTTATTACATTTATTCTTTTTATGCGCTTTTGCCTGGATGTTTTTAGAAGGTTTGTAAATTCAATTTTGCTTATTTTGTTATTGTGACTAAATACTAAATAAATATTTGTGTTTCTAGGTTTTCAGTTATATGTTATGTTAATAGAAGTATTCGAAGCAGAGAAGTCTCGTATTCGATGGTACTATCTAGTTGCATATGGGGTACCATTACTCATTGTCACCATATCAGCTATCATTGATCCTTTCAGCTACGGCACCGAACAGTATTGTTGGTTGCGTGTAGATAATTTTTTTATATTTAGTTTTGTTGGACCTGTTATTCTCGTTATTATGGTAAGCGGAAATATATTACTTACTTTTCTTTTTATATTCATTTGGAATTTTATTTTACTTTTTATATTACTTTTTTTTTAAGGGGTTTATACCTCTTTTTCTCGGCCTAAAACAATCGACAAAATCTATGTATTTTTTTCTGCGAAACTATAAAAGACCAAACCGCGGTTTTCTGGGAGTGAAAGAATAGGCTTTGAACTTCTTTCAGGAATTTATATTTTTACTTTTGTTGGAAATCTTCTGAGTTCTAACCCTTTCTTCGAAGCACTGTAAAACCGGACGGCTGTGCGGTAACAATGATAACTCATGCCCTATTCATCTGAAACAAAAATCAAAAGGCACTCTTGAAATATGATTTATTCAGCCTAATTCTATAACAAAGTTGCTAAGTTTTAGCAACGTTGCTAACAACATTAGCCAATAATATTAGCTGAGACTAAATAAAAAATTAAAATGGCAGCTGTTATATTTGTTTCTATTGGTTATAGTTGTTAGCAACGTTGCTAAAACTTTGCAACTTCGTTAGAGAATCTGGTTTTTGACAGATTTTGTTCCGAATGAATGAATATTTACCGCACAGCCGTCCGGTTTTACAGAGCTTTGAAGAAAGAATTAGAACTCGGACAATGGGGTCGTTGTGCTCAATCAAATTTACTATTTTCAATAATAAATATTAAAAGATTATATAAAAACAAGGCCAAAACACATTTTTTTAAATTAAAGTTTTATTTATATTTCACTTAAAATCATATAAAATCTTGAAAATTTCACTTACAATCATATAAAATCTTTAAAATTTCGCGAGAACGGTATTACACTTATTCGATTCGAATCTGCGAATCATTACAATTATTATATGTATTAAAATAATAATCACTATTATTTAGATGTAGAAACATTTTTATATTATTTCGTATTATCTCGCTCTCTCTCTCTCTCTCTCCCTTTTTATTATTTATATGTATCTTTATTTACTAACGTGAATGATCATAGACATGCAATTGATCAAGCAATTCATATGTTAATGTAATACGGACTGTACACTCAACTCTATTTCTACTGTCATATTACATATTTTAAACACATAAAAATATATTAATTTATGTTTCCCTAAGCTGGCTTTATTCTAAAGATGATTTTGTTATTCAAAATATTGAATGAATGAATGAAACTCATAATGAATGAATGAATGAATATTTATTTTATTATATTTTACATAAAGAAAAATAGAAAAACTTTTATTTTCACTGATTTATGTAATCACTAGGTTTGAAATGATTTAGTAAATTAATAATCCAATCGCTTTCCACTCCTTCAGTAAATTCTCGTTTAAAACTATAGTTACAAATGGAGATATTGTCTTGGTATTGTGGTAGAATGATAAGATTTAACGGCAGTTCTTCCCCACGATTATGTATGTCTTTCAGACCGCGAAAAATATGGAACACCATTATTATTTCGACGCATCGCTTTTGTACTTTTATCTGTTCATATTAAAAAAATAATAATTATTAACTTATAAATTCTTACAGTTAATTATTTGACATACCTGATACGGAAAAGAATAATATATATCATCTAGATGAATTGGTATCTGGTGTCGTTGTGATAACGACATTGTCGAAATGGATTTCCGTATTTCTTCAATTGCATCTTTGACTACTAAACCGTCTAAAGAAGCGAAATCACCTTCGGATATTTTTACTGATACAACCTGCAAACATCGGAATAATTTACAAATATTCAATTATTATAAAAAAATATATATTAATACCTCCACGGCTTTTTTCCATCCTGATACAAAATCTAGAAGATGAAATTCCTTATCAAAATACCGTTTGATAATAAATGTCACAATAAAATTTTGTATCTTTTTTGTAAAAGATGGCCAAACAATTTCTGGAAATTGCATTAAAGGTGGTAATCGCTTTTCACGTGGCCAATCCTCTTGCTGTGAGCTACAAAATCTCTTCGTAATATTATTATTAAAAAGAATTCTGTCGCATGAAAGAGAATTTCTTTTATTATTTGAGGTTATATCACTTGTCAGAAAATGTTTGCGATTGAAATCCAAATATACAGTTTTTTTGTTTAAATGTCTCTTGCAATGATTTACTACTAAACATTTTGATAAAAAATTAATATTCATCACGCTAAAATAAGAAATACTCGAAATTTTAGTTTTCAAAAATAAATAAAACCGATCAACTTCAATTTACATATTTTCGTATTATAAACAAAAGAATATCGTGACATATCATATCCCACTATTTTACAAAAGTAAAAATAAAAATTCCTGAAAGAAGTTCAAAGCCTATTCTTTCACCCCAGAAAACCGCGGTTTGATATTTTTTATAGTTTCGATTTTTTAGGTCGAGAAATGTATATCTACAGAGAAATAAAATCACAAATTTTTACTATATTATGATAACATGATAATTAATTGCTTCCATGGTAACGGTAGAATGATAATTTTATATTTTACACTTAGAAAAATTTAAATTTTTTTCTTGAATATATATATATATATATATATATATATATATATATATATATATATATATTGTTAAGTAGGCTTGCTTAAAAAATATGCGTGTTGTAAATTAATTTGAAATATGTGTGATTTTGTGCAAACAGGCTAACATCGTCTTCCTGATAATGGCCATTATAATGATGTGCAAACATGGTAATGCAGCTGTATCTATGAAGAGCAAAGAACATTCACGCTTAGCCAGCGCAAGGTAACACTAAACTATATACATTTATTATTTTATATATATATACATAACATACATTCAAACAAAACACATACCAACATTTCGAATACACTAACTATTTTAATATGGCACTGTTTCCCAATCTCATTCCGTACTATTGTATTTTCATTTCTCATTTGAAACTGTTCTCGCGTTTAACAAAAGTGCACGCGAAGGGTTGTCACAGTGAAATAAGTCTGAAGCTTACATTCTTTTCTATTGTTGTGATATTTACATATCGTGATATAGTACTCTTTATAATTGTTCAATTATTTAGCGAACGTTTACAATGGAATATGAGGTAGTTAAGATAAACTCAATTAACATAGAGGAGGACATTTAGTACAATTGTTTTTTATTTTTTATGACACGTAAAAATCTGAAGAGAATCGTTACATAACATATGTTTATTTTAATTCATTTCGAAATTGTTCGTCTCTAATGGATGTGTGTAGTTTCTTTATTTAAATTGTGATTGTTTATTAATTAACTCTTCAGATTTTTCATAACGTTAAATTTAATCCATTGAAATACTGTATTATCATATATGCAAAAATGTACGAGAAATCAATAAAAACAATTTTGTTTAATACGGGTCATAGAAATAGTAAATATACTAAAAGAAGAAGCGACAATACCGTGTATTTTGTCATTTACTATATTGCTAGACAAGGATAGAATATAACCCATCAGACCCATCTCTAGTCGCACAAATGAACTAAATTTTTAACGCAGAATTTGGATCCTAGTAGCTTATATTTAGTTATAATATATATATATATATATATATATATATATATATATATATATATATATATATATATATATATATAAATGATAAAATAGAAAAAAAAAACATAATTAATATTTATTACAAAATATATTGCCCAAAAATAAATGATACATCGTAATACAGATAACATAAATAGATCAAATAAATATATAAATTAACTATAAAATTTAGCATTTTAAAATATACATACAATTATCAAATGAATTGAACAGATTGACCAAAATTTTACATTATCTTCATACTTATTTGATTTTCACAATTCGTCGCGAAATTCAATATTTTAGCGAGAAAAAAACATTCATTTTTTTCAAAGCAATCTATTGAAATATGTATATTTTTTAAAATTTAATTTGTACGACTACAGATGGCACCACGTTATTTAAAGTGATATTAAAAATGTAATGCTATTGTCATGCCCCTGATACGGGTAGAGTGGCAACCCAAATTGCAAATCATACTTCCCTGTGTACGAGCATGAAATTATATGGACATTGATATATTTTTTTTTTTTTTCATTCTTAATCTGGAATATATTTTGCCTTACAATGGGGTCGTTGCATTTTTTCTTTTTGTGTTACAAAAATAAACATTGTTACTATTAACAGAACAGAAATTTATAAATATTATCTATTTTATGGTTGTGAAGTTACTTATTGTATAGTGGTTATTTTTTTGGTAGAAATAATATATACACGGTGTTGCTTTGCAAAATTGAGATGGCCGATTAACATGTGAAATACGAAATACCTGTTTCTCGAGTTAAATTTCGAGAAACTTAGCCTTAGACATTTACATAAATAATAACAATGTTTAAATACAATACAATACAACCATTTCATTATTTATCATTATTGAAAATACGCATTTTAAATATATTATTTGACATTGTCAATATTTATGACAATTTCTCATATAGCTATTTAGAAAATAAAATTCAAGAGATATTACATTCCATTGCCTAGATCTCGAATTTAGGGCGAGTCAATTTTTTAACGGGAAATAATTAGTCAAAAAATACCGCATTATATTTGAGCAAATACGGTATTTAATAGTACACAATATTTTAACAAAAAATATTATTTCAACATATAGTCATTGTAATTATTAAATTAAAATAATAATAATACTGTTGGAAATCGAACCCAGACTGATAACACACTGACCACTAAGACGCAGTGTGATCTCGCAATAAGTAATAAATATGAATAATGTATAATAATTTATTGGAAATGAATTTTTTTTTTTAATAATTATACGTATTTGAATGGTTTAATTGTATTTAATCATTGTTAATTTGTAATATCTAAATGTTCATAATGGTAGTAGCTTTTCCAAATTTATACCGAAAACGAAATATTTCGTATATTTTGTCGATTTCCCATGTTAAACGCTTATTGCAACCTTCCAAATGTATACCTGTATATATATATATATATATATATATATATATATATATATATATATATATATATATATATATATGTATTTGAATTATTTTTAACAAGTATTAAGTGGTACTTAATCGTTGCTGCAATTGTGGACAATCACGTATATTTAGTTTTTCTTGCCATTGTGCAACGACCCTTTATTTACCATTTACATAAAATATTATTCTTAATTTATATATATTATAGATACATATTTACTTGATTTATTCTTATTATAGTAGAATGACTAGTCTGTTTATAAAACACAAAAAATAAAAATATGAAAGTAAAAGCATACAGTAATAATTGTATTTGTGATAATATTTTTTGAATCTTTAAACATTTTGGTGTATTGTTGTGATATATAGGTATGCTATAGTGTGTAGTTCATAATTAAAAGACACATTTTTGAAAGGTTTACGTGAGTATTTATTGTTTTTGAAACAAGGGAATTACGTTCATTTAATTTATTTTATCTTTATTTTCTTAAAAAAAAAAAAATTGAGTTTGATTTGAATTGGTTGTTAGTAGTTATTTGATACGATGTAATTGCCTTATAAATCTGGTCAAAAATGCCGTACTTTATTTTATGTAATTTTGTTTTATTTTCTTTTTTTTTAAGAATATTTTATGTACATATATAAAATATGAACTCATCAAACTGTGAACCCTAAAATGCAGGTAGTTCAAATTTTGACTTTGATATTATTTTCAGTATGAAATTCTTTATTTTTACTGTAAAATTATATTCAACAGTGAATTATAAAAGTAGATTTACATACAGCATTCTATCTATATGAAAAACCTCTCAATATAAATGTATTTGAAACTAACAACTGTGTTGTTATTAAGCAGTTATATTCTATCCTCATAATCATTCTTATCCTCTTGTTCCTTGATTAAATTAAATCAATATTTAGGAACTTAATTACTCGAAACATTAGGTACTACATTTTGTATGTGTCTTCTCTTCTACTTTACATATTTCAATGGCAAATTGAATTTTCTTCGGTGATTCTTTGTGGTCACCATTCTATTTGCTATTGTTAAATTTTACTTATTATTTTTCTAGACAAATCCGTGTCTACTCGTATTTTGTAAGGTGTCAATTTATTTTCATGTTCATTACGTTGCCATGTTTGTATTAACTCTCTCAACTAACATTTAAGAATGAATATCTTGTTGGTGCTTACTATTAGTACAAAAAAATTTACGAATGGTATCACTGCATGTTTCACATTTTAATTTTTGCACGATCGATTTCAGTTGCGTTAGTATTTTTTGTACGTATATTCATTTTGCCATTCATATTTTTGAAAGCAATCGACGCAGAAAATGGATAAGAAAGATATATCTATGTTAATTGGCAGAAATATTTGAAAATTACGTTTTCAATCAAGTATAATTTTGTAAATTGGAAACATTTTATTCTTGCACCTCGTTGAATATAAAAATATAATATAGTCTTCAAGTAACTTTTATTTTTACGGGCATTTTTTTCGGCCGATAAACGTTATTTTAAAAATAAAAACAAATACATATTAGGAGAGGACCTATGTAAAATAAAAATAAAAAACACGATTCAAGCATCAAGTTAAATATGAGATGAAGATGTGTTTAGTGATGGCTCCTTTCCTAGTGGAAATAATGTGAAGAAATGTCGCTGGCCAACAAGCGGCTCTTGAAAGCAAATCAACGATGATGTGGACAGCACAATTTGAAAGGTAAAGCCATGTACCCATGTGCATGTACACAATCATCGCCTAAATATATTGATGACGTTTGGCGGCGATGGCATATATATATTACTATTTTTCAAAATGTTGCATTTCAAACATTCAGTCTTCGTAATATAGCATTTTCTTGCCAGCCGCTTGACGTCATTCATACTTAAATGAGCTAATTTTATTTTATTGTTGTGTTGTTTATAATTTTTGTTCCATTTCTTTTGTTTATTATATGTTGGTATTGATGCTAATTGTTTATAGTTTTATAATCTTTGATGTATTGTTTATTGTTTTATTGATAGTTGATTTTATTTCGCATGATACGATATTTGTTTTTAGTTATTGCATCAAGTTTATTAGTTATCTTCAATAGAACAATACATTTGTTTTTTTGTTTATATTATGAAGAACATTCATTATGTTTGTCTTATCAAATATTATATTCTATGTTTTACTTCAAATTAGTGGAGTAATAAATATTTAAGTAGGAGAATATTTAAAGTATTGTGTGTCATTTTTTCCTAATTAATTTCAAGTAAATTCTTCTTGAATTAAATAGAAGTTCGAAATTGTTTGTTTGTTTTTTTTTTCGTTCTGGGGAAGTCTAATGAAAATAACAAAAATATTGATTAATATAAAAGCTTTTAATTTGTTTTTAATATATGTTGGGTGTTTGTTGGCTAGCGACGATCTTCTTACCATATCTCTTCCATAGCACTTCTATTTTGTTGAAATTTTCGGTTTTCATGATTTGCTTGAAGGTTGCTAAGTCGATGACTTCAAAAAATATTTCAGCTTCAAATATTTCTATATGTCGTGAGGAAATAATGAGGAGTAAAATTTATAAATCATTTTAGGTACTCTGTGCAAATATTTAAACATGCAGTGTTGGCTTCAGATAATTATTTCAAATTATATAAATAAAAAAATCTTTCATATCATAAAAGAATAATAGATTTTTTTTGCTAAAATGCGTATTATTATTTCATTTCATAATTATGTAATGCTTTTAAAGTGTGCAAAATACTGCGTACGTAAAAATATGAATATTAGTTGAAGCATTAAATAATTCTATGTATAAAACAATAGCATTGAAAATATCTTATTTTTACGTATGTATTTATTATGTATAGTATATAGTAACAGAATTTGAATTCATAATTATTAATAATAATAATAATGAGTTCAGATTTGGAACATAAATAAATAAATTTGTATAATTAATATATATAGGAGTATATGTTTAGTTTACAATGTATATTTTGATTGCTAGGGTATGGTTACGTGGGGCCTTTGTTCTTGTATTCTTACTTGGCCTCACTTGGACTTTCGGCCTACTTTATCTGAACGAGGAGTCTGTTATAATGGCGTATGTATTTACAACATTGAATTCTTTGCAAGGACTCTTCATATTCATATTTCATTGTATTCAAAATGAAAAGGTAAATAAAAACTAGGTGCACGCACTTAAAAGAATTTTTATCTATTTCATTGTCGAATATAGTAGTTTGTTTTCCTTAATTATTTATTAAAATATACAGTTTGATATTTTGGTCGATTGATGTAATAGATAGAAATTCTTGATTTGTCTGTCTGTCTCGTACAGATTGTATAATTAATATGAGAAGAAGGCATAGCATAATATAATAAAGGTAGTGTTTAGTGATTGATGAATAAAATGGTTTCTAGGTACGTAAAGAATATCGGAAATTCGTGAGACATCATATCTGGCTACCTGTATGTTTGCAATGTACTAAATCGAATAGTCGTAGCAATAGTAGTGGTCTGGGCAAAGAGCGTCGTACTAGTTTGTATGGGGGCTCAAACGGGAACACATCAGTGCAAAATTCGCATTCAACGGACAATTCCGGCCTGTCGCCGCATGCTACTAGCGCAGGCGCCAGTGTTAATAATATAGTCATCTCGAATAATTTAAATAATCTGGCAAATATCAGACCACCTTTAATGCAAGTACTCAATCATCATAATATTGCTAGTACCACAACAACAAACCATAATCGGTTGCATAATTTGTCACAGCAAGGAATTATCATATATCATTTTGACAAAATACGATAATTCACTTCTTTCTTATTGTATATATTATAATGCATAATTATATAAAATAGACCAACTTAAATAAATTACATATTTTTGTTTTTTGCCAATTTTTAGAACAATTAAGTTTTATCTACATCGTTCGTTCGTTCGTTCTGTCATTTTAACCAGTGTGACAAATTATGAATAACATTGAAAATCAAATTTAGTTATAGTGTATATAAGTTTTCTTTTCTACATATTTTTTATAAATTATTTAGAAGCTATATTTATTATTTACTATTTAATAAGACAATTTTAAAAGTTGTAAATGTGATTTTTAATTTTATAATAAAACTACTTTCATCCAATTGTATGTGATGTTTCATATTCATTTATGTTTTATATCTTTATTAGTTAGGTTATTCAATTTGTTGTTTTATTTTTTTTGAATGCAATTTTACAGCGAAACAGATTTTTGCACAGTATGTATTTCAAATGCGAAATTAATTTTTGTGATACAAGCAAGCTATTACCTATTCAATAATAATCAAATTCGTTCATCTTTACTTATCATTTTTATTTGCCACTGGTTATTTGAAACGAAGTTCATAGAGTCGTATTATTTAATGTAATATATATATATATATATATACTTATATATATTTGAAAATTATGTAAATATTTATTATTTTAATGCTAAATGGCAATCATCTGAAGCCAGTTCTGTACGTTTACTAATTGAATTAAATTTTTATAAAAATTTCTCGAAAACAAGACGTCTTATTTACAATAAACCGAAAATACAAAACAAATCTATAGAAATTCTATAGTGTGTTTATATTCAATTTTCAGTAAATCCAGTTAGAAGGTTCTAGTAATTAAAGAACAGGTATGGTATAAATATTTTTAATTTGAAACATATTTTAGTCAATCTTACATACATATAAAAGTAGATTTGTTTATAGGCAGTCATAAAGCAATAACTCAATTTTTATAAAAATCATTCTTTTCAAATATACTGTAAATATTAGATTTAATTTAAATTTGAAAATTATCTAAAATACAAACATATTTATTCATCACATTGAACAATTTAATTAATTTACATATTTATTTATAAGGGTTGAAAAGGGAAGGGGCCGGAATAAAAAATAATAAAAAATATTGTTATAAAAACGTCTTTTTAATTAAACGAAGAATTTCATATAGTCAATATATAAATATTTAGTTTTAAGTTGCTTAAAGCAATAAATTTAAATAGGTATTATAATATATATATACTACTAAAGTAAACCTTAAAATGGCGCTACAGCAGAAATATATAAATGATATATATATATATATATATATATATATATATATATATATATATATATATATATATATATATATATATATATGGCCAAAACTGAACCAAACAAATAATTAATTATAACGAAATATACATAAATAATCAAATTTAATATTTATAACATAACTACATATGATTGATGTCAACAGCTTTATATCACGTTCCGATTAATATCACTTTTATAATAAATTTATTGGCTCGTATTCATAGTTCCGTTTAGAGCACTTAGTCAAAAGCCATCATAATTTCAATATTAATTTTTGCTTTTATTATATATCAAATATAAACTAGTTTTATAAATTAATTACTTTTATTGTATTTTACATTTTAAAATATAAATAATGCTAGTGATAACTCTTAATATTTTTTAAATAAATATTTTCAGAAAGTGCAATTTTATCTAAAAGTACTCGAAAAAGGTCTATTGAATACGGGCCATTTTGTTTTTGAAAAAGATTATATATTTTTTTAAATGGTAGCACATATTTAATTTTAACATTTTAGAATGTATAATTTAAATAAATAAATATCAGAATACCCCTTTCCCACTCAACAAAACAATCTCATTTAAATCGACTAGTTCTTGAACTGGATAATTTCCGTGCAAAAATTCCCAAATTGTTAAAAATAAATACGTTATATTTTCAAAAGATAGTGCTTTCCGGGTGATATAAAAATACTGTTTATCACCAAAAGTGAATAAAACATCAAATTCTATTAATAATATAAAGAAAATAAAATAATCTGGCGCCGTGCTGTAATTGGATCAAAAAGGGAGTCAAATGTTAGTATATTTTTAACAAATTACAAGCCCGTTTCTTAAAACTAAAATTATTTTAAACGTACTATTATACTTTAATCATAGAAAGTGTTCAATAATTTTACCGAAAACATATATCAGAACGGCGCTTTAGCAGAAATGAAAGCCATATATATATACATATTATATATAGAAATATATAATATACATATATATATATAACTAACACATATTTTGTATACAAAGTATATATAAATATATACATATATATACGATTTATAATATTCTGACAGTCGGCATATTGAAAAATCCATATTTGCTCAGCCACAATCTATAAATCATACAATAAAAGAATTAAAAAAAATTAATGTATATGAATTGTAATAGAAGAAATATTTACCCTACTCCAGTTCCTAGGATCAGGGAAAGCAAGTTCGTAAGAAATAAAGTGCATAGTCCTTTTCTTGAAAAAACACTTGTGTCACCTACTTTTGCATATCGAATGCTCAGTATATCTCGTTTTGGATGTTTAAAACTCCAGTTTCTAAGACATACAAAAAATATTATATTTTGTCAAGTAAACACAAAAGCAAAAAAAATTACTTAGGTGGCATTTGATCAGGACGGCTGCTCCAGTCTTGAATCCAATTAAAATGTCGATTACTATATAGATCTCCATCCTAAAATTTGATTATTTTATTACAGAGTCAAATAAATTGTTATTATTATTCAAGTTATTATTACGTCTTTCGATTCGTTATTCATATAGTAAGATTGCCATTCGAGGACCAAAGGCGTTCCATGAACAGGACTATTTGGTGGTGATTTCGGACTGAAAATGATTTAAAAAGAGACGATATATAAATATTGTTTCATATTTCAATATTGGAGCAGTTTTCTTTGAAAGTGGTGTAAGTCCATTTTTGACAAAAAGTTAGTTAATGACAACACAATGAATGCAATCTGCTATGAGCTTTTTATCTATAAAATTCTCATCATTTTTGTAAATATTCATTTACGTAGTTACCATTCAAATACAAACCCTTAAATATCTCCATAGAATATAAAATGAACTTACACCACTTTTAAAGATAACGGGGCTCATTTAATTGATATAATAAAATATGGCGCAATTAATTACCTGCTTCGTGGTGAATCTCTACGAGAACCAGCGAGTGAAACTCTAGCTGATGACTGATTTGATTCTCTCTGTGCTTCACGAAGTAAACGAAGATATTCTTCAGCGGTTAACTGTGGTGTAACCGAACCAGGAGTCTCTCCAGCACCTCCTGAACCATGAGAACTTCCAGCTACGGAGGTTACATCTACCCACGATTCTAAATCATGTTTACAATTTTCAATAGTCAATTTCGAAATGGAAAAACAAACAACTTAACACATAATATGACTTATTTTAAAAATAAAATGCTCCTTACACATTGTTATCGCGAAAATTTTTATTAGAAACTAGATACACATTTTATGATAATCAAAAGAAAACAAATAGCATGTATACTTTACGCACAAAAAATATTTTTAAATAAATTAATCTATAAATATATATTTTTCTTTACAGATAAACATATGAGTAAGCATATTTTATTGTGAATAAATAATATCTGCTATATGTGTTATTACAAAGAAAAAGAGAAATGCACACAATAACAAAAGTGTAAAAATAAAAGTGCACATTTTAAAATATTAAATTAAACCATAATTCATTAAATAACTATTGCTTCATTTTATTTCAGGTGTAAATTTAAGCCTTAAAATTACAAAGCATTAATATGTCATGCTGACAGCTGCTAATAAACACATTTAAAAATTGTACGTACCTCCTAATAAATCGTCAACACTTGATTTAGAAGATGCCATTGTTATATTTCCACTTATTTCCAATAATAATGAATAGATTGCTTTCCACAATTACTATTTAAACTTATTTATAATATAAGAATTACGAACAATTCACTACAATAACCATTGAGACGATACTTCAGGAATGCAACACATACAAATCTGCTTTGTTTTATTCAAACGTCATACTGATCACGTGACTATCTAGCTATTTTTCTCGTAGTTGCGTTTTTCTGTAAATGATTATTTATATATATATATATATATATATATATATATATATATATATATATAAATAATTATTTATATATGTAATTAAATAAAATATTATTTATATTCTAATAAATATATAATTAGAAATATAATATAATGTTAAATTTTATACATTAATAATTATTAAGTTTTAAAACATTTATTTGATTGCATTTTTGTGAACGTGTCCAAAGTCACGCAGAAAAACTTCGTCCTTAAATATTATAAGCGAAATATTTTAAATTTATGTTAAAATCACGTTAAAATATAAAGCGGGGGAATAGTTTCTCTAAAATATATATACAAAAAATCGTCATAGATTACAACAATGAAAATTATGAAAATATATATAGTCAACAGAAAACATTTCATATTAGGGAATTTTGGCAATTAAATTTTGGAATATATTTATCAATAACCTTTTAACTCTTCGTAATCAATGGATGATTATTAATACTTTAGTACAATATTTATTCAGATAATTTTGCTAAATTTAGTGGATTACAGTTGAAATTTTACTATTACAATTTGATATTTTTCTGTTGGTTACACTGAACTGAAAAGTTCAATGACGTTCTTTTATTTATACGAAAAATAGTCAAAAATTCTGTAATATCAATTTTGCTCAGGTTATTTTAATGAGATAAATATAAATTATAAAAATGTTAGTTAGTCGTTTAGATACTGTATATCGTAAAATACTAATTACTAAATTTTTTACTAAAGGTTGGGGTAATCCAGAGAATTTGTTAAAGTAAGTAAAATTATTTATAGGTTAATCAAGATTTTTCAAAAGGTGTATATTTTTGCAGATTATTTGCCTTTCGTAAATTAGTATCAAATAAAGAAACATGTTTTCATTTGGTTTCAAGACAGTATCCCATAACCATACTGAAAGTAAGATGCATTCGAAATAGAAGTTTTTATATAAGTTAATTTTTGTAAAATTTTAAGGAAGAAAAATGGTCAGATTGTCGCATTATAGATGGAAAATTTCGTACTCCTCTAGCATTACATCTTCCAGATGTTGTACCAGATGAAGTACAAGATGCTTATTTTCAAATGATTCTTCCTTTGACATGGAAATCATCGAAATATAAACCAATATGTATTCATTTGGCAGGTACGGGTGATCATGTAAGTTTCATTATATTAATTTCAAAAAGAAATCTAAAGCAAAAGAAAAGAAGGCTAAACTTTACTTTGCAGTCATCAAATGTATTTACTTGAAATCTTACATACTGTTACTTTTGCGCTTTTTATGAATATAAATCGCAAAATTTTAATATTTACAATATTAAATCTTATTTTGAAAACTCGTGTTTAACATAGATTATACATAAGATGAATTGGTTGCGGTGACATATATGGTGGCGTTCGCCACAGGATAGGTTAGGCAAAGAGATTAATTTGTTTATGTTTAGAAAAAATTAAGCCACGTGAAGAATTTTTAGTTGTAGAAAATTAAAAATAACAGTATCTGCTAGTTGTTATGTGAATATGGAAAAATATTCAATATGTCAAAAACAAATTTTCAAAATCAGTTTTAATATTGTAAATATCATTTCCGCACTAAAATTTTGTGATTTATATTCATGAAACAGTTTGTAAATACATTTGGTGACTGTAAAGTAAAGTTTTTACCGAAAAGAATATTAATTTTAGTTTTTTTGGAGACGCCGTAATATGATGGTAAAACCACTACTAAAGGCTGGTATAGGTGCAATCATATTAGAAAATCCTTTTTATGGTCTTCGAAAGCCTAAAGAACAAATGTAAATATATTAGTCAGCATAGTTACATTTTTTCTATCAAATATATATGCATCTATTTTAGACGTTCCAGTTTGCATAATGTGTCTGATATATTTGTAATGGGTGGTTGCCTTATTTTAGAATGTCTCACTTTATTACATTGGTGTGAAAGCCAAGGTTTTGGGCCATTGGGTCTTTCTGGTTTATCAATGGGAGGACATGTATGTATTATATTTATAGTCATACACATTTCATATCATTTTTCTTTTTCTTTTAAGATGGCTTCATTAGCTGCGACAAACTGGCCAAAACCAATTGTATTAGTTCCTTGTCTTTCATGGTCGACAGCATCTGGAGTATTTACAGAAGTATATTATTTTTTATATTAATTAATTAGCGTTTTCTTTTTTTCTTCTTAATTATATTTGTCTCTTTAGGGTGTAATGAGCGATTCAATTGACTGGAAACTTTTACAAAACCAATATTCAAGTAATAGTGTATTTTATGATAGACTAGTAAATTTACTAACTTCAGTGGAGCCAAATATTCTTAGTGAATCCACAACGTTCTGCCAAGCCAATGTAGGTAATGATAATTGTTCAATTTTTTATTACAATTTTTTTTGCATGGTGAGCGATATTTCATATCGAACATTATAGATTATTTAACGAATTATGTATTCTCGTAATATTAAATCGTTTAATATAATACAAAACAATAAATAAACACATGTTTAAGGTCACAATTATAAACGGTACTGATATAAACCAGAAATGCGCAGATTTTCATTGTGCACCCCCTTTTCTGCATAAAACGCAAAAGGCGTTTTCGGTTCGCTTTGGTTTTTTGTTTTGGTTTGTCAAACCATGATGTCACATAGCGTTTTGGTTTGGCTCTAAGCACGGTTTGTGACTTTGGTACCTTTCTGTTTTTTTTTTTTTTTGTATTAATTGACATTTTCTTTCTAATGATAATTATTTGTTTATATAATCTAATTTTATGATTTTGTGTTTGCGTCTATATTTAAGTTTTTGAATATTAATATTAAAAATGTATATTTGGAAGTATGCGCCTTCAGCATAATACGTTTCGTCCTTCTAAGTTCTTCCACCGTTTATGCATTTTCATTATAAATTATACTAATTGTAAGTGTATCATTTGATAGGTAGGAAGTTAAAATAATTCATATTTTGTCTTTTATTATCTCAATATTTATTTAGAAAATTGATATTGGTATTGGTAATTTTATTGCGATAAAAATCACACGCACCATTCGTATTATTTTTGGTTATGTATTAAAATATTTTTAATTACTAGAAAATAAATGTTATGTAAATCTAAACGATATTGTATATATTTTAGGATGAACTTGAAGACATTGTTAATGAAAGGAAAATACATCCATAGAAATTTTCAAAAAAAAAAAAAAAATCTTTCGAATGGATTTTAAATTCGTCATTCCGTTTACAGATTTTATCGTATAGGGGAATTTATACGATATTTTCATTAAATTGTAAGTTGTATCTGTAAATAATTGCAAATTGTAATTAGCATTGTATAAATATGAACAAAGAATTTTGTAGGCTATTTATAGGAAATTATGTATGATTTTTTTTTTTTTTTTTAATTACCTTTTTATGAAATTGTTATAATTGTATAATCATTACCAATACCAATATCTTTTTGTACACATTAATATTGTCATATATGTGTACAATTTGTTTTAAAAAAGGAAAGTATGTTTTGTATCTAAAACTAACAAAAACATGTTTACGCAGATATGACAAAATTAAGTGAAAAACATAAACAGAAAGATTCATTAAAGCTAGAGAAAAATAATTTGTTCGAGAATAATTCAAATTCAATCAAAACACCTGAAGAAATTTTGAAATCAACTATAAATAATTTGAAAGAAGCAACTCAATTTTCAAGCTCAATATTGCATAAAAGTGACAATATAAGATCAGTATTGCGGAAACCGGCTGATGCATTGCATTTTATGAGAGTGATTATGGATGAATGCACTCATTTAAAAAACTTTTCAATACCTCATGATACGTCCCTGATAACTGCTGTTTGCGCTCAAGCTGATGGATATGTGCCAAGAAATGGATGTTCTTCGTTGGAGGACATTTGGCCAGGTGTTACCATAAAGTATTTAAATGCTGGACATGTTAGCGCTTATATATGGTATCAAAAATTTTTTAGGTTAGTTTAGTTTCAAAACAATCGAATTAATTACTTTATTCAATTTACATTTCTATTTTCAGACATTGCATTACTGAAGCATTTGAAAAAGCGAAGCGTTTATCTTCATAGTTAGGATTTTCAATAACTTGTCATAGTTTGTGATGTGCCTTAATTAATAAAAATATAACTTGTATATTTTCAAATAACTGTAATAGTATTTTTTTAATGAAATGTATGTTTGTATGTATGCATGAAACTAAATTTTTGTACTTTTATTTAATTCATTAGAATGAAATATATTTTAGCGTTTTAAATTTTTTTTAATCTATATTCACTGCCTCCAAATATTATTTTTTGTTAGTAGACTATATATTTATTATGTTAAATTAAAATTGAGTATGGAAGCAAGTGATTTTTAAATACTTAAAATTTCTACGTTATTTCTATTGTATTATATTTATCTGCCAAAATGATTCAACTTTTTCTAGAAGAATTAAAAGTTGTTAAAAGTAAGTATCGCATGTACAACACGTGCATTGAATTTCTTTGTTTCTTTTCTATTTTTCCTGTCGGCTACAGGTTGCAATATATTTTTAATAGATTTGATCATGCGCCTAGCACGTGTATTAAAATTTTTCCACTGAAAAATATAGGTAATTAATACTGTTCTTTATAATATGAATAATATTCCAAAAAATTAAAGTCATTCATGATGCATTTACTTAAAATTGTTTAAAAATTTACCATTTTAGTTACCTAAAATTATGCAACATTTCAAAGTTTTTGTCATAGGCGTAGTTATAGTTTTTGAAAATGGGTACATAACATTTTAAATAATCATTTTTATAATCATTACAACAAATTCCTCAATAATATAAAATGTGTATAATTTACATATGACTATATAATCTTTGGATTTTAATAACACGTAAATAAACAATGAACATACATCTTTTAACATAAAATTATTTGCAAGAAATTACTAATATGTAAATAATAATAGGTGAAATTAAAAGCTTTTAAAATTAAAAAAAAAGTAGATGAAAAATATAATATAAAGCCTATTTCTAACAACTATACAAGTCAATAATTTTCAGTATGTTACACATGCGTGGAATTGTTAGTGCGCATTAAACGGGTGAGTCGATGACATTTGTAAGTCCTGAGGTCTAGTCTAAATTTTGTGGTAGATTTTCTTGTTGTAAGTGTTTTTTCGTATCTTAAACATTTAGATACATTTTAAATATCTTTGTTAACATCATTTCAGCAAAGGTAAATACTATTTTGTATAAACTATTTATATAATTGTAGCATATTATAGGAAACATATATTTGTTGTTGTAATATTTACGTTTTGAACAATGTCATTGTTAAAAAAACACAATTTAATTATTATTAAATATAACCTGAATATAATGAATAAACGGGAACAAATGTTGTTATTAAATATATTTTAAAATAAACAATGTTATTATGAGATTTTTATTAAATTTCGTTTGATATTATTATTATAAAGTAAATTTATATTTGTTTACAATAATATATTTTAATTATATTAGTGCTTCATTGCTGTTATTTGGTAAAATGTAAGAAATATATAAAAAAATATTCATTTTTTATGATTACTTATTATATTGTATATTAATAATTATATAAGGCATTGTTTATTCTGGCAATAAGCAAGACTTGTACAATTCAACAATTTGGCACTTTTATATTGTCGCATTGTGTCGGTATAAAAAAAAAACTGAAAAAAGTGATGAAATGACTTGGAACAAAAGTTTCTATTTAAATATACAAAAGATTCTCTGTTTAGCCAAAATATTTAATTTTTGTAACACATTGGATATACAAATAATAAAAAAAAATGTTAAAATTTAATTTTATAAAGGAAATTTATATTTTTCTGCTGACAGTTTAATGTATTGTTTGTTTTTTCAATAATTTTTTTTTATATAAGCAACATAAGTATTCTGTTTACTAAAATATGTTTTTCCAAAATTGGACAATGAACACACAAGATTTGAATTTTTTATATTGAAGATATACTACATAAAAATATCATTTTGATTATATCAGCTTGTTTTTATTACTTGATTTTTTTTATTTATGCTGTAGAGTAATAATTATCTTGAATTTTAATGATAATTACTACCGTAAAACAATAAAATTTTATCGATATCTAATAGATTCAATTGTAATTTCAATGACGTTCTGTTTACATGAGAAGATTTTTAAAAAGTTGCTGCTAAGCAAATCTTATTTTGAGATTTTATAAGTATTGATAAAAGTATTACTGTACATAGTGATATTAATAGTAAATATATGTATGTAAGTATATATATTTTTGTATTATAATTGCTTTCATTAAATATAAACTATTTATGTTATTATTACAATAATAGTGGGTTGAAATGCATTAATTAATTAACAATTAAATAGTGAATTATAATAGAATTAATGTATTTAAATTAAAATATTTTTATTGTTTCGATTAAATGTTATTAGTTCTAGGCCATATTAATAACAGTGGAGATTTGTTACTCAGTTGAAAATAATATATATTAATTCAAAAATATGACGCTGTTTTAGTCTTGGTAATTTTTAAGACGTCAAGAGGCAGATGGTATTGTGGTACTTACAATTTGAGTGCCCCTCCAAACAGCTAAATATATGTTTGACTAATTTCAACCAATCAGAAACAGGTCACGAACGTAACACGTGAACGTTACGAAATATAAAATGTACATATAAAACGTTTCGGTTAACCTTCGTAGCGGTATTGTAGTCAAGCAAAAGCAATGATCTGTTTGTTTATTTAACAATTGTCCAGTTCAATTGTTATTATTGTTATTTGTTTCGGAGTTTGATATATATATATATATCATTGAAAGACGTTGATTTCAAATACGGTTTTGTTTTTTTAAGTGATCTACTACTTTTTGTGTCATTATTGTTGTAGGAATTTTGAAGTGTACTGAAAAGGTAAACATTGTTTGAATTGTTGATATTTATTTTATTTTAATTTATTGTTTCATCGTTATTCACAGTTTTTATACATAAATGTATGAAAATAATCATAGTCGGCAAACAAAGCATCTGTACCCATTTTTAAGACAATAGCCATCGTTGACAAATTCTTAGTTATTTCCTAGGCAACGCAATTTCTTTTGTTATTTTAAATATAATCAATTTTTTTTAACTTTTTACTTTTTTATAGCTTAATTTATAATTTTTAAAATAAACTTTTTTTATATTTATCGATATATAAATCAGATATAAATTATAAATGAAAAAAAAAATAGGTTGATGGAATAATTTTTTAAATATTTATTTTTGCGAAGGACGTTTTTATTTGCAGAAAATTTTGTTTTCTTAAAAAAATAATTATTGAATAGTTCCTTATAAACAAATATTTTTAAAAAAAATTTACATATTTGATTATCTAAATAAATGATAATATTTGCTATAAAAGTTAAATATTTAATTTTAAAAATAAGTTTGTAACTACATATATATATATATATATATATATATATATATATATATATATATATATATATATATATATATATATATATATATATATCTTATTTTGTGATGCATTTTATTATATAATTTTCATTTTAAACAATATCTGATAAACTAACTGAAATAAAGTGGCAGTTTTATACATTTTCTGATAATAAATCATAAAGATACGTGTTTAAATAATATATTCAGACAACGCAGTGCGTCTGTTATGTTTGTTTACTAGTAATAGAAACATATTTTTCTCGTATTAGCATATGTATCTGTTTACTATTAACTGATTGTATCAATTAATCAATTTGATTCCACCTACTTTTAATGCGGCTAGAATTATAAACAAATATAAATATTATTTTCACAGCATTATAAAAAACATGTAACGCAAAATATTTAATAGGTTTTTTTTTTCTAATTTTTATTTGCATATCATCATTTGCGGTAGATTTTTAAATTAAAAGATAAACTGTATGATAAAATAAATATGATCAAAAATAGACCATGTATGAAAAGTAAACGTTTTTGAACATTTTTCTCTAAACATTTAAAAATAAATATTCATTTTATTAGAACTGCTACATATAGTTATTTATTATAATTTAAATAAAATACTCGTATACTCTGTGGTTCAAATATAGAGTTTTTCTATTTTGATATTTTCTATTATATCTGATATTATAAAATTTGTAAGGTTCATACCTCATTTTTAAAAGTTATTTTTTGTCAAAGTACAATAAGGTAAGAATACGCCCCAAAATGTAATTTTGTTGTTTATATAAAATACTTATGAAATACTTGAAAATAATTACTTTTAAAAGTCAGATATATAAATTTGATATGTTAGAAGGTAGTATAAAATAAGAATAGGTACTTAAATAAAGCTCAATAAATAAATTTCGAGACGGATGTCTACCTATGTGTAAATTTCATTCAACAACTTGAAATTGTTTGTAGGTAAGGTAAGAAGTCATAAACACGATGAATAAACTTTGTCGTCAAGTTTCAATCGAATCGCCTGGGAAGACGATGAAAGATTGCGTCTTCAGTTTTGACGTTCCAATACCGGACGTGCCGCCATTGGGAGCTCGTATAAAAGTAATCTGCGCTGGAGCATGCTATCGAATGCGTCGTTCGCCATCAATCTCGAGTCTTTCATCCGCTTCCAGTATTACATCCGACATAATCGAGACTTCCAGTCCAGCTCATCATGGCGTTAGAGATGGGGCTCTCTTTCCTGGTTATGAAGTCGCCGGAATTGTCGACGATCTCGGTGCTGACCTGTCACCAAACTGCGGTTTTAAAGTGGGACAACGAGTCGTACTGTATCCATATGAAGGAGTACCCCATGGCTATGCTGAATATATCGTGGTGCCCGATTTGAAATATTTGGTGCCCATTCCCGATAATTTGGCATTGAGTGTTGCGGCTATGCTTCCAACTGGCGCTTTATTGGCAAAGAATGCTGTGTTTACTGCACAGGATTATGTGCAGAGGTTGTTACAAGAGAATCCCGATAGGGAATCTGTTAAGATTCTTATTGTCGGAACTGGAGGACTTGCTCTTTGGGCTATAAGAATAGCGGCTCATCATTTTAGCAATTCCGATGTTAGAGATAAAGTCAAAATCACCGTTGCTAGTCTTAGAGATGAAGGATTTTTGCTCGCCAAAGAATTTCAAAAGTAAGCTTATTTACTTTTCATATATTATGTACATTCGATTTTTTTTTCATAAAAAATAAATTAGCAAAAATCTTTTACTATAATTATTTAATTTTTAAATTATAGTGTCACATTTCATAAGTTTAAATCAGAATTTTAAATAAATCAGCGTAGATTGTCTATATTATTTTTAATCTTGTTAGTTATTAAAAAACTCGAACAAAAAATAAAAATGATTTTTTTTATGTTATAAATAGCACGTACAGATGATATTAAATTCATTTACCTTAGGTTATATTATCTATATAAAAGATAATAATGAAAATTGTTATCTAATTTAACATTGATAATTTTATTTACGTGTGTTTAATTGTTACGATTTTTAAAATAGTGCACGGCACGGTTAATAAACATTTATTTTTCGTTCTATTAATATCAAATTCAAACAACGATTTAGGAAATGTTTGTAGAGGTTGTAACATTTTCTTATTGATTTACTGGCATTTTTGTTTAGTCATTTTAAATTGTTGTAAATATAAGATATATTTTTATATTTTATTATAGTCAATAATTCGTGTTTAAGAAAATATATATACTTTTCTACTCCGAACAATAGATATTCAAGGTCGATAAACAGAATAAAAATATTGTACTTTAAACTCTTGTTTACCTATTTTTTTTTTTTTTTTGTTTACTATAATCAATTTTTATTTTCCATTTTGTAATGGGAATGTATTCTATTTTAATTTATGTTATTTACATGACAATTATTGCATTCGCGTAAATAAATTTCTTGTTCAACATAAGCATTTTTTTATGTTCGATAGTTTTACTGTAAAGATAAATTATGTAAGCCAAAGTTGAATGTACAAGAGAACACACAATACGATAATAATAACATATAAATTACATTGCAATTACAGAGTAAGTGTGGTGCAATGGTCTGAAGCCTTATACGAAAAACAGTTAATTGAACGTACAGTGGATGCCTGTAGTGGTCTTGTTGATATAGTCATAGATTTCGGCACAACATCTCGCTCTCTGCATCGTTCTTTACAGTGCTTAAATAAGGTAAATTTCTCAAATTGAAACTTTACTCAATTTTATTTCTACAAACAGAAATCATATTGATAACTTTAAAAATTAAAATATTAGTAAAATAAATATGTGAATTTAATTTATTAAAAAATTTTAATGAGTTTTTAGATCGCAAAATTTTCAAACTAGACATTTTTTGTCTCATTTGTTTAATGGGTAATTTCTCTCCTATATTCTTAAATTAATTACAACAAGTTTATTTACATAATTTGTAATATAATAAAGTGATTGTTCGAACTTAATTTACAAATATATATATATATATATATTTAAATTATTGTTATTCTAAGAAACGTTTTATTTATTTACATTAGGGTGGTGTAGTACTTGTAAGTGAAGAGGTAGCAGATCGATTATTGCCGAAATTTTCAAAACGAGCTGATGAAAGACATCAATACATTAGACCAGTTGCAAATGGATCAGTGGAACAATTGGCTGCTCTCGTAGAAGCAGTTGCATCTGGCGAGGTAAATATTCTATTTTTTATGCAAGATCATCATGATCATTCTTTGAAATTTTCATTTCAGTTTGAAATTTTTGTAACTATTTCAATTTATCAGTGCAGTTGAAATATTTTTTTTTTAATACTTTTTTCCACTGAAATTTTTTTAATGAATTCCGTGAATGTCAAATATTTCTTACTTACACTTGGGCTTTTTCAATTTATTTTTGATATTTTTTCGAAATTTATCATATACAGAATTATTGTTATGAAAGAAATTATCAATTAAATAATACTTTTGTGCAAATTTTTAATTGTAATTTATTATTTATATAGACGGAGGCAATTAAAAATTATAAAATAAATTTTAATAACAGAAATATAGTTGCTGCAAATATTGCTTTGATATTTAAAATTGAGTTATGTATGTAAAATTTAAAGGTATTTTTCTACGGAAGAATAATAAATTATTCGAATTTTGATATGAATATGTTTTTGTTTTGTTTCGAATATAGATCGAACCTCCTCCGCACACAGTATTTCCCGCAGAAGAAGCTTGCGAAGTGGTGCGCAAATTATGTCAGTCGGAGATTCCAGGCCGTGCAATTTTACGATTTCACGATATCGAGTAGTCATGCACTTTCATTGTTCATGCATGCATTGTGCATCCATACCTATTTAATCAGTCTTTCTACGTAGCATGTCATTCTATTATATACAGCGTGATTCGTTATTAACAAAGCTATTATGAATTATTATTATTATGAATATTCGGTTTATTTTAAGTGTTCTACTAAAAATACTTTTGTTCTGTTATTTTATTTAAATGTCTCGTAAGAAAATTGCGTTGCGCATTATTGCTAACAAAATGTTTTTGACGACGCGACGTTATAACATTTTTTTATGTAAACTGTGTACCAATTACATATCTCACTATTATAAGTTAAGTAATTCGAAAATTATGATTATTTTCACATGGAGAACGAAGGGTTGAAATCAAATCACCGTTGAGTATTTTTTATTACTAGAGAATATTTTTAGAATATTCTAATTATGTATATATGTATGTATAATAAGTTCACTTACCAATATCAAGAGGCATATACGTTTTTAATACAGATTGTTCAAAATGATAACTGAAAGGAATTTTGTACATATGCACTATTTTGAAAACGTTTATGCCATGAGGTATACATTTTATAAAAATATTCTTATTTGTGTATTACAATATTATGTGACTTGTATTTCAGTTATGCGTTTTTTTATCAGCTACATAAACGATAGATACTATTTTAAGAAAAAAATGTTTACGTGACAGTATCAATGTAGACAGACTTGCTAAATTACCTAGTAAAAATATTATTTGAATTTTTAGTAAAATATAGAGTAATAAATACAGTTCTGTAGAAAATGAATTATTTCAATATATCTATGTTGTTATTGTCATGTGAACTATTGCAATTTACAATGTTTCACAATTTTAATAGTATTTTTATGAATAGTATTTTTTTTAAGAACTTTTTTCTTCATTTTATATATTTACTGTTAAATTCTCAGCAAATGTAGAGCATATGCTGTAAACTCTGTACTTATTGAAACAATTTGTTTCCAAAGTATGTTATTGTATACTTATATGATTATATTATCTGTGATAGTTTAAAAATAATATTATTTTTTCATTATAAGGCAATTTATGTTTTATTTTATAATCACACAAAATCATTTTTTATAAAACGCTTAATAAGTACCTACATACATAATTATAAATGCTACACAAATATCATTTTCAAAATATGTGAAAGAAGAATTATTTTTCTAAATTATGTCGCTACTTTTATTTACGGAGTTTGTATTTAAATTCCTCTTGTGATAAATAAAGAAAATCGAATTTTCTAAAATTTTAGTCAACATAATGAAATTTATTTACAAATGAATTGAAAAAAAAAAATAGATTTAAAAAAGTAAACGCTCCTCTCAGAAATAGCGATATAATTTTTTTGAATAAAGGAAATTGTTAACTATTAGTCAGTCTATTTCCAAGGAAAACGTAATTTTGTAATATACATGTAATAATTTTATTATATACTATTTACCAGTGTTTAACAATGTAGGTAGTATTATATTTTTCTAATGATAGTGATATTAATTTGATAAGTACGTAAAGCATTTTTAATTAGCAATTTGCATTTATTATTATTATTATTATACAATATATTACAAAATTTACATGTATTATGTTTAGTTAATGTTTGTATATAGATAAGTACGTTGTGAACTTAAGGCACAATTTAGCTGTCTGTTGAAGTGGAATTTTGTCTATTTTACAAATCATATTATTGTGAATGATTGTTGTTTTATAACGATAACAAAGATATACTTATTTAAGGAATTTATTGCAGAATTGAGTTCGGATATTCTTTGGACATTTACTTGTTAATTAAAATCTGTACCAAAATGAATGTGAACAGCGAATTTTGTCGGTGAATTTGTGCCTTTAGACTAGATGTCCAAAGCTTGTAAATTGATTAGTATTATAAGCTGTGAAGATTTAGCCTAAAAATATGTAAAAGTATGGTGAAGAGTCTATTATTTTATTTATTATATAAATATAAATTTAATTATAAAGTTCATTGTTTGTTATGATTTATAAAATTTGAAATTCTTTCTCTAAATCCTTAATTAAAATATTTTATGAAATTATTTAAAAAACCATTTAATATCTTTGTAAAAAATGCACTGAGTTAAATAAAATTTGACTTCCAATTAATTAAAAAAAATATATGCAATTTCATAATTTAGTTACTTTTGTTATTTTGTTACCGAATCTAGTAACTTGTTTCAACTTGTTTCTATGTTCTGTTGATGAATATTTCTTCTTGATGAAGACGACGTTGAGTGTACGTCGATTATTAATTATTAATATTAATACAGAACTACAACTTAAAGCCGTTTCATTTTATACATAATATGTTTTGAAAGATTTTTTACTATGTTATTACATTTTTTTTTTTGTTAATTCCACGAAATGTTTTAATTCCAGTTCGGAGAAATTTTACGTGGTGATCATGCCCCAAAAGTGAACATCTGAGGGGGTCCTTCAGGTGACAGGTAGCGTGTGACATTGTAGTACGGCGAAGATTTAAAATCGGGGGGCAATTTAAGTTTGAGATTGGGGAGATGAAATAATGAAGAGAGAAGAAATTTAGTTGGAGATAATTGCAACGGAGGAACTAGTAATTAAATGCTCATAAAGTGTTTGTGCTGCAATATATATATATATATATATATATATATATATATATATATATATATATATATATATACCGTGTGTTGACTTGGGCCGTCGTACATAGGGATTTAGCACGTAAAATCAGACATGTGCGATTTCCTGCTTCCCAAATTATTTTACAAAAAAAACTTTGGGATAAATGTGTTAGGAAACACTTTTTTACATGTAAATCAATCAACAAATTTTTTTTTGGAACCATCCCAACGTCAGGAATTAGCCCTAAAATTGTCAAGAAATTGAGTGAAAATGGCATTAGTCGGCCGTGCATTAGCATTTGTTTGATTTTTTGTTCCAATTTCACGGCTACTGCCATTTTCCAGTCAATTTCTTAACTTTAGACTTAATTCTTGACGTTAGGAAGGTTCCAAAATTTTTTTTAGTAATTACATTACATGCAGAAAAGAATGCCCTAAAACATTTATCATAAGGTTTTTTGTGTAAAATAATTTGGGAAGCAGGAAATCGCACATGTCTGATTTTACATGCTAAATCCTTATGTACGACGGTCCAAGTCAACACACTGTATGTATATATACCGGGTGTCTACTTTTTTTTTGTTACATAGGGAATACAATGCTAAAATTTTCATTTGGTGATAAATTTTCCCCTAATTATTATAGAACAAAAGTACAAATACAAAAGTTGTTTAGAATTCAAAAATGCATCAAATGATGCCAAATTTATCAATATAGGATGTTCCGATCAAGAATTAGAAGCAAATTAAAATTTCCATTTTTGCGCTCTTTACATCAAAGTGCCATGGAAATTAAACAAATAATTTCATTTCTTCTGGAGTTTGAGTTTGACAGATCGTATTTATTTTATTGTTACGTTCTGTATTATTATTATTATTATTATTATTGAAAATAATGAATAAACTTAATGTAAATGAAAAGCTATTAAGTATAAAAAGTATTAAGTATTTATTATTTATTACAATGAAAGGGTATTTTACTCGGCTGTACACTACGTACTAGCTGTGGTTTTAAATTGTGAATGTCTCCATTATAATTTTAAGTAATTGTTTAATTTATTTATTAACTTCAAGTTATAAAAACAATACATTTGAATTAGATGACTGGCATTATGCCTAATATATTTATTATAATAATTTAAACTTATCCCTGAGGATGCTGTAAGTTGTGCAGTGAAACGTCGGATAAGAGTTTAATAAATAGTAAATAGCTGAACTCCGTAAAACTTTCTTTATTTATTACAATATTCAATATACCTATAAAACAGAAAAATTCATGAATACAAGATATAGGAGAACAAAAACGAAACTAACAATTTAAATTAAATGTTCAAATAAATCGCCATTAACTGCCAAACAATAACCTAATCTGTTATAAAATTCGTGACGTACAGAGCTTAATTGTGTTTGTGTTATATTATTGCACTCTTCAACAATGGCATTTTTCAAATCAACAAGATTTTTGATATGTCGTTTATAAATTTTCTCCTTCAAATATGGCCATAAAAAGAAATCGCACGGTGCTAAATCGGGCGATCTAGCTGGCCAATTAATTGGACCACCTCTACCAATCCATGAATTTGGAAAACATTGATCCAAATATAATTTAATGTTGCAGCTGTAATGTGCCGGACATCCGTCTTGTTGATACCAGACAACATTATCTTGAGTTGCACACTCTTCTAACTGCGGACCAATATGATTTTGCAACATATCCAAATATTTTTCGTTGTTTAAATTATTTTCAATAAAAAATGGCCCAATTATACACCTGCCAAAAATTCCAGCCCATACATTAACTTTTTCTGGATATTGGGTACGTGTTGCTACCATTAAATGAGGATTTGTTTGGCTCCATATTCTAAAGTTTTGTGTATTAGGTTCGCCGTGTAAAGTAAACGTAGACTCGTCAGTAAAACAAATAGATTTCAAGAAGTTTCTGTCTAAATTGGATTTTTCCATAATAATGTTACTAAATTCGCTTCTAGCCATTTTATCCGCTTCAAATATCTCTTGGTGCGTGGAATATTTATAAGAATGATATTTTTCATTTTTTAGTACCTTATGTATTGTTGAAGGATGCAAATTTAATTCAGCACCAAGTTGACGCACACTAACATTTGGGTTTTCCGTTACACACAAAAGTATATTCAATGTATTTTCTTTAATTGCATTTTGATTTAAATTCTCCTCCTGATCTTCTGCGTTGATTTTTCTACAATTTTTACAACGTTTTAACACACTTCCAGTTTCTTCGAATTGTTTAATTATCCTACGAATAGTCATAGCGGAAGGTATGGGACGGTTTTCAAAGAAAGCGCTGAATAAATCTCTTACTCGTCGTATCGAATTTCCAGTAAAATACCATTTTACGCACTGAACTTTTTCATTTACCTTAAGTTTATTCATTATTTTCAATAATAATGATAATAATACAGAACGTAACAATAAAATAAATACGATCTGTCAAACTCAAACTCCAGAAGAAATGAAATTATTTGTTTAATTTCCATGGCACTTTGATGTAAAGAGCGCAAAAATGGAAATTTTAATTTGCTTCTAATTCTTGATCGGAACATCCTATATTGATAAATTTGGCATCATTTGATGCATTTTTGAATTCTAAACAACTTTTGTATTTGTACTTTTGTTCTATAATAATTAGGGGAAAATTTATCACCAAATTAAAATTTTAGCATTGTATTCCCTATGTAACAAAAAAAAAGTAGACACCCGGTATATATATATATATATATATATATATATATATATATATATATATATATATATTGCAATTTTGTTCGCATCTCTATTCTTTTGATAGAAAAGAAACAGAATATCTTGTAACGCTACAAGCCTTACGAAATGCTAATAGAGTGACAGCAAAAATCTAATATGAGTTACTAATTATGAAATTTTTTATGAAAAAATTCTGGAAATCTCAAAATCAAATAATAGATTGAATATTTTGTTTCGAAGTTAACTTGGTTCGACATTAATACTTAATATGTCCTAGTTAAGGTGAAATGAAATATATTTTTATCAGTATTACATCTATTGTTTTGCTTTTTGATTATTTCTCATATTCATATATATAGATAATCCAGAAACATTAAATATAATTCTTTATTTAAATCTAAGTTATTTAATAAGACTATTTAATAAATGACTCTTTTCACAAATCGATATTTTTAGTAATCAATTCTTAAATTTTTGCGAAACTTAGAGATCAGTTTTCATTTTTTGAGTGTCGCTGGTTACGGCCCACCGGGAAAAGCTCGGTGCCTTGGTGAAAAACTATAAAAATTAAAATTGTAAACTGTTGTTTTTATAATTGGAAGGTACACATTTTAATATTTGCAAAAAAATATATTTTTAATCAAAATATGTAGAAAATTAGTTTAAATACAAGAAAAAGAAAGTTCCAACTTAACTGTTCCATATAAATTTTACTACTGATGTAAATGTTATTAACATTATTTAATTGTATTCGATAATTATGAAAATTTATACAGATTCCTATTGCAGTATTTTGATGATATATGTATTATTAGGAGTCGCGGACAATTCACCGAAAACAATTCACCGAAAACCGTTCACCGAAAACAATTCATCGAAAACAAATTCACCGAAGTACCAATTCACCGAAAAACAATTCATCGAAAAACGATTTATCGAATAACTAAATAAAATAGAATTAAACAACCTAACTTAACCTAACCTACCCATCACCCCTCCGTAAAGTGTTAAAGAAAAAAATAAAAAAAATAAATACGCTTTTTTCAAAGACATTCCTAATAGTCATAATATTAAGGATGATGCTATTTATACATACGGTATGTATACGCAATTGGCTATTTATACATACTGAAAAAAAAAAACTAAACCAACCTACTAACCTAACCTTTCCTAACCTAACCACTTTCTAATATTAATTTTAATTTAATTTAATTCTATTTCAGTTGGTTATTCGATAAATTGTTTTTCGATGAATTGTTTTTCGGTGAATTGGTACTTCGGTGAACGGTTTTCGGTGAATTGTTTTCGGTGAATTGTCCGGATACCGTATTATTAGTTATATTGTTTACAATAAAGAATCTTGCAACGTATATCCTGCAACGCTGCAACGTATATAATAATATTTCAGTAGGTACCTAAAAATACTTAAGTATTTTCGGTTTGGATTTTTTAAAAAGAATATACCAACTATACACTAAAAATATGATATGTACGGTATATTTAGTATACGATATAAAATTCGTGATTATTTTTCAAACATTTCAATAGTATAATTTCCGGTTTAGAAATAGAACTTTTAAATATATCTATTTTATTTGAAAAAAGTGACAAGTCGATACGTATGTATGTATATATGTATGTAATGTATTTGTTTTTTTTTTTACGGTTCTTCAATAAAAAATTTTTTTTGGGGGGAAGTTTAGCGTGATTGAAGTTGCGTGTAAAATTATTTTTTCTCAAATATATATATAAAATAATAACAGAAACTGTCATTAAAATTTTTGATAATTGTTTCATTTATTTGTTATTTAAATGATTTAAATTTGATTAAAAATGTTCAATGGAAACTATGTAATGAATCAGGTTTACGTCAATTTCTAGCTTTTTTATTCCATCAAAACTTCGAGTGCAAAAATCAATCCCCTACGACACCCCCTTATTAATTAAGCCAACCCCCAAAACTGTGATAAAAAGTTAACAAATTTGTGTGTGTAAAAATTCGTTCTCTTGAAAAAAAACATGTTCTCCTTGAAAAAAAAATTTTTTTTGGATTTTTTTGCAAGAAATGAAACATTTATATCAGGATAACATGAGTGTTTGCAATATATACATGTTATTCTGAAACAATTTCGATAAAATGTTTCATTTCTTGCTAAAAAATCAAAAAATATACACATTTGTTTTCCTGATAAAATTTTGTTAAAATAATTAATTGCGGCAATACTATCGATCCGATTTTACTTAAATTTTCACAAAAAATTCTTCTAGTGTCCTCATAAATTATATAATTTTATACAATTACAGGGTTGCCAACTTTACGAGAAAAAAATTAATAAAATTGTTAATAATTAATTGTGCATATACTAATAATCCGATTTTGATCAAATTTTCACAGAAGATTCCTTTAGTGTTCTCATAAATTATGTAATTTTATACAATTATAGGATTGCCAACTTTACAAGAAAAAAATTATTAAAATTTTTAATAATTAATTGTGCCTCTACTATTCATCCGATTTTGATAAAATTTTCACAAAAGATTTTTTTTAGTGTCCCCATAAATTATGTAATTTTATACAATTAAAAAGTTGCCAACTTTACAAAAATGTATTGTGGGTTGCAGAATAATTAGGCGCAACATAATTTTTTCCAATTGAATAATATTAAATATAAATTTAGTGCGTGCTATCTTATAAAATTTGTACGCACAATAAAAGAATTTTGTTTAATAAAATCAAATTTAATAAAAATTTATACTTACCTTAAAGTATTGATTGTATAAACCTATATAAAACAGAATTAAATATATATATATATATATATTTTTTAAATAAATATACAATTATTATATATCAATTTCTTTAAATTGTTAATATAAAAAATTAGAATACACTAATTTAAATTTATTATAAAAGTTATAATGTACGCGTACTAGGTATAATTGACTACAAAAAGTGATAAAAATATAATATAAAATGAAGTGAAAGAAAAAAGAGAGAAAATCACTTCGATAATAAATAAATAAAATAATATCAATTTTCCAGTTTACAAAATTGGTAAAAAAACTAAATGTTTAGTTTAAATATTTTATTTTTAAAATACGATACTATAAATAATTTTATTTTTGTAGTAGTAAGTATATGTATATAATAAATGAAAATAATGAGAATATCTCTAGGTCATCTAATAATGGCTGCCACAATTAATCTGTTGTAAACCAGAATTTTTGATATGAGTAAAATAAATGAACAACATTTATAATAATTGAAGTAGTGTCTCTCAGCATATATTTTACGAAGAAAAATTTATATTTCACTGAAAAAATCCACAATTGTAACAATGCATTATATATGTATGTTATCTAACAAAAGTAAAATATACAATTAGAGGTAGATACTGGTTGCCTGTCAAGGGAAGATTCAGTTATCAGTTTTATTTTAATTGAATTTTGTTTCGTTTTCTCTGTTTTATGACATTTTATTTTTATTTAAAATACTTCTTTTCGTACGATAAAACTACTCAAATTCTATTTGTGTACTTTCAGTATTTTTCTTTTTATTATTATTTTTTGTTTACATTTATTTACGTTACGTGTACGTACATATAGGAACAAATGTGTATTTTTATTTTATATTAATCACATGACGATGAACATATAGGTACATATCTCGTTAATACGTATGCATATTTATTTATTTTATAGATGTTAACGCTCACATAATGTAATAGATGTAGGTACCTATTTGGGTAGTTTTATCGTTAACAATAATATAAAAAGTTTACATGAAATATTATATAACTCATGGTACATTATATTGAGTTATACTTGTTTTGTTTTTTTTTTTTTGTTTAATAAGAATTATTATATTAAAACAATTTTATCATCTCATACACGTATTAAGTACAAAAACTTGAAACTAATGTTTATTATGGCACTGTAGCGAGGTTTTTTTTTTTAATTTATGTATATATGTAGTAAATATTGTTTAGTTTGTACTGGCCGCCATGAGGCAATGATTTCAATTTCAACAAAGAAAATTTGAATCGAATCGAATCGAATTGAAATTTGATGACTCGTCTCATCGAACAGACAGATTAACATGACAACCCATTATGGACGAATCGTACATGTTACGTGTTGGGTGTTGCTTGCTGGGCTTGCTTTGCTTTGCTTGCTTTACTTGTGTTTGCCTCAATTTCAATCAAATCATTTCCTATACTATACTTAGGTTCTTTTAGGTTTTTCATTTTCTCTTGTACGTACAAACAGCAATTCTGATTTCATTTGATTTCTGTAGACAATCATGTTATGATGCTTTCTTTTCCAATTGCATTATTCATCATATAGGTAATCATCAATCATAACTTATATAAATTCTAGTAAAATAAATGAACGGAAGATTCTATGTTCTATCTATTGGAATATAAATAGGTATTGTGAATGAATTCGAATTGTTACGATTGAATTGTATCAAAAAGAAAAAATATTTAGATTTGGTTATTTCTTGTTTTGTTTCTGACTGCCAGTTATCTATATATATATATATATATATATATCTGCAATCAGTAATCATCAGGTCAGTAGTTAACAATAATGATACTGGACATGAACCACATATACAAAATGTTTGAACACTTAATTTATACAAACATTCATACAGGTACGTACGTACGTATTTCTCTCTCTATTATTTCTACATTTATATTATGTACGTTAGCGTAGGTACATGTATTTGTGCATGTATAAAATGTTTTCGATTACAAACGCAGAATAATATGAAAATAGTTATATATTTATATATAATATGTATAGGTCTCTCTATGACTGCACGTCACTTGAATAATTTTGTGTGTACGTACGTACATTCATACAGATACACATACAGAATCTCCAATGTATATAGATATATAATCTCATTGTGAATAATCTACAAAACATACTATATATTTTGATGACATATATGTCATAATATTAATCTAAACATTCTTATACACTAATTTTGATTTTGTGCCTCCGATAATCTTATCTTAACTATATGTAACAACATTTTTCATTACTTCATTAAAAATGTACATTATAAAGAATACAAAGGATTTCATTCACATCGCTATTTTATGCAAAATCGCATATGACATTTCTAATTCATTAATTTTAAGTTATACAAGAAGTATTTCGACGTAGGTACATTCACATTACAGAATAAACCTATACTTGCGTAAAATATATTTTCATCTCATTTGATTTTTTTTTTATTCTTATAGAAATTGTCGCATTCATATGCGTATATGTGTGTGTGTGCTTATACAAACTTGCGCGTCACGTCTATGTACTATTTCCATTTTTTGATTCGATTTCTGTATTTATTTATTTCATTACTCGTAACAATAAAAATCTTTCTTCATAAGATAATATTTATGTATGTATGTATGTATATTCAATATTAAATATCAAACAAAAACTCGTATTTTATCACCTATAGTTTCAAGCAAAATATCACAATGAAATTATTTCATTAGTTAAAGGCGTACAAAAATGCGCGTAAGATAATTTTCAAATTTCAAAATAATAATAATTATCATTCAAATAAGAGAAAGAAATAAATCCAGATGATGATGCTTTACACACCACACACACACATGCGCACATATAATACAATACAAATATGTATATAATATAATAACTAAATAAGTAAAACATTTTATATACTTATATAAAGAAAAAATTTCACGGATATTTTCTTTTATATGAACTAGACATAAAGTGAAATAACTAGAGACATATGACTAGATTTAATATTCGATAATAACGCACTCTCACTGCCGCCAAAGTCCTGAATAAATTTTGATTATTTGCTCATTTTGTATTTTATTTACCGCACATATATCACACTACAGAAAAATATAAGTATATTTCTCAATTTTGTTCGGATTATTCTGCAAACGCAATATATGTGTGGCAAATGGAAGTGTTTCGATTTTATGATTAAAATTTCATTTAGCAATATCATTTCTCGTTGTTGTTGCTGAATAAAATAATCGCCATAAAAAGTAGATGAAAAATTTACGTTTCTTTTGTTTTTTTCTCACACGTATGCAAATTACTGAGACATTTTGCATAGCGGTTCATTTTATTGATCATGGCGTGTCCCTACACTCATATTATCTGTATTTCAATTCAATTGAATTTTTAAGTGACGTAACATCAATTTTTTTTTTAATTTACGATATACGAGTCAGTGCAAATGAGCAGATGTATGTTGCCGAAAAAAATAATATGGAAAAAAGGCAAAAAAAAAAAATGAAAAACGAGGGAAAAAATCAAAGGTTGACCATAGTACACGCATTTACGCATAAAAAGAAATAGGGTAGTACAGTCTGACTCCCCTCGCAGCTAATAATATTGTAATACGTAACACGTGCTACTGGCAGATGTTATTTCCCGAAATTTGAAATCCGAATTAATAAATGCACACACAATAAAAGTTTTCGGTAGAAAAATAGCGTTCAGCCGTTTAGAAAAGCAATTGCAGAAATGAAATGAAATAAAATAAAATTTTGAAGGTTTTGTTATTTTCTATTCTACATAGATATTTGCTCACGAAGTATTGAATTCGAACAAATGAATGAGTACTGGCACAAGCATAAAATCGGTTAATTTTGATTTTTGGTAAATGATTGGATTTGGAACGGAGTGTTTGTGGTGTGTGTGTGTGTGCATGTGTGTGTGTGTGTGTTTGTATGGACACGCCATGTCTTACACTGGTCACGTAAATATTTGTACCTTATTTTAGTAGAAAATACATAATATTTATAGCACCCGGGGCTGTTACAGTTAGCAGGTCATAGTTTGCAATTACTAAAAGGCACACAGCTTAAATTTTATAACTATAGTAATTAGCAAATAGGTAGTCCAAGTTTGTACTATATAATTATAATAATTCATAAAGAAAACTCTTTCTTTCCTTTAAGTGAAGATAAACGGTCGCATATTGATGCGTTATCGAGGTATTCTATGGTAAAATTCAATAAATACGTCATTTGATATCATAATGCAAGTTATGAACAAAAATAGTAGTGTATATTTGTATGTATATATATATATTTATATATAATATAATTAATTTATATGTATTCGTATGTATCATGTTATAAAAAATAAAAAACTTAATTAGAGCGAGCAACGACAAAAATATCAGAATATTGTATGATAATTCGTATCATATATAAAAACTTATGGATTATATTGAAGCGTTTTTTCTCTGACAATATTCATAATATATGTAATGTAGTAAGTATGTATGTACTTCGAAGGTATAGCAGTAGTGGGTAGTTGTAGTTGAAGGAGGTACATAAAATATAAGTTAACAAATAGACAGATACAAGAAGAAAGATAGAAAGACACACAGAGATAAGTAATATACCTATACAGAGATAATTTCAAGAGATTCTTAATAGCTAGTGGAATGTTTGCTTGTAGATAGAGATGATTTAGTTTGTTTGTTTCTTTTTGTTTTCATTTTTGTCTAAGTATCATAATTAGCGTCTCCCTGAATGTTTAGCGCAGGACAAAGGGTAGAGGAAGGCCTCGACACTGGCCGTTACAACCAAATACACCTGAAGATGCATAGATGCACGCTGCGTCTAAACACCTTAAGGTTATGACCCTCTACCATTTTCATCCCACTAAATAAATTGTATGTGTATGTTGGTGTGTGTTTGTGTCTGTGTGTGTGTGTTTCTTTATGTGTACTATGTACTGGTGTGTCATTGATTGACAATGAGGTAACTTTATAGATGTATGATATTTTTTTGTAATTTATCATTTTACATAATTCTCTATAGTTTTTGCGATTTGCGTACGTCACGTTCAATTTCAATTTTACGTAGGTATATATACCTATATATATATATATATCTACATATATCTATAGAATATATTTATATTAATATAATATATGTTTGTATACACCAGTATTATTTCATTGCATTTTCAAAATAGGCTCGTCTTATTTGAAATGTCTATTGATTGAAAAACCATACTTAATTCATTCATTTATACGAATAGATAAGTACGTAATAAAAATAATGTAGGTAGGTAAAGTTATGTAATTATTATTCTACTATTATAATAATTATACAGGTAAATTCGCGCTGGCTCTAATGTTTGGTTGTTTCTCTTGTGAAATAAATTAGTCAGATCAGATCAGTATACGCGCACGGTACCTACACAATGAAGTAGGTATATACAAAACATATAGAAGAACTTTGTTCTATAATAAAGTGACATATACATTCATATAAATAAGCATAGTATACATAAAATTCAAACAAGTGCGAAAAGCGTGCCATCGGTTCACGCATAATATAATATTGATTTGATTTAAATTTAATTTTTCATAAAAATTTCTATATAATAATATTATATGTATATTCAGATGAGCTGCGACATATAAACCAACAACATTAACATAAGAATACACCGCAGCTCATGCTCACATATTATAATAATTTGTATGATTTGATCGCGATATCGATTTGTTGTCATCTTTTGTTTCAATCAAAGTAAGAATGAATGAATGTTATGTTATGCAGCCGAAGGCGCGCATCTCAGCCTCAACAATATTATGTCTGTCGTTACCTAATTTATATAATGCTACCTATATCATCATGATCATCATACATACAATTCATTTTATATCATATAGGTAACATACTCATGCTCTGAGGAACTCGGAAAAGGCGAGGGAATCCACACGACACATTATATACATACATATATGCAATGCAATGCAATGAAATGCAATGAAATGCAACTATTTTCCACAAAAACAACAAACATTAATCTATTATTGATTATATTCATTTTCTTGTCGTCTTGCTTGACAATCATATACGGAAATTGAAAAATATTTATAACTTTCTAAATAAAAAATTTCATATAATTTACTGGGACGGCTAATTCCCTGATTTTCAATATATATGTATATATATATATAAGTATATTATTTTTCGTAAAAATGCAAAAATATTTGCTTCATATTTTTATAACTTTGTTCAAATCGGTCTATATGTAGAAAAAAATAAACTCAAATATTATTGCTAAAATAAAATAATGTTCATACTATGAAATACATAAAATATTTTACTAATATCTGTTGTTATTGCATATTGACAACCTAATATTATTTTAATAGTAAAACTACGTTCTATATAAAATGTTATGTAGATAGGTAGTATATTATTTTTAACTTTTTCACTAACAAAATTTCAATTATGACTGGAATAAATATAAAAATTGACTAGAGTAAAGAAATCGAATAAAAAGAAAATAAATCAAAACATACACAAAACATTGTTTCTAAATAAACAATAAAAATAGAATTTTGGAACAACTGCAAATAAAGGGGTAGGGAACTTTTTCAATTTCATTTATGTATTACAAAGCTTTATTATTGGAAAGGCAACAAATCTGAAAAAAAGGGGAAATACTAGTTTTTTTTTTTTTTCAATAAATTTAATCCTGCTTTTACAAAAACACGTAACAAATGCTTTTTTTGACAAAAAAAAATCCAACTCTTTTCAATCTTATGTCAATAAAAAATTTAGCTATTCAATAAAAGAATATTTAGATAATACCCCTATTATATTTGTTTAGAGATTGATTATTTGTTCAAAATAGTGAAATATAACGTATTTTTGAACATAACGTAAATAAATTTCTCAAATATATATATATATATATATATATATATATATATATATATATATATATATATATATCTGTAAAATAGAATATTAGAGGTTAAGTTTATATATTTGTAATCGATATATCAAAAGTATATTGCCCAAGAAATAAATATTTATAATTTGAATGAAAAACTCTAAACAATAAAAGAGTTTAATGCACCTATATATAATATAATAATTATTAACAAATGAAAAAACATTAACAACTTTATATTTATAACATACTTATATTATCATACTCACTAACATTTTGATTTAGATAAAGCGTTTTTGATTTTTATATTTATTAATGTCTATATTTCTACGTTTTTATGTAAAAATATTTTTTTCATTTTTTTTTCATTAGAAAAATCTTATATATAAAATATAGTATTTTAATGAAAATATTATTATATAAATATTTAATATTGAGTTTTAACCTTTGAAATATTGTATTGAAATATATAAACCCTTAAAGCCTTTTTTAGTTGAGTAAATTTCAAATTTTGTTAGTGAAAGATTGAAGTAAATAATTGAATAATGTAAGCTGTATCTGACATAAGTAAGTAAAGTAAGTTTGTAAGTAGGTAGATAGATAGATAGATAGATAGGTATGTATGTATGTATGTATGCATGTAATCGGTTGGATGCCCTCTAACATGGAACTATTTGAGCAAGCTGTATACTATATCCACAATACTAAACACGTACATCTAATTTAATAAACATTCGGACATTACCGAGAGATAAAATAGGAACTTGTTTATACATCACCTAAAATTGTTATATTTCTCTCAATTACCATACAAAACATTTACGCGTAGGTACTCAAATTCTGTGAAAAATTAACAACATTATATAAAACGTCACTCAGTCTTTCCAGTATTTGCATAAAAATATGTGCTTTCCAATGCGGTCAATTTTGCATGTTATGATGCCATTTGCCACCACCGCACCGCACCGCTACGGTGGAATATTATGGCTAAACATTGCAAATATAAGACTTTTAGGCTTACGTTACGTTACGTTTACTTAGTTAGTTAGTTAGTTAGTTAGTTAGTTAGTTAGTTAGTTAGTTAGTTAGTAAGTTATAATTCATTAACTTACACAATTTTTATATAATAAATAATAATCAATAAAATTTAAATAAAAATCACAGGTGTAGCTATCGCCGTTTATATATATATATATCTATATCACAATTTATACTGGATTATATATAATAAGTCACTGTTTTACCTCTTGCTCGCCGTTACTGATGGATGCAGTTGCTTGTAGTAGCTGTCGATTGTAGCTGCAGCTGATGTTGTTATTATATATAATACATATAAACCGTGCACAGTTCTCCGATTAGTATGATGAATTATTATTTTCATTCCAGCAGCTAGAAGATGTGCCAGTGAAGTTTACATTACAACACAACAGAATTGTTACTAACTTCGTTCGTTCGTTCGATATTCGCATAGATACATACATATTTATATATCCGATTACGCATTACGATAATGGTAATGATATTATAATGCTGCGTTTGCGTTTGCATTCGAACAGGATTTGATAAAGGAGCTGCTAGTAGGGCTGGTTGATGGAATTGGAATTGAAGAGGGCAAATTGGCATTGGCAAGTTGTCCTAGGACTAGAGCCACCGATGAGGCTCTGGCTATTATGCAGGAGTCAAGGTGAAAGAGACGGTAAGCGGGGCAGTCAGTTTCTCAAACACAGGCAGGAAGACGATAGATGGAGCGAACCTGCGATCGGAAATTAATGTTCTTGAATTGGAATGATTGTTACCAGCGTTGTCGCACTGTCGCTGCTGTTGCTGTTGCTGTTGTTCTTGTTGCTGCTGTTGATCTGTATCTAGTAAATGCGTGGTTGTTGAAGACGATGATGTGATTGGCCCTAACCCTGCTACTGTAACACCACTGCTGCTTGTTGTTAATGCAGTAGCACTTGATGCTGTAATGCTCGTACTAGAATTGCTGCTGTGTACTGTGGTAGTATTACTGTTGTTATTCGAATTGTCCACTATGTCTGCGCTAGCGTTTGCTTCATCCATGAGAAATGCTTGCATCATATAGTTGCTTTGCTGTTGCGAACGTTGTGGAAGTGCATACGTGGTTGGTAACTGTCTTTGCTTCGATACAGTTTTTAAAGTCAAACTAACATCCGCACTCAGTCCGACACCTTCCTGTTGCTTTGATTGACCGCACTGCGTACATCTCGATGGAATTAATGGTAACACAAGTGAAATTTTTTCGTTCATCGCATCTGTTCCTGCAGTTATTTGCTGTTTCGGTTCATCCTGAGTCTGAATATCGATCGGTTGCTGTTGCTGTTGCGGTTGTATAAAATTAAAAAATGAACTCAAATTTAGAAACGAGTGTTGCGACATGATGTGATGCTGTAGTTCATCTGGTTGACCAAATGATTGATTGCATATAGGACAATGTATTGAGGCTGAGGCTGAGGCTGAGGCAGAGGCAGTTGTACTGAATGCTGCAGTCGATATGGCTTTGGGTTCTGATCCTTCTGCATCAGTAAGTGTTTCCACAGATTGATTATTTGTATGAGATCGTTCGTGTACGAATAAAAATGCCAATACAGGTGTTGAAAATGAACAAAATGAACATTGATATTGTTTTACATTTGTTTCATCTGATGCACCAAGAAGACTAGATAATACATTTTGTAAATTCGAATCAGTTTTATTTAAGCTCTGATTACTATTTGGTATTCTTAACATGGGACTTGGACAATCTCCACTTGGTTTACGCAAGTGTAATTGTTGACCCAATGATTGTTCCAATTGAATTTCTATTTCATTCCATTTGTCAATTCCAAGTTTTCCATGATCACTAAGAAGGTGTGCTTTTAACCATTTAGTGCTTCGAAATCGTCGATTGCATATTGGACAAACTTCAGTAAAATGACTAAAGTAACGGTGATTTAAATCAGATAAATCATTAGGTTTTAAAGCTGGATCGGCAGTATTACCAGTAATGACACCAGAACTGAACATATTTGATTGATCAGTATTTGATGAGTGTTGATCCGAATCGGTACTAATTTGTCGTTGATTTGGTGCAGCATTTGCACTAGTACCATCTTCTATAATACCGTGTGTGTTATGTTTATGTACTCGTAAAAAATATTTACTACACAATTCTTTATTACAAATATTACATACAACGCCACCAATTTGTGCACCATTTTCTATTTCAATTCCATGCATTCGTTGCATGTGCGTTTTCATAAAATACTTGTTGCACAATTCTTTGTTACATATTTCACAATAACTACTTGTCGGTGTTAGTGTTACAGATGAACGCCGTTCTGCACCTACTAAACTTGCAATTCCGCCACCAATTCTGTTTGCTATTTTATCAGAGTTTACAAAACCATTTAAGTCATCTTTTGCATTTGTAGTCAGTATAGTTGCCGCCGATGTTGTATTGGCAACAGAATTTGTTTGAATGACATTGGTTGTAGAACTGACACCGGCAAAAGACATAGGATGACATTGTGTTAAATGATTTTGAAGTTCATCTAATGTAAATCCTTCACGACCACACTGTTTACATATATTCAAATCTAATGTATTTTCTATTTCAGATTGTTTACTAATATCAGCAGTTGTATCTTCTTGTAATACACAATGTTCAGTTATCATATGAACATGCAGAAAATATTTATTTTCGAACTGTTTACTACAAAGATTACAATTTACTTTTATTCCGCTAACATTCATTCCTACTCTGCTCACTTCCAGATCATTCAACTGAGAAATCATGGTTTGCAATTTTTGTAAATCTTCACTGATAGAATCGGAAGTTTGTTTTAAATTACCATTTGGTGACACAGTACCAGATTCATTCTGATTTTTATTATCTCGATCACTGTCATTGCTTGATTTGTAATTTAAATGAGCAGCTGTTAAATGAAGCTGTGCTAAATATTGTGTTTGAAAACGCATGCCACAAATCTCGCACTCATTCTCGTTTAGAGGTGATGATTTTCTATCACTATACGATCCGGAACTATTTGTATTTTGCTCGCCCATAATTAAGTTTAACGGACTAGTTTGTATTTGATACCAGTTATTACTAATTGATAATTCTAGCTTAAAATCTTTTTGATTGTCTTTTGAATTATCGTCGGGCATTATAATACCATGTCTTTTCATTTTATGCGTACGTAAAAAATATTTATTACAATATTCTTTGCAACAAATATCACAAAATGCTTCTGGATTCATAATGCCTACACGACGCAGACGATTTGCAGAATAATCCAAAGTGTCGCGTGCAACACTCATCAAACTTTCTTGATCTTGATCTGGCTCCGATACTGATGGCAATGGTAATGAATCTTCTTTGGTCGGATCATTTCTTAGTAAAATATTCTCTTTGTCGTCATCGGCTGTATTCGGTAACACTTTGAGCTCTTGTTCTTCTTTTGGAATGGTAATTGTAGTAATTGTGCGTTCCTCACTGCATTCATTGTCTAGTTCTGGATCAGACGAGATTTTGTGCGCGCTTGCCAAATGAGCTTTAAAAAATAAATTGTTTGAGAAGCCTTTGCCGCAAATATTACAAACTATATTTTGAAAAAACGGATTCGTATCAATTGCTGCAGTACTAACTGGTACAGATACTGGTACTGGTACTGGTACAGGTGGTTTATTCATTACGTCTATATTTTTAGGCGACGTAACATCACAGTTAGACATCAGCGTAACAGCAGTCTTCCTGTAACCTGATGTAGTATAAGTAGGCACATTTGCAGGTATGCTGACGCCAACACTAATGCTCGTCATTTCTAATATGGAAGAATCAGTATATATCCGATGTTTGTTTGCTTTATGCGTTTTTAAAAAATACTTATTACAGAATTCCTTATTGCACAGTTCACAATATGCTTCGGGATTAAAAATTCGCGTTGTAGGTGGACAAGAAGAACGAACTTGTTGACAAGTATTTGAAATGGACATCGTAGTTGAAGTAGATGAATAGGTTGTGGCCGCACTCGCGATCGCAGAACTAATACCCGTAGCTGTTGTTGATGAAGCCAGCAAGTCATCTCTGTTCACTGATACATCAGTGAGCCAAGGTGAAAATTTAGGCGCACCCGATAAATTCATCGGACTTGCGATATCAGTTGGAATGTCGATAGTTTTGTTGTTATCTAAAGTAGTGTCCTCGGTTAGCGTCTCAATTTTCACGTGAGATAACAACTGATCAGTTTCGTTTGAACTGGCGGCGATTGAAAGTGATGGTGTCAATGACATAGTGGTAGTAGTTGTTGTTGTTGTTGTTTCTGTTGCTGTTGCTGTTGCTGTTGATGTTGTTGTTGTTGCGGTTGTTGTCATTGAAATTGAAGATGTATCAAGTAATGAGGAATGATCATGATGATGATGGGAAGAAGGTAGGAAAGAGTCGTCGAGCTTACCTTCACAACAAAGCCCGATGCCTAGAACGACACCATGCCCATCATGGCCATTCGCGTTATCGTCCGATGAGACATCTGAATTGGTGGGTGGTGTACCCGTTGTCGAGATGCGTATTGGTGTCGATTGTTTTCGCCGTTTCTTGCACGATTCAGCACTAAACGATAATGATCTTTTGACTAGACGAAGTGATGTTGGAAACGATGTAGATGCTGCTGATTCTTCGGCACCAATTTTACCAGATGTGGAAATCGACGTCGGTGTTGAATAGTTTGTTGCTGTCATCGGATATGTAGGTACCGAAGTCATCATGGTATCGACGCTCTACCACTTCAGTGGCAACTGCTGTCGATAACCCTAATAAATTACATATTAGTATAAATATCTATTGTTTATATATATATATATATATATATATATATATATATATATATATATATATATATGTATTGTAACATACAATCTATTCTATTTTATACGTTTTCAGAAAGTTCTTTCATTCTAAGAAGCTTTAGAAACACTTTAATATTTAAAATATATTTATTATATTAACAAAAAATGTACATAAATATTGCAAATATTAATATCTATTTTTGTAATTGTTTTCAATATTTTATCACTGTTTATTTTGACGATAAACTGATTTTTCTATATTTATAAAAAAAATCAAATTTCCTAAATTTTTTATTACAAAAAAATTGATTTCTTTTGTTGTTTATAAATAATTTCCATAAATAAAACAATATTTGTAACTTTTAATCAATTTTAATCTTCAACGCATTTAAATAAATATTTAATAAATTTATAAATTATTCTAATTTTTATGAAGTATTATTAATATTTGTATTTTAAATAAAAACTATTATAAAATTTATTTAGTTAATAAATAGATAGATATTTATCACAAAATTATTTGTTTGAATAACAGAAAAAGAATATAAATAAAGAGAGTTTATATTAAAAAAACTGTTATATTTATTTCATGTAAATTCATAAAAAAACTTTCCGAAAAATCGAACATATTTTGCAGATATGTAATTTAATTGTGTATAATACTGTTTAATTTTACTGTTTCACTTTAAAACACAACAAATATAATTTTTTCCAGTAATCAACAATATCAGACTGTAGTATTTTCAATAAAAATTACGGTTATGCTCCTGTTTTAATTTCTTCAATTGTACCACAAAAAATCAATACTAGTACTGGTCAAGTCAACGTTATGATGTTATGAACGTAATATATGATTTTCAAAATTAATAAAAATGGATGACAATTTATATTATTTGTACAATCTAGATGAAAAATAAATAGGTATGCTAAACTCTTTCAATATTCAGTACCTATATAATTATTTAAAATTAAACTTTCTAAAAATATTACATATATATACTTTTATCGAAAAGTATTGATATGATAATATCAATTGACAGGTAATAAATTATTAATTTTATATAAAATGCAATTTCAATGTTAAAAGATAATATTAATATAAATAATTAATATTACAAACTGCAATATAAAATAAATTTCGAATAAACACTAATATTTACTACCCATATTTATATAAGAAAAATTCAATGTAGCAGTGCTGGTAAAATAAATGTGTAATTAATATGAAATATTAAAATTGATTTTTTAATCATTCTGTTTAGATATATAGATAGAAATTAACCTTGATAAAAATTACAAATAATGTTAATCACTAAATTGTGCAGGAGGACATTTTACTTATTGTTAGATAAAAATTTATTGTAAACAAAAATCCCATTGAAATTTAACGTAAATAAATTTCATTTATAAAATATTTCGGATAAATATTAAATTGCAATTTTTTTTGTTAAGTATTAATTTATTTAATAAAAAAAGTTGTAATATAATTATATTTTAAAATTTGAACAATTTAAAATGAAACACAAATTAATTTTTGAGAAATGTGTGTATATCAGCAATTAAAAATATTTTTTAAAGAAATATAAGTTAATAAAATAACAAAACTTACTATATATTAGAATAATGTCTAATTACATATTGTCAAGTGATAATAACAATAATAATAACTAACCAAATATATATATATATATATATATATATATATATATATATATATATATATATATATATATATATGTTAATAATTGAAATGATTATAATAATAAGTATGATAATTTAGAAATTAGAAAAAGAAGAAAGAAAGAAAAAAAAATCGGAATAATGTCAGGTTTGATTCAATGTGTGGTATGTATGTATGTATGTATAACGATCGCACGTAAAAAAGTGAAATTTCCAAGAATTGAAATTACGATAGTGCGTTATTGATCTTCAGATAAAATTTAGGGTACAACTGCCAGAGTTGCCACCTTTTATTGTGTATGCCTGCGCACACGATGTGTTCGTATCCATACATGTATTTCTATGTATGTATGTATGTATGTATGGTATGTATGTACGTGTTTGTCCATATATCGTGTAAACGGATCAATACTGTATTCCAACGTCGCCCACACTCGCTCGTCGACTACTACTGGACAAATTGCGGTTGCTACCAGCAACAATACTCGCATACCGAAAAGCGGGAATCTACATATCGAAAAGCACTCACTCACTCACTATTCACAGATAGATCTTGAAAAAGAAAAAGAAAAAAAAAACATTTCTTTCTAGAGATTCATACATATTACATAAAATGCAAGTTCAATAATAATATTGAGTCATATTTACGTAATGTCACCCACTAAATAGAAAAATTTCAAACGAATTGTTGCACTGAACGCCGACCGAAAAGAAAAGAAAAAGAAAAAACGATTGCGTGAAATAATTGCGAGGGCGGCGGACGAAGAAATCACAGCGCGCATTGATCACCATATTCTCGTGTGTAATAATAAAGAGAGTAATTATTGTATGTACTTACAGTGGCCACAGTTCACTATTATAATGCACTCATAACCTTCAGCGTTCACTGCACTGGCACAAGCTAAACTGAGTCAAATGAGCTGAACGTAGTACAACCATTCCCGATGTTTCGTTCTAGCCTAGCGCATATAGCAGAAATGGGGTGCGAATTTCGACGCCATGACGAGCGACGTCTGCACTTCTGCCATCTGCCTACTTCAAAATGAATTACGTTCTTACGCGGACGCTAAAATGGACACGGACACGGACACGGACGCGGACGCGGACGCGAACGCGAACGCGCAAACTTACTTCATCAAACACGCAATGTGATACGCAATCAAATCCAATCCATAAACTGGACGCCAGCTAGTGACAAAAATATCAAATACTCTCTTTCTCATTCTACCGAAAAACTCACACAAAAATTTACACAATACATTTCGTATATTAATATAAATTAATTATTCGTAATAATATAAACGATAATATAAAACACGAAATATTTCGAAAAATTTATTTTTCATATTTATAATTTGCGCAATTTAAACAATTTATTATTTACAACAAAACAAAAACAAAAATTTACTTATTCTTTTACTCAAATATTTTTCAAATCACATTTAGCAATTTTTGATTTTTTCTGTGTTAAATTAGTTACAAATAAGAGACCCGTATTTGTTCAATTTTTCATTAAAATAAGCAAATGTATAAGATATAGGATATTGTATAATATAGAAAGAGAAGAGATGATATAATTAGATGTCAATTTGAGGTTTAAAAATTTTGTTGAGCTTATATGTTTAAACATGCCTTAAAATATGAAAGAAAAATATTGTTTTATACCAAAATATTTGAAGAATATTAAGTATTTTTCACAGCGCCATCTCTAGCCATTGCATCATTGGGCATATTACAACACAATGTAATTGCGATTTGAATGGATTCACTTTTTAACTTTAATTTACTAATTATTGACATTATAGATAAACTTTTTATATATTATTATATTAAACATAAAGTTTCGATTTACATTAAAAAAAAATAATGATTTTAATTGTTTTACTAATAAACTTTCTTTTTTCATTAAACTTGCTCGTATTGCTAGTATTCCACAACCTAGAAACACAATTCTCTCCATTCTGCATTCGAAAGATTGGACAAAGCCGTGCCGAGGGTGTAGAGAGTGTGAGACATTTACCTCTGGATAAAAAGAAAAGTAGGCACAAAAATTAAAATAAAATCAATAAACTATATTTCTTTAATTATTTGTAATTTTTTAGCTTTTTTTTTAAACATTTTTTACATTAAATATTACAATTATATTTTAAATAAATTGTTTTCAAAATCTATTAAAAAATAGATAAATATACAATATTCACATACTAAATTTATACAGATAATATGACTTCCAAAAATACAGAATGAGTATTATTATTCAAATAATCGTAACTTCAACTGTTTTTCTATTTATTCTTGGGCGCCATTTCCTAAAAACAAACTCTTGTACAATCATTCAATAAATCTCCCATGGACTGAACAGGCAGTAAAAAAGTATAAAAATTAAATATACAAATAACAATATTTGTTATAATATACTTTAGTCCAGATATGTATTTGCAAATATGAAATTCATACGGTTAGTTAAATTTTGATTACCTGTACACACTAAGAAATTTTGGAGTGGTAAAGTTACCAAATGGAGTGGTACATTGCTTCAGTGTAAAAAACAACACTAAAATTCGTAAAATATCATTTTTGGTAAAGTTTTGATTTTGGTATAAAACGTTCCGTGTACAATTTTGTGTTTTTACAAATAATTATGAAAGCAGACTACCAAGACTTTGTTACTCTGGGTAAGTTCATGTATATTATTAATTATAAAATTATTATTATATTAAACATGTAATATTTTAAATAACTACATTTGTAATCTAAAATTCATGATGGCGTGTAGTATATCGCACGGTAAGAATGAACAATAAGTCGTCTATAAAAATGAGAATTATTTCGTATTCGTATTTGTTATAATATAATTGTTTTTGTTAAATTTAATTTTATTATTATTGATGGAAATAATTAATTTTTGTAGCTTGTTATTTACATTTTCATATTAATATTAATTAATATAAATTTTATTTTTAAATTATATTTTATTATTAATAGCAATAAAGTTAATATATAATGTAAACGAGACAGGTTTTACTGTAGTTTCCACATTTTACAAAGTGCTACAATTTAAGCAAGAATGCAATATTAAAAATTGTTACATTTATATCGAATTTGAACATTCTAAATACTTTTTCTAGTTAATTACAACTTTAATTATAGGTATATTGTTTTTGTTAGGGATATGGGTTTTTATTTCTACTAAATAAAGCACCAGCCAAATATATTGTAGAGATATTTTATTAATATACATATATATATATATATATATATATATATATATATATATATATATATATATATATATATATATATATATATATATGTTCGTTCGCTTGGTTGATATAGGGCAATAACATGGGATTTCGATAATATGCAGAGTACTACTTTCTGAAGTAAAATTCGAAGAAATACTTAGAATACTTTTCGATAAGGGACAAAAAGTTATATAATTTGGTTTTAGTTTTAATTTGCTAGCATGTATCGTTTGGGCGCTAGAATTTTTTTTAAATGTTTTTTAGAATTTTCAATAATTTTTCCTGCTAAATCAATATGAGTTAGAGAAAAATGTTACTTAGTTATTATGTAGCTAATTTTTTTCTCTATTTTACTGAATTTTTTCAGATTTTTTTGAGCAAATTTTGAAAAAAGTCTTTTTTTCGAAATAAGACTTTTTTCAAAATTTGCTCAAAAAAATCTGAAAAAATTCAGTAAAATAGAGAAAAAAATTAGCTACATAATAACTAAGTAACATTTTTCTCTAACTCATATTGATTTAGCAGGAAAAATTATTGAAAATTCTAAAAAACATTTAAAAAAAATTCTAGCGCCCAAACGATACATGCTAGCAAATTAAAACTAAAACCAAATTATATAACTTTTTATTCCTTATCGAAAAGTATTCTAAGTATTTCTTCGAATTTTACTTCAGAAAGTAGTACTCTGCATATTATCGAAATCCCATGTTATTGCCCTATATCAACCAAGCGAACGAACACCCTGTATATATATATATATATATATATATATATATATATATATATATATATATATATATATATAAAACATGTGAGCTGTTTTTTTTTCTTACCGTGCGGCGTTCGATTATTAATGTGTTTTAGAAAAAATGCATGTAAAATATTGTAAATAGTGAAAAAAAATTGCAATATATACATTGTAGATTTTGATTATCATAAATTGACAAATTATAAATTTATTAAATGTCTTAGAATTATTTGAGTAAAGTTAGATTATTGCATACCTATTCAAATATTTAATTTTCCAAATAAAAATTAAATATTTAAACACATAAATTTATTGTACTTCTACTTATTATGGGTACTAATTATTATACCAGTCCAGTGTGGTGATTTTATGCTATTAAACGTAATATTTTTTTAAATATATTTTTCTAATTATTTAAAAAATAATGTTGTAGCAAAGAAAAAATTTCCAAATTTAGAAGAGGATATTTATTTCACTGATACAGACGGCATCCTTTTAGAAGAAGATACTTTATATTTTTATATTGCTTCTAATAAAAATTGCACGGTTTGCGTTGCAAATAGAAACGAGCCAGTTAACATATGTAAATATGTGCAATATTCTAGTAAAACAATATAGTATATTTTTATATTTTTAGCAAGTACACCTTCTTCTACATTAACAATAAATTCGAACACATCATCCAATATATTACATTGGATCCAAGATAACATTGATGAAAATGCTATTATGAGCCCAAGTAGTAATTGCTCATCTGATTTAAATACTATACCTGCAATAGATGAATCAGCAACAGTCTGCTTACCAAAAAAAAGTAGGCGAAAATATAAATGAAACAGAATTAAAAAACTATATAATTGCAAACGGCGGTGAATATATATTTACTGAATATAATACAAAAGGCATGTTAAGTAATAAAACACGCCGACAATTAGTAAATATTATAGTAAATATTATGGTAAACAAATATGGAATGGAAATACACAAAAATATTAAAATTGACTTTGCACAGAAAATTATTTCCATTTTTCCAAATTTAAAAAATCCATTTACAAAATATGGTTACGTAAGTATTCATATTATTTAGTATAATTTTTAAAACATTGTTCATTACATTATAGTAAAGATTAATAATTACTACTATTATTTATTATATTTATTGATTTTTTTATCAATTTATTGATAATTTTGTGCTCTAAAAAGTATTGGAAAAATTTAAATAATTATATTGAATATCTTATATGTATAGGAAACATTTTATGATCCCGTCAATTCGTCGGGTTACTTATCTTGGCGGTTACGGACAATTGTAAGAAATAATGAAGAAAATAGAAATAAGAAAAGAAAAGTAGACCATACTTCCACTCCCAGTTAGGGCTGGAAAAAAATCTCGATATATCGATAATTTATCGATATATCGATAATTGATATTAAAAATAAAAATTATCGATATATCGATAAATCAAAATATCGATATATCGATATATCAATTTATCGATAATATCGATATATCGATTTATCGATATATCGATAAATTGATATATCGATATATCGATTTTTCGATATATCGATTTTTCGATATATCGATATTATCGATATTTTTTATTCAAAAAATATCGATATTGAAATTCCAATATCGCCCAGCCCTAGTGTGTACTATTAGCTGGCTGTTGATTTTCAATTTCAGCGATTAATCCACTTAATTCAGCAATCATATTAGGTGGAGGACTTTGTAAAAATCTCATTTTTTGTTTTGCATGTTCTCGTAGTGTTTCAAAGTACTCCATCTATAAATAAAATATTTTATAATAGAGAAATTATTAACGAACTTACGACGTACATATTGTGGTAAAGTGCCGCTTTTTTTCGCTTCATATATTTTAGATTTAGCTTCTTCAATCGATATGTCGAAAAAGATTGGAATGGAAGGTTTGTGTGGAAATGGTCCATAAGAAGACATAGGCCACTGATTTCCTGCAAGTGCTTCACTCATATCTTTGCTTATAGCATTTATGGTCTCTTGTGGAATTGAAGTGTCAGCTTCTGAAATATATTTTTTATATATAAAAATGCTATGTGAAATGTGGATTACAAAATATGCTTTTATTTTCTGATAATGAGAATGCAAAAACAGATTTTGTTGTATCAGATGTTGGATTTTGTAAAGTTTGCATTTTTATTTTATCGTATTCTATAATTTCTGGTAATGGTAATGTGAAAACATATCTTGTATATTTGATTTATGTACCAAATAATATACTTTAGTCCAGATATGTATTTGCAAATATGAAATTCATACGGTTAGTTAAATTTTGATTACCTGTACTATTAGCTGGCTGTTGATTTTCAATTTCAGCGATTAATCCACTTAATTCAGCAATCATATTAGGTGGAGGACTTTGTAAAAATCTCATTTTTTGTTTTGCATGTTCTCGTAGTGTTTCAAAGTACTCCATCTATAAATAAAATATTTTATAATAGAGAAATTATTAACGAACTTACGACGTACATATTGTGGTAAAGTGCCGCTTTTTTTCGCTTCATATATTTTAGATTTAGCTTCTTCAATCGATATGTCGAAAAAGATTGGAATGGAAGGTTTGTGTGGAAATGGTCCATAAGAAGACATAGGCCACTGATTTCCTGCAAGTGCTTCACTCATATCTTTGCTTATAGCATTTATGGTCTCTTGTGGAATTGAAGTGTCATCTTCTGAAATATATTTTTTATATATAAAAATGCTATGTGAAATGTGGATTACAAAATATGCTTTTATTTTCTGATAATGAGAATGCAAAAACAGATTTTGTTGTATCAGATGTTGGATTTTGTAAAGTTTGCATTTTTATTTTATCGTATTCTATAATTTCTGGTAATGGTAATGTGAAAACATATCTTGTATATTTGATTTATGTACCAAATAATATATTTTAGTCCAGATATGTATTTGCAAATATGAAATTCATACGGTTAGTTAAATTTTGATTACCTGTACTATTAGCTGGCTGTTGATTTTCAATTTCAGCGATTAATCCACTTAATTCAGCAATCATATTAGGTGGAGGACTTTGTAAAAATCTCATTTTTTGTTTTGCATGTTCTCGTAGTGTTTCAAAGTACTCCATCTATAAATAAAATATTTTATAATAGAGAAATTATTAACGAACTTACGACGTACATATTGTGGTAAAGTGCCGCTTTTTTTCGCTTCATATATTTTAGATTTAGCTTCTTCAATCGATATGTCGAAAAAGATTGGAATGGAAGGTTTGTGTGGAAATGGTCCATAAGAAGACATAGGCCACTGATTTCCTGCAAGTGCTTCACTCATATCTTTGCTTATAGCATTTATGGTCTCTTGTGGAATTGAAGTGTCATCTTCTGAAATATATTTTTTATATATAAAAATGCTATGTGAAATGTGGATTACAAAATATGCTTTTATTTTCTGATAATGAGAATGCAAAAACAGATTTTGTTGTATCAGATGTTGGATTTTGTAAAGTTTGCATTTTTATTTTATCGTATTCTATAATTTCTGGTAATGGTAATGTGAAAACATATCTTGTATATTTGATTTATGTACCAAATAATATACTTTAGTCCAGATATGTATTTGCAAATATGAAATTCATACGGTTAGTTAAATTTTGATTACCTGTACTATTAGCTGGCTGTTGATTTTCAATTTCAGCGATTAATCCACTTAATTCAGCAATCATATTAGGTGGAGGACTTTGTAAAAATCTCATTTTTTGTTTTGCATGTTCTCGTAGTGTTTCAAAGTACTCCATCTATAAATAAAATATTTTATAATAGAGAAATTATTAACGAACTTACGACGTACGTATTGTGGTAAAGTGCCGCTTTTTTTCGCTTCATATATTTTAGATTTAGCTTCTTCAATCGATATGTCGAAAAAGATTGGAATGGAAGGTTTGTGTGGAAATGGTCCATAAGAAGACATAGGCCACTGATTTCCTGCAAGTGCTTCACTCATATCTTTGCTTATAGCATTTATGGTCTCTTGTGGAATTGAAGTGTCAGCTTCTGAAATATATTTTTTATATATAAAAATGCAGTAAAACCGATACATTTCAAAATGATTCGATTCCAAAAAAATACCCGGGTACAACAAACCGCAGCCATATTTTTTTTTAGTCAGCTAATAGAAATAAACCATTTTTTGATTATATAATTTATTTTGATTTGTTAACCGTATGAACTGTATTTTAATTTTATCAAATATGTACAGAATCTTTAATGTTTGTGTAAAATTATGCTTTTTATTGGACTTAAATATGTTCGCTCTTTTATCCAGTAACATACCAGTCTGGCACGTGCTAGATAAAAAAAAACTTTTACTGTTGTTTACATAATTTTCTTACCATTGCTTCTACCACCAACGTAAACGTGTTTATTTCTACATCTTGTACCAAACTTGCAATTGCCTTTTCGAAAATTTTTACAAATACCCATGATCAAACATCAAAAATTAAAAACACAATTAAAAAAAACAAATGATTAAATATTAATAGAAAACGATCATGGCCGCCTTCCACAAAACAATTGAAAAACAAGCGAATTGAAAAATTGTTGTAAACAGGCACAGAATAAATAAAAAATGTATTAAAATAAAAATGTGTATATAATAAAATTTATGGCTAAGTAGGTGCTAAAATTTTGACTGAATACTAATATTATAAAAAATAAATTATACAACAAACAAGTATATATATATATATATATATATATATATATATATATATATATATATATCAGTAGCGCAGCCAGGATTTTGTCTTGGGGGGGGGGCCCAAGGATTTTATCTTGGAGAAGCAAAAAAAAAGCAAATACTAACCAGATTTTCACTTTATTTTACATGAATCGAATAATTAATAGTTTAAAATAATGAATTTTGGCTCAATATTTTGGGGTAAATAATTGTAGCGTTAGAAGTGACTGCTGAATATATGACTAAACCAGTGATTCCCAAAGTGGTCCAGGTGGACCCCCAGGGGTCCACGGAAGACTCGACGGGGGTCTACGATGGCGAGAAAAAAAAATGGGGGTTCACTGGTTGTAAGTGGGGGTCCACGAAAATTTATCTGGTTTCGATCGTAAAGAACTAAAATGTTGGCTTGGCTGTACCTATCAATGTAGGGCCTACATTGTAGGCAGATAATACACTAGGTACTAAAAAAAATTCCAAATTTTTCGGTGATTTTTGACAGGCTTTATTTCGGTGCAAAATGGTCGTATTGAGACTTTAAAAAAAGCATTTTGAAGCTTTATGATTCAAATTTTCAGATTTTTGCTAAAATATTTTAGGAGTTACGGTTCTCATGCAATACTAACAGATAGCGCAAAAAAATAATATTGCAAATTTTTTGCTTGTTTTTTTTTTGTCCACGGGTGTGAAAATTTTTTTTCAGTTAGGCCGGCATATGGATCTGATAGCCTGTTTATTTAGTATTAATTTCCTTTTTTTTAAACCTCCGTTAATTTTTTTGAGTAGTGTATTTTAAGAAAGTCAGCGACTGTTAACTTGTAAAAACTTGCATATTCGATATTTTGAGTACAACGCGTATCGAGACTTGCAAAGCGCCGCCCGCTAGCCAGCCAGCAACGCTAGTTAAGACGTGCATAGGGACGAAATACGACTTGTACTGTGCTTGCAATCTTGCATGAACTTGTTTGATTCTTCACCAATATAAATACGAATGCCAAGAACAAACGTTACTCATTTGCTTTACTCATTTGCTGTGCTCATTTGTTTCGGGAATTTTGAAAAGAAACGTGTGAGTGAATCGATGTCAGTGTTTGCCAGTGCCGGAAAAAGTAAGTATACCTGCCTATTTGTTATACATACTTTTATTTTATATTGTAGTAATATTATATTATTTGTTATGTTTGCGTGTAGTAGGTACGTAATAAAAATTAAATACTGAACAGGGCCATTATTCGATACTTCTATAAAAGAACAGAAAGCCGAGAAAGATTGAACTTTTAGTACTTTTTATTATAAAATTATTTATTTACCCGACTGTGGTGATTCACTAAAAGAGAGTTATTATAATTGACCTGCATGTTTGTACATATTTCAGTGCCCTCGTAGTTGCTAATGCTAAATGACTAAAAATATTTTCATAAAATGTACCACTCGTATAGTAATGTATCAACGTAATAAATAAAACATTAAAATCGCGGTGTTTTGACGTCAAAATATTCTTTAAAAGTATTTTCTCTCGAATTTACAGAAATGTATCAAAATATAATTAATCAAAAAATGTTTTGCATTACATTAAAATAGATTCAATCTTAGCGGCTTATTGCTTTTAATAATTAAAATCAGTTTTGCCGCCGGCATTTTGGTTTTTTCATTGCAATAATTAACTAATTATTCCCATTCAATTCTGTTCAAATAGCCATATCCTGTTAAAATCACCTTATGATTACTAAAACAAACTTTTTTTTTTCTTTACACGTAGGTAACTGATACGAAACATGGCTGAATCTAAGAAGAAATGTCGACAATACAGTGTTCAATATTTGAAATTTGGTTTTGTTCCATCAACGGCCGACAAACGATTGCCCATATGCCTTTTGTGCAACAAAGTTTTGAGCAATGACTCGATGAAACCATCGAAGCTCGAAGATCATCTAAGAAGGTGTCATCCTGATAAAATAGGCAAAGATTTAAAATATTTTCAAACATTGAAGGAAAAATATGAAAGAAGACCCACCGTGCAAAGTATGTTCGCTTCAACGTCTCAAAGTAACGATGATGGCTTGCGGGCATCCTACAATATCTCATTGCTTATCGCGAAATCTGGAAAACCGCACACCATCGGTGAACAGTTAATTTTACCCGCTGTTGAAGAGGTTTTAAAAACTGTTCTGCACAAACCTCCATTTGACGTACTTAAAAAAATTTCTTTGAGTAACAACACTGTACAAAGGCGTATTGATGAAATGAGCTCTGATGTTGAAAGCTTCTTGTGCAATTATCTGCAAACAACTCATTTTTCTATTCAATTGGATGAATCAACATTACCTGGCAATGAAGCCTTATTATTGGCATATGTTCGATTTGTTATGGACGAAGAAATCCATGAAGAGCTACTATTCGCGAAAACTTTGAAGACGGACACAAAAGGAGAATCAATATTTAATGTCCTGAGCGATTTTCTTAAGGAAAAATCGATTCCATTTACAAACATTACTTCGGTGGCAGCAGATGGAGCTCCTGCCATGTTCGGGCGATATCGTGGGTTTATAAGCCATCTTCAAAGAATTATACCAGGAGTAACTGCAATTCACTGTGTCATACACCGACAACACCTGGTAGCGAAAAATTTGAGTGATAGATTGCACCAATCGCTTCAATTTGTGATTAAAGCAGTTAACAAAATAAGAAGCAACGCGTTAAATACCCGTTTATTTGCACAATTGTGCGACGAAAATGATGAAGACTTCCAACGATTACTCTTACATACTGAAGTACGCTGGTTGTCGAAAGGTGCATGTTTAACAAGATTTTACTCACTTTTTGAATCAGTTTTAGAGTTTTTGGAAAGTAAAGATCCAGATTTAAAAGAAAATCTGATCAAATTGAAAGCAGACATCGCGTATTTGACAGATTTGTACAAAAAATTTAATGACATTAACTTGCAGTTGCAAGGGGACAGCCTAAATTTAATAAAAACAAAGGGTGTAATTTCGGCTTTTCTTGGAAAATTGAAATTTATGAAGCAAAATATTAGTCGGCGCGAATTCGCACAGTTTCCAAACTTGTCACAGGCAGAATGTCTTGATGAGGATATTCAGACATACGTTCAACATTTAAATGCCTTGCATGATGACTTCAAAAATAGATTTGAAGATATTCTGACGATGGAAATACCACCATGGATCATAAATCCATTTGATGAAACGGAAGTGGCGAATGTGGTATTGCAAGAGGAGCTACTCGAGCTTACCACCAATGAGGAGCTGAAGGTGAAATTTAAAAAAGGCTATCAAACATTTTGGCTGCAAGCAGAAATTGCCGAAAAATATCCTGGACTGTGGGAAATTGCGAGAAAACTTTTGATAGCGTTTCCCTCGTCATACCTTGTCGAAAAAAGTTTTAGTGTGGTGACAAACCTATTAACAAAAAAAAGGAGCAGATTGAATATCACAGAACGGGGAGATTTGCGGTTATTCCTGACAAAACTGAAGCCAAATATTGATAACTTGCTATCAATTCATCAAGTGCATCCCTCCCATTAAAAATGACTATTTTTTTTAATTGTTGAAGTTACGTTATTAATGTTTAATTTTAAGTCTATTAAGTCTAATCATATTATTTTAATAAAAAATTTTAATGAATAATGAAAATATACTATTCTTCTTTTTATTTTTACCACTCCGAATTTAGAGTTGGAACTCAGCCGCGACGCATATATCCATCGTTAGATCTAATCTTCACATTTTTTGACGAGTTTTGGGAATATGGTAGAAATGTAGCAGCAGGGGGTCCACCGAAACCAGTAAATTTTTGAAAGTGGTCTACGGGGAAAAAAAGTTTGGGAACCTCTGGACTAAACGAATAAAAATTGTGCTAATTCTGCTAGCCTGGTTGCGCCACTGATATATATATATATATATATATATATTATACAAAAATATCATTATAGTACAGTTCAACATTTTGGCACATAAGATATACTTATTGAAGATTTTATTAGTTTTTTAATTAAATTTTAACATTATACATACATACATACATACATACATACACAATCACGCCATGTACCCAAAACAGGATGTGGCACAAACTCTTTTTATCATTCCAAAATCAGTCGCCTCCAAACATTCCTATCCAGCACAAGCAACTTTTGCTTCATCCACATTCATAATTCCTCTCATACATGCTCACTTCTATTCCTACTACTTGGAAACTTTCGCTCACGCAAAACACTCTCAATCATACCACCCCCAGCTACTCATTGGACGTCCACGCAAACGAATACCATTAAAATCATTCAAATATATCTTTTCAACAGCAAACGTTTATTACAAAATTTTAATTTCAATTTAAACTAATACTTTTTCAAGGTTGTTACAGAAAATTCTTTCTTACAAATTAGCGCCTAAAATGCTGTTTTAAAATTATAACAAAATTCTGTCTAATATAATTTAAATAAAAAAGTAGATAAAACTAGTGTTACCTTTAAACGACGACATGACAACGACCTCTTAACAATCACAATCAATGACCAACTGCCGAATAGACACTCGCTAAAGATTTATCGAAACACTACCGTCACAAAAACGGTTATTTTTTGCGTTGAGGGGATTGGTCTACCCTTTTCACTTTTTCAGATGATTACAACAATAAACACGATGTCCTTTTGATTGTTACACTGATTACATTGTAACAACAATTTATTGTAAGAAAGAATTCGCTCAATTTGTTTAAATCATTCAGATAAATTTACTATTGCTGAACATGCTTTCGAATATCTTCATGATGTAAAATTTGAAGATACAATAATAATTGCTAGACCAATCAATATTAGCAGTAGATTAATAAGAGAAGTAATTGAGATTTATAAAGAAAAGAATATCATGAATTACTGTGAAAGCATTGAGTTAAATAAAATTTGGCATCCATTAATTAAAAAATCTATAATTCTTATGATCTAGGTACTTCTCATATGTTATCTAGTAATTTGTTGCTATGTACTGTTATTTACTTTGGTACCTCGACATAAGCGCTACCGACAATTGCGCTTCTCGACAAAAGCGCTCCAGATAATAAAAATTTAGTATTTTTGGGTTATGGTTAAAAATATAATTATAAATATTATTTTGAATTAGTATTTATTTTTTATCAGCAGAGTAGATGATATGTAAATAATATTGTAAGTATGTATTATTATTATTAAAATTATGTTAAAGTGACCAGATGTTTTACATTGGGATGTGGGACAGATAAAAACACACGTTCTATTTTTAATTATTATTTTATTATTATTATTATTATTACTTATTTATTTGAAAATTTCAAAACATGTCTGTATTATATAAACATCTTTGTATTTACACAAAAAACAAAATATTGTCCAAAGTGGGACATTTTGTGGGACAGTTTTCGATGTGGGACAAAAAACTCAACTGTGGGACAGTCCCACCTAATGTATATAAATGTATATAAAAAATATAAAAATTTAAAATAATGGCATTAGGGTATTTCGTTCGTTAGGAATAAAAGTCAAAAATGTATTTCATAAAATTATTTAATTTGTCAAATATCATATTAATTAAACGAATAAAATAAAACATCATACGATAATAAAAGTTATAATTATAAATTTAGAAAATGTATTCTTAACTAGTGTCACAAAAATAATTTGCTGTAGAGTATTGCAAATGCTTACAAAGTAATATATTCATCGCATAATAATAAAAGTTATAATAATAAATGTTACAGTTAAACAATATAGTCTGAAATATTGTCAAAAAAAAAACACAAACACACAACAATTCTACCGAACAAGACAAGAAACCAAATTTTATTTAAATCAGTGATTGATGTTATCTTTATAAATTTCTATTGCATTTCTTATAAAGCTGCTGTTAATATTAATTAGTCTAAGCAATTATTAAAGTATCTATCTAATTTTACATCATGAAGATACTATAAGACGTTCAAATCATCCAGATAAATCTGCCATTGCACAAAAAATGCGTTATAAAGTCTTCATGATGTAAAATTCGATAGATACTATAATAATTGCCTAGACTAGTTTGAAACAATTATTACAGTATCTATCGAATTTTACATCATAAAAATACTATAACACGTCTAAATCATCCAGATAAATCTGCTATTGCACAACAAATGCATTATAAAATCTTCATGATGTAAGATAACATCAAGTTCACTGATTTAAATAAAATTTGGCTTACATTAATTACAAATTTATAAAAATATTTTGTAATTTTACTGTGATAATTTACGTAAAAATATTTACCTAATGATGAACTAATTTTATATTAAAAAAATGTTAAAACAGTAAAATTACAATAACTTTTACAAATTTAATTATCGGTTTAATATTTTTTTTTTGCACAAACAGAAATAAACAAACAAAAAAAACAAAAAAAAAACATTTTTTTATTCCTTCATTATATATTTTTTTAAATCAAATTTGGATGCATATATACATATATGCATGAGTAGTAATGTTTGTAAAAATTACAACACCAAATATTTCCTTGCTACAAAATAAAAAAAAAATTAACGAAGATTTAAATAAAATTAAACGCAGCTTCTGTTGTGCGCAGAGACAGAGAAACGCAATAAGAAAATATACTGCATTTACTACCGCAATTACGCAAATAGACTGACAATGAGTATACATCTGAGTTTTACTTGTATAGTAAATAGTTTGCAGTTCAAGGAAGTTGATCTTTTTTTTGAAAATTGACATCGCAATTCAAATCCAAAACTTAGTTCATAGCAGACTGGACCGCCGGGCAAATGCCGGATTGGTCTCGGAACTAAACCGATATAATTTTTTTGAATTAAACCGAAATGAAAACCAGAACGAAAAATATAATAGTTTGAATACCTGTATCATACAATCAGAAATAAATAAATAAACCACAACATCTAAAAATCAAACTTAAAATTTCAGCTTTCTTATTCAAAAATTTAACAAAAATATTCACTTACATAAATCGTAACTTCAACTGTTTTTTTTATTTATCCTTGGGCGCCATTTCTTTAAAAAATATTTGGTTTTTTTTGTTAAAAATTTTCTAGAGTTTAAAATCTATTTTAAATGATAAACACCTAAATTAAATCTCAAGTACAAAATAACAATATGTCACGTCTCTGGATATCGCACTGCTAAAATTTCGTAGAAATAATGTCCTTTTCAATTATTTTATAGTTTTAGGGTACTACAAAGATAGGCAACGGTATTGACCTAAGTGTAACACGGTTTTTAGTATCTCGTATGTTGGGGTTTTCTGATTCCCTGAATAGTGCAGAAAAGGCGGTAAAAAACAGACGATGTTAGATATATTCGATTAGCCATATACATTATATCTTTTTCATATTTGTTTATATTTGTATATATATAAATAAATTAGTTGGCTGGCCCATTGCTTTATTTTTTTCTCACAAATTTTTTTGTATTTTCTGATTGAATACTTGTTTAAATTTAATAATAAATAATATTTATAAGCTAGTTTTTCGACTAGCTAAAATATAATATATATCGTATATACTCGTATATACCTGTATATACTCGTATTTATCGTATTTTCCGTACACAGCCGGCCGTATTGTATTTCCGTACACAGCCGTATTGACGATCGTATATACTCGTATTTATCGTATTTTCTGTGCACGGCCGGCTAGCCAGCCAGCCAGCCAGCCAGCCGTACTGACGATTTTATTAGCTAGTCTTTTCAACTAGCTAAAAATATTTTATTTGTTCAATATATTGACTGGTATTACAAGCTTGGTTTTTGGGTGTTTTAGTTCATTTATTTACTCTTGCTTTAATGCATTTGTATAGTTTTAAAATCTGTATTAGTTAGAACCAATTTTAATGTTGTTTATCTGCAAATATCTACAAATATTGACTAGCTTCAACTATCAATTAATATGATAAATCTAATTTTCGTTATTTGCAAAAATTATAGAAGTTATAGAAACAAAAAACTTATCAGCTGTAAAAAAATGTAAGCTAATAATATTCAACATTTTTAATAGATAAAATATTTATTTATTACAAATTCACACACGTACAAAGCGATGATGTCATAAATTTCGTTAATTTTATGATGAGAAAAGACAATTGTTACAATGTGTTGTACGTATACCTATATACATAAAATTCTATATTTATTTTGCGTAAATGTCACGTGTAATTTTATTCTTATTACATTTAAAAAAAAAATCTTAAAATAGCATTTATTCATGTTATAAATAGAATGTTTTCTAAACTTTTTGCATTCTATTGTTTACATTTTTCGAGATTTTCACAATAAAAGTAATAAATTATTTATATTTTATAGTCAAAAACGTAAAATACTGTGCACAATAAATTAGAAATAAAAATAATAATAAAACAAACAATAATAAATATTTATTCAAGTTACAAATATTTGTTTTTATTTTTAACAATAAAATTAAGAATTTTGCACATAGAAATGACAATTTGAAATTATATTTCAATTAATATTCTCACTGACTATAAATTGTTATTATTCTTCTCAGGGCCGTATTTAAGCATAGGCTACATAGGCTGCAGCCTATGGGCCCGCACCACAAAGGGGCCCGCACCACACGTTTTAACTTTAAAGTAAATAATTGTTTAATCAATAACCTTTTAAGTATTTTACTTAAATTTTCATAAAACAGAATAACCCGACTTGCAACCAGTGACAATACACTTCACTAGTACATACAGCTTCATTAGTACTAAGTGTTAGCGCAAAACCAATTAGCCACTAAGATTATTTGATATTTTCATTTCTAAGTTTATTATTTATTTTTTTAAATACTCTATTTCAATTAAATAAATATAAGTAAAATTTACTTGTTTGTTACATTCCTTTTTATCTTGCATTTTCCTAACATGTTTATTTAAAATTATAAAATCACAACCCCCCCCCCCCCTCGTAAGGGCCCGCACCACAAGTTCAGCCTAGGACCCTACAGATCCTAAATACGGCCCTGATTCTTCTACATAATCAGAATCAGGTCGATTCGACCTGATTCTCTAACAAAGTTGCTAAATTTTAACAACGTTGCTAACAACATTAGCCAATTAGCTGACACTAAATAAAAAATAAAAATTAGAACTTATACTTGTTTCTATTGGTTAGAGTTGATAACAACGTTGCTAAAACTTAGAAATAAAAAAAAATAAAAAAAAAATAAATAAAATAAAATTATTCTTCCGTAAATAATGTTAATTTTACTTACTTTTACTTATGAAATAATATCTTAAAACCATTGCTAAAAAATTACTCATTCGAAACGTTTTTGTATTTTTCTTGTATATTTTTCATTAATTACTTTTATTTTATTTTCAAATTCCTAGTTCGATATTATTTCCAGAAAAATATTCAAAAAATATACCTACAGATTTAATTGAATTGTGCAAGTTTTACGAATTAGAACAAAATAGTTCAATTGTTGAATCAGAAATAAAACTTTGGATGGCCAAGCTTACTGAAAATTCTAATAAAGAAAATTTCTATCCGAATATTTACAAACTACTGACAATATTTTCTACAATTCTCGTCTCAACAAGTACAAATGAGAGATCATTTTCAACTTTGCGAAAACTAAAAAATTATTTGCGCTCCACAATGGATGAAAACCGATTAAATGGTTTGGCTTTGTTGAATATCCATCAAGAAATTAACTTAAATGTAGAAGATATACTAAATGAATTGGCAAAACATAAACGAAAAATGAACATAAATATTTAATCTAAATTTTATTATTTGTATATTCTATCGCATATTAAAATTAATTAAAATAATCAAAAATTTTCCAAATATGTGTATGAATTTAAACCCCTTCCTATCTAAAATTAATATAAAATTACTTAATATTTTATTTTAATATCATGTATTACATATTAAAAATATTTCAAAATAAACTCAATTCTTAAATTTTTAAGTTAAGCCAAGAAGTTAAGCATATCCCAAATTTTACTGATGTCATATAATAGATATCCGATATAGCGATGAATCCATCAGCTGAATTTAAAGAATTTTTGTTTAATTAGTACCCAGGGCCGTTCCTGGCGGGGGTGCAAAAGGTGCATCCGCACTAGAGCGGCCAGCCGAAAGGGCGGCCGTGGTCCACTTTTAGCCTCAAGTAGCCGCTTTTGGATTTTGCTTGTAAATAATCGCTTTTGTGTTTAAAATTGTTTAATCAGCATACGTGCTTTCTGAGGTTACGATGTATATAATTTTTCATACAGCGCCAGCAGAGTGGTTTGCTGAGTTTGTACTGTACTCGGGGATTTCCAAAAAATGTTTGTGACCAGAGCGCACCGGTTTACACTTGCGCCCTACACTAAATACAGTCGTACAATTAGACGTTTTTTATTCAGCTTACGACGTGGTCGTTAAAAAAATGGAGACTTTGCTCAGCAAATTAAAACTGGTTTAAGAAACATCGAATTTATGAAAAATCGTGATTTTGTGATTGTGATTTTACTGATTAGACAAAATAAAACTGAGTTAATAATCATCGACATTTGTATAAAATCGTGAATTTGTGATTGTGATTTTAATGATAAATTAATTTAAAGTATATCATATTATTACTTGAGGTAAGTTAATTTATAATCTACTCAAGAATATTGCGGAAATGGAGTTTGGGTACATATTGATTCCCTTTTAGGGTTAGAGTTTTTTTAATTTTTTTTAGCCTTATTTTTTAATTTAAAAAAAAAAATAAACTCGAAGAGAAGAAAGTTAAAGATGTCATTTTATGAAATAAAAAAATCAAAAACAAAAAATATAGAATGTTTTTGAATTTTAATAAGCCTTAATAACATTATGGAGATCAATACCAACGTGTTGTATGTAGAATACAAAATAATAAATATTATTTAATTTTAGTTTAGTTACGAATCAAATGATGAACCCAACAAGATTTCAAAATTAAATTTTATTTTCCTGTTATAGACAGAGCAGTGACGTCTATAGAGGAAAGATTTATATCATTAGGTCAATGTAAACAATACATTTAATTTTTTGTATTCATTTCATGATGCAGATGCTAATGTTTTAAAGAAATGTTGCATAAATCTTAAAATGTTTTTACAATTAAATGTAGATGGTGACGTGACAAATGATATAAATGGAATTGAATTGTTCCATGAAATATCAAGTTTTAAAGAAATATTTCCTATAACAACAAAGACATTAACTATGTTAGAGTACATAATATACAACGAATTACTATCTTCTTTCCCTAATTTTTCTGTGGCATTGCGAATTTTTTTAACTCTTCCGGTAACTGTAGCATCGGGGGAAAGGAGTTTTTCCAAATTGAAATTAATCAAAAATTACCTGAGATCATCCATGTCACAGGAAAGGCTAACGAATCTAGCGTTATTGTCAATAGAGAGAGATATCTGCGAGAAATTAGATTTATCCGTAATAATTGATGAATTTGCGTCTAAAAAAGCAAGAAGAATAAATTTGTGACTTATTCTTAGAAACTATGTTTATACATATTTACGAAATTACACTTTTTTTTATGAATGTTTATGTAGTCTTTCGTTTCTTTATCCTAAAAATTATGATTGAAATGAATATATCTTAAATAGAACCTTTATTGTTTTACTATTTAAAAATGTAATCCAAACTTGGCCTTAAAAACTCCTAATAAATCCAAAACTTCCATAAATAGTAAAACATTCCAAAAGGATCCAGAAAAAACCCATAATTCTATAAAAGAAATAAAATTAATAGTAAAATAAATCATGTTAATTTTTAAGGGCGGCTATTTCTTTTTTGCACCTGGGCAGCTATCATTCCAGGAACGGCCCTGTTAGTACCTAATACCTAATAGGTACTGTTTAATTGAATCAGTTTCCAAAAGAAATATCTATAAATGGGCGTTTGGTAAAAAAATTTATATGAATGATTTTGAAAATATACGTTTGTCAGTTTGTCAGTCTGATGGGTTGTTGGAGTGGTATGATTGAAAGTGTTTTGCGTAATCAGAAGTTTCCAAGTAGTAGGAATAGAAAAGCATGTACGAGAGGAATTATGAATGTGGATGAAGCTAAGTTGCTTGTTTAGATAGGAATGTTTGTAGAAGGCTGATTTCGGGATAATGGAAAGAGTTTGTGCCACACTCTTTTGGGTATATGGTGTGATTGTGTATGTAGTTGCTAAAAGATAATGTAATCATTTGTAAATAATTAAAAAATACTTTTCATAAAATATTCAGTTATTAATCATTTTTCATTTGGAATTGTCATATTTTTAAGTTGTAGCTAAAATACAGTTGCGGATCTTGAAAAATTGCATTGCGAGCTGGATGCAGTTGGTGAGCCACCAGTTTGAAACCACTGGCCTATACTATTTAAAGAAAAAAAACACAAATGTTTGGTAAAAGCCAAAAATATATCATTATTGTTATCGAATGCTATAAAACAATTTTTTCCTAATAAAATATGCAAAGAATGTTCGTACAAGAATTTCAAATAGCCAATCAGTGCAAAAAGAATCATATTTATGCAATTGAGAGAGACGACATCCTAAGATTTGTAACAGGATACGATAGCTAAATGGTAATGGGGTATCACATCAAAATATTTAATAAGAAAGATAGCATGCGTCATTACTGATAAAATGTGAACGTGAACTGTGACCCAAGATTCATTCAGTTGTCGTTGAAAAATAAACGTGTGCAATTTACTTAAAGTTTACGAATAATTAAGAATTTTTGATAAACAATGTTAAAAATATATTTTGTGTTCAGTATTATTGTTATTTTTTGTGCCACAAATTATATAAATGCGCAAGGTATTGCATATGATAATTATTTTATGTTTATTTATTTGAATAGTGCGGAAAATACAACAAAATTTATATACGCACTTTCATTTATCATGTCCAAATAGTAAAATACATTTATATATTTTATTAAATATATAACAAACTTTTTCCGAAAAAAATATATTTTGCATTTGTGATCAGTAAAATGAAAAAATAACAAAAATGTATCATTTAACATCAATAAAATTTTAAAAGTATTTTGTCGATTTCATTTCAAATAAAATAATTTTACAGTTGTTATAAAACTAATCATTATTCGTTTAAAAAATAAAAATGATTTAGATAACAAATAATTAATTTCAATTGTAGACTATGAGTTGAATGAAGATGAATATATGTACAAGAAAGCCGAAAAAAAGCTAACTGATCAAATATTGCATATATTGGAACATTATAAACAAGAAGATCCTGTTGGAGTACCTGGAGTTCCGATTCCAGAACCATTGCCTATTCCTCCTTTAAAACATTCCTTCGGTGTTGCTCGTATGGACTTTAAAGATGTTAAACTATATGGATTGTCCAAATTTCGAATGGAACATATTAATGCAAATTTAGCAGACATGACGGTAATCATTTATAAATATTACTTTTCGATTTTATTCTTACAAAAATAATTAATTGTAAATTTAACTTGTTTTCCTTTTTTTTTTTATTATTTTCAAAATTTATATAAATATTTAATAACACAAACTTGATCATTATTTATATATTCCAATAACTGTTTATTAAAAAATAATAATGCATATTTATAAAATTGAAACATTTTTGTATTATTTATCGTATAAAATGAATGGAAGTACATACCTATATGGTTTGTTAGCAAAAACTAACTAATAAAAAAAACAAATTTATCTTGTAGGTGAATGCTGGTCTTCGAATTAAAACATTGTACGTAAATGGATCATATACACTAAGCACCTGGTTCAGCAGATCACAAGGACCCTTTACGGTAAACCTATCGAATGTTTACGTTGAAGGTGAAGCTCATTTAGAAGTAGAAAAAGATGGCAAACTTCGCGCACAAGAAATGAAAATGGACATTAAGTTTGAAAATATTGCAATGAATTTTGAGAACCTTGGATTCGCTGGTAACATATTTCAGGGTATAATTAATTCTGTCGGAACATTTTTATTCGATTCCATCAAACCATTTATCTTAAATGAAGTAAACCATAATATTCGAGGCGATGTAAATAAACAGATTTCATCTCTACCGCAAACATTCCCGAATTCGATATCTCCATTTGATCAAATTGTATCGGAAGGTCGAAAAATGGTCAGAGAACGAAAATACGATCCTTTTTACGTGCCCGACTATAATCGTACGTTTGGTTTGTTCAGCGTTTATATGACACACACGTGGCTAATGGGATTGTCGTCATTCTATCGAGTAGGAGACGTAATTTTGGAAGTTAGAAATCACACACTATACGCACGATTAAATGTTGGTACGCAGAAATTGGAAGGTTCAAGTCATTGGGAAATTGCTGTAGGAGGAATGCTATCGAGAACAGGTACAATCGGTTTCACAATTGATTATTTCAATGTAGAAGCTGCTCTGAGTCAAACTTTGGACACTAGAAATCATCCTATACTGAATGATATTCAATTAGAAATGGGAAATATTCAAGTACGTTGTAATGGAGCGGGAACCATTGATTACATTGTTGAATTTGGTATAAATGTCTTACCAAACTTGTTACGTTATCAAATTATGGATGCCTTGGAATCGCCATTGAAAAAGTTCGTTCAAGAACGACTGAATGCGATTAATGTAGAAGAAGTGATTAAAGAAAAGTTACCCGAAATTGAAGCAGCACAAGAGAATGGCTTCGCATTTTGAAAGACATAATAGTTTTGATGTATGTACATAAAAATAAATATAGTTAAATTTATCATATATAAAATAAATAATTGAAACGTGTACAATTTATTTCACATGGTACAAAATATAATCAATAATATAAATAGTAAATAGGTTTAATAAACTAATATTATATCTGTATACCGCCGATCGCTAAAACTGCCAAATATGTAATATCGTTGGCACATGGGCCTACAACTTTTTTTTGCTTTTTCTTTTTGCATAATTAGCGGATCCGCAGCTCGGTAATGAGAGGAACTATAAACTCAGACTCTGAAATATTCTACGCACTCAGCAGGATGATTTGATGCTCTTTTGTTTTCTTTTCTTTTCTCGCTTCTCTTTTTTTTTCGTTTGTTATTACTTATTATATTTACTTTACTTACTTCGAATACACTTCTGAACAAGAGCACATACAAATATTATAGTCATAAACGTGTATTCATAAAAATCAAATCAAATTTAATCATTCGGAATGTTGTTTACATTTCTATGTATATAATGTATAATATATAAATAAAAATCATAAAAAAATAAAACTTATAAAAAAATAAATAAATTTAAATGAACTCTGTATGTATATAAAATATTAAGCAAAAATTATTGAAAAGATTGATGAATTTTTACAAAACAATACTGTTGCTAAGAAATAATACATTAGTTATATTACAGACCTTCTGTGTTTTCATTTAAAGCGAATTAAGCCAAATATATCTTTATTTAATTTCATTTAAATCGTATAACACGAATCGTTATACATTTCCATAAAAATATCAAATCATTTCTTATTAATGGAATTATTGTAGAAAACAAAAACATAAACAAAAAAATTCAATCAAGAAAAAGTCTGAAAGTACATAATATATGTATGTATGAAATGTTTGTGCACATGAGCAGATATGCATTCTGATTTTGTATGATAACTAATCCCAATGAGTGCATATGCAAATATAATGTAATTTATAATTACCAAGAACTTAATTCTTAGACATTATCATTTCGGTATTTTAGTTACATGGTTTTTATCAATAAGGCAATTAGGTTTCTTTTTACATAAAATATATTCTTATTCATTACTACCCATTCACAACAAAGAAAATATAAAATTTTGCTTTAAAATAAACCGATTTTTTTTTTCATTTTTTTTATTGTAAATTTACGCAAACATAATAGTTCTAAAAAAAAAATTAAATATGTATAATATTAAAGTGATATCGATTCATTATTTTCAACATGCATAAAAGTTATGTAATTAATAATTACATGTTTTTCTCTCTGATGAAAATGGGTAAAATTTTACACTTGTTAACTTATTTCTAAGATATTTCAATTAAGAATTATCGACTAGTCTAACTTTCATAAAAATTCGTGTTTTATTTTATACTCACTTGACAATCCACCCAACACAATTTTGTTTGACGTCAATTTATATTATATACATACATACATATATATATATATATATATATATATATATATATATATATATATATATATATATATAAAATAAATGAAATATCTTCAACATAACATATTAATGAACATAATTGATTTTTCTATACTGAGGTTCAACTGCATTATAATTTGTAACGTAAGCAGAAAATGTTGAATTTCTCTTTGGTATACATATTAAAAATTATTTTAAAATTGTAACAAATAAATTAATTGACAGGCTAATTTTTGTAGAAAATATTTAAAAAATGACGATACCAATATCGATCGAATGAATTTGTTTTCATTTACAGCGTAACAGACAGACAGACAGACAGACAGAACTACTATTTATAGTATTTTTAACTAATGGGTAAAATAGCAACTTATTCGTAAAAACCTCAGACTTTGACCAACATTCATAATAAACAAATTAGAAAAAAAAAAAATTCAATAATAGGTATATAAACGTAATTATTAACTAGTGATGTTGAAATTATCAATAATTGACTTGTACTTGATCAATAACTTTGTCAATAGTTTACCGGTAATATAGAAATTGAAAAATTAATAAATATATTTATTACGATAAGACGAATAGATAGTGTGACGTAACTTTTCGGATTGAATGCTAAATGTGTTTCAATCTTAATGTTAGAGTATTCATTCATATCACACCGTATTATGAGATTAATTCGAATATGATGGCAAATCGATTATGCGACAATTCGAAAATTTAACCGGTAACTTATTTAGCCAACATCACTAATAATTGTTTGTTGGTGGTATACTAATTCATTCATTTAAATTTTCATATATATATATATATATATATATATATATATATATATATATATATATATTTCCATTCAATAATATTGAATCAAAAGCAAATTCTACACATTTTATAAAAATAGAATCGAAGCAAAAGTCAAATTTGATCACACACACACACACACATATAAATGAATTTTCATTTAAAATTTTTCTCTTTACCCAAATATATCAGAAACGAATTCATATTGAGAAAAGAAGAGTACATTGCATTGTAACTGTAAGTATACCGTAGCGAGTCGAGACCACGGTAAACCGGCAGCACTTTTTTTCTAGCAATCAAACAAACAAACAATTAATCAATCAATCAATCTATCTATCTATCTATCAGTTCGTATCGAAATGTTTTTTTTTAATGGCACACCACTTGATATGCATGCACTACACTGTGCATATTCGTTCATAATCATCACTTACTCACGTACACGTACTCATACATTTTACAGTACATTACACTAGTAGATGTAGGTATATGAAATTAAATAACAGAAGTAGATTAACATGTTGTTGTTTTGACAGTGACGTTGTTATTTGTCATTGACCTGCCGCCGCCAACATAGCCATTAGCAGTTGCATTGCCGTCAGCGCTTCCAGCTGTTCCTGAACCTTCCGCCGCCGTTGAATCTTTCAATAACGAATCCCTTGCCGTGCTTGCACTTGCACTTGCGCTCACACTCGCACCCGCGCTACCACCACCTCCTGATTGCACAGATTCCTGACTCCTTCTCCGCGAATTATATAATAATCGTTGTTCTGCACCACCACCAGCAGCAGCACTGCGACCTTGATCACTGTACGGCTCGTAACTGGGACCGGAAACATCGTTGTCCTTGAAAGAATATAAGCTCGGTCTATTAAACGAAGCTACCTGATAGATGCCGGGAAATTTGATTGTAACTTGTTTGTCGTCAAAGTCACTATCAACGCCAGGATCAACTAAATTCTCCGGTTCCGAATCGGGTTCGGAGCCGCTGCCCAATGAAAAATCTTCTATTTCTCTTTCCCGTGGTGATCGCAAAGGAGTGGATGGATCGTCTTGCGCTAAACAAAAAAAGCATTGATATTGCATTCATTATTACTCACTCAAATTGATTCGAATTACCTGCTTGAGCAGCATTTCTAGCATCAATACCAGCCGAACTGTGGTAAAACGAAACATGCCTAAAAGTATCATTAGCATCGTCTAACAACATAGTAGTTAACCTAAGAAACGAGGGTCTTAAAGATGGTTTATGCTGCCAACAAACCCTCATTAAATTATATAATTTATCGGGACAATTTTCAGGTCTCTCCATAATTCCGCCATCAATAACATAACGTAGAACCTGATCATTTGAAAGTCCCTGATAAGGTTGCGAGGCTAACGTAGCCATTTCCCACAGCACGACACCATAACTCCACACATCACTGTTACTAGTGAAGACACCATCTTTCAACGATTCAGGCGCCATCCATCGCACTGGCAATAAACCTTTGGTACCCTTACGATAATAATCGGTTTCGTAGATATCGCGCGTCATACCGAAATCGCCGATTTTCACCGTTAAATCTTCCGCTACCATACAGTTTCTAGCTGCCAAATCGCGATGCACGAATTTTTTCGCCGCTAAATACGCCATACCATCGGCTATTTCAATTGCCATTTGCAGGATACGTCTTAAGGTGGGCGGTTGCCGATTCACCGATGAATTGTATGTTTCGGCTTCGGGACGATGGGAACGAAGATAAGATTTCAGATCACCATTTGCCATGAGTTCCATGACAACTAGAGTTGGCTGACCTTGAGATACAACGCCAAGTAAACGAACCACATGCGTCGTATCAAATGCTTTCATTACAGACGCCTCATTTAAGAATTCGATGCGTTCTCTATCTGTTGCATGCTCATTCACTGTTTTAATAGCGCATCGAATTTCCGGTTTGCCTTTTACGACATCTCGTGCAATTCCCTGATAAACCATACCAAAACTGCCCTGTCCCAATTCTCTTAATAGGTCGATTTTTTTGCGAGGTACTTCCCAATCATCAGGCACATAAACAGTACTAACATATTCTGGATTGACTGACGCTATTAACTTCATATTAGGAACACTTGGAGATAGTTTTCTTCTTATATAGAAAATAACTATTGCAATTATGCAAGCCATCTAAAAATTACAAACTTCATTTACCTATCATACTTATACAATTACTACAACTACTACTACTACTACTCCTCCTATTTGAAATCAATCTATCAATTTATCTAATCTAATATTGATTGATTTAGTCGTACTTACCAGAATCGTGATTATAACGCCGACAGTGATCTCTGTACCAATCCCAGATGGATGTTCATCTATCAGAAAATAATATTCCGGAGAAAAACCACCATTTCCAGCTAAAGATGTTGCCATAACACTAACACTATAATTTCCAGGTGATAATTCTCTCAAAATATATTCCTTTTTTTCGGCATATTCTCGTCGTGTGACACATTCAGTAAATGGTCTTATTACCTAACATGAAAAAAAAGTCAATAATTTTATTATATATTGCATTCATTAATTCAAAGATATGTGTTGCTATTTTACAATAATAATAATAATAATAATAATAATGCTCACATTTGGGCTATCAACCCTACGGTACTGTATCTGATATGTAAGAATAATGCCATTTGGAATTTCTGGTTCATCCCATATTAGCTGAACCATACCAGTTGACTGATTCGCTGATAAGACATTTAGTCGTACGTTCGTCACATTATCTACACCCTCTGTACGAAAACAAAACAAAAACCAAAAATTATGTTTATTTTGTTCTCCTCTTCCACATATACATATATAAAATTAAATAAAAAAACAAATAAATAAATATATAGAAAACACAAACAAGAACACATCTAAGATTTATTTATTACTTAATTAAGATTAACGGAAGCATACACTCTCATTCATATATATACTAATAACAATAATTAGTTTTGCAAAACAGTTTATGTTGTTACAGATGGAATAGAAAAAAAAGCTTAGCATTTACTTTGTAGAAGAAAAAAAATATCTTACAATATGTAGAAAGTTGAGTGCTACTGTAATTATAGAGTAAAAATCAATTATTTGCGCAATAATTCAAGGACAGGCAAGATAACGTCGTCTCATGTACGAGTACTTCTTGAACTGCGTCGTATTTACACAAACCTTCCATATTTACACAGCCAAATAAGCATTTCAAAGCGTATCACCATATTAGCATAAATTAGAAAAATGCCAAAAAGCCATTATAAGACAGGGAAAAATGATTGCTTCAACATTCAGTTTTTCCACTTCTAAATAAAAAGTCAATAAATAAATAATGCACAATACAAAAAATAAGAAATGTGTTTGAAAGTGATGAAATAAAAAAAAAAAAACTGGTTGCTTTATGTATACATAAATAATTATAATATAATACAGAAAAAAATGTATTAAAGAATGCCGAAAAATATTATGAAAATTCTTTATTTTTTCTAACAATTTTGAAAATACAATGAGATCATTTCATATAAAATCGTTCATATCATATATATACAATAAGTACAGTAAACAATAAAATTTTGAAAAATATCGTCATAAAACATCAACAAATAATAAGTACAATATCCAATCAATCAAATATGTATAATAAAATAAATGTTAGCAAACAGGCTATATAGTAAATTGAAGTAAAATCAAATTAATGACGAATAAAACAAGTCCTACCTGCTCTCAGAGTTCTTGCCGTAAAGATACTAGCAGAGCTGCAAACTTCCCCACTATCATTGACCTCTTTTTCTCGGCAAGCTTGTACATGGATCGTGTATGTGGTAAAATGGGGCAAATTTTCCATAACAAATGTCGTATTACCTCTGACACTGTAATGTTGATCAGTGCAATTATTCTTGGATCTATTTTCACTTGGCTTTTCACTGGTAACTGCTGTAACACAAATTATTACGTTCAACATTACCGTCCAAATCGAATATAACAAATCACTCCAAGGGTATAGCTTACAATACATTTATTGCTCTACTAAAAAAAAGACTTATTTATTCGCTCATTAAAAAAAAAAGAAAGATACAAAATCAATTTCGTTACCTGTTGTATGCCCTATAGATGTTTGAACATTCTTTCCATGAGTAAAACTTTTACCGTTTTTCGAATCAATTTCTCTTTTACGTCTTTCATTATCCATTCTGTAAAAAAGGTGTTTCTTTTTAGAAACTGCCAAATTTTTTTATAAAGAATAAAATCATTTATGTGACATTTATTGAAAAAAAAAGCGACTTCAAGTCGACTTTAGATAAAGTCTTTATTATGAAATCGATCGTAATAAATATTAATAATACTAAAAATATTATTTTAAACATGATTTTTTTTTTAATAATTACAAATAATTTAATGCTTTTATTGCATTGAAAGCTTTCAATTTATTAATAAATATTGGCAGTATCAGTTTGTGCAAATTTAAGTCAAAAAAAAAAATTTCAAATAATTTTGCCATTTTAAAATGTAGGTAATCTGCCCCTATGTACACCTTGCTAGAACACCCGGTGTATGTATATATATATATATATATATATATATATATATATATATATATATATATATATATATATATATTGAATATTTGAATGTTTATTTATAAGTATATTTTTATATGCAAAAACAAAAACGCTAGTTTGAGCTACTCTGTACTACAACATATTTCTAATGTAATAAAAATATGAAAAGCAAAAGCTAATTTTATATATATATTATATATTGAATTATAATCATAATTCAATATGTATTAGCTATATAATATAAGACATCCAAAAATATATGGTGGAAGTTCTGTAAGATTATTGTAAAGTACACGTTACACAGGGTGTCTAGTGGATTTTCTAAACAAAATTCCCGTACATTAATTTAAAGCAACAACCAGCTTTTTTACTCTAGAACGATTAGTGGCATATTTTTATGCCACATAAAATTACATGGCATAATTATATCTGTAATCTTGTGTATTAATTAACTTTTATTGACAAATTATTAAAGTATATAATCTATGTTTTGTAAATTAATACGATTAGAAACCATTATATAAATTTTGTATAAATATACTAGAAAATGCTGGCTTTGTTAGGTTGGCAACGATACTATGCCGGTTAAACTAATATGAATGCAGATGGCGACACGTACTTAAATCGAAGAATCCGAAAATCTAATGGAAAAGGCATTTGTCGAGTTTTTTATTTTCAATTTGATTATAATTTCCCGTATATTGTTAAATTCCCGTACAATTTCCGCTTTTCCCGCCCGCTAGACACCCTGTTACAAGCTATAATCTAAAAAAAAATTAAATTGGAGTCAGTAACCAAAAAAAATTCGTTATTTTCTCAAATCCAGAAAGTAAACACGTCGAGTTCCGTTCCAATAATCTTTGAATATAAGATAAAGCACAATTTTTGCTCACACACGTATCGTAATAGTAATGATCATTATATATGTAGAAAAGTCGATCGTCTTTTCATAAATGAAAGCAAAAAACTAAATTTATTTGTACTGAAAATGTATTCTGAGTTCATTTTCATGAAAAATTGAAAATGATTATTAAAAATGACTTATAAGAACTCCGTTTTGATCCCCCAAGAAGTTCTTACAAAATTTACAAGCAATACTTAGTATCTTTATTTATTCTATTTAAAGATATAATCACCCAGTTATAACGTTCGCTGCCGGTAACGCGCTGGCGCGTGAAATGATACCTTTGTTGGGTGCCGGTTACGCGCCAGCGCGGTATTTGACTGTTTGTGTTTATATGCGTTGTATTTAGTCGGCCCCTATCGGAAGTATATGATTTCAAACCGGCAGCGAACGTGTTAATAAGTTATTGAAACCAATAAAAATCTTTTAGAATATAGCCATCAAAGTCTCTAAAAGCCCGTGTTAAAAATATTTAAGCATTTCAAAATATTAATTTAGAATTTATATTATCCGTGTACAATATTAATGTTAAGCATATAAAATAAGAAATACCGATTATTTTGAAATGCCTAAAAAAATTTCAAAAATAAAACAATTACCTTTTGATGTAAACTCGATTATGTAATTCATCTTCAAAGTTAATTTGCGAAACTCGATCTTTTTCTGTATGTTTCTTCGATATAAATCTACTATCAATTCCCTCACATTCACACTTACAAGTTTCATTTATAAATTGAGTGGATGTATCTTCAATTTTACTTACTGATGTTTTATCCTCTGCAATATGTGTTGGAGCTGGAACAAAAAAAAGGGGCATTGTTATTTAGGATAAAAAATTTCAAAAAAAAAAAAAAAACCGTAATAATATTATCTTACGTTCTCTGCAATAGTCACGATCATTTGGATCAATAGGTGAACAAGTTGCGTTCACATTATAATATGTAACATTTCCATTTGGAGCCAAAGGAGGTTCCCATTTTATTATAAATTTACTACTAGAAGTCGATAGCACATTTAGTTTGACTGGTATACTTGGTACTAAAATAACAGGAATACATAATAGAAAATATAAAGCCAAATTTCCTACCTCGGTATGAATCTTTGCTTTTTTTAACTCAATATTTGTTTACGTATTAAGGACATGCCGATTTGACACTATGTATAAATTAATTCAATGAAATATTAGAAAACAAAGGCGCGTATTCTCACCTCATTTATAAAAGTGATTTTTACTAAAAGTACTTTTGACGTTTACTTAAAATTATTTATTAAGCACTTTATAATAATTTATTTAAATTTAATTATAATAAAAATGATCAAAAATAGAAAAATTATTTATATTTGATCAAAAACAGAAGCAAAAACTTATTTTGAAATTAATGATAAAAGCAGTTATTTTTACGAAAAAATGACGTGAGAATACGGGCCAAAATTTCTAAATAAACTATTTTTGAACACAAAAGATAAACAATTAATTTATGGCCCGCCTTGTGTAAGATAGATTGTTTGAAACAAAGAGTCTGATTTTGATTAAAATCAATTACAACGCAGCAACCTGCCTCCAAATAATAAAAAAAAAGACGCGGAAAATATGCAAACTGAACTGTTTTCAAACTACGCCCATTTAGTCGCTGATGTGCAGTTGTAACAAGGTAACTTTGTATTAACCATAAAATAAAAGTTGAAAAAATTAGAAGCAATATGCAAATGCGAAAATATCGTTGTAAATTTTAATTCGGAAAAAAAAACTAAGGTTTTTATATTGAATAAAATCTTACCGGAAGGTAAAGTTACGAAGTACATAATGTCACTTTGAGCACCTAATCGTTCAGTTGCGATTGTGTAAGTTTTGACGTAAAATGCATATTGTGTGTATGGTTTTAACTGTGTCAAAATATGATACACCCGATTTTCATCTTCTGCGTTATTCACATCGTCAACTCGCCAACTGAAAATTAATAATTAATAATAATTAAAAAAAGTAATTAATATTTTCAAGAAAATAATAAATACCCGTCACCACCACAACCGTCTCTTCCATCGTACAAACTTATATTTCTCGTAGGAGCTTCAATACTATAAACGACATAACCCAACAATGATCTAGGATCGTCCATTTTAAAAGTGGTCCAATCCAAAATAACTGCTTCACTACGTATTTTTGAGATATTCACTTCTAATCTTGTAACATTACCTGTAAAAATACAATTTCTTTTCATGAATCATTTAATCTCACAAATAAACATCTCATACAAAACGTACATGCAACTTTATCACCGTTCGAATTTGGAGCAACTTCTAAATCAGTAAAGTCATCAAGCCTAGCAATTTTTTGTAGACGCTCAATTTTATAGAGACAAAGTTTTGGATTGAAATGGAAAAATAGACGGCCTCGGTGTATTTTTAAAGTGTGATTTGTCATACTGTCCCAATCCCAGAGTTCTTGTAAATTTTGATTATCAAGTACAATGAGTACATATCTAGAAAAAATATTGCCCGTAAATATTTCGATTTTGGTAAAATACAGAAGAATTCGTTGAATTACTTTTGACTTTCCAAAAAATTTCCTCGAATTTCTCGCAAATTTTTCAAAAAATTCAATGATATTAACGGAAACGATCGTGCTACTTTCAAATAGCCTTCTATAACCTCGATCATATTCAAATTTTCTTCCAGTTCTTTAACAATATTTCCTGAAATAGAATAATAACAACATATAAACGTAATATTCAAAGAGATGAATTAGAGGGTCTAAAACTGATTGCGTACTTCCGCCGCGTATTTGAATTTCCAGTGAGCCTTTGATATGTGTACATCCTCGTAAATTTTGCGCTGAACTTACACTATCTATATTGGCACCAGCACATTCTTTTTGGCACATTCCTAAAATGCATCATAAACATAAGAAGAATTTTGCTTTAATATAATGAAGAATGATATTGTTTTTCTAGTTCAAATTATTATTGATTTATTACCTTCGCAAGGTTTACAAGTAAGTGTTTTATCTGGTGCTGAATATTCGAAAAAATTTGGCGGGCATTGTAGCAAACATGAGCCATTAAAGGCTTTATAAGGCTTCTCTCCGTATTCGTGTTCTTGATCTGTTGGACGACTCATGTTTATACATTCCGATTTTGTAATACAACGACGATTTAAAAACTAAAAATAACAATGCGTATTTTATATCATAGCACCATCCAAACAACTATATACGTATACATTATTTATATTTGGTCAAACTATCAATTATAACTTTATTTTTGATTTTTCTACTAGATCAACTGATTCTATACATTACGATGTCAATATATTAAGGTGTCCGTAAATTTCAGTTACTTTCGTAAAAACAAGCAAAAAATATTATTTCTGATGTTTTTTCGATGTAAAATTATCGATTTTAGCCACGACTGGAAATGTTTTTTACGGACACCCTAATATTTAGAAAAGAAATAGTTAGTGACTGATAGAAATATTTGTGTAAGTAAATAATGGGTTTAGCAGTCAATTTTGGAAAGGATGTTTCGATTTAATTCAAATCTTCCTCAAAAGAGTTTTTGTTACATTCATTAACCATATGCTAGAAATACAATATCACTTAACATCCATTTTCCTACCGAAGTTCAAATCCCGCCATTCATACACTTTGTTAATATTGTGAAAACATATTTGGGTATAAATGTGTGTAATATGTTTCTATCGTCTAAATCAGGGGTGTCCAAACTTTTCGCCGCAAGAATCAAATTGGGATTTAAATCCATTTGCTAAATTATACATGACTATATTATACATAATTAGAAAATTATTTCATGCAACTTTTAATGGGAATGATGTAACTTTGTTTTTTGCTGAAGAATTTCTTTAAAGTTGAGATTAAAATCTGAAACACTAATTATAAGCAATGATCGCAAATGATCATCCGATAAATTTGTCCTGTACTTTGATTTCAGATACTTCATCCTGGAAAAAGTTTGTTCGCACAAATAGGTAGTCCTAAACATAGAAATAAATTTACAGGCAAATTGCTTTAAATTTGGAAACTCTTTTGCATCCAAAAATTTGTAAAAATCGACCAAGTTTTCTTCTTTATATTTATCTTTGATTCGATCGTTAGCTTGAAATTCAATCATTTCCATTTGAAACTATCAAATATGATTTTTGTATTTTTTCAATTTTCGATATACATTTTTAAAAAGTTTCGCGTGAAAAAACAGTATTTTCAAAAACCTTCGCGGGCCGCATAAAATCACTTGCCGGGCCGGGTTTGGCCCGCGGGCCGTAGTTTGGACACCTCTGGTCTAAATCAACGGTTTCCAAAGTGTGAGTCGCAACCCACTGGTAAGTCGCAAGCTGATTTTGAATAAGTCGCGTTAAATATTAAAATATAAGAGAAATTAACAGAAATATTGAATTTATTTCTTTAACACATTTACATAGGAAGCATATTCAATAGAGAAATTAAAAGTAGTAAAACCTTTGCATTTCATTAAACTCCCACATTTTCTTTTAAAGCGAGTCGCAAAAATTTTCATTTTTCTAAATATGACTCGGCTAATACAAATTAGAAAAGTCCTGATCTATAAATTACATTATAGAATTATTTAATATATATATAATATAAATAATCACTATGTGTATTTAATTTAATTAAAAAAAAACCTAGGGGGAAACCACTCCCTTAAATTTTGTACACCGAATTGTACAATCCTAGGATTTTACCGATTTTAAGTGAGATTGTAAAAATTTTACATAATTTTTTCGTTGATTTTACGGATTTTCAGTAAGATTGTAAAGATTTTACATGAAATTTTTAGGATTGTAAGAATTTTACTCGAGATTTTTAATATTATAGATCGTATACAAATTATTTAATGTTTTAATTTTTTTTCAAAAAGTATTTAAATAAATATAAAAATAATACAGTATTGTACAAAGGATTTAAGGATTTTACCATGATTTTTGACTAGGATTTTAAGAATTTTACCATGATTTTACTAGAATTTTACCAAGATTTTAAAGGATTTTAACAAATTTGTACACCAGATTTTACAAGTGGTTTGCTCCTCGAAAAAAACAAATAAATAGACTCCTACGTAATCCCATCTTTAAAAAGTATTATTGAACTAAAACAATTTCATTTCATAATTATATAAATATTTAATTATTTAATCAATTAATTGATTACGTTCTGTCAGCGTATTAGTAAAAATAAATTACTGAAAAAAAAATAATGATGTTGTCCATGACGTAATTTCAACATCACTTATTTATTTATTTGCTACTGTCAGAAACGTTCAAAATAGTTTCAAAAAATTTACGAAACCAAAGGCCACGTTTCGAATAATAAACAATATGCTTAATAATAAATAAAATATAAATAAAAATAAGTTACCAAAAAAAACAAACTGCAAACTCTCTTAACTTACTGACATATAGTTCAAAATTTTGACACTAGTCAATCCTATAATGATGTAACAAACAAACACTGACCAAACTCAGAAAATCTGAAGATGATTGAAAAGTCGAAACGCGTCATTGCTAAAAAAAATCAATAACGAACCCCTGATACGCAATTTAATAACATTAGAATTAATCGTAACGCAGGTTCAAGACCCAAGAATAAAAGTTTATCTGTTGACATTAATTTTAATGATTTACACTTATAATAAATTGATTTTTAAATGAAAGATAATTTCCCATACCTCATACGTGTCGTCTGGACATTTGAGAGTGCACTGTCTTTTCTGACCATTTATGATGCTTAATTTCTTGCATGCTACACATTCGTCACTGTGAGAACCTGTGCAGCCTCCCAGGCACATTTCATGACAGCACTCTTTCATTTCTTTATTACAGGTTCTTCCATTGGCGGTACAATGATCAGGGCACACTGAAATTTATATTAACTACTTACAAACACATTTATTTTCTCCTTTCATATTACGAAATATTTGCAAACAAAAAATAAGTGTTTGTTTTTTTAAATATTTAAAAACTTCCATTTGAAGCACTACTAATTTAAAAAAAAACATAATTCAATTCAAGCTTTTCTTAAAAAGAGTTTGTGAGCTGAAATATGACAGCCATGAAATTTATGTAATATTACGTTTCTCTAAAAAATTGTAAGACAAAAATTGTATTTGTCTCTATCTAATTTCTACTGCAAACTTATTTTTAAAAAATTTAATTATATATAATTTATAAAATATTGCACAGTTAAATTTTAGAAGTAGCAAAATATATAAACGAAAGACCTGTAAATAATTTTAGTTATTTTGTCCGCCAGAAAAAAAAGCATGACTTCTTTTCAATAATGTGTGCATCACACAAATGTTTAATATTTTCAAAAAAATTATGTAAAACGAAAACTAATATTAATCAATTTACTCGATTAAAAAATAATAATAAAAAAACAAAAATTGCGCAAGTACCCCATTGTACGAAATAAAAAAGTTTTATAATATAATAAATATAGAATTGAGAAAAATATTGTTGTAAAAACAATCAATTTATCTGAATAATAACTAGTAACTTACTTGACCATTATAAAAAAAAAAATATTGATGGTTTTCCACTGAAAGAGTTAAAATGGTTCGATCAACTTAAACGTATGATTTAAACTATGAAACTCGTTTGCAACTGTACGAAGCATGCGCATTATGGTAAAAATACAATCTAATTCCACAATCACGCATACATCGGATAGTTGCGAACTGATTAAACTAATTTGATATGCAATGTTGAGCATAGATTGATTACTGGTTGAATAGAATAAGAGTTTGTGCCATATCCTATAAATATAATAGCGTGATTGTTTCTGACTATCTTACCTTTTTGGCAGTGACGTTTATTCCAACAAAGATGTCGTCGTTGTCTTGTGCCTGTCCGACATTTAAATTCACTATCGCTACCATCGTCTCCAGGACAGACTGGGCATTCATTTTCTAACTTGTTGCTCTATAATTTAAATTCATAAAAATTTTAATTCATTCAATTATATTTTATGAGAAAAAAACAGAAAAATAGTTAACGTACTAATAATTATTTATTGATTTGTCTAATACAATTTTAGCGTAGGATGTGTACAATTTAAGAAAGTAACAGTAGATAGTTTACGAGAAAAAATATTCTATATTTAGATATAATTAATTTAATAATAATGTTTAAATGACTGATAATTTATATAAGTAATATTATCGTAACTTATTAAAAAAAAATCTAATACATAATATAAGAATAATTATACAATTATTATTCATTTTATAAATGTAAAATAAAAATAGATCTTAGAGTTATTAGAAATTACTTCACTATTGAACATTTATTACGCATAAAAAAACAATTAAGTGTTCTTTTTTTCATTTTCGTAGAATTTTTTTCTAATGTTTACTTTGCAAAATTTAAGTTTATCATATTTAATCCGATTATGGTATTATTATATATTCTAAAATATTTCCACATCTTGTTAAATAATTGTAGCATTTTAGAACTAAATTTTCTATCATTTTGTTGTATAACAATTTACTGATTTACAGTCTAAAGAAATAGTTACGTTATATTTACAATTTGACCGGTAAATATAACTACTAAAATATTATATTTTTTTATCTTAGTTGGGTAATACTCGTAATGCAATAATGCATCGTCCCCTCTGTATATTAATTTGAATGATTCTTTCTGAACCGCCGTGTACTATTTAACTTTGAGACAAACTATAAATGATTTTCAAAGAGAAAAAAATACGTAGGCGCTACTACGCTAGCATGATTATACTCTACTTATATTGATAGAGTTTGTAATGAAATGAATTTAAATTGAATGCATAAATTATGCGGAACTGATTATTGAATAATATAAAAGTAATTTAGCTTTTACCTTAATAAAATGCTCTTCACCTTTGCTCTCTTTTGCAATTAGCTCCCAATCAATAGTATTTACATAACACAGAGATGGATTCTTGTCAATACGTACATATCCGTGCACAATGTCAGTTAACGAATGCAGTCCAATTTCCTATCATTCGGACGGAATAATAAATAGCACCAATTTTACTTATTTATATTATCATTCTACTCTACTCTACTCTACTCTAGTCGTTTTTTGTAAAAACAATCTCACCTGTAAACTAGACATCTCAAACACAACAAAGGCGTAGTTGAAAAAAGTCTTTTGTCCTCGTATAACAGCAAGATTTGGAAACAGATTACCAAGTGTTCTCAGTCCATTAACACGATATAATAAAAGGTAATCAGTAATTTCAATAAGTTCCGGAAACGATATATTTGCATAGGCAGATTCTTCCATTTTGTCAAATAGCAAAATTTGAACAAAACCTTCTACAACTCGACATCCTCGTAATTTTTCAAATGTTTCTTGACTGTTTCTAATATCCACACTTTGACAAACTGGAAATCATTTTTATTTTCAATATTCCGCTCTTCATTTATTTTCCATTCGTTTTTTTTTTTATTAATTTTTTCTTTTCACGAAAAATGATAAGATTAAATTTTATTTTTAATTTAACACACATAGTTATTTAATTGCAATTGAATCAAAAGTAAAAAGTAATCAAAATAAAAAAATAATAAATATGTAAAAATATAAAAATCGATTTACATTTGCATAATTTGTGCAAGTGACAAATAATAAATAAAATATTTGAATTAGATTATGAATATGTACTTACTACCAGATTCCTTGTTGGACGAGAGATGATTTGTAACGACAAGTTTCTGAGCAAATGTTAAAGCTGGTAAATAAATAATAAAAATCACAGCACTAAGTAGCAGCCAATGGCCACATTTAGTGGTCCGATAAGTAAACAATTTAGCCGGCACACGCACACACGTTGTTAAAACACCAGTTAAAAAACACTGAAACACGTTCGGTGATGAATACATTTTTTTCATTTTTTTACTGTTGTTAGGAGAATGGCGTCGCGCACAATAATTACTATGTTTACGAATTTGAGTTTGCTCTGTTGTGCACTTTTGACAAGATTCAAATTGAACGTCTCTGCCAGCCCTACTAGGACATGGACTAGATGTATCTGAGATTAAATGCTCCTGACTGTTTCTAAAATAGTTGGTGTTTGAAACGCCACAAATACGACAACGACAACTTGAAGATATTGACGATGATTGACACAGCATATCACTTTGGTGTTCACTATATCTACTTTTACAACAATTGTCTGCATGCGTCGCACATTCGTTTACAGATGAATTCAAGTTTTCTAGAAAAACACACAAATAAAACACAACATTAAAAATTGCAAAAAAAAAACAAAAATGTAAATAATATGTATAGTTAAATTATTAAAATTTATAATTGTTGTGGAAGTTAAATTAAGTAAACAAAGTAATGAGAATGGAAATTTTAATAAAAATATAATAAATTTAGCAATTAGTCGAGTGTAAGAAGTCAACAGGAGAAAATATCTAAAATGAATAATTGTAAATAGTTGGTTGGGTGAGAATGATTCTTCGAGTAGTAATAATGAAAGCAAACTTACGAGGAGCGGCGATTGATGCGCGGCGGCAGTGCGAAAAAATTCGATTCTCTTGAATTTGGTGATCGCGTTGAACGCATAGATTACATCGGCACACGATATTGTCTCGGATGGCACCGGACTCGCACTCGCACTCGGATTCGGGCACCGAACTAGAGCAACAGACCAAGTGGTGTGTTAGGGGGCATTCGTCAAAGTGCCGCATCGTGCTGCCGATTTGGATTTCGGTATTGTCAGAACGCGCTGTGGCAGGCGCTAACGCTTCAAGATATTCATTCATTGTTACCACTGGCACGCTAGCCTAGCTAGGCTAGCTAGCTAGCTAGATCGGAACGTTTCCGATACTCTATGACACCGACACCAACTTAACGACGATGACGATGTTAATTTTATCGGTAGTACCGGTACGTCTTGCTACAAATGGCACAATTCAAGGGAAGTCATCAAATGCCTGCGGCACTTTACTGAACTTCGGTACGTTGCTGCCTGTAAACAAATTTTTACTTGTTTCACATGGTTTTTTTGCCCATTTTTCATCCTGCCAATTGGCAACTGCTAAATAAAAGCATTCAATTAACAAAACTGACAAATACAATCATAATGTATGCATGCTCAGCGAGGAAGGACACAAATATTTTGATTTAGAAAATTGTATAACATTATAAATTGTCTATAGTTTTGCTGTGACTATAATACATTTTATACCGTCGTATTACATAAGAAAAATTCATTTATTCATTGAATCAGAAAATAATGCGTATCAAACAAAGTTTTATGAATCGGTTATCCTGTATAATAATTTGTCGCTTCTTAAAATATGTACCTATAAGTACACAAAAAAAAAAACTACAACTATCCTTCAACATATTACATACATACACAATCACGCCATGTATCCAAAAGGGTGTGGCACAAACTATTTTTATCATCCCGAAATCAGTCGCTTCCAAACATTCCTATCCAGCACAAGCAACTTTCGCTTCATCCACATTCATAATTTCTCTCATACATGCTCTTTTATTCCTACTACTTGGAAACTTTCAATTATTACATACCTTCCATAATTGACGATTAGATGTATAACAAATAGTGACTAATAAGTCATTCATGATGATTGGAAAAGTACTGAATAAAATTGTAAAGAAAGTAAACTAGAAAAAATATTCAATAAAATAACCAGTTGAACACGTATGTATCAGTATCTTTATATTTGAAATGACGGTAATGCCTGAAACAGAAAAACATTTATTAGTTTATTAGAAAAACTATATATATATATATATATATAAAACAACTTCAAAAAGCGTTTTTATTTCAAACGTCAAACAGCAAAAAAAAAGGTATATTTTCTACAGGAATAAATTTCTCTAGATCAAATAGTTACCTAAATATTTCTACTGACGATGACTATGAATAAATAAAAGATAAGAAATAAATATATGAATTTTTTTTTTGTAATGAATAAAGTAAAATGCGTCAGATTCATTTGGGGTTGAATCTTAAACTGATTACAGAAGATCAAATCAGAAGCGAAACAGAAAGGGGTATTCCCCATACCAGTACGTATAGAAACTTAAAGCTCTGACGTCAGGGTTGAACTACACAAAATAAAGAAACACAACTAAGGTGATCATCTATTATGGCGGGAAAATATCTCTCAAGTAAATTATACCTATGGAAATTTTTCTAAATTACTTACGCACAACTAAAACTAATGTTTATATGAAATATTATTCACAAATAATCAATTAAAGAAATGGAAACTATTATAAAATGGAAATTTGCAAAAACCTAACTGTTAAAAATTCCTTACGTTTCTCTACATACATAATTTAAAATTTATCAATAGCAGTATACTGACTAGAAAAATATAATTTATTATAGAAATATTTCATAATAATGTCTTTTAACGTAAAGTGCAGTTTAAGTCAACAGAAACGCATCAATCAATTTTCATATTCAATTAAAAAAAAAAATAGATTTTTTTCAATAATTTTCAAAGACAACACAACATGCATGTATGTATGTTTGTGTAAAACCAAAAATCTATTATCTCTAAACAATATCATTTCATATAATTTATTTGTTTACTGATAGGAATAAAGAGAAAAATATTTTGAAAAAAATCTGAAACATCAATGAAATATGATGATAGTAAGTACAAAGTTTTACAATAAAACCATAATTTTTTTTCTGTGATACCGTTTTACGCATGTTATTAATAATAGCCGATATTTATGTGATTGATGTATGTGTGCGTCTGCGTTTCTGTATGTGTGTATACGTAGTATTTGTATATATATATATATATATATATATATATATATATATATATATATATATATATGTTGCGTCGCAATCATAGCATAGACATAGTAGCATAACGTAACGACCTCGACCCGGCTCGGCTGTCGAAGAATTCATGTGATCATTCGTCAAACGTAGGTTCACACACAAAATTAACCTATAACCATTTTATTCAGGGCACTTGTTCAGATATATATATATATATATATTGTAACTTGTAACCATACTTTAACTACACTACTCCTTATTAATATTCAATCATTCTATACAAAAACAAATAAAACCTTTTCAAATTGACTACTTTCTTTCAATGAAATATAATTACAGGCACGACAAATATACATAATGAATATTAGGGTGGCTACTTTTACTTTCAGGCTAATCTAAAATAAAAATAATTTATATATATATATATAAACATTAAAATATTGTAATTTTTTTTTAATTAAATCATATAGTTCAAAGTTACTACAAAACACAATTATTATAACGGCCAGTTTCATAATGAACACGTTAACTAAAGTCGACTTTAAGCTGATCAAAAAGCATTCTTTTATGGTCAATAACAAATAATTTTACCATTAGAAATTTGAAATGTTGACAAAGAAGCAATGTTTTATTGAGATCAATAATAATTATGTCGGTAGAATTTAAAAACGATGTTTTTTTTGCTAGTTTAAAGACGATTTTAATTAAAGTGTTTATTATGAAACCGGCAGCAAGTAAAATATCTAAAACAATAAATAAAAATAAACAACAATAATAACAAAACTAATAGTAATTTAAAGTTAATATTTGCTATTTACATGATCGATTCTTTTTTTATGCCTAATATAATTCATTACTTTTTTCATATTTGAGTTAATTTTAAACTAATTCGAGTAATAAAATGATTGTATTATAAATAGCTATATTTTATAAATTTTTACATCTATAACCAATATCGCGCATTAAAATATTTACTGATTTACTACGTTTTAATACATGATAAGAATGTGATAATAGGTGAAAGATTCATTATTAAATCTTTTTAAATCTTTACATTATTAAACCAAATTTAACAACTTTTAGATCTATATGCCACATTTAATAGTTTTATTATATTTGGTCTTAAACATAATTTAAAACCACTTTTAAATGTAGTTGTAAATGCAAACTGTAGTATTTTTTGTTTTGATTCTTACCATAACCTCAAGAAATTACCTACAATAATTCTAATGAATATATATTCGAGATGAATTCGTTTTGAATGATTCGTTTTCATTTCAGTATGTACTGAGAGCAGTAGGCAACAAATACGTTGACATGAAACGAAGGTAAAAAAAAATAGTAATTTATTTATTAAGTAAAAATCACTAGCTAATCATAATTGATTCCTTTTGACGTTTATATTCACAGCAACGGTAATTGAGGAGGTGAAAAGGTCATCACATGAATTGTAAACAACTTAACATGATTGTCAAAGACCAAGCAACTCACTAGCTCACTACACTACTGACAAAATCAATAATTGATTTGTTTTGCTAAGATTATACTAAGTATAATAAACTTTAATTATACAATACGTATGTGATATATATAATCATCTTCTATATAGGAGTTTTTAACTACCCAGTCGCTCTATGAAAATTCATGATAATATGGATATTTACTTTCTATCCTCTATCGTACCGCCTTTGAATAGCGTCATTAAACTTGATGACAAGTATTATTTAATAACACTACCTCACCAAATAAATACATAACATATAAGTATCCATAATTAACGCCAAATATTTCTCTATTCAAGAAAATTTCTAGCATCTCCAGCTCTATTAACACTTTTCCAGAACGTTTGTTTATATACATACTGTTTTGCTTCGCTTCTGACAGACATTTTCAAATAAGTATATACCTACATACGTACATAGTAGGTATAAGTACAAATAAATATCATCTATGTATTATGTACATATATAAATTCAGACTTCAGTTATCCTTTTAGTAGAATTTGAAATTCTTACTGCTTAATATACACCTAAGTACATACATACATATATTGCGAAATATTAAAATTCAACCGTTCATTCTCCTCTTAACGCATGTTCTTTTCATAAATTTAATATAGGTAGGTACCTAAAGAATTGACCTGATCTGACTTACTGTTCAGTCAATATTTTACTTATTATGTCAAATACTTTTATTAATAAATAATACAGTTATTTTTATTTCCTATACCTATAAAATTACAATATGGAAATACAAGATTTAAAATTTAAAAATCAACTCAAGACTATCAAATATTTACCATATATCTTTCGTTTATCATTTTCAAATTAGTAATAGCCTTGACAATTTTTGTAAAAATATATATATATTTATATGTATATAAATAATAAAATCAAAAATACTAAACATCTAACAAAAAAAAAAAAGTTTGTACAATCAATGAATTTGAAAAACTTATAGATATCGAAAACAATTTAATAACATTTAATTATATAAATATCTATTAATTTACCTATATTATTATTTAGATAATTTTCACGTTAATATTTGTATTTTTATGACCAGTCATAAGTAAATAATTACATTTAGTTGACGTTAAAAATCCAATTTAAATTACAGTTAGGTAAAACAGTATTTATTACGGATCGCATTTTAATACCAAATTACGGAAAACTAGAAATAAGTATTTCTCAATTTGTAACAAATATCTTACTCTTATACTTAATAGTTTTTTCTAATTTATTGGAATAAATATACGTAGTAATTAAATGTTTGCATTATATGTAAAAAAAATTAACAACTTTATGACCATGCAAAATACATTAGATGTAAAAATATTTTACTAATACTATCATCCTAAAATTATTAGCTTAATTTTGAAACAATTATCAAAACAACTTCCAAATAAATGGCGCAAGAGTGTTAATAATACAATAATGTCAACAACGTCATACTACAAATAGAGTGATTTTTTCATAAAATACGAGTATCTGAATGTCTAATTTTACAAATATCTACTAAATTAATGTCTTGTTTTGGTTTAGTTTAAATTTACCCTAAACGGCTAATAATTATGACTATTTTACGTATTTTCAAATATTGTGTCGCAATAAATTAATGAACGATGGAATAGACTTAGTATTTGAATAAACAAAATATAAATATTAACATAATAAATGATTTATAATCAATATAATTTTCGACATTAAAACATAGTGTTAATAATAATAATGATACAAAATGCCCAATTTTTGTTTACACATAGAATATATAAATACTTCAATTATTTATTTAATTATATATTATATATGTATATATATATATATATATATATATATATATATATATATATATATATATATATAATATGTGTGTACATATATATATATACATAAAGTCACGCATTACAAAAATGCGTAACGTATCCATCAGCTAGGGACAAACAAATTTCCCCAAAATATTTAAGATAGTTCAGTATTGACCAATGGACCATACTACGAGATGAATATGTTTACATACTTATGACAAATATGAGAACAATGTTTTTCTAAACTATTAAATAAATAGTACATACCTTAACGGAACACGACCATGTAAGTAATTTAGGTATCTTATCCAAGGCACCACATGTGTTGTCTGACTCACAAAACGAATTCACTAATAAACTTTTAACACATATTTTATATAGAATTTAATGTAAACACTATCTTTCAAGTTAAATATCACTGTATACACATTGAATGATAATAGTAACGATACACGTAAATATACGTAAGTTTTCTACGACCACAACAAACGCTTTCGCATTAATGTTTAGGTTCACACATATAGTAAATTGACGACAGAGAAAGTGCGCAGACGCAGATTAATTCTCAAGTTGTATTTATCAATGACATCGCTAGATAGCGTTAAGTGTGTAAAACTCGTCAAAAATCAATTTCAATATATTTTTTTTTTTCATATAAAATAATTTCATCAATTTATAATAATAGAAAATACCGTAATAGATAAAAAATAATTAAATTAATTATTTTACATTTATAAAAAAATACAGAGAGAATCGTAATATAAATATATTGAATTTTTTTAAATTGTAATATAACTGAAATATACGTACCTATATGAACAATGTAATTAATTATAATGTAAAATTATTTAATTGAAATTATGAACAAAAATCTAAATGTTATATATTATTACTGATCATAAATCCTATTTATAATATTATAATAGTAATTGAAGGTGGCAGCACCAACAATATAGTGATTTTTATGTGGGTACTTGGGTACTTAGAACGAAACCTGCAGTAAATTTAGATTATAGTTTCTCTTTCATTGTTCATTTGTTTTAGAAATTTTGTCCGAAATTACTTTGGAGTATGGAGGCAAGACAAAATTTAAACTTTCGAATGTCAGATTGGTTGTGAATCATGACGTTAGGTAAATACACTAGTTTGATAAAGTAGCGGGTAGCGCAATTCAATGTCCCTATGTGTTGGAGAGAGAGACGTCCGTAAAGCCAGAAAATTCAATAATAAACCATTTGCAGCTGCTAATGGCAACAAAATGGCTACCGAATTAATCTAGTAACTTTAACGATATGTACTGTGCCATCTACTCTAGAGCAATTATATGAGGAAATTTTGTACCCAGAGATAGTATCAGGGAGGACATATATACAGTGGAACCTTGGTATACGACCTTAATCCGCTCCTGTTGTTTGGACTTATTCCGAATAGGACGAATACCAAACCAACCTTTCCCATAAGGAGTAATTAATATAAAAATGATTAATATTATTAATTAATTAATATAAAATGATATCATAGTGCTATTTGTTCGTATAACTGAATTAAGTCGTATACCGAGCAAAATTTGTTTCACCCAAAACAGGACGTATTCCGAATTGGACTTATTATAAAGCAGACGTATACCGAGGTACCACTGTATTACTTATTCTATGACCTGGATATTACGAATATGATTCGTAAACACAGACGGATCTACGCATAGACAAGGAAGATCTACGCACAAGCAAATCTAGAGACGCCTGTTTCTCCATAAAACATCAATTAAAACTAATTTTACATTAAATACTAATATAATAAATTATTTTACAAAAAACAAAGAGACACAAACTGCAACTTTTTATACCGAATTGTATTGTAAATTGTATAAATACTTAAATGTTTATTTTATAATATACATATTTTTACTAGTATTTCTTTTAATTAATTAAATATTTTTTCTGTTCACTATCAAAATATTTATTTTTTTTTTTGAATATATCATGTCATATTTTGCCTAGGAGCGCAAATAAAACAAATCCGCCTCTGGTCGCGAGTGATTGTAATGTAGTTAATAAAATAATAATATCAAATTAATTATTAAGTGAATTTGTCGGTGGGCAAATGTAATTTTAAGATATTATATAAATTTACTTTCATAGATAAACATGATACCACAGTGGACAGATTGTTGAAATTGTAAGGAGTTTATATAAAAAAAATAATTATATATTTTTATTCAAAATAACGATTTAATGAATAATTTATAACACAATAATAATAATAAATTCTTTAATTCCTCTTGCTCCGTTTCTTAGGAACATGATAGTCGGTATCATGATTTGTATTACTGGACGAAGCACTGGTCGAAGATTCCAAACAACGGGAATAATTCATATATATCATCTCCTCACATTCTTTCGGTCCTTAAACATAATTTATATATTTATATTAAAATTCTTCAAAATAAAAAAAAATATATATAAATGTTACCTTTATCCATATAACTAATTGTATTATAAGGAGTGAAGACAATATTTTCTCTTAAATATCTATTAATTAACATAAATGCAATTATATTTTCGGCTAAATTCTTAGGAATCAATGGTTTCGGTAAATCTGGCGGTCCAACATTTTTCGAGGGTCCAGTTTTGAAAAAAGCGTCCAGTAATTTAATCGCAGTCAATTTAGTATCACTTAGACGAGCATAATCAATAATATTACGAAAAATCTTAACATATTTCGTTATGTCTTTTGTTTCATAACCCGTTTTTTTACAATGATCGCACATTTTATTACAGTCTTTATCTATCCAAACTTCATCAAAGTAACTTGCAATCATTGATCTACGGCATCTACAAAAAAACCAAATGGAAAGTAAAATATTAAAAATAAACATCTATTAATTGAATATTGTCAATATACTTTTTAGCATCAATGCAAAATTCCAAAACATGATATAAATCCTGTGTTCCTTTGAAAGTAGTCGATACCATGGAACTGATACGAAATGTATCTTTTAAGCTGTACAATAAAATACAGTCGGCATTTTTATCGTCTCTTCCTGCTCTTCCACTTTCTTGGTAATAATTTTCCATGCTCTTTGGTATTGCATGATGTATAACAAATCGTACGTCCGGTTTATCTATTTAAATATACATATTTATAAATTAATTCTAAGGCCGGGTGTCCACCACATCAGGCCGACCATTAGTCGTATAAAAAATTTGTCGTTTCGTCCGAAATTCTGTGTGAGCACCTGTTTTTAGTTGTACAATTTTGATCGGGTGAGGATTGTTTTGTCCAGTCTCGTACAATATGTCGTTCAACGAAGATGTCATGATGCTCAAAGATTAGGTACATAATGCCCTGCCCTGCCCTGCGACTAGCAACCGAAATTTAATTGAATATCCGGCTTGAGTCGCGTCAAACCAACGGCAATGATCTTGCACGATTGAAACTTTAGTTGGGCACGACTCAAATCGTGTCAGTGAACAGGTTCCAGTAGAAATAAATACATTGTACCGATTTTGATCAGCTCAATGCGGTGGACATTCGGCCTTAGAATGAAAGTTCTTTGTAATTATTATTACCTATTCCCATTCCAAAAGCAACTGTAGCAACTACAACTTGATAAATATTATCCAACCATTTCACATGAATTTTTTGTCGAACGTCGGCATCCAGATTTGCATGATAACAAGCAACTTTAACTCCTCTAGCTTTTAAATCTTTAGCAATATCTATAGAATCGTTTACAGTTGTAGTATAAATAATACCAGACTGATCTTTATATTTTTTAGTTAAAAGACTGTGTAATAGATCGATACATTTTTCTTGATTCGGCGGTTTCACTTTCACCTAAATAAACAATGATAAAATCAATTAGTTCAACTTAAAATCACCAGATAATAGATTACGCGGAATTGTTTTAAATTCATTATAATTGCTCCGTATTTCTTGTTTTAGTAAAATTTTCATAAAAGAATAACGATAAAACATCACCAGAAGAAAATTAATATTTCTTTAATGTTTTTGTATTAATAAAAAAATACTTTAGAAATCTGGCCACATTATTCTAACTCAATTGATTTCGAAAATAATTGATAAATTACTAGTTTTTTCAATATTAATACATTTTAAACAAATATATATATAATAATAAATATGTTAAGTTTAACGATGTATTATAAACAATTACAGGTAACAGTTCAACAATTCTAGATGATTTGTCGTTAAAATGAACTAATTTTAAATTAGTTAAAAATTGAAAAATTGTATTGACTTTGCCGGGATTCGCGACGAAGAACCCGAGTTGCAATCCCGGCAAAGTCAATACATGTTTTTCAATTTGTAACTAATTTAAAATTAGTTCATTTTAACGATAAATCATCTAGCAATGTTGGACTGTTACCTGTAATTGTTTAAATATATAGATATATAATTTTCAACTCCCGAAATTTACATAAAGATACTTGATTATACTTACTTCATAATATAAATTTGGTCGATTATAATGCGCTTTTAATACAACACAACCTTGCACTTGTAACATTTCTTGTACATCAAGGATTACAGATTCAGTTGCTGTTGCAGTTAATCCCATGATTGGTATATCGGAGAACAGATTTTTCAATATTCCTATAAACTTGTAATCGGGACGAAAATCATGACCCCATTGGGAACAACAATGAACTTCATCTAAAAAAAAATTAGTCATTATAAATATATTGCAGTCACTGGATAAATGAAAAGAATTTGTGCTACATCATTATAGGTATTTATAATATAGCGTGAATGTGTAGTTACGTATGTATTATAATATAAAAAATATTCTAAATAAATTACCGATTGCAAAACGATCAAGACCTTTCCTTTGATAGCATTTTTGCAGACAAGACATGAAACGTTTGCTTTTAGCCATCCATTCGGGAGTAACGTAAAGAAGTTTAAACGAAGTTGGCCCCTTTATCAAAGCGTCATAAATGTTTTTAGCCACTGATTTGCTATTCGAAGAATTTATTGTTACTGCTTCAATACCATATTTTTTAAGAGACAAGATTTGATCATCAATTAATGATACCAAAGGACTTACTACAACTGTTAGACCTGTAATTAAATGTATTAATTTAATAAATCAATATTATACTGTGTTAATATATTTACCATTTGATACAACAACGGGTAATTGATAACAAAGACTTTTACCACCACCAGTCGGCATAACAATAATAACATCTTTTCCAGAGAGAGTAGCATTTATTGCTGCTCGCTGATGAGAACGAAATTCTTTTAATTTAAATGTATTTTCAAGAGTCGAATCAATTTTTTCATCCCACTCATAAGAATTTTTTGCCCAGTTTATGCTAGAAACTTCATTAGTTTTAATAGTATTCAATTTGTTTCTCAAACCATCAAGCTTGGATTTCATTTTCTGTATACGATTTACTATCGCACGTCTTTGTTCATTTGCAACTTTCATTTCTAATTCTAATTTACTGATTTCATTCATTATTTCATCCACTGCAAAAATTATTCTTATTTAATAACAATTATTTAATGCTCGGTTTCACAAAGGAATGTTAAATTTTAACAACGATGTTAGAAAAACAACAATGTTAAAAAATATTTGAAATCGGTTTCAACAAAGCGTTAAATTTTAACAGTTTATGAAACCGGGCATAAATGTTTTAATTATACAACCTGACTCCATAATTCTAAGATATGTAAATATCTATTTCTCACGTAAACAATATATATTTTAATTGAAAGTTTTCGTTTCGAAACCTCTAAAACATACAAAACCCAACTTCTTTAGTAAACAGATGGCAATTGTCAAAAACAATACCATAACAACAATACAGACATGCGTACTAGTGATTACATAAAATATTAAAAAAAGGGTGCCATCTATTGGTTTATTTGATAAATTATATTTTTACCATATTTTTAAATTAAATATTAAATATATGTTTACTTTGAAAAAAAAAATTTATTTTTTTTAATTATATTTATTTTGTACTTATTATATATTTTATAATCATGTATTACTGTAAAAAATTTTGGTGGTTGTTGACAGTTTATAGAGTCAATATGAAATTACCGTTGTAGTTCTGTCTTTTACAAAACGTTTTATTTTACTAAAGTATATTGTTAAAATTTTATACATTATTAAGTCAGCGAAACACTTTTTTCAAGCAGAGTTCTTTATTTTGTATTATTATTACATTTTACAAGTTATTTAACCAAATTTACAAGTGAGATTTTTATTGTATACTATTGCAGATATATTTTCATATATTTAGACATAGAAATTTATTGTAAAAATATAAATAACAATATGCAATAAATGGGAAATAAATATTAGTTGGATTATTATTGATTGAAATAATTTAACCTATAAAATAAAAGTGCATCGTAATATGGACACTATGGTAGCTGATCATTTAATTCAAAATCAGCCATTTATAACAAATCCAATACAGAGTGCAAAGTTTGCTACGAATTCAGTAAATCTAAATCATACAGGTTCACATACAGCAAATCATTCAATACATCAGACAATAAATCATGCATTGAATCATGCAGTGACCAATCAAACTCCAAATTTAATGAAATCAAATATATCTACAATATCTGGACAGTCAGCTGAGCATGCAGGACAAGTGAGTACCTTGAATATATTTAGTTTGTAGTTTTTAATAATTTAATCTTATGTTTATTATTTTAGCCGATAACGGTATCACGTTTAAATGAACTCGTTCGAGAAGTAGATCCAACAGTACAATTAGATGAAGAAGTGGAAGAAACGTTATTAGCATTAACCGATGATTTTGTTGAAAATGTTATAAATGGAGCATGTTTAATGGCAAAACATCGTCATATACCCACTATAGAGGTGAAAGATGTACAAATATATTTAGGTAATAAATATAGTAATAATTTTACGTATATTGATATTGTTATTTAAATGAATTGTTTTACAGAAAGAACATTTAATATGTGGCTACCTGGTTTTGGAACCGATGAATTAAGACCGTATAAACGAGCATCTATTTCGGAAGCACATAAACAGCGTCAAGCATTAATTCGCAGGGCTCTAAAGAAATATTAATAATATAAATTGTATTTATACATAACTGTATAATTATATTGTGGAACTATTTTTTTGGGTTTTAACTGGTAATTACATTTTTGTGTAAAATAAATTTTTCATTAACTAATTTCCTTTCAACTGTTATATATTTATATATATACATATATATATACAGGATGTAAATATATTTATATATATATACATATATATACAGGATGTAACAGAATAACTATTCCTAATTTTCAGAAATGATAGAGGGCACATAAAGAAACATTTTTTATTAATAAACTAGTGTCCGGAAATTATTATTTTTTTTTTCGGCAGTCGATTGTAAAAAACACAACTTTATGTTACAACCCGAGAATTAACGGAGATTTATAATATCCGTTAAGACCATTTCATTCTACTCAAAAAATGCCTTAAGAATGTGAAAATTATTTTCATCTAATTTAAAAAACCATCGAGATATCGCCATTTATCAAAATACGGAAAAAGCGAACTTTTAGCCATAACTCGAAAACAAAAGACGATAGCTAATTTTTGTTTTCATAATTGAGTTTCTTTCAAAAAAAAAAGCAATCGAGGATGCGCGGTCCATTTTTTCATATCTCTTATAGTTTCCGAGTTCCCCTATGAAAACGTCCAAATTTGCCCACCCTATACATCGTTACAACTTGTGTATCGAAAATGGTGGTCGTAACTTTGAACAATTTTTATAAAGTTTAATGCACTATTATTTCTAATAAAATGTTCCTTAACTACTCTTTGACGTTGTAATAATTAAAATTGTTTTTAACGATATCTAGTGTATCTTGACACCGAGAAATTTTCGGACACTAGTTTATTAATAAAAAATGTTTCTCTAAGTGCACTCTATCATTTCTGAAAATTAGGAATAGTTATTCTGTTACACCCTGTATATATATGGAAATAAGTGAAACAATGCACATTTATTTGTAAAGTATATATGTGAAAGTTCGTGTGAAAAAATAATGTTTTTCTATTATTATATTTTCCATCTTTATTGGATGAATTCAGTTTTATAAATTTTTTATTTTGTTTTTGGTAATTGTTTTATATATCTTGATTTTTTTAAATTATACATTATAAGAAAACTAACTAGTCACTCGAACTTTATATAATATTGTAATATGCCAAGAATTTGTGACTGTAAACAATGTATGATATCAGGAATGAATTATAACATATTTATATTTTTGTGAGTTATATTTTCTGTTAAATTAAACAATTGTAATTGGCTAATTAATTTTACGAAAAATAGAAAAAATATTGCATTATTAACATGAATTTAACTACCTACCTGTAACAGTTTTTTGTTTCTAAATAAAGTTGATCTAGCCAGAAGGAAAAATAGATAATCGCTTGATGTCCGCGACTTACTGAGATTGCGATATCGTACATGTACATAAAATATGTGATATGTGAAACTTCTGATATGTACCTATGTAAAATAAAATGAGGAAAAAAAAACAAACAAGATTTAAATTTCAATTATAGCTTCTGTTACGAACAGTTTATGTATGTATAGTCAGGTTCGTCTCTGTTTTCGAAGAATTTTTTCAAATTTTTTTTGTTTTGGTTTTATGAAATTGTTTGTTTTTTTTTGTTTTGTTTTCTAGAAATTAGATACAGAGAAATGAATAATCATTTCTAAATATTTAATAGCACATTATATGAAAAGCAATAATAAAAATTATATTTTAGGAATAAAATATTGTTTTAGTAGGTAAACATAACTTTATTGAAATACTGTGTAGAATACATCTTTTGAAAATGAATATTTTTTCTATTAAGATATTTACTACTGGAAGATACAATATGATTGTTGAAATCTAAATTAATGATATGTCCTGCTTGAAAAGAATTTTGTAAAATAATAGAATTACAAGCTTCGTCCGTTTCAAAATTACAAATTATTATTTACTCATACAATAATGAACACAAGTAAAAATCCAACAATTACGTGACATAAGAATCTTTTCACACAAATTGATAGAAAAAAATTGGTGTAGTTAAAACAATACATTGACGTATTTAAATATTAATTAGATATACATATTCATATCGTTTTGTGAGTAAAGGTCTTATATCCATAAATATGTTAAATATTACAAAAGTAAACATAATATGCCTTAATACTTTCAAGTGTGTTTTTAACAGTGTTGTAAATTTTCCTGTCAGATTTATTTTTAATAGTTTTAAAAATATAATACATTGTAATAGTTAAATACCTTTATTAGTTTTGTATTTGCATGTAAGTAAATGTTTTCATAGAAATAAAATATACATAAAATTATTAAATTAATTAATCTCATTTTCTTTAACTTAATAACAACACTGTTTTGCAGTTTTCAAGATAAATAATAATACTGAATAACATGTAGATATATTATTAATAATTATGAATTATAATTTCGATATTTATTGTCTTTAACACTAAAAAGTAAAACCAAATATACACATATATTTTTTAAATTTATAGAATACGTATGCAAATATTTGACAAATAAATGTCTGGCAGAAAAATTACATAAATATAAAATTTATTGTATATTGTATGAAATATACATTTTTTAAAACAGTTTATATCACTCTTGAAACTTTGTTTTGTTGAAATGTGTACAGTAGTTGTAAATTTTCTTATAGATTTATAAGAAAAATAAATTATTACCTATCTGCAATGTTATTGTTTTCTTATTTCTGTTTCCAAAGACTGCTAACAGTGATATTGTTAAAACAAAATTGGCATAATATATCAATTTAATTAATAAAAAAATAAAATGAAACAAATTAAATAAGAATTGTATCGTAATAAGCATTAATACAGCTACATAAAAAAAATAATAAATCACCTTCATATTATACGATAAGTTAAATCTATAAAAATGATAAATTTGACGTTCACTGCCGAACACTATATTTTTTATCTTTAACGTGCTATTTACTTTCTGAATTCGACGTTTATGAACACTGCTAAGAATACCTATCTATTTCTATCACATGAAATTTTATTCATACGTCCCAATTTAATGTACAACACTGACATTTTTATTCTATCAAATTAAATTGGAAGCATTGTATGCACTAATTGTATGACACTAATTTATTTACAAAATGTGTGAATTAAATCTTTTATATATTAAAAAGAAGCTTTAAGCCACGATCTGCTATTATGGTAACTATAGAGAACAAAGATTTTTGAATTGCTAGATTTTAGAATGATTTTATTAACATAAAATTAACATTTATTTTCTAAAAAAAAAATAAATATATATATATATAAGTATAAAGATTTAAAAAAATAAATCATAATAGTTGACATCATATATGTATGACAATAATTATTTTTTTTAAATAATAGAGTACAATTTAAGTTTGTGAAACATTGTTGTATACGTTAGTTTACTGACAGTGAACTTGAAACTATTCTATAGAGATTATTAATTAAACAGATCATTTAAAATTAAAGACGATTTGAATGATGTTAATGATTATTACTTTATATAAATACGTTCACTAGTACTTGATTCCCATTACATTACCCCCCCCCCCCCCCATCCCACAAAATTGTTTAATGCTATCAATTTTTGGTTTTTGGCGATTCGACTGTTACATATGTAAAAGTGAACATATTAAAAGTAGAGATTTCAACAGTTATAACTGGTCCACTTGCGGCCAGAACTTTGAGCTTAAGAAAATAGCCACACGAAGTATCAGACTTGAATAACTTTCTTAAATTTTTGTGACATAAGTAAAGATATGTTTTCGTACTAATTGTAATTAATATTCATTTTTACATTGTTATTTGTACTATTAATAAATAAAATACCAACACCTTAGTATGCTAAAAGTTGTTAGTATTATTTCCTATAAAAATAAAATTAAAATATTTCTGTAAATAAAATGTGCAAAATTATAAAAAAAAAAATGTAAAAATTATAAAAATATAATATACATATTTATTGTACTTCTACTTTTGAACGCAAAAATTTAAGAAAGCTTTTTATGCTTGTTAATTTATTCTGATTTGTCATATCAATGCACTTAACTTGATCGATATTTATATTAAATGGCAACAAAATTGCATAATGACAAAACAAATTCATTGTATCAGAAAACTAAATTTACGTGAACAAAATTAATTGTTGTTAGGTTGTATAAACTAATTGTAAGCCTCGGCTGAGGGAATGTATTGCCAAAAATAAACTGAATATAAGTAAATGCACAACGAACCGTTATACTTTTACTGTAATACATACAGCTGTAATAATTAAAACAAAACAAAAAAAAAACGAAATTTGCTGCGTCTGAATTGACTAGTTAAATTAAAATAATATAACCATTTTTATCATATATACATCTCTAATACTAACGCTTCTTTGTGCATGATTCAATTTACATTGTAGGTGATGCTGGCGCAGCTTGTTGCTTTTGTTGAAACCATTCAGTCTCTTTATACAAGAACCATAAATCGGATGCCCACAGAAAGAAGTTCAAAAACCCTAAGATCTATAAACAATCATATTCAACATATTATAGCATTCACTACGGAACAAATTATAACGATTATTGGGTTGATTTGATAAAGTCTCTAATTATATATAAAATTTGTTTTAAAACAAGATGATAGTCAGGGTATTCAAGCAAACATTTTTCGTCATCCAAAAGAGAAACCAAATCTGACATCATCATCAAAAGGTTAACGTAATTTGCATAAATTAATGTAGTTATTTTATTATTGGAATTATTATATTTATGATTCTTCATCATTTTTTTGTTTGTTTGTTTGTATGGGACTGATTATTTGGCCCTTATTCACAACCCTTTCTTGGCAAAAACTCTACTGCTTTCTACTATTATGCCTGTTTTATAGGATGCAATTTACTGTGAGATTTAGTTATACCATTATTACCACACAAGGCTTTCCAAAGAAGAACATCTATATATAAATTAAATAGTCAAGGAGACATTACACAGCCCTGTTTCACACCAACATCTATACGAAACCAATCACATAATTTTCTGCTAGTGTATAACATAAAACGTATAAAATTATCAATCTATCGTTATCAAGAAAACAGTTCACAATGTTTAGGATATATTATTTAATAATTAGATAACTGATAAAATATATTATTTATGTGAACAGACATCATTATTTTACTGTCAATTTTAGAAGCTGTTGCAGGTATGCTTACGGAAGTAAACCTATATTTAACATGTTTTTATTAATTCGCTTTCTTTCCTGTCTGTTTGTTTGTCTATTCGGTATAAATTTTGCAATCGATTTTAAACTAACTTCCCGATCAGCTAGAGACTTGAAACTTTAAACATATAGCTCAGAACTAGATGACAATGCAATATTAACTAATTAATATTAGAAATATTAAATTAAAGTTAATTAATTATAAGTATTTGTCGTATTGGTTATTAAAAACATAGATTTTCTATTGCTATCTACATTATGGAACGATTAAAATAACATAAATATCTATTATTTTAACATAATCATCATTCAGTGTAGTGACAAATTTATCCAAATGCAATGACAGTTTCCCCATCAGATATACAGAAAAAATTCAAATTTACGATTAATTCACACCGTAAAGAAAAATTGGTAGTTTTAAATTACGATTATTTTACACGGTTTGGCCTTCGTACAGTTTAGATTTACCACGTATGCATAAGATAAAAATTTTAATAGGATATTAAAATTTTAGTTTTGTGTAATTAGGTCAAGAATAAACTAAATATTTTCTTTGTGTATCAAATAAGAAAATGGATAGTGTATTTGATAAATTTTATCACACTACATAGTCATTATGTTAAAAATTAGATTTACTTTACTTCGATAAGTTTTCTTACTTTACCTTGTTCCAAACATATTTTATACAAATTCGAGACCTATTTCTTAACCAAATTTCGTATGAATAATTAAAAATAAAATATATAATGCTTACCACAGATATGTTTAAAGATGATAAGTTACTAGAATAAACATGACACTCTTGGCAATTGAGAATTGTAGGCGAAGTTACCATCTTCAATCCAGTCAAGCCATTAGCCCAAGCTGCACTTCCAGATAACCAAAGCACAGCTAACAAAACAGTTAACACAAAATCCTGAAAAACAATCCAATAATCGTAATGAAATTTCCATCTACATATATATTTATATATATATATATATATATATATATATATATATATATATATATATATATATATACTATTTTGTTTACATACAATTAAGGGCCACTGAGCATTGCTTTTATATTTCTCGTCAAATTTAGCGTAAACAGCCGCAATAGCAAGAGAGTATAACATAGCTAATACGCCAGTTGCTACGAAGAACTGAGCATCAGAGGAAAAGTTACCCATAACAACTGCTTCTGCTTGACCACCAGTATTAGTACAATTAAAAGTATATTTCTTAAATAAACGATATGGATAAGAATACTCGTACTTTTCTTTAGATGTGTTTTCGCAAGAGAAGTCTACAGAACCAGAAAAATTCGTTGTAGTTGCAAATGCACATATAGCAAATATCTAAAACAAATGAATGCCATGAATAAAACTATACAAAACTACATTCGAATGTTTTCAAAATATACTTACAAACTGAAAAATTCTCATAACCCCTCTGGGCTCCTGAAAAGCTGATAAGTTGATATCCATGTTTGAAATGATCGAATATTTTTATTTAATTCAAATATAGCACAGATAATTACTAGAGAAGATATAATTATTTTGAAACTACGCCACACCTAACGTTGAAATTAATATGTCAAACAATTAAACGTCGTGAGTCTCGATGTCATACACCTAGGGAGGTAAATTTTGATGTTAAAATTAAATTTGAAATCAATAGTAAACTTTATTATTTACAAGTCTTGCTGGCTAATAGTTCATTAATACAACGTTTCGATAATAGATGTCGCTACAATATGATTTGTTCGTCAATAAAATTCAAATGTTTTTTTATTTCGATAATTATCTTTTGCTGATAAATTTCATTTTTCAAAATTCGAAAAATATATTTCAATAAAATTTATAATTGAAAATTTAAGAAAATATTTTTTATAAAAACTAAATATAAATTATTGAATTATTTCAAAATATAATATGAAAAAAAACAAACTTATATTTTTAATAAAAAATTATATATTGTATATATTTTGTTTTAATAAAAATATTATTTTTGTCGAAAGAGGACACCAAAATATTTTGTGAACTACATATCTCAGCGGGAGTCAAGGCGTGCCGCGGGTGTTTATATATTATCATAACTTTATTAAAGTTAAAATGTGACTCAGTGACTTGCTACAAGCTGTGGGGTTAATCATTTTAAATATTAATCAATGTATTTTAGTACGAACTATATCATACATATTTCTGTGATGTAATTTTAAACAAATTTTTATAATTATCATATAGAACATTTGTGCGCATTATGTGTTTTTAATTAAGTGATATATTAATTAACAAATTTTCTGATTTCGATATATTTTTTTGTTATTAAACAATAAGCATGACGTCATTACTTAATTTGGAAGATATTTATAATGAAATAAATTCGCTTTTAAAAGGTATTGTAAAAATATATTTATATAGGCTATTTGTGTTGAACCATGATAAATAACTTTAATTACTTAATTAATACCAATGTAATTTCGATTATTAGTTTCTCGCTTTGAAGATGATAAAATTTATGCGTATAAATTGTTATTAAATCTTATAAGATTCTTATATAAACTTTCAATAGTAAAAAATAATAATATATAATAAATAATTAATGGTGGTGATTAGATGTTTGGAAATTGTTTGTATATTATAAAAGTATTAGTAAATGTCTGACAAATATTTTAAAAACAAAAATTAATATTATTATATATTAACCTTACTCCTAAATTTAATTATGATTTTTGTAGATGTATGTAGTTTTTTGAATTCTGAAACTCAAAATGGCACATTATCGGCAACGGCGAGAAATGAAGCCGAAAAATTAGTCGCCAGATCAGTGAAACAAGTTGAAGTTATTTCGAATATTACTGTTGTTTTACAGGATAATGCAACTGTTAATTATCCTTATTTACAAATGCAACGACCGCCTGCTACCGTACAAGGTTATATTTTTAATTAATTTTTGTTCTTATTTATTCGTTTCTAAATTAGTCTAGTTATATTAACGATTAAAGACTGTTTATTTAACGTTTCTCTAATATTCTCTATTTTATAATTAAACATTTTACCATTTTTCTATATTTTTAACTTAGATAACATCTAAGAGTATTTTTTTTCTAATAACCAAATTTTCCATCAATCTAATCTGTTGATTAGTAATCAACTATATTTCGCTAATATACGATTTGATCAAAGATTAGTTGATGCTCGTATTGAATTTGAATCAAGTCTTTCATCTAGAAATAGTAAATTTGTTTCTAGAACCACACAATTGTGAATATGGATAGATTATCATTCAATAAATTGCAAAGAATATGTTCAATATTAATTTTTTTTAATGGTGCTATTCCAAAATGTTGATGAACCAACACATCCATAAAATATCTATCTTATTGATTCTAATAAAGAGTAACTTTAGTATAAAAAATCTTTATTCACTTAAATAAAAAAAATTATCTATTTGAAAGATCATGTTTATCATGTTTTGTCAATAAACATTTTCAATTATTTGTCTCTCTCAAGAAAGCAATACATTTTTGCACCATAAACCAAAAAACAGGTGTAAAAGTGCGTCTTTAGTATATATTAGTAGATACAGGGTCGTAACTAGCTTTTTTGGGGCCCTGGGCAAGACCTCATCACTGGAGCCCCACTACACTAAATTTTATGAATTAAATAAAGCTACATATTTCCCTAAAACATTTAGTTTTAACCAATAGTACAACCCGAAAAGCAAATTTGGAGGGAGCTAAAATTTTGTTAGCTAAGGTATGATTTCGACCATTCTGGGGCCTCTCTTTCGTTTGGGCCCTGGGCTCGTGCCCCTGTTGCCTCTGCCTAGTTACGGCCCTGATTAGATACATTCTATATAACTGGATAATCCTCTGTCCGCAAATAATTTTTATCCGGTCTGCACAGACTGAAATTAGATAAGTTTTCGTTTTTTTTTCTTATTCATTCAGGCCAAGTGTAAAAAAATGAACATTTAAATAACTTATAAAGCTTCAAAAGGTTGCCCATCCCTAAACCAGATAAATATACAGATTTTAATATAATTCATTAAATACAGTATTTAGGATTAGAGTCCAAAAAATATTTGAAATCTCACAAACAGTTTCAAGACATAAATATTTTAGAAGATATTTTAATAGCTTAGTGGTTATAAATACTTGAAATATTTTAAAAATTCGAATAAAAAAAATAAATAAATGTAAAACTAGTATATATTTTAGCAAATATTTTCTAATGTTTTATGTATTTCAGAAAATATATCAGAATATGTAGATACTGATAGAACAAATTACGACTCAGATGTATATGAAGAAAGTTACGATCAGATTGGTTCTGATACCAGTGAAACACAAATAATTAATTCAACATCATTAAATGTCGAAGAAAATTCGTGTCCGTATGAAGGTATTTGTTATTTAAATCTATCTAACATTTTCAACGGATGTGCACAATATTGATATCACAATTATATCATAACGGAAATGCCTATCTCAACAAAAATAAAATCCGTTAAAATCTAACAAATATTTATTTTGTTATTCAAATAAATTTATTTTTATTCTATACAATTAAAACTTTCGTTTTTTTTTCTCTCTCTCATTAACACAGTAAAAGTTGTTTTATTCGGTATTGTATTAAACGGCACACTCTATGAATTGACATATATCGACAAATGATTCGATTCCAAAAACTACCGTGATACATACATAAAAAAAATCTAAAAAGGAACACAATGCATTTTATATACACACGGAAATATCCGTGTTTATCCGTTTATCTAGCAAATTTTGTTATTCGGAAAAATGCATCGTTGCTGCACGTACCGGATAAAATAACTTCTTGCTGTAATACCTTTATGCATTTTGTGCTATTTGTCACGCTTGGAAACATTTGCTTATATATATATATATATATATATATATATATATATATATATATTGAATTAAACTAGAATAAAATGGCATAAATAATTTGTTTCAGACCTGCCTGTATGTAGTTTACAAGAAAAAGCTATTAAAGCTGGTCCTTTATGCCGAAAAGAAAGATATTTTATTTTAGAGCAGAAAAAAAATCTATTTGCCGGCTTAATAGATTACTATTTACTTATTTATTCATCAAATAATAAAAAAGACATGAAACCAATTCAAATTTTAAATTTAATTGGGTATCATGCACATGCTTTAGAACAAAAGAAAGATTATACATTTGAACTTAGCGGAGAAAATAAAAAAAGTTATGAAGTAAGTTATAAAATTTGTTCATATGCAAAAATACAAAATTAAATCGTGTTTCTCATATTCATTTATTATTATTTTGTATTTGGCAACACATTAAAAAATAAATCAATTCGTAAAAGGTGGTAAATATAATATTTGTTGTTGATTTACGAATATGCAATCTCGTTTGTTTGTTTGTTTTTTTAATAAAAATATATGTTTAATATAATCGTAGATATATTTTTATCTAAGTGCTTTTCAAATATAAACAGAAACATATTTAAATAGACGACTTGCACCAATGTCATTCTATCAGCTGATTCAGGTCAGAAATTTATTTTGATATTTAAACAAACTTTTTTTTGGAATTGTTGTTTTTTTCTTTTTGTTGAAGTGAAAGGAATGTATTTAAAATAAAATGGATTATTAAATATGAAATAACAAAAGAAGGAATAGCTATTATTTTAGAGATTTATACATTTCAATGCAGTAAATTTTTAAGTAAATTTTTATATAAAATGTCTATTTAACATGAAATTCGTGAAAAATGTCAAAATAGATTTTCGAGCCGAATCATCTGAACTTGATACAAGTCGAAGTCGCTTGTAATGTAACGTTATTGTAACTGGAATTTCACTGATTGCAGTTTATAGCTCGATCCGAAAAAGATATGATACAATGGATTGTAGCAATTAATTACAAAAAGCAAACTAATTACAATAATAGAAATTTGCCTCAAATACCTGTAAATACTGAAGTTGACAATTTCCACGATAATGCATCAATAAATAACAACAAAACTGCAAATAACATTTCCGATTCTTCAACAGACGATTTATATAACGAGTGTGATATATATGAAAATTTAGATGAATTACACGAAAAAAAAACTGAAAAAAAAAATAATCAAACGTTTACCGAATGTCCGAAATTACCTATCCGAAAAAATACTCATTTTCCCGAATATAATAATCTTAAATCTGACGATAATAACTATGAATCTGACGACGAAGAAAATACTTACGATCCTGTACAAAATGGCGATGGAACCGATGAAATAGTTGAAGATGAAGAAGAAGAAATATATGCAGAATTAAAAAATGATGCTGTAATTAATCACACTTCTTTAAAACCGATACAAATCCACAGACAAAATTCTGTAATTGAAGATGATACAGATGAAAACTATGATATTCCTAGAGCAGGTAATTTTGATGTCACGCAATCGACATCAAAAAACAAGGAAATTGAAAGCGAAGAAGATATAGAATATGATGAATTAAAAGATACAAAAAACGATTGTAAAACTAATCAAACGTGTAATAGTACACTAAATCAAACACCTGAAAAAAGTAAGAACGTAACTACTAAACCTGGTATTATTTCACCAAAACCGAAATTACAGTCGTTTTTATCGAGAAAAAGTGACAGTTCACAAGAAAGTAATAATAGGATTCATAATATAATTCAACAAATGGAAGTATCTCTAAGTTTTAAAAGTTCAAAAAATTAGAATTTTTTTTTTAATTTATAAGTTTCAGTTTCTTAAGTGTATATGCTGATTTATTATATTTTTTACTAATTTTTATATATTTTTGAAAATAATAAAAATGTATTTAATTTAAATCTGTATTTATTTAATAAATCTTATTATTTATATTATACAGGGAGTGATACAATATTAAACAGCATCCTGTATGTGGCGTGTTCCTTTCACATAAAATAAGAAGAAAAGTTCCTTATAAACAGGGTTCCTTAAATGCAGCGTTATTTGTTACTACAATACCACATTCTAAATAAAATAGTTACAACACCCTGTAATCTTGCTAACGCTGTATTTAAGGACCCCTGCTTTTCTTCTTATTTTATGTGAAAGAAACACGCCACATACAGGATGCCGTTTAATTTTGAATCATCCTGTATATTTATAACAGAACATATTTATTACATTGAAAATTATTTAGACTTTTAGCGTTACCCCATTGCCGTATAAAGTTATTTATTTATTATGTTGATATTTGAAAAAATAAAGAAGAAAGGAATGTAAATATTTGCTATTTAAATACAATTTTTTCTTTTTTTCCGAAATTCTTGGAACGCCCCTATTAAATCTGCAGCCGGATTTCATACCATAATTGTGATCGTATTGAATAAATATTATAAATAAATATTATATATAGAAAAAATGGTTACAATTTCTAGAATGTTCTATCATCATCAAATATATTTTAAATAATTTCCAATAATAATAAAATATTTAATGCAGTACTGAAATTAACAAATTTATTAACTTAATAACAAAACTGTTGTGTCAAATTAGAAATTCGCCTGCAAAAGTTAAATCTGAGTTACCTATTTTATAACTTTTTGACTGCAAATATTCTAGTGTCATATAGAATAAGTAAATTTACATAAAAATTTTACAGTGCTTATATGTTGATTATAAATATAAATCTCCATAAATTTTCAACCAGAAAATTAAAAAAAAAACAAAAAACAATAAAATTATTATTTATTGACAAATGTATTATTTTATTTATTGCACGAAATATTAGAACATTGACTATGAATCTATGTCTCTTTCAGAACATATTTTTCTGAATTTGATAGTAAAAATTCAAATTATTAAATGTGTTTAAATCACAATTTCACTAAAATAATTCAGTTGGTGAAATGTGTCACCCCCGAGAATGGTGTCAGCCCTAAAATGATGTCACCCGGGGCTGATTGCCCCCTTGCTTCTCTCTAGCTACGCCACTGTACTAAGCCAACGTTTCGGCAATCTCTATTGCCTTTTTCAGGGTAGCAGAATGTTATTTTAATTGATTTTACATGTAACGCAAAAATACATTATTTGATCAGTAAATTTAAAAATACAAAATATCACTGTTATATAAAACAGTAAAGGCAATAGAGATTGCCGAAACGTTGAATTATTAGTTAATAAAAACATATAAAAGACTGAATTACTAATTATTTACTTAAGTGTTAATATTTATAGATAATTTATTTTATATTTTCATTTTCCATAATTTTTCAAAATTAATTTCAAACGTTTAAAATTTATTTGAAATAATTTTTGAATTATTGATTTTCAGTTTTTGTGAAACACATCGAAAAATACAAAAAATTACGTGTTTGATGTTAAAAATACCAAAAATAGTTTTTATGAACGTAACGGTTATATGTTGATTTCTTTTTAAATAAAACACAAAAAACATATATTTCACAGGAATTTCTTTATTATGATCAAAACATACCAAATTTCAGTCAAATAATGATTAATATTACCACAAAATAATTTAGTACAAATGTATTTTTATCTAAAGCAGCAGTATGGTATTTTTCAAATGTCAGTGAAATAATGAATGATGGGCCCCGATATAAATTTCATTAGCTGGAGTGGAGGAATCTCGTGCGGATGAACCTCGTACGGATGACGCTCGTGCGGATGAAACTTCTGGGCTATCGACTACAGTTGTACAGCAGTTTGGGGGCTGCGATTTCTACCTCGACGTCCACCACGTCCACGACCACCGCGACCTCTTCTGCTATTCTGGTTATTACTCAAATTCGAATTATTCGCATCAGTTTGGGGGTTGCGATTTCTACCTCCACGTCCACGATCACCACGTCCACCGCGACCTCTTCTGCTATTCTGGTTATTACTCCAATTCGAATTATTCGCATTTGAAGAACTCCAGTTGCTATTCTGATTCTGGTTCTGGTTGCTATTATTCGCATTTGAATCATTGTTCCAATTGGAACTGTTCGAGTTGTTCCAGTTCGGATTAGAGTTATTATTACTCCTATTGGAGTTGTCGTTTGAAGAACGATGCGATTTCATCAAATCTATAAAATCCGTCAGCGAATACAATCCATTTCTCGTCTTTTCTATTGCACCAAATCGTATTCCTCGATGAAGCGATTGTGCAACAGCTTTTTTTGCAACTTCGGCGGGCACATTACATTCGGTAATAACATAATCGGTTATTGCTTCTATACTTGAACCTCGAACATCTCGCAAATTTTCGATAGCCCGAACAACCAAAGCAGCTTGTTTTGAATTCGATAGCTCCATTTTTATTCTTCAATCAATTAATTGTAGCAAGCAATGTAGTACAGCAAATAAAAGCAGAAGCAGTACGGTTAATTTAAAAAAAAATACAAAAAAGAAAATTTATGCAAAAATTGACTGTTTACAAACGCGTCGCTAAAACAAAACTGATATGTTATTTGTTTTACTGCTGACTTAGAAAACAACGAATCAAAGCAATCTGGATTCAGAAAAACGTAGATACGGTTATTTATTTTACATAGCTAACTTACATGTTCATGAATTTTTCTGATATTTTGAAAAATATAAATATTTATATTATATTATATTTATATTACATTTATATTATATTATATTATATATTATAAATATTTATATTAAAAAATTGCAGCAATATTATGAAATATTTGAATATCAAATTGATCGGTATTATTAAAAAGAGCTAATATTTCTATGTTCCTCATTAACTATTACAGTAAAAAAATAGTAAAATTTTTAAAAATTTTACTAATTTTTTTCTCGGAAAGTTGGCAACACTGTATTTTGTTAAAATTACATAAATTATATAATTAGTAGGAGAATCTTTTGTGAAAATTTGAGTAAAATCGGTTAAATAAAACGGCCATAATATATTTTTTAAAACTTTAGTAATTTTTCTCTCGGAAAATTGGCAACATTGGATATTAATAAAATTATATAATTAATGGAAGCATTAGGGAAATCTTTTCTGAAAATTTGATCAAAATCGGATAAATAACGTAGCCAATATGAATTTTTAAAAACTTTAGTCATTTTTTTCTCAGAAAGTTGGCATCACTGAAAAAAAAAAACAACACCACATGACCATCTTGGGCACTAGACAAATTTATCCTGAAAATTTCATTAAAATCGGTTGAACCGTCTAGGAGGAGTTGCGGCCACAAAATTTGGACTTACGACCGGGCGATCGAGCGAGCGAGCTGACGACGCACATCCATACACTCACATAAACTAAGTTCAGATTCGTCATCTACAGGCTATATGAAGGATTTCTATACAATTTTTACTACTTTGACTGCAAGGAAAAAGTAGTATAGCGTTTGGTACGGTGTCTGTAACATTTTCAAAAAAAATAAAAAATTGTATAGAAATCCTTCATATAGCCTGTAGATGACGAATCTGAACTTAGTTTATGTGGGTGTATGGATGTGCGTCGTCAGCTCGCTCGCTCGCTCGCTCGCTCGGTCGTAAGTCAAAATTTTGTGGCCGTAACTCCTCCTAGACGGTTCAACTGATTTTAATGAAATTTTCAGGATAAATTTGTCTAGTGCCCAAGATGGTCATGTGATTTTGTTTTTTTCCAGTGATGCCAACTTTCCGAGAAAAAAATTACTAAAGTTTTTAAAAATTCATATTGGCTACGTTATTTATTCGATTTTGATCAAATTTTCAGAAAAGATTTCCCTAATGCTCCCATTAATTACATAATTTTATTAATATTCAGTGTTGCCAACTTTTCGAGAAAAAAATTACTAAAATTTTTAAAATTTTATTATGGCCATGTTATTCAACCGATTTTACTCAAATTTTCACAAGAGATTCTCCTAGTATTCATATAATTTATGTAATTTTAACAAAATACAGTGTTGCCAACTTTCCGAGAAAAAATTAGTAAAATTTTTAAAAATTTATTTTGACCATTTAATTTAACCTATTTTAATCAAATTTTCATAAAAGTTTTTCTTAGTGCCTAAATAAATTATGCAATTTTAACAAAATACAGTGTTGTCAACTTATCGAGAAAAAAAACACAAAATTTTTTAAAAATTCATTGTGGCTACATTATTTATTCGATTTTGATCAAATTTTCAGAAAAGTATCTCCTAGTGCCCACATAAATTATAATATTATTAAAATACAATGTTGCCAACTTTTCGAGAAATGTCAAAGTAGTCTATAAATGGGTTTACCCATATACTTCTAATCTTGTTTTTTTTTTCTTTGAAAATGTTACAGACACCAAACGCTATACTACTTTTTCCTTGCAGTCAAAGTAGTAAAAAGATAAATCTTTTACTAGGCCAATTTCGGCAGTTATACCATCATCAAAAGGTAGGGTTCCCATCCGTCCCGTTTTGACCGGGACAGTCCCGTTTTTATAGATACTGTCCCAGTGTCCCCACAGAATGCACCGGAACATAAAAAATGTCCCGTTTTATATAAAATATTAATCATAAACCTAATATTTTAGTAAATTCATTTAAATTATGTCTATCTCTTATTTTCAGTGCAACAATTAGTTTGAAACTTCATTAATGTAAATGTATTTTCAATGTTTAATTTATTTAAATGTTTTGTTTATAAATATTACTTTTTTTTTATTAGAATTCAATGTATAATTTTAATTTTTTCTTAGAATTAAAGTAGAAATACACACCCCAAGAAAAAAAATATTTTTTCAAATAAAATTTGAAGTGTCCCTTTTTTATATTACATAATTATGGGATCCCTAGTCAAAGCAGCACTTGATTCAGTCATAGTTTTTCATATTTATAATAAATTTCTCAAATAATAATGATTACCACCAATTAAACGACAAAATTTGTTTTGGCTATTAAATGAAAAATAATTTATTTCCGAAGGCACTTCATCACATTTCTCCACTTCTTGTTTTATGGAGTTAATCGATTTGTGCAGTGAATAGCTCATATCTATATATACCTAATTAAATCTAATTCTATTTTAAATCCTATTAATACATATAATAAATAAGTGTAAATTAAAAATAATGTGCTCTGAATGCGGTGTATTCCGTTTCTTTGGACAAACAGTTATGCTGAAATAAATACATATATAGAAATAAGTTACCTATATTATTATTATTATCTAGTTCTACTTTTTACAGTGTATTAATTTAATGTATAATTAATTTCCGTACAATTTACAATATAGAATTGCATCTTTGATCATGATTACAGATGAAATTTCAATATTTTAGTTATTATCTTTTAATGATTGTTACTATTAAAATTTAGAAAAATTGAAAACTTACCTTTTACCACTTTCCAAGTTATCAATGGTAACTTTTCTAAGGTATATTCTTGGTGCTTGTAATAATCGCCATGTTAAAGGATTAAACATCGAACTATGGTATTGCCATTCGATTGTTACAGCCTGAAAATTAATTTTTATATGTTTAAAACAAAAAAATTCAACCATAAAGTTGATTTATATTTATAATATAATGTTAATAATAAAAAACTCTATCTTACTAAATACGAAACTGAAACATTACGACACTGTAATTAAATCCGAACTTGAGAAGAAGGAATGGAAAGTAATCCGAAAAATTCTTGGTCCAAACTATGAAAATGGTAAATGGAAACTCAAAAGTAACAGATATATATATATATATATATATATATATATATATATATATATATATATATATATATATATATATTGTGGACACAATGAGAAAGAGAAGGATAACATTTTACGGGACACGTGAGTAGAATGAATGATGTGTAGTCTGACAAAACAACTATTTAACTACTATGATAGAAACCCTAAAACACATATACCTTGGTTTAAAGAGGTCAAGTGAAAAAGCTTATTTAATACCCTTTCCAACCGTGTAATTGGTTTTTATTGCATGTGTTCCCAAAAAAAATGTTGAAAAACACCTAAAAATCGGTGCTTCAAACACGAAAACGCCCTTAAATAATTTCATTTCTAGCAATCTATTTTTTTACTATAATAGTTAATGAGGTACATAGAAATATTAGCTCTTTTCAATAATACCGATCAATTTGATATTCAAATATTTCATAATATTGCTGCAATTTTTTAATATAAATATTTATAATATATAATATAATATAATATAAATGTAATATAAATATAATATAATATAAATATTTATATTTTTCAAAATATCAGAAAAATTCATGAACATGTAAGTTAGCTATGTAAAATAAATAACCGTATCTACGTTTTTCTGAATCCAGATTGCTTTGATTCGTTGTTTTCTAAGTCAGCAGTAAAACAAATAACATATCAGTTTTGTTTTAGCGACGCGTTTGTAAACAGTCAATTTTTGCATAAATTTTCTTTTTTGTATTTTTTTTTAAATTAACCGTACTGCTTCTGCTTTTATTTGCTGTACTACATTGCTTGCTACAATTAATTGATTGAAGAATAAAAATGGAGCTATCGAATTCAAAACAAGCTGCTTTGGTTGTTCGGGCTATCGAAAATTTGCGAGATGTTCGAGGTTCAAGTATAGAAGCAATAACCGATTATGTTATTACCGAATGTAATGTGCCCGCCGAAGTTGCAAAAAAAGCTGTTGCACAATCGCTTCATCGAGGAATACGATTTGGTGCAATAGAAAAGACGAGAAATGGATTGTATTCGCTGACGGATTTTATAGATTTGATGAAATCGCATCGTTCTTCAAACGACAACTCCAATAGGAGTAATAATAACTCTAATCCGAACTGGAACAACTCGAACAGTTCCAATTGGAACAATGATTCAAATGCGAATAATAGCAACCAGAACCAGAATCAGAATAGCAACTGGAGTTCTTCAAATGCGAATAATTCGAATTGGAGTAATAACCAGAATAGCAGAAGAGGTCGCGGTGGACGTGGTGATCGTGGACGTGGAGGTAGAAATCGCAACCCCCAAACTGATGCGAATAATTCGAATTTGAGTAATAACCAGAATAGCAGAAGAGGTCGCGGTGGTCGTGGACGTGGTGGACGTCGAGGTAGAAATCGCAGCCCCCAAACTGCTGTACAACTGTAGTCGATAGCCCAGAAGTTTCATCCGCACGAGCGTCATCCGTACGAGGTTCATCCGCACGAGATTCCTCCACTCCAGCTAATGAAATTTATATCGGGGCCCATCATTCATTATTTCACTGACATTTGAAAAATACCATACTGCTGCTTTAGATAAAAATACATTTGTACTAAATTATTTTGTGGTAATATTAATCATTATTTGACTGAAATTTGGTATGTTTTGATCATAATAAAGAAATTCCTGTGAAATATATGTTTTTTGTGTTTTATTTAAAAAGAAATCAACATATAACCGTTACGTTCATAAAAACTATTTTTGGTATTTTTAACATCAAACACGTAATTTTTTGTATTTTTCGATGTGTTTCACAAAAACTGAAAATCAATAATTCAAAAATTATTTCAAATAAATTTTAAACGTTTGAAATTAATTTTGAAAAATTATGGAAAATGAAAATATAAAATAAATTATCTATAAATATTAACACTTAAGTAAATAATTAGTAATTCAGTCTTTTATATGTTTTTATTAACTAATAATTCAACGTTTCGGCAATCTCTATTGCCTTTACTGTTTTATATAACAGTGATATTTTGTATTTTTAAATTTACTGATCAAATAATGTATTTTTGCGTTACATGTAAAATCAATTAAAATAACATTCTGCTACCCTGAAAAAGGCAATAGAGATTGCCGAAACGTTGGCTTAGTACAGTGGCGTAGCTAGAGAGAAGCAAGGGGGCAATCAGCCCCGGGTGACATCATTTTAGGGCTGACACCATTCTCGGGGGTGACACATTTCACCAACTGAATTATTTTAGTGAAATTGTGATTTAAACACATTTAATAATTTGAATTTTTACTATCAAATTCAGAAAAATATGTTGTGAAAGAGACATAGAATCATAGTCAATGTTCTAATATTTCGTGCAATAAATAAAATAATACATTTGTCAAAGATTTCCCTAATGCTCCCATTAATTATATAATTTTATTAATATCCAATGTTGCCAATTTTCCGAGAAAAAAATTACTAAAGTTTTTAAAAATATATTATGGCCGTTTTATTTAACCGATTTTACTCAAATTTTCACAAAAGATTCTCCTACTAATCATATAATTTATGTAATTTTAACAAAATACAGTGTTGCCAACTTTCCGAGAAAAAAATTAGTAAAATTTTTAAAAATTTATTTTGACCATGTTATTTAACCGATTTTAATCAAATTTTCATAAAAGTTTGTCCTAGTGCCTAAATAAATTATGCAATTTTAATAAAATACAGTGTTGCCAACTTATCGAGAAAAAAATCACAAATTTTTTTAAAAATTTATTATGGCTACATTATTTATTCGATTTTGATCAAATTTTCAGAAAAGTATCTCCTAGTGTCCACATAAATTATAATATTATTAAAATACAGTGTTGCCAACTCTCCGAGAAATGTCAAAGTAGTCTATATAAGTATGGGTTTACCCATATACTTCTAATCTTGTTTTTATTGTGAAAAGTAAATCTAGTGTTTTATTTTAATTAATTTCATAATGTTTTACTGAGTAGCTACAGCTTGAATTTAATAATAAGTTGAAATTTAATCTATGATTTTATTTCGAAATGCCTTTTTTTTCTTTTTTCAGTTACAAATAAATAGCAGTTTAGCACTTGGCAAATTTATAAAGAACTGTTTTTGTTCGCAAGAAATTCTAAACAAATATTTAGAACAATTACAAAATGAAATCGATACAGAACAAAATAAAAATTATGAAATTATAATAAATGAAAGAAAATTAGAACAAAATAACGCAATCATTGATGTGATTGATATGGAAATTGAAGTAACTGATACAGACAAATGCAATGGTATTCATAATAATTAATATATTAGTGAATTATGAGAACGAATCGAATTTGATAAAACATGAAAACATTATTGAGTATAATGATGGTTCCGAAACTACTGCAGTACATTTTGAATATGATATTATAGTGGAAGAAACAGACATGAAACAGGTTCTTGAAAATATAAAAATGGAAACGGATGAAGAAGATTGCAATCATTCAATTGATATAGAATATTTAAATGAAGACATAATTGATTTTAAAAATAAAATGATTGAAGTACATCTTTCTGAAACTGATATTAATGATCATGAATCTACTGAAGTACACTTTGAAGATGATGATGATATTATAGTGGAAGAAATACACATAAAACAGGTTCTTTCAAATGTAATGTATTAATGATTATGAATGTACCGAAGTAAAAGTCGATGATGAAATAGAAATAGAAGAGCATGACATTAAAAATTAGGAGTATTTTATTGATATACCAACAAATCCATAGAAAAGAAATTTTTGCGCATTTAATTCTATTGATTACAGTTCGGAAAATAAATTTAAAGTAAAATATAATATTGTATTAAAACGTTTCCGTGACGATACGAATAAATTCCTCACTGATTTTCAAAATGCAATAATTGGCGAAAATTCCAGTGAAATAAATAATGTGAGTTATTCAGAGAACTTTGAAGATGTTGTTAACACTGCATTAAAAGGAAGCAGTACCAATAAAACAAGTCAAAATAAGTTCTATCCACAGGGAACTACCAACAAAAATATTTAGCATCTAATAACATAATATATAATATTTTTATATAATTTATTATTTACAAAGAACTGTTTTTATATTTATTTTAATTAATAACAATAAAAATTACATTTATAACTATAAATACGTTTAAAAAATTATTGAATTGAATTCTTCGTAAAAGACGTCAATTTCGATCAAACACCATTCCGATTATGCTATAGAATCCGGCCACGAACAGTTTAAATTACCTTCAGTTTCCTGTTTCACATATTCATTGAAACTGTAACTTTTTCATTTTAAATAATATTCAACTGGCTAATTTTTGTTTACGGAATCGTTGCTTTCTGAAATGAATAGTTCTGGATCCTTATTACTAATAATTAATAACCGCCAACAAATATTTACTGACTCTGTAATGGTGCTTTTAAAGAAAAAATATTTGTTAAGAAAACCAAATAATTTTAAAAAATATATATAATTTGTGTCAACTGTAATTATATTTTCAAATGTAATTAATTATAATTAATTTTCTAACACTGTCATCTGGCGACGTTTTAGCGAAATTCTACTTAAAAAACCTTATCGTGACATCTACCTGCTAATGTAAATACTACTTACGAACAGTAAATATTAGCAGGTGGTAGCACCTGTAGTAGTTTTCAACACATATGCAGTTGTCTAGTGTATATACTATATATTTGATAAGCAATAAATAAAGAAGAATATAAGAAAACATTGGTGTACAATAATGTAACGTAAACTTATGGTGTTTTATTTTATATTTACCTAATGTGTGTACTAAATCTGGAAGAATTTGTGTATATTTAATACCAGGAATTTATTTGTAGGTGGTAAGACGAACATAAATGTCATTATATTATTTGATTTGACAGTCTTTTAATTGCATTGTTAAATGATAAATTCATTTGTTTAATTTTCAAAATGTATACATAATAGATAATTTTTGACGTTAGGTATCTGCATATAATTAATTTTTTGACAGCTATATAAATTTATTTTATAATTGAATTATGTTGAAATATTATAAAAAGCAGAATGTTTATTTCCAAATAACATTATTAATATGTCATAATATAATAGTTATCGATTATTAGTGATATAGTTAAATAGATAATTTTAGCAATATGATTAAGCGTTGACCATGATAAAGTTGTAAATTACATGATGATTCATTTTTTAAAAGTAACATCTGATAATACTTTCACTTATTTGAATTGAATGTTATTTTAATTTTAAAATACATTACAACATACATAAAAATTTGCATTGTTATCCTACTTTGGTATAATTTTTTTAACTTTCATTATAACCTGAAAAAGAAATGTACTATAGTACAGATTTGATTATACTTTTCGTCATAAAATTATATCATAAAATATATTTGGTAAACTACGCTGTCCTATTTTTAAGAATATATATATATATATATATATATATATATATATATATATATATATATATATATATATAATTGTTTGATATTTTAAATTTATTCACACGATTAAGTTTGTTTTGAAATAAATATTTTTTACAAATGATTGTAAATTGTTTCATGAGGTTACTATTAATTACTGTCATTTATTACAGTGTCTTTTGTTTATTGTTTACTGTGAGATTATTTTGAACTCTTGGTACATAAGGTCATTTTTCTATGTACATCTACATAAACTTAATTACTTTTATTGTATTTTTGTAATTGGTAAATTAACATGAAACTATCTTACTTTCAGAACACAAACTGTATGTTGTCATGACACTACACTGGTGGATGCATTGGTTTTGGATAACTTGTCACTTCTTATGTAAGTTACTTCTGAAAATAACTTTTTTCAAATATTCGAAAATTCTTGTATCATTTATTCTATTCGATACTGTATCATTATTAGATTGTAAAAATTGTTTGTTTTTTTTTGTAGCTTGCATTTTATTGACACATTCCATGCCACTTACTCCATTAAGTACTTTATCATCGGAATTGAACACAGAACAAACCCGTCCTTTAAGGAGACCAGTTAAATCAATTGATCAGACAACAATGCCAAAGTCACAAGTGTCAATCAGCATTCCATTTCCGGATACAAGCGACATTTCCGACATATCAGTAGGCGAATCTTTGTCTCAACTGTACAAAACTAAGACGTCCATCAATCCAGAAAAAATACTATGTTTAAATTACGGACAAAATTCCACATCGGTTTTAAATTCAACAACGGCTTTAAAAAACGAAACTTATTTATTATGTAATAGAAAACAATTCAATCATAATAGTAGTAATCAACAATTTGAAAACGATAATTCATCAATTCCAATATCGAATGACAATGAAACCGAAATGACTACAGAAAATGATAATATTGATTATGATAATGTAACTACAGACAGTGACATTATAAAGAACGTTGTTATCAATAACACTATTACATCGCTAACTGTAACAAAAGAACTAGTAAGTTCGAAAATTTCCGAAAACGAAAATGATTCGATGAATTCGACCACGTTAACTGCTGTTTCGATAACTGGTATCGCGTTTGGAGTTCTTGTGTTTGCCGCTTTTGTTGGAGTCACCAGTTTTATTTTGTATCGTAGACGCTATCTAAATAAACCTCAAACTTTAAATGATAAGTGCAGTAATCCTGATTCCAGTGGCTATATTGATGATAGCACCATGAGAGTAAGTTCGTTCTCTATTATAATTACTTAGTTTTATTTTTTTTTTCAATAAAAAAACATTGGCCCGCCCGTAGTATTATTTCGCTTTTAAATAATTTATTTAAATTTTATAATAGCAAATATAACATGTGAGAATACGGGTCATTGTTGTTGGGTGTCTTGGCAACGTATGGATTGTATTCAATTAAAACAAAAACAATCTTTAATATAATTGAAATTAGTATTGACTATACATATTTAATAATTCTATATTAAAATAAGCTAAGAATAAAATAACATGATATAATCATTTTAATATTGAATTAAAAATGATTTTATTTTTAAAAGTAACAACTCAGTTTTTATTAAAACATTTTTTTCTGCTTTGTTTATATTTATAATACCTTTCATATAAGCTGTTCTGTTTCTCACACATCTTTATCCACTTCACGTATTCATTTAATCATTAGTTTATATAGCATGTGTTCATGATTGCTAAACCATCTTAATTGGCTCTCATCTTTCTTTACATAAATATGATATATATATATATATATATATATATTTTACATAAAATCAATGTTTTGTTACAGGAAAATTCCGAAGAAATGTATAGTTTAGATAATGATTCATTTTTAAATAGTCTCGAGGCTATGACCATTCAAAATTATTGGACAGACAGCGTTAAACATACAAAATTATAATCAATATATTTTTTTTTTCATATATAATTTGTATGTTAGAGGAGTGCAGATGTAGGAGACTGATGTTTGTTTTATTGGTTGTGTTATATACTGTTTATTTTTATTTAATTCTTAATCACTTTGTCCTTCAAAAATCGAGCAAAACTCATTTTTTACGAAGATCAATCAACATTAAGCAAAGTAACGAAGAATTTTTTTTGTTTTTAATGAAAGTTTTATGTGTCGTGATAATTTTGTACATATATTTTAATTGTTAATCTTGTTCATTATTTAATATAATTAATGTTTAATTGAAACTTTACAGTTCATGTTATGATGCAAATATAAAAAGGGAACTTCTTAGTACAAATAGATTTTTTTAGGAAACACTTTGTGGATTGTGATGTTTATGCACAGACCATAAAATGATACGAGACTTCTCGTAACCGAGTATTTTTCTTGTAAAAAAAAAAAGAAATAGCGAATTACTACATGTATTTATAAGATACGTATTTTTAAAATATATTTAAATAAAAATATAGTACAAGTTGTTTAATTTATAATATAATTATTTTCTATTAGTACTTATCAAGTAAAAGATTTAATATTTTCATAAATTTTTGTATATAATTCGTTTGTTCGAAAGAATTTTTTTGTTTCTTTGTAACTATTATCTAAATATTATAATTAGAAATAAAAATTGAATAATACGATATGTTTGTTTATGAATTATAAAACAATTATGTACTTCAATCAAATCCGTCCGCATACTGTAAAAATATCAAAAATTATGTAATCTGTAACTAGTATAAATGAATTAGTGTAGAAGATATATTACATTAATATAGATTTAATAAAAATAAAATATACATACAAATTTATTCAAATAGTGAATGCAATTAATATTTTAGTTATACATTTTTTAAATGAAAATTTACCACTAATTTATAAAGAATTGTATTTATGAGGTTCAAATTCAGTATCATTTAAAAAGTGGTGATCAAATTCGAAAATTTCGATTTCAATAATGAAGTTTTTATTTAGTACTCTACTTCAAATTTGATTTCCATTTTTAACTTTCAATTTTGTTCATGTAATGTAAATAATAAAGTTGCAAGTAGACAAAATAAATATAAGTACTTGGTGGTATTTTCATATTTCTAGTGTTAATCATTCAAATCCTAAATATAACTTGTTAATAGTTTTAACATTTTTATGCGGATTGTAGGTTTAGAATAAATAAAACTACATTAATTTAATATAAATATCAATATAATTTTGAAAATTTTTTTTTTTTACTTTCAATAGTTATGTAAATGCAATTCTGTTTATAGATTATTAAAATAAAGCTGATATAATCAAATTATAACGTATTTATGTGAATAAACAATAAGTATAAATAATATGAATTACATCTTGTCAATAAGTGAAATTAAGTATTTGTTAAAAAATTTGTTCGCGCAACATTTTTACTTATATATAGAGAAACATCTCCAGGTGGTCCTGTAGATATATAAAAAACTCCTTCAGAAGCTGCCGTTTCCGATAGAATGGTAAGATCAGTAGTATCAGCGGGACGACTTGCAGACTGCGTACATAAATCAGGTGTTGCTTTAACTCGACCAACATGTTTAATAACTTCTGGATTAACAGGTCCTTTCATTAATTTACGTATGTTGCCGGGTAAAGCTGGTTCGTTTTCTTTTGAAAGAAAAATATTACGTTTTGCTGGTTTATATGTACGAACCGGTAACGGACATTTAACCATCGCTGATGATTTGTCTGATTTTTCAGCTTGTTTTGAAATGTCCACAAAACAGGATGACGATTCCACGCGTTTTGCAATATTTTTTACTAACGGAACTGTTGGACTATTTTTAATGTACATAGCAATTGGACTTACTATGTTTTTGTAACCTGGCGATTTCTTTATACTTGGCATTTTACTTGGTATTTTGAATTCGGATTTTGTATCTAATTTAGATTGCGGTGTTTTTTCAGCATGGATTTTATCGATTTGTTTTATTTGATTTTCTTTATTATATCTTAGTTGAGGGCATGAACTCCTATCAGTTGTTTGTGACGAATTACTACTAGATTTTGATGATGAATGACTAAGTTCATTTGATATATTTCGAACTAGTTTCGAATATGTATCCGGAACAGATAAATCTGAATCATTATTACAATGATTTGTTGATACCAAAGAAAATGATACATTACTATCACTAGTTATATCTTTATATCGATTGTTTTCATCAGGTTGTTGTTCATTTGTTATATTCCTTAGAATTTTCGAAGGCGAATCATTTGAATCATTTTTATGTGGTGAAACCAAAGACAAATTACTAATACCAGACATGTCTTGAATTTGAATGTTTTTTTCAGATATTTCATTTCTGGATGGATAATGTAAATAATGAGGCGATACTGCTGGCGATATATTACTAGTATAATTTATATTTTCATTACATTCTTCAACGCTGTCGTTATTTGATCTTTCCTCATTCATATAATGTTCTCCATATTTAATTAGCATTTCCATTTCTGCCAGTGTATCATTTAATTCCGATTGTTCACTTACATTAAATTGTGATTGATCTGTCGAATTTTCCAAAACAAGCGATTTAAAAAGATTTAATATTTCGGACGATTCTGTTCGGACAGAAACATTTGTAGCCTCTTCAATTTTTCTGAAATACCATATATATATTACGTTTACAATAAATTTATCATTTTTAAATGCAATATACTTACATATTTGGAATATCATTTTGTTCTTGTTCTGATGTTGACTCATCATCATCATCGGAAATACATATAACTGATTCATCCAACGATTCTTTAACATTAGTTACACTAAAATGAAAACTTAAATAAATAAAAAAAATATAATATTTAATATGATATATATATTTTACCTATCATTTAACAGATTATTTTCCATACCGGATTTCTGATTTCTATAAAGAAATATAAAAATAAATTAAACAATATAATTTACAAATACTTTTAATTTATAATTTACCCTCGTTCGCTTAATATATGGTCATAAAATGCAATTAGAATATCGTTCAAAGTACCATTATCATCAAATTTATTTAGTAGTTTCAACAACTTTTCTGATAGCAAACTTGAAACAAAAGAAAATACTTATAAAATACGTTATTTAGTATACTGTAATAATTGTAAAATTATATATAACCGCTAATTTCAATTGAACTATATATACATATATTTATCGTAAATTTATGAGGAAAAAAATATATAATATAACCCGCAAACATGTTGACAGAATTTATTTGTACTTACTTGTTTTCTTCTAATTTTTTAATTACTTCCTTTTTTGTTATTGGTCCTGCGCAAATTTCGTCATCACTGTTCTCTGAATACGTTGAATTATTTAATGAATCCATAACATACAAATTTATGTTTTAAATCTAATTATATTTATTTGCGTGTTTACCAATGCACAAATGCTCAACGGTTGATGTTGACAGGACGGGTTTAAACTCGCAAGGAATTTGAAAACATGGATCACGTGTTACTATTGATTCAAAATTTAACCGATAGAGTACTCTTGTTGTATTATTCATGTCAAGTTTTTCAAGTTGAAATTATATTCTACAAAAAGGTTTTTAACAAAGCTAAATAAATTATGAAAAATATAAAATACATACAAATTATGAGTTTGCCACATGTGCTTGCTGAATTTAAACACTGAAATATTTTGATAAAAAGTATCAAGATAAATTATTTATTTTTAAAATTAAAAGCATTAAAATTTATGAAGTTCGCGTTATTGAATTTTATTTTTTAATCGCAACATTTACGACTACAAAAATTGGTTTTTTACGTTTATAATATTTAATTTAGCAAGGATAAAATAAAAAATATTAGATGTATTTTATTTGTCTTTTATTTTTTAAAGAGCAATCAACTTAAAAATACATTCAATTTTTGTGTACAGCGTTTGTATTATAATATCGACATATAATATACAATATCTATGAAAATTTACTTAATGCAAGACTAGAAAGCTTGAACTATTGAAAATTTTGATTGAATATTAAATTATAATCGTTTATGTATTATAACTGATCAACGAATTGTTACATGTATTTTTAAGAACTAAAATAACTGAAATATGTATGTAATATAAATACTGATAAATTAAACGGCTATAAATTTTAGCCATACACGTTGAAATTTCAAATGTTAGATATTTGAATAACATATTAAGGAAATAGTAGTGAATAAAACAAAAATAAAAAATAATTATAATAATATAGGTAGGTATTATGATGGTGAAGGTGTTTACAGTTCTTTCTCGATCTTAATGAGTTCAGTGATGCCATCGTACATTTCCTTGACGGCATCGTATTCAGTGAGACCCATACGACGCTTGTTGGAGATATCGTAGATACCGCCTTCGGCTTCAGTATGTTCACCACGGGTACCGCGGACCTGGAGATTGAATTTTCCAGCGACTTCATCGAGTTTAGCTTTGTTGGCAGCCAATTTGGGTACTTTGATGTGAACCGAAGCACGGACAGTGGTGCCCAAGTTGGTGGGGCAGAAGGTCAAGAAACCAAGACGATCGTGATGGCTGAAAGGTATCCTCTTCTCGATGTCATTGACAGCAGATACCAAACGGCGATATACTTGACCCAAATCACCACCCATTTGCATAGAGATGAGACGCAAGTGATCTTCCTCGTTACACCAGACCAAGAATGTTTTGTTCTCATTGTGGTAGATACCGCGGCCAGCGGGCCAGAAACGGCAAGCGTTGGCGGCTTGCAAGAAGCGATCACCTTCCTTGAACAAGAAGTGGTCGTCGATGAGTTTCTGCTGAACGTCCTTAGACATGCCGGTTAATGGATAGAAAGTGCCCTTCAATTCACCTTCCAATCCACACAAGGTGGATGATACTTTCTGTTCCATCTCCTTGTACTGCTCTTCGGTGAGGCATGGGTTGAAGGGATAGCCTTCCATGGAACGACCACAACGTACACGGGTGGAAACAACGTATTCGCCAGTTGGATCAACGTTGGCGAAAGTGTCTACATCACCCCAGTTCTTGGGAGGGTGTTTGTCACTCTTCTTGAAACCCGTATGGTAGTCTTCAATGATGGGGTCGAAAAGTTCGGCGAATACTGAATAGGCCTCAGCATCAGGAGCATAGATGCCAACACCGGAGTCGTGATTTTCCAAACCTGTAAATCAACATTCAATTCAAAATCAATTATAGTGTTTATTCTATTTGATTTGATTCGATTCGATTTTGGTAAATGTATAATAATTACCTGACTGAATGCAGTCGAGAAGAGTGGAGCCGAAAGAGGTCTTCTTGGTTTTCAAGTTATCGAAAACCTCTCTAGTCAGGTATTTCTTGAGCAGAGATTTGGAATCGGAAGCTTCGAGCTTTTTGAATCCAGCTTCCATTTTATCAAGAACTGCCTGGTCAACCATGTTGTCTGTTTTATTTCTGTAACATCACATTTCATCATATTATTATTTTTTTATCAAATAAATTCATTCCTATAACGTGCATTAGTAAAAATTAGTAAGTAACAAATGTCTCGATTATTTATTATTCATATATGAAATGATTGATTGATTAATTAATGTAAGTGTTCGTAACACATGCGATTCCTATATACGACGAAGTGTTTAAAATTTGAAGGAAATGTTTATGAGATATGATAAATAAGACGGATTCAAATTCAAAAGAAACACACCGCATCAGTTTCATTGTATGCATGTGCCTCATGATTGGACCTGGACATATCAGTAACGGATGCAAAGCCGAAGAATTACTGGTGCATGATTTAAGAAAATTTCTTAAAATTTTTCCAAAACACTGTCTTGGAATCGAAGCCATTTTAATGTCACTACCGCATACAGCCCACAAATTATACATATCATATAAGTATATAATAAAATTGTATTAGTATGCGCATATGTAATGCGTTAGTTATTTTGCGAATTAAATGTGCGAATATGCAAAAAAAATTCAAGCTATTCGTGTAAGAAATAAAAATATTTACATTTGTAAAAAATTAAAACAATAAAAATTGAACTGTACGTGTGTGTGTGTGTGTCTATTTTGTTAGTCTGGCCTAGCCTAATAATAAATTACTACTACAAATGAAAACAATAATACCTATACTAAACTAAAAATAAAGGAAAAAAACGCACTCGATATAAAGGTCACGTTTTTTGAACTTGAAAATATTGTTGATAAATACATATGTATGTAGTGGTAGTAGTAGTAGTTTCTTATCTCGCCTAGAAGGTAGCAAAGATTGCTACAGCCTACTTCAACGGCAATGGTAACGAACGGGAACCGGTCGGTACCGAACCAGTGTTTGTTTGGTCAGCGCCGTCAAATTTGAGCTTGTCAGATTGAGAGATTCACAGATGCACGGTACGGTACGGTACGGCACGGCACGGCGCTGTACTGTATTAATTTAATTTTGAATTGAACTGCATTGAAATTTAATTGAATTGAATTGAAAAGGTAGTTAGATTGGAATGGGTAGGTAAGGTACTAACCCTGCGGTATCATCGTCGACTTTGGTTGTCTTTTTATCCTTGGACGCACACCCACCCATTTTCCCAACAATGAAATGAAATGCCCAGTACTCAGTACCCGAGTCGATCAGAGTTGCAGCCACGCAGCCACTCCTCTCACTAACTATCCATACAAGCACCTCACTCTACGTGATGTTTGGTGAAGTATATATATTATATATATGTATATATATTATATATTATAGGTGATTCAACTACAGTTAAAATTCGATCTATCTACATGGGATATGGTGCGTGTACCATGCAGGGACTCCGCCCAACCCGCGATGTCTACTAGTGTCGCTTGAGCTCGAACTCGAACTGTTCTCTCTGACTGTTGTGTGTGTGCCTGCTTGTGCGGTCTCTGTTCTGTACAGTACAGTATAGTACTACTGTACAGGGTACGTGTACTGTTTATATTGACTGCTCTGCTCTGCTCTGCTTTGTTATGCTTCACTCTTCGTTTCGCACTTAGCCACTAATAAATAATCGTGACTCGCGGCGCGACGTTCTTGTTCGCGTCACACCCGGGTGTGTTCGATGTCAAATGCCCGCGCCCGATATACGATGCCGGTAACAAACACTTTTCTTTCCTTTTATTTTACTTTACGGACGGTAGAAATAGCCAGCAGACACGACGATACGATTAATGACAGATAAATATAATAATTAATAGTCGGCGGTGAAATAGACAAAATTTTCAAATCGAAACCGGTATTCGATTGGCGCGTTCAAACAAATGAATTTGAATGCTTAAATTTAACTAGTTAGGCAAATTCGATTTGTGTTCGTTGTGTAAGTCGAATCGCACACATACAACACAAACTGGAACCGTCAACCGTGACTGATGAAACTTCTCAGTCTGTGTCGGCACAATAAAAGCACCGCCGTCTGTCGTTTGCGAGCGAACACCAACAACAGCAGCTAGCTACAGTTCGTAATGAACGAAGCGAAAAGGGAGCGACGCGAACTCGGACGTGGACGCGATCTTATGCGCGACGCCGAATGAATGTGGGCCGAGCCTGCAAAGAGATCGATAATCTGCACCCCCTAACTATAACCCTAACCTAACCGTCACCGGCTCGGCTCGACTGGTTACATGTTTAATGACTGGTCGCTGTTGGTTATTGGTAGGTAAGCTCGTTGTTACCGGAACCAGCGCACTAGCAGTAACTAACTCTATGTACGATGAGTATGATATACGGTATTATAAGCTAATCTTCCTTTCTTTCCCTCTACGTCAGTAAAGTGGCAGTTGGTTTTAACCGCGACGATATTTTTTGCTGCGTTAAACGTCACCGGGATCTTCCACCCTTCTTTATCCCAAAGCTAATGCATTTTACTACCTTTACAAGACATGCGCAGTGCATCATGATCGCAACCCACGATTCACTAGACAGCATGACAATACATACATATATACCATTTGCAATTGCCTTTGCTTTTGCTACATACTTGGTTTTCGGGTTCCGAGTTTCAGATTCAGGTCTGACCTACTATTACTAAAGCTATATATGTATTGTATAAGATACATGTTGGGCATGTGCCAGATTTATTAGGTATGTAAAAGTGCAACAATAATTGATAATCGATTCAATCAAAATAATATGAATTTAAAGAATAAAAATCCGACTCAACTACAAACTTTCAAAGTAGATCAAATAAACAAGCATATTATTATGTATTTATGTACTTATTTTATAATTTTATTTCATTATTTACATTGTGTAAATGTTCATAGAAAAATTAATAAGCTCTAATTTAACATTTATTCAATTTTAAATAAGATATATGTAGATCAAACAGCAGTCCTCATAAAATAAACAAGTTATATTAAGATACTACCAGCATAAATGCTTTGTTTCTGATTAAGCTTATTGTCACAATAAGGATAAATTAAGCTTATAAATTATTTTAATAAAATCAAATGACGATGTATGTTAAAGTCGCATCAATTTATGAAGTACGTTCTTTATTTCTATAATATTATTTTTAACATTGGGTTGCCAACGGGACTAATAAATATTTTTCCCTAGCTTTACAACCAGTATATAGTATAATCAAAATAACAATTATATTATAACAATGTAAACAATGTAATATTAAAAAATAAAATAAAAGTATATATATATAATACATAATACACATTTTTAAAAACAACATATTTATATTGAGTAAAACGATGCCCCGTCTATCAAACATTATAAAATTACATTATAAAAAAGTATCAAGTTTTGGCATATTATATGGCAACAATGTACAATTTAAAAACAATGACACATACTAGGATTACGTAAGACTATATCTACCCAGGCGTAAAAAGATAAATCAGATAAAAGAAACTCTAGTAAATACTAAATATTTGCAATAAAATTAATTTATATTAATAATTAAAAAGCTTGCACAAAGTTAGATAAGCCTGTGTGTAGTTTTATCAAATTGAAAGTGTTATCAATTTCAGATAAGTTTTTTAAAAGGAAACATATTTTATTGCATAGAACAATAATTGCTTAAAATTTTGAAAGAAATTAATACCGGTGGTAATGATTCAACATTTTCATAAATAATGTATCAAAATATAAAAGTTAAAAGTTACATTATGTATATAATAAAAGTCACTAACAAGCGTGTACATATTCGTTGTCCATTATTTGCTGTACTACAAAGTCTACAAATTTTTAGACAATAATTGAATTACTTATGCTGCTTATTAACGTTCTTCGAAATCCAATAAAATTGATTGAATATTATTTATAAATTTACTTACAGTTTTTTTTTTATTTGTTTAAAACCTTTAACAATATAGAAACACCGAACAACAACCTATTCACTAGTCACAAGTCACCGAAAAACCGTTACTAAATGCAGGTATCACAAGTTTAAAACAAGATTTGTACAGGTTAGGTTGCCGATGCCGGTAACAGGTGAGAGTAAACTTGTTTGAGATGGAATCTGTATGTATATGTGTGTGGTGTATGTAAGTTTTGAAAAGTTAGTAATGTATGCGAACGAATGTAAGGTATATGTATATTATACTGAGACAGATCGTTTCTCACCTTTAGCTCTTAATAATTCACCAAGCCTGCTCAGAAGTTTACTCGCCGAAGAGCAAACCGACTGTGTCTGTAACCTGTGCCGGAGGTACTACTTAGTCTTCTGCCCCTCCAGGCACGTTAGGTTGACGTCACACTGGTAACGTGCTGCTAGATTTAGATTTAGACCGGCATGGCATGGCATAGGGTACTAGAAACAAAACGGTGCCATACCACCACTACTTCTAGTCACCGACCGCTGCCGCTTGCCTGCTAACCGCTAACTTGGCAACGTTCGAAAAAGGCGGGCTCGTAGAGCTTCAGTGCATCGAGCACCAATCGTTTATCGTTTTTCATCGGGTTTTGTCTTACTGTTCCCGCAATTATCATCATACTCCAATACCCGATATACAAGCGCATATTATGTGCCTCGGCCTAGGTCCCTATACCACTTTCTCACTTGCACCCCCATAATCAATTTTTACTTAACAACAAACACACACAAACACATACACACGCAAAGAAACAGTCTGTAAGCCAATCTAGTTAACTAGCCATCTAATCGACACACCAATTCAAGTTATTACGACTTATTCATTGATCTTACGAATACATATGCCATATATACCTACTATGTATTAGAAAAAATTTCAAGATAAAACTCAGATTCATACAATTTTTCTTTCTGTAAGCTGTACAAGAAATATCTACATTACTAAAATTCAGTTTTCTATAATAATTGTGGAAGCTTCGGGTGACGGAGAATGCAAAAACTTTACAAACTATATGTGTATATTCGATTTGTGTATACTTATATGCAGTGTGAATGCATGTTGACGATGACAAATAAACATAAATGTTTTATTTATTTCACAATAGGAATAGCGGTTTGCATTAAAAAATTGTAATTAGTAATTCGTATACTTTTTTTAATAATAAAATAATTTAAAAAATATATAAACTAAAATTAGAATTTAACTCAGAAAGGAATACATACACAGTTGTCATAATATACATACCTAGTGTAGATAATAAAAAAGATTTATCGAACAATTATTAGTATCAAACAGAATGTTAAAATATACCTACAATGATTTGTAATTAATGGCAAAGAAACATGTAATACTTACATATCTATTTTAGACTAGAATTTTCAATAAGAAATGTATGATAATAAGTACCTATGTATAAATGAACGTTATTTATAAGTATTATAGTTAAAAGTAAACGAAAGGAGCTTGACAGAAGTTTGTTGTACATGGATGTATGTATGGATGTATGCAGTAGCGCAGCCAGGATTTTGTCTTGGGGGGGGCCCAAGGATTTTATCTTGGAGAAGCAAAAAAAAAAGCAAATACTAACCAGATTTTCACTTTATCTTACATGAATCGAATAATTAATAGTTTAAAATAATGGATTTTGGCTCAATATTTTGGGGTAAATAATTGTAGCGTTAGAAGTGACTGCTAAATATATGAATAAACGAATAAAAATTGTGCTAATTCTGCTAGCCTTGGGGGGGGCCGAGGCCCGTCGGCCCCCCCCTTGGTTGCGCCACTGGATGTATGTATGTAGATGAATGTTAAATAGGATCGATTCAGAATTGTTAAAATATCAATACTAGTGAAACACGATTTCAGCAAAAGAAAAACAAATTAACAAGTATATTCAATGAAAATTACAATAATGTAAGAAAAAAAAAAACAATATTTTCTATACATGACAAAAGTATTCATTTTTTTGAAGTCAAATGAGTCCTGCCACGTCGTTCACTATGAAATTTGTTTCATTATTTATCTGGAAAAATGAATAAAATAAATTTTTATTTTATTATTCAATTCGGATAATTCAAGCGTTTGATTGTTAGTTGCAGATCGTTTGAAGTGATTTATATTTGATTGTCTGAAAAAATCACGTTTACAGTTTCAAATTTTCTTTTATGAAAATTTTGAATGATTAAGATATCACATATCAAAGAAGCATTAGTGTAAAACTAAAGTTAGAATATTTTTTTAATAACTACATATTTATTTTAATGAATATTTAAATATCACAAAACTATACAGTAGTAATAAGTAGTATTTCAAAAAGTAATAAAATAATTGACGTGACTTTTACAACGTAACAAGTTGAATACAATACTATAAAGGAATTAATCTTTATGAATATCGAAAGATAAGCATATATTAAATAATCGAAAAATGAAGATAACAACGTCCACATATTTATTTAATACTAAGTTTGCTATCAGGAAAATTTTATGCAAATAACTTTTTTCATTTAATTTTGTTACAATGCAATGGTTGGAAAATGTAAATAAAATATATTAATTTCTTGCATATGATGTTTCTTATATCTAAAAAGAAAACAGTATCCATTGAATTTATAGAACTTTCTGGGCTGGTATGCCGTGGTCGATCTATATTTGTCGCAGACGTTTCGCCAAGCACTGAGGATGCCATCTACGATGTATGGCGAAACGTCTGCGACGAGAATAGATCAACCACGGCATACCAGCCCAGAAAATTCTATAAATTCAATATTTAAGATAATATTAAGTTGGCAATATGGAAATGAAACTATATATATATATATATATATATATATATATATCCGTTTTGTTACATGTAAATTATAAATATTTATGATAGTGTTTCGAATTGTAGTGTTGTTAATTTTTGGTGAGTAAATTTATATACTGAATGTTTTCGAATTTAAATTCATAATAAATATATTATGTACATACAAGTATAAAAATCTCAATGATATATTTAGCTATTTGGCGAGTTGTTCAATAGTTTTTAAAACTGTTTTAGCGTTGCACTTTACAGCACAAAATTAGGAACTAATTAAAATGTAATAATACAAATCTATCTACGATTTTTATAAAATTAGTATATTTTAGCATAAAATTATCAAATGAATGATATGGTAGCTCGTAATCACTTTAAAAACGATAACATTACATTGTTAGTTTAAAGAGCATTTTGATTAAATATGAATCATTTGGATGGATCAGTGATAAACAATAAAAGCCACTTCATATCGATATCACTTGAAATAAATTTGACTAATTATGTAAGTACACACACAAAAAGTTAGCTGCAAATGGTTGTTAGTTTAGCTGATTTTGGGAAAACAAGTGGGTATTTGTACTTGCTATGCAGATCTATCCTTTCAATTTCCGAATCGTCTTCTTCTTCCTCATCATCGTCTTCCTCGGCCTCTTCTTCCGACGAGTAACTATTTTCCCGTTTAATGAAAGCGGCATTCGTACGAGCTGCGTCCTGCACTCGTTGCGAGGGCAATGGCGATCTAGAGAGTGGTTGTTGACTTCTCTGACTTTGATTCTGATTGAGGCTGGTCGGTGCGGCTGGTATTCCTCTGGTTTTACTCTCTTGCATCTGTTCCAATCGCTCGAAAGTTGGCGTTGACGGTGTGTTAGGAACTCGGGGAGCGGGCTTAGCCACGGCTGGTGGAGGAACAGGTGATGGCTTCGAAGGAACTTCTACCGGATTGCTGACTTTTGTAGGAGCAGGGGCAGGGGCAGGTGGAGATGTGGGAATTGGTTTTGGCGGCTGGACTGGACTGGGTGTTGGTGCAAGTTTTACTGGTGCTGGTGGTTCATTTGGTTTGGCTACTGGAATATTTGTCGTTTTTGTAGGAGTCGCTGCTGGTACATCGTTGCTTTTAGGACATGGTATATTTGATTGGGTGTTTCTTAAAACAAAAATCAAATAAAAAATAATTAACTAAAGAAATTCAAAAAAAAATAAAAGAAACTAAAATAAATCGGAGCATAATTTATTGGAATCATTTCAATAAAGTCATTGCGCTCTAATGTATCAAATTTGTGAATATCGACCTCTTACTTGCGCATTCTACCTTCAATGGTACAGCAAAAGTATTGGACTGTTGGTTGATCATTTAAGTGAATATGCAAATAGATGGACGTATACACTATGTCTTTCTAAATTTAGCTATAATTTTGTAATTATCCATAAATATAAGGCAACAACGACTTAATTTTTTTAAACTACTAATAAAAAATATATAAAAACTGAAATGATAAATTATTACTAATAAATGAAAAAATAAAGTATTTAACTTGGTTAACCGTAACTTTGTGATACATTTTGGAAATAAGATAAATAAATAAAAATAACATTGTTATATCACCCCCTTGTTCAATAGCTGTCTATAACTGTTTGTATACATTTATGTTTTTATGTATATAGTCTGTATTCGTCTGACGATGGCCTAACAATGTGATTGAATTGTAGTTGCAGTGTGATTACATTGTAGTTACAATGTAGTACAACAATCAATTTCTGTTTAAGATAAGCTAAGATTAATGAAAAATCATTTCAAACGAAATCATCAACTAATACAGTATGATTTACTTATTTATTTAAAGGTTTGCCATATTCACACAGCGAAAAGAACATAATATTACTCTAAAATTCAACGAAAACAATGCGAAATTATTGAAAGTTTTACGCTAGAAATGAACATTAAGTTTAAATTATATTATACTTTTTTTTATCTATTTCCATATTAGATTGTTCGATTCGATTTTCATTCCAAGTTTCGATCACAATTCATTGTGTATACACAATTGGTTTATTCTTAGACATTTCAAGATGGCCAATTACAAAGTCCAATGTATGTGTCATTATAGATGTGAGAACTATAATCTCAAATACCTGCTAATAAATTGGCAAGACAGCCGCATGTGTATGATAGAAACTTGAATGAAAAATAGACATTTAGGAAACGAAATTAGGTAATTTGTGCGATAGAAATTGGGGAATATTATGTTGTCGCATATTAAACTGTATATAGCTAAGCGTACACTCTAACCGCTGAATAAAGAGTTTTTACTGCGGGAATACTGTACGAGAGGTATTTTCATCATTTTCATTTGATTTGGACATTTTTCAAAAGACAAAATTCAATATTTCAGCGGAAAAAATATTATTCGTTTTTTTCAAAGCTATCTATTATTTATGTTGTTTTTTTTTTAAAAATATGATATTTTTATGCCATTATAGTATACAAGTAATATATTTTTTTCCTATTTCTCTCTCTCTCTCTCTATCTACGTAAGCTGTATTAGAGAATTATATAATGCAATTTATCTGAAACTTGAACAAAACGCGAATGAGAATCTAGATGAAAAAAAAAAAAAATAAACGAAACAATATTATCAGTATGGTATTAATATTTAGTTTGAAAAGATGGCTTTGAAGTTATGTGTAATATCTTGTATAGCTTTTAGGTATATGTACTCGTATACATACATATTAGCTTTTTCTATGTGTTCATTTACAAAATTCCTTTTGATAGATGTTTCATTAAATTTGAGAAGTTAGAGATAAACCCTATACCTTGCCATACTAATATTTTGTTTAATAACACAACTACTAATTAACGGCATTCGATAACGTACACCTTCCATTAGTTTTGTTTCACGAAATATTTATTAGAAATATTAGAAAAATGCATTTGAATAACACATTATCAAAATTTTACATTTTCCACTAATTTTTCAAAATAGAATTCAATATTTTTTAAATCTCTAGTACTACAAAGCTCATACTCAATAAAAGTTAATAAACTGATATATTTCTCATTATGACTGCATTCTTAATTAATAAATTTTTTAGCAATTTAATTGGTTCGATAATTACATATTTATTGAAATGCTTAAAATTAATATACTAATTGCATGAATTTTGTATGGACGAACGTCATCTAAATCATATTATCATATTATCTAGTTATTCTAAAAATAATTTTCAAACAAATCTTTACTAGATAATAGATTATTTAACAAAAATATTAATTTTTTATATATTTTATCAAATTTCGTCAAATTAACATATTTATTAAAAAGAGTTCTATAGATTAAATTCATTTTTCTAATATTTCTAATAGTGAATCTAGTGAAATAAAATTAGTACAAAACTAAAGGAAGGTATATAAGCTATCGAATGTCGCGAACTGAATTAAAATTCACTGATTAGTATTTATATTATTAAGCAACACGTTAATATGGCAAGGTACAGGATTTATTGACAGAACTTTATTGTTCCGAGTTACAATAATCAGAAAACATTGTTGATGATTATTGTAACTCGCATTGTATTGTTATAATCATCAACAATGTTTTCTGATTATTGTAACGCGGATATATATATATATATATATATATATATATATATATATATATATATATATATATACAATATATATATATATATATATATATATATATATATATATATATATATACAGTATATATATATACAGTAAAAATAACAACATTTTTTTTATTTTACATAAATATTTTACATTGCAGGTATATCATATCGTATTTAAAGACTTAACAATCGATAGGTTTGCGAATTTTGCAAAAACTTTTAAACTGAAATTGAATTTACATTAAATGTAGACAAATATTTTGACATTTTTCGTGGAATAAAATTAATTTTCTATTCATTTCGTTAAAGGTTAGACGATGAAAAGGGTAAGTCCTTTAAGGCGTGTAATTTTATTTTCAAAAGATCAATAAATTTGTAAACAAATTTATATTTTCGTATTTTAAATGTAACGTAAATATAATGTAAAAATAGAAATAACACATGTATCTGATTAGTTTGCCAAAATTATTCTTATAAACAAAGAACTACTACTTGAATTATATAAGAAGTTTTAAACAAATATTTTATTTTAATACTTCTCTCCTCCAATTCTAAGGAAAAATGCTTTTCAAATTAAAATTTTTTATATTATTTTTTTTTATTATGTACAGTTAAATCTCGATATATTTTTTCGTTACCTTTATTTTTAGTCTCAAAATTATATTGCATAAAAGTAAGGCTTGTTTTTTGAGATGAATTTAGCGTATTTTTATTTATTATTAAATACTTGTAACTGGTCACAAAGCATTGCAAAATTACAATGAAAATCATAAAATATTTCTAACTAGTTATTTAATATTTTATGAATCTACGCTGTTGTTAGTTGAAATTGCCACCTGTTTCAAATTTTACTGCATAAACCGAGGCTAGGGAGTAGTGAAATCTAATTGTGGAATAGAAAATACATAAATTATGATCAGAGCTATTGTTTTTCATATATTCCAATTTCCTTCCTCTACAGTATACCGAAATAATAAATTTCAAAATTAACAAGTTTAGAAGCATATGGATAAACCCATTTGACATCAGTTGGCGACGCTATATAACAATAAAATTACATAATTTTTACGAGTACTAAAAAAAATTTTTTTGTAAAAATTTGAATAATTTAACTAATTAACTTTTTTTTCTCGGGAAGTTGGCAACAATGTATTTTAGTAAAGTTATATAATTTATGTGGGCACTAAAAGGTTTTTTTTTGTGAAAATTTAATTAAAATCGGATAAATAATGTAGCCATAATGAATTTTTAGAAATTATTAATAAAATTAAGTTATTTTAAATTTCTGATATGTGGTAGATACCAATCTGGTAAAAGAAAGTACTTACATCGAAAAAGATATTACTTTAAAACCAATGTTTTTACTATTAATTAAAAAGTAATCATACTTTTGATCTGTAAAATTGAGTTTTCAATAGAAATATTATTTTTTTTTAAAATAAACATCAATAATAGTAAGTAAGTTATAGTATAACTATTTAGAAATCTTTTTATAATTTTTATTACTATTCAATTTGGGAAAAAATATCTATTTGAATTGAAAATTATTAATAATTTTTCACTATCAATTTTTTTTCCACAAAACAAAAGTAAATAATTTCATACAAAACTTTCAAAATAGTTATACTATAACATGCTATTATTGATTTTTATTAAAAAAGTATTTCTTTTATAAAAAATCAATTTTACAAATTGAAAGTATATTTATATTTGAATTAACAGTTAATCAGTCGTCAGTTAACAATCAAACAGTCGTTTGTTTTAAAGAATGTTTTTTGTCATTGTAACAAAAGTGTATTGTATTTATTGGCAGCAATTATTATTTGATAAGTTTTGTTACTATTTGCTATTATCTATTAAATAGATATCTATTACTTGACATAATTGGGCCTTAGCAAATTTATTGATTATGTTTTATTGATATAAAATTTAATATTTATAATAAAATTTCATTTTTTTTGTATTATTCAGCTGAATTATTTAATTTTTCAAAAACGTTGCATTGAAATTTTACTAACTATAAAATTTTGGAAAAAAGTTTTAAATTGATTTTTTTTAACGAAAAGTTGTAATTACTTTTGCCTGAAGATTCTGATTAAAGTGAAATATAAAATGTACGGTGTAATCGTTTGCTGTCACATCAGAGCAGATCAATGTGAATGTAGAATAAATACGTCATTCAATATCAAGGTAAGGCAAAGCTACGGTGATATTCTTGGTATGTTATGTTAAGATGTGCCCGCTGCCCCGGGCATGTACCGGGCAGGCCTCATAGTAAACCTAAAATAGTTTCAAACTATCACGTGATATAGTGTGATGCACTAAGTAGTCAGAACATAACTTACTTCTAACAATCATTTCCACTACATTACAAAAACGCCTTCAATTATCTTATATATACATGTATGAATTCATTATTTTTTTTACCACTTTCAAAAAGTCGTTCAGTTGAACGCTTCTTCCTTTATTACATGATGCAATATTAAATTTTCTTATAAAAATATTATATGTCTTTCGTCTCTGTAGTTATATTTTATAGGAACTCTTAATTTAAAGAATTTGTAAATAAAAATTATAGTTTTAAAGATGAATCATATTTTAGACTTTTTTCAAGGTAATCAATTATTCTCTACAGTTTATCAGGGCCTAAATTTTATAACTTTAATTTCTAAAAGATTTTAAAATCTATAAGAATTCAGTTTTCTCCCTTCATTTCTTTAGACCAGTGGCGTAGCCAGAAACTTGTCATAGGGGGGTTACTAATATTAATCAATAAAGATAATACTATAATTTGTTTAAAAAATAAAGAGCAATAAAAGCTATTTTTATAAAAATGAAAGTAAAATAACATATTTCATATTTCACATACGTATGTTTTTGGTCGTTCAGGTTTTTGGGGGGAGGGGGGGTTCAACTCCCCCTAACACTCCCCTGGCTACGCCACTGCTTTAGACGTCATATAGAATTTTGTTTATTTAAGCGATTTTGTAAGTTCTATCGGAAATTTCAAATTTTTTCGCGAAAAATGATTCAATAAATAACGAAAAAGTCTTCTCTCCTTTCGTAAATCAATAATATGATCCGTAATTCTTGTTCTAGTACAGTAATTATTTAAATACCACAATAAAACATAACCCATATCTTATAATAATTTAAATTTTGTAAGTAATAAATGTAAGTTTAATAAATAAAGCGAATAATATAAATTTACAAATAAATTACATATCTATTTTTGTTTGTCTGTACACAAAAACATTATTATTACTTTATTCACTCTAATTATTACTCTAATCACACTTTTTATGCTAGACGAAAGTATATACAAGTAATAGCGATTGAAATTCAAGATGCTTTAAAGAATTCGACTACTTTAAAGAAGTAGAATTCAAAATCTATACCTCGAGAAGATTAAGGGGAAGGGGGTGGACGGAAAGTGAATTCTTGTAGAATTTGAAATCTTGTAGAAATTAAGTTTCTTCTTTAAGTGTATCAAAATATTCATATTGTGTTCCTTTTATAGAACAGAGGTATTATATATATATATATATATATATATATATATATATATATATATATATATATATATATATATATATATATCACTGGCAGCAGTACCAAACCTGACTGACAGTCAATGTATTTAACCGTTTGAGTACCACGAGTTTTTGCTGTTTCCCGGTCCAAAAGTGCCAAGAAGCGCTTTTGCGCTTGTCATATTTCTCTACATTATTTAGTTCATTATATTATTATAGTAAGCGTTGTTTATAAGAATAAAAAATGCACACCTGCAAAGTGTAATATTACGGTAGCCGTAAAAGTCGGGCATCGACAGAAACCGAGCTGGCAAATTTCGAGCGTAACAGAAGAGCGCAAAATCGCTGCTTGACACTCAAACGGTTAATCTATGATGAACAGCATCGATAATATTGAAATTTAGCTTGTATTCCAAAATGAAACTGTGTGAAAATAAGATAGAAGATTATTTGTTTCTATTAGGTTATGTATTTATAAAGTTGCATTGCTCTTATACAAGCAGTACTCCTATTTCGTATTTCCTTGGTGTTACCATGAACAGCCATGGTTTCATTCAGTGATCTAAGGTTGCCCAGTGGTCAAAGATATTTTGCTACTGATGATGAAAGCCTAACTTTCGAAATACGTATGTAACTTTTTTAAAAAATTATTGTTTATGGTTTAACGGACATTAATTTATTTTATTCTATTGAATGAGTTTATGTGAGCCCTAGACAAACCATAGCTAATATTTTCCATAATCAATATGAAAATTATCATATGTATATATATTATAAATTTTATATCCTTTTTTTTGATGTTTTTTTCTAAACACTTTTATGTTTTCATCATAAATGTAATATGTATACATGTTGCTTACATTTATGAAATCAAACTGTAACACTTGAAGCAATAAAATTTTGTACGACTCTATAAAACGGCAGATTTATGGTGCATAAATTTTACCAACCTTGATTTTACATTTTATAATAATTCATTAAAATAGGTATTTGGTAAACAAGAAACATTTATAATATAAAATAAAAAAGCTTTAAGATTAAGATCCTCTTTACTCAGTTATCAAAAACTGAGGATGCGATCTATGATGTATGGTGAAACGTCTGCGACAAGAATTGATCGAACACGCCATACTAGCCCAGAAAATTCTATAAATTCAAATAATCTCAAATTAAGTTTCCCAATTTTTTTAAATATTTAATTTATTGATTAAAATTGTCGAATATTTATTTATTCACACTATAAAAAATTGATGTAAATTTATATATTCTGTGGATGTATTTTTCAGAAAAAATGTAATATTACGTTAATTATCTTAGTAAAAATTACAAAATGTTGCTATTATACTGTTAATAGTTACGTAAAATTACATAAATTTATTTTACATTTTTTACAGTACAGATAAATTCGCTATCGTACAACACGCATTAGAATATCTTCATGATATAAAATTTGAAGATACAAAAACAATTACTAGATACAATAATATTAATAACAGATTGAGAAAAAAATAAAATCAATCAGTGCGAAGGCATAGAATTAAATAAAATCTGTCTATATTTAATTATAATAAAACAGAACTTAAATCTAAAGCTTGTTATTTTAATATAATGAGTCCTGAAAAGTTTTTTTACTGTTATTTTAGTTTCCTTCAGGAAAAACCTAATATACAGGATGTTCGTTCGCTTGGTTGATATAGGGCAATAACATGGGATTTCGATAATATGCAGAATACTACTTTCTGAAGTAAAATTCGGAGAAATACTTAGAATACTTTTCGATAAGGAATAAAAAGTTATATAATTTGGTTTTAGTTTTAATTTGCTAGCATGTACCGTTTGGGCGCTAGAATTTTTTTTAAATGTTTTTTAGAATTTTCAATAATTTTTCCTGCTAAATCAATATGAGTTAGAAAAAAAAAATTACTTAGCTATTATGTAGCTAATTTTTTTCTCAATTTTACTGAATTATTTCAGATTTTTTTGAGCAAATTCAGTAAAATTTAAAAAAAAAATTAGCTACATAATAGCTAAGTAACTTTTTTCTCTAACTCATATTGATTTAGCAGGAAAAATTATTGAAAATTCTAAAAAACATTTAAAAAAAATTCTAGCGCCCAAACGGTACATGCTAGCAAATTAAAACTAAAACCAAATCATATAGCTTTTTATTCCTTATCGAAAAGTATTCTAAGTATTTCTCCGAATTTTACTTCAGAAAGTAGTATTCTGCATATTATCGAAATCCCATGTTATTGCCCTATATCAACCAAGCGAACGAACACCCTGTATATATAATGCAAAAAAAAATTATTCTAAATATTTTGCTAAAACTGCTTATATAAAACTATAATTTTTTGGTATAATTTTTATTTAAAATTAATTAACTAGTATTTTAAGAAGTTATCAAAAGTCGTTTGTAAATATATATATCGTTCAGAAAACTATTAATAAGACAATTACGAATTATATATTTTTTCTTGGTAGTTAAAATTATTTTCAAATTGAGATTTTTTTTTTTAAATACGATCTTGATAAAATGTTTTTGCAAGGTAATTTAAAAGAAATTGTAAACGACAGAAATCTATACATATTAGGTTCATTAAATAGAAAACTTATTGATAATATACTTCGAGTGCAGAAAAATATATAACAAAAGATAACGAACCGTCTTTATGGTAAAGTAAGTACAAATGATTTCTGTAAGATCAAAAATACTTGTTTACCTACGTTTGGTAAACTTCAATTTTTTCCTGCAAAAGGTATACAAGGCATTCCCGTAACTAGTCCATGAAAAAAAATATTAACGAGACTGATGTAGGATATGTTCCAATTTAAAATTGTTAGATGTAATAAAAGTGTTCAACAATTATTTAAGAAAAAATATCGACATTTAAGAATAGAGTAGTATATTTGATTTTAAAAGCGAAATATATATCTTTCATGTACGTCAGTACGTCGTAGTTTTTTCCTAAAATTAGAAATAAATTACTTAGAAAAATGATATGACTGGTTAATGTTATAAATAAGTAGCTTTAAAGATCTGCAGAAAACATATTAACGAATGAGTTGAATTTAGTGATGCGCAAATTATCGGTAATTTATGCTGGAAATATTACCGTAATACCTTACTCGAAAAAATAAAAATAAAAATAAACTCCATATTTGAATCAAGTGTAATACCAAATACATGATAATTATAAGAGTTATTAATTATAATTATTATTCATTGCAATTTTGTTCTTGTTTTTAAATCGTATTTATTTTTGTAATCTTCAGACTTGCACGGCCGATATCCATTGAATTTATAGAATTTTCTGGATTTTATGGTTTTGCCATACATTGTAGATGGCATCTTCAGTGCTTGGTGACCGAATGACAGTTTCTACTCTGTATAGGTACCGTTACGTCATTGGTCAATTCAGACTGACCTGGATGGCCCACTCTTTCCAATCGAATAGGAAAGGGTGGATCATCCAAGTCAGCCGTCTGCGACGGGGATAAATCGACCACCGTATTGATTTTCTTTAATTGTTTAGAAATTGTTTTTAATAATTAATACCATATGGTAAGAATTCTATTATTTGCATTCTCATGTCAATTTTCTTTTATGTAGATTTTCATATCAGATTTGTTATGTATTTAATAAATATAGGTTGCGGCTCTTGAATAATTTTGCATAGTTTGGATAAATTTATCAAAATAATATCTTCTCATTACGATAACAGTACGATCGTCGTGCGGTGAATGTGCGTAATATCAAATATGAAAAGAGATAAGGATAAGACTGATTTTAATTATACTCCAAGGTGAATGCACGTGAGTCTGCCGAAATCTTAATACTGTTTTAATTATTACTGTCAATTCTTATATTATGAGAGACAACGGGAATGTTATTCATAATACGAAATATATATATATATATATATATATATATATAGGCGCCCACAGAATGTTTTTCAGGGAGATGCAAACAATTTCGGATGAGGGGGGAGGATAGAGGTCTAATACCATATTTTACGAAAAATGTTAAAATAATTAAAAGTCGCGTTTTCATTTACTTACCTTAAGAGCACATTAACATTTTACCAAAAAAAAAAAAACATGTGGAAAAAAGTTTATGTTTTATAGACAATCAAGTCTCTCAGTTAGTTAATTTTCCTATATTTTAATCGTTTTGCATCAACTCTGTTTTATTTAGTTGTTTCATTTGTCCTCTCCCATACATTCGTTAATTTATAGCATATTTAGATATTTAGTCTAAAACCAGGCGGCGTGCCCGTCAGAGGCGTAACTAGGATTTTAGCGCCCTTGGCAAATACATAACTTAGCGCCCTTTTGCTTTGCAAAAAAAGTCAGCATAAATTTTTCTCAAAAATAATAAAAATGTTATAAATAGGGAGGAAAACAAATTAGTGTATTCACAGAAAAAAATAATACTTAAATTTAACATAAAAGTGACAAGAACAATATATACTTAAAATTATTATATTTATATTTACATTTATTATATTATATTAATAAATACAAATATATCATCTTATCACTTTTTTATATTAAATTTATGTATAAATTTTTTCCAGTGTTCATGTCAAGTTTTTTATTATAATATTTTATTGCTATAGAACAATACAATATATTTAGTATATTAGTTATTTATATTAGTGCATAAGTAGAATAATAACGTTTAATTAAATTTAACTTTCCTTGCCTTAGTATTAGCAAATTTTTTAATGATGCTATCAAAATCTATGGGTTTTTTTTAACTCTCGTTCAATTGAGAGAAGTGCTAGGGAAGATGTACGTTCTTGTCCAGATGTAGATCTTAAATTATTTTTGATTATCTTCAATTTGCTTTGCTAAAACTTCTTTCACCTGTAACTACTATTATTGGCATTGTAAGAAATAATCTTATAGTTTTTTCTATATTTGGGTATGATTTTTGTAATTTCCATTTTCCCAATGTATTTAATAATTCCAGGTGACATACGTCACGAACATTTTTGTCTATTAATATGGCAGTAATTTGGTGTTTAAAACATTTTACTTCAATTTTTAACTGATATCATCAATATCCGAATATTTCTTACATAATAATTCAACTTGTTTTTCCAATTGTTCTTCGGTGATATCTTGAAATGTTTCTGCTGTTAAGAAATTAAAATCTTTTGCAATATTTTTAAGACTTTTAAATCGTTCCGTTAATTGCATTATTATGGAATCAAGTATTGCAAGACATGAAATTTTGACGGCATCTAAGTTTTAGATTTCATCTTCAACAAACTCGTTTGTCATTTTTTTTTTTCCTATTAATTCTATGTTTATTTGTTCACATATATCTTTAATCTTACTGAAAACTTTATCAATTTTATCACTTCTAAAATATTTAAAATAATCTATAAGGCCTTTTATTGATATCGAAGATTTGTAAATGTCCTGATCCCTTTTTTGTAGAGATAAATTTACGTTGTTTATTCGCTCCAGAATCAAATGCCATACATTTAAAAGTGCAACAAACTTATATGAATTTAAAGATTTATATAAAGATTTAGAAAGACATAATGCATCTCCAAAAAAATAATCATTTTGAATTTCATTTAAAACTGAAATAATAGACACCAAATTTTTTTTTACTGCACTAACTGCGTTAAATTTCGAACACCACCTCGTGATTGTGCATTGTCGAGAGATTGTTGATAACAAATAAACATAGCGCATAAAAGCGAACAGCGCCTTACAGTGTACATATGTACACTAATTGAAAACATTACAACATTATAATACCAAGACATTCGGCGAAATAATATTTATTTTAATAAATTAAATTTTTGGGAAAACAATTTATAATATTTTTATTTGAACTTTAAGAAAGTTGTACTTGTACAGTTTATAAATTAATGTATATTTTAAAAATAATTTTTATAAATGTTAGTTTACGGATTATTTACAATATATCTTAAAAGATTCTGGCGCCCTTGGAGTGTTGCGCCCTTGGCAACTGCCCAAATGCCAACGGCTAGTTACGCCACTGGTGCCCGTGCACCCTATCCGGGCCCGGGCGCCTATGTTTTTATTTTTTTTTACTTACTAAACAATAAAGGACAAAATTTTGCAGACATTATCTATAAGAGCTTTTTTCAAAATGAAAGAGAACGTTTTAAAGAAATTTGTGATTTCTCATACGATCGATTGTGACGTCAGTCTCAACAAACTTATAACTTATATATATATATATATATATATATATATATATATATATATATATATATATATATATATATATATATGTCGTAGATAGCGTAGTAACATTCTCGTTATCTCATAAAGTGTAAGAATTAACAAATTAACCAAAAGATATTTTGTATCACAGTTTCATTCAAGCAACGATAAAACTTGTCATTTCATCTCACACCCAACGATTAAGTTATCGTTAAGAGAAGTCGTCTATTTTTGTTTTGATAAACAAACTATGCATGATTATTCAGCAGTTCCGACATATACAGGGTGATTCAGGACTAGTGTAACAAACTTTAACAGCTTATACCTGAGGTCATTTTGAGCCAAAAATGTCATATGAACATAGGTCCTATTCCTTCTAGTTACCAAAATACAAGAGGTTGAAGTTCTATAAATAACACGAAATTTTCTAATTTTTGTAATCAAGATACATTCGGAAAACAAGAGTTTTATTGAAAAGTCATACCTTATTTGTCTTAATTAAAAATTGTTATACTTTTGATTATATTTTTGTTTCATAGTGGATGGTTATAGTACTGCTGAATATGCAGATATGATTTTTATTTATGGATTATGTAAGGTAATGACAAATAAAGTATGACTTTTCAATAAAACTCTTGTTTTCCGAAAGTATCTAGATTACAAAAATTAGAAAATTTCGAGTTATTTATAGAACTTCAACTTCTTGTATTTTGGTAACTAGAAGGAATAGGACCTATGTTTATATGACATTTTTGGCTTAAAATGACCTCAGGAATAAGCTGTTAAAGTTTGTTACACTAGAAATTAGAAATTAGAAAAAGAAATTAGAAAATTTTGTGTTATTTATAGAACTTCAACCTCTTGTATTTTGGTAACTAGAAGGAATAGGACCTATGTTCATATGACATTTTTGGCTCAAAATGACCTTAGGAATAAACTGTTAAAGTTTGTTACACTAGTCCTGAATCACCCTGTATATATAAAAAATATGATATATTGGGATATCGGATTTAATTCCGAGCTTTCGGTCTTATTTTAGGCCATCTTTAAAGAAAAGTTCGAAGAGATTAGTATTAGTGGTTGAAGCTCGCGAAAACAAACACATATCTCTATGTAGAATTCAATTAAAAAATTGTTCGTAAAAAAAATTTTTTACTTTTGAAATTTTTTTTACGAACAATTTATTAATTAGTAAAATGTTTCTCTGTAAATCAGACAAAGTTTTATACAAAAAAATGTGTTTTTATCATTTATAAATTTATTTTATTTTAACTTGTAACAATCAAAAATAATTTTGAATCTCAAACACCATGTCCAATTTCATGAATTCTACATGAAGATATGTGTTTGGTTTCGCGAGCTTCAACCAATAATACCAATCTCTTCGAACTTTTCCCTAAAGATGATGACCCTACATTGATGACCTATATCCCAATATATCCTATTTTTTAAATATAATCTTACGGTCAAAACCTTACATTTCTATATATATATATATATATATATATATATATATATATATATATATATAAAGGAAAATGATGGGTTTGGCAGCCAAAAGTGTTAATAAAAATCAACAACTCATTTGATATTCACCGAGCTTTCGGCACCAATTTGTGCCTTCTTCAAGGGTTGTCTGCAACAACCAAGGACTTTATTAAAAAAATTTTTTAAAGAGTACAAATTATCATTGTTTTAGTTAGAGTACTATAAATATGTGTTCAATAAATAAATAATTAAACATTACGATTTACATTTGTTAACATTAATTAAAACATATTATAAACATTTCCAATATTAAATATTAAAATTTAATATTTCCAATATTAATAAAACACAATAATAAATAAAAACTTACGATATCACAGAGTAACACTGATGATAAGTTTTTATTTATTATTGTGTTTTATTGATATTTTAAATGTTTATAATATGTTTTAATTAATGTTAACAAATGTAAATCGTAATATTTAATTATTTATTTGTTGAACACTTATTAATAGTACTCTAACTAATACAATGATAATTTGTACTCTTTAAAATTTTTTTTAATAAAGTCCTTAGTTGTTGCAGACAACCCTTGAAGAAGGCACAAATTGGTGCCGAAAGCTCGGTGAATATCAAATGAGTTGTTGATTGTTATTAGCACTTTTGGCTGCCAAACCCATTATTTATTTTCCTTTTCGCATATCTTCCAGCCATTAAAACATTTTCACTATATATATGAAGGAAATGAACTTTATAAAAAAATATTTAAAAATAGAACACTTGTTAAATAATAATAATAATAATAAAAATTTAGCGATATGTTTATCTTTTATAATGCAAACATTGCAAAAATAAATCAATGATTTCGTCATTAATCGCGAAATAATTGAGCCTGGTAAGTGCAAGGTCAACCGTAAAATATGCGTACAGTCATCATAACGTTTACATGTACAGTCAGCAGCAGTCAATTCGCAACTTTGGTTTCTATGTAATCGGCACATTAAGTAGAAAGATATAAATTTAGAAAAGATATAGCATAGCATGTGTGTGCATTTATTTACGCGTACATTCTAAACATATTTGTGGTGCAACTGACTTTACGAAATATATAATGCTTTTTTTCAATATTCAATATTAATCAATGCTGTAATAGTTTGATAATATTGGAAATTATAATGAAATCATTTGTATATGATTACTGCGAATTTTTTTCAATTTTTTTTGCAATTAATTTTTTATTATCTATATTACATTTAATGATATTTTAAATCTATTGTTATATTTTTAATAAATGAGACCATTTTTTTTTTGAAATAAATAATTACATATTACCTAACATTTTATTGATAAATATATATTCTTGTATTGATTATATGAGGCGTATAGGTGCAAAACTCACTATTCGACAAAAAGTGAAAAATGAGATTATGCGAAATTTGGACGTAGAATTTTACAAGGAATACGATAGTTAGGTTAGTTAGAAAAAAAAACCCAGTATTTAATATGAGAAACACTCTTTAAAGTTTAGTGTTGGATGCAAAACTCACTATTTGCGTTGATAGTTTAGATGCAAAACTCACTATTTGCTTTCCACCAATAAAATGATAGGCATCTAACCATGCGATACATTGACCAGTCTACGCCAAAAAAATTTACAGCGTTTAAATTTTCCTACTTGTCGCTCGGTGCATCTTTATACTTTTTATACTTATTCAAAGTTACTATTATGTTATTTTATTTTGTTTATTGTGTTTTGTCTAGTTAATAAAGTACTCTCTGATAACAGCAATACTATCTTGTTTTTCCTAGTGTAAATAATTACGCAGGCTTATGCAAAAGCAACTAGTAAGTTGCAAAAGTCTCTATATGCAAATTTTAGATCTACATAAAACGGTTTGTATGAATTAATGATGTATAAAACCAATGATTCACGATTTTAAATAAGTATTGCCATCTAGTAACAAGATTTTATCATCAAAATACAATTACACTTAGCTATAACAGTTTTTTGCAATTATCTCAGAACTTAAAATTTGCAAATAGTGAGTTTTGCATCTATACGACTGATATATTATATATATATATATATACCTAATGATATCTTGTGTCTCAGATTTTATATTAGCATAGCGAATTATAAAAAGATGGTGTGAATTTCATATATAAACAAAAATGGCCGAAATATACATTTTAATTTTTTTGTTAAATATGTAAAATTCAACATCGGGTACATGTATGCTAGTAAACCTGCACGTATTCAATTGTTATAGACTTTATAACCGTACTTATAGATCTACGCTAGTCTGTTGCCAGCCCCAAGAGTCATTCTATATCAGTGAATTAAAATAAAATGTACATATATTATAAAAGAAAATTATATAATAGATATTATATTTGTTTTGTTTGTGATAATTCCCTAACAATTTGCGTAAATGGAAAAATTGACGAAACTATTAGAATAATAATACGGCAAAATGAATTTTGGTGATATATACCTACAACAAAACTCCTATTATATACACGAAATATATAGTTTGGCTGAAATAAATAAATTGTTTGACCCAGTCCCAGTCCGAGAGCGCGCAGTATTTCGTAGACAGTAAAACTGTTTTCAAGGCTAACAATACAGTTTACAGAAGCGAATCGAGTGGAGCCTGGAAATAATTCCAACTCTGTGTATATAATATAATAACGTGACACTAATCATGTAGAATAAATTAGCGTGAATTCATCATATGATGCTTCGATGAAGGTCGTAACGTTTTGTTCTGACTATGGAATTGCTGAGCTACAACCGTAACGCGTACATTTGTTTGTTTGGTTTTTTAAAATTGCTGAAAAATTTGAGAATTGAAAATATTAGCCCTCTGTTGCATACGTTATTCGAAATTTGTACTGTTTCTTTAACAAAACAAAAATTCGTTATTTTTTCTAAAATAACAAAGAATAAACATAATTTGCAAATTTACATATTTCGAAATGTTATTTGTTATATTTTATTCCCAAATGGTAACATTGTGCATATTTATTATAAGTATAAAAAAATCTGCTGTCGTCACCACAGAACCGACCGTCATCGTATTGAATAAAAACAACAACTACTGTTGTAGGTCATCATGGTAACTAACCTATTTACAGAATTATATGTATGTATATTATAAAAATATGAAAAATTATTAAGTAAAAAAATATTTAGCCGTATCGAAAAATATTCCAAATAAAAGTTGTTAGTTATGACTTGTTTAGCAACTTTTGTTAAATAAATTATTTCGAAATTCATACAATTGATCTATAATGTTCAAAATAAATCCAAAGAGCCGGTTGCATAAAACACATTTGTAATTTTTTAAATTTGTTATTTAATTATTTAAATAATTAATTATAGATATATACACTATAAATAAATAAATAATAATAAAACTGACCATGAATATATTTATTACAGTTGTGTTTCGTTATAATGAACCAGGATATAACGGACTTTAGCTAAACCGGAAAGTATTTGTATCTTCAAAATTTACGAATATATATATAGCAGCGGTTCTAAACTTTTTCTTTGCAACAAATCCCCTTTAAATACTTTTTTAATTTGAAATTCAAAAATCCTAAAGCGCATAGAATTATTTATTTGAAGTTACTTCAAATTTGGAGAGAAGTAAGATAAGAGTATAAGTTAATGCACACATTCATTACACACATCTGTTATATTTTATATTGGAATTATTTCTTACAAATTTGAAAAATAAAATAATATAGTGCTTCTAAGCGAGCAAAACCCCCGGAAAATATGCGAACTAAATTTAAAATTGAAGCGGAGTCGATTTAAATAAACCAATCAGAAACGATCGTACAGTCTATACGAACTGATGGTGTAATATGACAGATTGTTATTTGTGTGATTTTACTTTGTAATATCGTTTTTCAGTTAATTTTAAATTATTTCTTGTTACTATGCGTGAAATATTTTGTTATCCTGAACTATAATCAATTAATCTAAAATATTTTTATATCTGAGTGTATATTTATACTTGTTACTATATTATTCACAGCGACCTCGGAAACGCCCACTTAGAGACTTTGTTCGCTTAGAAGCACATACATGATTAATATGACTTTCGTTCATTCATAATTCTCTCTTTTTATTTTAACTTGAAAAGATAATAACAATTCTTCAAACATCACAGGTTAAGAACCGCTGGTATATAGTATAGTGTGTTCAGATAAATATACACTCACAAAAACTCATTTTATTGAAAGAGAAAAAACTCTATTAAGTTAGAAGAGAATTTCAACCTAAAATATTTTGAATACACTATAAATATTTAAATACATTCTCGCATAATTTTAGGTTCTGTTAATTCTAAATTGGTATGTTTTACGTGAGTTTATGTCTCTGGATACAATTTACATTGTAAACAAACTTTTTAGAACTCATTATAATAATTTTTTGCTACCTTTCTTCTTTGTTACTTGTTACTGATGATGATTCACATGCAGTACATCGTAACGTCAAATTTTAATTAAAATATTACAGATTTTTAACTTTATTATTTTAATACAATTTACATTATTTTATTTTTACTAGGTTATTCGATGACTAAACTTATTACATTTAATTATGTACGAAAATGTAGTTTCAAAAATGTCCATGCAATACTGATGAAATCCAGAGCCGTAACAAATATTATTTTTATATTTTTAAAATAAAACAATAAGTATACAATAATTTGAATTCATAAATTAAAGACAAATCTTAAATATATTTCCTGATAATAATAGATAGTTTCTTATTCTTCGATTATTTATTCCAGAAATATTCTGTTCTATTAACATTAATTTATTACGACCAAGATTTCCAAATATTAGAATAAGTTTATTCTTGGAATAATTTTAAAATTAGGCAATGAAATATTGTCATTTATTCTGAGGATAGATCACAAATGATTTTTTACTTATCTTCAGAATAAATAAAAATTGAGAATACTAGCATTAACTTAAACTGAATTTATTCTCGGGTTAGCAGTTAACTATTACCCAGTAGTTATGTATTGTTCTGATTTGTAACTATGTTAAAAATATAGTTTTGAAAATTAAATTATATTTCAAATAGCTTACAATTTGTTGTAGCATAATTTTTTTGCTGTATTATTTTCAGTCAGTGGCGTAGCCAGGGGGGTGTTAGGGGAGTTGGAACCCCCCCCCCCCAGAACCTGAACGACCAATAACATACGTATGTGAAATATGAAATATGTTATTTTACTTTCATTTTTATAAAAATAATTTTTATTGCTCTTTATTTTTTATACAAATTTTAGTATTAACTTTATTGATTAATATTAGTACCCCCCCCCTGGCTACGCCACTGCTTTCAGTCTTGTAAAAAATATAAAATATATAAACTCCTTCTCTGTTAACAAAAGTTAAAAATTATATTCGATTTTTTCTTGTTATTAGAATTAAAACATTCAACAATAATATTATCTGGATATTTATATTGTCCCAGTGATAATAAGCAAAAAATTGAAAAACATGTATATTAATTACAGTTTGTAATTAATAAACCTACAACAAAAAAAAAAAATAATTTTTTCTTCGAGACATATATTTAATTAGATTTTGTCATGCACGATAAAATTAAATTAAAATTGTATCCTTATAATTGATATGTCAAATTTAAACAAATTATTTTTGTGACTTTTCTTTAAATATACAATTATTATAGCTAAAAAATTAATCATCATACTGGTAACCTTTAAATTTTAGATAGATAATTAATTAATTTAATTATGTAATTCTACAAACACATTGTATATAAAATTCTTTAGAAACATTTCATTTGTAATGATGATACTTCTTCGCTAATTTAACTAATTTCGTAACTTTTTTAGTTCTCGAGATCTCACTTAAATTGAACTGCCTGTATATAATTTATAATTGTGATTTATAAATTAAAATTTTCGCATTTTAAAAAAAAAGGTAATTTTTGTTTCTCAACATGTTTAATTTTCATTTTCGAAACATTTTTTTTTTATATATAATAAATGTGAGTGATAGAAAATGAGAAAATAATTGCTTAAAAATATGTGCATTATTAAAATATAATTTAACTGCACTGATGATTTATTAAAAAAAAATCTAATCATATATAGAATTCTCATACTATAACAATTTTTTGCTGATAACAGAAAACTATTTACTTTTAAAAAATTTCATATTAAAACAAATTTATATTATTCAGCAAACAGGTTCATATTAATTGCGTACCAGGTACTAATAAAAATATTATTCACAAGTTAACTATTTCAGAAAATAAAAATCAATTGATTTTTCTGCATCGCAGTTATATTTGCTTTTAAATTATATTTACTTTTAAAAAATTTCATATTACAACATTAGCCACGTACTACAAATAAAATTATTATTATATATCAACAAATTTATATTATTCAGCAAACTGGTTCATATTAATTGCGTACCAGGTACTAATAAAAATATTATCACAAGTTAACTATTTCAGAAAATAAAAATCAATTCATTTTTCTGCATCGCAATTATATTTGTTTTTAAATTATATTTACTTTTAAAAAATTTCATATTACAAGATTAGCCACGTGCTACAAATAAAGTTATTATTATATATCAACAAATTTATATTATTCAGCAAACGGGTTCATATTAATTGCGTACCAGGTACTAATAAAAATATTATTCACAAGTTTACTGTTTCAGAAAATAAAAATTAATTCATTTTTCTGCATCGCAATTACGTTATTGTATTACAAACTTTATTCTACGAATTTTTTAATCACTGCACAAATATTGAAAATACTTACGCAATTAAATTATTAATAAAAATTAAATTATTAATAACAAAAAAAAAACAAACTCGAAAGGCATAATATTATATTATTATAATTTGTTTGATATCAAATTTAGTATTATTGAATTTATAGAATTTTCTGAGCTGGTATGCTGTGATTGATCTATCATCGTCGCAGACGTTTCGCTATAAATCGCAGATGACATCCTCAGTACTTGCGGAGCAGCAACTGTCATTTAGTCAGGATGCCATCTATGATGTGTGGCAAAACGTCTGCGATGAGGATAGATCGACCACAGTATACCAATCCAGAAAATTCTATAAATTCAATAAATACCGGCCGTGAAAACTTGAAAATTACTCTAACTATTTTTGATTTTACAATAAATTTAGTTAAGGATTTTAAGCAGAATAAATTATGAAATATATAATATAATATAATATTATAAGTCTCTTCAATTTGATATACTTCCACGTAGTCATTATTTTTATTGAGGGAGACCGGAATAGAATATAATTATAAAATAAAAAGAAGAATTAAATTTAAGACATTTTTTAAGTTAGATTATTCTTAGAAGCAATGATTCATTAAACAGTAAATTGAAATAATGTTTATAAATTACATACATATGGGTATGCAATAACGAATTAGCTGTGTGTTTACATCTTCTTCATCGCATGAATGCTTATTATCCAATTGTCCGCCGGCTATCACATTTTCGTAAAAATTATGTAAATACACATTATGTTTGGCGTATCACATCAATTAGACATTAAATTTATCTACATTTGAAAGGTTGATTTTCTATCTTTGATTATAAAATTTCGATATTCGAAATTTATTGATTCGTTGATCGATAACGTCAATGATTACAGTAAATTATTTATCTTTGACCATTAATTGGTAACTGTGTACTAGGCAAAGAAACAATAAATCAGCTGTTACGTTTGATACACATTTTTCTTTCGATGTTTCAGTATACAAAACGCTTGGTTTTATAGTTAGAAATTCTAATCAGTTCAATGGTAAATCAGTTTTTATTACATTATTTAACAATGGGCTGGTTAACTATTTTAAGACGTAATATTGAAAGATTATATGAAAACAATGTTATAATATATATATATATTTAAATATATTATAGTATTTTTATAAAAAAATTTGGAAAATAAGGATTTTTGCGCCCACGCGTTTTGCTTTCTGTGAGTGACGTCATAGTGTGTTTTGAACAGTGCAATGTTTAAGACGGTAACCTTACTAACAGTTTCTCGTGCAGTGTTGCCTTATGTTACGTTTACATTTTGAAATTTAAATTAAGATAAACATTATGGTTGGATAAATCAACTTTACAAAAATCCATTTTTATAATTACGCGTTGTGAAGACCGACATAATTTTTCAAATGAAACACGAAAATTGTTTGACATTTTTCTGTGTAATATAATTTCGTAGCTGTAAATGCTCTTTTTAATATTAATACTGAACATCAATTTAAAAAAAATAATTCACTATATATATAGAAATGAAAACAAACAAAAATATTGCTAATGAAATAATAACATTTCATTATGATTGGTTGTTAAAAATAGGAAACAATTAGTTTGAAAGATAAGCACTAGTTAAAAATAGAGTAGCCGAAATAAGCCGGTAAAAATTACTGTGCCGATATTTATAAAACTAATTACCAATAAATTATAATTAGGTTGGCTTGAAGCTAAATCACTAAGGAGAAGAGAAAAAAAAAACTGAAGCACTGAAACCGAATTACGAGTTACTCCGTAATAATAATAATATAAAATATTTTTTGTGAGTTTTATGTAGCTACTTTCGCGCTGATGGCCTCGATAAAATACATACAAAATACATATTATATAATATTATACGTGTATGCTATGTTATTACGTTTGTCTCTTTCGCAAGATTTGTTTTGTTTGTTTCACTGTCAAGGTTGAAGAAATTTTATGCGTTGCGTTGTAAAAAACAGTACGGCCGACGACGGCGACTTATTTTGGTTTGTTAATCGCTGCTATATTTTCAGTTTTATAACATTATTCTTTCAAATTAACTACATCTCAAAGTGATTCGCAGAAAATCTTCAACATAATGTTATTGCTTTCAAATATATATATACCGTGTGTTGACTTGGACCGTCGTATATAGGGATTAGCATATAAAATCAGACATGTGTGGTTTACTGCTTCCCAAATTATTTTACAAAAAAAACTTTCGGATAAATGTTTTAGGAAACACTTTTTTACATGTAAATCAATCAACAATTTTTTTTTTGGAACCATCCCAACGTCAGGAATTAGCCCTAAAGTTGTCAAGAAATTGACTGAAAATGGCATTAGCCGTGAAATTGGAACAAAAATAAAACAAATGCTAAATGCTATTTCACGGCTACTGCCATTTTCCAGTCAATTTCTTAACAACTTTAGACCTAATTCTTGACGTTAGGAAGATTCCAAAAAAAATTTTAGTAATTGATTTACATGCAGAAAAGTATGCCCTAAAACATTTATCATAAGGTTTTTTTTGTAAAATAACTTGGAAAGCAGGAAATCGCACATGTCTGATTTTACATGCTAAATCCCTATGTACGACGGTCCAAGTCAACACATGGTATATATATATATATATATATATATATATATATATATATATATATATATATATATATATATATATATATATATATATACAGGCTTGGACTGCATAAAAAATTAGGTCCAGGGGAAATTAGGCCCACCTTACATCGCAAAAATGTTTAAATAAGTTATGTTTTTATATTTTTTTATTCTAGTTTACATGGAAATGACATTACAGAAAAATAAAGATAAATTGTAAAAATTACACATATGAAATGAAAAATAATTCTTTATTTAAAAAGTTAAAAAACGATTTAATAAAAGACTCTTTTCACAAATTGATGTTTTTAGAATAATCAATACTGAAATTTTTGCAAAACTAAGAGATCGGAGAACGGAAAATTGTGGAAATATAGGTTTCTTGAAATTGCAACTACACTGAGAAAAATGGATAGTTAAAGTAACGCTATTTATATTTAAAAAGGTGACACAAACACAAGATATTAAAAATAACAAAATAAGTATATTTAAAAATTAACTATAAATATAATAAAAACAAAAATTTAATACCATCAATTTGTATATAGTATTACAGTCTTAATTCTTAATATAGTATTAAAATATATATGTGAGTAGATTTTAAAAATGTATAAATTTGTGAATACAGTAAACATACTCGTATATTTCAAATAAATATCTACTTATCATTATACAATTTGTTAAATATCTATTTTTCTCAGTGTAGTATTAATATCAAATTGTAATTAGAGAATAACAGTTGACATTTCCTATTGAACTGATTGATGTTACTGTTACTATTCTTTGAGTACCAAGAGTGAACCGAGCTTTCCTCACCCGTAACATTTTCGTAAATATATTCAGAATAATTAGGTCATTATAATTACGTTCTCGTATTGAAAATAAGATCTTAAAATATTTGTAAAGATAAACTATATACTCTTTAAATTTATATAAATAAGGCAAAATAACAATTTTTTATATTTTATTATTATATTTGTTATTTACCAATAAAAAATGAAATAAAATAAATATAAAAAGCTTGAAAAGAAATGATTGTGAATTGTGATAGATATTTAAAATATATATTAAAATATGATATACACATATTTATTCGTTAACAAAGTGCAGTTACTGTTCAATTTTGTGCTAGTATTATTTATTCTCCGAATGATTTTTTCTGTCTGTATTTTCAACTGTTTTAATACAATAACAAGATATAATTAGGCGTCTCATTTGAACACTAACAGTACACGCATTTCTTTTCAGAAAACTGTAACACATATGATAAGAAACAAAAGATATGTATACAAAAAATATAATATAGTGACCATTAACTATTTCTAAAATAAGGTTTTTACTGATAACGAAAAAAATATGTACATACTTTCTAATTATGATCAAATTTTGCTAGTTCTTGTATTTCGAATTGACGCACAGATATCAACTATCTCGTTTTCATTCCCGTTAGTAATTATAGTAGTTATAAAAAAATGTGTACTTCGTTCGTATTATCACAAATAGCTCAAAATAAGTCGGACTAATTGTAAGTTAAATAGTTTACTATCAAATCTCATTATAATCTTACACTATATACATTTTGCCATTTTCAAAGTTAATACGTTCCAAAATATACCCTGATTAGCTGATAAACCAAACTGAAAATTTTATACTACAATAATTTAACTGTGATTTCATTTAAGAAATATACGCTAATTTAAACTATGAAAGAAACAATTTTGGTGTAATTTAATCGAAGTCATATCTAGTATCACGATCATAAATAAAAGCAACTCATAAATTACCATATCTTAATTATCACATTATATGAAGAAATTGCTTATAAATTTAAGGAATTTGCCTATTAAAGTTTACCATAAATTATAGTATATTTCGAAATTAAACCAAATAAACCGATTGGTTTGTTATGATTTTTACTGGTAAAACAGAACTGTGGTTTGTTTTTGAAATTATAAATATAAATTTATTTATTTATCAATCAATAACATACAGAACTATTTAACCTAATATATGACTTTCTATTAAATTTTTCAATAGCTTTTAGAAGTATTAATAAATATTTTTTAAAAATAGAATTTGACCTAATATTGATTTTGATAGAATTATATATTTATTTCTTAATATTATTTCATTTCGCTAAGAAATTACAATCTTAAAATGTATAATCAGCTGTAATTTCAAAAAACTTATATGATCCAGCTTATATGTTTTCTGAAAAAAACCAGCCGCGGTTCATTTAGTACAATTTCGAAATGTCCTATTAAAGAAATTGTATAATTATTATGATATCAATTATATTTAAATTAGTTTTATTTACTTTCAAAATTGTTTTATTTAATAAATATTTTAGGGCCAGTATTTCCAATTTTATTTATTCTTAAGATAAGTAAAAATTCATTTGTGATTGGTCGAAAAATGTATCTTCCGAACAAATGATAACATTTCATTGGCTAATTTTCAAATTATTTCAAGGATAACTTTATTTTTCGACTTTTGGATATACTGGGTCTTATTTAATAATAAAAATGATGATGATAAATAATGATGATTAAAATATAGCAAACAATATTAAAATAATTGTTAACTTACAAAATATAGGCTAGAAATTCTCTAACGTACATAGCGAGAGGATTTGATGTCCGTTATTTGTGTACGAATAACGTAATTCACTTATAACGTTCACGATATATTTTTAACGATAAAACTCACTATATTAATGATAATTTAATACAACATAGAAGTTAAATTTATGACGGACTTTTCAATACTGAATAAAAACATAGGGAAACGATGAATCACAGATATAAGTATTACTGTGTTAATAATTTACTTAATAATATCGAGACAGTTTCTCTCATAAAATAATTATAATGTTGGAATATCAGAAATTAACTACATATTTATATTTTATTCATCTTTGTCATGCGACTTAAAAGTTTAGCAAGCAGGTACGTATATAAACGAGATAAAATATATTTAGACATAAAAAATTTTGAATTCATTCATCAAATGTTTTTGGTTTTATTTCTTTCCGAAAAAATTAAGTAAAATAATTAATATTGATGCAAGTTTAAAAATAATTTTTGAAAATTTTTTTAAGATCAAATTTGAATTACATTAACTATATATGTATATTTTTAATTTAAATAATTAATAAGTAAAATTTGGCAACGATTTTCAACTCTAATATAAATTCATTTCAGTAATTTATAAAATATTTTCGTAAATTATAAAATAGAAGTAAATTAAATTTTAATAAAATGTCGAAAAATTACAAGAAATAAAGAATAATCACAATAAAATATTAGTAATAGACTAATTTTCAAGTTAGATATTTCAAAAATTGCATTGGCAATTTCTTCTATTTTGTTAGATATACTGACACATATAATTTAAAAGGAGAACAATTATTAGAGAAAAGAACGGGAAGACTTTTAATCAGAAAGGTGAACTATTCTCTCAAAAGAAGGTGTAAACAACAAGTGAACAATTTAGTATTCTGTTCGCTTAAATCAAATAGTAGAAATAGAAGAGTATGTATGAGAGGTTATATGAATGTGAATGAAACAAAAGTTACTTGTCTGGATAGAAATGTTTGAAGAAAACTAATTTTGAAAATATATATATATATATAATAATTTGCTCAAGTGTGTTTTTTTCATGTATAATATTATACTGTAAATACGATTTATCAGTGAATTGTTTTTGTAAAAAAATTAACTTATTATAAAAAGAAATTGAAAATTCTGCGTTGTACTTCTGTTACAAATGAATAAAATCCTTCATACTCATTAAGCATAAATCGGTAATTAAACACAATTTTGTTTTTGTTACAAAACAGTAGCGGTTGAAATTGTTAGAAAAAAGTCAATGTTTTTATTGTAATTTGTAAGTATATATTTAGAAAATTAGTAGAAACTTATAAATTTGCGAAATTTTATGTCACATGCGCTTTTTGCGCACGGATTATTCATAATGTAAATACTATAACTACATCAGCTAATTAGAACAAATCGAATTGTTTGTGCAAAGTATTATTATACGAATATGTTGCGTCAATTCATACATATTTGTACGAAAAAAATCAAGATTTATTTGTTGTTCTGTTCTGAATTATATATTGAATTATATATTGATTGAATATTGATTGAATATTGAATTATATATTGATAGTACTCGTATATATATGCATGTAAATAGTCGTAATTTTTTAAAAGGCGTAATAGAAACAATTTTTTAAATTTTTATTTAAATCATATTTTATTGTTTGTACTGCAATTGCAATAAATATGGTACATAGTGTAGTATAAGATTATTTTCTTAAGCAAATAAATTTATTATTATTATTATGATTTTATTGTTTTCGTATGTACAGTATGTCCAGAAACATAAACTCATAAATTTATTATCCATTAGAGTAATGCGAAAATGTTTTTTTAAATATTATAGACATTAAATATTTTAGGTACAAATTCGCTGCAAAAAGTTCTTTTCAATACCGTTTATTTATGTAAGTTTACGTTTTCTGGACACACTTTATATATTATTATGTATGTACTCAAGTTACGTCCCTAAAGCTGGCGGGGCCGATTTGCCAAATCGACATGAAAACTATTGGAGTATTAAAGGCTAATTAAGTGCCCTATTCCCGAATTTTTGGCTCTTCATTTTTTAAAAAAAAAATCGAAGGTTCCGCTAGCTTAAGCTTAAGCTAGCGGAACCTTAAATGAACAACACGTTCAAATTAGAATCCAAGTAGTTAATAATTAAAGGATAATTAAAAGCTAATTAAGCGCCCTATTCCCGAATTTTAGATTCTTCATTTTTTTAAAAAAATCGAAGATTCCGCTAGCTTAAGACTAAAGCTAGCCGAAAATTCGGGAATAGAGCATTCAATTAGCCTTTAATTAGCCTTTAATTATGAACTACTTAAATTCCAATTTGAACGTCTCGTGTCTTTAAGGTTCCGCTAGCTTTAGTCGTAAGTTAGCGGAATCTTAGTTTTTTTTAAAAAAATTAAGAGCCTAAAATTCGGGAATAGGGCACTTAATTAGTCTTTAATTAGCCTTTAATTATTGACTACTTGGATTACAATTTGAACGTGTCGTATATTTAAAATTCTGCTAGCTTTATTCTTAAGCTAGCGGAATCTTCGATTTTTTAAAAAAAATAAAGAGCCTAAAATTCGGGAATAGGGCACTTAATTAACCTTTAATTAGCCTTTAATTATGGGCTACTTGGATTCCAATTTGAACGTCTTGTTTCTTTAAGGTTCCGCTAGCTTTAGTCTTAAGCTAGCGGAATCTTCGATTTTTTAAAAAAAATGAAAAGCCTAAAATTCGTGAATAGGGCACTTAATTAGCCTTTAATTAGCCTTTAATTAGCCTTTAATTAGCCTTTAATTCTCCAATAGTTTCCATGTCGATTTGGCAAAACGGCCCCGCCAGCTTTAGGGACGTACTCAAGTTCATACAATGAAAAAAAAAATTACGGAGTTAAAAATATTTAACTCCGTAAGAGAAAACATGCAACTATTTTTAGTTTCTCTAAGTTTAGTTTCTCAATGATTTTAATTTTTGTCTATAATTTAGGAACTTCTGTCAGTAATATTTATTAAATTAACCCGAAAAATGAATAAATATATTTTTAATACGTTTGAAATTTGTTTTTGCTTAACTCTGAAATTTAACTTTAAAAGCGGATGGATGCCATTTCTATTTTATTTTTTTTAAATATATAAAAACTATTGCATCTAGAACAAATTTTTTGCAATATTCTCTTCCTGGATCCGCGATATAAAGTAACACAATTTTCTTTACTAAAACTTACAAATAATGTTAAAAATTGTTTATATTTTAAAATAATTTATTTTAGCATATAGGAAAATCTATTTCTAACCAATTTTGAGTTTTTAGTATAAATATGTGTGTGTGTGTCTATTGGTAACATATTTTTATTGAATACCTACATTGTGAATAATATACATTTAATTATGTTTGTTCCTAATATAATATGCGATTAGTAATGTATTGATCATAGCAACTAGTTTTGTTTTTGTTTATATTACAACAAAAGAATTATTTCATGTGTCATATTTTCATAGTGTAAAAAACTATATTTAGAATTTTTGTTATAAATATTATAAATTAATGGACTTTGAATTGTATCATGTTTGATCGTGTTATAAAATTATTATAAGAAATATTTTAACTTCGAGCATAACTTATATAAATTATTTTTTTCTTGCTAAAAATTGTTGTCCCGTTTTTTTTGAAGTATAAAATGTAAGTGCAGAAAACGATTATTTATGTTTTAATATGTTAAAGAAAAAAAAATTATTATGAAATACCTTCTAATTTCGTAGATATTAATTATTAAAATATCGAGGTATTACCCGCCAACGGTATAACTGTTTACATTCTTTGTACCTAGACCTAACCAACAAATATGGTAGTCAAATACTGTTTCGTGCCGAATTGTTTCAATAGTTCTTTAAGAAATAAAAATAAAATTTTTATTGTATTACCAAGAAATGAAGATATTAGAAGAAAATGGTTTGATGCAGTAAATATTAGAGAAATGAATGCAGCGTCATATTTATTTTGCTGTGAAGATCATTTTGATGTAAGTTAAATTATTTTATTAAGTCATAGTTTGTACCTATATAATATTTATTGTTTCTGGTAATAGTTGGAAAACGATGCTGAAAACTTGATGCAATACAAAATAACTGGAAGAAAATTGTGTATAAAAAAGGATATTGTACCATATAAAAATCTTTCATCGCGATTAACAGAAGAAATTAAAGGATCGCAAATGTCACCAGAGACAAGAAAACGGAAACAAATTTGGATTGAAAAATATAATCTTGCTAAAAAACAATTATTTGAAGAATTTGAAATGCCATCACAAAGCGAAACAAGAAAACAATTTGATCTTCTATTTAATACCATTTGAAGAACATGAGATATGTATGTCTACAGATAAACACTTAATTTCATCATTATCTGCCAAATAATATACATTTAATTATGTTTGTTCCTAATATAATATGCGATTAGTAATGTATTGACCATAGCAACTAGTTTTGTTTTTGTTTATGTTACAACAAAAGAATTATTTCATGTTTCATATTTTCATAATGTAAAAAACTATATTTAGAATTTTTGTTATAAATATTATAAATTAATGGACTTTGAAATATATCATGTTTGATCGTGTTATAAAATTATTATAAGAAATATTTTAACTTCGAGCATAACTTATATAAATTACTTTTTTCTTGCTAAAAATTAAAGTTGAACAGCATAGTATAAATGTTGAAGAGAATATGAAAAAAACAGCAAGCAGAAGTATTGGAACAATGGTTGATTTTACGAAAAATGTGTTACGTGACAAAGCAGTTCAAGCTCATTGACAACCAGTAATAATTAAAAAACATGTTCCACAAAGACATCTATCGTCTATTGATTCTTCACTAACAAAATCATATGATACTGTGACTTCGTATGAAAATTGTCATTAACGGCAACATCCAGCAGACAACGCCAGTGTTCTGTTTCAATGTAATGTACGTCATACAGAAGCAGTTTGAATATGTGAATATTTTTTAATATTTTTTTGCTCTGTAATGAAACAAAATTAAAAAATATGTATAATATATTTTGATTACTTGAGCCTTCAACTTTCAGAAAAAAAAATAAAAATAATAATGTTAGAAAAAACGGGACAACCCCATTTTGTAGACAATTGTTCTATATGTTAGAACAGTACTATTTTTATTAATTTTTAATAATACTTGGCAAGAATTTTCAAACACCTGCAAACATTATATATTTGATTACTGGCAAAATTTCTACAAACACTGCTTCTATATTTACGCGATTACGTATATATTTCGTATACAGTATTATACAATGTTATCTTCATAAAGAAAACTTTATTACTTTACTTTTATAACAAATTTTCTTCGAATTATTATTTTATGTTTTAAACACACTCACTCACATTAGAAACGCGAACAATTCCAACTTTTAATGTCATTCGTATAATTATTGTCATATTATTTTTATATTTATATATATATATATATATATATATATATATATATACAGGATGATTTATGACGTCGGGGAAAAACTACACCAGATGTGATTCGTCTGAGTAATCTAAATAAAAAGCTTCAAATAAACATATGTCCGAAAATGATTTCTAACGGAACTGTAGCCGTTAGAAGTTTATTACATGTAACATCAATTGCGTTAACCTTATTTATTTTATTAAAAAAAAAAAAAAAAAACCATAATTAAAGTACTAATTTAAAGTAAGAATGTCTGGAATTAAACTTAAATTAAGTGTTCGAAGTGTCCTCCTTTGGCTATTGCATTTCCATCCCAAAATCCATAAATAAAAATTATATCAGCATACTCATGTTGATGTCAGAAAAAATTATTAAATTATTAATTATTATTATTATTATTATTAAATTATTGCTTTAAATTAGTACCTTAATTATTGTTTTTGTTTTTTTTTTCCTGATAAAATAAATAAGGCTAACGCTATTGATGTTACATGTAATAAACTTCTAACGGCTACAGTTCCGTTAGAAAGCATGGTCGGACATATGTTTATTTGAAGTTTTTTATTTAGATTACTCATAGGAATCATCCGGTGTAGTTTTTCCCCGATGTCATAAATTACCCTGTACAGTGGCGTAGCCAGGGGGGTGGGGTTGAAACCCCCCACCCCCCCCAAGAACCTGAACGAACAAAAACATACGCATGTGAAATATGAAATATGTTATTTTACTTTCATTTTTATAAAAACAATTTTTATTGCTCTTTATTTTTTATACAAATTATAGTATTATCTTTATTGATTAATATTAGTAACCCCCCCCCCCCCCTTGACAAGTTTCTGGCTTCGCCACTGACCCTGTATATCATATAAATATCATGCAGTAAAAATGTCAGTGTTGTTTTACAATCTATGATAAAAAATTTCTGATATAAAAGAAATAAAATTTGTTATATGTTTATAATTTTTATATGATTACGTATGTTACATATGTTTACATATTTTTTTTTAGACGCATTGCATATATATAAACACATGAAATTATTTAGTTACATTATATAAATATATATATATATATATATATATATATATATATATATAATAATTTTGTAGATGCACTGCATCTCCGCGAAATAATACGTAAAAATACATTACTTGTATACTATAATGACGTAAAAATAACGCTTTAATGTTTTTGTTTTCGCCGAAATATTAAATTTCGTCTTCTGGAAAATGTCAAAATCAAATGAAAATGATGGAAATGCAGCTACCTACTATATATATTTTAATGTGATATTTTTACGCCATTATAGAATACAAGTAACGTATTTTTCTCCCCTTCTCTCTATAAAAATGGTAAAACTAGTATTATATTTGGTAGTATCTAGTGCTTAAATAAGCTCGACTACCGCGCTGACACTAAAATACTTACAATTAGACCTATATATATAATAGTATCTCATGAGGAGTAAATTTAGCCCTTTTTAAACGTATCAAACTTTCGACATATTCATCAGATTTAACTTTGTGGTTGTGTTAAAATTAATGTATTCCAACTAAGTCTTATTCAGACTGCCGTTTTAGTTTTAGTTTTACGCACAAGCACAAGAATTTGACCAATGATGTAAAAACTGCGAATGTGTCAAATGTTTGGATTGGTCAAATTCTTGTGCTTGTAAAACTATAAAACGGTAGTCTAAATGAAACTTGATTGTATTAACATAATATGTAATTTGTGCCGTTTTAATAACAAAAACGTTCGGTGTAAAAATTACATCGAATTAATTCTATATTATAAATAAGTCTAAATTTTAGCTCTTTGTTTTTACATCGTCTTCGAAATAATATTTGTTTCGACAAAGTACTTGTAGGTAGGTACTTATATATCGTACTGAAAATAAAACTAACTAGTTCAATAAAAAACAACTAAAAATAGAAAATTCAAGAGTCAAACGCTATTCGTCTAATCGATTGAACCGAAAATATTCGTGTTTTATTTCGATTTCTTGACAGGAGCACGTCAAACAAACACAATTGAAGCTAGGGGAATTTCAGAAAACAAATAAACTGTAGGTAATATTATCATCATATTGAACCGATAACCTTGAGAAACGAAATGAATACAAGTCATGTTAGTAGCCAAAAATGGAACAATTTATTGTTTATTAGCTATCTAAACATTTATAAGTAATTTAATTACATTGCTCATCGATTTTCGATATTTTGTTAAGAAATTTTCGTGGAGTATTTGTTGGCATATCAATGATCAAGTCATTATTATATAGGTATCATGCAAACCGACCAATGTTCGTTATGTTATAATTATAATACTAAATTATATTGTTTTAATTACCGGAATATCGCTTTGTTAAACATCGTTTACAATCTATTGATTTTCAAAATAGGATACAATACATATACATTCCTGCATACTTCATGATATGTACATGAAACTCATTTTATATGAATTTTGTCATTTGTATTTATACCTTGTCAAGAATACAAAATTTTATTACATACGTTCAAAATAATTATTAACAAAAATTGTTAAAAGTAATGCTAAATACACTTACTTAGCTTCCGAAATACGTATTTAGCTATACTTTAAATTAATTTTGTGGTTTCTGGAAATTTTTAAAATTCTCAATGTTTAAATTTTCGGTGTCGTGCCAGTTGCGTACGTGCCAGTTGCGTACATTCAAGGATCGGGTCAAATCCAGGTAGTGAAGCTAGTTAGGCCGAGTGCCAGATGCGTACAGCGTTATATAATATATATATAATACGCTATAATATCATCGCACATAATTTTTACAAATAATCAAGTCAGTATTTAATTTTAAAATTGACCAAGTTTATATTGATTGGTTTAAATTTGATTTGTGTAGATTAATATTTAATAAATTCATATCGTTTACCAACTTCGTTACTTTTTACTATATTATGATAAATTATGCTTAAATTCGTGATGTTAAATTTGTAATAATAATTACATAAACTTTTCCTTACACTTTTCCGTAATTATTTTGGAAATATGTAAATTAAAACACTCGGTTAAATTTTAATTAGTATTTTAAAGTTAATTTATTGAAATAAATGTAATAATAAATTTTATTAAATAATCAAAAATAACATTTATTTTTATAATGTCTTATATCATATATTGGTTAAGACATTTTTGTAATAAAACAACTCAAGTTATAAGAATATTTTCAATCAAAGTGTATTTGATAAGCATATATATTAAAATTTCTATTACAAATAATATAATATAAAACTATTATTATTATGTGTAAAAACATTTAACTAAGAAATTACGTCAAATTGACGTATCTGTAGTTCTAGGTAGACAATTAAATGATTGCAAAAATAATTATTCAATCCAAAAAAAGAGTATGCCATCTTGAAGTACATAAAAAATGATGAAAAGTCACCAAACGAAAAGTTTTTCGGTAGCATTTTAACGAAATAACAACAAATCGAATTTCTAAATACGTCAAATTGACGTCGTTGGTAGTTCTAGTTTTAAGCCATTATCAGAAGGTATAATACTACAAAAAGTTTAACAAAATTTGTTCTTATATATCTAAATACAACAAGTAAAATTAACACGTTCGCTGCCGGTAACGCGCTGGCGCGTGAAATGATACCTTTGTTGGGTGCCGGTTACGCGCCAGCGCGGTATTTGACTGTTTGTGTTTATATGCGTTGTATTTAGTCGGCCCCTAGCGGAAGTATATGATTTCAAACCGGCAGCGAACGTGCAAAAGAGTACGGTAGTTTAGGTAATTATTATTACAAATTTAACATTACGAATTTAAGCATAATTTATCATAATATACCTAGTAAAAAGTAACGAAGTTGGTAAACGATATGAATTTATTAAATATTAATCTACACAAATCAAATTTAAACCAATAAATATGTATAAACTTGGTCAATTTTAAAATTAAATACTGACTTGATTATTTGTAAAATTTATGTGCGATAATATTGTAGCGTATTATAAATATTATATTTTGACCATAAGCACAACTCGACTCTTCCCAAACCGCTGTACGCATCTGGCACTCGGCCTAACTATAGTTTCACTACCTGGGTTTGACCCGACCCTCATTTGTACGCAAATGGCACTAAATAATGATTGTACGCAACTGGCACGTACGCAACTGGCACGACACCACTATGAGGACCTTAATTTTTAGATAATCAGCTACCTTTGTCGTCTTATATACATAATATTATAACTCTATGTAATATTTAATATCAAAATAAAGTAAAATATTTAATTAGAAATCAATTACAAAAATTTATTTGTAAAAAAAACAATAATTCCATTTATAAAGTGAAAAAAAAAATGTAAATTTAATAAATTTAATAACATATCTTCTAAATAATAAGCCTTCTTCGACAGTGTCATCGCTTGCTGGTCGTGAATAATTGAGTGATTTTTATTTTTTCCCATCTTTTCTGTTGTCCACGCGTCCAGATTATGCCATATTCCTCCCAACTCTTAATAAAATTCGTATTTGTATTTTCTTCCTTTCAAACAATATATTACTCAAATTAGATACTAGATTAGATTAATATCAAATATTATTTAAGTACCTGTTCGGAGGAAGGAGTAAACGATTTAAGATCTTTAACTTGATCTAAGATGTTTATATAACTGTGTTGTCGAACTAGTTTTGCCCCCTGCCATTTCTCTTCTAATGGTTTTACCATGATTAATTTTATTAAAATCCTCGAAAAATTCTGTATTCAATATACAAATTTGTGATTGACAACGATAAAAATGTGTGTAAATAAAATTAAGTCTTTGTTTTTGTATGTGTTTTTTTTTTCAGCTAACTTGGATGCATTTTGTGATTCAATTATGATTATGACACACAAAATTTTGTTTTAGCTCAAACATAATGTTTCCAACGATTACTTTATTGATAAAAATATATAATATAATAAAACAAATTGTAATATTAAGTCTTATAAACTGACACTTTAATCCTTTTTCTCGTCAATAAAATTATCGAAAATTTCTTTAATATTAAAAAATTTAAACAAAAGATAATTTATTTATTTTTTGTGTTGTGCATGAAACACGGAAAAATAATATTTTGGTTACATGTTTTTAAAAGCTTAAACTTTGTAGAACATTTGTTATTTTTTGTTGAATTATATACATACATACATACACAATTACGCCATGTACCCAAAATTCCTACTACTTGGAAACTTTCGCTCACGCAAAACACTCTCAATCATACCACTCCAACTACTCATCGGACGTTCACGCAAACGTATACCATCAAAATCATTCAAATAAATCTTTTTAACCAAACGTTCATTAGACATTCGCTCAACATGTCCGAACCATCTTAACTGACTAACACCAACTTTTGCTACAACATTTTTTTCAATTTCACATTCATCATGTACTAATCTATTTCGTACCCGATCTCTCCTAGTTACACCACATACCCCACGTAAAAATCTCATTTCCACAGCAGTCATTTTTCGTTTATGCTTTTGCAACGAAACCCAACATTTACTACCATACATCAACGTAGGCACCAAAACTGCATTGTATATACTCAAACGAGATTCTTTGGAAACATTAACATTTCTAGCAAAAGTTCCCAAAGCACCCAAAATCTTAGAACCAGCATTTACTCTCCTTTCAATTTCACGATCAAAACGGTCATCACCTGCTCTAAACGTGCACCGTATCAATATATACATTACATTCAGTCATCAAGTCACCCTTCTCAAAAACTAAAACTTTGCACTTATCAACATTCAACACAAGATTCATATCTTTACCAACAACATTAATTCTATCAATCATTCTTCTCAGTTGTTCATCAGATTCAACCAAAACAACCACGTCATTAGTATACGCTAAACCAGGTGCAACACAATCACCTATTTGTATACCATCATTACCACAAAAAGCTTTCCGAAGAAGAATTATATAATATTGTAAATTACTTTAATTTACACAAATCAAATTTAAACCAATAAATATAAACTTGGTCAATTTTAAAATTAAATACTGACTTGATTCTTTGTAAAAATTATGTGCGATGATATTATAGCGTATTATAAATATTATATTTTGACCATATAAGCACAACTCGACCCTTCCCAAACCGCTGTACGCATCTGGCACTCGGCCTAACTAGCTTCACTACCCTCTTTGTACGCAAATGGCACTATTTAATGACTATACGCAACTGGTACGTACGCAACTGGCACGACACCTATAAGCACAACTCGACCCTTCCCAAACCACTGTACGCATCTGGCACTCGGCCTAACTAGCTTCACTACCTGGGTTTGACCCGACCCTTATTTGTACGCAAATGGCACTATTTAATTTTCGGCACAGTAGATGATGAATTTAAAGATATTTTTATTATACAGTAAAAAATGTGTTTAGATTTGGTGTTAAAAATAATAATATGTTATTGTAAAAAATGACACTAACACTGTATATAAATTACACTTTATAATAATGTTGATTTTAATTTAATTTAGTGTCGTTTTCGTAATATCAACAGTGTGTACCTTATTTGATATATTCTTCTAGTGTAATTTATACACTATTTTTGGTATGTACCAAACGGAACATCGAGTAGTGTTAAATATTTTTCATGTGTATGTAATAATATTCTTGAAATAATTAAAATTAATAGTAGAGTAATATTTTTAAGCGAAACGTGCGGGACCGTCATGTTTTCGGATAAAGAAATTTTAAAGGATACGTTTACGTGAACGTCCGATGAGTAGATGGAGCGGTACTCGTATGATTGAGAGATTGGCTTACGTGAGCGAAAGTTTTCAAGTAGTAGAAATACAAGAGCATTTATTTCTATAGGTATCATGAATGTGAATGAAGCTATAGTTGCTTGTCTGGACAGCAATGTTTGGAGAAAATTAATTTCGGGATAGTGAAAAGAGTTTGTGCTACAGCCTTTTGGGTACATGGCGTGATTGTATATATATATATATATATATATATATATATATATATATATATATATTGTCGGATAAAAGATCACACTTATTTAAGTCCATATAGTTTAACACAAATATTTATGAATTTAAAAAAAATAAGAATTCAATTCATTGAATTTTATAAAATTTAATAAAAAATTATCATTGAGTAATTCTATTTGCTGGCTTTAAAAATAAAATAAGATATATAGGTTTGCTTTAAGCATTTCTGCAAGATAATTTTTGAAATTAAAACATTTTGAAATGTGCCACTTTATAGAATGTATCGCTTAATACAATGCTAGATAAAACAACTTTTACTGTGTTTCAGTAAATAATCAATTTTACAAATAAATAAATAAATAAATATATATATATATATATATATATATATAATAATATATATATATATAATGAAAATGTTTTAATGGCTGGAAGATATGCGAAAAGGAAAATAAATGATGGGTTTGGCAGCCAAAAGTGTTAATAAAAAATCAACAACTCATTTGATATTCATCGAGCTTTCGGCACCAATTTGTGCCTTCTTCAAGGGTTGTCTGCAACAACCAAGGACTTTATTAAAAAAATTTTTTAAAGAGTACAAATTATCATTGTTTTAATTAGAGTACTATGAATATGTGTTCAACAAATAAATAATTAAACATTACGATATACATTTGTTAACATTAATTAAAACATATTATAAAAATTTCCAATATCAATAAAACACAATAATAAATAAAAACTTATCATCAGTGTTACTCTGTGATATCGTAAGTTTTTATTTATTATTGTGTTTTATTGATATTGGAAATGTTTATAATATGTTTTAATTAATGTTAAAAAATGTATATCGTAATGTTTAATTATTTATTTGTTGAACACATATTCATAGTACTCTAACTAAAACAATGATAATTTGTACTCTTTAAAATTTTTTTTTAATAAAGTCCTTGGTTGTTGCAGACAATCCTTGAAGAAGGCACAAATTGGTGCCGAAAGCTCGGTGAATATCAAATGAGTTGTTGATTTTTTTATTAACACTTTTGGCTGCCAAACCCATAATTTATTTTCCTTTTATATATATATATATATATATATATATATATATATATATATATATATATATATATTATAATTAATTTGTTATTTCGATATACCTACATTAAATGAACTTAATCTTCAATGTATAAAGAAAAACAACCGATATTTAAAATTTGTATATAATATATTGGGTTATATTCTTTGCGAAGAACATAAACGTGAAATGTTTCGTTTATTATACTCATACAAGTAAAATTTTATTTAGCCATTCGCTCGAATTAATTAGTATAATAATCAATTAAATTTTAATTTGATTCACATCAATGAAATTTTATTCACATTAGCCATCGTATAATATTAACTACAGTATGAACTATTTTCAGTTTTAGATTCTGTTTTAATTTCTGAATAACGTGAACGAGAAAATTACATAGAACATTAAAAAAAACTTTCTATTATTTATCTATATTTAGATATTTTTGTATTAAAAGTTTCCTCAATTCAATTCATCATAAATAGATTATTTTTATTATAATTATAATGTAAATATATTAGATATATACATATAAATTTTATATAGTAACTGAATGAAAAATAATGTAATTATATATTATATTCATTAAAACTCAAATTGCATACATAAAAACTTTTTCCATAATGCCGAAATGCGAAATTAGTTCTCTCTGATTTCTTAAATTTTGTACACCAGGTTGTACAAATTATAATTATTATTATTTATATTTATTTATCAAATTATAAGCTTTCGAGAAAATTATGTTTTAAGTTTCTGAACTGAATTGTTTATAGTAAGAATAGAGAAGCAATTAGAATTTATTATATTTCCGAAACTAATATTAAAATTATAACATCCACAATTATTAAAATAGATAGAAATCAAACAAATATTGCCAAAATAAGCAATAACTCAATTTAACCAAAAATGGCGTATGGCATTGACGACAAGTAAATAACTATTATAATTTCCCTGGAATTAATTTATTAGCATACACTTTCATCATAAGCTAACTTAGATCTCTATGAGGTATTCAGCTTTTGTAAAAAATACGAAAACAACTCGTTAAGCTTTATGTCTACAGTTTTTTTATTCAAATTTTGCTAAGGTCTTAAAAAAAAAAATTGGTGTTAAAGTACAAATAATTTGTTTATAATTCTTCTAGTTTTTGATCTATAAGTATCACGTTTAGTAAGTAATTGATTAAAAAGTAACTATTGCAGATATATATGAAATAAATGGTAAATAATATTTATAAAGTTGACTGCGTCAGTATAATATTGATTTATTGACTAAAATGACAAAAATAGTTAATATTAACTTCTGAAATATGAACGAAAGAGTTACGTAATGTATCATTTTGTGTTCTTACTGCCTTACCAAGGTCATGGAAGAGTATATACAATTTTCGTCATGTGCAAGTCCATCAAATATTACACACAGATTTTTCACATTCATTTATATATCTATACAGTATTTTATTGTTCAACTAGAAAATTATAAACTAACTATACAGGGTGATTCAAAATTAAACGGCATCCTGTATATGGCGTGTTCCTCTCACCAAAATAAGAAGATACAGGGTGCTGAACGAAATAGTTAGGAAAAATCAATTTTTAATTTTTTGTTCAATACTCTGTATCTTGGTAATGCTGCATTTAAGGACCCCTGTTTATAGGAACTTTTCTTCTTATTTTGGTGAAAGGAACACGCCGTATACGAGATGCCGTTTAATTTTGAATCATCCTGTATAAGACCGGTTTTAAGCAAAACTTTTCGTTACCTATGCATTATGTAAAAAATATGTCACATGCATTATTTATACCATCAATATATGAGATTATGTTGTAAAAAATATAAATAGAATTCAATAAGAATTTCTTTTTACAATATTAACCGACTAATTGAAAAATTTATTATAACTGAAATGGTATTCTCAGTACTTGGTCACCAAGCACTAAGTATGCGATCTACGATGTATGGCAAAAATCTGCGACGATAATAGATCGAACACGGCATACCAGCCTAAAAATTCTATAAATTCAAAATTCAGCGTTATTTGAATTTGAATATTTTCAACGAAATTCAAAATAAGAATTATTGTACTAGTGCGGGTAATTACATCACTTTACCGCATTCGCTGACATGTTATTAATAAAAAAAAAATTTTTCTTGTTTCATTATTGAGTACCTAATCGTATTCATAATTTAAAATATGAGATAAAACTGCATTGTCAATATTTGCATTACCGTCAATAACTACATTACTGATTACTTAACCTAAAAAGTATTGTTTGGTGTAATAAATTACAAAATACGTTATGTATGTTAACGTAATGTGTTAATCGCAAATAACGCATTACGCTATAGCGTACTATTTGCTACTAACCATTGCGCATGCTTAGATGTCAAAATAACGCAAACTTAAATACCGTACGACGTTATTTGAGTGCACAATATCTCTCTATTATCTATAAATAAATCCATTGATAAATTGTTATACATATTTTTAACTAAAATTTGTAGGAAAATGAATAAATGTAAACATGTTTTATGATATTTTCCATTCAGCATTTATTTAAATAAAAAATATTTTATTTCATTATGTATTTAAATCCTTTTTGCAAATTCTGACTTTATACTTCAATTTTTTTCTATAATTAATTAAGATATTTTAAAACCTTATTTATTTACGCAAATAATAAAAGAACAATATATTTCTATATAATGACCCAGAAATATAGCTTTTTTATTATGTATTTAATATTTCGAATTTCAATATTCTGCCAAACGAATAATATTGTATCAAAACAAATGAATATAATCTGTGATGATTACACAGACTTTAAACTGTAGCTGTAGAAATTAGCAGGCCAATTTGGCGTCGATTCAAGTTCATATTAATTAGAAAATAAGAATGATTTCATTTTTCTTTTCACTTCACTGTAGTCAGTGATAACAAAGTACAAAATTAGTAGCAAGTTGTTAAACAAAAATTATTTTAAGTACCTATTCTATTACATATGTATTTATTGCAATACAGATAAAAATGATAAGATAAACGTTATTAAATTCGTTTTTTGTACTTGATTACTTGATATTTGGGATATACATATTCTATGTTTACGTGATTTAATGCATGTATTTTTTTCATTCAAATTTTCCATTAATCATTATTACAAATATTAGTCATATTTTTATTAGTTAACTATTTTACATCTATTAACTTATATATTCTATAAACTTTTTAAAAATGTTTCTATTTTAAATACATATTTTTCGTATTTTAACTTTAAACTTACGACAAAAGAAAAACGACACAGATTTGTCAAATTTTAAGAAAAATGACGAAATTTCTAGACAAATTAAACAGAATATTACATAAATTAAAAGTATATTTGGGTTATTTAATAAAAAATTTAAAATATTTGTAATAAAAATTTCGAATTCCATAATTAATAAGTAATGAAATGTTTTTATTACATGACAGATATATTTATTTCCATTTATACAGGGTGTAACAGAATAACTATTCCTAATTTTTAGAAATGATAGAGTGCACTTAGAGAAACATTTTTTATTAATAAACTAGTGTCCTAAAATTTCTCGGTGTCAAGATACACTAGATATCGTTAAAAACAATTTTAATTATTACAACGTCAAAGAGTAGTTAAGTTAAGGAACATTTTATTAGAAATAATAGTGCATTAAACTTTATAAAAATTGTTCAAAGTTGCGACCACAATTTTCAATACACAAGTTGTAACGATGTACAGGGTGGGCAAATTTGGACGTTTTCATAGGGGAACTCGGAAACTATAAGAGATATGGAAAAATGTACCGCGCTTGTTCAATCGCTTTTTTTGAGAGAAACTCAATTATGAAAACAAAAATTAGCTATCGTCTTTTGTTTTCGAGTTATGGCGAAAAGTTCGCTTTTTCCGTATTTTGATAAATGGCGATATCTCGATGGTTTTTTAAATTAGATGAAAATAATTTTCACATTCTTAAGGCACTTTTTTGAGTAGAATGAAATGGTCTTAACGGATATTATAAATCTCCGTTAATTCTCGGGTTATAACATAAAGTTGTGTTTTTTTACAATCGACTGCCGAAAAAAAAAATAAAAATTTCCGGACAATAGTTTATTAATAAAAAATGTTTCTTTATGTGCCCTCTATTATTTCTGAAAATTAGGAATAGTTATTCTGTTACACCCTGTATAAGTATAAATAGTTACTTCAAAAGTAAATGTATTTACTCTGTAGATTTTCGAATTAAAAAGAAGGAATAAATTTAATCTAATAGTATAAAAAAATACCTATTATTATTATTAATAATCTGACAATAAATTGTTGGAATGACGACATTTGTTATCAAAGTAATTTAATAAGCAAATTAATTTTACTAGTGAAGTAAATTTATTTATCGTTCATTAAATCAGGCTTTATAAAAACACTTATGATTTTATAATTTTTGTTCTAATAATATGTATTTAATTTATAATATATAATTTTTAACATTTCTAGATGTTTCGTAATGAAAATATTTTTTTTTTCATAATTTTTCAAGTAAATAGAAATTTTATAGTAACATAGAATAAATAGTTATACAAATAAATAATAAATATTAAAAAAATAAATAAATAAATAAATATGTAAATATAAATCACGACTAGAATGTAATACAATGGATTGAATTTAATGAGAAGGTAGTCAAAAAAGAGGTTAGATGTTCGAATTAAATTCTCATTTAAGATTCTATGTCAAGCTTTCGGTGGTATTTTAGACCTTCTTTAGGACATGCTCTCTTGGAGCATATCTTGAAGAAAACATAAGTAGAAATATGCAATATTTATTTATTTCACAACCAACTTTAAAATTTTTATGAATCTTTAGACAACCTAAACTATTTCAAAAAGTATTCATTATAATATAAGTGGGAAGATATATTAATAAATGTGGGATCTTTTGTAAATATTGTAAGCGCAATATGGCTTGAAAACGAAAATAAAATATCAAAAAATACTGAATTTATAAGATTTTAGACAACTAGCAGCCTCAATTAATAAAAGTGTTTATACATTAATGGATTCCTTTATTTGCAAAATATAAAGTGTTTCATTTGAAAATTCTGAATTATGACAATTTGAAGTTCTGTTACCTATATTTGAGTGTCTGGCAGCAATAACTTTATTATGAAAGAATGTAGGTGAAATAGTTTTTGTTGGCGCAACAAAAATTTTGTTGTTCCAAGAAATCGTAGTTTTTGAAGAACGGATATTATGATTACGAAATCGAAGTATTTAAACAAAATCGAAAGTCAAAAGCGTCAAGTAGAAGTTGGCAGAATGAAATAGTTTTGCGAGCAAGTCTTGTTACTAAGGGCCATCGCGTCTTCAAAAACGATCGAAATGATCGAACGCCATAGATAAATTTAAAACAATTCGCGTTTCGTATCGTTTATATGTACACATGGCAACACAGCAAAACAGAACTTGATTATTATACATACATACATATGTATGCGAGTTACGACCATGGCCCTGGCCAAACGATACGATGTTCGAGCCTATTTTTGGGACAGGCAAAGGCAGAAAGGCAACAGCAAATTCAATGGCTGTAAACGCGCGTTGAGACGTCAGACAAGATAAAAGACGCCTGCCTGCGTCCAAGCCAGACACACATCCAAATGTCGTGGAAACACGGGAGCAATGCTTCTCAAAATTTTTCATCTTACGCTTACACCCACACTTCTTTAACTATTGCTGTTATCTCACATTTTGATCTTGCAAAATGTCTCATTACAGCATCATTCGTTCGTTCTAGTTATTAATGCCCAGTTTCATAAGCGTTTTAACACTTCGGTCAAACCGGTTTTAAATACAAACATTGTTCATTTTTAACAACGTCGTTAAAATTTAACATTCTTTTACGAAACTGAGCATAAGATTCTTTAATTTTTTTTTAACTATTATTTACATTAGCTCGGTTTTAAACTACCAATGGTTTTAAAAGTTTTGAAACTATAAAATTTTCATAACAGCATCAGGAATAAACAAATGAATTACTCGTAATGGGTTGATTCTGGTTACATCTATAAGGTCTGTAGACTGTAGTGTTATAATTAATTTTTTTCTTAATAAATGTTATTAATTTATATATTTCATATATTCGTCGCATATAAATAGATAATATTTTAAATTTATCCATCGCGCTCGAATTAATACTGTAATTTTATTCAATTTTGATCGCAATTAAAGATGATCAATATATGATGATGTCATATTTATTATTTTATTATGTATTAATTCTATGGAAAAATTTGCAAATTTTAAACTTTCCTGACTCACTAGATATTTTATGTATGTATGTCATTTAGATGCAGATGCATTATATTTGTATTTATTCGATGACATGTCAATAATTTTCTGACGATAATAAATTATTTGAAACATAAATAAAACAATGTTTGTTTATATTTTTGATTATATTTGCTTATAATTAATAATTTAAAACAATGTAGTTTAGTTTATCTTGTGAGTCACATGTTTCATTTTAAATAAATTTGTACTTATTTAGAATTTTAAAAATTTAATAAATTTTAAAAAACAAACCTTTATTATCCATCGAAGAAATTTTTTTACAATGATTTACGAATGAATTTTTCACAGATTGTAAACAAAATTTTTGTCGATACATAATTAAGTTTTGCTTTTTAGATTTCTAATTATTATACTGAAGAGGAACACAATCGATTGGTCGAAAATTCTAAATAAAAATTTGTTTTAAAATAAAAAGTTTTTGAATTGAAATTGTTAAATGTAAAATTAGTTTATAAATACATAAAACATAAAAATATCAAATAAAACGGCTTTAGGTTTAAGTTCTGTATTAATATTTATTAATAATCGACGTTTCGACGAACTCAACGTCCGTCTTCATCAGGAAACCTGATACAAATGATATTTACAGTAAATAATAAAACATAGAAACAACTTACAAATAAAATAAATTTCTATTGCTTTTCTGGCGTTAATATTGCAATAATTACAGTATCTTCGAATTTTACAAGAACTTAAACCTAAAACCGTTTTATTTTATATAATGAGTTCTGAAAGATTTTTTGCTATGTTACGAATATAAAAATAAAAATCTAAATTGATAATATTTTATTAAAAAAATTAATTTTAAGTTAATAAAATCGGAAATTGTCAATAATTTAAGAAAATATATTAAACAAAATTTGTTGTTAATAAATTTAGGCAAAAATTAAAATTATAATAATTTTATCAAAATTTCACAAATTTGTAAATTAGAAAAACTTACAAATTTTATTATTGTCTTGTAAAAAGTATTCTAGTCTCATTTTCAAAAATTAAATTTAGATATAGTGTTGAGTACTACTGTTATACAAAGCGATGAATACAGTAGCTAATGTTGAGTTCTAACATAAACTATGAAAATAAAAGTAAAAACTATGTCTTTCTTAGTCTTATAATAAGAAACATTCAGTTTTACACCTGTCGTGTAATAGATCAGTTTCATTTTTTTTTTGTTTAAGCTGATCTGTGAGACCATATTTGTAGAAATTTTGAAAGTATTATTTTACTGTATCATATTATTATTTTAGGAAAAAAAATCAATGCAATTTCATACGTGTTGTTCTTTTTTGGTAATTCAATGTTTTAAGAAAAAATCTATAATACTTATTTACAAAAAAAAATTAAAGTGTTATGTTACAATATTCAAGTTAAGTCAAAATGATTTTTATATAAAAATGATCTTTATTAAACCTAATATTTCACAACCTACAAATAAAATATTATTTATTTATTTTCAATTAAAAATATGTATTATTTGTTAAAAAAACCAAACGACCAAAAAAATTTGGAACATAAATATCAGCTGAAAATCATTTGAGATCCAATCAAAAAACAACATATTTTTTAAAATAAAATGACTTTAGGTTTAAGTTCTATATTAATATTTATTAATAATCGACGTTTCGACAAACTCAACGTCCGTCTTTATCAGGAAAAATGATACAAATGATATTTACTGTAAATGTTACTTGTATCATTTTTCCTGTTGAAGACAGACGTTGAGTTCATGGAAACGTTGATTATAAATAAATATATTTATTAATAACGTCGATTATTAATAAATTATAAATAATTTTATATAATTAGTTCTAAAAGATTTTTTACATTGTTAATAAAAAAATTTTTTTATATTAAACTTATGAGAAAAAAAAATTTCAAAAAAAAAGTGGTGACGTATATAAAATTTATTATAGTTATTTTTATTGAATCTAAATTTGCGAATTGAATTTCAAAAACAAGGTCAATTTTATTTTTTGAAATCATGTCATTAACACACATTGAAAAATCTTGCATATTTTGTTTGACAGAAACTGGACATTTTGTATTCGAAATAAGAATTAAACCAATAAATATTCTATTTTAAGGTTTAGAATTAAAATAAAGATATATATGTAATAAATAATGTAGCGTGCATCGGGTTATAGTAAATGTGAAACATAATTTTCGTAGTTGTTTTGATTTTATTTAGTGAAAAAATTAGTGAGACGAAAAGCTAGAAAGATTACAGGAATTCTAAGCTAAAGATAGTTTAGTGTAAGATAAACTGGCTAGGCGTCTAAGTGTTGGTTATTTTCAATTCAAAATAAAAGAAAATCGTGTAACACACAGACAGACAGTTAAGTTTTAAAGTTGAGATACATATGCGCGACGACTGGAAATTCTTACTTCGAATAGAACGAATGTTATTTTATATTTTTTATACAGCAGTGTACTATTGCATTTTATTTATTGGAGTATAAAATTACTTTAATACAAACACTCTTAATGAGATATTATAAATAGTTTATAATATTCGAGTTAATTTACATTTTCATTCTGCCCTAATGCATATTCAACATTAAACGATCTCTGCAGTAATCTCAATCAATCGAATTCTTAGTCAGTAAATTTGCAATAAAACTAGAGTAATTAAAAAAAAAAAATTGAAAACTTTTGTAAAATATATGAATTATGAATACTAGACTATTTATGTCAATAATGCACAATTACGAATAGACGATAAAAACTGAAATTTTAGTTTCATTCTGACTGCTGTTTTAGTTTATTAGTTTTACACACAAGCAGAAGAATTTGACCAATCCAAAAACTTGGTGTAAAAACGAAAAATATGTCAAGCGTTTAGATTGGACAAATTCTTGTGCTTGTGCGAAAAACTAAAACGGTAGTCACAATAAGACTTTATTGTGAAAAAAATATTAGATTTAACAAAAAAAAAGCAAATCTGCTGTAGCCATCACAGAACAGACCGTCACCGTATCAACTACTGTAGTCATGGTAACTAAAAACAAAACTATGTCTTGACATGCTACAAATTTACAGAATTTTATATATATATATATATATATATATATATCATAAAAATGTGAAATATTATTAAAAAAATATTTAACCGTATCGAAAAATGTTCAAAATAAAAGTAGTTATAACTTGTTTAGCAACTTTTTGTAAAACACATAAAAGAGACACCAATTACAGTGACAGAAATTACAAACGAACACAAAACTCTATATTTTTTAAAGCAGTGGTAAAATACAACACCATACCAAAAAATGTTAAGATGTGCAATTATTATACAAATTTTTGTAGAGAGTTAAAAAACTTATATTTAAATAATTTATTTTAATTAAGAATATATATTTCTTGTATATATGTTATATGTTTATATAGTATTCAATATTGGTTTATAGATAAGAATGTCACTTTTTTGTTTTTATAATTAATTGTATTTTTTTTAATGTACTCTATATTAGCGCAAGCTATAATAAATAAATATATTATTATTATTACAACTTCCGATTGGCAGATCTTTACCAAAAGTTGATCAAATTGAGATATTGACATTCGAAGCTAAAATATGGAATTTTATAACAATTCGTTCAGCCGACAGATCGACTGACGGACATCACGCTAAAAAACTCACGTTACTATAATTCGTACTTATCTGAAATAAAAAACCACGATATTTTAAATTTGATATGATTACAGTACCTGACAATACCTGATATGACGGTCTGGAAAACACTAATATGAAAATCGAATTATAAATAACAAAATAAAAACTATTAGAATCAGTGGCATAAAACTTGGTTAATTTAAACAATACTTAACTATGCAATTAAATTGTAAACTGTACTCAAATCAGTTAATAATTAAATAATGTTGCATTGACAAAAATATTTAACAATGTTTTCTGCAACCGTTCAGTGTTACGTTTTCACGACAATTAATATCTTAATTTAAAATTTAATACTTAATCACCGATTAAGTTAATAGCAGGTCATCTAATTTCTATTAATAAATTCTATTAAATAGTTTTACAATTTTATTTAAAACTCTATAAATGCGACAGTAGAGACAAATGAAATAACTTTTTGCTAGATAAGTTAATATAAAATTTTGTCAGCAATTTCACCGTATAATTGAGTAATTTAACAAATTGTATAAATTTGTTATCTAACTTTGCTAATTGAAGCAATTATTCGATATAGGTAGGTTTGAAGTATCCACTTCCTGGAAAATACGTTATCTAATTGTTCTTTTATTTCCGTTCACGGCATTTTAAGATATCTTCAGTTTTCCAAATCAGTCGCTCTATATTCATAAAAATTTACAATATTTCTTCGATTATACATACATTTCAGTAACAAAGTATATTTTATTCTTTATCATTGCAATTAAAATGAAAAAAAATATAAATTAATTGAATTAAATATAATAATACTAGTATTCTGTTTTGCGCTATAATCACTGTAACGTTATAGAATCTTTTGTTCTTTCTAGTTAAATAAAAAAAATCTAAAAAAAAAGACAAAAGTTTCTGTACTACTATAGAACTTAATTATTAATATAGAATAGTACCATAAATAACTCAATCAGTTTAAAATATTGAAAAATGTACTTAGAATAAATTTAAAAAAAATTGACTCAAAAAATGTATAATTTTTCATATGCATTATTTTAGAGTTATAATGGTAATATGAAAAAAGTGTATAAATGCTTCATCTGATCTGTGCCAAATTGGAGTTATTATAGTAGAAAATAACGTCTTTATTATTTGCCAACTACTGTCTCAAAATCCCGTGACTTTCCTTCAAATTACTGGCAAACTATTCAAAACAAAATTATCAATTCAATAAAATATTCTGCGTATCAAATTTCTACTAACAATTAAAAACAAATTATATATTTTTAAAATTTAATATTCTACAATTAAACAAGCACTTCTTACATACACTAAAAAATTATGTAATTTATGTAATTTTTTTACATATTTTGTGAATGTAATTTTTCATAAAAAACGTAAATTATTACAGTAAAATTACAAAATATTTCAATATTAAAACCTGTGAAACTACATAAATTTTAGATATATTTTTATTTGTAGGTGACGCTAAATCTCGATTTTGAGAAAAATCACTTGTAATAAAAAACTTATTTTGAAGTTTGTTTTTGACATACTTACTGAATATTTTAACACATTGCTGTCATATAGTCACATACAAAGCTAACTTTGATTGAATAAATAGAAATTATTATTACGATTTATAGAGTATTTTTAAATTTCAATGTTTTTTTCAACTTTGTAGGATAGTATTGTAACTGGATCACTATTACAATTTTTTTTTTTTTTTAGTAAACAAGTTTTTAATGAAATATAATATATATAATAATATTGAAAATAGTGTAAATACATTTTTTTTTTGACACGTGAAAAAAGTTTATTATCACTAGTTAGTCATGTTTATTGTAAATACAGTAAAACCTCGATATAATAGACCTCTATTTAACGGACTTCGGATATAACGGACAAAAAATCCAGTCAAATGTAAAAAAAATCAAAACGTTCTGTTAATATTATACATGCTTAAATCCTGCTTGTAGACTTCACTTGGCCGGAGCGATTTTCAAAAAAAAGGTTTTTGATTTATTTTAAACCTATTTTTATATAAATATAAATAAAATTAGTCCGTTATATCGAGGTTTTAATGTACTCAATAAAAAAGATTTTAATTTAAAATAATTACTAAATAATGTCATATTGAATTTTGAAAACATAAGTTTAGAGTTAGGTATATGCTTATTTGTAAATTCAAAAAAAAAAAAAATATAATTAGAATATTTCGAAAGTTATTTATTATCAAATAACATTATTGTTCATTTTATATTACTTCGAATACTCAATCATTTATTTATAAATTTTAGCGGAAGAATAATAATAATAAATTAATATGTCCGTTGTACAATTTATACACCATATCTAATTTTGAGACACTTCACACTTGCAATGCAAAAATATTTATACGATATAAGGAAATTAAATGGCATTGACAACATAATTTTATTGCTATTATGTCTACAGCTTGAATAAATTATACTATTTTCCACGATATTTGGCTATTTAATTATAATGGTAGTTTCCATCAATAACATCTAATCAATACACGATCAATTCACAACTTCCAATTGTTTCATTTCATATTAATAAGCTTATATATCCGTTATTATTCATAGTTTGTCAGAATGACCGAGCTTCGCTCGTTCAAAAAACTGTGCAAATATCTTAAATAAATCTGTTATTCGAAGATACTGTAATTATTGCAAGACTAATCAATATTAAGAGCAGATTGATAAGAGAAGCAATAGAAATTTATAAAAAAAAATAACATCAATCATTGTGACTAGTAACTGATTTAAATAAAATTTCGCTTCCATTAATTAAAAATTTATAAAAAAATTTATGACTTATTTGTTACCTAGTAAATTGTTTCTATGTTTTGTTATTTATTGTAAAATGTCATTTGTATCAGTTTTTCCTGATAAAGACGCACAGTGAGTTCGTCGAAACGTCGATTATCAATAAATATTAATACAGAACTGAAACCTAAAGCCGTTTTATTTTATGTAATTAGTTCTGATTTTTACTGTTATTGTTATAGTTATTCAAAAATATAGAAAAAAATTAACGCATACAATAAATAACTTCAATTGGTACTCGATGAAACATTTTTTGTTTCGTTTTTTTTTTTTACATACACTGTAAAAAAATTTGTAAATGCAATTTTTCAAAAAAATGTAATATTACTTAAATTATCACAGCAAAATTCAAAATGTTGTTATTTTTAATGTTTAAATTTACATAGTTACATAAATTTAAGATCTATTTTTACAGTGTTCTTGGATATATCTGGCCCGTTCTTAGCAAAAATGATAAAAATACTAAATTGAAAATATTATTCGTAATTCCAATATGCATCACTGTATGTATATCTTTCTCGAGTAATATTTGATTAATACAAAATTCAGTTTAAAATTCTATTGAAACATTTTATTTTTTATAAGTTTATTTAAATTGATTGTTTTCCTTGTAACCTTGATAAGTTTATCAAATTCTCTTGATTTTTTATTAAATTTGTATAATCAAATAAATATTCTATTAAATATAACCAAAACAGTCAAATATTATTGTTACATTGCAATATTTTTTATGTTAATAACTAATAATATTAAGGTTTTGGTAATTTAATTGTATATTACATATGAGTCGTATAGATGCAAAACTCACTATTTGCAAATTTTAAGTTCTGAGATATTTGCAAAAAACTGTTATAGCTAAGTGTAATTGTATTTTGATGATAAAATCTTGTTACTAGATGGCAATACTTATTTAAAATCGTGAATTATTGGTTTTATACATCATTTATTCATACAAAGTAACTGTTTGCTTTCCACCAATAAAATTTTTATTGGTGGAAAGCAAACAGTTACTTTTGCATCTAAACTATCAACGCAAGTAGTGAGTTTTGCATCCAACACTAAACTTTAAAGTGTTTCTCATATTAAATACTGAGTTTTTTTTCTAACTAACCTAAATATCGTATTCCTTGTAAAATTACATTTACAGAAGCTAATTATTCAATTTTGTTCACATTTATAAAACCTACAGCAATATATAATATTCTGTGTATTTCTATGAAATTGAAATTCACAAACAAAAAAAAGGCAAAACATACTTTTATTTACTTTTTTGCATATTAGACTACTACAATATTGCAAAATGAAATTATAAAAAAAAATTAAGAAAGACAAAAATCGGTGTGTTAAAAAAACATACATTAATTTCTTTATAAATATGACAATTATACTTATTTACGCCGTAATTACGAATAAGATAATAAAAGTTACAAAGTTTACCGCAGTAAAAACTAGATGCATGTGTGTTAAACAAATTGTTAAGTTGCGTAATTTTAACTAGAAATTTCCACAGAAAAATACGCATTAAAAATCTCGTTATTTTTTAACTTTAACAAATTATTATTTTTTTTTTAATAAATATACATCATATTGAAAATGTTTACTTGAATTTGAAATATTGCGTTGTGAAAAAGCCATCGTTTGAAACGTAGATATGATTATTTATATTGACATCAATAATTATGCACCTATATAATTCCATTTCAATATTTATATGATAATATGATACTAAAAATAGTTTGTACAAATATCATATTTTACCAACAGATATACCTAGCTTCTATTAACTTTCCACAATGGCTTTATTTTATTTCATTGACACTTTTTAATTAAAAACTCATTTCAAACGCCAAAGCTGCACGTGCAGTTCATTAAAATATTTTTATAAAACATAAATATAAATTTGTTATGTGTATGTATTTTAATGCACAAGTTTTGATAACTTGTTTTTTTATTATATTCGTTTCAGTTGGTCAAGTACGAATCTACATAGGATCTAATAGATCCTCCAAATTTAGGGGCTCATCTTAAAGTACAATATCAAGTAGAACAAGATTAGAAGTATATGGGTAAACCCATATATATATATAGACCACCTTGACATTTCTCGAAAAATTGGCAACACTGTATTTTAATAATATTATAATTTATGTGGGCACTAAAAGAAACTTTTCTGATAATTTAATCAAAATCGAATAAATAATGTAGCCGCAATAAATTTTTAAAAAAAATTGTGATTTTTTCTCGATAAGTTGGCAACACTGTATTTTGTTAAAATTGCATAATTTATTTAGGCACTAGGAGAATCTTTTATGAAAATTTGATTAAAATCGGTTAAATAAAGTGATCATAATAAATTTTTAAAAATTTTAGTATTTTTTTTCTCGGAAAGTTAGCAACACTGTATTTTGTTAAAATTACATAAATTATATGATTAGTAGGAGAAACTTTTGTGAAAATTTGAGTAAAATCGGTTAAATAACACGGCCATAAAATATTTTTAAAAACTTTAGTAATTTTTTTCTCGGAAAGTTGGCAACATTTTATATTAATAAAATTATATAATTAATGGGAGCATTAGGGAAATCTTTTCTGAAAATTTGATCAAAATCAAATAAATAATGTAGCCAATATAAATTTTTAAAAACTTTAGTAATTTTTTCTCGGATAGTTGGCATTACTGGAAAAAACCAAAACCACATGACCATCTTGGGTACTAGACAAATTTATCCTGAAAATTTCATTAACATCGGTTGAACCGTCTAGAAGGAGTTGCGGCCACAAAATTTTGACTGACGATCGAGCGAGCTGACGACGCACACACAGACACCCACATAAACTAAGTTCAGATTCGTCATCTAGAGGCTATATGAAGGATTTCTATGCACAATTTTTTTTTTTTTTTTGAAAATGTTACAGACATCGTACCAAACGCTATACCACTTTTTCCTTGCAGTCAAAGTGGTAAAAACATAATTAAACTATATTTCAAAATAGTACAGAAATACTTTAAATAATGATAAATTGTCTGATTTATTATTACTATTAGTTGAAACAAAATAACCAGATCATAAACATACGACGATATAATTAGAAATCATCCTAATAAAATAAATAATAATAAAAAACGTATATTTCGTAAGTTTAAATTAATATCATAAACTAAAAAAATATATGTATATTTTGTTTTTATTCATAAAACTTTATTGTTGTTTTACCAATTTTCTTTTAAAGTATAATAATTTAAAAAAATAATGTTCTTCAATATGTCGAATAAAAGACAATCTAAACGATTTGAAGCCCAGGCCCCCCTGAAAAGTTAGCTACACTATTACATACAGTTTAATAGAATATCTATGGTGGTTCTTTACTAATCTGGGGGGGAAAAAATGAGTTTTGAGTTTCATAGAGTTCGATGGGATTACTTTTTGATCAATCTTCACACTTACAAAATAAAATAAAATTTGATAGAAATAGATACTATACACTATACATAAGTTCTATTGTGCATAAATTTCACATATAGACATTTGAAAAATTTAATTTGCAAAATTTAGAACCAGTATTTCAAATTTTTATTTATTTTTATAAGTAAAAAATCATATTGGTTAAAAATCTATACTCAAAATAAATGACAATATTTTATTGGCTAATTTAAAAATTATTCCAAGGGAAAATTTATTCCAAAATTTTTAAATACTAATCCTTAGATATAAAAATACAAGTATAAGTATTATAAAAGATAAAAGATGTTATGAATGAATAAAATACTGTTTTAATAAATTCATATCGAACGAATATTTTTTTCGTACAAACGTAATAACATTTGTATTTTCTTTATTTGTTTTTAATAAAAATGACAATTTTATTAACCTGGGATTGGAATAAATTATATTGTTGCATAGAACAGTTAAGTAATAGCTTTATTCCTTTATTATATTACCCTTAAATACCTAAAGTGCAGGATGTACAGGATGTGTACACCACAATTCTCTAATAAATGCACAATATCGCAGAAATTAATATTCAGAATGCTCTACATAAAATTAGAATGATATTAATATACCAGATGTATAACATGGTTTAAAACAAATATGTACATATGTGGTGTGATATACATAATATTATCTATACAATAAGTTCATTTACCTAACTTAATTCCATCACATACCTATTTTTGCCTCATAAAAACCGTGTTAGAATGAAACAATTTTAGATTCGTTTCTTCTAATTTTGCTAATTTATATTTTATTATTGTTGTTCTGTTCTTAATCTTGAAATGCAAATATACATATATCCCATAAAATTTATATAAATCAAAATTAAAATTATAATAGTTCACATAATTAAATATAGTTTAAAATGTACTATGAAAAACACCAGTTGGTAAACATACATAAAATAATTTTATATTTTCCAACGTTAAAATCTTTTTACTGCAAATGTGTCACATTATACTCAGTTAATAACGCGAATTAACTACCTAAATATTGTTATAAAATAAGCCATTAAAATATGCAAAATTTTGCATTCAGTTTTTTATCGGAAAGGTGAATGTTCTTCTATTCTTGCTGAATGGAATTTATACTAATTTATGAATAGAGTAATATTTGCATAATTATATGGTGAATATTACACATAGTTAGCTTTACTAATTATCGAATAATATTACAAAGAAGTTGTTGGTGCGGTGCGGTTGAATTTGAATTGGAAAAGCGTGAGTGAAGGTGTGGGGCGAGGTGTGAGAGGCAGGCACAAGCAGGTTGAAGCAGGAATAAGAACTCGTTCGCCATCTGTTGTAGCGGTGCCGGTACTAAGTTGTGCCCGTACCGAAAATATCGTTTGAAATTTACGACTTTGGCAGTTGTCCAGCGTGTAGTCTAATTTGCCGGTGGTATTTTAAAAATATTCAGTGAAATAATCCATTTGCACGCGAATAAAATCGATCTAATATGCTGTCAATATGACGTGGAGTGACAGTGTTAGGTTATGAATGGTTACATTCAGATTGCTTACCTGTATTCTCTGAACGAGAGCACCGAATACCAGAGGGTGAACATGCTGGCCGCCGGCACACGAAACCAAACCAACAACGGAACGAAATTCGACGTTTGTAATGTAATATGTTACACCAACTGATGTCTGCTGGTTGGCTAGTTCCAAGCAACTGACTTAATATAGCGTCCTATTTCACCTGTGGATTTGGGCCTGCACACACGGAAAAATTGCATTCACTTCCTTGTCAATTTATTTTAACTCGAGAACTAAACATATTTTTCGGCGATTTTTTCTCGCTTTTCGTTTCAAACGCTCACAAGATAGCAAAGCACTCACCAACTGAACACGCATTTAATAGTGTCGCTTTTCGCTTACAAATTTAATTTATTAAAATGCTATAAGTAAGTTCAGTTGTGCTATATATGAATCACGTGTTAAAAATATGATAGAATTAAGCATTGCTACAACCTATGTGCTACTTTTATGCATTTCGATTTTTTTCCCCAGCTATAACTACAGTATTTATAAACAATTGCAACTAATTATAGAAATCACATAACACTATAATAAAAATTATTTAGTATTTCTACGAAGCGTTTTTCTCAATTTTATTTCAATTATATAACGCAAGCATAAATCATATGTTTCTAAAAGATATTAAAAGAGATGATATGTACTATACTAAATGGTAGATGACGTAAGAAGGATTACAACGATTACAGTATAGGTATGGTGTCGTTGTAACGTCGCCGTCGTAAGGCGTAAGCGCGTTTGAGGTTAGATAAAGTGCTTTAGGTTTGTGTGTGCGTGTGTATGTATTACGATTACGGTTACGATTGGGCTTGAAAACAAATATCTATGCAATATGACCTTAAATGACCTATAAGTACACTGACCTGTATACGCCACAGATGTGTCACAGAGAGCAGAAACTACCTAATTCAAACAAGTAGTGAGAATATAAGTAGAAAATATGTGTAGATTTTTTGGTGGAGTCGCGTTTAGCCTGAGACCAAATATCGTGTCCGTAGCTGTGGCTGTGGCTGTGGCCGTGTGTCTGTTATAGTTAAGAAAACGTTTTTAGTTTCGAACCGTCTACGAATCGATTGATGTTAAACCAACCCTTACGTCCTAACATTTGTCTAATACGTTCCCGTTATTGTTTTGCGCGATTAAAATGTGTCGTTGCTCATCACATGCACGATGATGGACAGAGACGTGATTTGCTAGAATCTTCAGCTTGACTTTGGTTTCGGTAGGATCGCTTACCGAAAACACATTTACTCCGCTGTTGCGTGCTTAATATTTTGTCAAAGCGCTGCTGGCACCGCCATCCCTCTGCACCTACGGCACCAACCCTTACTGCCAACGCGCAAAATCTACCCTAATTTGTTCATTCTTTCATCCATCTCATTGTTCTACTTTTTTTTTTTTCAACATTATTATCTTAAATATACAATTATTTCAATATATAATTAATTTTTATTTATCCTAATGTATTTAGAATAGAAATTATTCATAATTATATTATAATCTAATAATTATGTTCACAAATAATAAATAAATTAAAAAAATATATATCAAATTTTGATTATTGTTAACATACATGAAATTTAATATAATATTTTATGCAACACACTTTGCACTTTCGGAAAATATTTGAATAAAAATACATACATTATTTGTATTCTTTAAATTATTTACAAAAATATTTGCGAAATAGGTGTGTAAATATTCATAGTTTTGTTATTTATATTATATTATTTGTAAATTAATAATATAAACAAACAGAACATATAGACGTTGTTGCCATCTTCAGTGTACTAGCGAAACTTGAGTTCTAATTAGTAACATATGTAGTTAATTTTAAAGGCAGATCGCTATATTGCTATATAGTAATTGTTCTTTGTTTCTGATTACGGTTTAAAAAAATTATGTTAAAAATTTTTAAAAACATTACAGGTACTTAGGTCAATTTTTATTAAAAATAATAACATTTAAAACAAAAGCAATTTCTTGCAAAAAAATGGATGTTAATCTAATATTATAAAAAGATTTAATTTAAAAATCTCTTCAATATATATATATATATATATATATATATATATATATATATATATATATATATATATGTATGTATTTTCCTACACATATATACTTATACTTCAATATACTATTACATTAATTATATAAATATTTACTCTAATTTAAAAAGGTTTTTACACTTTCAAAAATATTTTTATATAACGTATATATCATCTTCAAAAATTAAACGTTTTCAGTGATTTTAGACAATAAAATTTATTAGTGCAATATAATGTTATTTAATATTTAATATTATAATTTAAAAATCAATTCATTATTGTTAAACTTTTGCATCATTATATTTCTTAACTTATATTTCAAGTTATTTGTTATTAATTTGAAAATCTTCATTTTTTTTAATTACAATTAGATATAAAAATGTTCAATGTAACAAATATATCGCAATTTGAAATAAAATTAAAAACATGTAGTAAGTGCTTTTGAATGGGGATGTAAATGCATATACGGGCTATTATCTTTATTATTTTATTATCTATAATTTATTGTAATATGGGTTCTATAAAAAGTTTCTAAATGAAGTTCTTTTTTGTGCATATTTTATTTATATTTAAAAAATCTTATAAGATTTTTTATTACAATAAAAAGTACACTAACAACTGTATCATATAGAAGTACAATTTCATTAATGGAAATATTTTTTTTAATAAAAATAAATAATAGTAAGTTATAGCATAATTATTTTAAAACTTTTTTATAAATTTTCTTACTATTTGATTTGGAAAAAATATTCTAGAAAACACTTGTGTTTCTAAATCAAATAGTTAATAATTTCATATGAAACTTTCAAAATAGTTATACTATAACAAAAGAGAATATAGTATAATCTATTCTCTTTGCTATATATCTTACCATAATTTATTTTTATTTAAAAAAATATTTCTATTATAAATACCCAATTTTACAGCTGCAAAATAATTAATAGTAAAAACGTTGGATTTAAAGTAATTTTTTTTCCTTATATTTTTACTTAATTCTTTCATTATCGCAATAACCTGTAAACGTGGAAAATATTTTCAATTTAAAACCAAATACAGTTAATTTAATATATTCGTGACTGGAGTGAAATATAAAAATAGTTAAAAATTTATATATTCCGAAAAGGTATATAATATTTGTTTGAGTTATAAATTCCCGTTAGAAGAATATTTCTTGCCAAATATATTTTGTGCATATAGAAAAAGTCGGAGTCGCGGACGCATTGTAGTGAAATTCCGAAGACTTGAATATGTTATGTTGCACGATGAACGCGAAACTCGAACAAATGTCGTGGTCGATAAAAGTAGCGAACGAACATCGAACAGAGCCGATATGATACCAGCGAACCGACAAAACAAGAAGACGCAACAGCAGAACATGGATTTGTATGTTATGTATTAACTCTTTAGCAGTTGCTTTGCCTCTCTACGAACGAACGCACAACGCTTCAACATCAACGTAACTGTAAAATTTACGTCAGCGTCCCAATTTGTTCGCACTACAATTGCACTTTGTGAACAGAACAGTCTTACGTTACGGATATGCTCAATGGAATGGTCCTTGAACTCTATTCTTCGACGTACTGTACATGGATACGTATATATCTAGGGTAAACACGAAAACACAGCAACTAGCAACATCGAATCATTTATTTTATTTATTTACCATACGTACAACCATCAACTTCAAATCAAAACTTTCTTATAAACAAACATTATATATATATATAAATATAAGGGTGTTCTTAAAAAAAAAATTATTACGTACTTGATAAAACGATCCTAAATTTGATAAAACTAAAGAAAACCAACTTTAGTTTACGATTAATAGGGGATAAAGGTCGCAAATGGCGATTTTCACGTATTTATTCGGGTTTCACATTTTTTAACTTAAAATAACACGTTTCCGATCGCAAAAATCGAAAAATTCATTGGTTTCTATTAAATAGAAAACATATCTCTCTGTTTAAATTATTTTGAGCGATTGCGTGATGTTATAGTCAAAAAATATGAAAAACCGAAAAATTTTTTTTCCAATGGCCATAACATTGGTTAAACTTTTGAAATATTGTGTAAAACAAATCATAAAACATTGAATTTTTCGATTCTTGCATCAAAAACGTGTTATTTTAAGTTCAAAATAGTGCAATCAAAAAATAAACATGAAAAACATAATTTTTCGACATTTATCAGTTTATCACTCTTGCGGCTCCACTTACCCCCTGTTAAACGTCAAATGAGGTTGGTTTTCTTTAGTTTTATCGAATTTAGAATCGTTTTATCAAAGACGTAAAAAAAATTTTTTTTTTAAGAACACTCACATTTCTTCTAAGATTATTTAAAAAAATTCAGATTATTATAATAAAAATTTTATTGTTTTTTTTATTTCAAACTTTGATAAATATACGGGCTCGAAATGTACCGCAGCAAACTGAAATAGAGTTCCAGTTCATGAAATTATGGAAAATGTCGTTCTGTAGTACAATGTAAAAAATGTAATATAAATTTATATAATTTTTATCATAACTATTAACAGTAAAATAGTAGTATATTACAATTTTTCTGAAAAAAATACATTCATAGAATATGTAAATTTACATTAATTTTTTACAGTGTAGCGTTTCGGTTTGTGAAATTTTCCATTTCAAGCTCTGTACATATAAAAATATATTTGCACTTATTATTAAATGGTGTTAAAACCATAAGGGTATAAATAACATTAAATAAAAAAATGAGTTACGTACGGCTTGAGGTTATAGAAATATAGTAGTGTTTAATTTTGAAAAATTATATTAGTAATATTTTTTTCATATAAATTTTTTAGAATTATTGTAAATACAGTAAGATAAATACTTTATTTTACATAAACAACCAAATATATGAAAGTGTTTTTCTTAAAATTAATATATTGTTCAAATTAATTGATTAATTCAAATTCAAAGTTACATTAATAAATACATTTAAATACGTTTTAAATTAAAGTAACATTATATTTTTGTTATAATTATAATTTTTAATTTATTTCTTATCATAAACAACAGAAATTACTTTTGTTCAGAAGCTTAAAAAAATATTAAATAGGAGTAATATTTATATATATATAAACTATAACTATATTTCTATTTTTATATAAATAATTTTACTATTTTTTTTTTATGAAATTTTAAATAAACATCAAAAGTGTTTTTCAAATTATGAATTTAACTATCTTAAAATATTAATTTATCCTGGAAATGTAAATTTATATAATATAAATGTATAGTCATGACAATAATTACTTATTATAAATGAACAGTTGAATTCAAAAGCTTATGTCATATTTTGTTAAGTATCTCATTACATATAAATATTAATTAGAGGTAGTGACATTTTTAAAATTAAAATTTTAAATAAATCTAATTTGTTTTTCTCAAAATTAATTTAGTTTCCAATTTATTCATTTATTCTTCATATTTCACTCTATAAATATAGAAAAGAAAACTATGTAACTTTGATATTTTTTTGTATTTCATATTAAAATATCATTTAAGTACGCTTATGATTTGGCTAAAACAAAAAAACCTAATTCATACATTTTACAAATGTTTCTCAAGTCTGTTAATAATAAAAAAAAAACCGAATCTACTTGTTTTTATTCATTTTGAAAATATAAAAATAAAATAGAAGTTTCGTTAGTATGTTACTGTAAAATATAACAGAAATAAAACGAATTATATGTAGCTACATTCCTGTTCATATGATAATGTACGATGAATATAGCGCTGAATTTTCAAGCTCTTTCATAAAAAAAGCGTGTTCCTGGTTACTGGCTCCCACACTATCTAGGTTAAGTATACTATAAATTTTAAAAAAGCAGTTATAAAAATTTTTATCACCGAATAAGGGCGTGTCTTTCAGATACAGTTCTTCATATGTACATCTATACACTATGTAATTTGGAGCTTCTCATATCTGATTTTTCTTTTAAATATTGTTATTAAATATATAGTATATATATATTTGCAAAAAATTGTATTGCACTATCTAAGTTACGGTTTTATATAATATGTTTTTAATTAAGTTTTTTTTCTTGTATTTATTTCTATAATGGGCAGTTAAGCCATCATGAGAAAATATTCCTTCTGACGATGACTTAACAGCCGAAATTGACCAATAAAGGGTTTTTAATAAAATTGTGAAACTGAAAAACCGAGAGTTTTTATTATTTTTTATTTATTTTATAAATTCTTTTGGTGTAAATGTTTAACTATTTTTATTTTTGCATTAAACACCATTAATTTTATATTTTATCTAATTAAACATTAGACAATTTTTAAATTAAAGAAAAATGCATTGGCCCTGCCGGGGTTTGAACCCGGGACCTTTTCTTTAATTTAAAAATTGTCTAATGTTCAATTAGATAAAATATAAAATTAATGGTGTTTAATGCAAAAATAAAAATAGTTATTTTTTATTTGTCTATACATTTAAAAAAAAATGCATAAAATAGATAGTGGTTTTGTGTCACAAATTTGTAGCATATTATACAAGTACAAAGTTTTGGTTAAGGTATTTTTAAATAAAATTGAGTAAAATTAATATTTGCGAAATGGAGAGAAATCTTTTGAATAAGGTTCGCCCAACGCTAATGATAACTAATAAATAACAGTAGTGTTCCAATTTCAAAACCAAATTGTTCTTTAATGCGTCACAATTATTATTCATAAGTTTTGGTATTTCAATCGTAAGTAAGCATGTGGTGTGGTATTCTTGTTTTAGTATTGAAAGTAACGGATATTTTTAAGTACTATTGTATCTGTCAAAAACAAGTGCTTGTAAATTCATTACACGAATTCGCAATTAACAGTACAAATTGTTAGTCTAGATATAATGTTCCTTTCTTTTAACTTTATACATAATTATATTTGAACCGGAAAACTAGCCTTACACACACACACACACACACACACACACATACATACTCGGATATTTTTTTCTTCAGCAAATTTTTAGCACAATTAAGAAACATTTTAATACAATTAGATTAGACACAACGGTTTTTTATTCGCGCTATTCATTCAAATACACAATATATTATGTATGTTCATTTAATTTTTAAATATTTTACAGTTAAATTTGCACCTCTGCGATATAATTAATGTTACGGTTTCATGAATAAATTTCATATTAAATATACGAAATTTTTATTAAAATCAGATGTATTTATTATGTTGTATGCTGTTCTTTTTTGTACAACTATAATTAAATGTGTTAGTTATAAACTTATCATTGGTTAGCAATTGATAATTCGGTTTATCCATGGGAAATGATAATGCATAATTAACCAATCACAAAGAAAACAAGCTGTCTCCATGGCAACGCAAAGTTTGTGATTAATTGCATTTAAAATATCTGATGAGTTAGTACTTTTGCTAAATTTTGAAATTTCATTCATATCAAATAAAAAGTTCAGTTCTACTATTTTATAGTTATAGAAAAAAGTATACAGTAAAACTCATACAGAATATACACCAAGACTCGTTCTGTAACTTTCATACTCGTAAGAAATGAGTGCCATTCTGTACTTGTTGCATAATATATTATTATGTAATTATTTTTATATATTACTATAATACTAAAACATATAGGCCCGTATTACCAAATCTGTTGTTTATGAAAAAGTGCTTTCAAATAAATTATTACTTTTTCCTTTTATCAAATAGTATTTATATTTTTTATATCTAATATCATACAATTCAAATTAATTAATTAAAATTGCTTAATAAGTAATTTTAAGTAAGCGTCAAAAGTAATTTTAACAAAAATCAATTTTCAAAGTGAGATGAGCATATGGGCCATATTTTTTTAGAATTTTTTAATGAAAATATGTTATAACTGGATAGAATAATTGTAAAATCTATATCTTACGATAACAATAATTAGCGGCCCAATAATAACAATTTATTTCAGTTTTTAATTATTAAATGTTATAAAATTGCTTGTAGAAATAAATTTGGAGAATTTGCTTAGTAAAAGTTTGCCAAACTAATTGCCGTTTAAAATACACAAGATATTGTCACCATATAAGCAAAAGTTGCCTGTATACGAACGACAAATTGCTGATATTTCTTATCGTGGGATATTTGTTTTCGAGTAAATTCGGATGAGCAACAGGTAAGGCAGAGTATCTCCATACGTACACACACATTAGGTACATACACAGTGAAGAGAAGAAGTAGAGAAGAGAAGAACACAACAACACAACAAATAACTGTTAACGTAGAGGCTCTTGTTAGTCCGTGTGATGACCTCTGACGTTTGGTGCTAGTGCTGTTGTCCATAGCCCAGACCAGCACACCAGCACACCAGCACACCAGCAGCGAGCAGACCAACGTTGATTGCCTTGCTTCACCTTGTCTTCGATGGCCTGCAGTCTGCCCATTGCCGCGCTGAAGTTCGTTCAACGTGCGGGGACGTTGAACTCGCAACTCGAAGTCGGAGTCGGAGCTATATTTGTAATATTAACTATTGAGCCTACTCAACTGATTCTTCAAATACAACCACCAATTCTATTTTATTCATCACTCGTAAACGTTCTATTTCAATATTTTTTCTTTTTCTACGATATATTTGTTTGCTGAAGATTCAACAGAACAAAATGATTTTCTTTCATTTTTTTTAAATATTAAATAGTCAAATTGCAATGATGCAAATTCACTGATAAAGTGGTAAACTGTGCTCACAGAACATAAACTGACATAAACTCATTCAAGAGAAAAATGTTTTAAATGTTACGTTATAGTACAATTTTATAAGTTTATTAGAAATAGACAAACTATATTTTAATTAAAAAAAAAACATTATAATTTTTAAAACATTCATAAATTTACTTATTTATAAATATCTGTTACTAGATTCAAAAAAACTTAAAATAATTTATAAGGATTCAATAGTTCTAATCTGTGAAAAAATAATATTAAATAAATATTAATATTAAAAGTTATATATTCAAACTTTATGCAAAAAATTGAAGAAAATATTACTTATCGCATTGAACTAATTTATAATTAGTTGTTTTAACAAATTTGGAAAAAATATATTAAAATTTATCTAATCAACTAATAATAAGTTAGTTCAATGTGATTAAGAAAACACTTAAATTGAATTTATAGAATTTTCTGAACTGGTATATGCCGTGGTCGATCTATCCTCGTCGCAGACGTTTCGCCATACATCGTAGATGACATCCACATTGTTTGGTCATCAAGCACTGAGGATACCATCTACGATATATGGCGAAATGTTTGCAACGAGGACAGATCGACCACGACATATACCAGTTCAGATAATTCTATAAATTCAATGAATACCGACCGTGAAATCCTGAAGATTACAAAAACACTGAAATATTTGTAAAAATCTTAGTTTCATCATAGAAAACATTGTTTTAATACTTTTTTGCTTTCTTAGACGCTTTTTCACTGGCTATATACTTCGTAGAAAGCTTGTTAAAAACAATGGGTCGTTTAAATAAACATTACATAATAATTATTTTACAATTTCTTGCAGAATTTTGAAATTTTTATTTTGAACAGATTTATGGAAAATAAGAGCCTATTCAATTTTGATTAATATTTAAGAAATTTAAGAAGAATTAAATTATTAGATCTTAGATTTTCAAGGGATTGATGCATCGCAAATTATTATTCATAGTAAGAAGCAAATCGGTTAAATGTGACATCATAATTAACGTCATTAATATATGTAAAATACAGAAATAAGTGCACATTACTAATCTATGCAGCTAGCTGTATAGTAAAAAGAGATAGAACATAACTTTGTTATCATAAATGAATCAGGAATGTATGACATCACATCTAACAGATTTGCTTTTACTAAATTATTATATTCAATTAAGTTTTTTGAATATTAGAATCAGATCTCGTGTTTTTGGTTCGCGTAGGACCCTGCAAAATATGAATCCGGTTTAGGTTAATAAAATAAAATAATTTCCCTGAAACCATAAAATAATTTGTTGACGCATAAAATTTGGAAAAAGGTCAGCAGCAATGAGTTTAATCTTACAAACTAACTTTTGATATCTATTAAAATCGATTGACCGGTAAATCATAATGATAATAAATAAAAATATGATCTAACTTTATTTTATTAACTTTTCGCCGCAGTAAGATCATATTTTTGTTTATTATCGGTTTAGGTTACATATTTCAAAAATTTCAGATCGATAAATGTATTTAAAGGAAAATCAACATAATTTTCTACACAATTACAAAACACCTATACTTGATTCACTGTCGAGTCGAGTTCAGCAAATATTCACATGATCACAAAGTCTTTTTTAATGCTATATTATTACTCCATTATAGTATTTAAGTAACGTAACGTATTTTTTCTCCTCTCTCTCTACATGAGCTGTATTATTTCACGGAAATGCAGTGTACAAAGCAATTATATACGATGTGTCTAAAAAAATTATGTACAATGTGTTTTATTGTATACAATGTATTTTAAAAGAATTATATATGTGGAATGTATCTAAAAAAAATTATATACAATGTGGTTTTTATACAAGGAGCGAGAAACGCGTTCCGTTCTTAAAAAAGTACCGGAACGACGTTTTCCGGACCGTTCCGGCACCACTGCTCCGGACCCCTTTACAATTTAGTCAATCGGATGTGTTTACATTTATATTGTAATATAAATACACACAAATACATCACATCGGTTTTGAATTAAGGAAATATGTAACTGAAGGATTTATCATTCATGTATCACGTGAAAATTGGCATGTCTTCCTGATTTTAGTATAATAGAACTTTTTATCAAAATATGTCATTAATTTATATACATAGTTCTTACCAAAATATCTTGTAGTATTATAGTTTTTCAAAAGCATTTTCTATAAAAAAATAAGAATTTAGGTTTATGTCATGTGATTGATCGTTGTAGTCTCCAATGCTGTTTCTAAATTATTTTGAATTTTCTCCAATATTCTTGAGAAAAATATAGTAAATAATAAAATAAAAAGCTTTCGGATTAAGTTCTGTATATATTTTATTTAATAATCGATGTTTCGATATACTATACTTTGCTACCTATTTCTTTAACTTGTTTGTTTATTATTTTTGACAGTTGTATATTTTTTTACTGATGATGACATACGTAGAGTATATCGAAATGTCGATTTTTAAATAAAATATATACAAAACTTAATCCGAAAGTTGTTTTATTTTAATACTATGTAAATAATATTAAATAAAAATCAAAATTTATTTAAAAATATGTATTTACAGAATAACATGGCAATATAAATCTAAATTATACAATATTTGACTTTTTTAATAAAAATAATAATTAATGCACATTTTTTTAATTACAATTATATTGAGTAATATTTTTTCTGTATTTTTCAGAAAGTTCTATTGTTACTAAAGCAAATAATTGTTTAATAATTAACTGCAAAAGATATGATTAAGAATTACAAGTAACCTGCTAGAATTGTATTATTTACTGATTATGCGTTATTACTTTCGTCAAATAGTTTACAGAAAATTGTTAGAAGTGGATTTGTAAAGAATCACTTAAGTATTATAAAGTTCTTGATCAGAAGATGTCAGTATCGTAGTGAAGTCGAGAAAGAGTATAAGATACAATATAAGAAATCGCGAATGCTTTGTAAGTGTAAGCATAAGCAGTAATGGTAGTCAAGGTCAGGTCATATGGTGACGATGTTGAACTAGGTTATGTTTATCGTATTATCACAATTTGAAGTAATATTCCGCGCATGGTAGCGTGCAGGAGTGCTACGATATGGAATGAACGTATCGTATCGTATCGTATCGCTTATAGCACAAAATTCTAACGGGAAACTGTTGTGTGTGTATATAATACATATTTGTGTTAGTGGTAGGCTGGACGTTCGGACGTTGGACGATGCCCGTAGCCGTAGCCGTAGCCGTACCGGACTCGACTCGACTCGAATCGGACTGACTATTAAAATTCTAGGTGTGTTTACGTGCTAAAGAAGTTCAGAATCGTTGGATCGTTGGCGGTTGACGTAAGATTGAGAGCATCAGTCATCAAACAGCAGGCAGCTACTACACAGTACAGCACCAAAGCAGCGCAGCCCAACACAACGCAACGCAACGCAACGCAACAGCAGAGAGCTCAACGATTCAAACTGGTGTGTAGCGGTAACGAGTCTGGAGTCCGTTCTGGAAGCGTCAATGCGATGCGAAGCGATAAAGTCAGTCTGAACGTACCTGTTAATGAAGATCTAGCTCTGACTGCGCTGGCTCTAACCGTAACGCTGATGACAATTCGCCGTCAATTCGTGTAAAAGTGTTGTTTTGTTGTTGTTGTTGTTGGTAATTGTTGATCGATTGGAACGACTGATCGACTTATTGCGCCGTGCCTGGGTGGCGAGTGACAGTTTAGACAGAAAAAGCATATACACTACTGCAACTGAGTAGATTCGGAAATAGTGTTAGTGGTTTTTGGTTGGTGATGTGATTCGACGTCAGAATTAACCAACAAACAAACTATGCTCGACGCTCATACAGTGCGTGTTATTGTTGCATTTTCAGCCCTATTTTGTTTGTTTATTCCGCCGGTTTTAACGCAGGATGATTCGTTAGCCGGCAGTTTTCTTTCAGGTAACCTTTTTTTTTTTGTTTTTTGACCCGTGTCAGGGGATTCTTATTGCAAAATCGAAATTTCTATAATCACAACAATTTTTAAAATGTTACTAGCATTATAATTGAATTATAATATTAAAAACTTACTTACTTTTAGTACAATTTTTAACTTTTTAACAAACTAGAAGAATATTTTATTAATAAAATCACGACAAATCCGTTTCCACATACTCAAAATTTTTGAAACTTTCCAATTTTCTCACATTTATATATATATATATATATATATATATATATATATATATATATATATATATATAAGGTAAAACCGTCAAACATTGACACATCTTTAGTTATTATTTTTTTTAAATTTTATTAAGATATATAATATTTTTTTTCTTAGCAGAAAAATTAGCTTCATATATTAGTTTCTAAAATGTAAAGTATTTTATTGATTATCATAAACGGTATTGAAAATATTTAATATATATGTATATACCATAATTAGTCAATGTTACCCTACATGTGGGTAACATTGACATGCCTTGTTTTTTCTTGCTTTATGCATTGAAATGGCAATGTTACAATATAGGAATTTAATTTTGACATAGAACTTTCTTTTTATAATTTGACAATTTTAAATTTATTTAAAAAAATTGGTCAAAAGTGCATTTTTATGAAACCAATTATTTCCTTAGTGATAAATAATTCTTCTATTCTTATTATAAGTAAATACTAGGTAGTAAATAAAGGAATAATAACATAAGAGTAAACTTTATTGTAATTTTAAGAAAATTTATAATATACATGCAATTAATTAACAATTAAAGAATTTTACTCCGCATCGAAAAAATTTGTTTGAAAAAAATACATGTCACGACGAATTCGTGGTTGAGGCAGCACGCGTACTATATCTGTAGCAAGAACGTAACTTTTGTCTGTAATGTCCGGAAAAGTAAAATGACCTCCTCGTTTTCTTAAAAAAAACGAATTGTGCATGAAATGGTACGCGAATTGCAGGTAAAAACCTCTTAGAATGGAAGTTTCAAACACGAATTGTCACCATATAAAAAACAACACGTCGGTATCCATACGCCATAAGCCCTAAGCTTCGAGCAACGAGCGATGGATGGTGATATTATCTACAGTAGTCATATACATTATTTTTAGAGCTAATCAACAGCGTTCTGTGACTCATTATGAAAATTTTATAAGCCGTTTTCAAAAATGTGTCAATGTTACCCTACTGTCAATGTTAGCCTCCTTTACCTTATATATTATAATATTATTATTATTATTATGTTAAAATATTTTTTTTTTTAAAAGAATTTTTTTACATAAATTAAATTGCTCCATTTAGTCAAAATTTGATAATATTTCTATTTTAATTTTCGACAATTAATCAAAATTACCTATATAGTACGTACTATTACTGTTTTCTTTTGATTTATCGGCGTATATAACTATAAATAAAATTAAATGTAATTGTACTTTATTTTCAATAAATAAAAACGGTTTCTATGAATCATTTACATTTCTACATACAAACGGATAATAAAAAGTAATACGACTATTTTTTTCGAATTCTAGAACTTAGATTTTTTAGACCGACAATGTACTGTTGTTTGTTACATTTATTATACTAGTAAAATACGTAAAAAGTGTCAGACTTCTTTATATTTACATTATCCATACTCTTGAAAAAAAAAATCCAGTTTAATTTCCATGTTTTAATAGACAAGCTATTTTCTAAATAAGTTATGATAAATATATAGTTACAATATATGTAAAAAAAATATATAGATACATGAATGTGTAACTATTTTAACAAAATCAATAAAGTAAAAGTATTGTTTTTTTTTCAAATTCATTTGTGAAAGTATTTAGTGCATATTATATATGATAGGAAAAAACTTTCAAATAACGTTATGGAAAAAAATATTTTCTATACTTTTAATTATCAGTGCATTGATGTTCTAATTCGAGCAATTTTACTGCTATTTTAATTAGGAAAAATGAAAACAATAACAGTTAATGAATAAGTATATGTTTTAATTACAGTTTTTCTTTTAAATTTCTGATTATTATATTTTTAACATTTCACTTTTTATTTTTATTCAAATTTATAAAATAAGCTTTTTATTGTTTTATATTTGTAACATAACTAATTATATTAAATAAAACTTAAACTTAAAGATTTAATTATTAATGTTAGAATGTCACTATCATTTTTATGATTAAAAAAACAATTATAATTAAATAGAAAATTAAATTATAAATATAAATATTTAATATTTGTTTAATTTTCTATTTTTATGATAATTATATTATAAACTTTTTAAATTTAGTGTTATTAAAAGATTTTATTTTATAAACCGGTTATCAACATTTAAACCACCTTATATTATTATACTGTTAATAACGTACTTATATTAAATAACTTTATATAAAAATAGCAATTATTAGTTTTGTTTCTAAAAAATTATTGATTAATATTACTTTAATATTTTGTAGAATGTAATATTTTTTTGTTAATAATATCGTGGTCTATGGTATTAATTAAAATTTCACGAAAATTGCAAAAAAACAAAACTGTTTACATTTCACAGGGATATATTTGATTAATATAATTATTTCTAAATTATTATTAAAATTATCGTTTTTGTAGATATAATATTGTTTTCTTGAAGTTATTTAGTTATAAATGGAATATGTAAGCGAGAAAAATGTTATCGAAATTGCTGTTATTATTTTTATAAATATCGATATTTAAATCTTATTTGATATTTGCAAAAAAAAAAAAAATTTCAAATTATGCAATTTTTTTCATTTACAATTTTTTAATAAACTATTACTGATTTTGAACAATAGATCAAAATTTAAAAAATGGCAATTTTTTGTCACCGATGTCACCCCTTAAATCTGTTTTTGGGCATCTAAAAAAGTAAATTATATCTTATCATATTGTAATCATCATTTATCACCAAATTTTCATTTCGTTTCGTGAGTTCGGGATGATCTTTACTGTTCAAGTGAATTTATTATTAGAAGATCATAAAAAAAATTAAACAAATGTTTTATTTATTTATATTATATTACAGTATTTTCATTAAAAATATGTTTAGTTTATAGCATATTTTGCAAAGACAAAAATAATCTTCTGTAGGTACACTTGCGAAAGATATGCTAACAGATGTAATGTTCAAAAATATTTTTTTAATAATAAATGCGACTTTGTGACAAGTACACATTATTTGAAGTTCTTTAAAATTACATAAATTTATCATTTCTACGAAAATTTCAAAATAGTATCAATTCTAATTTAGATTTTTTTAATAAAATCGCCAATTCAAAATGAAACAGTGAATATTATATTTTTTCATATTATATAATGTACATTTTTTTATTATTGTCTAACATTGTATAAACTTTGATAAATAACATAGTGTAAAATTCTAAAAATGCACTTTCTTTGTGAAAAGGACACTTTTTGAAACATCACTATATACGTAAAACTCACAATCAAAACGAGATATTTAAATTGTGTGAAAATGGAGAGATAGGTGTATTAGATAATTATATTTTGATTTAAACTAAATACCACGGCATCTTATAGTATAGGTAGCACGGAACAATAAAAAATCAAATAAAATAGTCGATATTTTCACAATTTTTAATAGGATAAATCTTATATATATATATATATATATATATATATATATATATATATATATATATATATTCTTTATTTATTATGATATATTGAACCTTTTATTATTTAAGTTATTTCGGTTTATGGGCTCTTTTAATTGGAGGAGTCCGCATTGCGAAATTTTGTGTCCACTACTGTCCCGCTAACAACCATCCCGAAGGAGTTTTCCGGGATACCGGGACGAATGGACATCCTATACTATAAGCCTTGACTACAAAAATTATTTTAAAAACTGTAGCAAGAAACTGTATACAAATTATAAAATTATAATTATGGATAGTTCCAAAATTATAAAAAAAAAATGAATAACAATAGTTTTTGTTTTCATAAGTTTCATAATACTTTTAAATTTCAATTAACATAAAAAGTACAATGGGGAAGTATTTATGATTGCAAAGGTAGCATAACTACTTTTCTTATTTTACCAAATACAATAAGTTTAACTTTTGGTAAAAAATATGCTATTAACGATTATGTTAGTCATAATTATTTGTAAAGATACATATATTTAGTAATCTTCAGGCTTTCACGGCCGGTATCCATTGAATTTGTAGAATTTTTTGAGCTGGTATGCCATGGTCGATCTATCCTCATTTATCAAGCACTGACGATACCATCTACGAAGTAGAACGAAACGTCTACGACGAGAATAGTTAGACCACGGCATACCAGACCGGAAAATTCTATAAATTCAATACATATATTTGTTAAAAAATATCTGTTAAAAAAGCATCAATTTTAATTTCTTTTGACATAATTATTATTGATGTTATTGCTTTTTTGTCTACTTTTCAAACTTCAAATTGCGTAATTATTTGTCCTTGCCAATAAAACAATGCTTTTTTGTCGGCTTAAAGTCGACTTTAGTAAAAAGGCTTATTATGAAATCGACCGAACGAAGTTTATTTATGCAAATTAAATTTTAACGAAAATTTGTTATAAGAAAAATGTAAGTATGTAAATAATAAATTCAAAATTTATGTTGTAGTTGGAATGAAATTTATAACAGTTTTTTTTTTAATACATGTGTGAAATAAATGGAAACAGGTATCCTAAACTGATATGTCAATAAAATAGATACTAAATAGAAACTAGTATTAGTACTAGTACTACTAGAGTACTAGTATACTAAAAAATTGACAAGATATGACAAGACGACAAGACTAAAAAGCAGAAAATAAAATATATCAAAAAACTTTTTAAAAACCACGTTTATATTTAAATGCACTAAAAAAAGGAAAATAAAATTTTTCTTGATATCCAAAAATTTTAGAAAGAAAAAAGCGTGGAGCGCTTAAACATCATTGCGACATATATAGTTTCCTGGCGCTCCACGCTTTTTTTTTTCTAAAATTTTTGGATATCCAGGAAAAAATTTATTTTCCACTTTTTAGTGCATTTAAATATAAACGTGATTTTTAAAATTTTTTTTTTATGTATTTTATTAATATTTTATTTAAACATCATCTATAGTAACTAACTTTATTGACTTTGCGGATTGTGATTCTATAATTTATTTATGACTTTAACAGACTTTAACCAATTGAATTTATCAAATTTTTTGGGCTGGTATGCCGTGGCCGATCTATCAATGAATACCGGCCGTAAAAGCCTGATTCATTCCCAAAGTGGTCTATATCGACCCCTAGGGGTCGACTCCGAACACTCTACAGCATGAGTTTTTAACCTGGGGTCCACGGACCCCCAAGGGGCCCGTGGATCAATTTTAGGGAGTCCGTGGTAGGTGGTAATATATCTCAAGAAAGTGATATGTTAATATATTAATGCCGAACATGCAGAATAAAACTTATCTAACAATGTTATTCTGAGAAGGGGGTCCGTGGCCTTTATTTTTCTGTCAAAGGGGTGCATGGAACAAAAAAGGTTAAAAACCCCTACTCTACAGTTAAACCTATCACAGTGAATAATACTGTGTCAGCTGTCAGAAACACATTTAAAGTTGATGAATTTGTAAGAATTCAATATTATAAAGACGTGGGGGTCTACCCAAAACAGAAAACAAGTCCTCAAAAAAGTTTGGAAACCTCTGCTATAGACTTTAATCTATTTATATACCAGATCGTAACGTGGTTTCTTCTTCAAGTACTATACTTCTTGTTTTAGCTTGTCACTGAAGAAAAAAAAGCATAGGTATCTATTTTGTAAAGAAATTCGTTTTATTTGATAGGATTACTGGACAGTATAACAAGCACAGCGGATGCCAAAGACTGTCCAGGAGTGTGTGTTCATACGTTAGCAACAATCATATGCTACGATGTCCTGGAGGACGTGGCGTGTCCTTCACCAACGATGCGTTGCTGCGTCGATCCTCCACCTGTAAATGCGACAGAATCTCCTACCGATAATAAGAATAAAATACCACCTACAACTACCACCAAAATTATCACAACCACAACCACGACGACCACAACCACTCCACAACCTGAAATACAGGTATGTATTTCCTAGTCATACTTATAGAGAAAACTAACAAGTGATAACTTAAAATTAATGTTAAATTTTAATCTTATTATTATTAAATCCCCTGTTAGGTTCGTTGTCTTTTTTTTATTATTGACGACCATTAGGCTGCAAGTTCGGGGGTCCCCGCATTGACGTTGCAGTAGTTTTTAAGTTGTAATGGATTTAACTTCTGTTAATTAATATTTTTATATATATTTAATAGTGAAATTACATATTAAATAATCAATTTAGATTTTAAGTACACGATCCACAATTTTTATTATCAATATAATTAATTATAATGTAATTGAGACATTAATTGTAATTATACTTTTTGATTTATTAATGTATATAATTAATGTTAGTTGATTCAAATATTCCGAGGTTTGAGACATGAAAACCATCACCATTTAAACACAATGTTAATCACAGAAATAAACATTTGATTAATCTTGTTCTTCAAGTATATTCAAGTTACTTTTCATTTTTACGGAAGGGAGAAAGGTCCCATTTTTTTTGTTCACCTTAGGGCTCCATGTTAAGTAAATCCGGCACTGTTGACGACAAAACAAAACACCAACCAAGCCTGAAGATTACCAAACGATCGAAACGCGTCGTCAATGATAAAAATGACAATGAACCTGACACTGACACAGAGATATTTAATAATAATAAGATTAAATTTAAAAAATAAATTCATTTTTACTTACGATTTGTTTAAGTTTATTAGCACTGAGCACATATAATAATTATTTATTATTACTAATATTATATAGTATTATCTTTAAGCGTTATATTGAAGTTGGTTTTTTATTATATTTCAAGAAGACATAACTTTTACTAACACTTAATTATTTGCAATTTTTACCAATTTTTCTATCACAAAATAAATTTTATATATTTTTAACTTATTATTGTTATTATTTATTTTATTATTTATTACTTATATTATTAACTTATTATTATCACAGGTTGACCTGATTATATCGTCTTCAATTTAATAAAACAATAATTGATCAAATAAATAAATTTAAATAAATATTGTTATTGTTAAAACGTATTTTCAATATTATAAATAAAATTAAGAATTACATTAAAACTATCTTTTTCTTTAAATTTCAATTTAATATTTTATTTATAGTCTTGGAAAATTAATTTACTGAGACCAAGACAAATATTATTATTAATATATATTTTATTTATAATAAAAACAAATCTTTAAAAATTAAGTGGCATAGTAATAAAACATAGATAAGGGCACTAACCACATACAAAACTGTTTTATCAATACATATGTTTTTTTTTAAATATAAATCAATTTAAAAAATCATAAAATACACCAACAACTTACATTACTATTTTGAAGGATTCGTTTTATTTATAGGATATATTTAATTATAAAAATTACTAATGATAATAATAATCTATAATTAGTAAATATCAGTTTTGAATGTCAACATACTAAATAAATATGCATATCACAAATTTTGCGCATTACGAGTAGGTACAATGTACACTAAATTAGCAAAAATATCAATTTTAAATCTGGCAGAAGCAAACAAATTTGATGGTATTCTATAAATATATTTGTGTAATGTAGTAAACAACTCCAATTAATAATATTTGTAGTATATAATTGTATTTAGGGCCGGATTATGGCTTAGAGAAAAAAGACAAATGTCTAGGGCCCGCATACAAAGGGCCCGGCCTGCAGTCGGTCAAATTTCATTTTTATGTATTTTTACGCAATAAAGTCCTATTATTTTTTTTTTTGTTAATTGGTGAAAGTTTAATTCTAATTATCCTCAGCCCCGTGGGGGCCCGAAAAAAAAATGTCTAGGGCCCCACAAAAGGTTAATCCGGCCCTGATTGTATTTAAGTATCTATTTGAGAAAAAATCATGTTTATATTCTTATATTATATATATATATATATATATATATATATATATATATATATATATATATATAGTAAAATGTTTTATCAAGAAGATAGTCAATAGTTAGATGTTAAAATCAAATTCTCATTTAAGATTCAATTGTCAAGCTTTCGGTGTTATTTTACACCTTCTTCAGGACCTGGATTTTTTTTTAATATATTGAATAAAACTGGTTATATATTACAATAGATTTGATAATAATAAGTATTGTAACTTACATGTTCTTGTTAGAAAATGAAGAAACATAAAATTAAACATAAATGGTACAGCAATCATAAAAAAATAAATTGTACGGAAACATAAACTCAAAACTATAATTTAAACTTAACAAACTAATGTTTAATAATAATAAAATGTAACACAAGAAGTTGTAGTCAAATAATAAAATAATAAATAAATAATAAAATAAAAAATTTTGAATTGTTATTTAAACTCTGGTCCTGAAGAAGGTGTAAAATCACACCGAAAGCTTGACAATTGAATCTTAAATGAGAATTTGATTTTAACATCTAACCATTGACTATCTTCCCGTTAAAACATTTTACAATATAATATCATCTAGTCGTGAAATTTTTAATTTATATATATATATATATATATATATATATATATATATATATATATATATATATATATATATATATATATTATATTCTTTATGCTCTAAAGAAAATTATTTTTTTTTAAATAACAGAAATTGAAAACAAATTTTTGTGTAAATTTAAAAAGATAATCAATTACAGAAGATTTAAATGTACAAATTAAATATGAATAATAAAATTCATAAATTTACTGATATTATTATATAATTTTTATTTAATTAATAATTATTTTTAACAATGAAATATGACAAAACCCAGTTTATAAACAATAGCATTTAAAATTGTTATTTGGAACACAAGAATGTTAATAATTTTGTCACTTTTGCTTTGCAATTTGATATACGCGCACACATGTAAAAAAAGTAATATGGAATAATACATTTTAATTTGAATACAGTATAATACTGATTATTCATACAATTATTTGCAAAAAAAAAAAAAAATTCATAATGTAATACAGATCAGTAGAAAAAACTACACTACTTACACATTTTTTTACTTTTTAATGTAGTTTTTAATAAAATCGTGTCATTTAAAATACAATTTTTTTATATTATTTATTTTTAATTTGGAAGTTGTGATCCTTGTTGAAGGAATAGTGTTGAATAGTTATGGAATAGTGTTAGCATGGCATTTGTTACAATTGATATTCTAAAATTAATCTATAATAACCTCGTTTTAAACTGTTTTAATATTTAGTTTTTTTTAATTTCAATGACAACTATACTGAAAATGTGATACAATATGTGATATATTTTATAAAATTGGCAAACTTAACTTTGCTGAAACTTATAACAAAAAAGAATTGCTGATGATTGTTCGTGATACAATTGCCTCAACGTCCATAAAATTGTAAAAGTTTTTTATTTTTGATCCAATTTTATCTTTATACCATTCCATAATTTATTTTTAATCAATTTTATTTTATTTTTTATACAAACTGAACAGAAGTTTGGTGCCGATCGATATAATATCGCAAAAACTACACTGAGAAAATTTTTGCTTCAACTCTAAGGTTTTTACTTCTAACTTAAAAGTAAACGTATTTTCGAACTGTAAACTTATGTTTTTCTAATAGAAATAAATATTTTCACCTAACTTTAAGTGATTTTTTTCAAAATTACTTTCGACGTTTACTTAAAATTACTTATTAAGCAATTTTAATTAGTTTATTTGAATTTTATAATACTAGATTAAAAAAATATATCAAAAATTGAAATACTATTCATATTTGATAAGAGGTAGAAGTAAAAATTATTATTATTATTATTATCAATATAAATATGATTAAATAATAGAAATATATGTGCTAATAGTGAAAAAATAATGTACAAATCACAGTTGAGAAGAATCTTATAGCCCCTTATAGCTTCACATCTCAGGAAATAATACTATTCGGCTATGAAAAAAAATTTTCTCAACCTAGGTATATAATTACTACCATGTAATATATAATTTATATTAATAATTTATAATAATATATAATTTAATATATTAATATAGTATTATATATTAAACGTTACTACTAAAATATCATGTATATTATATAAGCGAGTAGACGCCCCAACGCTATATAATACAAAGAATAATTTCAATTTATTTTTCAATTTCAAAAAATTCACATTTAAATTAATACTTGGTCTTGAAATCATATGAAGATGATAAAATTATAATTTCAAATTTGACGAAATTTGTTTCAGCTTTCAAATAAAAACTCATCTCCTTTAAAACAAAATGGACTGAAGAAAGAAACAGGTAAAACTATTTATCCGTTATTCGAAATTTAAATATTTACAATTATTCAAAATTAATACAATATCAAATTAATATTTTTGTCAATAAATATGTCTAACCATCCCAATTTAATTATTGTGTATACAATAATTTGCCGAGAAAGAAGTATTTTATCGGAAGTTTGCGGGTTCGAATCCCGTCAGGTGATAGAATTTTGTTACTTAGTTTTTCAAATTATATATTACAAAATTACAATTAAATACTATCGTACATATTTTCGGGGGGAGGGGGGGGATTCGTTTTCCATAACTATACGAACACAATAAACATCTTGTATTAAAATTAAAATGCTTTCGGCGAAAGTTTTATATTATTTTATTAAAATTCGACGTTTCTATTAATTAAACATGAAATTTTTTACCTTAAAAAATTAAAACGGCTTTAAATAAATTAAATAAATTTTATTGTAAATATGTATATGAAGTAGTTTCTACGAAGGCATGTCCTGGTGTTTGCGTGGCTGAACGAATATCCGATTACTGCGAGGCAATTTTAACAACCGAAGATTTGTGCAAACCGGATGGATTAAGATGTTGTGTGTCAAGTGATGATTTCGGTGATAAACTCCCACCTAATTTAATCATACCAAATAAGAATGTATCACGGGCGACTACAATGAGACCTCAAACTACAAGCCCTATGTTGTATAAAACTACCAAACCATCGATTCATATGATAAATAAAACTCCTAAACCATTAAAGCCGTGTAATGGCAAATGTGTTAATCTTTTCGATGCACTCTTTTGCGATGATATTAATACAGAAGCGGAATGTCCGGACGATGGAACTTGCTGTGTTATTAATCCGGTAAGTTTTCATATTATATTTCTTTCATACATTGCTATCAAATAATTGATGTTATCAAATTTAGTAAATAAATAAAATATTTCTAACAAATTTCTAGTTTTTAATAAATTACTTTAAGAACTTTTTAATAGGTACTTATTCAATTTTAACTAATAAAACTTATTACTGTACGATATTATTTTGTCTATTCGTTAATTTATTATAATTACTATAAATACAACTACACAAGTAGTGATTCCAGATCACAAATTTTATTATAAAATATAAATTTTTTAGTATATTCTATATTTTGAGTTATAATACTTGATTTTTAAGACAATACAAACGCAATTAAAAATAATTTTATAGTAGTAAGTTTGTTAATAGTATATATTACGCGTAAACAAGATGAATATATTTAATAAATGAATTTCAGACTCCAGAATTGCGACCAATACAAACAACAAGTACGACAACAACAACAACACGTCGGCCTCAAATATCTGACACAGCTCCAAAATGTCCAGGAGTTTGTTTCCTAAATATCATGGCTGCATTTTGCAAACGACCATCTGTTCTAATTCCCCATACGTCGTCATGCAGCAAAGGCTCTATTTGCTGCGATAATACAAGATCGCTAACATCATCTACGATAAGGCCACGTCCTCGACCGCAAACAACCACCATACCTACAACGACAACTACAACAACACCAAAACCGCCACCTGATCCGAGAAGCGAATGTCCAGGATCTTGTATTGTGTCCTTGTTGTCATTTACTTGTTTCAGTAAGATAATCTTTGTGAAATTTATATTATGATTTTTGCATGCTTTCATCCCCCTACCCCTCCCCCCCCATCCCTTATTTAATAAAAAGAAAGGAAAGCCTGTCTAAAAATTTATCTAAGAATTCAATTTGTAGGAAATGCTGAAATGACGGATTTGTTCAAATGCCGAAAATCAGGAACAAAATGTTGTGCACCGAAATCAATGATACGTGAAGTAATGGGTTATAAAGAAGAAACATCAACTGGTCAAATTGATAACACAATACAACATCTTTCTTCTAGTCAATCTTCAACAACGACATATGCTATTATTCCTTCCACATATTCAAGTAAGTATTAATAAAAGCTTTTCTGTTTTCAAATTGATTTTATTTTTCTATTATCCTCAGATACTCTCGTTTCGTATACCCTTTTGGTTATTATTTCCCGTTCTGCAAAATATATTCCAATAACCCCAATGTATAGATTATATTCAGATTATTTTTTTAAAATTTGTTATATACAAAATCCTTGTAAAGTGTTACACAACTTTTGATCAATAGATGATAAAAATTCCGAAGATATATCTGTAGGTGTAAAATTTATCTACATATATTAAAACGAGGATGATAGTAGTAATGTTGAAACTTTGAATATTACAGATTAAAATTATAATATTGTATTGCATTTGTTTTAAGATATTTTGAAAACTGTATCTATATATTTTTTCCGGTAGATTCAATAGAACCAGCAAAATCAACGAGCACGTCTCGGCCGTTTGCCTACAGCAAATACGTATGCGGTGTGAAAGGAACATCACGTACAAGCAGAGTTGTTGGTGGTGAAGATGGTGATTACGCCGAATGGTGTTGGCAAGTGGCATTGATCAATTCGTTAAATCAGTATCTTTGCGGAGCGGCCCTTATCGGTACACAATGGGTCTTAACTGCTGCACACTGTGTCACAAAGTGAGTTTTTATTTAACTTCACAATATTTTATTTTAACACGTTTTTAACTCGCTTTCTTTCCTGTCTGTTCGATACAAATTTTAAACTAGGTAACTTTCCGATGAGCCAGAAACTTGAAACGTTAAACATAGCTCAGAACTGGATACCAATGCATTATTAACTAATTAATTAATAATATTACATATATTAATTTTTATCTTGTGCCATATTCACCTCGAATTCCGTACATTCGTGTATTTAGTTATTTTAATAAATATAATATCTATCGTTTTACAGCATTGTCCGATCGGGAGATGCAATTTATGTTCGTGTTGGGGACCATGATCTAACAAGAAAATATGGCAGTCCTGGTGCACAGACGTTGCGTGTAGCTACCACTTATATTCATCACAATCATAACAGTCAAACGTTAGATAACGATATTGCTTTGCTGAAACTCCATGGACAAGCTGAACTTAAAGATGGCGTATGTCTCGTTTGCTTGCCAGCCAGGGGTGTCAGTCATGCTGCTGGAAAACGATGTACAGTCACCGGATATGGATATATGGGTGAATGTACGTCTGTCATTTTGTACAGATGTTTGAAAAATAACGAATTAAATTTTACAATTGATCATAACACGTAACTTCTATTACTTTTTAATATTTATTATAATCGGAAAGTTATTCGGAAAGATATTTTCAAGATTTTTTTACATGATGCATTAATTTATAAAAGAAACGATAATTTTGAGTCTATATTTCTGTCATTTTTTATTTGTGAAAGAAGATTATTATTTTTAAGAGTTACTTTCTTTCACCAATAATTTTTACTATAGCATTAGTAAGTATTTGATTTTTATATCTAATTCATTAAAATTCGAGATTATAAGAAATTTTATAAATTAAAAATGATAAATGGTTGAAATCCATATGTAAACTTTTTTGTTTATTGTTTTTTTTTTTTTGAATGAACAGCTGGTCCAATACCATTGCGAGTTCGGGAAGCAGAAATACCAATAGTTAGTGATGCCGAATGTATCAGGAAAGTAAATGCAGTTACCGAAAAAATCTTTATTTTGCCTGCGAGTAGTTTTTGTGCGGGAGGTGAAGAAGGCAATGATGCCTGCCAGGTGATTTGATTTCATCGATTTAGAAAACGCTTTTTGATTTATAAAAATGTAATCTTATAGGGCGATGGAGGTGGTCCTTTAGTATGTCAAGATGATGGATTCTTCGAGTTAGCTGGTCTTGTATCGTGGGGTTTCGGCTGCGGACGAGTCGATGTGCCTGGAGTTTATGTAAAAGTGTCGTCGTTTATCGGATGGATCAATCAAATAATCAGTGTAAATAATCTGTAAAGGCTTCTAGTTTTTAATCATTAGATTTTAACTCATATTACGTTACCCTACTTTGCTTCCCAGCCTATTACATGATGAGAACTATTTTTATATAAAAGTTTTAGTGAATTACAGAAGAAAACTTATGTTGCGATCAGAATTTATTTTATATGAAAAATTATGACGTGGTAATTGTTTATACATACATACCAACACTTCAAATTATATTATCAAAAACTGTTTTTTCTTTTCAAATAAATATTATTTTAGTTTCATACACGAGACATTTACCACAATTGTACATACCTAAATAGAATTTATTTATAATTATAAATATAAATTTTATATTTAATTATTATTTATTATAAATTATTACTATCTTCAACTTAATTTAAACAATTAATTTTTAAATAAATTATTGAAAAAATTAAGTACAATAAAATAAAAATATTGTTAGCAAAAAATGTAGATTTAAATTAAATATATGAGGCTATATTTTTATATTTCATTTTCTAGATTTTTTTTTTAATTAAAAACTACTTCGATATTCAAACTTTAAAAATGTAAAACAAATAATTTTAAAATAATATAATTAATTACTTGTTGTACATGTTGTACTTCATTAAAAGAAAGAACTGTAACGCATACCTTAAAAAGATCACATATTATTTGTAATTAATTTGAGTATGCAAACACATATAAATTAAATATTTGATAATAATCTGTTGATTTTTTTAAAATGTTATTCTCGTATAAAACATTGTTTCAAAGAATAAATTCCACTTGATTATAAATTTTGAAATGTTTTTAAAAATAATTGATTAATGTGTAAGTTGCTTACACGATGCGTAAGTATCGGTAAGTATAATGTAACTATTTAAAAAATGTATTTATTTTGTGTTCTGATTAAGCGCGTGAATGACTAACCGAGATTTCAAATTAAGCAACTTTTAAATTCATAGTTAAATTTGATAGGTAGAACATATAGATTTAACCACTTGTTAATGCAACCAGTACAAAAAATACAGAAAATGTGTCATTTAATTTAACCAGCTACCGAATAATTTTAACCGAGATTCAAAATACGCGGCCCTTAGTGATATATTTGTAAAACGTATGTGACACACACGGCGACTTTATGTACTTATATGACTTTACTGGCTGATTTATAAAAATATAAATAAATTTTACTATTACTTATATTACCATATTTCATCACAGTTTTAATGTTTACAAGTCTTTTATCAGCTTTTATTAAATAAATAATTTTTTTTAATAATTTTAACTCAATCTATGAACAAGAGTTTAATATAGATGACAGCACTGTATTGTATTGTGTTTACAACGCCGCCAACAGCGACCGGTGACACTAAATTTGAATGAATTTAACGTATATCATAACGTATATTTGTGTTCATGTTTGCAGCTTGGTTTGGCTCGCTTTCTTTTATCTATGTTTGGCTACGTCTTCATTTCATTGTTTGTTTTTTCGATGTGTTGTTTTATAGTGACAAAATAATAATTTTAATATTGACGTATGATATTAAACAAGAAAAATGGCTACAAGTGCTGCAAGTAACAAAAAAGATAAAAATCAGCAAATTCAAGTTTTTGTGAGGCTTCGGTATGTGTACATATTATAAATTTATAAAAACAACATTGAACCCATGATGAATAGACTGAAAATCATCAGGCAGAAAACTCATCTAAATTTATATGTGTTTTGTTTACAGACCTATAATAAAACATGAAGGACATATAAGTGCTGTGGAAATCAAAGGATCGAAAGAATTAAATGTGAAATACCATTCTAATATTCGTACATATAATTTTGACAGAGTTTTTGGTCCAGATTCTACACAGGTTGTCATATGATAAAAATAATTATTTTCGTTTTTACTGTAACATATTTTTTTTGTTTAGAATGAAGTTTACAAATTTGTGGCGGAGCCTGTAGTTGCTGAAGTTATTTGTGGTTACAATTGTACAATTCTGGCTTATGGTCAAACAGGTACCGGCAAAACACACACAATGGTTGGTAAAAGTGGTACTGACTCTAGTACATCTAGCATTTCTGCTCCTTGGCTTGAGGTAAGTTTTTTCTATTTTCCATAATTATACAGTTTTCAAGTTATCACAGTTACTTATGTTATGTTTATATTAGGATATGCACGCAGGCATAATACCTCGTACATTGTCTCACATGTTTGATGAACTGCGAATTCAACAAATTGAATACACAGTACGTATTTCTTATATTGAACTATATAATGAAGAAATATTTGACCTTTTGTCTCCTGTTGAAGATAATACAAAATTAAAGTAAGAAAATATTACTTGCTTGTAATTTGAATAGATGGTTATACTAGAATATTTTTAGATTATATGACGATAATATGAAGAAAGGTTCAGTTATTGTTCAAGGTTTGACAGAAATTACTGTAAATAATAAATCAGAAGTATTTCAAATTCTGGAGAAAGGTGCAGAAAAACGTCGCATGGCATCAACATTAATGAATGCTCAATCAAGGTATTTTTTTTTATATATAAATTTTTCATTTAATTGTAAATTTCTGTGTAACATTTTTAAAATTTGAATTATATTTTTCAGTCGTTCTCACACAGTATTTTGTATCACAGTTCATACAAAAGAAAACGCCGTTGATGGTGAAGATTTATTAAAAACTGGAAAATTATATTTGGTTGATTTAGCTGGTAGCGAAAATATAAAGCAATCAGGTGCAACGGACATAAGAGCTAGAGAGGCTTTTAATATAAATCAATCGTTGCTTACATTGGGTCGGTGTATATCAAAATTATTGGAAAGATCAACGCATGTTCCGTACAGGGAATCAAAATTAACAAGATTACTGCAAGATTCGTTGGGTGGACGAACAAAAACAACATTAATTGCAACTATTTCGCCGGCCCCATGCAATGTAGATGAAACATTAAATACGCTTGATTATGCAAACCGAGCTAAACATGTAACCAATAAGCCCGAAATTAATCAACGACTTACAAAGAAAGCTCTTATTAAAGATTATACAGAAGAAATTGAACGTTTACGCAGAGACTTGTTAGCAAGTCGTGCGGGCAGAGGTATCTTCCTTGATCCAGATAATTACGGTGAAATGGTAAGAAAGCTCGAATCTTATAAAAATGAAACAACGGAATATGTGGGTCAGATACGTGCCTACGTAGAAGAAATCGAACGAGTACAGAAAACGTGCGACGAAATGAAACTAACTCTCAATCAGAAAGCGACTGAAATCGAAGAGAAAACTTCGGTTATAAGTAATTTAGAAGTTGAGCTTAAAGTAGCCAGTTCTCAAATTGATAATCTCAAAGAACAAAATGAAATCAAACAATTCATTGTTGAGAAACACTGTGAAACCGAACAGGCTTTAAAATCCACTGCCCGAAAATTAATCACTGTTGCTAATGTTACAACCGGTGATACGAAAAAATTACATGATAAAATTGAGTCATTATCTGAGATACATAAATACAATAAATCAATATGCGAACAGCAAGCAACGGATTTTAGTGCTCGTATTGAACGCCTTATTAATACTGTTACAACATTTCACGCTAAACAAGGCAATTTTCACAACTATCTGTCAGATACTGTTGAAGCAGCGAAAGTAAATTACAAATCTCACAATGATCATATCAATAAGGTATCTTTAAATGTTGTCAATTTAATTGCAAATTTGACATCTACTAAAGAAACTAATGAAGCAGAATTAAATCAATTGGGAACGATCGATGATAAAATTCAGAACATTGAAAAACAAGAGAGTGACGTTCTGATGAAATTTGCTCAAGATGTGCAGCCAGTTTGTCGTGAAATGCATGAAATGTCTTCACGTTATAATGACTTTACTATAAAGGCTTTTGACGAAATCGATACAATGGTAATAATTCATATTTTTTTAATTTCCATATTTGAAATTAGATAAAAGTTGAAATATATTAATATGTATGTATGTTTGATTCATTTTAGTTTAACGTAAATATGGCATTCCTAGACGATTTTGTTGAGATGTTGAAGTCTAGTTTACATGATTTGATAAAGAAAAACGAAATGGATATGGAACAACAAATTACTTCCGCCACTAAGCTCATGGATTGTATTCGCAATAATCGTTCTCAACATAAAGAACATCAAGCTGTAAGTGTCATATTACATTTTCATTTTTATTCAGTAATAGACAAATTATTTCTAAATAAATTACACTAAACAAGCACGCCAAGTTTGAGTGTATTCCATAAATGAAATAAAAATGTTTTTCTGCCAATAAGTAAAACTGATTTTAAGCATTTGTTTTTGTTACTATACTGTTCTAACAAAAATTTGTTTTATAAGTTTGACATTAAAATGGAGCTAGACTAAAAACAAAATATTTAAAAACTTATATGCAAATATTCAATACAAGGTTTGTCGTAGTGTTCATTTTATTATCAGATTCAAAAAACGATTTTATGTTAGCAGATGTACAATATTATTGTAAATGAAAGTAGTTTCATAATGTGTTTATTTAATTTATTGTAATAATCAAATGAACATTTTATTATGTGATGATAATTTCTGTGCGAAAACAAATTAATAACATTTAAAATTTATTTTGAATAGATGATGGAAAGAAAATTCAGCGAATTGCAGCGTATTAATACCGAATATTTTGAAGCAGCATGTTCCCAGAATAAAATGCATGAAAATCTAGTATTGGAACAACTTGATTCATATAAAGCTACAGCAACATTTGTTAGTGATGCTGCACAATATATGAATACTGCTGTCGCTGATTTTACTAAGCAAATAAGGGAATCTATGGTCCCAGAACACGAAAACAACATTCGCGATATTGAAAATAAGGCAAGAGAGTCATATTTTTATTGCAAATCAATAAAATGTCCCTGTTAAAATAATTTAGAAATATATTTTAAAAATCGATTTAAATTTTAGAGATCAAAATTGAATGAAGAGGTCACGGAAACAAAAATTAATATGGATACTACTTTAGATAAATTTAATGTGAATTTAACAACATCTTATCTAGTGCTGAAAAACTCTACTGAAAAGGACTTTGAAATTATTAATAATCATAAAGAAAACGGCGCGCAAAGAATTAGCGTAAGTATAATATGAACATTTTTTACACGTTTAATATTATAAGAGTCAAATTTATTTTATTTAAAGATTTTTTTTTTGTTAAAATGACTTAAATCTGTAATAGTTATTCAAAATTAATTGATTTAAAAAAGTTGAAGTGACAAGTAAAATTATATCTCAAATGAATTAAATTTGAAAATAATTTCGTAACTTAGTAAATAATTTATGTCTTGTTTTTTTTTTTTTTATTTTTCAATTCAGTTGCATGATTTTATATCATTAAATTAAATACATTAAATTAAATACAATACATTCTTAAAGTTATCTACGATTTTAGAAACATTAAGAATAATTTTGTGTTCTGGTTAAGCGCATGAATAACTAACCGAGCTTTCAAATTAAGCAGGTTTCGAATTCGTAGTTAAAATTGATAGACGGAACATATCGATTTAACCACTTGTTATATAACCAGTACACAAAATATAGAAAATGTGTAATTTTAATCAAGTATTTAATTTAACCAACTACCGAATAGTTTTAACCGAAATTCAAAATAACGGTCCTAAATGTATTAAATGAATAACTAATATTTTTATACTAAAATTGAATCTAAATATTCTAGTCACATCAGGAGGAGATCAGAAAGCTTGATGATAATATAAAAACAAATGTCAATGAGTTTATCACCAGACAACAGGACCAGGCAGATCAGATGATAAAAGAGATTGTTCAAAACGATGCATTAACTGGAAGTATCGAAAGTGTTGTTTCTACTGAACTGGATCAGTGTAATGAGGACTTTAAAAATTTCTTATATCAAAATTTCAAAGAATATAAGCAAACTGGCTACACGCCCCAAAGAAAAACTTACAAATATCCCAAATATGTTGCTGAAACAAAAGTACCTGACAAATTAGTGGAAGAGTTTTATAAAACTAAAACTGGTTTTACCGATGAAATGGTAAGTTAATTTATGCTACTGGAAGACAAATTCTTTTCTTATAGTTCCCTCTCGGCATTTTTTTTTGTCGTTTTGTTTATTTTATTCAATCATTGAAATGTATTTCCACTCACTTTCATAATATTTAAAAAGTGACATTTTAATTATATATATTGTTATTTCTATAGGATTCCGATATAGAGATTGTCGAAGAGCCCATAACTAAATCAGAAAATAATTTACAAGTAAAATCAAAAATAAATGATGAAAATTCAGAAAATGTGCAAGATGAATATACCCATGGCAATTAATTTTCTTAAGAATCTTTATTTTATTTGTTGTCGATATTAGTAATTAATTATCAGAAATGGAACTAAACTGTTTTGTTCCATTTCTTTTATAAAATGTTTAATTAATTAATTAGAAGTATAATATTTGTTTATTTAATAATCTTTCATATTTTTAAAAAGGAAACATGGTTTTTATATCTAAATTTTAAATTTATAGCCATTGTTCAGATTGACAAAATGTTAATATATTTTTATGCTTAAATTGTAATTATTTATATAGATCTAAATTACTTTTATAGTATTCAAGACAATATATCAAACAATATTTAATTTTATATGTATAACAATCCTTTAACTTTAATTAATAATATTTAGTTAATTAATTAATTAGAAGTGAAACATTTGTTCTGTAATAATTTTCCATTATTTATACTTAAATTGTAATAAATATATAGATCTAAATTGCTTTTACACTATTCAAAATATTCTTACAAAAATAACTCAATTTTTGTACTTTTCTTATAATATTTAATTAATTAATTAGAAATGTAATATTTGTTTCAACATAATCGTTCATATTTTCTACTTAAATAAATTATTAAATTGTAATTATTTATATAGATCTAAATTACTTTTATACTATTTTTTTTTATTAATCCTTAATGACCGTCTTCATGGCTTTTAGTCGGCATATAAACTCAAAGTGTATTTCAACGAATTTTGACAACACAAACATCCATGCCCGAAGCGGGATTCAAACCCGAGCGGTTTCAGACACACGTCCTAAACCGCTCGGCTGTGCCGGCCGGCACTTTTATACTATTAAATATATTATAAATCAATATCTGTTTTTAATCTTTACGACAATAACTTTTGTAAGTTTCTGTTTTGTACCTGAAAGTTATGTAATGTAATTTCAAAATTCTAAATATAAAGAAAATTGAAAAAACAATTCAATTTTTTGTGGAAAATTTTTGCTAATATACCGTTTTACTTATTTTGTAACAAATATACGTATTTTTTTTTTTGAGTTGATTCACATGTCTTAGGTGGTCGATTATTTATTGTTAAATGAACATTCAATTGAATTAAATTTATATTAATTTAATATATTAAAAACTAATTTTTTTTAATTAAAAAAAAAAAACTACATTACTCCAAAGATAAAGACGGTAATTCACAGTCTTTCAAATTATTTTAAAAAAACTGTATTTATTATCTCCCACTTATTTATAAAAAGCAAAAAGAACTGGTAAAACTTAAATACTAAAAATTAGTTGTTACCAGTTCAGTTACGATATAACAAGAATAATATTTTAGAAGAAAATATATTTTAATCAAGTATTTATTGAGCAGTGTTATAGCAAAATAATTATACATCTTTTACTAAATTTATATTTTAACAAAATGAATAAAGCATCAACAAAAAATATTATGAAAGTCGTTGCATCTCTAGCAAAACATGAAAACATGCGAGTTACTGTAAATGAAGCTCTGAAAGCCGGTGCCATCACAGGCATTGGAGCTTTGACCGGAGCCCTACTCGGAGGACGTATGGGCATTGCTATAGGTAAATATTACTTTTGTATTACATATTTTTTAATCAAATGAAAAATAAAATTTGTGAATATATGAATATTTAAACATACCTATATTAAGTTATAGTATTTTGTTTTTGCTTAAATTTCCATTAATTTATTTTGATGAACTACTGTTTAAATCATTAGTTAATTATCAAATGAAGAAAAATTAACTAATGATTTAGTTAGTTCATCAAAATAAATTAATGGCGATTTAAGCAAAAACAAAATACTATAACCCAATATATGTAATACGCCACGTGTAATTAAGATTATAATATATACATATATTAAATTTGCAGATTTTTATTTTCCAATTTTTAAATGAGTCATCATATATACTTGCATTAGTTAAAGTAACAGATAAATCAGAGTACCTATATTATCAAATACAACGCCGTGTATAGTATTTTTTTAAATATCTAATAACTGTAATATTTTTTAGAAAATTCAAAAATTATACTATATAATTTAAAAGATGTTAATGTTTGTTTGAACATGTATAAATACCTACACAAACATGAAAAATTTAAAGGCAAAAGTATAAAACTTAAATAGGCAATCAAAAATTTACATTCTGAGAAAAAAAACATTTTTGGTTGAATATTAGGTTTTTTGTTTAAAAATACTAATTTAAATGTACCATATATTTATTGAGCAGCTATAGTTAAATAATTAAAAAAAAAAAACATTTAAGTTATTGAAAAATACTTTAGGTGTAAGTTCTGTTATATATTTTTTAAAAATCCAACATTTTGGTTTCAACCTGAAACCTTTTTCAATAAAAAAAATGAATTCTGAAAGTTTTTTTTTACTTTGTTAACCATTAAAATTATCTATAATATTTCTGTATTTAACCGTAATATCAATGATTTTTAATATTAATACCGTACAACTTTGTTGTGTATAACTTATTCATATATTACTGTAAGACATTACCGCATTTACATTTTTGGAGGCCCTAAATATAAAAATTACATAGAGCATTTATATAGAGCAAAATTAACGCAGAATTGATATATACATAAAATATCTATTTAAATAATTATTATCATTGCAACATCTAATTTATTGGATTTTCTATAATAATTGTCAAAGTTTCAAATTGTTATAACTCGAATTTGATTGGATTTTTTCTGTTGTAATCAATTTTATATTATTATAATTTTTATATTAATATAAAATATATTTATTTATATATATATATATATATATATATATATATATATATATATTATTTGTAATATTTTTTATATTATAAATTTGATATTTAAAAATTATTTTGCAACTATCACTAGATTCTTCTTATATAGTGAAAAATGTAGTTTGAAAGTAAAGCCCCTTCGTCAGTGTCACACTATACAACTTTGTTTTCATATGAAACTTTGTTTGATGAAAAAACACATTTTTTAATTTTGCTATTACAAGTATATTACTGTAAAAGGAGTAATAAATTGTTTAAAAATATCGCCTTTCATACAACAAAGTTTTACCGAAATAATAGCGTTTCTATTTTCATGAAACTTTAGGATCCAGTCATTTTGTACAACAAAGTTCTATTTGACAGGGGTATTAGAGAGTGAGGCCCTCAGCTTATGGTAAATGCGGTCCTGCTGTAAAACGAGTAATAAACTGTTTAAATTATGAAATTTGTAACACGCGTTTCATGCAACACAGTTGTACCGAAATATTGGCGATCTTAAATTTCATCAAACTTTAGGATTCATTCATCTCATATAACAGAGTACTTTGATGTGACAGTGGGTTATTTGTGAAAAAAATGTGTATTCGTAAATTAAATTAATTTTAGAATAAATATGATTTTAGGAAGTATGGTAGGAGCAACAGCTGCAACTTATATGGCTCAAGACTTCAAAAGTGTTATTGAAATAATAAATAACGAATTAACAGATCAAGAAAAAAATGAATTGGCCAATGACATTCGTCGAATTTTCCTAGATTTACCAGCACCATGTACTTTAGCCGCTATTTTGTCCAATGAAAATGTTAAAAATCAAGTTAAATTAGCTATTAATAATATTGTTGCAAAAAAAGGGTATGCGGCTATTGAAGCTGCATAATTCGATCATTGAGATTATTTATTCTGTATTTTTCTTTTATGAGTTATATGATTTCTATTAAGAAATACATGAAATACTATTTTATATTTGTGTCAAATTGCAATGTTCTATTTTATTATAATGTTGATGAATAATTGTCGAAAAAATTCGTAGTTTAATAATAATAATAAATTATTTATAAATAAATTTGTTTCTTTTTTTGCCTTTTTTCAATTTTACATTAATGCTAGATAGTACCATTTCAAAAGTATTTTATTTTTTCATCAGAGTTGATTTTTATATTAAAATAATACAAATTCAAAATATTGAAAACAATAATTAATAAATGCCAAAATAATATTTTGAAATCATAAAAATTAAAAAAAGGTGATTTATATCTTAGATCATTCAGCTTCAGACTACTATATGATCTAAGATTTATATTTTGACAATGCTACCAACGCTAAACGATCACAGCGCTATCATCAGCAATTTGTGACGTAATATTAAATAACTTTACAGTTGGCAATGCTGTTGTATATGCTATCTTTATCTAAAATGATTAATCTAGCGTCTTGACTGTGTAGAATTGTCATTGATTATAAAATGTAGTAGTAAATATTTATTTAATCTAATTGTAAGCTGTTTTTTTTTATGAATGTGTTCATAATAACAAGTTTGTACGAAAATATTTGAAAAGTTATGTAAATGTAATAAAATGGAACGAATACAATTATTGGAATAGTGCTGTCAATCCAAAATGGTGGGTAGCTTTTGTTTGATGTGCACCATGTTACTTATATTGTTTACGATTGAAAATGGAACTGGAACTAATTTTAAAAAGTGTCCTGGAAGTTGTATGTGTTTGGGTAAGTCTGTAGACTGCTCCCATAAAGGACTTTCATCATTGCCAATTGATATGCCCACCTGGGTTCATGAACTGTAAGTAAAAAGTGCATTTATTCAATTGTATACATATTTGAATGACAAGTTCTAATTCATATTGTTATCTGTACAGAAATTTAAATAACAATCGTATACATGGGCTTGATAAAGGAATTTTAAATAGTTTAATTCATCTAGAAGATCTCAAATTAAATAGAAATAAAATTGATCACTTATCTAAAGATATATTTAAGCATCAGAGACAACTAAAAACATTGTACGTATTTATTCGTGATTCATTATATTTAATAATATGTTTTAATTATTTTATTAATATTTTAGAGAATTAAATCGTAACCATTTGGGACAAATATCTCCGCTTAGTTTTCAGTCTCTAGAGAAATTGTCAATTTTAAGGTTAAAAAGAAATAATATACGAACTTTGTTAGATGGAGCGTTTTTTGGATTGAATAAAATTAATACTTTGTAAGTATTAAAGTTATATGAATTTGTATATTTGTATTTAAATCTTATCATTCTAAAACAGGGAACTCGATTATAACAATATTTCTGCTGTATCAAGATCTTGGGTATATGGATTGACGCATCTAGAAGAACTGTCATTATCAAATAATATTATTTCTCAGATTGATACTGACGTATGGGATTGCTGTAAAAATTTAATAGATCTGTATGTCAATAATTCAATCAAATTTACTACGATAACTAATATTATTTATTAATTTTTCAGTAATTTATCAGCAAATCAATTGGGAGCCGTGCACAAAAGTACGTTCAAACATTTATCAAAACTAGCAAGACTTAATTTAAACAAAAATAATATATCGCATATAGAAGAAGGAGCTTTTTTCAATACACCAAATTTGAAAGTTTTGTAAGTTTTTTTATTTATTTTTTTTCTTGAAATATGTAAAACTATATTTGTATAATTGAAATGAAAATAATTTTTTGTAGGTGGTTAAATGATAACAAATTATCATGGACAGTTGAAGATGTAAATCGCGCTTTTATAGGATTGCATTATTTAGAAAAATTTCATCTTGCTTCCAATCAAATAAAATCAATCAATAAAAATGCTTTCACTGAGTTAAAAAATATAACTTCTCTCGATTTAAGTAATAATAATATAACCACGGTTCAAGAAGATGCTTTTTCAGATATGATTAATTTAAAAGTATATTTAATTTCGATTTCTTTCATTAATATTTTTCCCAAAAATTATGTTGTTTTTTTTTTTTGTTGTGTTACAGGAATTATATTTAAATACAAGTAATCTTCTATGTGATTGCAATTTGCAATGGTACGCTGAATGGTTACGTAAGAATAGTTTTACCAAAACATACGCAGCGTGTGCATATCCGTTATGGTTACGTGATAAAAATATTGAAAATGTGCCATTATCAAATTTTACATGTGGTAAATATTGTTGTATTCTAGATGTATTTATTTAGATAGAAATTCATATGAGTCCATAATATCGCTTGTTATTTAGATGATGTTCCTAAGCCTCGTATTATCGATGAGCCGAAAATGAAAATGGCCTTGAAAGGTGAAAACATCAGCCTGTTATGTAAGGCTGTATCAAGTTCTCCGGGAGCAATGACGTTTGTGTGGAAACGAGATAATATTGAACTTCACGATGTAGTCGTTATCACTGAAGTGACATCGTCACCTAAAGCTGGTTACACGGAACAAACATCGGAATTGAAATTATTCAACGTCGGTCAATCGGAGCAAGGCAAATATCAATGCGTCGTAACGAATAGTTTCGGCACAACGTACTCGCAAAAATTTCGTATATCTGTTTTAATCTTCCCGAAGTTTTCGAAGGAGCCGGTTAATATAACGGTGAACGCCGGCAATACAGCTCGCTTAGAGTGTGCCGCTCACGGTGAACCACAACCGCAGATCGCCTGGCAAAAAGATGGTGGTAATGATTTTCCAGCGGCACGAGAACGTCGTATGCATGTTATGCCCACCGATGACGTATTCTTTATCGTCAACGTGAAAGTCGTTGATATGGGTGTGTACAGTTGCACCGCGCAAAATCTGGCTGGTATTATAGTTGCGAATGCGACACTTTCGGTCTTGGAAATGCCCTCGTTCGTCAAACCAATGGAGAATAAGGAGATTGTCGCTGGCAATCCTATTGTACTCGAATGCATGGCGAGTGGGTCACCGAAGCCGATGCTAACTTGGCTTAAAGATGGTGGGCCAGTCAAGGCAACCGAACGTCATTTTTTCACCGCTGAAGATCAACTCATGATCATTGTGGGCACAACGCTCACCGATGCCGGCAAATACGAGTGTATTATGAATAATTCGCTAGGTTCGGCGCGTGGTATTAGCGAATTAATCGTCATACCCGGACCAACTATGTTGGAAGATGATATGATGGGCATTATTATCATAACAGTTGTGTGCTGTGCTGTGGGCACATCCGTTGTTTGGGTAGTTATTATTTATCAGACGAGGAAAAGGATTCATGCGCCTATTCCACCGCCTCCACCTTCACCACCACCATCTTCTGTTGCCGCTGCCACAGCCACAGCTGTCGGACAATTACCGGTTGGAATTGTTCAGCATCATCAGCACTCGATGAATAATTTTCAGGTTGATGTTGATACCGATATGGATGTTGATGAAGAAGATACGCGTGTTTATGTCGATAATACATCGGAGCATTCTTCTTGCAAAGATAGCGGAACGGGAGACTCCGCTAAACATAGTACCATCAGTGACAACGTTATCTTGTTGTCAAATACAGGTTTGTAACTGTATATTTTTTTATCTTGTCATCAGCTGTCAACAAGCTGTTAGTACTGTCAATAACTTATTGTCGAGTTCCCGTATTGTTACACTTTCTTTAATTTTGTGTGCTTTAAATTCTTTTGTGATATTTTATAAGTAAATAAACTAGATGTGGAGGTTACAGATTTTTGCAAATTAAATTTGCTGTAAAATTTTTTTTGCTAACTTTTCTGGTTTTTATTTATAGTGTAAAACTTACTTTTAACTAGAAGGAGTAAATGTAAAAGTAAGTTTTATACTATAAAAAATCACCAGAAGTTACTAAAAAAAATTTACAAGTTTAATTTGCAACAATTTGGTTTATTTACTAACAAAATATCACAAAAAGAATTTAAAGCACACGAAACTAAAGAAAGCTTGACAATATAAAGCCCGACATATTGGCACTACTGACAGCTTGTTGACAGTTAATGACAAAGATGAAAATAATGATGGGTGTAAAAACAGTTGTGTGTGTCAACCAATCAGAAGTATATGTTTTGTCGTAAAATTTTTAAATTACTCCTAGTTAAAAAAACAGACTATATAAGGAACGCACGCAATAAACATAAAAGGCTATATGTGGTCTTTCTATGTTTCTAGCATAACTGGTGGATAATGGGTGTGTATGTGTGTTACAGAGAAAAATGGCACTAGCCAACAACAGTATCATCCGCAAGTTCAAATACAACAAGCGATGACATCGGCATCGCAACCGCAACCGACACCAATAGTATCTGTACCACCAGCAGTATCAAGGACGTCATCACCGTCGCAATCGCAATCCACGTGTTCAGTGCCAGTGACATTATCATCCGAAAACGAATCGTGTGTTGTGAGTAGTAGTAATATACACGCACCGCTTCTGCATGTACAGTATACATATTCACGATCAACAAATCACGATCGACCGCGAACGCGAGCGCAGACACACGAACCAGATTCGTTGTGAACCAGTGTTGTACATTATTTAGTTACGTTAGTTAGTTTTATTTAAAATACGTCTATTTAATTTTTTTTTATTTAATGACAGTGTTGACAATGTCACGTACTTTTTGATTTTTCCAAGAGAAAAACATTTCGGAATTAATAAAAAAAATGACTATTCATTACTAGTATTCCACTAGTAGTACAAAGTTTGGTAAAACTTTACTTTACAGATTGTTATTTTAGCACATTTTATGAATATAAATCATAAAATTTTAGTGCAAAAATGATATTTACAATATCAAAACTGATTTTGAACATGTTTAATGTTGAAAAACTGCTACCACATTTTTACATAATTACTAGCAGATACTGTTATTTTTAATGTTTTACGTTAAAAGCCACTAAAAATTCTAAACATAATCAAATTAACCTCTTTACCCGACCTATCCTGCAATGAACGCCACCATATATTATCTACAACCTAGTTCATCTTACGGATAACCTATGTTAAAACGACTTTTCAAAATAAGGTTTAATGTAAATTTTGCGATTTTTATATTCATAAAATATGCAAAAGTAATAGTTTCAAGTAAATACATTTGGTGATAGTAAAGTAAAGTTTAGCTGAAAGTTTTTATACAGAAATATCTTTGCGAGCCAATAATTATATTTTAATTGAATAACGGCCGGTATTTCACATTTAGTTTAAACTATAAATGAAAGTTAAGCTTTACTTTTTCGAAATCAATCGTATTTCAAGTTCAGTTTATTTGAAAAACTAAAGATTAACTTAAACTACACATTGAGTATGGTTTACTGAAATAAGCGACGATTAATAAAATTATAACTGTCAAACGCGTTGTCAAATATAAGTAAATATTTAAATATATACAGAATTAAGTAAATATTTCTTTTATTTCCATTTAGTATTTGTGTTCCGAACATATAAAAGGTAATATATATATATATATATATATATGTTCGTTCGCTTGGTTGATATAGGGCAATAACATGGGATTTCGATAATATGCAGAATACTACTTTCTGAAGTAAAATTCGGAGAAATACATAGAATACTTTTCGATAGGGTATAAAAAGTTCTATAATTTGGTTTTAGTTTTAATTTGCTAGCATGTGCCGTTTGGGCGCTAGAATTTTTTTTAAAATGTTTTTAAGAATTTTCAAAAATTTTTCATGCTAAATCAGTATGAATTAGAGAAAAAAGTTACTTAGCTATTATGTAGCTAATTTTTTTCTCTATTTTACTGAATTTGCTCAAAAAAATCTGAATATATATATATATATATATATATATATATATATATATATATATATATATATATATTACCTTTTATATGTTCGGAACACAAATACTAAATGGAATAAAAGAAATATTTACTTAATTCTGTATATATTTAAATATTTACTTATATTTGACAACGCGTTTGACGAGAATGAATTTTATAATAGATTTCGACTATCTAAAAGAGTAGTAAACATTACGTTAAATATGATTATAAACAATATACAAGTAGCACCAAATATGTAAAAATTCCTTTTTTTATATTAATTATTACATATATGTAATTTAATAATATTTTTAACAGAAATCATGCTGTAACTACACAACAAATGCTATTAGGTACACTCCGGTACTTATCAACTGATAATTTTTTAATAATAATGAAATAATATAATAATAATAATGAAATAGATATTGAATAATATAGTAAAAACAAATAAAGCATTAATTTAATATTGTAATATGTTACTTACGTTGGACATTATTAATTTATTTAGGATTTTATTCACTGTTATTTGTGACAGTTGCGATAGCACATATATTTGACAGGTACATATGACAGATACTAACCAATTAATGTTGCCAATATAAATGAAAACCAGATAATCTGAAGTTTACTTAATCTGGACATTGAATTATAATGAAATACTCATATATTTATAAACACAGCTTAAATTCTAACTTTCGCTAATTTAATCTATGGATTAATCGCAGATATGAAATACCGGGCCTAAGTATTTATATACATTATGCAGTCTTATAAAAAATCTCGCCATATTTATAAGTTTTAGTTTCTTTTACGTTATTTATTAACTATATCTTACAGTATATAATTTATATAAGTATAATAGTATCAGTAGAAAACTGAATGAGTACAAATAATTTCTGTATTTAATTTTTATAATAAATTCCGAAATGTTTTTTATTTGGAATTATAGTGTAAAAATAAAAGCTGAGTATTTTACAACACAACACAAATAACTGATTACATTTTACAATGTATGTATTTAAATGTAAAAATAGTATCGTCCATTTGAATTGAATTATTTTTTACAAATAAAGGACGAAATTTCGTAATGTGTATATGTAATTGCAAAATGCAAACGCAAACAAATGCCTCCTCCTCCTCCTCGTAAAATGATAAATAATACAAAGTATTTATGACTGTAATTTTAAGTTTTGTATTTTGTATGTAATATAATGTACTCTAGAAAGCGAATGTGTATTTGGTGAATGTGTTTTATGTATGAAAAATATGATTGAATATAATTTTGGTTGTGATGTGACCAATATCACTGTGACAAAAGACTGGTTATTACGGATTTTTTTTTCTTCTTTCATTATTTAATATTTATATTACAATGGTGTAATTAGTTTATAAAACTTCAAATAAAAACTTGCCTTATTATTTCATATAATTGATGTCATACATTACATAATTACATTCTATTTTCGAAACAAATAAATGTTCTCGTTTGGAATTCTTGTCATGGAAATTATGACAAATCAAATTAAGACATTTGTATGTGATTTTCTTTTCAAATTTTTCTAAAATTTATAAAACGAAATTTAATCTAAATGTATAAAAAATGATTGACTTTATTCGAGTAATTCTAATTGTTTTTATTACTTTCTTTTTTTTAATGAATGTATTTGTATATAAGATACTGATATATTGCATTCACATATTAATGGAATGGAAATCAGTTCATAGTAACATTCTGTTTAAAAATTATTTATGTTATATAAATGTACTGTATCTTGAAAATGTGTTACATTAATAAAAAAATAAAATAAAATGATTTATTGGAAAAGTTGTTTCGTGTTTATATAGTACGATTTATACAAACCTACCTATCTAAAACAGGTAAGCATAGTTTTTGAAAATGTTGCATTTTAAAACAATAATTTATTAGTATTTTCTTTTGGATTAAAAGACAATTTCATTGTACAATCTGCAATTACATGTATTTTCAATCAATTTAGTTATTAAAAATAAATTTATTTTTGATAAAAATGACTACCGTTCTTTATAAAATAAGAACGTTTAATTTTAAAAATGATTCTTTTAATATAAAACAAAATAAAATTGCTAATAATTTTTCAAATATTGATAAAAGTTCTATATCAAATGTAGTTGCTCGAGAATTTTGTCTCATTATAAATCGACGGTGATCTGACAATACCTCCTATCTGCTGTAAACTAGATTTTAGAGTAGGCATAAAAAACTGTTTTTAACGGTTGTAAAAATGCTTACAATCACATAATTATTGAGAATATTATCCGCAATCATTCGTATTTATAATTATGTGATTGTAAGCATTTTTACAACCGTTAAAAACAGTTTTTTATGCCTACTCTAAAATCTAGTTTACAGCAGATAGGAGGTGTCAGATCACCGTCGAAATGACACTGCATTAAAAAAATTGAATTTATATTTTAAAATTAAATAAATCATTTTAAAAGCAAACATTTCATGAGAATGCAAAAAAAAAACTATTTTTGTTTAAAAATTTCTAACATGTATTCCTATAAATTTAAATCATTCATCACAGCTCGAAAATATATGTGAAAAATTTCAACTTTGATCCATCAAAAAACAGTCCATAAGTCCACTTGTGTCTTTCTGAATTGATTCAAATATTGGTTGCAGATCTGTTGCTGATTTGATTTGTGAGACAAATTCACTAAGATGTGGATTTTTATCTGAAATAATGAATAATTGATGAAATAAAACGTAAGAAATTGTTCTATTCTAAGTGTAAGTGTAGTTTAGTATAGAAGCAAGAAAAAAAAATTTACCAGCATCGGGAATAGTTAGAAGAGTGGCAACGGCTCGCATTGCAGAACGTTTCAATTCATCTTGTTTTTCATATTCTTGTTTGACCGAGTTTGCTTTCACCTTCATGGTGCAGGTGACTCGAAGTGGTTCAACGAGCCGATCAAGTCGTTGCAAAACCGCATTTGGGCAGAGTTGAGCTAATCGGGCTGCCATCAAGTAGGTAAGCATTTTAATATCATAATGATCTTTTAAGCCACCTTCCAAATGATTTAAGAACTCAAATATATCGAGTCGGTCGAGACATGAATCGAGCAACGTGTACATGCATTCAAATGCGGCTTTGCGCAGATCAAGTCCATCGTCGACTGTGTGCTTAAACGGACCCATTTCCACTTCACGTATCAGTTCTTTTTTGATTTTCGTTTCGCTGTATAATTGCGGCAAGACCGTATCGAGCAGATCTCGTATTAATGATGGCTTGTTATGGGCGGCCGAATTAAATGCAACGAGCGCAACTCGTCTAACGTTCAAATCGGGATCTTGCAGAGTACCTAAGAACTGCCCGATGCACTGTCGCAACAGCGGATCGATCGCTTGCGGTTGATCGGATATAGTAAATTTAACGGCAGTCACCACCGTTGTTCGCATTAGTGGTGATGGTGAATTCAATGATTCCTGCAATCGAGGTAGAAGATTCGTTGGATCGATGAGCGTTAATTTGCCGAGACATTCGGCGACCACGTTTCGTGTGCCTTCCTCGTTGCATTCACAATGACGAAACAACAATGTCCATATCGCTGGAACGAATGGTAATAGTTCTTGTATGCCCTCCTTTGTTGCCGACTGACACGAAATGATTTCTTTCAGCGAATGCAAGAGCAGATACTGGCGTTTTGGTTGCGCTTCAATCACTTGCAAAACAAACGGTAAATACTGTGGTAGATTGCCAATCGATATATTGCCTAATGTGTAACTGGCGGCTGATTTCACTTCCTCGGACACATTCGAGAATGAATTGAGAACGACTTGCTTCAACGATGTAACTGAACTTAAATCGATATGTCGACCGATTTCGCCAATAACAAGCAATGCGAACACATGTTGAGCGTCATTATTTGCACTGACTACGTCTTTCATAAATTGTTCAACGACTGGTAATGCTTCGTGCTCGTAGATAACAGTGATTGCGGCGACGCATTTTGCCAACGAGTGAAATGCCTGTTTATGTAAGGTGTTCGTTGGACTGCCGCCTAGTGCAACGGGACGCACAAGTAACTGCAATACATCGTGATAGCCCAATCCGGGCAATCGGCAGCTGACCAACGCTTGGAAAAATTCCAACATCGAATCGAGTGCAGCACCTTGCAGTAACGGTGATTTGACCAAGACTAAAATCTCCGGCAGTATCGTATTAGATACGTCGACTAAAGCGCCCGAATAAACACGAGCGATCGATGTGAGTAAAACTAATGTTAATTGGGCGATATGCAAATCGGCTTCACTCAACAACGGCGGTACTTCACTGATTACATTACGAAGTAGATCGGTATATAAGTAATGACCGTAGTTCTGTACCAATGTATCAAGTAAAGATAGTGTGCTCAATTTAAGAGCGCGTTGATTTTTACGTAAGAATGAACCGAGTATCGGTACAGCTTCGTCCATAATCGGCAAATCGATTCGGAGTGGTGAGGCGGCAATTTTCGTAAGCGCTTTCACCGTTGTCAAACGGGTGATCTCGTTCCGTAAACGATCGAGAAATATCGGAAGACATATATGTAGTTCGCCTTGTAGATAATCGCCCAGATTACAAATGATTTGACCCATACAGGAGATAGCGCGCTCCTTTACCTCCTGATCAATGTCGGACGCCTTGAGTCGAATCAACGTGCACGAGTACAGATTATGTATGAATACGGTGAAATCGAAATTTGATGGCGAATCGAGCGGTCGTATTACTTTAACTAACTGTTGCAAGACAAGCAGAGCTTCAGCGGTTATCTTGTAGAATGGATCGTTGACGGCCGCAATGACAGGAGCAATTAATATGTCCATATGCGGATGGAACACTTCCGGTGGATGTGAACTCAATAAACAATGTACAAATGTTAACGTATCGATCTTCATATTACTGCTCGAATTCTTATCGCCCAATGAGTACTGTATACCGGATATAAGTACGGGCATGTGATTTGACATAGCGCCCGGTAAAACGGCTACAAGCTCTTTCAGTAAATTGAAACAATCCTGTCGCGTTTTGATACTTTTATCTTTGATTTGGGACTGAAGCGCACGCACTATAGCTGGCACCTGAGCCTGTAGCATGCCCACGGGCAATTCTTCGTGTTCCATACTTTCCGAATCGTACGTGGCAATCGCAACAGTTGTTGGCTTCGTTTGACGCAATAAGGCAATATACGCGTGAAATATATCCGATTTCACATTCTCCTCGCGCTCCTTAAAACGCGCTATCAAAGCAGGCGAAACAGTCCTGTAGAATTCGGGAAGTAATTCGTGACGGGTTGAAATGACAGCTTCCAAACATTTAGCGGCCGAACGTCGAACCTTCCAGCTCATATCATCGTCGTCACTGTATTCATCGTTTTCATCTTCTTCGCCTTCCTCTTCTGTTTCCATACTACCGTCCTCTCCTTCATCTTCTTCATCATCGTCGTAATTATAATTTGGATCATATGTTATATATGTTAAACATAAATTCGTTATCTACAAATCATCATAGACATCAATCAATAAAGTTAACTTATAATATAAATTACAACTAAATAATCCCCGAAAGGAAAACTTACGGTGCCTACGTGCGGTGTGATTTCTTTTGGACATCGGTGTACAAAAGCTTCGAAAGCTTGCAGACAATGTTCTCGTAGTTCATCATCTTCCTCATAAGTATAGGTAACAATTAATGGTACTATTCTTTCAATATGCTCACCAAATCTATGTCCAGCTTGCCGACTACAAATATATCATCACGTCATATCACCTATGATTTTTCTCCGAAATATGGATTGGATAATAAAAAATGAGAATGTACTAACCAGATTGCTGCAATACATTGTATAATAGTTCTAGTAGTAGAAGTGTTCACATTCGAAGATAATCCGTCAAGCAAATAATCGATCAATTTATCATATAAAGCTGGATTGCATGAAAGAACCAAGTGGCTTAGTGCAACGATTGTTCGTTTTCGGACTGCTTGACGTGGAGACCGTAACTGAGGCAATAATGCGTTTAATATGCCAGTATGAAATGAAACCAACAAACCACCAAAACGTGATAATAAATCAGCTAAAATGTCTAACGCTTCCAGTTGTACTGATACATCTTCTTGCTAAAAATTTTAATTTCCATTTCAATCACTACTTCATTATTCATTATTGTATGTATTGTAAAATTCAGAAGAAAAAACAAAATTTAACCTTTTCAATAGCACTACTAAGACGACCGGTAATTCTTTTGCATACATTAGCAGCGAGAGAACTAGAAACAAGAGGTAATTCACTAATAACGGTTTTCAATCCAATGCTTGAGATATCTCTTAATTGTTCCTTATCAGATATCATATTGGCACATAATGAATCTACGATTGTCTCGACTTGGTATTCTTTCACTTTATTGACCAATGGTCCTAGACTACGCAAAAATAACAACATAATTTACTTATAATATTCAATATTGTGACTATTAAAAACTCATGTCAGTCTGTCTTACCATTTAACGGCCAGATTTTGCACTTCTCCATTTTTATCCTCAAGAAGACGCAATAACATTCGTACTACTTTTCTTTCCGAATCGTCATCCAGCTTGATGCTATCTTTTTGCAATTCTGACATAAGATCATTTGTGGCCATAAATCGAAAATCCTTGTCAGTAGATGTCATCTGCAAATCATATGTTACATATATGTATTTATAAAACTTCAAATATAAAATGTATGATTTAATTATACCTTTTCTAACAGGTTAGCTATTTGATACGACACGCTAGCCATTTTGTTTAATTTTGTAAGTAAAAATTAACGATTTATTTATAATTTATTTTTAGTTTCTAATTTACAGTAGATGAAACTCAACTAGACAAACAATACACAGGCACCGACAGTTCATAATTCATATATACATACTTTTTACACAATCGTTCATTTGGATGGGACTTTTAGATGGGAAGAGAATAATTCAGATCGACACTAATTTACCATACAAAAATTTGTTACAAAAAGCCGGCAAATGCGCCGGATTTTATCATTGAAAATTTAGGATAAGCTACTAACTGCACGTCACTTTGACCGACAAAGAAAAATGTCGGATACAAAATCACGCTATCACATAACAGACAGATATTTCAATGACATGAAGTTAGAATTTATACTTTTATATTTTATTTTCTAAAATCATATTAAATACAATTATTTCTTAAATATATTACTATATAAAATATTAATATATTTATATTCATAGTTCAATATTAATTACAATTTAAAAGTTTTCGACCTGCACAATAATTTATTTAAAAAATGGATCAAATCAATGACGTCATAATAATTGGGCATCTTTTCTTTTTTTTCAGAAAAATAAATAAAATTAAACATTTTATATTGTTTCAAGTAAATAAAAATATAATTTTTCATTCACATATGTTAACATTTATTATGTTTGTTTCAGATCAAAACATGAACTAGTACCTAACTTCAAGTCACAAATGTAAACCAAGTTTTGTTTACTTTTTTAAACTAACGAAAGTGGTCAGTGGAGTGGTACAATGGGTACAATGTCAGATTTATAAACTTAACATTAAATCTTTACATTATAATGTATATAAAAATCAGAAAAGCTAGTGCTAAATATGACGAGAAAGATTTAATTATAAATGTTACAAAAATATCTACAATCTTTGAAATCCATAATGTAATTAGAGAAAAATGGAAATACTCAATACATGTTCAAAAATTATTTTACAAAGGAAAACCGGTACGTAATTTGTTACTTGATTAAATTAAATTCATAAGTATAATATTATTTTTCAGTTATCACACCATCACCGAATTATAGATTATGATATAAAATTGAATGATGTTCTTCAATTGCATGTAAAATTGGACAGTAATGTAAATCTGGGGAATAATATCGATGGGGAACAAATAACTGAATGTTACAATTATAAAGTTGGTGATCTTATTGAAGTAAGAGACCGTTATTATGGAGCGTGGTTCCATGCCGTTTTAGTAGCAATAATAAAGTCGTCTTATGATAAATACAATGATCATGCACATTCATATTACATTCAGTTGGAGTGGTAAATTACATTTTATTACTTAATAATATTTAAAATAAATGAATATATTTCATACAGTGATAAAGAAAAAGAGACGTTTCAAACTTGCTTTAATGATATAAGGTTACGAGCTGAATATGTATATAAATTATCCGATTTATGTGCTGGCCAAGTGGTTAAGGTAAATTATAATATTGAAGATCCAACTGAGAGAGGTTATTGGTAAGTTTTATTGCAGATCTATAAATATAATTACTGTGAAATCTCGATACTATTATATTATTATTTGTTTAGTTTATTTAATCTTATTTAAATAATACAGGTGTCTATAAAGTTTCGATACATTTTGATGAAATAGAAGGAAGAAATTGTTGAAAAAATTATATTTCATTAAAGAAAAGGAAGTTTGTAATGTAATTTTATACAATTTAAAATAATTACCTTGCATTTCAAAACACTACTTGCAATGTTTTTTTTTTGTATCTTGAAATCTCAAATATGATTGTTGAAATTGTAGATTTTACGGATTTTATACGAAATATTTAACATTGTAGAGATTTTACATGATTTTAAAAAAATCGTTAATTTTACTAAGATTTTTAAGGTATTTTGAAGGATTTTACTAAAATTTTAATGAATTTGTACACCAAATTGTACAAGTGGTTTTTCCCCGTGGGCGTAATGCTATTGTCGACAGTTTGAAGTTTTTTCGTCCGAAAAATATTTGGACTTGATAAATTTGACGAAAGTTAATAACCTTCAAGAACTTAGACAGCGGACAGCCGTTGATAGCATTACACTTTTACACTAGATATGCATTAAATCGTTTTTTGAGCTGGAATAGAACCTTGGAGAAGATAGCACTGTAAACTTTATTTTCTTTAATAACTTATAATTCTTTGATTTCATTAAAATTGATTGAAACTTCATAGACACTTCGCATATTTTTATTTCGTTTTTATTGTTTCTCGCTGTCTCAACGCAACATCTTTCAAAATTGTTCGTTTTTGAGACAATGATTTTGTAGTAAAATGTTGTATCATATAAATAAAATAATTGTTTTGTTATGAATAAAATTTGTAGTATGTGCGATTTATTAGTAAGTGATTAAAAATTGTTAATGAAAATAATTGTATGAATAGTAATATAATTGTTCAAATTCTAATTTATAAATATCTTTAATAGTTGGATGCGTTCGTTGAGTATTTAGATTATAATTGTAGTTTTTATTCTACATTTGCTATTGATGTCTATATTTTCTTAAAAGACGATGCATTAAGATTTTACTATATATTAATAAATTATATAAACTTTAGGTATGACATGAAAATAACAAAAAAAATTACTAAATCAACAAAATATGTAATCGGAACATTGTATGTGGGAAAAGATCTGGCAGAAATTAAAAATTGTAAAATAAAATTTATAGAAGAAATTATGCGTATAGAAACTATAAATGATAACAATGGAAGCGATATTTGTGATAAATCCTGTGATATTTGTGAAGGAAAAGCATCCATTAAATGTACACAATGTGGCTGTTGTATTTGTGGAGGTAAACAGAAACCCGAAAAAATGATAATGTGCGATGAATGTGATAAAGGCTACCATATTTGGTGTTTAACACCTCCGCTCAATGAAATACCAAAAGTGGACGAGTGGTTTTGCCCTGATTGTAAAACTGACGACACCACTATTATAACGAATAGCGATGAATTGAAAATTAGCAAGAAGAAGTTACAAATGCCGGCGTATAAAAATGACTCGAAAGGCGTTTGGGGACGTGGAATGGCATGTGTAGGACGTTCTAAAGAATGCCTCGTTGTTCCGAAGAATCATTTCGGTCCGATACCCGATATTCCTGTTGGTACTTGCTGGAAATTTAGGGTACAAGTTTCAGAAGCTGGAGTTCATCGACCTCATGTAGCTGGTATACACGGTCGAGAGACAGATGGTGCTTATAGTTTGATACTTAGCGGAGGATATGAAGATGATATTGATTACGGCGACGAATTCCTCTACACCGGATCTGGTGGACGCGATTTGTCCGGAAACAAACGAATGGCCGAGCAGAGTTGTGATCAAGTGCTAACCAGGATGAATAAGTATGTGATTCCAGTAAATTTATAGGTTGAGTCCATTAAAAGTTACAAAATAAAACTTTCCTGCCATACAAATTTTGAGGAAGTATTTATATTTGAAAGTTAGTTTCAATATCTTCGATTTTTGAAATACAATTTTCAATATGGTTTTTATTAGAAATAATCTAATGATAGTGATATTTATTAATTCATTTGGAATTCTAGATATTCTTTACAACAATCTCTATAAAGTTATCAGATTTTAATAAAAATTAAAAAAAAAACTCAGATATTTTGTTAAAAAATACCACAAAAAGTTAATTGGAAAAATAAGGCAAAAAAGATCATAGAAAATTTGAAAATTTAACTTTTAAATGTCTCATTATGTTTTTATTATTAAATTTATGAAAGTTTGCAAAACGAATATATTGTTTAGAGCTCTGGCACTAAGTTGTAACGTAAAATTGAATGAAAAAGTTGGAGCCGAAGCTGATGATTGGAGAAATGGAAAACCGGTTCGAGTTGTACGAAATTATAAATTAAGAAAACATTCGAAATATGCACCTGAAGAGGGTAATAGGTATGATGGCATTTATAAAGTAGTAAAATATTATCGCGAAAAAGGAAAATCTGGATTTTATGTTTGGCGATATTTACTGAGACGAGACGATCCTGTTTCCGCTCCGTGGCATAAAGGTGGACAGCAGTTAAGTATTATCGTATGTATTAGCAAATATAATGTCCCGTATTACGAGCTCGGTTTTAGAATTGGTTTTAACTAATATCGGTTTTAAGACAACGTAACCGTCATAAGAGCTAAGACTAAACAAATGAACTAAAACACCCAAAAACTGAGCTTGTAATATCAGCCAATGTTTATATTTTTTCATATATTTTAGTATAATTGGAAGGAGAAACCACTTCTATAATCTGGTGTACAAATAACTTACAATCTCTTAAAAATCTTAGTTAAATCGTGATTTAATTTTTTTTTTAAATTATGTAAATTCTCTAGTAAAATTGCTACAATCTTAGAAATTTCATATAAAATCCGAAAAATTAATACAATCTCAACTCAATCATACTTAAACTTTGTACAACTTGATATACAAAATTTGAAGAAGTGATTTCCCTCTAGGTACAATTAAATAATTGATTTAGAATATATTAACATATAATTTATTACAAATTGTAATAATAATAATAATAATTATTTTAAGTATCCAGACGGATATCTTGAAGCACAAGAAAGTATTGAACAATGTACAAAAAAGAAAAGAAAAACTCGTATTTTAAAAGAACAAGATCTAAACAAATTAAATGAAAAACCAAAACTGGAAGAGTTTCAGTTGGATAAAGATACTGAAGCTCTAATTCACGCTGATGTATTAAATGAAAAAATATGGAAAGAATGCGCTGAATATATGAAAGAAGGAAAACAAGCTTATTTAAATAAACTGAGTACAGAATTTGTGTGTGTCTGTTGTCAAGATATATTACAGAAACCTGTTACAACTAAATGTAAACATAATATATGTTTGGTATGGTTCGATTTATTTTATGTAAAATTGAAAAAAAGTAATGCCGACATTTTTATGTTCCAGGAATGTTTAAAACGTGCCTTTTCTTCAGAAATTTATTCTTGCACATGGTGTCGTACTGATTTGGGCAAAAATTATTTAATGCAAGTTAATACTAATTTATCGGAAGTATTACAAAGATTGTTACCTAATCGTAGTAAATGACAATGATTTTTTTTTCAACAATCAGTTATTTTTGTTTAATTTTTTACCATATACATTTTTTACATTATGTATCGTTCCTATTTAATAAAGTATATTTAATATAATTGATTGGTTTTGTATTTTTTATTTTTGTACAATTATTTGTCATTTGTTATTCAATTAATACAGGTGGCAACCGCGACTCTGGGTTATAGGATTTTAAAAGGTAAAATCATACTTTTCTTATTATTTTAGATAAAATGGTTCAAATATAAGTTGGAGTATAATATTCTATATTAATTTTTCTATATTAATTATAACGGTAGAAATATTTTTACACAAGACAAAGATAATTTATTTTTATAATATCTAGATTTTTTTGTATTATACTGCTATCTGTCGACCTTATATGTTAATTCATACTTCGGAAAATGTTTCATAGATAGCGGATGCATGTACTGAATTTTGTAAAAAGTAATAAATAAATTTGTATTTTTATGTAATTATAATATAATACTGGAATTCTTGAAATATTTTAGTTTGTATATTAGTTTATTGAAATAAAATAATATAATATTGATATAATAAAAATTTATTTTAAATTTTTATTTGTTATATTATTTATTGTTTATTATCTGTATAAATATAGTAATCGAATAAAGGAAAAAAACTAAGGCCCATATTCTCACTTTTTCGTGAAAAAGTGCTTTTATCATTAATTTCGAAATAAGTTTTTGCTTCTGTTTTTGATCAAATATAAATAATTTTAGTATTTTTGATTATTTTATTATATTTAGTATTATAAAATTTAAATAAACTATTATAAAGTGCTTAATAAATAATTTTAAGTAAACGTTAAAAGTACTTTTGGCAAAAATCACTTTTATAAATGAGGTGAGAATACAGGCCTAAGATTTCTGTAGCAAGTGTTGCTAAGCAATGTGTTAATGATAAATGAAGTAAATCTCAATGATGCATGCGTTATTGATAAATCTGAGTTAGTTCTAAGCAAGGCTTTGAACTGTAACTTTTTCTGATTTACCTATTTATTTCTGTATGTATTTTTTTTATTAATGTTTAGTATATAGATACAAAATTCAATATGAAAATTGAATATGAGGATATAAAGAATTTATAGTTTAAAATGAATTGAAATCGAATTACGAAATAATATTAAAAATATAAGAATGAGGCTATTTATACATACGGTATGTATACGCAATTGGCTATTTATACATACTAAAAAAAACAAACTAAACCAACCTACTAACCTAACCTACCCTAAATAACCAATTACGTAAAAATACTGTATGTATAAAAATAGCCAATTGCGTATACATTCCGTATGTATAAATAGCCACTTTCAAAATATAATGTCTAATGTTAATGTCTCGGAAGGAAAAAATATTTTTTTTCGATTTACGATTTGGTTTCGATCGAGTAGCCATATATTTATGACGTAATTAAATTACGATATCGCGCACTTACAATCGTCTGTTTTTGTCAATATTTTATTTTTTAATATAATTTTTATTGGAATTATAAAAATATTGATAATAAAAAACAAACAAGATTAAAAGCATATAGATAAATCCATATATAGGCTATTTTCACATTATCTCATAATCACTAAAAAAAATAAAAAATAGTAAAATTATGTAATTTATGTGGGCACTAGGAAAATCTTTTGTGAGAAATTGGTTAATTTCGGATAAATAATGTAGCCATAATAATTTTTTAAAACTTTAGTAATTTTTTCACAAAAAGTGGCAGCATTGAAAAAAAAAACCAAATGCTCAGCTTGGGTACTAACGGAACTTACTCTAAAAATTTGGTACAAATCGGATGAACGATATAGGAGATACGTCCATAAAATTTGAACGATCGAATGACGCATATATATATCATAAACTAAGTTCAGTTTCATTATCTAGAGGCTATATGAAGGATTTCTAGGTATTTTTTTTTATTTTTGAAAATCTGGCTGGCCTGACGTAACATCACCTGTAGATAATGGTGGGGATACTGGTATATATACCAGATTATGGAGTAGAGACTGTCATTTAGTCACCAAGCACTGAGGATACCATCGACGATGTATGGCGAAACGTCGAATGGATACCGGCCGTGAAAGTCAGAAGATTACTATAGCATATAAACTATTTTGATAAATAAAAGTTTGGGTATATTTAAATCTTTGCAGATTTAAGAAATAGTAAGTTATATTTAAAATTTAATAACTGTGGTACGGTTTTAAAACTGGTAAATTACCCGTTACTTACCGAAACAATTTACGGGCCCAATATCACTACTTATATCAATAACATTTAAAAAATTATTTATATAATTTATTTTTAAATTTTGATAAAGTAATGATGATATTTTTTTCTAAAATTTATATTTAACCTATTTCATTAATTTTGTTTTTATTTTATAGATATTTAAGAAAGTCTTGAGTACGATTTTTCAAAAAAATTTAAGCTATTTAGATAATCAATTTTCAGAGATATGTAATAGAATATATTATCAAATAAAAGTATTGAGTTAGAAATATATAAAACAGTGCTCATTTAATATTTATATTAAGTCATAGAAAATATTTACCTACAAATCAATATTAATAAAATATGTTTTATTAGAATAATTTTGGATTATTTGTGTACATACAAAATAATAAAGTTAATATCAATTTATTTTATATGAATGTGTTTTTCTTTAATCGTAAACTATACAAATTACGTATGTGTATGTGTTTACAGGTACAATCAGAGAATTTCAAAAGAAACATAGCAAGAATTGATAGTAAATTTTACGGTAGGAGGTACCTATTTGAGGATTTTCAAAATAATAATTACTTTAAATTATACATAATAATTTTTCATTATTTAGCTATTAGTTGCTGTAATTTTGACAAGTACAAAATTATATTTGCATTTTTGGAAGGAAATTTATTTTGAAATATCTAAATAAACTGCAGTATGTTAGTGGGCATTCTTTTTACTAAATTAGTTTATTAATTAGCTTACGCTAGTAAATACAATACAATACAATACAATACAAAGAAATATTACACTTAAAGATATTAATCAATATATTAACACAATTAATAATTTGCTTTAACTTTTCCTGGTAATATTTTTTAATTTCCAATTTAAATGTTTTTAAATTGTTAGTTGATTTAATGTATGTGGGCAAGTTGTTATAATGTATTAACCCTTTATGAAATAAATTATTCGTGGCACTAACTTTAGTCTTCTTGGAAATGTAAAAACTATTAGCATCTCTGATGTTATAATTATGTATGCTACTATTAATCTGTAAATTGTCAATTAAATATTTTGGAAGTAAACCACGTTGCATTTTAAATATAAAAATCATTGCCGACATTTCTAAAAAAGATTTAACATCTAACCAATTTAGTGTTATTAACATATTGCTAATGGATTCATATCTATTACAACGCAGTATTATTCTCATCACTCTATTTCGAAGTAACTGCAGATTATGTTTACTACCCTCATTACCAATATATAATATTGTTGCACAGTATGTGAAATGGGTTCGAATTATTGTATTATATATTAGAGTTAGCGTCCAAATTGAAACAAAACTTCTAAGTCTTTGCAAGAAATTAATTTTCTTAGCAAATTTTTTGCATATAAAATTTATATGAACATCAAATTTTAATTTGTAATCCAGAATAACTTTCAAATATTTAATTGACTCAACAAACTCAATAGCAGTGTTATCAATACTAATACAAAATTTTTTTTTTATGGTGGAATATTGCACTGATGATGTTAATATCATAGCTTTAGTTTTATTAGTATTAAGCTTTAATTTATTAAAATTTAACCAATTCAATAAATTATCTAACTCATTATTTAAAGTATTGAAAATATCAGTAGCATTATCACCAGAAAAGTAAATTAAAGTATCATCCGCAAACATTTTAATTTTACATTTTTATAAAACAGATGTTATATTATTTATATATAAAATGAAAAGTAAGGGACCCAATACACTGCCTGGAGGTACTCCAACATGATTAGGTAATATCTTTGAACTGTGTGATCCAAAAAAAATCTTAATTTTGGCGAAGGTCACTACTTCACTGAGATCTTCAATTACCTGAAGCAATAGTTTGTTGTTTCAATTTTCATTAAAATCTAAGTTAGGGCTAGAGTATGGAAATAAAAGTGAATAAAGTTAATAATGCTTTCCTTACGATTTCCATACATACACAGTTATGCCATGTACCTAAAAATAATTTCTGCTTGAATGGGAAGAGCTTGTGCCACACTCTTATGCTGGGATGGCGTGGTTGTCTATGTATGTATCAATTATTTTAAGCATTTTTTACTTTTATATGTTATATATAATATATACATTATATCGTTGATTGAATAATTCATTGAAAAAAATTCATCTTATTACATAAACCGTCTGTGTAAAAAAATTTACATAGATCGTTTGTTTAGATCAATGTTTTCCTGAAAAAACTTTGTTTTAGACAAACAATCTATGCAATATTACACAGATTTTTTTTCAGTGTATGTATCAATGGTATTATAGATAAATTTACATAGAAATAATGAAATCATGTCTGTTTTTTATTTTCCACGATTGTACATGCATTGAATTGAACAACGTGTACCTAATAATATATATTGGGTTATTGTAGCATAATACTTACTCAACTAATGATATAAAAACACGAAATATTGTATTTATTTTTATATTTTTTCTAGTGTACATAACGTGCGTTCAGAATAATTTTATTCATAAAATATTAGATTGTTTTTTAAGCATATACGTAAATAAAACATGATAAACAATATGCTTTTAAGAATTTATTATAAGAATAAATATTTAAACAATATTTTTCGATATGAAAAATTAAATTGTTTTAGAAAAATACATGCGCCGTGCATATACTTACAACATTATTATATTTCCATAGATATTGCGAATACAAATATAATTATATATTTTTTCTCATTTTTTAGCGCATTTTTGTTTACAGAAAGAAAGCTTAATAATACGCTTTGTTCGGTCGGTCGTTCAGTCGAACGGTCGTTCGTTCGGCTCCAGAAAAACTTTTAAACTAGACATCGTAGAGAGTTCTAGTATTTTGCATTAGTTTGGTGCTGTCGAATTATTGGCGCATCGAATAGTTTAAAAGCGCTCAGTCAATGCTAAATAAGTTAATTAATGATATTTTAACTACAAAATACTGATCCGCCCGCCAAAAATGCGCTTAAGTCCTTCGATCAAAAACACGAGAACTTTTTTAATTTTTTTAAAGTAATTTTTACTATTTCAATCTTACTATAATTTTTTTTTAATTGAACTACATTAAAGTTATAATAATCTTCAGGTTTTCACGGCTGGTATTTATTGAATTTATAGAATTTTCTGGACTGATATGCTGTGGTCGATCTATTCTCAGTGCTTGGTGATTGAATAAAAGTTTCTGCTCCGCAATTTGATATATATATATATATATATATATATATATATATATATATATATATATATATATATATATACACACATATCTGTATCTTCGCCATTCTCTACACTGTAAAAAATGTAATATATATATATTTATATAATTTTCCATAACTATTAACAGTAAAATGGCAGCATTTTGTAATTTTACTGTGATAATTGACGTAATATGCATTTATAGCATATGTAAATTTACATAAATTTTTATAAAATAGTGCCAGTTGCGTACAATCATTATTTAGTGCCATTTGTGTACAAATAAGGGACGGGTCAAACCCAGGTAGTGAAGCTAGTTAGGCCGAGTGCCAGATGCGTACAGCGGTTTGGGAAGGGTCGAGTTGTGCTTATATGGTCAAAATATAATATTTATAATACGCTATAATATTATCGCACATAATTTTTACAAATAATCAAGTCAGTATTTAATTTTAAAATTGACCAAGTATATATTTATTGGTTTAAATTTGATTTGTGTAGATTAAAGTAATTTACAATATTATATAATTCAACAAAAAATAACAAATGTTCTACAAAGTTTAAGCTTTTAAAAACATGTAACCAAAATATTATTTTTCCGTGTTTCATGCACAACACAAAAAATAAATAAATTATTTTTTGTTTAAATTTTTTAAACATTAGGATTAAAGTGTCAGTTTATAAGACTTAATATTACAATTTGTTTTATTATATTATATATTTTTATCAATAAAGTAATCGTTGGAAACATTATATGTGAGCTAAAACAAAATCATAATTAAATCACAAAATGCATCCAAGTTAGTTAAAAAAAAAACATAGAAAAACAAAAACTTAATTTTATTTACACAATTTTTTATCGTTGTCAATCACAATTTTTTTTATTGAATACAAATTTTTTATCGGGTTTTAATACAATTAATGATGTCAAAACCATTAAAAGAGAAATGGCAGCCGGCAAAACTAGTTCGAAAAAACGATAATTTAGTATCGTCGCCACAATTTAAAGATCTTAGACCGTTTATTCCTTCCTACGAAAAGGTACTTAAATAATATTTGACATTAATCTAATCTAGTATCTAATTTGAGTAATATATTGTTTGAAAGGACCAAGATATAAATATGAATTCTATTATGGGTTGGGAGTATGGCAGAATCTGGACGAGTGAACACAAAAAATGGGAATCGATCAATTATTCACGAACAGCTAACGATGATAGTGTGAAAGAAGGCTTGCTATTAAGACGATATGTTGTTAAACCTATGAAAAAACGAAAAAACCAAGAAATTTCTAAAAAATCTAAATAAATTTATATTTTTTTTCACTTTATAAATAGAATTATTGTATTAGGCGTCTTTTTTACAAATAAATTTTTGTAATTGATTTCTAATTAAATATTTTACTTTATTTTGATATTAAATATTACATAGAGTTATCATATTATGTATATAAGAAGATAAAGGTAGCTGATTATCTAAAAATTAAGGTCCTCATAGTGGTGTCGCGCCAGTTGCGTACGTGCCAGTTGCGTACAATCATTATTTAGTGCCATTTGTGTACAAATAAGGGACGGGTCAAACCCAGGTAGTGAAGCTAGTTAGGCCGAGTGCCAGATGCGTACAGCAGTTTGAAAAGGGTCGAGTTGTGCTTATGGTCAAAATATAATATTTATAATACGCTAAAGTCAGTATTTAATTTTAAAATTGACCAAGTTTATATTTATTGGTTTAAATTTGATTTGTGTGGATTAATATTTAATAAATTCATATCGTTTACATTATGCTTAAATTCGTGATGTTAAATTTGTAATAATAATTACATAAACTACCCTACCCTTTTGTTAATTTTACTTGTTGTATTTAGATATATAAGAACAAATTTTGTTAAACTTTTTGTAGTATTACCTTCTGATAATGGCTTAACAGCCGAAATTGGCCAATAAAGGATTTTTTATTGTTATGGTGAAAATTTAACCGAGTGTTTTAATTTACATATTTCCAAAATGATTACAGGATGAAGTCTTTTTGGGAAAAGTGTGAGGAAAAGTTTATGTAATTATTATTACAAATTTAACATCACGAATTTAAGCATAATTTATCATAATATAGTAAAAAGTAACGAAGTTGGTAAACAATATGAATTTATTAAATATTAATCTACGCAAATCAAATTTAAACCAATAAATATAAACTTGGTCAATTTTAAAATTAAATACTAAATTATGTGCGATGATATTATAGCGTATTATAAATATTATATTTTGAACATAAGCACAACTCGACTTTTCCCAAACCGCTGTACGCATCTGGCACTCGGCCTAACTAGCTTTACCACCTGGGTTTGACCCGACCCTTATTTGTACGCAAGTAGCACTAAATAATAATTGTACGCAACTGGCACGTACGCAACTGGCACGACACCAATTTTTATATAGCATATGTAAATTTACATAAATTTTTTACAGTGTACAGGTGTCGTAACGCCATTGGCCGGTGACCTAACCATTCCAATCGGACTGTACCTTTAGTTTTCGTTATAGATTTTACCACACCATTGATCGATTCTGGTTGGTTCATCTCCTTCATCGTCTTTGATGACATGAAGTGTTTGTTTCGCAGTAATGCTTTTTACGCTGTACTATAGTAAAAAAAGATGGGAATACAACTTCGCGAAGTATCGTAAATTGAATTAGGAATCTTTTATATTCCATAAATATGATTTCTACTATAAATATACATATATATATATTATCTGTTTTTCGACAATAAGCAAATTTTGTAACTTAACACTAATCTGCACTGTAAAAAATTGTAAATTTTCATATTCTACGAGTGTAATTTTTTAATAAAAATGTAATATTACGTAAATGATCACAGTAAAATTTACAAAATGGTGCTCTTTTACTTTTAGAAACTATTTAAAATTAGATAAATTTAAATAACATTTTTTACAGTGTGCAGAGAAAGAATTTAGTGATTCTATCTCTTTTCTATACGTATAACTTATAATTAGTAATAATATTGACATTTTAAGTATATTATTAAAAAAGAAAAATTACTTAGTTTTTCAAAATGTGTTCATCAGGGGAGTAGCAAGACCTTTGTGGGCCGGTGTGCCACTGGGATTAAGAGGCCCTTCCTTACTCCTTGTATTGTTTAAAATTTTAATGTTCTTTTGGTTCATTTAAAGTTCTAAATGTCATTTTAATTTTTTAAATTTATGTCTGTTTGTGCCTTATTCGAAAAAATTTTTCAAATAAAAGTTGTTTTATTTTTATGACAATCAAAATTAATTAAAATTATTTCTTGTTAAAATGCAATCTGTATTTTCAAAATTAATAAATTAAAGTGAAATGCCTAAAGAAACAACTTGCCAGGAAATATATATATGTATGTAATGTACCTAATAATGTTGACCTAACTACAGGGCCGGATTTACGTGCAAGCAGAACAAGCACGTGCTTGGGGCCCCCAACCCAAAAGGGCCCCCGGTCAACCTTTTTTTTATTTTTTTAGCTATTGTTTTCGAGAGTATAAGGACCCCATTCTTATCTCGTGCTTGGGCCCCCGCAAGCTGTAAATCCGGCCCTGCTTAACTATACAATACGCGACTGTCGCGTACAAGTCTGAATTGTTCGTCCGTAGACAACGGTCTTTTACTTGATTTCATTTATTTCAACTTTTACCCTGATTGAGAACAGTTCCTATTGACATACATATTCGGCCTGATTCTGTAACGAAGTTGCTAAATTTTAGCACTAAATAAAAAATTAAAATAAGAACTGTTATATTTGTTTTTATTGGTTATAGTTGTTAACAACATTGCTAAAACTTAGCAACTTCGTTAGAGAATCAGGCCGATTATCAGTTTAGTTTCTAAACTCTGTGTTTGTAAACCTAAACTTTAAATTTGATTTGTACTGTATGTTTTTGTGTTTGTAAACTGAAAAAAATCTATGAAAATCTATGAAAATAAATTAATTTATATAATAAATGTATTTAATCCTATGAATGGTATTTTTTTCCTCTTCTTTGTCCTTTATTTATTACAAAAAAATTAAAATAAACAAAAAAATGGTAAGTATTAATGAAAATAAAGCCTCATTGGGCACTTTGGCTCGTGGGCCCCTCTCGCTCATGGGCCCGTGTGCATAGCACTCCTTGCACCCCCGATTGCTACGCCCCTGGTGTTCATTATAAAAAAAAAATATATTTATGTTAACATATTTTATTTAATAATTTATATTCAAATATGAAGATTTTACAAATCATGTATAGAAAAAACCCGTTATGCAAATTCCTTGTTAGAAATTTCTGTTTTTTTCCATTAACATTAGAAAATATACGATTTATGTAAAGTGTAAAAGTAATTTGCAAAATACGCGATTTGTATAAAAGCGATTGATATAGAGTTCTTTTATTTAGCTTTTTAAAAATTTATTATTTGTGGTTTAAAGGAATATTATATCAAAATAAAACGACTTTAGATTGTAGTTCTGTATTAATAATCGACGTTTCGACGAACTCAGTATTCGTTTTCATTAGGAAAAATAATACAAATAATATTTACAGTAAATAAACAGAACATAGAAACAAGTTACTAGGTAACAAAATAAGTAACTAGATCATGAAATTTATAGATTTTTTTAATTAATGGAAGCCAAATTTTATTAAACTCAGTGCCCCTTCACAGTGATTGATGTTATCTTTTTCTTTATAAATTTCTATTGCATTCTTATCAATCTGCTGTTAATATTTATTTTGGTCTAACAATAATTACAGTATCTTCGAATTTTACAACATAAAGATATTGTAACGCATGTTGAGCAATAGCAGATTTATATGTGGTTCCGCCACTATAGTCGTATGCGTGTTTTAACAGATAATATTTTTTTAAGTATCAGTTATGTAAAATCTATTATATTTTGTTTATTCGTAATACAAGAAATAATTTATCAACTCAAAGCGATCTGCCCCAATGCAATACAAGAAATTAATTTAAACTCTCTATTCAGTTATAAATTTAAATAAAGCTAAATTTAACCCAAATCACAATTATTTACCAATGCATATTAGTAGCATAATAATTTCAAATTTCATTTAAAGAAATTTTTCATTAACAAAAATTATTATAAGTATGATGATTATCTTAGTGACAAGTTCTAATTTTCAATTGTAAAGTAAATTCTGTGTAGTATTTACTATAATTTTTTATATGTATCTATAGGTATATTTTTAATTGACTTTTTCCCATACCATGTATCGGTTTGTATGAAAATACAAATATTATTATTATTATAAATAGCAAAACTATTTAAAAAAGAATTTTTCTGTAATATTGATCAAAACCAGGTAAGTACTTAAGTATAATTTTAAAAGTGATTCCACAAAAATTAAAAATAGAATAAAAGATATTTAGAGCCGAGATAAATAATTATGCGGTTATTAGTATTTATATCACGATTAGTATACGAAAGCGTTTTGTGTATACATGAATAAAATTTATCTATAGGAGTGTATATGGAAGAAGTGTTAGTTAGGTGTCTTAGGAGCGCAGACCGCTACACTAAATTTGATATCGTTAACGCATGTAGATATATGAAAGTAAATAATGCAATTAATAACGAAACACGCAAATGTTGTCAAGATCCAGAACGATTTGAGTTGAGTCCGAAACGGAGTCTATGCCGCGCCGCACCGCGCCGCACCGCACCGCACCGCACCGCACCGCACCGCACCGCATCGTCCACGTCTACTAAAGAATACCTACCTAACCTATCTGCTATCTCTTAAATAATGACGAAAGTAATCACGTAGATGTAACGATAAGAAGCGTTCGATATTGAATTTCTCGGCCAGAACGTACTTTTTGGAGGAGTCCGACAAAGACAGAAAACAAAATGGAGTTCGCAGGCAAAATGTGCTTTAGGTTGGTCGCATACAACTCCTCCCAAAGGCGGTGACTAGTTCAATTCACGCCCCCCCCCTCCTTATACGAGTGCCATGTGATTTGCTTTGCTCTTTGCTCGATAACCTCACCACATATGTGTTACGATCAGGTCCAGTGAAGTGTTCTTAGAAATATCATGTGTGATAAATATAAAGATGCCGAGGCCAGCGCGGGAATCCTACGGTGACCAGAAGCCACCTTATTCCTACATCTCGCTCACTGCAATGGCCATCTGGAGTTCGCCGGAGAAGATGCTACCGCTCTCCGATATTTATCGCTTCATCACCGACCGTTTTCCGTACTATAGAAGAAACACGCAACGGTGGCAGAATTCATTACGCCATAACTTATCTTTCAACGATTGTTTCATTAAAGTTCCACGACGACCCGATCGGCCAGGTAAAGGAGCTTACTGGGCATTGCATCCGCAAGCTTTGGACATGTTTGAAAATGGCAGTTTCTTACGGCGAAGAAAGCGATTTAAAATTGGCAACCAAATTGAGATTCCACCATCTTTATCTGCCTTAACCACACAATCCGTACAACATATGGGTATTCCAAATCCCGTTGTGTTTTCCGCGCCATCACTAGTGCTACCGGCACCGGCACTGCCATTACATCAGCCGGTTGTCAATGATGACAGTGTCAAATCATCGAGTACAAAATCATTTAATATCGACGACATTATGAGAACGAAAACACCGGAAGTCGTCTCATCTAGTAATGAGTTACCTACTAGTGCTACTGCTACTGCTACTGCTACTGCTACTGCTACTGCTACCGTTTATAATCCTCTTCTTGATCAGGAACAAATGCACCGAATGAATGTTTTTTTCGAGTATGCGGCTGCTTTGGGAATGTTTCCATCGACGTCGTCGGCATCAGCGTCGGCGTCGGCGTCGGCATTTAGTTTCAATCATAATTTTAGCGCGGCTAGTGTTAGTGAATTGTGTAGAAATTATAATATTGACAGTACGAACCATCATCATCCGGGACTGACGTGATTTATTGCATATATACATATTATGTATGTAGGATTCTTTTGTACAAGTGATAACAAATAATTTTTATAGGTACTTATATCAGATTCTATTTATATAATACATCATATATTTGTTTTCATTTTTATAATATTATCCTTGAAATTTTTTCAATAATATTTATGATTTGAAATTTTATTTGTGTTTGTGCAACATTATTATGAAAAATATTTACATAATGAGCAAAATATTCAGATATTTTTTATCGATAATAAAATCGAAATTTATAAATATGAAAACTAAATACATGATCTACACAAAAACTATATTACCTCTGCATATTATTGTAAAATATATACCTATAGTATTATATTATGAAAATATTAGTGAAAACATGAAAATTATTTATATAAAGAGACATGATTTCACTGAATCTTTTATTTTAATTTTTCAATCAGATTTTGCTTAAAGTTATATAAATTACCTAAATTTAGACTGTAATTTTTCCTTTAATAATAAGAACATTTGCAATATTCGTTATACTAGAATAAAATTAAGGTTAATTTTTATTGTTAAAGATATAATAACAAATTGTATATTGTTTTTAAAATTAAAATTAAAAATCATAAACAGGCTTTTGATAAAATAAATAGTGAAATTTATAAAAAAAACAATTTATTTTTATTTTAATTTACCAAAAATATTATATTCGTCATTTTGACATAATAATGAGAAAAATTTAACTTTTCATACTGATTCGTTATCAATATCAAATTCTTACAATATAAAAATAATTGAAATTATATACATTTATGTTTTCAAAATTTATTCTAAGTTTGGATTAAAAAATATTTTTTTGTTAGTTAGGAACAAACATTTTTTATGAATACGACTGAATTTTCTTATGAAAAAAATCGTACAAAATTCAACAACAAAACATTAAAACAGTTAATTATAAATTCATTCTCAATATTTTTTCGGTTACCTATATAAATAAGTTTAATTTGATTCACGATGGGAAATATAATCCAGTTTAATCGAACCGAAAGTTCAAATTATTGGAATCGAATTATTTTGATTTTACGTATTGTAAAAATATTAATATAGTGAAATAATTTTTATTTGTAACAAAATACAATAACTCGTATTCTCACCTCATTTATAAAAGTGATTTTTGCTGAAGGTACTTCTGACGTTTACTTTAAATAGTTTCTAATAGTTTATTTAAATTTTGTAATATCAAATATAATAAAATAATCAAAAATAGAAAAACTATTTATATATGATGAAAGACAGAAGCAAAATGTCATTTTGAAATTAATAATAAAAGCCCTTTTTCACAAAAAAACTAAGGCGAGAATATTTGCCAATATCATTTTGTTATATTCCAGAATAACAAATTACTTATATATATACAGGGTGTAACAGAATAACTATTCCTAATTTTCAGAAATGATAGAGGGCACATAAAGAAACATTTTTTATTAATAAACTACTGTCCGGAAATTATTTTTTTTTGTATCGAAAATGGTGGTCGTAACTTCGAACAATGCACTATTATTTCTAATAAAATATCTAGTGTATCTTGGCACCGAGAAATTTCCGGACACTAGTTTATTAATAAAAAATGTTTCTCTAAGTGCACTTTATCATTTCTGAAAATTAGGAATAGTTATTCTGTTACACCCAGTATATATATATATATATATATATATATATATATATATATATATATATTATAGAATGAATGTAAGTATATTAAATATAAAGATACTGATTTTAAAATAATGAACTGAATTATGTGTTAGGTACCTGAAAATTCATTATAGAAAATTCATTCACTTAAATTAGATTTTGATTTGGAAATGAAAAATTCTTACTGCTTTGTGAAAAAGTTGCATTTATATTTTAAAAATACATATGTAAGTATGGCATGTTTTTACATTGTACTAGCATGCATTAGTGTTTTCACAACTAAAATTAATATGCAATAAAATAGGTCATCACATTTAAATTTAAAGATCTTTAGTTTAAATGAGACTTTAACTTAAAGAAATTTAGATTCATCTTTAAGCGTTCATCTTTAAGCCATTTACCAACAGGATTTTGTTTCTGTACTAGCAATGTATATATATTTAATTTCTTATCTTTCAAATTTATCGAAATATAAATAATTGCAAACATTTCTATATTCACATGCATGCAAATATTTTTCACACTAATTCTGTTAACTTAACGAGTGTAATCTCAAATTTAGCAGTTAAAGCACCTCTGATAACCATTTACCACCACTAAAAGTATTGAAGTAGTGACCAGAATTGATATTTATTTAAAGTTCTTTAAATTTAAAGATTCAAGCTATATTTAATGTCCAGAATAGCGGTATATGTATATATTTTCCAAAGCTTAGTTTGAAAACATAATTTGTTATAATAAAATTGGAAAATTTTTCAAATTTTTCTAATCTTTTACAATTAAAATTAAAATTTAAAATTTTCGTTAAATATATAACAAATCATTAAAACAATTTATCTAAGAATATGTAAAATGGTTCCATGGTAAGATTTTATAAAAAAATTCAAACATTGTAGGTGTATATAATACCTATATTTTATACAATTTGTCAGTCGATTTCTTCTTTATTTCATATCACATATACTTTCGAGAAAATGATGTTTAAAGTTTTTGAACTGAATTGTTTATGGTAAAAATAGGAAATCAGTTAGAATTTATTATATTTTTGAGACTATTAATGATTGTTAAAAATAAATAGAATACAAATAAATATTGCCAAAATAACTCAATTTGAGTAAAAATGGCCTTAAGGAACAAATAAGAAATTGTCTGACGATATAAGTATACATACTTTTAACTTAAAATTTTAAAGTCAGAGCAATTTTTTGAGTAGCATAAAAAATATGAAAAATTTTCCAGATTACAAACGACAACTCTTCAATTTAACTTCAATTAATTATTATACTTTCGAGAAAATGATGTTTAAAGTTTCTGGTAAGAATAGAGAAGCAATTAGAATTTATTATATTTCCGAAACTATTAAAATTATAATATATACGATTGTTAAAATAGATAGAAAACAAACAAATATTGTCAAAATAACTCAAATCGACAAGAAATCGACTGACGATATAAGTATTACATATTTTTAACTTAAAATTTTAAAAGTTAAAAATTTTTTAAAGTCAGAGCGATTTTTTGACATGCATAAAAAAATATGGAAATAATTGCAAGATTACAAACGGCAACTCTTCAACTTAACTTTAATTAAATATTATATTTTAAATGGTGAATATTTTCGAATAATTATGATTACGAAAATGGCTTGTATTTAATTAAGTAATAATATATTATAAAGATAATATAACATAATTTTTTGTACACGTAATTAATTCAAATATTGTAATAAGTATTTCAAACTTGGGAAATAACAATTTTAGCTTATGGCGTTACAAACTCATGAACATTAGAATTTTAACATAATAGACTGATTAAATCAACATTGAATATACCTGTGCAGTGTGTATACATAACTATTTTTATTATACATCATACAATATACATGTACTCTAATTAAAATTCAAATTTAAAAGCTTTTTCATTTTATTATAAACTACATGTTTGTAATAGAAACAAAGCAAATAAATATTTGACTATAAATTTGTTTTAAATTGTTGAATCTAATAAAAGACATTTTAAGAGAAATTTAAGAAAAATGTATTTTTAAAGAAGTTTTGAAATCTAATAAAAATCGAAAACAATGATAAATTACATATTATTTTATATAATTTAACATTTACATATTATTTAACAGTGCGTATACATTTGCGAGTTTAATAGTATATATATATATATATATTAGAGAAGAAAAGCCCTATTTTTCCAGATTAGTTAGTAATAGTACTAACACTTGTAAGATATGAAAAAGAATCGGCATTAAACAAAACAGACGTAATTAAATTATATTTTCTGCAGTCGTTAAAAAAAACAATACATATAATTTGATACACGTTTTCTTTTGAATTGTTCTAGAAACTTATTCTGTGTTTATTTTATAAACTGCTCAATTCATTTGTCAATATGCCAAATTTGGTTTATTGTTTAGATATTTTTAAATTTTTACAAACGATGGCCTGCATGTTCTGTCCCATTTTTTATTTATAAAAATTCATTTATTTTAAAATCATTTTTTTTTTTTTTTATGAAATATAAATATGTATTTTTTGTTTTGTTTCGTAATGTTTTTATTATATCCGATACTATAAAATATTTAAAATAATTAATAAATAATTGTTTGTAAACGTTAAAAGTATGACAATTTTATTATTAATGTCAAAATACGGACTAATGTTTCTGTTTTATTTTTTCGTTATATTTATAATTATGAATTTTTATATTTAAGTATTCCCTTTCTTAAAGCAAATTCAGCTTTGATATACGTTGCTCAAAATATTCCTTAATTATTTTGAACGCTTGAAATTAAAATTATTATTATTTATTTCGTTTAGTAAAAAGTATCAAATATTATGTTGGCGCACAATAAATTGTAGATAAGTGTACCCCCTATGATAGACAAATAGATTTTATGTGAGAGGTATTTTCAATATTTTAAGGACATGAAATCTAACATTTTGAGAAAAATCAATATCCATTTTGTTCAAAGCTATCTATGTCTGTTGTTACATTTTTAATGCGATATTTTTACGCATTATATACAAGTAATGTATGTTTTTTTCACTATTTCATGTAAATATCTTAGCAATAAGTGAACTTAGCAATAATATACAATGTGTATGAAAACTTTTGTAAGGTGCGATGTGTTTAATGAATTTTATATAAGTATAATGAATGGTATTACGAACTAGATTTTTGGGTGTTTTAGTTCATTAGTTTAATCCTGCTCTTATGGCAGGTTCATGCTCTTAAAATCGATATTAGCTAACAGCAATTTTAATATCGAACTTGTAATAAGGATCAAAAAATTATATATGCATAAGTGATCTATGACTTAACGCATTTCTTTATACATAATAAAATAATATAATTATCATATTTTTATAAGTTTTATAATTCATAACTTGATTCGATATTTTCGAAAAGTTGGTAACCCTTGCTAATTCGAGCAAAGCAAATGCTCAATGCATTCAGTGAGTAAAACGGTCCCGGTTTCCGGAAGGAAACAGGAAATTGTTGAAGAAGTTAGTGGTTTAGACTACCCTTCAAATTGATATTTGATAATAATTGCAGAACAATAACTATTTAATGAGACTATACTCTTACATCAGAAGGGCGTTGCCGTCGCATCTTCATCGCCACTATATAATTTCATAAATATATAACTATAGCTATATTGCGTATATATATATATATATATATATATATATATATATATATATATATATATATATATATATATGTAAGACATATGTTATGCATTATAAGCTTTACTTTAAATTATTATATTCAGATGTCGAAGACATTTATTTTCAATTTAGAAATAAACACATCAATTTTGTTACAGATTACAGATTGAGACACATTTTTAGCAACATTTCAATTCAGAACTAATAATAGTACATAGGAATATAAATTATTTTATTTCTTAGTTGATTAATCTAAAAAAATTTCATTGATCATGATCATTCAATTTTTTTTTAGATTAAATAAATTCGTTTTAGTAGTAGAACTAATTTTATAATTATAAATTATTATAAATATTGACTAATTTTTTGTTTTATATATTATTGATAGGTAATAGAAACTAATGAAATAAGAAATAATTATGCTATCACATAGAACTTTTTAACATAGTAAAAAATCTTTCAGAACTCATTATATTAAAATAAAACTGCTTTAGGTTTAAGTTCTGTATTAATATTTATTTATAATCGACGTTTGGACAACCTAAACGTCCGTCTTTATCAGGAAAAATGATACAAATGACATTTACAGTTAATAACAGATAAGAGTAACTTGTGTCCCATGTTATATACTGTAAATGTCATTTGTATCATTTTTCCTGTTGAAGATAGACGTTGAGTTTGTCGAAACGTCAATTATAAATAAATATTAATACAGAACTTAAACCTAAAACCGTTTTATTTTAGAACTTTTTATTCTCTAGCGAAAAGTATTGCACATCATTTTCGCTAAACCTTGTAATTCTAGAGATATTTCAATTTTTCTGTGTCTAATGGAGATAAATATTGTGTAAATCGCTTGTTTCGATCGATTATGAGTGCTTAAATTATTTAAATAGTTTGAGTTGGTTATTTAATAGTATAGAATGTATATTTTACACAATATTTATATCGACAGCATGCGAGCAAAACCTCTCAACACAATTTAATACATTTTAATAAACCGAGAAAAAATCGAGTGTTATGAACAATTTTCCTTTTTTTTTTCTGTTTTTATCAAAAATTATAAAATTTATAGAATTATCTGGACTGGTGTATGCCATGGTCGATCTATCCTCGTCGCAAACGTTTCGCCATACATCGTAGATGGCATCCTCAGTACTTGGTGACTGAATGATGCACTGAGAATACCATCTACGGTGTATGCGACGAGGATAGATCGACCACGGCATATCAGCTTAAAAAATTCTATAAATTCAATGGATACCGGCTGTGCAGGCCTGAAGATTACTATAAATATCTTAAATTGTTTATAGTTGAGCAGATTCACATACAAAAAATTATTTATAATTTACAATTCACCTATACTAAGATTTACTATATAATTCACAATTCTGATTCATCACTCATCCCCGTATGCATAAATATTTTTGTTAAAAATAACGGTTCGTTAAAATAAAAATTTTTCATTTTCCGTAGCAAAATTTCTTACGGAATCCAAGAATTTTCATTTTAACGAACCGTTAATTTTAACGAAAATGTTTATGCATACAGGAATAAAACAAATTAGTTTAATAACTTGAGTTTTAATTCATAAGGAAACATGAATAGTTTGCAAAGTGATTTAAATAAAGTTTTTTTATGTGAATGTTATACCTATATTATTGTTTTGTGAATCAAAGTTCAAAATAATGTTCTAGATAACGTCTGATTAGTTGTTTATTGAAGGAATTTATAATATGGTATATACAAAAATATGAATTTACGAAAACCTTAAAATAGAATTACTCGTAAGTAACAAGAGATGATTTTGATTTAATAGTAAAATTAGAAATGTCTTATTTGAGTATAATTTATGATTGTGTTTATCTAAACATATATCTCGTAACCGTAGATAACACTTTCTGTCAAAGGTTGGTTTAAAAGTTGAAAACTTTTGTAGTAAATAACTTTCATATCCGGTTTCCGGTTGCCCTGTTAACTGTTACGATACGATAAAAATTTTGCATTGTGTTTCTTCAAAATTATACAAAAGCTATAACTACCTATACGTCCTATGTTTTTATTATTCTTTATGCGTCTTGAACTTAAGCAAAACCAAGAGTGAAATAACTTTTTATAAATTCAGTTTTGCTGTAGAAAATATGCCGAATAAAATAGGTATTCATAAAATATATAATATATGCTGTTTAACTTGTCAGAATCCAATGATAAGTTAGACAAATTTTGATAACTATTTTTGATAAGGTTAATAAAAAACTGCAAGAAAGACTTATTACAAACATATTAAAGAATCAATAGTATACAAAAATATGTAAATAGAATATTGTTTTATATAATGTAGATACAAAAAAAATATTAGCTTAAACAAAACTCACACAATATAATCAAATAGAAGCTGCACGAAAAAGTGTCACACATCATTTTCTTCTTTCTTAAAAAAAAAATACGTAAGGATCAAAATGAAACTAATTAACTTTGGACTCACAAATTACAAAAAAATTATATTATGCTTATATTGGCGGATCCTCCATTAAATTATTTGGTCACTGACCTCCTAAATTTATCAAAGCAGAATAAATTTAATAACAAATATAAATAGATCATATAAATAATAATAATAAAATATTTTAGGAGCTTTAGGAGCTTACATGTGGACTCAAAAAATTTAAAATTTTGAATGAAAACATTTGTCATTTTGCTCAAATACAATGCATAATTTTTTTTTGTTTTAAAGCAGTCTAATTTAAAAATTGAAAACTTTGTTTGTTTCTTTTTTGTGTTTTGAAACATTTCATTTTATATGTTAAATATCTTGTAATAATAATTTTAATTTGTTGAAATATTTTTAGAATATTTATTTAATATTTTTATAAGTTGGTTGCTCCGTAAAAAATTCTGTTTGAAGTATATTAAAACATGCATAATGTTAAATATAAAGATTTTAACGATAATTATAAATAATTTTCAATTACACGTCAAATAGTGATTTTAATTAAAAATATCATTAAATTTTAAGTGTATTTGATTTGTGTGAAGTATATAGGTAAATAAAAATTTTCTATATATTTTACCTAAAGCTAATTGTTTAACCAAAGCTATAAAAATGCGGTAAGCGTGCTATAGCCCATCATTGGTCCGCGATGAACTAATATTAACATTATTAAACAGCGTAATTCGTTTTAATTTAGAAAATAACTCTAAACACTTCACCTCTGGCAGCCTAATTTCAAAATAATAAGGGATAGCGGACAGAAACGAAACACAAAGCTGTAGCTGTATTAGCTGACTACATTTTTCGTTACACCTAAAACGGAGAATATGAAGGCTAAACTGAAAATCAAAATTATAGCCAGGTACACTGTAAAAAAAAATATAATAGTAATATGGTATAAAATCTTTCAGAGCTTATTATATGTTTCTTTTTTTTAAATAATAAAACTTTTTTTTTAATTTAGTTACTTTGTTACCTAGTAATTTGTTTCTAGATTTTGTGTGTTTATTATATATATATCATTTGTATATTTTTTCCTAATGATGTACGTAGAGTATATCGAAACCTCGATTTTTAATTAAAATATATACAGAAGTTAATCCTGAGGTTTTTTTATTTTAAATACACTGAGAAAAATGGATAGTTAGGTACCGTAACGCTATTTATATTTAAAAAGGTGACACAAACACAAGATATTAAAAATAACAAAATAAGTATATTTAAAAATTAACTATAAATATAATAAAAACAAAAATTTAATACCATCAATTTGTATATAGTACTACAGTCTTAATTCTTAATATAGTATTAAAATATATATGTGAGTAGATTTTAAAAATGTATAAATTTGTGAATACAGTAAACATACTCGTATATTTCAAATAAATATCTACTTATCATTATACAATTTGTTAAATATCTATTTTTCTCAGTGTAGTAGTAGTTTTACTACCAATGTAATTTCTTTGTTACTAAAAAAAAATATGTAATGTCTCAAATTTTGCAGTACTGGCATTATATAAATTTCGTTATTTTACATTTTTTAATAAAATTTACAAAATAAATAATAATTTTACTTGTACGATAGAGTTATCCACTATAATCAAATATCTTCAATTTAGTCATTTTTATATTTTTTTTTATATCTAAAATATGTGTTCTAAATTTTATATTTATTGAGATAAATTTATTTGTATTTGTATTTTTTTAATTTTTTATTTGTAATCACATAATATCTTACACCAACAGGTAGTAATATTTAGGGAGTTTCTCATGTGCTTCTATTTTTTCTTGTATTATGGATTTGATTTAACACTGTCACCGAATAGAGCATCTATGACATACATATATACACAATCATGCCATTTACCCAAAAGAATGTGGCACAAACTTTTTTTACAATCCCGAAATTAGTTTCCTTCAAATATTTATGACACCTTTCATACATGCTGTTCTATTTCTACTACTTGGAAACATTCGCTACCTTTAAAATCATTCACATATATTTTTTTTAAAAATTATTAAGAAATAAAATAACGATAAAGTTATATTTATTAAAAACACTTGATTAGTTTCACAAATTATTTATTCACTCTACGATCGTTTCGACCATGCGGCCATCGTCAGGAGATACCTCCTGACGATGGCCGCAAGGTCGAAACGATCTTAGAGTGAATAAATAATTTGTGAAACTAATCAAGTGTTTTTAATAAATATAACTTTATCGTTATTTTATTTCTTAATAATTTTTTTAAAATGTTTTATCAAGAGCCAACCACAGAAAGTGTTAATATAATTATATTCTTTTAACTAAACGTTCATTAGACATTCGCTTAAGACGACCGAATCATCTAATTTTTTTTACAATTTCATAATTATCATACACTAATCTATTTCGTATCCAATTTCTTCTGTGACAGTTAAAAAATATTTATTTTAAGAATTTGTCATATATGATAAAAAAAATATTATATTTAATTCTCATGAAATAAAAAGGCAAAACATAAAAAGAAATGCGGAAAATTTTTGTAACAGTGTGTAAATGGCTAATAGTCCATCCACCATTCTTATATATATATATATATATATATATATATATATATATATATATATATACTAATTTTATATAACGTGCGTATACAGCTGTTCCGATTTATCGCACGCACATCATTTGGACGTGATGTATAGAGAATTCTGAATTGGGGTGCGCTGCGCTGCGTTGCGCTGGTTACTGGTTGGCCCTGTTCGTATACCGACCGACTTTTGCATGTTTTTCTTGATGGGTGCCCGGCTACCAAAGTCCTATATCTGCTTTTGCTGTTTTGCTCCTCTGATAATTCGGATGCCCGATTTTACGCTACACGCTATTATTTTTCACAAAATTCGAGCCACACACTTTTGTGTTGAAATTGTGTTTTGTGTTGATTATATCTTTGCTTTATTTTCACCGTGCAACGAAAAATCAAAAAAGGTTTTAGCGTTTCTGGTAATTTACATCACCTTATACAGCTTGCTTTACTATATATATATATATATATATATATATATATATATATATATATATATACAGTAGCGCAGCCAGGATTTTGTCTTGGGGGGGGCCCAAGAATTTTATCTTGGAGAAGCAAAAAGAAAGCAAATACTAATCAGATTTCCACTTTATCTTACATGAATCGAATAATTAATAGTTTAAAATAATGAATGTTGGCTCAATATTTTGGGGTAAATAATTGTAGCGTTAGAAATGACTGCTGAATATATGACTAAATGAATAAAAATTGTGTTAATTTTGCTGGCCTTGGGGGGGGCCGAGGCCCGTCGGCCCCCCCCTTGGTTGCGCCACTATATATATATATATAATATATATAATATATAATATATATAATATAATATAGGGTGGTTCTTATTTTGGCAAGTTTCGAATTTCAAAGAGTGCACCTCCCCTAAGTTGTTGGAAATTCTGCAAAAACTAAAGTTTGAAGTTTTTTTTAGCTCAAAATTTTGTAAATAACTTGTGCCCTAAAACAACTGAAGTTCGGAAAATGTCTTTTTCCTGATTTTCTAGTATTTAAGATCTTTTGGAACACTTAGAACTTAAATGGAACTTAACTAGCCGTCGGAGATGTCAAACTAAATACACTTCACTGTGTTTCTTTGGTCGAATATGCAGTTTCTGATCACTTTGGACGATACACATATGCATTTCTTGCACTTCTGCACATATTTCCAATAATTAAATTAAAATTTATGCGAAAATAAACAATGCAATTTTCAATTAACTTAACTTGATGTAATAGTGTTTTCAATATGGTAGCTAAAGATGTCAGATTAAATATATTTGACGTTGTAGTTATGTTTGGTCCTGCAACCAGTGGTGTATAATAATGTCATGATTGTACATAATGTCCTCTTTTTATATAGGCAATATGGTAACGTAATATTAATATTATGATATGCTTGAAGAAAAAAACACTTATTTGTGTTTGTTCAGTATTTGTAGGTATAATTTTTGCGTATGTGTTGCGTGCTTTTTTACAACAGGCATATTGTAAATGCCAAAATTGGCAATATATGATGATAAAAGTGTAGGTAATGCAAATCATAAAAGATATAATACATTTAAATCTTAATTTAATTAAATTTTTTTGTTCTCCACTGCACGAATATTAAGTATATATGATTTTGTTTCATTTTTTTTTTACAAAAATTAAATTATTTATATATCAGTATAATCATAATTCTTCAAAAAAAAAAACTAGCTCTATCCAAATATTTTCAAATTTCATTAAGAAGTAAAATTTTAACTCACATATTATGAAGTTCTCATTGCAGAATTTAGAATTCTTACTTGTACATTTTGCATTCAATAAAGGGTCTATAGAGAATATAAAATAAATCGTTTTCGGCAATTTTCATTTAAAAAGCAATTTCATTAAGTTTCGATAAACAGCTAAAGAGCCGAAGCCGAAGGTAATAAACTTTCCGAACGAGGTTCGTATTTAAGGTATGATTTGTATGATTTTTGAATCGGATGTATAACGTAACGCCGCGCCGCGCCGTAACATAACATAGCAAATCGTACGATGTACAAGTATTATACATGACACTAATTGTTTTGTGAGAGAGAACTTGAAAGAAGCAAGTTAGCGTGAAGTCCATATAAGTCCAATAATAAATCTTCACTCTCTTCACTCATTTGAACAACAAAGGACAAGAAATAATGAGGCACGGGTACTTACGGTAATACCCTATTAGCTATAATCATTGCCTATTGTTATATATGTAAAAACGCTATACGACTATATATATGCTCTCATATATCTGTATAGTAATATAACGTATCTTGTATTCGCATTTATGCCTCCCGGTCTCCCTATAGTATCACACATGTTTGTTTTATCGCATATAATTGTTGTCGGATTTAAGAATAAATCCGATCATATATATGGAGGTAATTTTTACAAATATAAATATTTACTTTGCACGCTTCTCGTATATATGCAGTAGCGGACTAGCAAATTTTACCAGCCCGAGAAAAAAAATAATAATTAAAAGTTGGACAAATGCAAACAAAATTAAAAAAAATCTCAAATTTAACAATATTTTATATTTTCTTATATTTACATATTCTGTAAATGTATTTTTATAGAACAAATGTAATATTACGTCAGTTATCACAGTAAAAATTACAAAATGCTGCTATTTTACTGTTAATAAATATGTAAAATTATTATTAATAAAATTATTAAATTCGCTTTTAGTACTATTCTTTTTCTAAATTGAGTTTGATTACAAAATTGGAGGAATAATAACAAATAATTATCATTTTCCCGTATTTATTGTCCTTATGCATATCGATAAATCATTGCATTTGTTGACATTTTACATTCAGAATGTAAATTTATTTTTGCAATTATTGAGAAATTTTAATTTAAAAAAGTTAAATAAAAAAAATAATAATTACACTACAGGTTTTTAAATTTATTCGTATATGTACTCAATAAAAATTTTTGACGGTTTGTTTTCAAAATTCAGGTTTTTGATATATTAAAATTAGCTTAAACAAAGTAATTTATTTGTATTTGTGAATTATTCGTATATGTACTCAATAAAAATTTTTAACGGTTTGTTTTCAAAATTCAGGTTTTTATATAATAAAATTAGCTTAAACAAAGTAATTTATTTGTATTTTTGAATTTACTGATCAAATAATGATTTTTGCGTTTCATGTAAAGTCAACTAATATATTCTGCTAGTCCTGAAGAAGGCAATAGAGATTGCCGAAACGTTGACTTAGTAGTTAATAAAAACAAATAAAAAACTGAATTCCGTCAATTACTAATTATTTTTTATAAAAATCATTATCGATTATATATGTAATATATTAAAAATTATAAATAATTATTGTTTTGTAACGTAGTTAGTCAAGTTTTGAATCTGCAGATAGAAATGAATTTCATACTCTTCGATAAATGTGACACTGTCCGTCCCGTCACGTTTTCTTCTGTTAAAATTCGTTTTATTTTCCTTGAATGGTACGCGGCGTATAAAAGCTGATATACTTATACTATGTAGTCGTAGTTTGAATGTGGTTATTCTTAGCAAACTCAAACGACGAACGTTTTACACAAGTAGGTATATATTGAATTTAAAAAGCCTAATTACTATGATTACTTAAATGCAATGTAAACCAGTTTGCCCGTTTTCTCAGTTGTGTTACAGCATAACGTTCCAGTTTATCAGTAATTTATTGCTCTATAGTGAGTGCTGGCCTGCACTACGTTGCGCTGCGCTGCGCTGTAACTCGTTGACGTTATGCTAACTTACGCTTGCTTGCTCAATGTTGGAATCTTTCTCGCGAATTATAAATAAGCTCAGCTCACTCTTTTTCTCATTTTATACACTATACACTTCATGTACACTTATACAGCTACATTATTTTGTAATATACATTACGTTAAATATTAGTTAATTTGTTTATAATTTTCTCCTTTTACGTACCATGTATATTATTCATAAATATGAGTAAAGCACTTTATTTATTGGCACTAGAGGCAATTTTATTTTAGTTTAACGACTACCAAAAGAAATAAATATTTACAAGTGAAGAAATTTTGTTTCATATATAAATAGTGTAAAAAGAAGTTGCTATTTACATAAAAAACTATAGTAAAAAAATTTCATATTATTTCAGTAAAACGATAGTTTTCATAAATTTTCTGTAATAATAATATAATTTTCTAATTTTAAGTAAAATAATTAATTTACCATATTATATATGTTTTTTTATCGAAAAAGTAAGTAAACTTACAGAAAATATACGTATACTATGTTTATATAATGTAAAATTTTCCTATGATAATTGTAAATTTATATATTAAACTGGTGTAAATCAGTTGCCTCAAGTTTTTATACAAAATTACAGATTCATTTTACAGTATATATTTAAATCTTGGCGGAATTTCTATATACTCTTAAAATAATAATCAAATTTTGGTAACTAAAATTATCCTGTTTCTGAAAGCACTATGCAAAAAAATAGTTCTGTATACAAGAGGTGGATAAAGCTGGTATGGGGATCCTGGCTGAAATTTAAAAAAATGCATGATTTTTCTTTATAAAGTATTATTTTGTTTACTAAATTAAAATCTAGAAACCTAAAATACTACAACTAAAATCTGCTACCGTCAATCTGCCACTGATTTATGAAAAACTGAAAAAATATAATGAAGTTAAACACTTTAAACTCAGTAAAAAATCTTTAAGAACTCATTATATGTATAAAAATAAAAAAGTTTTTCCTGTATTAGAAAATATGCAATTCTTTTTTAGTTAAATTTTACTAAAATAAAAATATTTTATATAATTTTTATTGGACATGGACATCATAACTTTTTTAAAGGAATTAAAAAAAAAAACTAACATATATATATATATATATATATATATATATATACATAATTAATTATATGTAAATAAAGATTTTTAACGGTATAGATACAAATTAATAAGTTAATTTATTGTTAATTACAATAATTGATAATTACAATAATGTCATTGTAACTTATTAATTTGTACCTATACCGTTAAAAATTCTTATTTACATATAATTAATTAATATAACACGGTAGTGATCAAAAAATTTTACATTATATATATATATATATATATATATATATATATATATATTCTGAGTAAATATCCATTTCAATGATTTAAAACAATTGATCTGTATTATGTTATAAAGAAAAGAATAACAAGAATCACTGCGAAGGCACTGAGTTAAATAACATTAATTAAAAAATCTATAATTTTTATAATCTAGTTACTTATATATTATCTAGTAACTTGTTACTTTGTAATATTATTTACTTTAATGTTATTGATAAATTTTGACCTGATGAAAATGAGCGTTCAGTTTCGTCGAAACGACGTTTTTATAAAATAATTAAATAAAATTTTATCCTAAAACAGTTTTTATATTGAATTCTGAAAAATATTTTACTATATTAAGGTAAATAATGTTCTAACTTAGAGTATATTGCTTTCTTTTTTGTTCTAATTGTAACCGTAACAAAGCAATTAATCCATCTGATTCTTTATCAGATTTTAATGATAAAATCGTATATTTCATTTTTTCAATCATTATATTTATTATATATCTATTACAATAACAATAATATATTTTACACTTCAAAACTAACAACAGTTAACAACAAGATGACAAACTTTTTTAAAGATTTAAGCGCGTTGAACATGAAAGTAGCGAGATATGACAAACGAATTCAGAACCATAGATTGTCCTATCATCCCGATCTGTCTATGTCAATGTTTCAGCAAACTCTATTCAGGGCTCTACAATAAATACAAATATGTGTAGGTACATATAAATACATACAAATATATATATATATATATATATATATATATATATATATATATATATACCGGGTGTTCGTTCGTTAAGTTCGTATGGGCGTTTAACATGTAATTTCGATAAATTGCGATATACTACTTTCTCGAGTAAAATTCGAAGAAATATTTAGAATACTTTTCGATAGGGCATAAAAAGTTCTATTATCTGGTTTTAGCTTTAATTTGCTAGCATGTGCCGTTTGGGCGCTAGAATATTTTTATGATTTTTTTGTTTTTATTTTTTTTCTCAAAAACTATGAGGTGTAGGAAAATAAGCATGACATGGAAAAATGCGGAATAATGAGTACGATAATTGAGTGAAGAAACTATTATTCTACGATGAATCGTTTAGTAGAAAAAAATTTAAAACTGAATTTTTGAAAATTTGACAAGGGGGGACTCTTGGGATTTTTTCAAAATAAGCCTTTTTTCAAAATTTCCTCAAAAAAAATCTGAAAAAATTTAGTAAAATAAAGAAAAAAATTAGCTACATAATAGCTAAGTAACTTTTTTCTCAACCTCATTCTGGTTTGGCAGGAAAAATTATTGAAAATTCTAAAATGTTTTTTAGAATTTTTAATAATTTTTCCTGCAAAATCAGTATGAATTAGAGAAGAAAGTTACTTAGCTATTATATAGCTAAATTTTTTCTCTATTTTACTGAATGTTTTCAGATTTTTTTGAGCAAATTTTGAAAAAAGTCTTATTTTGAAAAAATCCCAAGGGTCCCCCCTTGTCAAATTTTCAAAAATTCAGTTTTAAATTTTTTTCTACTAAACGATTCATCGTAGAATAATAGTTTCTTCACTCAATTATCGTACTCATTATTCCGCATTTTTCCATGTCATGCTTATTTTCCTACACCTCATAGTTTTTGAGAAAAAAAATAAAAACCAAAAAATCATAAAAAAATTCTAGCGCCCAAACGGCACATGCTAGCAAATTAAAGCTAAAACTAGATAATAGAACTTTTTATGCCCTATCGAAACGTATTCTAAGTATTTCTTCGAATTTTACTCGAGAAAGTAGTATATCGCAATTTATCGAAATTACATGTTAAACGCCCATACGAACTTGACGAACGAACACCCGGTATATATATATAATAATAATAATAATAATAAATATAACAACAGAACAAAAAACACTTACAGCAGAATATTTTAGTTGATTTTATATGTACAGCAAACATGTATTATTTGATCAGTAAATTTAAAAATACAAAATATCGCTGTTATATAAAAAGCATGTCAAAAAATCATTTTAATAATAAATGTCACATAAGTAACAAAAACACTCTATATTTGGGGATAATAAATTTAAAATCTCAATATTTTTGAGTGTTATTATATTAAATTTCACAAGACAATACGAACATTTATTTGTTCAAATGTCCTATATTACATTATATTACACTCTATAAAAACAATGTTTGAAAAACACAATCTAGATGTCGTATAGGAAATTTTTTTATATAAATAAAAAATGTTTTTATTTATGTAAATAACTTTTTAATATTTTTTTTAACTTGTTCCCAATTATATAAATATATTTTACAAAAATGTAAAAAATTACCAAACAACAATAATTTTCTCCTTTGTTTTATGCATTAATATAAAGTTAGATTCGTTTTTTAGTGCTGAATTTTGCAATATGAAATTTCAGTAAAATAAATTTAGCGGTAAGGAATATATGCGATTAAATTCGATGATGTAGACATATATATATATATATATATATATATATATATATATATATATATATATATATATATATATATATATATATATATATATATATAAAGGGGCTAAACGCAGACGTAGCGATGCAACGGGGCCTAGCGGGGGAATGCGGATGGATGGATCAAAACTAGAAATACGCATGCGCACATGGGGAACAATGGCGTGGCTAACTCACCGGAACGGTAAGTACACACAAAAGCTAATGCATTCTTTATGTTTTCGCTAATAGAGAAATGCAACGTGTTTTGCAAACCTTAATGCGTCTATATACGTTTCCACGTCCAATGCCGCAGTCAGCACCATATACAATCTATATGATTCTGTTCTATTCTCTCCTCGCTGTGTTTCCCGTTTCAGCATTCGGAACGGAGTGTGGAGCGTTTAGACCGTTTCGTACATTTATTAAATATATATATATATATATATATATATATATATATATATATATACTTATACCTTTGATGTTTGTGGTTTGTTTTCGCGCCATTTAACACTCATACCGCATAAATGTCTTATTTAAAAATATTTTGCAAAACTTTCCTCTATCACTTTCTTCTATACATATTATAATCACTAGAGTTTTTTCTATTTACTGTTTAATAAAATAAAATAATTTTCCTTATATTGTATTTTATTAACTCTTTGCCACAGTAAGATCATATTTTTATTTATTATTTATGGTTTACTTTTGTATTTTTAATAATATTTATAAATTAAAGTTTTATTATAATAAATAAATAAAATTATAAAATAGTTATAATAATATAGTATTACTAAAATAAAAAGATTAGAAGTTTAGGGGTACAAAATTGATTAATTTCGGATAAATAATAAAACTAGAATAAAATTTTCTAAATATTTCTCGGAAAATTGGCAAAACTGTACAAAACTAAATTTATATAATTTATGTGGTCCTATTAGTGAATTGTTTGTAAAAATTTGATTAATTTCGGATAAATATTGAAGTCAAATTAAACTTTAAAAATTTTAGTAATTTTTATCTGGAAAAGTTCGCAATACTATATAGTAGTAAAATTATATAATTTTTGTGGGCACTAGAAGGGTTTTTTTTTTTTTGAAAATTTAGTTAATCTCGGATAAATAATGTAGTCATAATAAATTTTTTTAAACTTTAGTATTTTTTCCTCGGAAAGCGGGCAACACTGGAAACTTGGGCACAAACGGAACTTAGTTTTTATTTTAATATAATGAGTTCTGAAAGATTTTTTACTGTATATTTTTATGTTAAAAATGTCCCACCATTTTACTTTCGATAGATACCGTTCACAAAATTTATAATTTATTATATGGTAGTAACAGATATGCATTATATAATTAATAGGTATATCGTTTTATAATTAAAGAAACAATTTTCAATATTTATTTATTTATATAGTATTAAGTAATTTTACAATATAAATTAAATGTAATTACTGAGTAATATTTTTTGATTATATCTTTTTAGACAGTTATTTACTGATTTACTGAAGGAAACTCGCAAATTGTATGAATTAAAAATAAAACTAAATTTTTTACATAATATGAATATAAAATACATATATTTTATGTAAATTTAATTACTTTTTCTGTAAAAAAACATATATAATATGGTAAATTAATTATTTTACTTAAAATTGCAAAACTATATTATATTTCGAGAAAAATTTATCGTTTTGCTGAAATAATATTTAATTTTTTTCTATGGTTTTTATGTAAATGGCAATTTTTTTAAAGAAAATTGGTGGAGGCGCTGATTAATTTCTTATGAAAAATGCAACGTTAAAATTAATTTCATTAAAATCATTTAAATTAATAAAGAAATATATAAAAACATTAAAGCATTTAACTGGAAAATAAATATTATTCTTAATTTCCTGATGGGAAATCAAGCAAACAGTGAAAAATTAATACTAATTTGATAATACTGATTTTCATTATTGATGTTCAAGTGAAATGGCAAACAGAAAATTCTATAGAATTTAAATTACATGTAAATTTTACTAAAAGAGTTTCAATTTATTTTATTTGCTGTACTATTAATAACAATAGATTAATTGTTAAGTTTGCGACATTTAGAAGCAGAATATTAAGTATTATGAATTGAAAACAAGTAAGTTCATTACACTATTACCACTAAGGCCACTGTTTTAAAATTTGTTTAAATAGAATTGTGTATATGCGACACAGATGAGTTTAATTAATTAACACAATTAAGTTTGTAACATATTTGACTTTGGCCAATATGTAAATTTGAAATACTTTTTTACAATGACTATACAATGAAAAATTGTATATTATTTTGTAAAAAAATTACTAAATTTTGAAAAATTTATTATGGCTATATTATTTACCAGTAATTAACCAAGTTTTTACAAAAGTTTTTTTTTTGTGTCCACATAAATTATGTAATTTTCTAAAGTTCAGTCATATTTTTCCGGAAAGTTGGCAATTTCCGGAAAAAAATGACTAAAGTACTTAAAAATTCATTATGGCTACATTATTTATTCGTGATTAACCAAAGTTTCACAATATATTCTCTTAGTGCCCATATAAATTATACAACTTTCCTATAATACAATGTTGCCAACATTTCGAGAAAATTTTTTTTTTTTTAAACCAATTATAGTTATATTATATATTCAAAATTAGTGAAATTTCTACAAAATAATCTTTTAATACTCGCAAAAATTATATAATTTAATTGTTATATACAGCATTGCCAACTGATAATGTCAAAGTCGTCTATATATGAGTTTACCCATATGCTTCTAATAATTTTTTATAGTGTTTAGATATAGTTTGCAAAAATAAATATAAGTAACTAAAGAATTCAAATAAAACTGATAAAAAATTAAATCTGTATAATTCGAAATAAAATATCAATGCTTATGGAGAGCGAAAGTAAATTTGTTAATGTTTTTGGATAATTACATAAAATAGGAAGCTCCGATGCGTACATACGATGTAGGTTTTGATAGGAAGGAAAATGATCCGTAAAATTCATGGAAACGCGTTACACTTGATTTGTAATTGATTGAAAAGAATTGCCATTGTTATATCGGGGCTCGGGCTCGACTTGTGAGGTAAAACATAAGGCATCCATCCAGTTTTGTTGAATCATCGCGGTGCCATTGTGTGCCGCATCAAGTCCGCAACGCAAGCCACAATGCGTCCCGTCCGTCCTCGAACGCTGAGGGTGCAAGATTTGACGACGACAACGACAACGACAACGATGACGTCCGATGCTCGATGGAATGAATCTACATGGCGATGGCGATGGCGATGGCGTGGCGTGGCGTGGGGTAGCGTGATGTGGTGTGGCGCGTGCTCCTAAAGTATACTGCACGATTCACTCGCCTTTTATTTCCACGATACATTGTTTGACAGACGACCGAACGACCCAAGCTCAGCTTACGCTTAGGCACTTGAGCACTCAACGACAAATATCACAATGGGAAATATATTAGCCCCCATAATGGCCACAATTGCCTGTTGCCTTTTACTCCTTGACTCGCCTTTTTTCTTGTTTATCAGGGTGTGTGTGTGCGTGTGCGTGTGTATGTGTGAAGTAAAGTTAACGTAAGCTTTGCATTATTCCTTTTTACCGGCTTCTTTTCTTTTATGCACTTGTTCTTGACTCAATGCTTATTTGTTTATTATATCCATTACACAAACAATATTATTGTTTGTTTACTTTGCGGATAATTATTTATTTCTTTCCGTATTATACAGATTATTATCCTTTTGCTATTCGTGTCCTGTTTTCCTTGTTTTTAGGGTTGCACGGATTTAAATTAATTAATTAATTTTGCTAAAATTAATAGTGGGAAAATAATAGCAATTAATAGTGGGAATGCTACTGCTAAAAATGACAGTTGTAAATATAGTTTAATACATACATACATACACAATCACGCCATGTACCCGAAATGGTGCGGTGCAAATTCTTTCCACTATGCAGAAATTAGTTTTCTTTAAACATAGCCATGGTTTCTAAACATTACCGTGTTACACAGATTAGTATAATTCTTTTGAAATGCGTAAAACGGCTTTAGATTATAGTTCTGTATTATATTTTATTAATAATCGACGTTTGGACGTACTGCACGTACATCATCATCAAGTTTTTTCTACCCTTGTGCAATTGTTTCTGAACTCATTTGTTTATTATGTGTTCATTATACACACTACATTACTGTGTGTTCACCTCGCGGATATTTATTTATTTCTTACTGTGTTATACAGATAATTGTTATAATTACTATAATTATTACGTTTGTGTTTCTTGCTGTGTAGTACAAATTGTTAATTATTTTTGAATACCACGAAGTATATATTACTTATTTGCTACTGGAGTTAGTTGTTACTAAATCATTTCTGAGAGAATTTTAAATATTTTAGTTTTCATATTATCTTTTTGAACCTATTCTCACATTTTATTGTAATATTTATATCACAAATACTTCACAAATTTCTACTAAAAACAATGTGCAGAAATTTAAACACTTTTTTTTTATTTGCAAAATTTATTTACCATACGCCTTAAAAATATTATTAAAAATTGCAAAAAAAATCGGATACGATTCAATATTTCCCATAGTTATTTGTGTTCGCACATATGAAGTAAAATGGTGAATACCAATGAAGTCAAGCTTTATTATACTAAAAATAAAATACACCTACAAAATTTTTGATGTCTGTTTCTGTGTAATTGATTACGCATTTTAAATATATCTCGAAGAGTCCGATATAGGATATGGATATCAAATTTAGATTTCGGATCCGGATTTCGGATTCGGATCTCAAATTATTCGAGAATCAGATATTCGGATATCCAAATTTTTTTGGATCCGGGCTATTTTTATAAGATATTAATTTTTTTCATGAATTTCTCTGTTTTTGACGTGTCATAGTTGTCGATTAAAATACCAATTATATATTTCCCTAATTGTAGTTTACGATTGGGCATTTTTTTCAACAAAAAAAACAAAAAAATCTCAATTTTGATAAAGATGGCGTATTGATCATTATTCTCTTGAGGTCCTCATATATCCGAAGGGTGATGCAAATAGGTAAATATAATTCAATGGCAACGCAATGGAAACGGTAAAGCAATTGAACGCAAATCACACGGAATAAAGCAATAGTTGCGAAGAATAAGACGATAGAGATAAATAGGCACTAGTCAGTTGTAATTCATCATTGGGGAGTGCAGTGCAGTGCGCAATGCAATATGCAAGATAGAGTGCAGGCAGCAGCAATGAAGCAAGCCAGCAAGAGAGCAGGCAGGTATATACCTATAGCTATATAGTTTGAAAGGTAGAAAAGAAACGAACGAACAAACGAACGAACGCATCTCGCATTGCTGTGGCGTGTTTGTCGGTGTTTTCTGATATGGAGTGAAGTCGGCTGGCAATGTTGGTGCGGTTCGCGTTCAATTGGTAGCTAAGAGGTTGAGGCAACGATTCAGTTTCGTCGGCATTGGTAAATAATCACAGGACTGAACGACTGGACGCATCGAGCTGCTACATAACACCCCGCCCCGCACCCTCTACAACAGCACCCAACACACCAAACCGAAAAACATTTGATCATGAATGCTTCTAGATTGAGCAAACAAGCTGATGCTGGCTCATAAACCGACTACACCTATAATACCCACACTCATAAATCCATTTAACACTGTAATATATTGAAAAAAATATTAATATTTTGATAACCCATTGAGTACTGCAGTTATAAAATTAATTTCGTATGATTTATTTAATTTCAATTGCACGTCAAATAATATTAATATTACATAGTAAAATTCATTATATTCATATGGAAATAAAACGATTTTAGAGTGTAGTTTTGTATTGATATCTATTAATAACCGACTCAACTCAACGTACATCTTTATCTAGAAAACTGATACAAATGACATTTACAGTAAATAAACAGAACATAGAAACAAGTTACCTACTAGGTTATTTACTATAAATGTCATTTTTATCTTTTTTCCTGATGAAGGCACACGTTGAGTTCATCAAAACGTCGATTTATTGATAAATATTAATACAGAACTAGAACCTAAAACCGTTTTATTCTTGATCATTAATGTTTTTATCAAAATATAATAATTAGTAACTTTTTTATTAATTTAATTTTTTTTATTATTATAATCATAATGTCACGTTATAAATAAAATATTTATTTGCAAAATATTATTTTTATAACTAACATCAATTTTTTTTCCATAGTTAAATAGTTTATTAATTTACTTTTCTAATTCCTCTTTTGAAAGTTCTAAAAAACTATACTTGGGCTATAGGTAAGTGTTGCGCGTAGTGAGCTAAGCTATGTATATATGATCAAATGTAGTGTTGTGTAGATGGGTTTGTTGTGGTGCGACCATCTACACTTCGAACGCGAGAATGGGCTCGGTAAACAGCAATTAAGCGGCAACTTATACCACGGTAATCACGGACTTAACTTGCTACTTTCCTATCATAATAGCAGGTGTGCTGTAGTTTGCGCCGTCGTCACAAACACACACACACACACACACACCGATACGCACACACATACCTATGGACCGTACACGCACACAGTCACACATCTACTTATTTATTTTATTTCATATTAACAATACTATACTTTGTACCTATTTATGACGTATACAAACACTCACACTCATATATATATATATATATATATATATATATATATATATATATATATATATTCCTAATGATACTTTTTCAAATCTTACGTACAAATATAATTCTTTTAGTTAAATTTGGATTTTTTGAAGATATCTAATGGCATAAGAATATTAAATAATTTGTTTTCTTTTTTATAAATTACTTGTATTTTTTAAATTTTGCTTTAACATAATTGATGGTCGATTTATTAACTTTAGAAATTTTAGAATTCATGAATTAGAACTGAAGAATCTTTATTGAAAATTACTATTTACAGGACCAGATTTTATATAATACTTCATGAGATATTCACCGAAAAATCTTCTTCAGTCTCTTTAACACTGCAATTACATCAATCAAATATAATTTTATTGACGAGAAAAAGGATTAAAGTGTCAGTTTATAAAACTTAATATTACAATTTGTTTTATTATATTATATATTTTTATCAATAAAGTAATCGTTGGAAACATTATGTGTGAGCTAAAACAAAATCATAATTGAATCACAAAATGCATCCAAGTTAGTTGAAAAAAAAAACATAGAAAAACAAAGACTTAATTTTATTTACACAATTTTTTATCGTTGTCAATCACAAATTTTACTATTGAATACAGAATTTTTAATAGATTTTAATAAAATTAATGATGTCAAAACCATTAAAAGAAAAATGGCAGCCGGCAAAACTAGTTCGAAAAAACGATAATTTAGTATCGTCGCCACAATTTAAAGATCTTAGACCGTTTATTCCTTCCTACGAAAAGGTACTTAAATAATATTTGACATTAATCTAATCTAGTATCTAATTTGAGTAATATATTGTTTGAAAGGACGAAAATATAAATATGAATTCTATTATGGGTTGGGAGTATGGCAGAATCTGGACGAATGAACAGAAACAATGGGAATCTATGAATTATTCACGAACATCTAACGATGATACTGTAAAAGAAGGCTTGCTATTAAGACGATATGTTACTAAACCTATGAAAAAACGAAAAAACGAAGAAATTTCTAAAAAATCTAAATAAATTCATTTTTTTTTTTTCACTTTATAAATAGAATTATTGTATTAGGCGTCTTTTTTACAAATAAATTTTTGTAATTGATTTCTAATTAAATATTTTACTTTATTTTGATATTAAATATTACATAGAGTTATCATATTATGTATATAAGAAGATAAAGGTAGCTGATTATCTAAAAATTAAAGTCCTCATAGTGGTGTCGCGCCAGTTGCGTACGTGCCAGTTGCGTACAATCATTATTTAGTGCTATTTGCGTACAAATAAGAGTCGGGTCAAACCCAGGTAGTGAAGCTAGTTAGGCCGAGTGCCAGATGCGTACAGCGGTTTGAGAAGGGTCGAGTTGTGCTTATGGTCAAAATATAATATTTATAATACGCTAAAGTCAGTATTTAATTTTAAAATTGACCAAGTTTATATTTATTGGTTTAAATTTGATTTGTGTAGATTAATATTTAATAAATTCATATCGTTTACCAACTTCGTTACTTTTTACTATATTATGATAAATTATGCTTAAATTCGTGATGTTAAATTTGTAATAATAATTACATAAACTTTTTTTCACACTTTTCCGTAATCATTTTGGAAATATGTAAATTAAAACACTCGGTTAAATTTTCACAATAACAATAAAAAATCCTTTATTGGCCAATTTCGGCTGTTAACACTAGAAATGCCGGCTTTTGCGTATTCCTAGAACTACCGAATACGTCAATTTGACGTATCTTATATTTTCAAGTTATACAATACACTTTTGTGTAATATTTTCATAATAATGATTATATACGAGTAATTAATGATTAATTAGTATTTTAAAGTTAATTTATTGAAATAAATGTAATAATAAATTTTATTAAATAATCAGAAATAACATTTATTTTTATAATGTCTTATATCATATATTGGTTAAGAACATTTTTGTAATGAAACAACTCATGTTATAAGAATATTTTCAATCAAAATGTATATTGATAAGCATATATATTAAAATTTTTGTTATAAATAATATAATATAAACTATTATTATTATGTGTAAAAACATTTAACTAAGAAATTACGTCAAATTGACGTATCGGTAGTTCTAGGTAGACAATTAAATGATTGCAAAAATAATTATTCAATCCAAAAAAAGAGTATGCCATCTTGAAGTACATAAAAAATGATGGAAAGTCACCAAACGAAAAGTTTTTCGGTAGCATTTTAACGAAATAACAACAAATCGAATTTCTAAATACGTCAAATTGACGTCGTTGGTAGTTCTAGTGTTAAGCCATTATCAGAAGGTAATACTACAAAAAGTTTAACGAAATTTGTTCTTATTTTTTTATATTAATCTACACAAATCAAATTTAAACCAATAAATATAAACTTGGTCAATTTTAAAATTAAATACTGACTTTAGCGTATTATAAATATTATATTTTGACCATAAGCACAACTCGACCCTTCTCAAACCGCTGTACGCATCTGGCACTCGGCCTAACTAGCTTCACTACCTGGGTTTGACCCGACTCTTATTTGAACGCAAATAGCACTAAATAATGATTGTACGCAACTGGCACGTACGCAACTGGCGCGACACCACTATGAGGACTTTAATTTTTAGATAATCAGCTACCTTTATCTTCTTATATACATAATATGATAACTCTATGTAATATTTAATATCAAAATAAAGTAAAATATTTAATTAGAAATCAATTACAAAAATTTATTTGTAAAAAAGACGCCTAATACAATAATTCTATTTATAAAGTGAAAAAAAAAAAATGAATTTATTTAGATTTTTTAGAAATTTCTTCGTTTTTTCGTTTTTTCATAGGTTTAGTAACATATCGTCTTAATAGCAAGCCTTCTTTTACAGTATCATCGTTAGATGTTCGTGAATAATTCATAGATTCCCATTGTTTCTGTTCATTCGTCCAGATTCTGCCATACTCCCAACCCATAATAGAATTCATATTTATATTTTCGTCCTTTCAAACAATATATTACTCAAATTAGATACTAGATTAGATTAATGTCAAATATTATTTAAGTACCTTTTCGTAGGAAGGAATAAACGGTCTAAGATCTTTAAATTGTGGCGACGATACTAAATTATCGTTTTTTCGAACTAGTTTTGCTGGCTGCCATTTCTCTTTTAATGGTTTTGACATCATTAATTTTATTAAAATCTATTAAAAATTCTGTATTCAATAGTAAAATTTGTGATTGACAACGATAAAAAATTGTGTAAATAAAATTTAAGTCTTTGTTTTTCTATGTTTTTTTTTTCAACTAACTTGGATGCATTTTGTGATTCAATTATGATTTTGTTTTAGCTCACACATAATGTTTCCAACGATTACTTTATTGATAAAAATATATAATATAATAAAACAAATTGTAATATTAAGTTTTATAAACTGACACTTTAATCCTTTTTCTCGTCAATAAAATTATATTTGATTGATGTAATTGCAGTGTTAAAGAGACTGAAGAAGATTTTTCGGTGAATATCTCATGAAGTATTATATAAAATCTGGTCCTGTAAATAGTGATGAGTTTTAGTAAAGATTTTTTTACTCAATTTATGTCATTGTCGATATTGAGTTTAATATCGCATTCAAATCAAATCGGATGTGATTTGATGGGGTGCGCGGTTGAGTTTGAGTGTGTGCGTGTGTGTGTGAGTGTGTGTGTGTGTTTGTGTGTGTGTGTGTGTGTGTGTGTGTGTGTGTGATGGTGCGTTTGTGCTAGGTGTATTTGGGCCCCGCCTTCTATGTTTTTTTTAAACAGTTTGTTAATCGAGCAGATTGTTTTTGAGGAGATGCATGCCGCGGGTGGAGTCGGCTCGCCACAAAAAGATACCGCTGACGTCTGACTAAATGCCTATCTTTAAGGTGTCAGGCCGGCACAAATGAGTCTGCCTTAATTATGGGTCCGGCTCGTTTCGGCCACAACCGCTACATCATAAAGCCGACTGTACACTTGACCAGCTTCAATCCGACTAGCTAGGCTTAAGTTTGCTGGTTGAATGCGTGCAGGGTGTTTGCGATAGGTGTGAAGGCGGCTTGCGTCGGTCTCGGGCACAAAGGCCTTGCCCCTAAGCAAACATATCATATGGTAAATTGCCTGCCGCTTCTCTGTTCGCCGCGACTTGCTCTCGCTGCGATGACTTCAAGATACACAAAGGCATTATAAAACAAAATCATTTATAAATTACACGTTAGGGTATCAAAACGTTGTCTGCCTAAAACGATAAATTATTTTTTTTCCACTCGGAATGAGCACAGCACCGGACTCGCTCAAAACCTACACAAACACACACACACACATACGCACATACATACCTCCGTCTCCGTACCTCTACCTCTACAACATTCAACTTCTATAATCAATTTTCTTTCACTACATATAGTAGATCATATATTAGTTCTTTGCTTTGCTTTGCTTTGCTACCTAATATAATACAGGCAATTATCTACAATAATTTATATAACTACGTATAGATATAGGTACCTACGTATATGCCATTTACAGACTTCTTTCTCATTAATAATTTTTCAGTATTTCTAAAGAAATTTATCTATTTCCATAAAATGCTATTTAGAAAACCATACATTTAATTTACATATAAAATTTTGTAAGCTTTAGTTTTATCATCAAAATTATCAAAAATAATTATCTATGAATGTTTTATTTATATTCAAATTTAATTCTTAAAATAGATCGACGCTCTGTTTTTGTTCAAAAAATTATTACGATATGTCTATAGAAATACAACATTGAAATTTTGATAATAAAAGTTTCGAATTTTTTAAAATTGTTAAACGTTTTTAGTACTTAAAATTTACACTAATATAATGTGTCAATTGAAAAAATAAATAAAATATAACAGCTTTAGGCTATATATATTCCTGATGATGATATACGTAGACTATATCGAAGCGTTGAATTAATTCTTAATCTTAAAACTGCTTTATTTTTCAGGAAAAATATACAAATGATATAAATAATAAACAAACAAAACATAGAAACAAGAAACAAGTCAGCAGGTAACAAATACAAGTAATTAGATTATGAAATCTATAAATTATTATTATTTGTATATTTTTCCTAATAATGATATACATAGAGTATATCGAAAAGTCGAATTTAAATTAAAATTACACAGAAGTAAATTTTAAAGAAATTTATCTATTTTTATAAAATGCTACTTAGAAAAACATACATTTAATTTGTTACATATAAAATTTTGTAATCTTTAGTTTTATCATTAAAATTATTATAAAAATAATATTATCCATAAATGTTTTACTTATATTCAAATTTAATTCTTACAATAAATCAATGCTCTGTTTTTGTTTAAAACGAAATAAAATTGAATTGCAATAAATTTTATTAATTAAATTAGAATATATGTATCTCCCCTTTTATTATTATTTAGATAAAATTTTCAGTGTTTGTCATTAGAAACTCGATGTAATTTTATCGACATTGTATAAAAATAAAAATATAAATAAAAAAAAAAGAAAATAGCGCAAATTTAAATGTATGCAAACAATGAACACATGAGATAATAGTAATTACTTAAGTTAAAATGAAAAGAACAATAAAAGAATAAAACAATATAAAAGTTGTTCAAAGATCGTTAAGTATATAATTAATCATTTTACTTTCAAAGTCAGCCAACAACCACACAACACACAAGCATATATACATATACGTAAGTAAGCACTGAGCACTGCGCGTACAATACAAACAACAGAATTACATTGCACACAAAGACACCTATTTCTTCATACATAGGTATAAGGGGTATATCTATATATTATATATATATATATATATATATATATATATATATATATATATATATATATATATATATATATTTATGTTTCTCATCATAGAATTATTATTACATTTGAGTGCATCTGTATAAGAATAAAAGTATTGTATTGTATTGTATTGTATGGATGTTTGTTGTAGATTTAAGATTGAAAGACGACAGGACAGAACGAAAAGTCGAGAGGGCAACTAAAAGCGATTGAACAAATTTTGAATGTACCAAAAGTTAGCAAACTGAATCGTTGCTGATAAATTACATTTATCTATTCTAAAAATATTTAAATAATTTTAATGGAAGATGATGCTGGTAGATACTTGGTGAAACATTTTTTTATAAATGTATTAATAAATAAAAAACAACATAGTAAAAAATCATTCAGAATTTATTATATTAAAATAAAACGCTTTTAATTTGTAGTTCTTTATTAATTTTTATTAATAATCCACGTACTCAACATACCTACATCTTCTTAATGAAAACGTACGTTGAGTTTGTCGAAACGTCGATTATTAATAAATATTAATACAGAACTACAATTTCAAGCCATTTTATTTTAAATGAAATATAATAAAAACACTCAGTTTTAAGTTTTACAATTTTATTAACCATGAAGTCGCGTAAAACTCGGTGGTTCCGCGAAACACAATTTGAAATGTACCTATATTTTTAAAACATTATCAGACCAAAATAGAAATGAAAACGAGTGGAAGAATCAGTAAATTATTTAAATAATATTTAATAACTAAGGGTTAGTATTTCCAATTTTATTTATTCGTAAGATAAGTAAAAAATCATTTGCTAAAAATGTATTCTCAGAATTTTATTGGCTAATGTTAAAAATTATTACAAAGATAAATTTGTTTCAACATTTGAAAATACAAAATACTGATCCTTAATCAAACAATTTGAATATTCCACGGAATAAATAATTAGGAACATTTGTGTAAATATTTTGGGATAAGTTATTTTTTCAATATTGCCTATGTATAAAACCATTTTTTTTTTCAACTTATTGATTACATAATACATTACGTTTTATTTTCTTCTATATGCTGGAGTTCTAAATGAATCCTTGATTCTAGCTTTTATAAATTATTTTTGACTGTGTGTTTGTTTTTAAGTTAGGAACTTTTAGTTCATATTGCGAGTAGACGAAGGGTATAGAAAGATCGTTCGCGTTCTTTGCAGAGATGAGCGAAACGAAACGAAACGTAAGGAAAGGAAAGGAACGTCTTGGTTTTTTGGTGTGTTGTGGTGTGTGGTGTGGTGATTGTAGCGATGGTGTTGGCATACCTGTGTGTTGGAGTGTCGGCCGTGTAAAAGAGATTTGAACTGGCGTGGACCACGCCCTCTTAACACCTGCACACCTGGCGGCCGCTCTGTGCAACACACCACAACTTAGCGGCTTCGTCTTTTAGCTTTGCTTTACCTTACCTTTGGTGGTTTGATGGTGTGATGTCGGTGTCGGTGTGTTACCTAACCTAATGTAAGTTAAGTTTAAGGTTGTTTAGAAATGTCTTGTCTTCGACGCTTCGTTTCGCTTATCCTATCACTATAACACTTGTCGATCACACCTTTGCTCTCTTCTCTTTTCTTCTTTCACCTCTGCTCTGCCCTGCCCTGCCCTGCTCTGCTCTCCGGCTGCAGCTCCGGTGCTGTTGTCTTAGCACCTTAACGTCGACACCTTGACTCACATTCACTAACTCGAATGTCGGAGAATCGGGATACTTATCACTCAACACATCACAGTCATGATGTGATGATAGAAAAATTCAATAGGTATACGAATTTCCTTAAATATGTAAAACTTGCATTGATAGCTTCATGCTTTTTTTCTTAATGTTATACCTATGTATGTATATGATGTTATTCTTATAATAGCTTAATCATTTAAACATATTTGCCAAAAATCAACATTAGTTGAAAAATTAAATTTTTCATTCTAAATGTATTCACAAAGAATTACTTGCACATCTAGGACTACCTATATTATATTTGTACGAATTTTACATGATATTTTAAGTTCTTTTTAAATTTTATACATATATATATATATATATATATATATATATATATATATATATATATATATATATTATATATATATATCGAAAAAGTTGAAAAAGTTTTGATTGTACTAGAAAAGATTTGAATTTAATGTAGTTTTATCTCCAATTATTTCTGCCAGCTGTCAGTGTTAACATATAAGACTTAAAGATAAGTTGTTTGCATAAACATTTCATTTGTTTATAACTAATTGTAAAACTAGAACTAAGCTATGATAACGTTGCATAATTCAATCATAGTATTCAATCAGAAAATATATAAAAATATGAGAAAGAAAAGAGATAAAGCAATAGAAAAATATATTATTTTTTCAAGATAATGTAAAAACAAATATACTTTATTTTATTTATTGTACCGTAACGTGTCATTATTTTAGTTTAACGTTATATAAATATAGACACATCAAAATAGTTTCAAGTCTCGCAATTTCGGCAACAAAAATGATAAACTCTGATGTTTGTATAAATAAGTTTCTTTATTTACAATTTTAGAAAATATAGTGTATGAAATACATGCATAAAGTGTTTTCTTTTACTAAATGGTCAAATTTTTTACACTAAAAAATCTATGTAAACTTACATTGATAATTATTGTAATTTTACTGTATTTTTTGTTGCAATTTTTATAAAATATTGTAAATTTATCAAAAAATAATAAAATTACAATAAAAAATTTAGTAAAATTACCATAATTATCAATGTAAATTTACATTAATTTTTTACATTGTAATTTTTTCCAATATTCTTTTTACACTTTATTGAAATATTACATTTAAAAAAAATTGTATTTAAAATTGAAAAAATATAAATATATGAACATTCTTATTTAAAAACATCCTTACTCCCGTATTGTAAAATTGTCTAAAAAAAATTGAGGGAGGCAATTTTAAGATTTGCCTCAGGTGTTTAAAGTTCTCGGCACGGTTCTCTTCTTTCCTACTACCACCTGAAATCATTTCCTCCGATAAAATAGTTTTAATCGTTAGAGTATTGTTACTGTATGAAACTAGCTTAATAAATAAATACGATTAAAAAAAATGTATACTAATAGACTGCATATTATTAAAGTGCATATTATTTTAGTAAATATAAATAACTTTGTTGACTCTACGAACTGTGATTTTAATATGACTTTAATAGACTTTAACCAATTTGTGTAGCAGATTGTAAAGTGATTTAATCCTCGAAGATAGATTTATTGTATAGGTAGAATAATTAAGATCATAATGGTTAGATTGTTGGATCGTCGGATCGTCACCCTGCGCAACAATTTCGCTTGGAAATACGTGCATCGTGCGCAAAATCCAGGTGTTCGACCCTGACACCTCTCCGAACCTAATTATTTTGCAAGTTGCATACGTGCTAGTATGCCGCATCACTGCATCGCAAACTTTTTCTTTTATCTACTATCCATGTGACTACGCCTATATGTCAGTCTATCAAAACATATTAGGCCACTAACAATATTTCTTCACACGTCTAACTAAATAATTTCTTCTATTTTGTACTTCTTTCAAAATGCACTATAAAAACTTCTTCAGTTAGAGATTTGTTTCTTTTTAATACTATAGACTAAAAATTCAATATAGCTGATTTTAAATTTTAAAAAATAATTATCTATATCTTATTCCATTTCGTCCAGTATTAGGTACACAATATTAAAACATTTGCGGTTTATGATAAGTTTATGTAATAAATATAACATAAAATAAACAATTGTGAATTAACTTAACTTGACTTTATAATTTTTAATATATTTGTTGGAGAAATACATTTGCAGTTTCTGGCAACCTTGGACGGTGCACATTGTATTTTTAACACTTCTTTTAACAATTTCAATAGTTAAATTAAAATTCAAGCGAGAATGAATAATACAATTGTCAATTAAGTTAACTTGCTGTAACAGTTTTCAATATGGTGTATAGTTTTTGGTGCTGCCACCAATGGCATATGTATATAGTAACTAAATGCTGTATAATAATGTATTTATTGTACTACTAACATAAGACCTCCTTCTACATAGGCAATATGGAAACGTAATACTAATATTATAATACACTTAAAAAAAAATTCTTTTTTTTTAATCTAGTAATATGGTGTATTGTTTTTTTTTTTGTTTTAAATACTAGTTGAAATAACTTTCAAAATTATATAAATTAGTATATTTTATTTAAAAACATAATTATTTAATTAAGTGAAGAATGAAAAATAAATTTATCGACCATTTAACAAAAAAGCGACAAAATCAAGCAAATTTTACATATTGACAATTCTAATTAAAAACAAAATTGAAATGAGTTTTGAAAAGATTATGTACATGCAAAAAACATAATTATTTAATTAAGTGAAGAATGAAAAATAAATTTATCGACCATTTAACAAAAAAGCGACAAAATCATGCAAATTTTACATATTGACAATTCTAATTAAAAACAAAACTGAAATGGGTTTTGAAAAGATTATGTATATACAAAAAACAAATTTATATAAATATTGATAATAACTTTTGGAATAATACAAATTGCCATAGCTTCTATTTAAAAACTGAAATGCTTATTTATAAGTAAAACATTTAAAACAAATAATTTGTATAATAATTTAACGACAAAAACAACTAAATCATGCATTGTTCTTAGCATGTTTTACTGAAAAAACTTGAGCAATAAAATAACTGAAATGCTTATAAGAGAGAATATTTAAAACAAATAATTTGTACGAGCATTTAACGAAAAAAACAACTAAATCACGTATTGTTCTCAAGCACGTTTTACTGAAAAAACTTACGTAATAAAATAACTGAAATTAGTTTTTGAAAAGTTGTATAATCCATAGAACAGCAAAATAAGAAATTACATATATGTTTTCGTATTAGCATAACTGTTTTTTGTCAATTCTGTTTGAAACGTTTATTTTTTATTCATAAAAAACAAATAATATAAACTGAAAAATATATTAGAAAGATTTGAATGCTAATTGGAGAAGGTTTTTAATTTTTTTTAACAAGTATTTATGTTTTACAACATTAAAAATTTTAGATTTTAATTTATCATTGTTCATCATATTTATATACATAAATACACAATTACGTCATGTACCCAAAAGAATGTGGCACAAACTCTTTCCACTATTTCGAAATCAGTTTCCTCCAAACATCTCTATCCAGACAAGCGACTTTAGCTTTATCCAGATTCATAATTTTTTTCATACTTGCTCTTCTATTCTTATTACTTGGAAACATTTGTTCAAGCAAAACAATCTCGATCATACCACTCCAACTACTTATCGGACGTCTATGCAAACGTATACCTTCAAAATCATTTATTAAAATTCTTTTAAACAAACGTTCATTAGACATTCGCTCAAGATGACCGAACCATCTTAACTGACTAACACGGTAACTTGTGCAACAACATATAAAATAATCTTAATAAATATTTAAATACAAATATATATATATATATATATATATATATATATATATATATATATATATATATATATATATATATATATTTATATATATAAATAATCATCTACCTTTGTCGTCTTATATACATAATATGATAACTCTATGTAATATTTAATATCAAAATAAAGTAAAATATTTAATTAGAAATCAATTACAAAAATTTATTTGTAAAAAAGACGCCTAATACAATAATTCCATTTATAAAGTGAAAAAAAAAATGTGAATTTATTTAGATTGTTTAGAAATTTTTCGTTTTTTCATAAATTTAATAACATATCGTCTAAATAACAAGCCTTCTTCGACAGTATCATCGTTAGCTGGTCGTGAATAATTGAAAGATTCTCATTTTTTCCCATTTTTTCTGTTCACGCGTCCAGACTCTGCCATATTCCCAACGCATAATAAAATTCATATTTATATTTTCGTCCTTTCAAACAATCTATTACTCAAATTAGATACTAGATTAGATTAATGTCAAATATTATTTAAGAACCTGTTCGTAGGAAGGAATAAACGATCTGAGATTTTTAAATTGATCTAAGATGTTTAAATTATCGTATTTTCGAACTAGTTTCGCCGGCTGCCATTTCTCTTTTAATGGTTTTACCATCATTAATTTTATTAAAACCGGCCAAAAATTCTGTATTCAATATAAAAATTTGTGATTGACAACGATAAAAATTTGTGTAAATAATAATGAAGTCTTTGTTTTTGTATGTTTTTTTTTTTCAACTAACTTGGATGCATTTTGTGATTCAATTATGATTTTGTTTTAGCTCACACATAATGTTTCCAACGATTACTTTATTGATAAAAATATATAATATAATAAAACAAATTGTAATATAAAAAACTGACACTTTAATTCTTTTTCTCGTCAATAAAATTATATTTGATTGATGTAATTTCAGTTTATTTTTAAAATTATCGAAAATTTCTTTAATATTAAAAAATTTAAACAAAAAATTATTAATAAAAATTAATACAGAAATATATTATAAGAACTATGCATATAAGAGAAATTTTCTAGTTTTCAAGTTATCTTGTTGACCAATGCATTTTTTATTTTATTTATTAATAAAAGGCTTTAGGATTAAGTATATATATATATATATATATATATATATATACATATATATATATATATATATATATATATATACATATATATATATATATATATATATATATATATATATTTCGTAATAAATATATAATGATTTTTAATTAATCGCGGGTGTTATGCCCTTATGGGTACATAGCGTGATTGTGTATAATACATATAGTAAACATTTGAAAACAATATCTGTTATATTAAATGTGTGAAGTGATTTGAAGTAGAACAGAAGCAGATCTTCAAAATCCAGCAGCGTTGTCCATTCCTAGATTTCTTTTGGTATGAATTTATTGACTTTTAATAATATTGATAATTTTATTTCAAATATGATTGAAATAGATATATAATTCGTAAATTTCCAAATAGTTTTGTTTTTTGATCTATTTATATTCGTGAGCATACATGATTGCGATTTTTCAAATTTACATGCTCAATATTAATATTAATGGAAGGCTATGTTGAAAATAGAAGTTAGTGGTTAAATTAATCTGCGCCTACTGAAGATTTAGCAGCAATATTGTTAACTGCATTTAGTACGTCATTTTTATTTATATCACAAATTCAAATTAAAATTCGTATGTGAATCATCACAACTAAACTGTTAAAAAGTTGCTATTTTACATAAAAACTGTAGTAAAGAAATTATATATTATTGCAGCGAAACGATAAATTTTCTGTAAAAGTAATATAATTTTGTAATTTTAAGTAAAACAATTAATTTACTATGTTGTATATGTTTTTCTTTACTGAAAAAGTAAGTAAACTTACATAAAAATAACAGTAAAATTTTACTATAAAAAATCTGTAATTTTATTTTACTATAAATATTCTGTATTTCTATCTCAAAATTCTGTAATTTTTTCATAATAATAACATAAAGTAAGTGAAAATGATCTAATAAGTATAAGTATGTAAAAATGCTTAGTTTTTGCAAATTGCATCACATACTTAATGTAAAATTACGTATTGTTCGTATAACTGCTTAAATTATGTAAAATTACAGCTTGCATATTAATATCTGTAATAATTGTAAAATACATCCTTTATGTGAATTTCCAAATGTACGTAATGGGAAAGTATAACGTATTTCTTTATTTCTTTATTTGGTTGGACCTGGCTTAAAAAGTGATGTTTAATTTATAATTTTTCTCGAAGATACCCAGATTTCCTAAAAAATGCAAAAACATGTCGTAATGACGTCAGTAACGTCATCGCAAAACTTATGTCGACATCTGAATCAGACGCACATGTATTGCCATGGTTACCGATACAAGCTATTGGCTGGGCGTAACCGAATCAACAAAAATTAACATTTACTACGACATACGTTTTCAAAATTATATCTCACCAACTCTTCTGCGCTTGCGCACAATAGGCTTGTGACGTCAGTAATGTCCTTACAAAAATTGTAAATAACAAATAAATTAAACAATTATCAAAAATTTTAATGACAGTTTCTGTTATTATTTTACATATATATTTGAGAAAAAATTATTTGACACTCAAATTTAATTCCGCTAAACTTCCCCATTATACCAACAATAATATTACAGAACTAAATTTTATTTATTTATGGAAAATTCCTGACAGCAAATTCACTGAAGTTTTGTAAAGTTACTAAAAAAAATTTTAACTAAATAACTTTATTATTACATACATATGTTCTTTTCCATCCCGTGGGCAATAACATCATATTACATAATGATTGTAGTAGATCTGATATTATGTATTTTTAAACAATTATGTATTAAATTACATAATGATACCTAGAAATACTGGGTATCATAGTGTCTCATGGTTTGTAGGTAAAATTACATATATTTTTTTACAGTGTAGTATTACAATCATTATTGTAAACAAAATTGAAATATTCTGCAAAAGCATTGGCAAAAAAAAAACGAATTGTTATAAATCTGGTGTTTCGCTGATCAGTAACGAAAACATCGGAAACCTACCTACCTACCTACCTACCTACATCATGTAATGTGGTTGTGTCTGGTGTGAATCTTTCAGTTATCTTTCGTTCCGGTTTAGAGTAAAGGGACGCACAACGAATTGATAGTCTGTTCTGTATGCTTGCCTGTAAACCTATTACAATGCTATTTTCCTTTTCATTTTGATGCTGTTGAAAAATGCTCTACATATACCTATACACAGTGAATTGGCCGACTTAGGTTCATTCGTCCATATCTATTACGGTATTTATATCAATTTATACTGCCACAATTCAGTTATCGAAGCCATCATTTAATCATCATCTTGTATATACGCCGCCAAAAAAAATTCTCGATTATTTGCTGGTTTAATTCGCAATGAAACGGTCATTATTTTATAATGATTGTTAGTCAGTTAAAAATTTCAACTATTTATAATTATAAAATGTATTAACGTGTGTGTAATTAAGTGCAGGAATAACCGATGTCAAATTTGCCCAAAAAAGACATTGTTTGTTCTTGCACTATGGTATAGATAATATTCATTCATTAAGTTAGAATTAACTACAGATGTTGTTTCATGTTTTTTTTTTGTATTTTTATTGATCATTTACACATATTACACATTGACACACGTATGCATAAACATTTTCGTTAAAAATAAGGGTTCGTTAAAATGGAAATTGTTGGATTCCGTAAGAAATCTTTCTATGTTTATTATAGAAAAATTTCTTACGGAATTCAAGAATTTCCACTTTAACAAATCTTTTATTTTAACGGAAATGTTTATGCACAGGGGTATTAATGTTTTTCAGTAAATTTATGTATTATCTAAATATTTAATAAGTTTATGTTTGTATTAATTATTTGCGTCATTTAATTGGGCTGTTGCATGTTTGGTATAATTAAATAAATAAATAAATAAATAAATTCCATAAGCATGTAATGATGGTTATTACTCACAGTATGAAAATCGATTTGAATGACTAATCAGCATTACATGCGATGCAAGTAGAATACTATAATTTTTCACTGTACAAAAAAAATCTTGCACTTTTTGGTCTAATATGAGTGATATTTTATAATAATTATAATATGATTATTGTACGGTTTCATAGCAATAACACAGATATTTCAATTGCAATTTTACACTGTAAAAAATGAATGTAAAGTTACATTGATAATCATAGTAATTTTACTATATTTTTGTTGTAATTATTATAAATATAGTAAAATTATGAAACATTTATAAAATTACAATAAAAAATATAGTAAAATTACTGTATCAATGTAAATTTACATTCATTTTTACCACGCTTATATTAACTCACTCTGTTGTCGCGGTCTGTCACGGTCAAATTTTGTAACCAATTTTTAGACCGCTTCCTATCATTTGATCTCACTGAAATTTTGCATGTGGTTTCATTCCAGGAGACAACACAATATTATATAAAAAAAAACCGATTACAAGATATGACACGCTTATATTTATTTTTTTAATACACATGAATTATTTTTTTGTTCAATTAACAATTGAATAATGTAAATGACAGATAAAAATAAAATTGTAATAAGCGTGGTTTTTAAAAAAGTTTTTTTTTTAAATTTAAGCTTATATACTTTAATTTTGATATAATTCGATCTAGTAAAATTACCATTGATGGTTAATTCAACATGAACTCCTCTATTCCCGGCTTTCCAAATGTGAATATTTGTTTTTTTTTTGGCTAAGTTCAAATAATTATTAAAACAAAGTAATAATTTTATAAAACTAAATATTTTTAAAATGTTTATCTATGATGTTTATATCATTTACTATATATGTAAAAATAAAATAAAATATAAATCTAAAAAAAAATTAATTAATTTACCAAAAAACAACCACATTCTAAACATTTTTTTTTCTGTGGCAACAGAAATTACTGAAATTTTTTCTAAAATAAAATAAAAAACAGTATTTGATTAATATTTTGTTATTACATACTTTTTTAAACGGACAATATATATTTTATTTTCTTTTGATACTTTACAGAATTTTAGATACAAAGAATACAGGTTCTGATAAAATAAAGTTTTAAAGCGATTGTACAAATTTTTCAAAGTATATAGTACTTTATTTATATGTGCATGTATTTTTTACAATGGTTGATAACAAGTATAATACTATTTTAGATCTGAAATATACAAAAGTTGAGTTTAAAATATCTTATATAGATTTTTTATTAAATTATAATCTAAAACGTATTATTTTTTTTTAAATAAAGATTGTTTATACAATTATATGTTTCAATAACACTTGTCCTAGAAGCAAAATATTCATAATGGACATTTCGTTTGTCAAATTTTAATTATTTGTTTTACCAGAACGTCTTTTTTTCATAATTTTACTTTACTTTATATTACCATGTGATAGCATTTCTTTTCTCATAAAATCTAACACAAATTAGAAAAAAAATTAAAAACTTTTCCAGTAAAACAAATATTTTATTAATTATATTAAAGTTTGGCTTAACAAAAAAAGCCAAATTATTCCTATAAAACTAATTTTATAAAAAAAAATTGTCCAAGAATGATAAACAACTTTCGAACAATGAAACATATATAGATATAGTAATAGAATATTATGTATTTTCTATGAAATATTCTATACAGCTGACTACAATCTCTTAACAAAAACTTTGGATAGTACAATTTCTTTTTACATTTAAAAATTGAGAAAATATACATGATCCATCGACAAACTTGAATTGTGTTGAAATTAGTTAATCGAGACAAAAGATAAATTATTAGCATACATGAACAAAAACGCAACGGCGACTACACTACTGCTCTTCCTTTTTCACACTGATACGGTTTTTCGCCTTTATGTGTGCGAATGTGAGTTATTAAACCTCCTTTTCGAGCAAATGTTTTCGTACACGTTTCACACTGATACGGTTTTTCCCCTGTATGTGTGCGAATGTGTTGTATTAAATTTGCTTTATCAGCAAATGCTCTCTTACACGTTTTACATTGGAATGGTTGTTCACCTGTATGGGTTCTAATATGTACTGTTAATTGTCCATTTGTAATAAATGCTTTCGTACATGTTTGACACTTATATGGTTTGTCACCAGTATGTATACGGATGTGTCTTGTTAAATCAAAAAGTCTAGTAAAACCTTTACCACATATTTTACATTCATAACTTCTTTTATTTTTACAAATTCGTCTAGTTATGTCTGATTGACTTTTACGAGCTTTCTTACCCATTCTGAACATATACGGCGCTCGAACTGTGCATGATCGATTATTCACTTTTACATTTGAACTGTCTTTAGAGGAATTTTTACATATTTTGCTGGTACTGATTCTTTCCAATGCTACATAAACATTTTTCATATTCTCAGCATTATTTAATTGAATATTAATATTTACATTCGACGAATTATCCTTTATTGCACTATTTTCTAATACTTTATTGACGTTTTTCGTATGTTCTTTATTTATTTCTTTAGCTAAACTTTGTAGTTTCAAATCATATTTCACTTTGTAACCATTAGCTAAATCACATTCAATCAAATCAAAGCCAGTAAAGTCAATGTCATTTTCAAAGTCATCTTCGTCAATTTTAATATTTTTTACTTCGGTAAATTCATATTCGTTATTCATATTAATTGAATCACTGTCATGTTCTATTTGAGTATCGTCTTCTTTATATTCATGTTTCAGTTCTTCGAAAGATCTATGCGAATAATTATTTTCTAATTTTACCTCGTTACGTCTTTGATCGGTTTGTACATCATCTGAATCAGTGCAAATTTCTTCTTTATATTCATGTTTCAGTTCTTCGAAAGATATATGCGAATAATTATTTTCTAATTTTACCTCGTTACGTCTTTGATCGGTTTGATCATCAGCTGAATCAATGCAAATTTCTTCAATGTTTTCGTTTTTGAGATTTACAAGAATATTTCTCATTTCTTCTTCTATTTTTATTTCATTTTGAAAATTTGCTTGATTAGATTCGGAATTATCATTGGCATAATCATTAACATTATATTTGTCATTATTTTCTTCATTGAAAAATCCACTTTCTTGCTCATTTTTCACAGTTACACTATTATTCAAATTCACTTCACCACTACAATTCGATTCTTCTAATTTTATCACTTTGATTAGAATTTCTCGATTATTAGCTGGTTGGACCTGTTGTCCATATTGTAATAGTTCTAAATATCGTTGAAATATTGCTTGAGATTCGGAACATTTGTTTATAAATTTGTACGATATATTCAATTCCGTGATGCAGGTCGTACATATATAATCTGGTAAATTAGCATTGGTTTCCAGCTAAGAAATAAGTAGAATGAAATTAAAATATATCTCAGTAATAACAACTACATAACCTTATTTATATCATACTTACAATTCCTGGTGAAATGATATTTAATTTCTGGAATAATGTTAAATTATCCGAATCAATATGATCCAATTTTGTGTTGATATTATCATAGCTTCTACATAAGCGGCACGAGTTGATTAATTCAAACATGTTTTACAACAAATACTATTTTGCAGGAAAAGAAATCAGACAGGATCTGAACACAATAGCCTAGTTCACACTAGCTCTCGTAGCGGCAAAATTAACAACTATCATATACAGTGGCGTACTAGTAATTTTTTGTTGGTAAATTTTTATGTAAAATATATATTTTTTTTAATTTATATATTTGTACTTTTAGTATAATTATTAATTAATTAATAATAACTCTTACAGAACTGAATAAAATTACAATTACTAAACAAAAATTATTAAATAACATTGTTCTAACATTTACAAAATTAAGGACGTAATAGTTATTAGTAGTGCTAATATTAATTTATTTACTATCAATAGACTATTCTCATTTACTAATACACTAATATCTATTTCGCGTACACACCCGATTCCTCATTTTTTTTTAATGCTTTTGCTGTCAAACCTAACATTCCGTACCATACATTAGCGTAGGCACCAAAAACAGCATTGTATATACTCAAACGGTTTTTTTTTTTGGTAATAAATAAATAATATTAAGTACCACAAATATTAAAACTTTTTATTTTAATAAGAATTAAGATAAATACACATTTTATATAGAAAAGTTCTATAAGATATACTCGTGCAATTTTCGTATGAAACACAATATTTTATATATAATTATATATATATATATATATATATATATATATATATATATATATATATATATATATATATATATATATTTATTTAATTTAATTTTTAATTTAATTTTCTAATTAAATTCGATGTGTAATTATTCAAACTATTAAATTAATACTCTGCTGACAGGCAACATATATTCTTATATATATATATATACAGGGTGTTCGTTTGCCAGGTTGATATAGGGCAATAACATGGGATTTCGATAATATGCAGAATACTACTTTCTGAAGTAAAATTCGGAGAAATACTTAGAATACTTTTTGATAGGGAATAAAAAGTTCTAGAATTTGGTTTTAGTTTTAATTTGCTAGCATGTGCCGTTTGGGCGCTAGAATTTTTTTTAAAATGTTTTTTAGAATTTTCATTAATTTTTCCTGCTAAATCAGTACGAGTTAGAGAAAAAAGTTACTTAGCTATTATGTAGCTAATTTTTTTCTCTATTTTACCGAATTTTTTTCAAATTTTTTTGAGCAAATTTTGAAAAAAGTTATTTTTTAAATTTTTTCAAAATATTATTTTTTTCAAAATTTGCTCAAAAAAATCTGAAAAAATTCGGTAAAATAGAAACAAAAATTAGCTACATAATAGCTAAGTAACTTTTTTCTCTAATTCATACTGATTTAGCAGGAAAAATTATTGAAAATTCTAAAAAACATTTTAAAAAAAATTCTAGCGCTCAAACGGCACATGCTAGCAAATTAAAGCTAAAACCAAATTCTAGAACTTTTTATTCCCTATATATATATATATATATATATATATATATATATATATATATATATATATATATATATAAAGACGATTTCGCTTAATTGACCCACCGCTTAATTGGGGCAGCCGCTTATTTGGGCCAAATCTCAAAGAACAGAAACCAAACCATAGAAAAAACAGTAAATTTACATGTTTAATTGGGAAAACATTCTTAATTGGGTCAGTAAATTTAAAATCACAGTACATATTATGTTACAAATACATATTCACAAGAAAAAATATGTACAAAGAATTTAATATGATGTGCTTCATATCTTTTTGATTCACAAGATGGAAAATTATATTTAAAAAACTAGTAAATATCAATTAATTACATTAGTATCGCGCGCTGTGAACTTTATTCCCAACACATATTCATTCACGTATGACCCAGTTCAGAGTAAATGTTGTGTCACAAAAGCAAATAAAGCCCACCCATATAAAATATTTAAGTGACATTGTTGGAATTTCGATTTTTAGAATACAAATATTTGAAATATGTCATGAATGAGAGAGACACCCAAATGTGGAAGAAACAAAATTTGCTTTTCTGGAAACGGGCTGTTTAGAAGAGAGGTCTATTTCCAGTATCTGCACCAGTGCTTAGCACTGTTGTTCTTCAGTCATTGAGGCGGGTTCTAACAAATGCGAGAAAGTTGACTACTGACGTCGACCTGAAGCGAAACGACGGACATTTCCTCTGGCACGATACCGAGCTGAATAATTTCGACGACGTCTGCCACGTGTTCGTTTCTCCATGCTATTGAGAGAGCACTTCTGATTGGAATTGTTGCTTAGTCCTAAATTGTGCTGCTGTTGTTGGTTAAATTGTTGGTGTTGAGAAGGCGAGTGATTGCACTTTTCTGGTTGTTCATCGTAAGGTACTGGTCGGCGAAAATTCGGTTGTGATTTTTTATTAAATTGCGAAAATTGTTGTTGTTGTGGCTGTTGAGAAAAAGAGTTTTGTTGCTGAAATTGTGATGACGTTTGAGGCATTTGTGATATTTGATTGTAATTGGATGTATTAAAAGATTGATCTTGACAAGGTTTAATTATCTGTAACAATTTTGGAAAATATTGTACAATTATTTCTTGATAGTAGCATTGATTACATAATATCTATTATGCCCAGTATTTCCAAATGTTAGAATAAATTTTTTTATGGAATAATTTTATAATTAGCTAATGAGATATTGTCATTTATTTCGAAGATAAGTTTTTACTTGTCTTAAGAAAAAATAAAATTGGTAATACTGGCTCCTTATATAAAAGTAGATGTCTAACAATGCAACTACGCTGCTCCGTTAAAGTAAAAAGTCATACTGATAAAATAGTTCTGAGATAATGAAAGTTTTTCAGTCTTAGTTTTGTAGATAAGTTATATAAATTAAGTAAATTTCAACTCGATTTATTACAGTTTCAACTTTTTGGATTAATAGTATGTTAGAAAATGTTTTCTTCGCACATACACCTTGTAACTCAAAACACATTTCGCACATACGACCTTTTGCTTTAATAAACAGTACATATATGAGCCAACCGAGACAAAAATAGGTCCCAAGCAGAACATTTATATATGATTAAAGAGAATTAAAAAATCTCATTTTTAACATAACAAATATCAACCCTCCACCCTTTATCACTTTAATACAGTAGTGTTAAGTTAAGCTAAATTTCAAGTAATTTTATTCGCTCAACATTTAAAGATTGAAATAACGATGACCTAAGCCCCACAGTTTTTTTTTAATTCATTTGTCAGACCGACAAAAACTTTAGTTACTTTATAATAAATATTAAGAACAACTATTTCAAGAAGTAATACAGTGTATAAGTAATATTTACTTGATTTGAAGAGTTATTTGGCTGCGACATTCGTCTCCTCATGGCCAGCTCCTGTTTCTGTTGAATTAGGAAGCACTGTTCCATTTTGATTTCCTACTGCATACGGAATGCCTTCTCATCATCGGAGACAGTGTCGCTCTGTAAAGTCTCGACTGGTTCCGGAAACGGATTTGCTAAACGCTGTGGCTGTTTAATCGCATTCTGGGTACTCGATTTCTGAAACTTTCGGCGTAGAGGTACCAGATCTGTTTCTTCATTCGTTGAAAAGCAGCTTTGCATCATGGCAGATTTCTCATCATGGTCTTTTTTAATGGAATTATTTTGTGTTGTCAATTTCATATCGTTTTTCAACGATAATGAAACAGGATCTGTGTTCTTTATTTTTGTACCACTGCATTTTGACGTGACGCGTTGATTGTTAGTATTATTAGCTAAACGTTGCTGATTGTTTGAATGTAAATGAAAATTTCGTTGCGAACTGTAATCACTTATGATGTTGTCATATTGGAAAATTTGGGGTGACTGGAAAAAAATTTTTTTATTTCTTTATTAATTAGAATAGTAGAATTAAAAAATAAAATAAACTTACACTCGAATTAACTAAACGGGAAATTTTGAACGCTAGCCGAAAAGCCATGATGTGCTCTTTTTATGAAAAAATATGATAAACAAAAAAACTAATGACAAACAATTTATAAACAAGCGAAACAAATAAATGCAAGAATTTTATGACAACTTTGATTCAAAATTAATATTTATTTTTAAATAAAATTTCTTATTTTTGTCTTCTTTAAAAATCGTTAAATTGCCCTAAATATTAAGTAAATAATAAATAATTATTTGTAAATATAAATTTTATTCAAACATGCTTAGTACAATTTATTATAAATATAGAAAAATATAAATAAGAAAAATAACATATATAACAATAAAATATAAAATATAAAAATATGCATTAAATGTTTTGATATTTATTAAATAATAAAATACAAATGTCATTCAGTAGTTCCCGCTAAACTTCATAATTTTTAAGCGCGCAGAAACGAAATAACTACGTATGTTGTTAAAAGATTGTAAAATAATATTATATTTAAATTGAGAAAAATATTGTTGCGGAAATTCATCTAAAATAAAGTTATTATTTTTAATTATATAAATAAAATATATATATATAAATATATATATTTAAATATGTGAATCAGACAAAGAATATCGTATTTGATTTGAGTTACTTGTGGTTACTTGGTTGTCAATGACGTTCATCGATTGTTTGTTGTGTCATAACAAATAAAAAGATTGTAGTTAAACACAGTGTAATTTTATTGAGCAAAATTTTGGTAAATTAAGGCAAGAAAATGAATTTCCAATACAAGGAAGAACATCCATTTGAGGAACGAAAAGCTGAAGGCGAAAAAATTAGAAAAGAAAAACCTGATCGTATACCAGTAAGTATAAAATTTGTAAAATACGTATTGTGTGACATATCGCTTTCTAAACATGCGAATACGCCATTTCATCATCGTATATTATGCATTGTTAATATTTAATTACAATTCGAAAATATTGAAAAGTTTTTGCATAATATTGCAATTAAATGACAATTTTCGATAAACGATTGACGTCTTTTTAAAAATATTTCGTGGCGATCCAAGGTCACGTATGTGCAGAAAAACATTTCTTTTGTGTATTTCGATTTGTTTCACCTCCAAATACACGAAGAAACCTAAAATAGATTGAAGTGACCAAGTATAGGGCCAGAGGTCAAATTGGCACAAGTTTTTGTCCCAATATTTTTTTTCGAAAACATTCGCTCTCCGAACATTTGTTATTTATAAATATAAGCTATGATTCAATCATTATAGACAGTTACTCATTTTTATTTGTTTCTAACTTCATTTTCAAACATAAACAGCTGATTACTATATTACTTTACATTTCTGAAGTCTTTAATAGGAATTTACTGGCATCTTTAATGTCAAAATCAATTGTTTATTAAATCTAACATAAAATTTTGCAATATTGTGCAATTGTTAATTAAAAGCTGTAAATTATGTAATTTTTTTTTATTGATATAGGTCATTGTAGAGAAAGCACCAAAGGCCCGTATTGGTGACTTAGTCAAAAAGAAGTATTTAGTTCCAGCTGATTTAACCATGGGCCAATTTTACTTCTTGATCCGTAAACGAATCCATATTCGATCCGAAGAAGGGCTATTTTTCTTCGTAAACAATGTCATTCCACCAACATCAGCTACAATGGGTTCGATTTACCAACAACACCATGAAGTAGATTTCTTCCTCTACATATCGTATTCCGATGAAAATGTTTACGGAAATAAAAACTAATTATATTTTTATGTTTAAGTAATCGCACTAATTATTATTTTTATTATTTTCTCACAATGTTTAATTATTTGACCATACTCTAGTATATTATTACAGTGTACAGTTAATAATATATTTATTTATTTAGCATACGCTAATCACATTGCAAAAATTACAAAATTATACAAATTATTGATACAAAATACAAAATGAAATGAAATACAAAATAGAATATACAATAAAATATTACATTAACTTGTATATATATATAAAAATAGCGTAAATTTTTTTTAAAGTTATTTACAGTTTCGTAATTTGTTATATTTTCTGGTAAACTGTTATAAGTAATTAGACCATTATGAAACAATGAGTGCGTAGTAGTAGATTTTTTTTTTGTTGTAACAAAAAATGTTCTCTTTGTCGAGTTTGATATTTATGAACATCTCGCGTTGCATATAGATTGCTTAACATATATTCCGGACAAGATTGTTTTGTCATTTTATAAATTAATACTAAAGTATTGTACTCACACAATTGTTTGACATTTAGCCAACCTAATGTCTTTAACATTACATCTATGCTAGTCAATCTATTACAGCGCAAGATGATCCTCATTGCTCTATTTTGTAAGATCTGTAACTTATCTATTTCACTTTTTGTACAAGAATACAAAATTGTACTACAGTAAGTAAAATTAGGGTAGATAATTGTATTATAAATTAATTTTCTACTCTACAAAGATAAATGTTCGGTAATTCTATAGAAGAAACTAAGGCTCCTATTCTCACCTCACTTTTTCGTGAAAAAGTGCTTTTATCATTATTTTCAAAATAACTTTATGCTTCTGTTTTTCAGCAAATATAAATAATTTTTCTATTTTTGATCATTTTTATTATATTTGTTATTATAAAATTTAAATAAACTATTTTAAACTGCTTAATAATTGATTTTAAGTGAACGACAAAAGTACTTTTGGCAAAAATCACTTTTATAAATGAGGTGAGAATACAAGCCTAAGTTTTTTTTGCAATTTTTTTGCAAATATATTGCACATGTAAATTAAATTTCAATTTTCTATCAATTACTACCCCCAGATACTTAATGTCTTCAACTATTTCCAGCTTACAATTGCCTACGGTTATATTGCAAATGTTGTTCTGTTTAATATGTAAATACTTATTGTCAGTGCAAAGTATCATCGCTTTGGATTTTGTAATATTCTTTTTTAATTTATTAAAATTCATCCATGACTGGACTTGTTGTAATTCATTATTGACACTTTCAAACAACTGATCATTGTCTTTATTATTATAATAAATTAGTGTGTCATCTGCGAAAAGATGAATACTACACTTATCTAGCATTTTGATAATATCATTTACATACAATAAAAATAAAATAGGACCTAATACACTACCTTGGGATACACCTAAGTTATTGACAATTACTTCTGATGAAATATTTTGAACTGTAACTACTTGGTTTCTGTTAGTCAGGTAACTTTGAAACCACCGGTGAACTGTGTTTTTGAAACCATAATTATTAAATTTTTGTAATAGGATTGTTCGATCTACAGTTTCAAACGCCCGCTTCAAATCTAGTAAGACTGCACATATTGTATTATCATCATCTAATTTTAGTTTCCAATCATTTATTACAAAATTTAGTGCTGATTCACACGAATGATTTTTGCGGAACCCTGACTGTTCTTGTATTATAATATTATTTTGTTCAATATATTCCACCATTTGCTTATACACAACAATTTCTAGAATTTTTTCAACAGCTGGTAGCATATTTATAGGACGATATTCTTCTAATTTATTAGTACCCGAAACTTTTGGAATAGGTATTATTGAAGCCAGTTTCAGTTTTTCTGGAAATATTCTATGCTCTAATGATTTATTTATTAATGTTAACAGTGAATAACCAATTATATAATAATTATTTTTTATAAATTCCATTTCAATACCGTCTGTGCTGCGTTTGTTTTTTTGACTAAAAATTATTGACTTGAGATCATGAATTGTAATCATTTTGAAAGAGTTAAAAGATCTGTATGGATTCGGAGTTATTTCATGATGACCATATTAACATAATCTATAGATTCAGTAATTTCTATTGTACTAGATATATAGTATTTATTGAAAGTATTTACAATTAATTTAAGATCTGTAATTTTGTTCCCGCGGTATGAAATTTCATCAAAAGTACATTCTTTCTCACAAGTCAATAATGTTTTTAAAGTTTTCCACATTAATTTTGAATTATTTTTGCAATAACAAATTGTTGAGTAATAATTTTATAAAATTTTGATTGGTTAAAAAATATTTAGTAATGATTCAAAAAATCACAGGCGAATCACCAGAATTATCTTATAGCTTTTAAAAGTTTATTTGATTTTATGAGTTTTTGCAAAAATTTTGATTCCACATGGTATTTATTAATTTATTTTATGACTACTAAATTCTAAACTTTCCGCAGATACTAGAATTTTTCATGAAACATAACACATTTAGTAACTTGGCAAATTGACAAGTTGGCAAAATAACCAAAAGAATATAAAACTGTCTTCTTGAAATTTTCGAAAATAAATTATTTTATTGAAATTGTTTTACAAATGTAATTTTCTTTAATTTTGGTTCCTTGGAAATTTATATATATTTTCCTGTCCTGTTCCTGTCACAGTCCTTCAAAAAATATAAATGTAATTTTGTTTAACTATTTTGTTAATTAGTAATTATATTTTATTTATTTGTACTAGTTTTTCTCAGTATATTTTGTGTATAAAATATCATTTTAACAAAACAGAAATTTTCGTGTATTGATTGGTATATGGTAATTTTTTGATAATTGCTTTTGTTGTTGATAAATTTTGATTTGTTACTAAAAAATTATTTGTATATACTAAAAAAATATTTGATATCTATTATATAGATATAGGTATATTCGAAGAGAAAAGTTTCTTGGAGGTGTCTATAAAAAAACAAGTCATATTTTATAAGATAAATATTTTTTGTAGGTAGTCAGATGAGATAGGAAAATGATTACTGGTATAATATTGAAAAGAACGCGTAAAGCAGCGCATAATTGAAGCGAGAAAAGAACGCATCCAATTTGTGACACCTAACCTAAAATTGACATTTTTTATCGAAGTATTGAACGGCATGGCGTTGAGTACCGACTGATAAATAATCGAGTAAATGCAGCATAAAATAGTTGCTCGATGTATTATAGAAGGTACGATGTAGCTAAGGCAAAGCGGCCTGATCTTTGGGTGTGAGTGTATGTGTGTGTGTGTGCTTGTGGTTGTGGTGCTGTTATCCCATATCATGATGGCAAGGTTATTGGATGCGGCAAGCTATTAGGCCACAGCACAGCGTTCAAAGGCACGTTTTTGTCTCACACCTGTGTCGGTAAAACAGCCCGAACACCTCGGCATGGCCAGCTCGGGCCAGCTTCAATCTATAACCAGTCTGTTGCGGGGACGAGAAGGGGGATACTTAAAGTCGGAGCACTGCTTTGCTTTGCTTTGCTTTGCCATTGCTTTGTCTCTATAATCGATTTCGAAAATTTTCTCACTGTCGAAATTTTAATTTTCAGTTGATTATTAATAGATACGTATAAATATATGAAAGAAGAATGGATATTATGACCGAAATGTAACAAAAATTGGAGAATATATACAAAACAATAATTAATCTAAAATCACTTTTTGATATATATTTATATATATATATATATATATATATATATATATATATATATATATATATATATATGTATATATATTTAATTATTTTTTATTATTTTCTAGATTTGATTTTAAAATGTCAAATATAAAGAAAATCTTATAAAAAAATATTTTACCTATATGCGATTATAAAAATGTAAAAATGCGCTTTCACAAAAAAAGGTGATATAGTACATATTACAAGAGTCCCTGGTAGTAAGAAACTGTCCGAAACATGCGCAGTTTGGTTTTAACCTGCGATTTTGAGCCTTCCTGAACACTTAAATTCAAACTGCGCATGCTTCCGATAGATTATTACTATCAGAACTATATTATTATGTAAATACAGAGGGTGGTAACGTCTGTTAACTTTGTTGAGCTACTAAAGGCGATTAACGGCAATAATCGTGCCTAGTTGAACGATTAAGTTGACAGATACTACCACCCTAGAGTGTTTAGTAGATCAATGCATCAATTTTGGGAGGTAATTGAAGAGATTAATTGGAAAATAAAAACATGCTTAATCAAACAAAACGACATCTGCCGAAATTAATGCAACGACTTATTAAACATATTATCATATATGTTACTACTAAACATAGTGTTATACAAAGTGTTACGGTTCTTGAGATACATTTATTTTTCAATCATCTCCTGAAATTAATGCTTTGACTTTTTAAACATACTGACACGCGCAACTCACAAAGAATTTCTTTGCGCTTTGTAGTAAATTTTCTTTTTTATTTCATTCATCATCATATACATTAATTAGATATTAAATATTTTACGTCGTTGGTTGGAAAATCCTTCGTGAAATATGTAGACATTTTTTGAGTATAATATGTTTGAGGTACAGTAAGAAATAATGCATCGTATACATATAAGTTGACAAATAAGTTGTCAGTTTAATGCAATACATATACTTATTCTATAAGAAACTTGTAACAGTCCCGGTTGTACAAAGCATTGTTAAGTTAATTAATAAGTTTACTTAGTAACTAGATTGTCAACTGTCTTCGAATCGTCTTATTTATTGGTCAGTTGGTAAGTTAACGAGCTAATTAACTTACAAAATATTTAATAATGCTTTGTGCAACCGGGTTCTAAGCTATCTGTAGATATAAAGCGGTCATTTGTAAAAAGCAGAACTTTATTTTATACTTGGACTGATTTTACAAATCAAAACTTGCAAGCTCTAAGCTTTACAATTTCACTTTCAATTGACTTGTGCAAAAAAATGCAAAAAGTGATAAATTTGACATTTATCTCATTGATATCGACAAAAAAAGGTACTGAAAATATCTGTCGAAATAGAAACTTTTACTTAAAAAAAAGCAAGAGTGGTTCTGGTTCAATTTGTTTATGAACTTCTCAAATTAAAAGCTAAAATTTATTGGGTTGGTGCATAATTATCAGGCGTTTTTGTAGGCGAGTTATTTGTTCATAAAATTTGCTGTTTTGTTTACTTTTTAAATTTCCATTTTCCAAGCGAATGGAAATCAGTTATTAAAGTAGATGGTGACTACGTTCCGGAATAATCATTCAAAAATGTTATTGTTGAATTTGTATGTTTTTTTTTTCATAATAAACATTGTTTAAAAAACGCCTGATAATTATGCACCAATCCTATACATTTAAAAAATGAAAATTTGATCGGTGAGAAATTGTATTTTGTGCATTATGAAAAGAATGAGATGTCGAAAAGATTGAAATGCAGTATAGCAATGTAGTTAAAGGTGAATGTCGGTTGAGTGTTGTTTCTTACGTGTTATCGAATGCGATCCATGATCCGACTTTTCTGTCTGCTCACCTCAGCACACTCGGCTTCGGCTAAACTCAGCTCAGCACCTCGTCGTCGCCGTCGTCGTCATCGTCATCGTCAAGGCAACGAACCACGAACGACGAACGGACGAGACTGCGCGGCGGCAATCACCTCCACCTTGCCTTTCTTCTCATCTCTTCTCTTTTCTTCACGCTGTTCGTTCGTCTCCGTTCGTTTTCCGTTTCTGATCGCATCAGATCAGCACACAACACTCGATTTCAAATTCTGTTTCTTCTATAAGGTTCTTCTATATTCAGAAAAATACATCTACACTTTTCGTTCATAATTCATTTTTGCTTTGTATATTCAATGTTTAAGCGCAAAAAGTGTTGTTAGTTGTTAAATTAGCAGACGATTAATAGTATACATATTTTAAAAAGTAAGAACTATAAGTATATGTATATAGCTTATATGGATAATATTCTTTTAAAAAGATCTTAGCTAAATGTATTTAATTTTTTTATATATTTTTGAAATTTAGGTAGGTATTCAATAAAATAAACATCTAATTATTTTATTGACCAATCAATTTTTACTTATTTTTTTTTACTTATATATACTTATTGATTCGGTGTAAATTTTACAAGCGTTTTATTTATTATTAAAACTTCGTAGTAAATAGATATAGCCAGACCGAATGAATAACCAAACAGGCTTGGTGTAAAAGCTGCACCAAATCAATTAAATATATATGAAAATTAAAATATTCGTTGTGCTAGTGCTTTTCAAGTAAGAAAACATTTACATAGTATCAAATTAATTGTTATCAAATTAATAATATAATATTTTAATTGAGCTTAATAATAGTTTAACATAATTTAATTAAGTATTTAATCGCAGAAAATGAGTGGATTTGCAACATTTATGCAATTTGAATTATGTGTAAAAGTATAAGTTTCAATAAAAAAATAATGTCGATATATTATTGAAAACATATTTATAAATTATTCATTAATTCGGATTAATATATTGTCTTTTAAATAGTCAGAATTCTAGTATATTAGTTTATTTAGTATATTATGCAGAAAAAATGACCATCCTCCTTCATATTAGATAATTTTGTAATATCAAAAAGAAAAAATATGTATTTTATTATTATTAAACATTTAAGTATCTGTAACAATTTACAATAAAAATATAGTTTGTGTCTCACTTTAATTTTCAGTAAAAATTATTTATTATTTATTTCCAGAAACTTTTATACTTTTTATAAATACGTCGGAAAAACGAATATTTACAATAGATCACCTGTTTCAATTATGTGTAATAATAATTTTAATAATTATGTGAGTGAAGCTGATATATTTAATGATTCGTTGACTCGCCTATTTAGTTTATTTAGGTAGGTAATTTTTAAAATTTATTTTTTTTTTCCAATTATGTTTACATTAAGAATTTGTAATCGTAGCTTATTTATTGCTTAGTTTTTAAGGAATTTTGTATTTTCACATTATATTTAATAATTTGATCTGTAATTGGTATATACTGTTGGGCAATAAAGATTTATTTATTTATTATATTACTATCGTCAATATCTAACGTAAATTTGTTTTCAATTGATAATATTTTATGATATACGGAGAAATAAGTTCCCCATTTTGTTTGGCCCCCCTAGGCAAGGTTTGCCTGTGCATAGATACGCCTGTATTTGTTTCGGAATAATTATGAAATAGAAAAATCTGTATGTTTCAAAGAAAAAGAGAAGTAATTAAAGTAAATTGGAAAAATTTGTTAGTGAAGTGTCTGAAAATTATTGTTAAGAATTGCATGTATTCTGGAAATTGTATAGGTATATAAAATAATGTGTTTCTGGAAGACGCGTGAAATTTCTAATTATGTCAATGACAAAAACCTTGTCTTCGTGATTTGTACGGCCAATTTTTGAACACTTGCTTTACCACTTTTCTTAAGCTAACTTAAGGCCACCAACGAATACAAAATATATTTCTCATTCTTCTTTTTTTTTTCTTTTCATTATATTTACAATTTGAAATGTTACCAAATTTCAAACAATCGAAATTTAAACATCTATCTCTAGAATGTTATAATAATTATTGTAATTTGCGCAAGCATACTTATTATCTTATTTCATACACTAACACAAAAAACATTTGTTTTAATTATATGTAGTTGTAATTACTATTGTCATATATTAGAATTAGAACATAATAACAATAGTAGGTATATTTATTTTGTTACAAAAGTTAACTAAATAAATTTTAATTAGGATATTAATTAATTACAAGCATTTCTGATATTTACATAATTTATATTTTTATAGGTTACGAGTAATATAGGTGATCACTTGCCAAGTTCCATCAGTTTCCGTATTCGAATTAGATGACTCTAAGTTTTCATGTATTTTTTCTTACTCTCAAGACAAATAAAAATTGAATTTAAATAGATAATGATAATAAAAGACCAAAAGTAAGAGATATTCTGACTCACATCATATCCAACTTATGCTTGGGGCACAAGACATAATTTAATGAACATTAAGTTTCATTTAGACTGTAGTTTTAGGAGTAGCAGTAGAGTGGGGATGCAATAGTAGCTATACTGCTAAAATCGCAGTACATTAGGCAGTTTCATACTTTTTGCGATTTTAAATTTTTTTTTGTTTGGGTCCAAATACTCTGGCCCCCAGAAAATATTACCTACATGCACGTTGGCAGTTAATTCTGGCTTTATGACAGTTGTATTGTCTTAAAATCGGTATAAGTTAAAACTGACTTTAAAATTAAGTTTGTGATATTTATCATATATTTTTAAATTTAAAAAAATAATAAAGAATTGGTTGCAAGATTGCAAATTATAACAAAACAGTAAAAATAAATTAAATATTAAAAAAATAATAATAATTAAAGAGAATTAATTTGCGTATAAAATTTCTAATATTTTGTTAAGATAAATAAGGTAAATTACGGTCCTGCATTTCGTAGAAAAACGAAGAAAAAAATCTAAAATCCTTGGGGTGGCTATGGCTTTGTTGCCAAATACAAAATTCTTTATACCTATAATTATTAGGCGTGAAAATTACATTTGTACAACCGATTGATGGCAAAAAAATGTTTCAAACTAAAAAAATTTAAGTATCTCCTTATATATAATTTGATATTGTTTGGCTATAGTACTATAACATCTAAAAACTGACATATGTATATAAAAAAAATCTCGTCGAAAAATAAGAATTCTTTTTTTTTGTTTAACGGAGCGAGTAATTTATTTATATTGTATAAGAATAAGAATGCAGTTGATAGTTAAATTTCTAATTAGAAAAATAATAGTAATATTTACAAATCCATTAGATAGATTATTTGGAGCGCGTTTTATCCGACAAATAGCTGTTGGCATGAATGGAAACTGAAATACCGACAGGTAGGTATGCTATACCTATCCATACATAAAAGATTTCTTAGGCTATTGTGATGCGGGCTTTTGCGGTGCGCCTCAAAAGAATTCAATAGGCTATTGCTTTAATATACATCGATTGTTATTAAAATTGTTGTGGCTATACATATAGCTAATCCCGAAATTTCCATAAATATAAATTTTTCTTTGTATACGATGACACGACACTATTCAACTTCATATAATCAAATTGAATATTAGATTATTTTCTCATGTCTTTTTATTAATTTCACGTTGAAAAATGAAAATTATTAAAAAAAAAGAAAAAAATAACAGGTATAATATATGTTGTAAAATTGATAAGTTATATGCATGATATTTATCTATTTGTTATGAAAATCAATTTCAATTTATAGTTTAACTAACTGGAATTTAAAAATGTTAAATTTAAAGTTTCTGAACGGAATTGTTTATAGTAAGGATATGGAAACAATTCGAATTTATTGTATTTCCGAAACTATTAAAATTATAACATTGTTAAAATAGATATAAACCAACAAATATTGCCTAAATTAGCAATAATTCACTTTGACCAAAAACGGCGTAAGGAACAAACAAGAAATCGATTGACGATATATTTGAATATGGTTGTTCAAATTATTCTAAATTATTATTAATAATTAGTAAGTACAAATTTTATAAATAAAAGATAAAATAATTTATAATATTAGGTATAGCGTTTAAAAAACTATTAGAATACAGATCAATTAATTTTTAAGAAAATTTAAAAATTATATTTTACGCAATTAGGAAAAAACAAATAAAAAAAATTAATATCAATCATATTTTATTTATTTATCTATATTTTATCTATATGTTTTCTATTTCTGATGTTTGAATTTGTGGAAATTACTGAACATTGTTTTTTTTTGTGTTTTAAATTTTTATATGTTGTAAAATTTCTGTGTATTTTAATATTTTACATGAAGATTCAGGTATGTACTATGATCATTGCGACTTAATCTGCTACATATACCTAGATATTTAAACAATACATTAATTTATAAAAAACACATCGAGAAATTATTTTGTTTTAAACAAATACACTGAAAAAATATATGTAATTTTACATGTTTTATAAATGGAATTTTTTTTATAGAAAATATAATATTACGTAAATTATCACAGTAAAATTACAAAATATTGTTATTTTACTGTTAAAAACTATGTAAAATTATATAAATTTTTGTTACATTTTTTACAGTACACCTATTTCGTAACAATAATATGGATCCATATAATTTTAGTTTCTAAATCTATATTCTATACAGTTTTATATAGAAAATGTACGGAATCCTATGATTATTTTGTTTTATGATACGGTCGATGTGACGTGAAAATTTCTGAAGAGTCTAACAGTAAATTGTTGAATAAAAGTGCAGCTTAACACGTTAATAAATCAGTTATAAATTCTAATTACCAAAATCAATTACGGTCGCGAGTTATACAAAAACTTATTATATACTTGCGCATATTATATACGCCACAACGAACGAACATAACGCAAGTTACATTTACCAACATGTTATAACGACGGACGAACGGACGAACGGACGGACGAACGAACGAACGAACGGGACGGTATATAAAAACAGTTGACTCGTTTAGTTTGGTTACAGAACAAAAAGCTTCGGTTAAGTGGTTAAAAAAAACTTCACGTCTTTTTTTCTATATATTTAAACACGTAATCGAGAGAGTCGGTTATAGACATCTCGCATCGGTTTCTGCTTATTGAAACCGGTTGCCGCGGGTTGCTGATTACTGAAACCCGGCTTTTAAGATGATTATTGATGTCAATTATTCGCTATTCAAGTGCAAAATCATCATACGAAAAATTATATTCTCTTATTTTTGCTTGCTCTCTCTCTCTCTCTATCTTTATCTCTCTCTGTCTCCTCTACATACTTCGGTAATGTGATAATTGTTTGCGCAAAAAACCGACTACACGGAAAATACTCACTCACTCACTCACTACAAACACAAATTACTGTCATATCATATTGAAAAAAATAACTCATTTGGATTTACGAAAATAGTTTAGTTTCTTATACTGATTGTTTTTTTTTTATATTTATTTATTTTTCAAATTTTAATTGATTTTATTTTCTATTAGTGTTCTAAACTGTGTTCTTTATATTATTTTTTTTATAATGCTTTAACTATTTGTGAAACATTCGTGGAAGCAAAGGAATTACTATTTTCTTTGTTTTTTTACTACATATGTATTTTACGGACCGTTATATCACATATGATAGTATTGTAATTATACCAAATTTGACTTATAGATATTTTTACAGATAAGCACGAATTAGGCTTATACGAGTAGTAACACGAATCAACTGTTTTTAGCGTGATGTCCGTCTGTCGGTCTATCTGTGGACACGTGTAGAGCAAATTTGGTTATAAAATTTCATATATAAGCTTCGGAGGTAAATATTTCAATTTGATCAACTTTTAGTACAAATTTGTCAACTAGCAGTAATAATTTACTAATATCACTTACAGATGTGTTTTACAAATATTTCGCAACAGCCGAGGCATATTTCGAAAATATTTATTTAACAAAAGCTAAACAAGTTATAACTAACAATTTTTACTTTGAACATTTTTCGATACGGCTAAATATTTTTTTATAATTTTTCATATATATATATATATATATATATATATATAGGTATATAATTCTGAAAATAGGTGGTATATTTATGTCAAAACAGTTTTGTTTTTAGGAGATTTTTTAAATTTTATTTCTTAAAACATTTTAACATTTATTTACCAATAAACATTATTCTGATTTTATATTTCGTAATAGATATTTATCAAATAATAAATTTACTCTTATTATTTATCTTCATGTCATAAAATTTGAAGATAATAAAATAATGTAAGACCCAACAACATTAATTATTCGAAGCCAAATAATTATTCGGTATTCAATCTATTCGGATATATTTTTGCTATTCGGGAATCAGCCGAACATTTGATTTGATTACCGAATATAATTTTAAAAAATAAGTGAAATACTACATTTGTTTAATTGCTTTTTTTTAAAGAAATACAAACAAAAATAAGGTAAGTAACACTTTTCCAAAATTAATTTATAAAGTACGATAAATATGCCACCTTACGTTTGATTATAATTATAATTAGTATAATTATCAGTGGCGCAACCAAAAGGGGGAGGCGACGGGCCTCGCCCCCCCCCCCAAGGCTAGCAAAATTAGCACAATTTTTATTCGTTTAGTCATATATTCAGCAGTCATTTCTAACGCTAGAATTATTTACCCAAAAATATTGAGCCAACATTCATTATTTTAAACTATTAATTATTCGATTCATGTAAGATAAAGTGGAAATCTGGTTAGTATTTGCTTTTCTTTTGCTTCTCCAAGATAAAATCCTTGGCCCCCTCCCCCAAGACAAAATTCTGGCTGCGCTACTGATAATTATAATTAATAATTATAATTAGCAAGAATGCACACATTATTTACAACTTATTTACATTAAAAGTAAATAATTAAATTTAATAATAATCAATACACTGGATGCTATTTATGCTAATTTCTCCAAAAAAATCACTTCACTCCCAAGTTTAACAAATGGATGAGTATAAACAAGCAGAGCTTTAAAGAAATCTCACTTTACAGAGAAGACCACAATCATGGTTTAAATTGTCAAAATTTTTTTCAAATATACGTTATTTGGTTATTCAACTAAACTTGTATTTGTACATACATACATACACAATCACGCCATGTACCCAAGAGGGTGTGGTATAAACTCTTTTCATCATCTCGAAATCAGTCGCTTCCAAACATTCCTATCCAAACAAGCAACTTTTGCTTCATCCACATTCATAATTCCTCTCATACATGCTCTTTTATTCCTACTACTTGAAAACTTTTGCTCACGCAAAACACTCTCAATCATACCACTCCAACTACTCATCGGACGACCACGCAAACGTAGACATTAATAAATTCAATATTTCTTATTCAAATAATAACAACCATGTAGCTATAGTTTATTATTTTCATATAGCTATTTAAATTAAAAATTATATTTTACATTATAGGCTCTTTTGCAAATAATATTTTCACTATTTTTTTTAATCATTAGTAAAAACTGCTACATTTCATTTTTAATCATTCTAAATGTTAGTGATAAAAAATGACAAATTTAAAAATTAGAATGTAGATACGCCATTAGTATACGAGACCAATAATATAATTAGTTAAATAATACATATTATTTATTTAGCATGATTGAAAAAAAAAAAACAATAATTTGAAAGTATTTAGTGATATTTCATATAGTGGTTTTGTTTAAAAATTTATGTAATTATAAGTTAAATTTTTAAAATCTATAAAGTCCGTCAAAAAGTCCGCATCATATTAGAAGAAAATGTTTTTTGTGTTTTGTGAAAATAATCACTACGTGACTTTTTGGTGCTTGTCTGAAAACTAAAAAATGCACTAGCTGGATGTTCTGGTCAAATTAAACAATTAAAAAAAAAAAAAACAGATTATATTTGTAAAAATTTTGAAAAAAGTTTTAGAATAATATGTCAGGCCTCTATACAAATTTTGAGTTAAAAATACAAAACATATTTTTAAATGTTTTTTAATTGTTATTTTAAAAAAAACTTTTTTAATTTATTTATTTATATATTTTCAGAGATAAAATACAAAATAAATAAACTATAAAAAACAATATAATAAATTTTTAATAAACATAACATTTAAAATTTTTTCGTTTGCGAAGTGTTACTGAATCTAAAATCCATTTTTCATTGACACAAATCGTATCTTCATATTTTACAATTTCTCCAATAACAATTTTTGCTTGTCGTGGAAGTTTAACTACTGTTCCACCACATAATTCAATTAGTTCTTCCAGATCAGAAAATCTAGGCATACTGTCACGAGCTACATGTATGGGACCACAATTTTTAAAAATATCCATGCAAAACATATTGCCAAAAGATTGTTTTTCTATTCGACATTGTTGAACTGCTGGAGAAAATTCAGTCATTTCGTATTCTTCTTCCTGTAACCATGTACCAGCTTCCAGTGACTTATATAACCATTCTGATTTTAATATCCAACAGCCTCTTGCGATTCCTCGTAATATATTAATAGTTCTTGATAGTTCACCAGCGACCAGATGAGTAGTTCGTTCTGTTACTTCATCTTCAACAACAAAGCCACCTAATTTTTTTACAATTTGTTTGAAAACTTGCGTATCTGCTCTATGGAAACGCGTATATACTATACTGCGAAGTTTATTCGAAACTTGTTTTTCCTTTTGTGTTGACTTCATACGTTCCAAAGACTCCCTCCATACAAAATCTAAAGTGCTTCTACGAACGGTATTTGTTGGAGTTGATTCCCAGGGACTTGTACACAAAATTTTATTTTTAAATAATTTTGCTGGTGCTTCTGACTGACGTCTAGATTTTTGTACTGATTTTATTGGTGTCTTTGGTTCTGTTTCTTCATTATCAGATTTTTCTGATTCGTTTTCTGTATTTTTTGTTTTGGATTTATGAAGTCGAATAGATTTTCGAGTACGCGAAACTGGTTCAATTTTATCACCATCATTTTTTTCTGGATTGGTTTCGCACAAAACATTTTTTATTCGTTTTGATGGATTAATTTCTGATAAATTAGAAATATGAGATTTTGACGATTCAGATATTTCAGCTATATCTGTTAAATTAGATTCGCTTGAAATTTTTCTGGTTCGTTTTAATGAACTAATTATTGGTGAATTATCTTTTCTTATTTCGGTGACATTTCTTTCATTTGAAATTTCTGTTTTTGAATTTTTCGTTTCAAGATAAGTATCACTTGAAATTTTTAGAGGGGCAGTTTCGTTAAAATTTAAAGCACAAACAGATTTTCGTCCTTTTTTTGTAATGTTACTAACTCTCCTTGATGTAACATTACGAGCTTTAGCTGAGTATGTTTTTGGAATAGTAAATCCTTTTGAGAGATCTTCTTTAAATTTTTTTGTAGACATCTCACCCTCACCCTCGTCAGTTATTTCAATATTTTTTTCTTTAATTGGCTGATCGTCCCAATTGAAAATTTTGTGAATATTCTCATCGGGTCTATATAATTTTCGTACACGAGGTTTATTTTTTTTATCACTTTCCGTTTTATTTTCAACACTATCAGTCGTTTTAGAAGAATCTGGTGGTAGAAATCTAAATTGTCTTTTTTTCGTATTGTTTTCAATTTCTTCGCTATTGCTTTCTTTTTCAATACCATCTGTCATTTTTGAAGAGTCTGGTGTAACATCTTGACTACAAGGAATTATGTCGTTATCTGGAGATTTTGATTCTGAAGCAGTAGCAAAAGACTCACTCTTATCGAGACTTGAATTGCCGTATGTATGTATTTTAGCAGGAGTTACATCAAAACGTAAGCTTTTGTTCGCTGATCTATTCAATGGTGCAGAAGATTTTTGCTGTCGGCGTTCTGTTATAAAATTGCAAGTTTTTTTCTTACACGATCTTTTGCGATATTCATCTTGAATAATGTCATCATATTCTTTTAACATTTCATGACAAATAGCGGAGTCATGAGCATCATATGATTCAACACCCCGTGCAGGATATTTCAATTCGGGCACGCGATATTTATGACGCTTTACGGCTTCCAACCAAAGTACTGATACTAAATGCACTTGCAAAAGTTGCGCTTTTTGAAATGTTGAAAACGAGCCATCTTTAAAAACGACATGAGTAATAGCTCCAGTAAAAGTATCTGAAACGGTAGCTCCCATCGCTTTCACCATTGCTTTTACTACTTCGGATCTGTTACCATTATTGCTATGAACTTCACAATATGCTACGACACCTGATAATAATTGATTAAATGGTACTGCAGGACCTTCAAACGCAGAAGCATCTTTTTTTTCTGAAATTGCTTCATCTGTTGATGAATCAGATTCCATTTTTTGTAAAGCACGTCGTCTATGTAACCAAGATTCAACCGCAGATCCAAACGCATATGGCAATTCAAGTCGAACATTCTGATTAGGTTTAATTGTCTTTGGTGATTCTTTTCGAAGAATATTTTTCTTTTGCAGTCGCTTAATTGGCAAATTCCCATTTTCCGAAACTTCTTGAGTTAATAATTCAAAAACTTTTGCTCGTTTATCTGGATTATTTAATAATATTGGATTATTTAATAATAGATTAAATATATCATTTGACATTTTTATTGTTTTATAAATAACGTATACAAACAATTGACAAAAGTAAATTTTTATAAATAAAACTAAGATATTACGATTGAAAACATTAAAAATAGAATTTCACATATTTTCACATGAACAAGTTATGTTTTTTTAATTGTAATTTTTCATTTATTTACAAAATATGAGTTTTTAATAATTTAATCATTAATAATTTAATAATTTTAATATGTGTTACCACTTTGATGCAAAGTTGTTATAATTTCTCAAATGCACATATTCAATAAAAAATTTATGTTATATAAGAAAAAAATTCTCATTTAAATTGAAATAAAAAAAATTCAGTTTAAGTACAACAAATTTGAATTATTTATACTAAATATGTTAAATATGTTTTAAATTAGTTCATTGTGATGATCAAATCGTTTAGAAACGTTGGATTGTTATCTATAATTCTTTGAATCATTTAGTTTACCTATATGTACTTAAAAATAATCTCTATTTAAATTCGCTATGGAAACTAAAATTTTGTGTAGGGCCTAAAATATTATTCTAGAACTTTTCTTTAAATAACTCTTTTCAAAATATTTTCAAATAATGTAAATTTATCCGAAGTATTTGTCGTAATTTTTTTAATTTGACCTATACCAGAACTGATAACAGTGCATTTCATATTTATATCAGTTTTTAGACAATCACCAACAAGTCCCGTAAACATAATTTTCAAAAAACAAATAGTACAAATGTTTCCCATATGATGCAGACTTTTTGGTTGCTAGTACCTACAAGTATTTCAAAATTTAGAATCCGTATTTATAAAATTTATCCCATGTTTACATTATACGACTTTTTATGCGTTTAAATTTTGGGAAAAAAAAATTAATAATTTTTATTAATTTGGACTATATATCTAGATATCGCATACTCTATTTTATTTAACTAACCTCATTCAATAAGATAGAGCGTATGATATGTAGTTTTTGAATTCTGTGTTCTATGAAAAATTTCCTACAGATCGAATGCATGCAAAATAATATACATAATATAAACAAGGGGTATCGTAATGATTGTTATCTATTTTTATACATACATACATACATACATACACAATCACGCCATGTACCAAAAAGAGTGTGGCACAAACTCTTTTCATCATCCCGAAATCAGTCGCTTCCAAACATTCCTATCCAAACAAGCAACTTTTGCTTCATCCACATTCATAATTCCTCTCATACATGCTCTTTTATTCCTACTACTTGAAAACTTTCGCCCCCGCAAAACACTCTCAATCATACCACTCCAACTACTCATCGGACGACAACGCAAACGTATACCATCAAAATCATTCAAATAAATCTTTTTAACCAAACGTTTATTAAAAATTTGCTCAACATGTCCGAACCATCTTAACACCAACTTTTGCTACAACATTTTTTTCAATTTCACAATCATCATACACTAATATTTATATTACATAATAATAATAAATAATTAATTTAATTAAAAAAAATCATATTAAGTACAGTATATCACAAATTATTCCAAGAAATTTAATATATATATATCCATACGCAGTTAGGTCTTTTGGTTAGTTAGTGAAGACAGCGCTTATACATTTTTTATTATTTTTTTAAATTTTGACAAAAAATTTCTAGCATTGTACAAAAAATCCAATATATTAAATATAAATTATATCAATACAATTGTTTTGAAATTTCGATATATTGTTTTTGAAACATAGAAAAAAAAATAAATTCTGGACCAACATATTGAAACGAATGATGCAGGAAAACAAGGAAAATAAGAACAATGCATGATGGTGTTTCATTGTATATCCTAGCACATGGAAACGACAAATAACTTTATTAATTTAAACATAATGTTAAATAACAGCTTGTGGCTGATGTAGATACAAAGTCCATCGTATATATATATATATATATATATATATATATATATATATATATATATATATATATATATATATATATAGCTATATATAGTTGGTTTACGCGTGTGTAGTATTCTTAATGACCGTAAAAAAGCAAATCAAAGAGACATTAGTGACAAAAATTACACAGGAAGAGAAGCGTTTCAATTATATTTGGGAAATGACACCGCATCACCGTAGCGTAGACACGGCCGGTTCCGAAGCGGAACAGCTCTAGGACGAATGCCGGCGACGCGACGTGATCACGACACCTAGTGACCCAGCTGAAGGAAAACACTCATTTCATTCATTCTGTCATATACATGCGTGTGCGTGTGTGTTATGAACCACAAATATACGAATTACAGACTTATTCTCAGGCTTCATTCACAATTTGTTCACTACGTATATTTTTCATTATTAATATTATTGATATTGTACGTTATCACTATTGAAATATTTCGTCAAAAATTTGAATAAATTATACCTTTAACCGGTAATATTTAAATTATCAGTATTTTTTTTAGTAAATTGTGCTTATAATTTATATTATTATAAATTTATCGTAATTTACATGAAACATGAAAAATTAACTGTATTTTTGAATCGTATGCAAAATTTGTCATAGCATTTTTCAGATATTTTTGCGAAAAATTTACATATGCCATATGGTATTCTATATCAAACGCTTTACAAGTTCTATTGAATAATCGTATAATTTTTAAGAAATAGGTAATTTTTACAATTTTGCATATTGAAGATAATATTAATATCGTTAGTTCAAAAATTACCTCAATAACAAATTTAAATAAATACAAGTGAATGTGACGTTTTAATTAAAAAGCATTATTAATTAATAATTATAATTTAAATAGCTATAAATTAATAGCTATTAAACAATTTTTACTGTTTTATATTTATTACTAAAATTATTATAATATTACTTTAACAAAAATAAAGTTTGTTTTATATAAATATTATAGAATTTATTATATTAAAATAAAAATGTTTTAGGATTACATCTTCCTGATGAAGATATATGTAGAGTATATAGAAATGTCGATATTTAAATAATGTATATATTTATATATATATATATATATATATATATATATATATATATATATATACAGACTTAATCCTAAAGCTTTTTATTTAAAATTTTTTTTAATAAATAAAATGAAAAATGCATTAGACATTAGACAACAAGACAACTTGAAAACTAGAAAATTTCCCTTATATGCATAGTTCTTATAATATAGTTCTGCATTAATTTTTATTAATAATCGACGTTTCGACGTACTCCACATACATCATCAGCAGGAAAAAAATACGCAGAATTATATCCGAAAGCTATTTTATTTTAATGTACCATCTCGGTTCATATATTGAAGAATGTTTTTTAATATTAAAGAAATTTTTGATAATTTTGAAAATAAACTGAAATTACATCAATCAAATATAATTTTATTGACGAGAAAAAGGATTAAAGTGTCAGTTTATAAGACTTAATATTACAATTTGTTTTATTATATTATATATTTTTATCAATAAAGTAATCGTTGGAAACATTATGTGTGAGCTAAAACAAAATCATAATTGAATCACAAAATGCATCCAAGTTAGTTGAAAAAAAAACATACAAAAACAAAAACTAAATTTTATTTACACAATTTTTTATCGGTGTCAATCACAAATTTTTATATTAAATACAGAATTTTTGAAGGGTTTTAATAAAATTAATGATGTCAAAACCATTAAAAGAGAAATGGCAGCCGGCAAAACTAGTGCGAAAATCCGATAATTTAGTATCGTCGCCACAATTTAAAGATCTTAGACCGTTTATTCCTTCCTACGAACAGGTACTTAAATAATATTTGACATTAATCTAATCTAGTATCTAATTTGAGTAATATATTGTTTGAAAGGACCAAAATATAAATATGAAATTTATTATGGGTTGGGAGTATGGCAAAATCTGGACGAGTGAACAGAAAGAATGGGAAGCTGCCAATTATTCACGACCAGCTAACGATAAAAAACGAAGAATTTCAAGAAAATCTAAATAAATTCATTTTTTTTTCACTTTATAAATAGAATTATTGTATTAGGCGTCTTTTTTTACAAATAAATTTATGTAATTGATTTCTAATTAAATGACTTATCCTAAAGCTTCTTATTTAAATTTTTTTTTAATAAATAAAATGAAAAATGCATAGTTCTTATAATATAGTTTTGTATTAATTTTTATTAATAATCGACGTTTCGACGTACTCCACATACATCATCAGCAGGAAAAAAATACGCAGAATTATATCCGAAAGCCATTTTATTTTAATGTACCATCTCGGTTCATATATTGAAGAATGTTGTAGATTTTTCTTGGTTTTTTATTAAAATATTTTCATTTGTTTGTGCTACGTAAGTAAATAAATTTAACAAAGTGCTTTTTGTGCAGTGTAAAAACTCATTTTTTATAAAAACAATATATTTTTTTACATCAAAAAATTTCTATAAGTATAAAAAATTGTACAAAGTGCTGTTGGTTTCGGTAGTGCAATCGCAATGTAAATGCATCCTTCAGCTGTGTAATTGTAAGTGATATAATGAATGACAGGCTGGCGGGCGGTTCTACTGGTACTCGCATTAATATAATGATACATATTTAATTTGTCGCTTAGAGTGCTGTCCGCTGTCCGTTGCCTGCTCTTATATGCTTATGCAGTTTGCACGGAGCCCATACCTACATAACCATTATGCCTACATGATATTACCGTAAAAAAAAAAGGAAAAGACGATTGAAGGGAATGGAAAGTGGAAAGACGTCCGTCGACGGACGACAACCAAGGGGCGGAGCTTTAAACACTTGGTGACGACCGAAGCCATACGAGGCGGATACTTATCATATCTGCAGAATGCAATAACCACGTGTATGGGTGCATGCCAAGTGCCCAAGCCATTCATTTCATTCATACTCTATATACATACATACTTAGTTCCTTTTATTATTATTGGTACATTATTAAAATAATTTGATTTTTAGTATCTTTGTGGCTAATTATTGTGTTACGCACACATTGTTTTCTTTCAAACAGAAATTGATTTACGCTAAATATTCTTGTCCACGCACATATCTTTTGCTTCATCCACATTCGTAATACTTCTCATAAAAAAAAAATCAGTTCCCGTAATTCCTAGGTGAAACATGGACGCTATATGCCCGAAAAGCTGACGTCCCTAAAGCTGGCGGGGCCGTTTTGCCAAATCGACATAGAAACTATTGGAGAATTAAAGGCTAATTAAAGGCTAATTAAGTGCCCTATTTCCGAATTTTAAACTCTTCACTTTTTTTAAAAAATCGAACCTTAAATAAACGACACGTTCAAATTGGAATCCAAGTAGTAAATAATTAAAGACTAATTAAAGGCTAATTAAGTGCCCTATTCCCGAATTTTAGGCTTTTGATTTTTTAAAAAAAATCGAAGATTCCGCTAGCTTAAGACTAAAGCTAGCGGAACCTTAAAGAAACGAGACGTTTAAATTGGAATCCAAGTAGTTCATAATTAAAGGCTAATTAAAGGCTAATGAAGTGCCCTATTCCCGAATTTTAGGCTCTTCATTTTTAAAAAAAAATCGAAGATTCCGCTAGCTTAAGACTAAAGCTAGCGGAACCTTAAAGAAATGAGGTGTTCAAATTGGAATTTAAGTAGTTCATAATTAAAGGCTAATTAAAGGCTAATTAAGTGCCCAAATTTTAAGCTCCTAATTAGCCTTTAATTCTTTTTAAATATATTTCTTTAATTTTTGATGAAGCAAAATTGAGGTTACCATATGTCCTGTGTTCCCGGAATATACAAAAATATGCAAAAATGTCGAATATTTACTTTTCATTCTCATTAAAATTACTTTCATAATGTAACACGGATTTTACAAAAATACTATGAGGACCTTAATTTTTAGATAATTAGTTATCTTTGTCGTCTTATATACATAATATGATAAATCTATGTAATATTTAATATCAAAATAAAGTAAAATATTTATTTAGAAATCAATTACAAAAATTTATTTGTAAAAAAGACCCCTAATACAATAATTCCATTTATAAAATGAAAAAAAAAATGTTAATTTATTTAGATATTCTTCGTTATTTCATTGATTTCATAACAATTCGTCTAAATAACAAATTTTCTTCGACAGTATAATTGAAAAATTCCCATTTTTTCTTTTCACGCGTCCAGATTCTGCCAATACCACAACCCATAATAAAATTCGTATTTATATTTTCTTCCTTTCAAACAATATATTACTCAAATTAGATACTAGATTAGATTAATATCAAATATTATTTAAGTACCTGTTCGGAGGAAGGAATAAACGATCCTTGATGTTTAAATTGATCTAAAATGTTTATATTACTGTGTTTTCGAACTAGTTTTGCCCCCTGCCATTTTTCTTCTAATGATTTTACCATCATAAATTTTATTAAAACCCGTCAAAAATTCTATATTTAATATAAAAATTTGTAATTGACAACGATAAAAATTTGTGTAAATAAAATTAAGTTTTTGTTTTTGTATGTTTTTTTTCAACTAACTTGGATGCATTTTGTGATTCAATTACAAAATTTTGTTTTAGCTCACACATAATGTTTCCAACGATTACTTTATTGATAAAAATATATAATATAATAAAACAAATTGTAATATTAAGTCTTATAAACTGACACTTTAATCCTAATGTTTAAAAAATTTAAACAAAAAATAATTTATTTATTTTTTGTGTTGTGCATGAAACACGGAAAAATAATATTTTGGTTACATGTTTTTAAAAGCTTAAACTTTGTAGAACATTTGTTATTTTTTGTTGAATTATATAATATTGTAAATTACTTTAAGAATATAATTAACTGACTGTTAATTTCACTTGCTTTAGTTTTATGGTAAAATTTTATTTCAAGATAATGTATTAAAGATATATATATATATATATATATATATATATATATATATATATATATATATATATATATATACAGGGTGTAACAGAATAACTATTCCTAATTTTAACTGGAGTATCCTGGGCTCAGAATATGAAGATTTAATGAAAATCACTTAGATAAAATATGGCTCCTTACTGAGCTACAGGGTGTTTTATATAAAAATTTAAAAACGATTTTTGCCCAGTACTTTAAAACTATTTGACGTATCCTTATCATACTTGGCAGGAAATGTAGGTACCGTACACCATACTAAATTATGTTAAATAAAAGTTTCTGGCTACTGCCAGTGGCGTACAACAGGGGCAAGTGAGAGGTTGATCCTTCCTAAATTCTACGCCACTGGCGGAATTGTCATTTTAGCACAATTTTTCGATTCTCCAATACTTGCTGTGTAAAAAACATACTCTTCCTTTGTAACGATAAAGTCACTGTTTTTCGAGATATTTAAAGTTAAACATAAGCTGCACCCTTGGGATTTTTTCAAAATTTGCTCAAAAAAATCTCAAAAAATTCAGTAAAATAGAGAAAAAAATTAGCTACATAATATTTAAGTAACTTTTTCTCTAACTCATTCTGGTTTGGATGGAAAAATTATTGAAAATTAATATTTTTTGCATTTTATTTTTTTTATTTTCAATAATTTTTACAGCCAAATCAGAATGAGTTAGAGAAAAAAGTTACTTATTTATTATGTAGCTAATTTTTTTCTCTATTTTACTGAATTTTTTCAGATTTTTTTGAGCAAATTTTGAAAAAATCCCAAGGGTGCAGCTTATGTTTAACTTTAAATATCTCGAAAAACAGTGACTTTATCGTTACAAAGGAAGAGTATGTTTTTTACACAGCAAGTATTGGAGAATCGAAAAATTGTGCTAAAATGACAATTCCGCCAGTGGCGTAGAATTTAGGAAGGATCAACCTCTCACTTGCCCCTGTTGTACGCCACTGGCAGTAGCCAGAAACTTTTTTTTAACATAATTTAGTATGGTGTACGGTACCTACATTTCCTGCCAAGTATGATAAGGATACGTCAAATAGTTTTGAAGTACAGGGCAAAAATCGTTTTTAAATTTTTATATAAAACACCCTGTAGCTCAGTAAGGAGCCACATTTTATCTAAGTGATTTGCATTAAATCTTCATATTCTGAGCCCAGGATACTCCAGTTAAAATTAGGAATAGTTATTCTGTTACATCCTGTATATAGTAAAAAATTATATTCCTAACTAAAAAAAAAAGCAAAACATATACAAGTATTTGATTCTTTGTATTTACCGCCAATTTTGAGGAAAAACAAAATGATAATTAATTACAAGCTTACAACGCAAATATTTCAAATCTAATATTTTGCGAACACATCAACATCAACAACCACATCATCAAATCGGCAACTAAAATTTTGTGTGTGTCCATAAATCATTTAGATAGTAATTTTTTCTTTTATTTCGTATTCCGTGTCTATTAGAAGTTTCTACCTGACTTATTTTTTTCGGTTAATACTACGACTGTGAAATGCGACTTCGCTAAACACAATTTCTATAGAATTTTGCGGTCACAAACTATTTACATTTCAATTTATTTTTGACATTTCAAATGTCAGAAAATTTCCTTCACTTTTAATTAATATTCAGCGCGCTGCGCTAAACTTGTATTTGCAAAACTCTCAATTTGAAATAAGAACAAACAATCTTGCGTTTTAACTTTAATCATTTTAACAAAATAATTTATATTAACATATTTTTTAATAATAGATAGGTTATTATAAAAATAATCAAAATAAATCATTAAAAAATTAAGTACCTTAATTTTAATCATTCATATCCAACAAAATACAAAAATAGTAGGTATACTTACGATTTTAACGTAAGTTTCAGAATAGTATATTGTACAACGAGCACAAAATAGTATAGGTATTATTTTCCAACGAGTATTAAAATTTGCAGCACAAGCCTTGGCAAGTGCTGTAATTCATACGAATGGGAAATGGACATTCTGTGCGAGTTTTACACTATACTTATTCTACGACTAGTACAATGCCAAATTCTAGCAACAACGCTGATTCATCTGATATTTTAAATGCAACATTTTTTCTACGACTCAACATCTATTATATTTTATCCCAATAATATGCTATAAATTGACGTCATATTGAAATCTCATTTCAATTATTATATAAATACTTTTTTTTTATAACTCTATATTTCATATCACTTCTAAAGATTGTTTTTCTAAACCAAACTCAATAAAGTGTTCTATAGATTTTTTTGTGAAACATCACCAAGTGTTTCATTTTTAGTTATCGGTATAATTCTGTTTTTGTCGTTATAATAAGTAGAATGTTTTTAATATTTGAAAAATATTGTTTACGATAAACATTTTCTATCTTGCAAAAGAAATACACCTGTTACGAAATTGATATATGAACAGTGGCAAAATGTAGGCAATAAAAAAAGAAATCAAATAAAATTTGTAAATTTATTTATGTAAATATAATAATAATAAGAACAAGGTGTTGGTGTGTGAGGTGGTGTGCAAAGAGCAAGAACAAAAGCAAATGAAAAGAAAATAACCGGAGATAGGTTATTAGAGTAATCAAGCATTAGTTGGAACGTGTGTAGTGGGTATGTGTGTGTGTGTGTGTGTGTGTGTGTGTGTGTGTGTGTGTGTGTGTGTGTGTGTGTGTGTGTGTGTGTGTGTGTGTGTGTGTGTGTGTGTGTGTGTGTGTGTGTGTGTGTGTGTGTGGTTTAGGACACACAGCACAGCACAGCACAGCAAAGCAAAATGATGTTGGTGGTGCGCGCGCGGGCAAATTGAACGAACTCCAAGCGTTTTCACGACGGGATACAAGTCCGTGAGGCATGGTGAGGCTGGGCCTCAGCGGCGGCGGCGGTTCCTTTGCTTAACGCGGCTTGCTTTACTCTACACCTGGTCAGGCTTTATAAATAGTCGAGAACAGTCGCGTTTACCTGCGTCCCGCTGAGCTAGCCAATAAAAGAACTCGTAATAAATCACCCGAAGCTGAAGCCCGATGCCGATGCCGAAGCCAAAGCCCAACGCATACGCGCAGAGCCAGCGAGAGCTAACTTGAAGCAGCCGAGGAATTTGTAAAACATGGAGCAAGGTGTTGATTAAAGGAGCGCCGTGCCCGCCGTGTCCGCCGTCTTCCCGTGTGTTGTGTTCTGTTCTGTTCTGTTCACTCTTTCACCGATACGATATTACGACTGACTTTTTCAAGCCAACTGTACATTGGAACCTACCTATAGCACAAGGAAAACTAGACCTATCGCATTGTCTATACATACCTACTATTTAAGATGAGACAATACATTGAAACATAAGTCAACAAATCTTTACGTATAATTATATCAATTAATTTCTGTAATTTTTATTTTGGATTTGATGTGGACAAATTCTACTGGGTTCTATATACGATATTTCTTTTTACAATAATAATTTTTATTAACCATAGAGAAGTTTTTCTGTTCTATATTTTTTTAAATTAAGTATGTTGATTGTTAATTGAAAATTAAAATAAAAATTTTTAAATTTGAAAACTATATTTCGCAACTCTAATGTAAAACTGATACAGGCGCAAAATTTTAAATTTTTCTTTTAATTGAGAAATTATCATAAGACAAGTCTTTTCAGTTGTACAGTGTTTTAATTAGAATTTTTGCTAATATCACCAAATATACGTTGTCACTTTTCTTTAGAACAAAGATTTTAGTATTCAATATCACAACTAACATTTATAAAAATTTATTTTACACAGCACATTCTTAATATTGTTTAAATAACTTCGCTGGTGCTGACAATATAAATATTGTACTGTAAATTTTAATGTTACTTTTGTATGTAATTCTAACGTTAGATTTAGTATATATAATATTGTTGTAAAAATATTTTTAGCACATAAGTAAATACTGTATTTAAAATTTTATTAGTATTATATGTAGTATATTTAGTTGTAAAACTATGTAATTAGGCAGTATATAAATTACACCGATAACGTGTTCTTGCATTTTATCACAAATTACAATTAATATAGTTTTATTGTCAAATTTAGAAAAATATTCATAGAACTGGAAGTTGTGTAATTATTTATAAATAAAAATAAAAGTGACACATTTTGAGATAGGAATAATTACTAGAAAATTATTTTTAAAGAAGATTAAAAAAGTGAACATTCATAATATATAACTTCAACAAATTATACATATAATTAGAATTATATTCATATTGAAATTAAAAAATGCTTTTCCTGCAAAATTGTACAATATTATTCGCACTTATGTAAGCTGACCAGATTTTGAAAATGTCCAATCGAAATGAACAAGGCAGGTTTAGAAACGCCGGTACCAACAATATAAAATCGAAACGGTCCCGACCAAATCTGGATTTATATCACTTTTTCATTGATACATTCACACACGATTAAATAGTGGACATGTTGGATTCTGATACGCTGAGTTTAGCTCAATGTGCGAGCGGCCTAAAGCAAAACCGGGCCCCTGTTCGGGGTCTAACTTTAACTTTAAGCCCGAACTCTTAAAAAGCCAATTTTCAGACCGACATCCAACAACAACCACAACTACCATCAACATTTACCAATCTTTACTTTTCTTTGTTTGCTCTGGTCTGGGCAGAAACTCTGCCTTGCGCTGCCCTGGACTGTCTCATCTTTCGTATTAGAATCTTTCGCTTATTTCGTATCTTTCGTTTCGGTTAGATCTATTTCTATTATATTCTGTTCGAGATCTACCACAAATATTTTACTCCACATTATACACGCTGGCTGGCTATTAGGCAATTTCAAATACTATTATATATTATTAATACCACACAACAAAATTAGGCTTATTATAGGTGTTTTTTTTTTCGTTCCACAAAACAAACTTTCAATTATTTTTATTGCTTTACAATCGTTTGTAATCATTGAAATTTATTTTATTTTGTTTTTGTGTTTGTAATTTTTACAAAAGTTGAACAAAAAGTTGCTTCATTTACTAACTAATTTACCGTGAATAAATAAAAATCTTTCCGATTTATAAGTACACAATTCTATTTACAACTGGTTCTTTTCAATTATTAAATTTCAATTTTAAATTATTAAATAGACATTTATTAAAATAATTTTATAACTCTAATGTAATTGAGTGTTGGTACTTTTTAAAATAAAAAAAATATAAAAATATGAACCACTTGGTTTAAAGTTCAAAATAAATTTTATTCAAAAATACGAAAATAGAAAACAGAACTATTACTAGAAGGCTATATAAAAATCATCTATTTTGTTTAGATAATAATAATAATAATAATAATCTAGTGACTTTGTCACCTAGTAACTTGTTTCTATATATTGTTTGTTTATTAAGGGTATTTATGTCATTGGTATATTTTTTTCTGATGATATACGTAGTGATTATAAAAACGTCGATATTTAAATAATATATATATATATATATATATATATATATATATATATAGAACTTAATTCAAAAGCTTTTTTATTTTAATGTAATGGGTTCTGAAAGATTTTTGACTCTGTTATGTTTTAATAGCTAAGAATTAATTATATATTTAATAGATTGTAAATTTTCAACCACTATAGAAAATAATTGAATAATGCTTTAAAAAAATGACAAATAACTAAATAATTTGAAATATGTATTTAGAAATGTAATCTTAACTAAAGTGATACCGCTTACACGCTATAAATTAAATTTATCAATGTGTTAGATATCTACATGTTTTTCTAAGTCAGAATATGCATGTGTACATTGAACGCATGACATTTTTTTTTCACGTAAATATAGATAGAAATTAGTTAGTGTCTATATCCACAAACAGGTGGCAGTAGATAACAATAAATTATAACAGAACTGTATATTAAATTGTAATTTATTATATTGTGTTTTCAAACAAACATACCTATATTGTAATGGCAAAGTGTATAGAATATGTCACTATATATATATATATATATATATATATATATATATATATATATATATATATATATATATATATGTGTGTGTGTGTGTGTATATGAATTTATTTTCTATATATGTTTACAAGGCATAAAAAAAATGAGAAAAATGTATGTATACGTTTATTATAATAATAGTGGGTAGGGAATAATTATTTTTTACAACATTCATTACTAACTTTGATTATATCTGCACCTATTTACAATACTTAATATATACACATACATATATGTACAAATTAAATATTGTATGCAAATTCCATTTTGTACATTATATTTTATAAATTTTTTAAACATGCACTTTTAAATACTTTATTACCCAGTTTAACTAAAAATATTTGTTTAGCAATTCATTATATTTTTTTTATCTTGCATGCAGCCATTTATTTTAGTTAATCGAAAATATAAAGCGCTGGCATATTAATAACGATTTTCCATTCGTATCAAATAATATATTCATTACACATATATGCGTTTCTTGATAAGTGAGTTTTGAAGTACTTACTCAACACCTTCAAGCAACCAATAATTTGTAAATTTATTTCTCAATAGTTTGTGACTAATCACAAGATTACATTTGAAATATCTGACAAGTTAGCGTTGTTCTAGAATACTGCACAATTATCAAATTTTTATTTTGAAAATATAATTTTTATCAAAAGTAAAACTTCCTAAATTTTTTTTATTATATATTATATTATAATTAAAAAAATTAAAACAACAAATTTATGTTGTTAAATAATCAGACTGCCATAATTAATAAACAAATATTTATTAATGTTATATTACCAAAAAAACCTAGATGTGATCAAGACAAATACTGATTTTTGTACATAATCACGCATTGTGAACATAATATTAAAAAATATTTGTTTATAAATTATGACCATTTAAAATAGACTTATAGCAACATGTACAGAGTGGGCAAATTTGGACGTTTTCATAGGGGAACTCGGAAACTATAAGAAATATAAATTTAAAAAAATTGGCAATTTTGACCATTTTCAACCCTACATGATATATATATCATTGAAAAGAGAAAAAAATTCTCTATTTAACTAAGTCAGAGCCGACTATGACTTTTATTTAAAAAAAAACACAACTTTATGTTATAACCCGAGAATTAATGGAGATTTATAATATCCGTTAAAACCATTTCTATTCAAAAAATTGCCTTAAGAATGTGAAAATTATTTTCATCTAATTTAAAAAAACCATCGAGATATCGCCATTTATCAAAATACGGGAAAAGCGAACTTTTCGCCATAACTCGAAAACAAAAGACGATAGCTAATTTTTGTTTTCATAATTGAGTTTCTCTTAAAGAAAAAAGCGATCGAGAATGTGCGGTCCATTTTTCCATATCTCTTATAGTTTCCGAGTTCCCCTATGAAAACGTCCAAATTTGCCCACCCTGTACATTTGAACTTCGTTGCATTTTTTTTGAAGAAGAAAATCGAGACAGTGAACACAAAAAAATAATACATATTTCAAAAAAAAAAAAATTGCCCTAAAAATGGTGAATATAAATTTGTTACTCTTTTATAAAATTCATTTTCTCGTTGATAAGTAATTAAGTAGGTATATAGTTGTCATAGTGCTTTTAAGCATAAAATGTGCTAATATAAACAATTTACTCTAAAGAAAATGTTTTGTTCAAAATACTTTCACACTATATAAATGACGATACATATTTAATTAAAGTTCAGCTACAGACAATAAAATAATAAACATATTTATAATATAATATCATTGTAGAATTGTTTTAAGTTCCGTGTTCGGAAGCATAATGGATTATTCCGCGTTTACACTGTATGATTGTACCGTACAATACGAATACGTTGTACGGGCCCTGATGTATTGTATTGTTAGCTATACCTATATATATATATATATCTATATAAGCCTTGTGTGCAAGTTGCGAGGGCACAAATTATTGATTTATAAATTCATTGTAAACGTAGGTATATTATACACAGTATTGGTGTTGAATGTTCAGCCCTGCTGCTCTATCATATATTGTATTGTACCTATGAAAACATGTCTTAAATGCAATCATAAAAAGCTAGATTTTCTATTGTGCTGTTTTATGTTTGTATGCAATAAATTCTGCATGAAAATCATCATCATATATTTTTAAAATAAATGGTAGCAACTTTACTTTTCTAAGTTCATTTTGTTGTACACCTGTCAGAATTAAAATCTAAAGAATAATTGTTGTAATTTAATATTCCGACAAATCAAATCAAATTGATAATTATCAATTTTTAAAATCAAATAATATAAAATATTTTCAATAAAAAGAAAAAATGTGTTTAATAGAACATATACTGTAATTATAAATTTTGTTATACGTTACAGATAACTTTTTTTTTTATTTATTGTAAAAAAATTGTAGTTTACTTAAATATATATTATATATATATACCGGGTGTCTACTTTTTTTTTGTTACATAGGGAATACAATGCTAAAATTTTCATTTGGTGATAAATTTTCCCCTAATTATTATAGAACAAAAGTACAAATACAAAAGTTGTTTAGAATTCAAAAATGCATCAAATGATGCCAAATTTATCAATATAGGATGTTCCGATCAAGAATTAGAAGCAAATTAAAATTTCCATTTTTGCGCTCTTTACATCAAAGTGCCATGGAAATTAAACAAATAATTTCATTTCTTCTGGAGTTTGAGTTTGACAGATCGTATTTATTTTATTGTTACGTTCTGTATTATTATCATTATTATTGAAAATAATGAATAAACTTAAGGTAAATGAAAAAGTTCAGTGCGTAAAATGGTATTTTACTGGAAATTCGATACGACGAGTAAGAGATTTATTCAGCGCTTTCTTTGAAAACCGTCCCATACCTTCCGCTATGACTATTCGTAGGATAATTAAACAATTCGAAGAAACTGGAAGTGTGTTAAAACGTTGTAAAAATTGTAGAAAAATCAACGCAGAAGATCAGGAGGAGAATTTAAATCAAAATGCAATTAAAGAAAATACATTGAATATACTTTTGTGTGTAACGGAAAACCCAAATGTTAGTGTGCGTCAATTTGGTGCTGAATTAAATTTGCATCCTTCAACAATACATAAGGTACTAAAAAATGAAAAATATCATTCTTATAAATATTCCACGCACCAAGAGATATTTGAAGCGGATAAAATGGCTAGAAGCGAATTTAGTAACATTATTATGGAAAAATCCAATTTAGACAGAAACTTCTTGAAATCTATTTGTTTTACTGACGAGTCTACGTTTACTTTACACGGCGAACCTAATACACAAAACTTTAGAATATGGAGCCAAACAAATCCTCATTTAATGGTAGCAACACGTACCCAATATCCAGAAAAAGTTAATGTATGGGCTGGAATTTTTGGCAGGTGTATAATTGGGCCATTTTTTATTGAAAATAATTTAAACAACGAAAAATATTTGGATATGTTGCAAAATCATATTGGTCCGCAGTTAGAAGAGTGTGCAACTCAAGATAATGTTGTCTGGTATCAACAAGACGGATGTCCGGCACATTACAGCTGCAACATTAAATTATATTTGGATCAATGTTTTCCAAATTCATGGATTGGTAGAGGTGGTCCAATTAATTGGCCAGCTAGATCGCCCGATTTAGCACCGTGCGATTTCTTTTTATGGCCATATTTGAAGGAGAAAATTTATAAACGACATATCAAAAATCTTGTTGATTTGAAAAATGCCATTGTTGAAGAGTGCAATAATATAACACAAACACAATTAAGCTCTGTACGTCACGAATTTTATAACAGATTAGGTTATTGTTTGGCAGTTAATGGCGATTTATTTGAACATTTAATTTAAATTGTTAGTTTCGTTTTTGTTCTCCTATATCTTGTATTCATGAATTTTTCTGTTTTATAGGTATATTGAATATTGTAATAAATAAAGAAAGTTTTACGGAGTTCAGCTATTTACTATTTATTAAACTCTTATCCGACGTTTCACTGCACAACTTACAGCATCCTCAGGGATAAATTTAAATTATTATAATAAATATATTAGGCATAATGCCAGTCATCTAATTCAAATGTATTGTTTTTATAACTTGAAGTTAATAAATAAATTAAACAATTACTTAAAATTATAATGGAGACATTCACAATTTAAAACCACAGCTAGTACGTAGTGTACAGCCGAGTAAAATACCCTTTCATTGTAATAAATAATAAATACTTAATACTTTTTATACTTAATAGCTTTTCATTTACATTAAGTTTATTCATTATTTTCAATAATAATAATAATAATAATAATACAGAACGTAACAATAAAATAAATACGATCTGTCAAACTCAAACTCCAGAAGAAATGAAATTATTTGTTTAATTTCCATGGCACTTTGATGTAAAGAGCGCAAAAATGGAAATTTTAATTTGCTTCTAATTCTTGATCGGAACATCCTATATTGATAAATTTGGCATCATTTGATGCATTTTTGAATTCTAAACAACTTTTGTATTTGTACTTTTGTTCTATAATAATTAGGGGAAAATTTATCACCAAATGAAAATTTTAGCATTGTATTCCCTATGTAACAAAAAAAAAGTAGACACCCGGTATATATATATATATATATATATATATATATATATATATTTATATTGAAATAATTCACTTTCATATTATGTAGTACTGTAAGCTACATGCTCCATGAACTTATATCAAAGCATTCATTGAAAATTCATGATCACGTGACTTTATTAAAGTTCAGAGACTAATCTTTTATAACCTGTTTAATTTTCTAAGAAATAATTAATAAATTTTTATTTTAATTAAATTTAAAGTTAAAAGTACACAGATTCTGGTAAAATAATTATAAATTTATATATGTATTTTACCAAGTTTTGTTAATTACATATTATTTCTGTAAATAAATAAGAACAAAATTTGTTATAAGAAAAATGAAAAAATAATTTATCTGATATCAGCAAAGTTAATTCTTTCAAATTTTTTCTGTAAAATAAAAAAAAAAACATTATATTTTAAAAATAAAGAACCAATTTTAATATTTTTAGAGTGTTTTAGAAAAATTTTGTTAATTAAATATTATAACTGTAAATAAATAAAAACTAATTTGTCTTAATATAAATGAAAGAATAACTTGTCTGATGTTATCAAAATTAATTCTTCCAGATTCCTTCTGTAAAATACACAAAACATTATATTTTAAAAATAAAGAATCATATTTTAATATTTTTAGAGTGTTTTAGAAAAATTTTGTTAATTAAATATTATATCTGTAATTACAGTGGCGTAGCCAGAAACTTGTCATGGGGGGGGGTACTAAAAAAATAATATAATATTAATCAATAAAGATAATACTATAATTTGTATAAAATAAAGAGCAATAAAAATTATTTTTATAAAAATGAAAGTAAAATAACATATTTCATATTTCACATACGTATGTTTTTGGTCGTTTAGATTCTTGGAGGGGGGGGGGGGTGTTAACCCTCAACCCTAACACCCCACGGGCTACGCCACTGTCTGTAAATAAATAAAAACTAATTTGTTATAATAAAAATAAAAGAATAACTTGTCTGATACCATCAAAATTAATTTTTACAGATTGATTCTGTAAAATAAACAAAACATTATATTTTAAAAGTATAGCATCTAATTTTAATATTTTTAGAATATTTTTAAATTTTTTTTATTAATTACATATTATTTTTGCAAATAAATAAAAACTAAATTTGTTGTAATAAAAATGATAACATCAAAGTTAATGCTTCAAGATTCCTTCTGTAAAATAAACAAAACATTATATTTTCAAATTAGAGAATCATATTTTAATATTTTTAGATTGATTTAGAAAATTTTGTTTCCTTCCTGTTGCAGAATGCCATAATACGTACGCATATTATATTCATTTCTGCACCTGGATATAATTATTGTGTCATCAGTATCATAAAAATATTATTATATATTGTATACTTTATTTTTTTTGATATACTATATTATATTACAATACAAATAATTTGTATTAAATAAATTATACTTTTTTTTTACAATATTATAAAAAAAGTTATATACAATGGTGTTTTAAATTTGCATGCAAAATTAACAAAATGTATAGTAAAAAAATTATCACAATTTTAATTTGTCAAACATTGACTAATACATACACTGTAAAAAAATCAGTAATTTTATTATACATAAAAGCCTGGGGCAATTTATGTACACCAGTTGAATATGTAAATTATTGTCAGTATTTTTACAAAATGTACCTATGTAATATTATTTACAAATATTTTAAGGAACAATTTTACTTTACATAAATATAAAATACGTATGTTTTGTGTAAGTAATTACTAACTTTTTCGGTAAAAATAAAATATAAAATGATAAATTAATTATTTTACTTAAAATTACAAAATTATATATTTTTACAGTAAATGTATGTAAACCATCGCTTTGCTGAAAGAATTTGTATTTTTTTTTTACTATAATTTTTATGTAAAAAACTGGATTGGCAAATTTATAATGTAAAAGAATTTCTGTAATTTTAAAATAAAAATAATGAGTAACAAAGACGCCCTGGAATATTATATAATTTTACATAAGAAATAATTTTACATAGCATGTAATATTTAATGAAAAATATACATTTTTATGTAAAATATTATATATGTTAATGTATTATTATATAAAAATATTAGTATTATTGCATTTGAATACTAGTTGAGAAACTATAACGTAAAATAACAAAACAATAACTAATAATTCAATATAACTTATTAGTTATAACACTAATTGTAAGCATGTAATATTATTTAATGAAAATCTACGATGTATGGCGAAAGACTAGAACAGATCGACCACTGCATACCAGCTCAGAAAATTCAATCAAATATAAAATTATTTGATAGTCTAAGATACAAATCCGTCACAAGTTACTTAGATTATTATTACAAATTTGATTCCTTCTTGTTAACTTTAGTTAAATACAAACGAATGCGATTTCATGGCTATGACAAATCAAAAACAAAAATAAAAAAGAGCGACACCTGTTGACATAAATATCTGTAACATATACACTTATCTTTAAGCATATAACATACACAGATTAAATTATACAATATTATAGATTTTTTTGATTGAATTATTCGTTGTAAAGATATAAGCCGTGTTAGTTCTGGACATGCAATATAGAATTCGTACACGCAATTTCAAAATTATTTATCGTATGCTCTACATACAACTATTATGTTATTATTTAAATAAATTCGTATAATTATTCGTTGTTTATTTTTATGTAAATTCTAATTCCATTATTATAGGTAATAAATATAGAAAAACCTTAACATATTATCTACTTTATTCGTACATTGTAATTATAATGCAAATTATATTATTATTTGCAAATTACGAAAATAGATTTACGCTAAATCATTATTATATTATCTTAAATACTGATTATTTAGTAAGTAATAATATATGTATAAAACTATTAATATCAATTAGATTTTAAAATTAATAACTGAAAATAAATTTAATTGTATTTATCAATTTTAAACATTTTCTATAAAATTAAAAACTAAATAACTACTTAAAACATACTCGCTTTTTGAGTATAGTTTATTTGTTTAATCCTATTGTTATGATAGCTGCATTGTTTTAAAACCGGTATTAGTTAAAACTGAGCTTGTAATTGTACCAGCTATTATGTCACATCAAATTGTTTTGATTGGGCGTGTTGAGAAAGCGCATATTGCTTTTTTTTGTTTATTGCATATATGTTGAATAAGCGCATCAGGATTATTATAACATAACTAAGCTAACCTAACCTAATCTAACCTACCCTAAGCCAACTTAATATTTTGATGCGCTTATTCAACGTTTTTTTTTGCGCTTACTCAACTCAAATACGCTTCCTTAACTTTCCGGTTTTGATTGAATTTGAATTTTAGAAAAAAGAAATAGTGTTTTGTTTATTAAATGGGATAGTTTTTTTTACCATGTGAGTTTTCCAAGGTAAACAAAATAAATAGCGATTTGTGTCCCATTTGGGTAACAGACAACAAAGTTTAAAATTCAAAAATTTCGCTAAAAATATACATTATATAAAATAATTTTACATTTTGATTTTGTTCTAAAAAAAAAAAAAAAACCGGTATTATTTCTTTCGGTTAAAGGTTACCGTTTTTAAAGTTTTTGAAATATCATCAACGTTACGGTTAACGTTAAATAATTGAAAAAATATCGGTTAACCGGTTTTTTAATACCGGTTTCACGCTCTGGTTTGGAAGCAATTATATATTTTACAATTTTAACATGAAATGATGGTAAAAACTTTATGAAGTTACTTGGTATAGAGAATACTGAAAAAAAAAACCTACCTATACATACGAGTACAATATATAGAGAACGTTAGTTAAATGTGAATAAATTGTTTTACGTTATCATTTCAGCTATCGGGGTTCGGGGCAATAATCATTATTAGCCAGGAAGCAATATTTCTTGGACTAATGAATTTTTAATAAAACCATTTGTAGCAACGTGCGAACACCGAACACTAATCAGAATCACCCGGCCAGCGACTACCAGGCCAGAGCCGCACACCGCATATACAGAGACCACTTTTATATATATATATATATATATATATATATATATATATATATATATATATATATATATATATACAACATATAGTACGTATTATATTCTACCTATACTTAACGAAGAATCAAACAACCGAACAACGGACGGAACGGACATACACACGAACACAACCAATAGCAATTTCAATTTTTCAAAAAAAAACAAACAAACTGTAATAGTATATCATAGAGATTACTAACTTTCAACATGTTATATTCACTATGATATTAATCATATATTTTGTTAAATTAATTACTTTATATTTTGCTGATTTTGAATCATTGAAATTTCCTTAAAAATCATATTTAGATAAATTTCTTCATATGTTATTGTAGATATTTTTACAAATATACATATATTAATTACAATTCTTTTAGTACTTAATTTTCAATTTCTTTCTCTTGTTTAATATACTTACACATTTTTATTAAAATTTCTATTAATTTAATTTAGTTAAGTTAATGTATAAATTAATTAGATTGAGATAAACCGCCAAGCCATTTGTATAAAATAAAAATCTTAGAAACTCATTATTGTCAATGTAATAACGTTTCTATAGGATCTTTGGATCACATAATATTAGAATGTAACCTATTTCCAAACTTTAGAAATGAGCTTATTTTACAATTATCTAAGCTAGACTTCCATAGACGTCTCGCCATTTAAAATTGAATTAGGGATTTCTAAAGGTAGAAAGTGGCAAATATTATGTTGGCACACACTAAACTGTAGCTAAGCGTATCCCCTAACCCCTAAATAAATTGATTTTACTGCGGAAATGCTGTACGAGAGGTATTTTCATTATTTTCATTTGATTTTGACATTTTTCAGAAGACAAAATTTTATATTTCAGCGAAAAAACCATTATTCATTTTTTTCAAAGCTACCTACTATTTATATTTTTTTAATGCGATATTTTTACGCCATTGTAGTATACAAGTAACGTATTTTTCTACATAAGTTGTATTATTTCACGGAGATGCAGTCTACGTGGCAATTATATACGATGTAAGAGAATTATGTACAATATGTTTTATTGTATACAATGTGTTTTTTAAGAATTATATATGCAATGTATCTGAAGAATTTTATATACAATGTGTTTTTTATTATTTGATATCGTTAAATAATATAAATATTTATTAGATAATAATATTTGTTTATAACAAAAATAGATAAATAATAATTTAAAATTTTTGTGGTGGCCTATTAGTCTAAGTTACCAAAACTAATTAAGAAAAATGGGTTTAAAAAAAAATTGTACCAATTAATACAGGAATATCTAGCATAGCGCGGTTACTTTGTACACATATTGCAGTTCGGTGTGACTTGGTTGAGTGTAAATTTAGAAATTTTACCTCGTAAAAATCCTAATAGTGTAAATATAGTAAAAAGTAGGTTTAGACTTTTGAAGCTTTTTTATTTTAAGTATTATTCACTTTAGCCAAATATTAAAAAAAATTAACTTCTGGTAAATAATTTTATAGATTGAAATTTTGTCAGGAAATGAAAACATGTAATTTTGAAAATTTATTATCCATGAGAAATCATCTTTTTCTATGGTTTTCCAAATAACTATACGTAAATGATTCTTATCTAGATGATCTACTATAGAAAACAATTTTAATTTATTGAATGTCTTAACAGCTCTGAGCACTGCCGCGTTAATTACTTATACTACATAATATTACACATAAATTTATGCTAAGATATAACTTAACTTAATAAAAAATGAATAATTAATTAGGTTCAAGTAAAATATTTTATCTTTATTAATATTATTAGTACTTACTATAATTTTGTTAGTTAAATTTACTACCCACTTAAATGCAAATTATATAATTTTTTTTCAAATAAAAACATATAATTATTTTTTATTTCCACTCTTTATTTTTCGCGAGAATAACGATTTTTTAACTAGTTTTTAATTAATTTATTTTTAATATATTTACATTGAACATCTTACAAAATAACATAGTAAAATATAATAATTGAATAATAATAATAATAAACTAACTTACATTGTTTTTAATAAATTTAATATTTTTTTTTTCAAAAGTGAACACTTTTATGTAGTGAAAATAGTCATTCAGCGATTTTCAAGTGGTATGCGTACGAATATGTCTATTTAGATTATTCTTTGCAGCAAATACTTTCTTACACATATTACACTGGAATGGCTTTTCGCCTGTATGTGTGCGAATGTGAGTTATTAAATTTCCTTTTTGAGCAAATGTTTTCGTACACGTTTTACACTGGAATGGTTTTTCTCGTGTGTGTGTGCGAATGTGTTTTATTAAATCTCCTTTTTGAGCAAATGCTTTCGTACACGTTTTACACTGGAACGGTTTCTCTCCTGTGTGCGTTCGAATGTGTCTCGTTAAATTTGAAATTTCCGCAAATGCTTTCTTACACGTTTGGCACTGAAACGGTCTTTCCCCAGTATGTATACGAATGTGATTCGTTAAATTAAAACGACTATTAAAACATTTATCACATATTTTACATTCGTAACTTCTTTTATCTCTACACATTTTTTTAGTTATATCTGATTGATTTTTACGAACTTTCTTAGCCATTTTGCTAACTGAACTATCTTTAGAATTATTTTGACGTGCTTTCCTGGTACTGCTTCTTTTCAATGCTTTACGAACATTTTTTTGGTGGTTTAAACTTTTCCTTTCATTTTGAAAATCAATAAGAAATTTGTACGTGTTTTTACATAAACGGTTTAATTCAAAATTGTATTTTACTTTAATGTCATTTGCCAAATTATATTCTTTTGAATTAAACCCGCAAAAATCGCTTTGTTTTGTAATTGTTGGTATATCAAGAAAAGCATTTTTACTGTCATGATCTTCTATTTTAATTTCATCTTTGAATTTTACTACGGTACATTCATAATCAATAATATCAGTTTCATACAGTTGTTCTTCACTTAAACATTCTTCTTTTACGTTTATATCAGATTGTACATCAATTGAATTATTGCATTCTTCTTCACTGATTTCCATTTTTACATTGGTCTCTTCTTGTCCAATATCATTTTCAAAGTTTACTTGTATAGATTCGCAAGCATCATTATACTCAATAATGTTTTCTTGTTTTATAAAACCAGATTCTTCCTCATAATTCACTAATGTATTAAGAAATTCTTTATTATTTTGTTCAATATTCATATAATTCATATAGTTGATTAATTTATTTTGTTCCAATCTTATTGCAATTATTTCAATTTTAGAATTTTCACCTTGTTCCGTATCAAGTCCAGTTTTTAATTGTTCTAAATATTTGTTTAGAATTTCTTGCGAACGCAAGCAGTTTTTTATAAATGTGCTAGCTTGATTTAGGTGTGCAATACATGTTGTACATATGCCAATTGGTAAACTGCTATTTATTTTTAACTAGAAAAACATTTCAATATAATATCATTTCAATATTAAAATGTTAAATAATTACACTTACAAGTCCCGGTGCAATTCCATTTAATTTGTCCAATAAAATGATGTCATCTGAATCGGAATTGTTTAAAGTTGCGGAGACATTTTTATCAGTTGTGCACAAACGGCAAAGTTTTTCAAACATAAACATTTTTATGTTCTTATAATATGGTACTTTGTAGTATTTTTAAGATTATATAGTTTTTCATACAAATATATTAATATTATACAAGTAACAATCTAGTAACTGTATGATTACAATATGGTTAGATCATATTCATGTCACAATTGCGCAGCCAACACTAGCTCTCGTTACGGCAAAATTTCCAACTACCATATGCAGTGGCGTACTAGTAATTTTTCATTTCGTAAATTTTTATGTACAATATATATATTGCAATAATATAAATTTTTTTAATTTATATATTTGTACTTGTGTTTATAATTATTAATTAATTAACAATACTGTTACAATACTGATTACAATAAGGTTAGATCATATGTATGACACAATTGCACAGCCCACACTAGCTCTCGTTACGGCAAAATTACCAACTACCATATGCAGTGGCGTACTAGTAATTTTTCATTTCGTAAATTTTTATGTACAATATATATTGCAATAATATAAATTTTTTTAATTTATATATTTGTACTTGTGTTTATAATTATTAATTAATTAACAATACTGTTACAGAATGGGGCAAAATGACACTTACTAAACGAAATAGTATTCCAAAAATTATTAAATAACACCTTTCTGGCATTTACGAAGGAGATAATAGTTGTTGATAGTGCTAATATTAATTAATTTACTATTAATAGGCTATTCTCCTTCACTAATATACTAATATAATCTATTTTGCGTACCCATCCGATTCCTTCTAGTTACACCACATACCACACGTAAAAATCTCATTTCCATAGCAGTCATTTTTTCTATTATGCTTTTGCAGCCAAACCCAACATTTACTACCATACATCAACGTAGGCAATGCAAATGGTAATTTACTGATGTCATTTTTATGACGTGTTTTACGAATATCTCGCAACAGAGAATATTTCGAAAAAATTAATTAACAAAAGTTGCTAAACAAGTTCTAACTAACAACTTTTATTTATAACATTTTTCAGTACGATTACAAATTTTTTTTATAATGTTAAGACATAGTTTTATTTTTTAGTAAAATGTATGATTTTAATTTACGTATTGAATATATTTTGAAAAGGACAATTAGGTATATCGTACTACTTACATTAAATTTTAAATTAAAACCAAATTTATACTCCATCCGGATTCTGTTATTTTAAAAATATAAGTAACGATTAGCGAAAACATTTACAAAAAATTAAAGTCAAATAAATTTGAAATGTATATTTTCGAAATAGGTTATAATAGTAATGTTTTGAAACGCACTGACAATGAGTATAATTATATAATAACACAGTTGTAAGAAATAATTCGAATTAAAAAAAAAAAAAACTTATATAAAGAAAAATATTGTGACAGGTGAATTACCCGACGACAAATTATATAGAGGTTATAACGCAATTTCTTGACAAACGACAAATTACTTACCGTTATTTCTGCGACAGGTAATTTTATACCTACCTACAATTAATACTATATACATACACACATATCTGTCTATATATATATATATATTTATATACATACCTAAACACATAAAAGTAATAGTGTCTGTTTACTAAATTAAACTCTGGTGGAACAAAAATTCTTAAACTCTTTTTTCCTGTTTTATTCACAGCATGACGTTTAAGAAAGTATAGCAACAATAAGAAATTTTGACTTTTTATTTTTAAAGAAATACGCACGTATATTAAATACTAATTACAAATTTTCTAATTTTAGCTATAGTTACATACAAGGTTGATCAAAAAGTTATAAGTCTGAAATAACTTGGTTACCAAGCACTGAAGATGCCAAAACGTCTGCGACGAAAATAGGTCGACCATGGCATACCAGCCCAGAAAATTCTATAATTTTAACAAAATTCAAGTTTACTAGATTACAAAATTTTATAATTTATTAATTAAAAAAAGCCGAAAGTCTAAAGCGTTTTTATTTAACAAAGATTATTGTTTCTTTAACACCAAACTAACATATTTTTTATTGATTTACAAAGCTTTCAAAAAAGTACAAATATTAATTTGGCAATATTTTTTTAAATTTTATTTTGATTTTTATTGTAAACATATAACATACGTTTTAAAGTGAAAAGTAAAAACAATGAAACTAAAACAAAATATTTTTTAGTATATTGGTAATAACAATCTTCATTCAATTGAATTTGAAAACTGCATGATGGCTGTTTATGTTTTTCGTGTTCGCGGAACGAATTTGCTGTTAAACGCTTTATGGGCTATATAAGCCTTCGCGGTTGTTCACTTGACTTTATAGCAGCGTCCCGGTGCTGTGTCGGCACTACGCACTTATCCATTACAACCCCAAAAGCGACGCGACGCGACGCTCTCTCACAATTCACCCCTATAGTTGGAACACAGCACGTCGCCGTCGTCTCATTCCCGACTCCCGCCTCTGAATTCAATGTAGCATCATGAACATATAATGCAACACACAATATTGGGATTAGTTACGGAGCGTTCTGGCGTTGCGGCGTTACAGCGTTACGGGGTTACCCACTGTGACCGGAGACAAATTGCGTATTTATCAAATTTTATTACACTATTAGTTATTTTTCATAACTTCTGAATTGACTCTGCTCTGCCGCAAATCTACCGACATCGCTTCAATCCCATGTTTGTTTCCTAGCGTTTTGTTAAAAAATCCAAAAAATATTTTTCCACACATACTTTCATGTTTATTGTAAATAAAAGAAAATAGAAAAAGTTATATAATTTGCAAATAATAAGAAAAAGATAACATCAGTCAGTGTAACTAGTAACAGATTTAAATAAAATTTGCCTTCTTTTAATTAAAAATTTATATAATTTTATAATCTTGTTACTTATTTCGTTACTTTTACTGTTGAAGATGTACGTTAAGTACGTTGAAACGTCGATTATTAATAAAAAATTAATACAAAACTACAATCTAAAGCCGTTTTATTTTAATATAATAAGTTTTAATTATTATCATAATTGTTTTTCATAATAATTATTCATTATTTGCAATAAGTGATAGACTATATATATATATATATATATATAATTATATTAGCGCAGTAGCCGAGCATGTGTAGGTGATAGTATTACTGAATATAATACTGAGAATAAAGTTTCGAATACGCTGACCAGCATTTCTGTTCGTCGTAAAATTGAAAAAAAAATTACACAAGATCAGGCATTACTTAAAAAGAATCTGACACAACAGCTCTATGCTTTAAAAACATCAGTAATTTAGATTACTGGTCGGAACTCATCGCTGCTCTACACGAACGCACGATTTGTAGTTTCGAAAATGTGTCTAAATAAACGATCATAGAACAAGTTTTTTGGCACTTGAGGTCAAGGCTCTGCTAGAGCTGTTGCATCAAAATATGAATGATGAACAAATAAATATACATATATTTTACTCTGATATCCTTCAAATAATATTTACATTTTAATTATGTATTTTCTAGGCCTCTGGTTGTTTTAATTGCAGCCTCCCTGAATCTGCCAGTATTACGCAGATAATACACGTCGTTTCGTTTTGCGTCTTTTCGTTTCGTTTTGCGTTTTTTTCGATGTTGCGTCGCTGCTGAATTAGTACTAATTTTCACTGTGCGTCGTTATATTTTCGAAGTTGCGTTGTTTTGGGTTCGAGTCTTTAATTTTTTTTTTTTTTAATTTTTGACGACTTACGACAACAGCCACTATGGACTCATCAGACAGTGATTAATTTTTATTTTGTTTTTATAAATTAATTGAATATTTTATTTTATTTTAATTGAATTTGTTTTTTTTTTGTTTTTTGTATGTATGTAATAAAATTTTATATTATTTTTGTTTTTTGTATGTTTACTTTGTTTAATTTTCTGTTTAAAAAGTAGTATTTTTGTAACCTTGGAACCTATCTTCGATCTTTACATGGTTTGCTATAGAAAATCATAATTCACTTTGCGTCGTTTCAATTTGCGTCGTGTTTTTTTGGAACGTAACCACGACGCAAAGTGAGGTATTGGTTGACTATATTTATTATAAACTTATTTCTAATCAAAATAATTTTTGAAGAATCGAAGTGGCCAAACTGAAAAAACAGTAGATTGATAAGAGAAACTTATAAAGAAAAAATAACATCAATCAGTGTAAGTAGTAACTGTTTTAAATAAAATTTGGCTTTCTTCAATTAAAAATTTATAAAATTGTATGATCTAGTTACGAATTTTGTTACCTAGTAACTTGCTTCATTGTTTTGTTTATTTATTTTATATGTCATTTGCATCATTTTTCTTCATAATGATGTACATATAGTAAATCGAAACGTCGATTATTAATAAAAATTAATACAGAATTACAACCTAAAGCCTTTTTATTTTAACACAATACTTATTTATTTTATCAGTCGTTGTTTAATAGATTAAAAATTGAAACACAAAATTTAATTTAAAATAAATTGTGACGCGACAATTTATCAAATATTGTATACAATATTTGTCAAACGAATTAAAAAAAAAAATGATGATGCATTTTTATTTAATTTAACCAATATACATGCATACATATATGTACACGTATATGCGCTATCCGCCATACGTCTTCCCCCGTGTATCCGCCATGCATAAGCAGAAAGCAAAACGTTGTACTTGTAATTTATGATTGGTCGACTTTTAATTTATAACAATGTACCGCATATACGGTCGTATGTACGTAGCAATATCATCATACAATTCATACAGATCATTAAGCATATAGTTTATTCCAGTGTCCACAGCACGCTACATAATTCAGATGATATTTTGAATAGTGATTTTTCATCGTTTCGCATATTATTGTAGCGCAAGTCGAGAATCTCGGCTAGCGCGATTCACTACATATATGTGACGTGTTAGTCGAGAATTCGGCCGTGATTCGCTTATATTCATGTTCGAGTTGATTGTTTCGTGCATCGTTTAACCCCCATGTATCATACACATTTGTCACGTCTCATACTCGTACACGTATACGACTATATATGTACCATATGTATTTGTTATATTTGATGTTTTTCTTTTGATATATGTTTTCAGTTTCAGTTTTCTACAGTGCTATGCTCAAATTCACATAGTTAGAATTTAGGTGCAACCATTTTGTAGTATGTAAAAAATTAGTATAAATTTACAATAATAATCTAATTTATTTTACTATGTATTTGATTGCAATTTCAAATTTTTTTGTAAATTTATGTAAAATCTGTAAATACTACAAAAAATTTTATAATAATTTTGGAATATTACAATTTTTATGTATTTTTATATTTATATCTTTATTTCGAGTAATTATACAACATTATTATGTAAAAATGTAGAAAAAATACATATCATTAGTAAATACATAATATTAGTAATATTATCATTAACATTGTAAAAAATCTTTCAGAACTCATTATATTAAAATAAAACGGCTTTATATTATGGTTTTGTATTAATATATGTTAATAATCGACATTTTGACGAACATAGAAACAAGTTACTAGATAACAAACCAAGTAACTAAATCTATGTTTTGTTTATTTATTATAAATGTCATTTGTATCAATTTTCCTGACGAAGACTGACGTTGAGTTTCATCAAAATGTCGATTATTAATAAATATTAAAACAGAACTTGAACCAAAAGTTGTTTTAGTTTTTAAATTTTAATGTAATAGCTTCATCAATAACTTTAGAAAATAGAAATATTACATAATATGTAATTTTACAATAGCACAATTATTATCAAAATGCATTACATTTTTGAATTGTAATTTTACATAAAAAAAGAGAATTGTAAGGATACATTTTGCCGTCAATTTACATGATTATCGTTGGTAAAAAGTGTCCAACGATAATCATTGTAATTTTTTTTACAATATACACTACACTAATTTTAAAGTTCTTTGCAGAAGTTAAATTCACTAAAAAAATAGCGAAAGATAACAACATAAACATTGAATTTAAATTAAATAGTATTTCTTATAACATTAGTTCTATCATTTATATATGAAGCCTTCAGTGCAAAAGTGGCGAAACCACCGTTTTATCGAAATTAATATGTTTTTGTTTTTCACTAGAAGTAAGGATGTTCAATCACATATTGCAATCAATTATCAAATTTTTATTATATTTAACTAACTTCATTTAAAAACGCCTATTCTTTCACTGATTATTTCTAATCTTTAAACATCATTATGTCGAAACTTACAAAGTGAAATCTACATATAAATTAGTTGAAATCAAATTGTTATTTTAGTAATGTTAAACTTTGGATAAACCAAGAAATAAAAGTATATAAATATAATATCATTTTAAATAAATATCGAATTACATTAGATCAATTCAATATATCAACTATAATTAATGTCTCTTCTTTCATTGATGTTTCATCTAATAATCGGATTAGAAAGATGAAATCATTTTTTTTTTTTTAGATAAAACAACTGAATTATTAGAAAACCCTCTAATTTTGTTTGGCTTTTTTAACATTGAAAAATCAAAACGAAACATTAAATAATTGTCTCAAAGTCAATTGATTTTACAATAATTTTTATTATTTCCATTTTTCTTTCAATAATTTTTTTAATTGTTTCTTATGAGATCACATAAAATTGATGTATTGTTGATTGCAATTTTAATAAATCTGATCCTTGTTGCAATTTATAAAAAAATGTATTTGGCGTATCTCAAAATTCTCTAGTAATAAAAAATTTAAAATTTCAACTGATATAGTTTTTAATATCGTTGATATCTATGAAAAATTTTAGTTTAATGCAAAAAAAAATACTGTAAGTTCTGAACCGGTTTTAAATTTAGTTTTTTCACAAACATATAAAATTAAAACAAACATTTATATGTTAAATGATGATTAAATAAAACTTAATTCAAAGATAATGTATAAATAAATAATACCACTATTTTATTATATTATTTACTTTAATGTCATTGATAAATTTTGACCTGATGAAGACGAGCGATCAGTTTCGTCAAAACGTTTTTTTTTTTTATATTAATTATTAACAGAATTTTTATCCTAAAACAGTTTTTATATTAATACAATGAGTTCTAAAACATATTTTACTATGTTAAATAATATTAGTTTAGAAGTAAGATCTTAAAAAATTGTATATATCTCATTTTTTTTATATATTAAATAAATTTAAATATTATATATTTGATGATTACAAAATTAGTTGAAGCATCAAACGACAAACAATTTTTTTCCGTCATTTATGTAATATGTATTTATGAAAGTAGAAAATTATGTTAATTTATTGTAATCTACTACCATAATTTATTTTTACCGTTTTTTTTTTCTCGTTTAATGTTTATTTTTTGGTATATTCTAAAAAGCAATATTTATTTTACAGAAAAAATTAATAACGTGGTTATACCTAATGCAAAACACACATATTTTTGTGGTAGGTAATAAAATTATAATAATAACAAAAAATTTAACAAACAAATGTTGCTACATTAATTTTTTTTATATGTTGTATAATATTTAATTTGCAAATGCCAGAAAAAAGTAAGCTGTAACTTATTTATATACTTATACAATCACGCCATGTACCCAATAGGGTATGGCACAAACTATTTTCACCATCCCGAAATTAATTTCAAACAGACAAAAGATTTGAAACAATCTGTGTTAAATTTACATATTCTAAATTTAGCCGGTGTAAGTGGAAATCTAAATATGGCACGGAATAATTAAAAGTAATTTTATAATCTATAATATATAAAATGCAGGATGTGAAAGGACAAATGTAGAAACGCTATTCTAAATACTAAATAATATAATTGGAAATAAATGTAAATGTATTTGGAGCGGTTTTATTTTTGTGTTGCAATTAACATATAGAATTGCAGGTGCTACTGGATGAAATGGCGTCAAAATACGTTTTATCTAAAAATCAAACTGCATTCGTCCATATCCAATATCCGACTAACATTAGTATCAACTAACACGTATCGCGTATCGTGTATATCGCATTCTCAACTCGACTCAATTCGACTTCGAAGTCATCTTAAATTCACATTCGTCCGCGATATCAGTGTATTTATACACTTGATTTATTATAATTATAGGATACGAAATGCAAAACACCACATAATAGATCTTTAATCGTTTCTAAATGATTTTTATCTGCGTTTTGAGAAATACTAATGGCCCATATCGAAGAACTAAATCCTTAAATAGAAAGTTCAGTTCAAAATATTCAAATAAGAAAAAAATACATCTAAACTTATAGTTTTTTCACGTTCATTTCTACTTACTGAATTTTTTAATGTAATATCACATTTTTATTACATTCATATAGTAATAAATTAAAATACGATCTTACTGTGTCGAAAAGTTAATAAAATAAAATAAATTTCCTTAAACCACAAACAATAATTTAAAAGGCTATGTACGTATTTCGAAAACTAAGTTTTTATTATCAGTAGCAAACGATAAAGCTAAAGTCCTAATCAGTGATCTAAGGTTACACAAATATTTAAAGTACCCAGTGGTCATTCATATAGAGTCAAATTTGTGTTCACCATTTCTTCATATGCAAATAGGCATTTTGTAGAACATGAAATAAATATGAAAAGTCTACAAATCTACAGAATCACATTAGCTGGAATGTTTCAATTGAGTTTCATTTACCAAAAGCCCAAACTGACTGCTAAAAACTCACAAAAAACTTTTCTTAACTATTTTTATTCAGTCACTTCAGTCACGATAAATCCGATATATATATATATATATATATATATATATATATATATATATATATATATATACAAACTTAATCTTAAAGCTTTTTATTTAAAATTTTTTTTAATAAATAAAATGAAAAATGCATTAGACAACAAGACAACTTGAAAACTAGAAAATTTCCCTTATATGCATAGTTCTTATAATATAGTTCTGTATTAATTTTTATTAATAATCGACGTTTCGACGTACTCCACATACATCATCAGCAGGAAAAAAATACTCAGAATTATATCCGAAAGCCATTTTATTTTAATGTACCATCTCGATTCATATATTGAAAAATGTTTTTAATATTAAAGAAATTTTCGATAATTTTAAAAATAAACTGAAATTACATCAATCAAATATAATTTTATTGACGAGAAAAAGAATTAAAGTGTCAGTTTGTAAGACTTAATATTACAATTTGTTTTATTATATTATATATTTTTATCAATAAAGTAATCGTGGGAAACATTATGTGTGAGCTAAAACAAAATCATAATTGAATCACAAAATGCATCCAAGTTAGTAAAAAAAAAACAGAAAAACAAAGACATAATTTTATTTACACAATTTTTTATCGTTGTCAATCACAAAATTTTTATATTGAATTCAAAATTTTTAGCGGTTTTAATAAAATTAATGATGTCAAAACCATTAAAAGAGAAATGGCAGCCGGCAAAACTAGTGCGAAAATCCGATAATTTAGTATCGTCGCCACAATTTAAAGATCTTAGACCGTTTATTCCTTCCTACGAACAGGTACTTAAATAATATTTGACATTAATCTAATCTAGTATCTAATTTGAGTAATATATTGTTTGAAAGGACAAAAACATAAATATGAATTTTATTATGGGTTGGGAATATGGAAGAATCTGGACGACTGAACATAAAAAATGGGAATCTATGAATTATTCACGAACAGCTAACGATGATAGTGTGAAAGAAGGCTTGCTATTAAGACGATATGTTGTTAAACCTATGAAAAAACGAAAAAACCAAGAAATTTCTAAAAAATCTAAATAAATTTATTTTATTTTTTTCACTTTATAAATAGAATTATTGTATTAGGCGTCTTTTTTACAAATAAATTTTTGTAATTGATTTCTAATTAAATATTTTACTTTATTTTGATATTAAATATTACATAGAGTTATCATATTATGTATATAAGACGATAAAGGTAGCTGATTATCTAAAAATTAAGGTCCTCATAGTGGTGTCGCGCCAGTTGCGTACGTGCCAGTTGCGTACAATCATTATTTAGTGCTATTTGCGTACAAATAAGAGTCGGGTCAAACCCAGGTAGTGAAGCTAGTTAGGCCGAGTGCCAGAAGCGTACAGCGGTTTGGGAAGGGTCGAGTTGTGCTTATGGTCAAAATATAATATTTATAATACTTTAAATCAGTATTTAATTTTAAAATTGACCAAGTTTATATTTATTGGTTTAAATTTGATTTGTGTAGATTAATATTTAACAAATTCATATCGTTTACCAACTTCGTTACTTTTTACTATATTATGATAAATTATGCTTAAATTCGTGATGTTAAATTTGTAATAATAATTACATAAACTTTTCCTCACACTTTTCCGTAATCATTTTGGAAATATGTAAATTAAAACACTCGGTTAAATTTTTACAATATAAAAAAATAAGAACAAATTTCGTTAAACTTTTTGTAGTATTACCTTCTGATAATGGCTTAACACTAGAACTACCAAAGACGTCAATTTGACGTATTTAGAAATTCGATTTGTTGTTATTTTGTTAAAATGCTACCGAAAAACTTTTCGTTTGGTGACTTTTCATCATTTTTTATGTCAAGATGGCATACTCTTTTTTTGGATTGAATAATTATTTTTGCAATCATTAAATCATTTAATTGTCTACCTAGAACTACCGATACGTCAATTTGACGTAATTTCTTAGTTAAATGTTTTTACACATAATAATAATAGTTTATATTATATTATTTATAATAAAAAATTTAATATATATGCTCATCAATATACATTTTGATTGAAAATATTCTTATAACTTGAGTTGTTTCATTACAAAAATGTAATATGTAATATATTGTTTGAAAGGACAAAAATATAAATATGAATTTTATTATGGGTTGGGAATATGGCAGAATCTGGATGCGTGAACAGAAAAAATGGAAATCTTTCAATTATTCACGACCAGCTAACAATGATGCTGTCGAAGAAGGCTTGTTATTTAGACGATATGTTATTAAATCTACAAAAAAACGAAGAATTTCTAACCAATCTAAATAAATTCACATTTTTTTTTAGTTTATAAATGGAATTATTGTATTTTTCACAAATAAATTTTTGTAATTGATTTCTAATTAAATATTTTATTTTATTTTGACTGCTAAAAACTCACAAAAAACTTTTCTTAACTATCTTTATTCAGTCACTTCAGTCACGATAAATCCGATATATATATATATATAAATATATCAAAAGATAAAAATTTTGTCTTTGATATTAACTTAACTAAAAGAATTTTATATTAATTGCATGTATGCTATCGTAGCTTCCTGATGATGATATACATATATATATATATATATATATATATATATATATATATATATATATATATATATATATATATATATATATATATATATATATATATATATATCGAAAGCTTCGATAGTATATGCATTTCAATTGAGTTTTATTTATCAAAAGTTTTAACAGATTGCTTTTAACCCACGAAATTTTTATCTTTAACCATTGTTATCCAGTCACGACAAATCCGATTCTATATATACATATAAATATGTATATATATATATATATATATATATATATATATATATATATATAATTTTAATATAAAAATTTAAATTTTGCCAGTGTCAAAATTTTCATGTATTTTTAACAATAATTTAAGATAGATAAAAAAAAAACTACTTACATTATCCAATAATTCCAATTATTAAATTTGGTTTCGAACTTAACATAATAAACTCGGACAAAAAGTCAAATTCGAAAATTGAATCTGATTTGTGAAAGGAGACGGTTTCACGCTCAATCAACGCTCACTGCTCGCTCGGCTACGAACGGATCAAACCGGATCATCCGATGGGTGTATGAGCGTAATCGAGCTGACAAAGCTTATATTGCACATTACGTTACATTACAGACATTATACATTGTATCGCATCGCATCGCATCGCATCCACATTGTATTGTATTATAAATGGGGACGACGACTTGACTGTGTTGTTTCGCTTCAAATTTCATGCGACGTTAAACCGAAATAAGCTCATCTATCAAAAGAATACCGAGTACATATGCGGTTCTCGGTTCAATTTTATATTATGCAAAACATGACACTGACTGGGTTGTTATATTATGTATTTACTGTCATTTCATAGACACACTATTTTTCTAGTTTTAATAGTATATTTTCGATAAAAATTTCAACGATCACGTAATAGGGCCGGTATTAATAAATGCAACGTTTACAAGACGATTAATTACGTAAAATACATGTACAACTTGTACAAGTAAAAACAGAAAATACGATTTGTTGCAGCATTAAATGAAGCATTACAGTGTCATACCTTTAAGTAGCGAGGGTGAGTATTTCTTTTAATAAATGAAAAACATTCCTGCACATAAAATTGGAATCTTTATTGTAAACAAATTGTTTTGTAGTTTATAATAAGATAAACAATAACTTACGCATATATCTCTTACTGAAAACGTATTTTCTGTACAAGATGCACATATTTATTTTTTAATCGTGCCAAAATGTATTATTAATTTTTTTAAAAAAATTTTTAAATATGTTTTTTATCTAAGGAAATATAATATTTGAAAATAGAATCATAATTTAAACAGTGCAAAAAAAATATATCTCGTTGCAAAAGCTCTGAAAAAATTATACCGTAAGAATTAATGTAAATTTGCATAATCTATAACATATTCGTTTTCATTAAAATGAAACATATCAGTAAATTACAAAAATAAATTATCTTACGAAATATAATATTTAAAAATAGAATTACAATTTAAAAAGTACAAAAAATATACTTTGTTTCTAAAGTTCTGAAAAAATTATACCGTAAAAATTAATACATATTTTTTCTATAACATAATTTTTTCATTAAAATGTAACATATCAATAAATTATCTTACAAAACATAATATGTATTTAAAAATAAAATCACAATTTAAATAGTATAAAAAATATACTTCGTTTCAGCAGTCTTGAAAAAAATTATATCGGCAAAATTAATGTAAGTTTACATAATCTGTAACATATTTTTTACATACAAATGTAACATATTGATAAATCACAAAAATAAATTATTTTCCAAAATTGAAATCACAATTTTAAAAATTATACTTCGTTTCGAAAGTTCTGAAAAAATTATACCGTAAAAATTAATGTAAATTTACATAATCCATAACATAATTTTTTCATAAAATTGTAACATACATAGATAATTTTATGTAAATTACAAATATATATATATATACGTTCAAATTTACACCAATTATAAAATTAGTTTATTATTAAATTGCGAATGAATGTAGTCATGTAGGCAAAAATATTGTTGTATGTACCTAGTCAGTTACTTAAGTTGCGTGTATAATGAATAACAAATTGCGATGATCAAATAAATTTAGTGTAGATAATATTAGCGATGTTCAAAGTAAGTATGCAATGCATGTAAGTATTTATTAAGTATGTAAAAGTTATTAGCCATTGTGTGTATGTGTGTGTGTGTGTGTGTGTGTGTGTGTTGTTTGGTAAAGAAAAGAAACAAGAACACATTTTGCTGAAACATTCTTTCACGTTGTTATTTTTATTCTCGTTCGGTCTAACCTAACGTAACTTACAAGTTAAAGCAGAAAGTCCTTTGTGGTTGGATATGCTTGTGTGCCTATTACCTACAGGAATATATTGCTTACGTTTATACGTTTACGTTTGAAGTAATCATGTAAGCAAGACGCGACGTGGTGCGGCGCGGCCTATATGTGCATGTATATGTACTTACATATACATATATAAGTATGCTAATAAACTAGTTAAACAAGTAAATATAAATTATAGATTACCTACGAGCTGTTATATATTTGCATGTGAGTATTTATAACTTTTGTCGATTCATTTTCTATCATGTGTACAATGCAAACTACCGCGTAGGTACTTAAGAACTTCACTCGGTTTTTAATATTAGTAGTACACATTTTTTAACTTTCTTTTTTTTTCTACCAACGATAATTTTGACTTAATAATAGTTTGTTCAACTAATACCAGTTATATGATTGATAATCTAAGACAGGGAGTGTCAAATTGATGGCCCCGCGGGCCATATGTGACCTGCAAGTTATATTATACTGTCCGCGACGCCTCGATGAACAACATTGTTTATTAACAATAAACATAACAACAACATAGTTTGTAAACACAAACTTTACAAACTATGTTGTTGTTATGTAAATAATCATTTATATAATAAGTGTATAAAAATAGGATTTATGACATGAGTTTAGAAATTTTGTGCCAAGCGAAACACGGTATAAAAACATTCAAATAAATTTCACAGTTTACTCACAAATTGCATACAAATTTTATCTACGGTCTCAAATTGCACAAACAAACAAAAATGTTCTTATAAATGTATAAGTACCTATATGAAAATGTTAAGTTTTCTGAACATATGTGATTTACTTACATTATTAAGCGCTTTTATTATCAATTTTAATATCAATAAATAACAAACCGCAAAATCACGAAAATACAACTTACTATCATTCCGTATTTACAGGTTAGTATTTAAGTTGCGGCCATGTTGTAGTAATGACGACAAATGAATAATGAGAAATAATCATAAACAGTGTCGACAATTATCAAATAATTATCTTATTTTAATATAATTTTCATTATTAAATTATATGCATTTAAAAATAATATTGAATTATTATTTTTACTCTAATAAGCGAAAAATGTTACAACACAGTAAATAATTTAAATAAAATTTGGCTTTCATTAATTAAAAATTTATAAAATTTTTCTTATTTGAACTATTTTTAAATACCGTTAGATTCTTAAATTAAAATTTCTTGATATTTGTCAAATTTTAAATTATTTAATTACTAAAAATTTAAGAAATCAATTTAAAATTCTATTTTATGCAATTGCTCTTAACATTTTGTGATATATTATAAACAATGTAACAGATTTTTATATATTAAAAATTATACAAATATTTTTCATTGTCACAAAAAGATTTGTTCAAAACTTATTAATGATTTTTCTTGTATACCTATATATTGTATAGATATATAGCATACATATTAAAAATTCGTTAATAATGTTGATAATAAAATTTTAAAACGATTTAACCTAAGTTACTTATGTTTTGAAAAGAATATCTTGTCTTATTAAAAAATTTTTTAGTCTTGTTCTGATTATTTCTAAGTTCAAATTGAATCACAATCAAGAAAAATGTTTCATGGCTAGTAAAATAATTACCACAATTTTTGGAGAAATAAATAAAAATCCAGATTTTATTTGAAAACAGTTCACTTTATAAACATTTTGTAAAAATAATAAAATTTAAATAATTACAAATAAAATTGGAAATCAATAAATTGAAGATGGAATAAATATAATGAATGAGATGAGCAAAATGTTCAATTTAGTTCGATTAGAGTTCATGCACACTGTAAAAATTTATGTAAATTTACATATTTTATGAATATATTTTTTCAGAAAAATGTAATATTACGTCAATTATCATACTTAGTAAAAATTACAAAATGCTGCTAATTTTCTGTTAATAGTTATGTAAAATTACAAAAATTTATATTATATTTTTTACTGTGCAAATTTATATGAAAAATAACTTAACTGTGTCAAATAATTAAAACTATCATATACAATAAAGAAATTCTGATTCCACATAAAATAATACTAAAATTTTTAAATATTTTATATATATATAGGTATATATAGGTATATTATAAACGTTATTTTTACAATATTGATCATGGTCTCAGTAAAATTATTAAATCTAACTATAATTTTAAATTTAACAATTCCGTTTTATATGTATTTGTAAATATACGATAATCAAATTTAAAAAAAATATGTGTGTAGAAATATGCCTTATAGTTTTATCAATATAGCTTTTGCTGGTATTTTATAGATTTATAAAATGAAAAATAAATACCGTTGACATATTTGTTGCGATTTTCATTAACTTATAAATATTGGTTATTGATTGTCAAAATAAATATCTTTGGAATTTTTTTGAAAAAAAAAAAAATTGTATAAGAATAGCCTAGCCACCTGCATGTATACATATGTATGTAAGTAATCTAAACAGTGAATTGAGGCCAAAATCGGAAAAAGTGCTTGTGAAAAAGAAATAGATTTAAATTGTAACAATTATAGTTAAAGTGTAATAATAGGTACTTATATCAGTAATGCAATTACGTGGTGTTGTGTTGTGCGGTGTGTTTTTTATTTTGTTAAAGTAGGTAGTTCAATTTGTATAAGCAATTGATTATGTCACATAGCATGTCCAATAAGAGTGTACACGTACAGTAATTATTCGGGATAGATTGTGTAGATAAACAGAGGATATTTATCTCATTATAATGTTGTTATAAGCTGAGTAGTTGGTGTAAGCGATCACCAATAGCAACCAGTATCCAACCCTGTTCAGGCGGAGCTAAAAACCACACTATCCGAGCCATTGTACTCACCCGACCAATCGAAATCGAGTAAAACTCGTTCCGAAGAATATCCGAACAGCGAACCGCACCAGAATATACGGCTACAGCAAACAGTATCGTGCTAAACATAGACCTGTGTACTACCCATACTACCTATACTACCTATACTATTCAAACACTACTGCTAAATTGGTTCACACAATGCATTGTTAAACGGTAAACGTAAGGTGTTCGTTTGTTCGTTCGTTCGTTCGTTTAGTGATCTAGTTGATATTTGTCAGTGCCATAAATTGTATGTTGTACTTTGTATTAAATATCGGTAAAAATGCCGCGACCATCACGCGAATCGTACGGCGATCAGAAGCCACCCTATTCCTACATCTCGCTCACTGCAATGGCCATCTGGAGTTCGCCGGAGAAGATGCTACCGCTCTCCGATATTTATCGCTTCATCACCGACCGTTTTCCTTACTATAGAAGAAACACGCAACGGTGGCAGAATTCATTACGCCATAACTTATCTTTCAACGATTGTTTCATTAAAATTCCGCGACGGCCAGATCGGCCAGGTAAAGGAGCTTATTGGGCACTGCATCCTGCCGCATTTGACATGTTCGAGAATGGTAGTTTGCTAAGGCGACGGAAACGTTTCAAACTTTTAAAGAACGATAAAGACATGTTGGACAGTGAATTAGCTGCCCTAGCCAATATCAATCGATTTTTGTTTGCTCCCATCCCAGTGTCGACAATACCCATAACAGATGCAACGAATTCGTCTGCATCTGGAATCGCGTATCCGTCGCCGCGTTTACCTCCAGTAAGTGCAACATCCACCACTGCAACACCTGTAATGACTGCCGTGCCGGAATCTCGGCCGAAACGTTCCTTCACCATCGAGAGTTTAATATCACCGGATAAACCTCAACCGCAACAGCAACCGCCGGCGCCGCAGACTTTCGACACATCGCACCAGCACCAGCACCAGCACCAAGAGGCGCTCTTCCTGCAACGATACCAACAGCATCAGCAACTGCAGGAAACGTACTGTGACGTGCCCATGGTACCGCCGATGCTGGTGGTGCAGCCGCCTGGAGCTGTCGCGAACGGTGGATATTTCGGAACGCCGCAGTACCTGGGGACATCGACGGACCACCAGCATCTGCACCATCATCAAGCGACGGCATTACGTTCGGTGTGATCCAGATGCAGAACTGATTGAGTCTGAATGCGGTAGGCCTAAAATCAAAACACGCAAAAACCGAAATAATTATGTAGTAGTATGTAAGCATCGCGAACGCGAACACGAACGCGAACGCAAAACGTAAAACGCGTGACTGCCAACACTTAATCGTTAATACGAGTATTGTTCTATAGTGCGTCGACGTTCGACGATTCATGCTACACAACACGTGATTTGTATATATTATATTATATATGTATATTAATAAATCCTTTTCATGTGATATATATATATATATATATAAATAGGTATTATATATTGTATTATATTATTGCTAATTTATCGCGGAATAAACTATATACGTCGAATTCTTCAGCTACAGTCATTATTCTTTAGCAGAGTCATACTGAGGAACTTTGCATCTCAGTATTTTCACTCTTTATACATACCTACAATCGAAGATAAAATAAAATTCAAATTACTGTTTCATTCAATTTAATAATTCGTTTCGATACAATTTCAATATTCTAAAATGATAATATTCGTATCTTTAACAAATTTCATAAATATTCGAGCATATTCTGTAAAATAACATTAAAATTTTATAAGATGTAAAATGTAATAATTTTAATGATTTGAAACTGTTACAAATTCTAGAATTTTTGTTTTAATAAGTCGGTAATTTAAATAAACTACAAAATATGTTATTATGACTTCGATAATAAATAATTACTTTATAATGTTTAATATTTTTTGTAGTTCAATTTCTAAGATATACTTAGTTAACCTTATAGTTCTCAAAAGAATATTTATTACTAATTAAATATTCTTCATACAAGTACAACAAATAGGTAACTAATTGAAAAAATCGTTATTTTTATTGAAATTTGACATTCGATGAGCTAAAAGTGGTAAAATCAAAACTTGTACGACTTATATATAGTTATGTATTTCTATGAAATAACTGATACGTATTCTTCTTGTTATATTTTGATTTGTAATTATATAAATAATTTGTATTACATATCTTAGAAATTGAGACAAACCTTAAATGTTTTATTTTGTTTTCGATTGCAACTGTTATGACTTTTTTCTAAATTATTAGAGTTTCAAAAATTGAAAATTAATAATCAATCTATATAGAACAAAATATGAAAGGGCAAGTCTCCGCGAAAGAGATCCTTAGTGTGGAGGCATCCTTGCGCAAACGGCTTTGTTCACTGAATGCATAACGGAGTGTGAATGATAATAATAATAATGTAGTTTGTATATAGCCAGACATTAAATGAAATGAAATGAAATTAATTGTTGCTTCTACAAATGACGTGACATGCAATATGTAGATTTAGACAGTGGCTCTTGTGTCCAATCGAATAGCCCGCGCGCGCGTGTATTATGTTTTCTACTCAATATCTCATCTCATTTCATCTCATCTCACCCCTATTATTTCATTCTCATCAACAACCGACCCCCCCCCCTTGACCCCTCGGATCTCGATCGATCTCGCGACTGCTTCGCGCGCAAAAAGATGCAATAAGAGCGGACGTACGACCATGTCGTAGTGAATGTTTTTTATTTGGAACGATTTGGTCTATACTGATGTTCTCTTAATTAGACTAATACTTGTAAGTACTCGTATACTAATGTAATAGAACCGATGTTGCTGCCCTCCCACCCCTTTAAAATATACACAGAGTAGATTTTAAAATACATATACTCGTTCCGGTTATTATATATTGTATATGTATCATTAAATGAACTGTGTGTAGGTGTAGCGAAAATACATGAAATTCTATAATTTATTGTCGAATAATACCACCGCTGTATGCTCATAGATAAAACAAATACTTTTTTCAAACAGGAGATTAGATTTTATTCAAAATTGCACAATAAAAAATTAGGGTGTCAATTTAGTGCCATTTGAGCAACACCGTACTAAAATTGACAACAGATTTTCTACAATTTACTAAAAATTATATCAAAATTTTAGTGATCATCTTTATGTACAATAAAGTTTCATTCAGACTGCCGTTTTAGTTTTAGTTTTACACACAAGCACAAGAATTTGATCAATCCAAACTGTTGGTTTAAAAAACTAAAAATATGTCAAGCGTTTGAATTGGTCAACGTTTTGTGCTTGTGCGTAAAACTAAAGCTAAGACCGCATGGTAGTCAGAATAGTTATGAGATTTATAGAAAGATTAATGTCAATGTGTCGTACTTTTTTTTTTAGTAAATCTACAGATTTATAAAACAATGGAAAGAAATCTATATATATACATTAATCAAAAATATTTTTAAAAATAAATATTTATTAATTACTAATACTTACTTTATTTAATTTTACACTTCGCAAATGTTATAAAGTTAGACAAAATCATATCATTTTGCAAAGTTTAAAACCAGTAGATATTTTATGACAAAAATAGTAGAAATTTGTTGCTAACACAAACTAATTTCTGTATATATAACGACAAAATACTGTATATTTTTTAACGGCAATTAATTTAATAAATTTTCAGTATATTCTCTAAATTTATTAGCAATTTTATATCGTAAACACTGTCTTGCTATGTTGCTATTACTATTTATTATATGATATATTATAGTAATTAATTAAAAAAAAAATGACTGTCATTATCTTATGACTGATGCAATTTTGGTTAACTCGAATTTTATAGTAATGTATAAGCATCGAACTCCATTTAAATTTGATGTAACATTGTCACATGTAATTAAATTTGCAAATTAAATATATATTTTTAACAGAATTAGAAAACTAAAATACATATGTAACAAAATTTATTTTCCGAAAGAGAAAAAAACTAACAGTAAAAAATCTTTCAAAACTCAATTTATTAAAATAAATCAACTTTAGGATTTAGTTCTGTATTTATTTTTATTAATAATCCACGTTTCGACGTACTCTACGTACATAATCAACATGTATTATTTTTCCTGTGGGAAGAGTATGTCGAAACGTCAATTATTAATAAAAATTAAAACAGCGCTAAATCTTAAAGCCGTTTTATTTTGAGAAGAAAACTGTAAATGCTGGTTTCTGTATAAATGTATAGATTTATAGAAAATATATACAAAATTCTTGCAAATTATAACAAAAATTAAACTATATCAAGATTATAATATAATAATTTTTTGAAAATTGTTTAATCTGATAAAATTTCAATATCAGATTTTCTATTTTAAAATACTTGAAAACATTTACTTCTAAATTAAATTTAATAAACAACACTAAATTAAATAACACTCAAAATTTATAAATATTCTTAAAACTGTTTAATTTTTAATATGAAATAATTTATACATATATGTATAAATTAATAATATAATTTTTAAAAAATAAACAAAAAATAAAAATATATTTGATATAAATATTTGCTCAAAATCTTTTAAAAATGCCAAAAATAATATATTATTTGTTAATATCAGAATATATCTGGTTCTCGAGTTACATTATAGACAAAGTCCACAAAATTTATTGAGAAATTAGTTTATCGATAAATTGATTTTAATTTCTCATGTTATATGTATCGGCACTTTTAGCAATGTTTATTAAAAATTATTAATATTATTTTTATCCTAATATATTCATAATAAATAAATGAAAATAAAAAATTAATTTCAATTAAGTAAACAGTATTTCTTGTTAATTATGTAAATAAGTATAGAAGAGAATTATAAATTAAATTGTTAAGACTATATTCATTTTTAAAATATTTATTTTAAAGTGAATATGGCTGTTATTAGATTTTTACTCTGCCAAAAATGAAGTAATAGCAATATAATTATATACAGTTTAATGGCCTTAATTTTTTATTTTAAATCTTACCGCCGCCTTAAATATAATTATTTAAATCTTTTAAATTAAATTGCAAAATAATGATTAATTAAAAATTTATTTTTATTATTTTCATGACATATTAATTATTATAAAAGTAAATTTGTTTATAGCTTTCAATCTTTCTATTAAAAAACTATGAAAGGCAAATATTATACGCTTTTATTTAAAATAATTTATTTAAACCTTTCAACAAGCAAAAAAATATGAATAAATTTACTGTAAATCTAATCTCCTGTTGAAAAAATAGTAAACATTATATGTATATTTCGGTATGAATCAATACCTATATAAAAAACATTGTACATAAATAAATAATAAAGTAAAGTATATATATATATATATATATATATATATATATATATATATATATATATATATATATATATATATATATTATAAAAAAGATATATAAGTAGATTGCCGCATATTGCGTATGCGCGCATATTATATAAAAAACGTACGTACTAAATAAAAATAAAGTAAAATTATTGTAAAATTTGTTGATAACATGTACAATGTACCTATGAAATCATGTTATGTTTTACAAGGCTTGTAATAAATCTGTGTATATATATACCTATAAATTACTATAACCTACAGTTACACTCAAACTAAAATAAAAGTTGTGTTTCATTTAAATATTGTGTATCATTTAAAATATCTTCATTGGCCCATCTCCGCTTACAGAAACTAGTTTATCACTCATGGAAAATTTTCAGATTATTTGCATCAAATACGTAGATATTGAGAATTTTTTATAACATTCGAGATAAACTTTTTCATTTATAACCTTTTTTTTCTAACCTTATACCAAATACTATTTAAATTAGGTAAAAAGGTTAGTGGTATATTTATTTCTTAATGATAAATTATGGTGATTATATAATCGTTGAGAATCGAAAAGTTGCCATCACATAAAAAAAAATTGTTTATGTTTGTTTAAAGGTTTATTCAAACATTTATTATTAAATATTATAACTAGTAAAAATAATTCTGAATTCATTATATTAAAATAAAAAAGATTTAGAATTAGGTTCTGTACATATTTTATTTAAAAATCAACATTTCTATATATTCTACGTATATAATCATCAGTAAAAAGATATACAAATGACATAAATAATAAACAAACAGAACACAGAAACTAGTTACTAGGTAACAAAGTACTAGATTAAAAAAATTAGAAATTATTAAAAATAAATGTATAAGTTATTAATTAAAGAAAGCCAAATTTTATTTAAATCAATTACTAGTCACATTGATTGATATTATCTTTTTCTTTGTAAATTTCTATTGCTTCTCTTATCAATCTCTGATAATATTGTTAGATTTTGCAATTATTCTAGTATCTTCGAATTTTACATCACGAAGATTTTCTATATTTAAATATTGTATTTTTTTTAAATTGTTTATTATACAATTTCGTTTTCAATAATGCAAATTTGCAGCACCAAATTTAAATAAAATTATATGTGATATTTTTGGAATTATTGTATTTTCATTTTCACTTAAAATTTCTATGATAAATTTATATTCATACCTAATTTTATCATTAACAATTTTTTAAAATTATAACTTTCTTCAAATTTTGCAAAAGTAATAACATAATTTAGTAAAGATCTGTTATTTATGTCGAACTAATCTAAATTTAATTAATTAATTAACCATTTCAGTATTAAATATAACAAATAATTTCAACGTTATCTATAGATTTCTCGTTTGAAAACAAAAATAGCAAAAGCTTATAAATAATAATTGATTGATCAAGATTGATGACCTACCTTAATATTTTTTCGTTTTTATTGATAAAAATATATTTTAAATTGATATATACAAATCTCGACGAAATCTGAAAAAAAATATTCCGAAAAGCATATTTCAATAATAAAACAATTCATTACAACTAAATATAATAATATTCTATAAATAACCAAATTATTACAAACATTTTACATATAATATAATATAGTACATATAATCAATTTTCAAATGTAGATTAAAAAAAAAAAGAAACACAGCAAAACCTACAAATAATACCTATTAAGAAAAGTTAAAAAATAGTAATTAATATAAATATATAATTGTTATATCAGGCGTCTTATTTAATATGCTACGTATGAAAATCGCGAGAAGTATATAAGAAAACATAAGTACACGATTTTGTTAAATGATACAAAAATATTCTCATCACTCAAATATTATTACTTTATTATAGTATCAAAAAATCCATAGATCGCTAGATGTCAACCAAAACACAAATTTTGTGTAATTTTTTCTTCCATAATTTTTTCATTAATTATGTTAAAAATTACAAAATGCTGCTATTTTAATTATATTATATTAAAAATTACAAAATGCTGCTATTTTACTATTCAAAACCATGTAAATTTACACAAATTTAAATTGCATTTTTAACAGTGTATGTAGGTATGTATTTATTATAGTAACTTAAGTACGATATAATTAAATGTCAATATAATTTTTATAGCTAGATAATGAATTTACGACCATATTACAAATTATAATAAAATCCTAAAGTACAATATTTAGCCCTAATAAAACTTTACTAACTCGCTAATAAGATTTTAGTATCCTAATTATATTAGTTTTAACACAATATGTTTACAACAACAAACAAAACACAATTTTTTTCACGCTAATTATAATGAATTTAAGCAATCTAATTATTTAATTTTTCAAATAAAATAATTAATATTTATAAAAATAATTGAACGATATTTATTTGCTCACAGCTCTTTGTCAATTACGTTGGATAATTTTCGAAATTGTAAGCAGAATAATTGAATAGATAAAAAAATTAAATTTAACGCTAAAGAAACTGAAAAATAATATATTTAGCGGTCGTATTTGTCTAACATAATTATACCTAAATGTATCTATCCGTATTTATGTGTTTCACAGTAATTACACTACATATAAAAACAATAATGTAGTGTAGAAAAAAACTATGATGTTGCCACCTCATGCTACTAGCGGTTTTCATATTATATTTAATGAAAATTTGCTTTAGGATATACTGTTAATGGTTATTCATTTGATGTTTAAAACTTTGAAAAAACATTTTGGTGAGATGAAGTATACAATTTGAACATGACGGTGAACGTGACGGTTGCTATTAAAAAATCTGTGTATTATATTTAGATATTAAAATATAGACTCGTATTTATATCTCTTTTAGGAGCACTTTTTATTAAAATCACTTTTTGACATATATTTCAAATTGTGTTTTTATATTTTTTTTGTCATCAAATATAATTACTAGAGCCGTGCCAAAGGTGTGGCGAAATGTTGAGAAAAAAAATATAATCCAGTAAATTATTTTTTAAAATATATTTGCAAATTTTCAAATTTTTTAATGTATATACCATAAATGGTTTTTAGAACTAAATTGGGCAAAATTTCACCTGATACCATATCACCATTTCCAAAAGCTATAAATGATTTACTACTAACCTTTCCACCCAACCAAATTCTTCAAATGCATTATTTTTATTACAATACGATTGACCACTAACCTTTTCATTTTTTTGTCAATTGCGCTTTTGGATATATACACGATATTGATATATTATTTAAAAGAAATAGAATAATTATTATTATTAAACTTTTCTATACTGACAATTTGTTGGTTATAAAAAAGTCAAAATTATGTTAAACGTATTCTTTTTAGTTTTCTTCATTTTGTTTATGTTTACAAAAATAATTGCATCATATTATCGTTAATCTTTAACAAGTTTGAAAAAATTGTATAACAACAAATTATAGTCAAAGTTAAGTTCATTTTGTACTTCTGCTGCAATTAATCGCATGCAAATAACATAGGTATATAGTTGTTTAAATGTGTAGACGAAGAATATAAGAGTTTAATAAATTAATAAACAAGTATTAGTTAGTTGCGTCCTTCGTTATATTAAATAAATTTTTCAATTAAAAACAATTTAATTGTGTGTCTGGACTATTATCCCAATTAAGAGATTTGTTGATTTGTGTTTGGATAATTAGTTTACTTTAAACATAAACAATATTAAATATACACTAATTATTATTTTTATTTTACATATGTTCGGCAATTTAAACTATTAAAATATGAATTTCTAAAAAGAAATATTGTTTAAAAAATATATATATTTTATATTATTATAAACATTTAGAATTTATAGACAAATATCCATTATAATGCTATTTTCAGTATACATTGTTTCGTACGAAAAAAAATATGATTACCAAAAAACGTGAACATGGCATTAATAAATATTTGTTCACAAATTATGACCCGTTAAGACGGACTTTAGCTAAATATATTTACATTTTTTAGATATTATAGTTTGTTTGATGACGAAAATCAACAAAACTCATTTACTCAAACTAATAAGTTCACTTTACGATATAAATATAATTATTAGATTTATAACTGATTGAAATGATTGTGTATTCTAGTTAGAAAACGTATCTATTGATAATAAATGATTTTGTCGCTTTTCTCGTTGAATGAATTGTAGTCACAAATCATTATCTAAATATAACTTACAAAACAAAAAATTTAGTAGGACATTATCAGAAGTATAAGTTAATTTTTAATTTGTTATTTATTTTGCTGAAATTTTATTTATAGTTATAAGTTATTACACATAAATTTATCAGTTATTTTATAGAAAAATAAATCAAATTAAACTGTAGAATTTTACATAATAATTTGTTTAATTTAAACTCTATTCTACGAAAAAAATTCTAATTTCAACATAGTACAATTTTTGCCTAATTTTCTTTTATAATTCCTTTTAAAGATATCTAACTATATAATAATAGATATTTTCTGATTCTTAGTTTAGTTATTCTAGAAATAACACTATTCTATAACAATGACAAATTAATTGAATTTATTCTCCAGTTAGTGGTTAATCTTCGATTATTAATATCAGAAAACTTTTCATATAAAATTAAATCAATTTTTGTCAAAAATAATAATTATTATTAGTTTAAATAAAAGCTATATTAACATAAAAGGTCAATACGTCTAAACCATTCAGAAAAATCTGCTATTGCTCAACATACGTTAGAGTATCTTTATGATGTGAAATTTGAAGACATTGTAATTATTGCAAAACCAATCAGTATTAACAACAGATTGATAAGAGAAACAATAGAAATTTATAAAGAAAAATATAACATCAATCACTATGAAAGGATTGATTTAAATAAAATTTGGCTTCCATTAATTAAAAATTTATAAAAAAATTATGATCTAGTTACTTATTTTGTTACCTAGTAACTTGTTTCTATGTTCTGTTATTTACTGTAAATGTCATTTGTATCAGTTTTCCTGATAAAGACGGAAATTGAGTTCGACGAAATGTCGATTATCAATAAATACAGAACCTAAAGCCATTTTATTTTAAAAGTTATAATACACTTCAATTTAGTCTATTTTTTTCAAATTTAACGATTTTAATTTACAATTGACAATATCGTTTACGAATATACAAAAAGCTATAATTTTTCTGTTTCTTATCAATTTTAATTTCAAAATACGAACAAAAACAAGTATAATAATATCTACTATACTTTATATTTATCTTTTGAAAAGATAAATTAGTTTGAATTTTTATTTGTTAACACAAAATTAAAATCAAGTTATATGTATTTCTTTACACTTTGATAAATTTATTTAAAAGTTAATGTAGGTATCACAATTTTGGGTCAAACACAATTAAATAATATTAATTAAATAAAAAATTAAGTTTAATAATAAAATATTTTAAAAGAAGTATTTTAGTTACTAATTTAATTTTGGAAACGAATTTATAATTATTTATTCTAGTGATACATTTACAAAAACTATAATTCAAAGTAGTAGAAATAGCAGAGCATGTATGAGAGGAATTATGAATGTGGATGAAGCTAAAGTTGATTGTTTAGATACAGATTGTGTATTTATATATGTATGTATTTATAATTCAAATATTTTACCACTCGAAAGACACTTAATTTTACCCTATAATTTTTCAATGAAATGCAAAACAAAAAAATGTTGCATTTACGTGAACTTATGATTCTTTTCCAATTAAAGGAACGATATTATTTTTTGCAAATTACTAATAATATTTCGCAAAAAAATTGTATTTGATTTAAAATCACTTATAATCAATATAAAATAAATATTATAGTAAAAGAATCTGTTTGTTGTTATAAAAATAACATTAGTTTTCGTTTAAACTTCTTTATGTAATTGCACTTTACAATAATGTTAAAAAATGTTGGTAACACCAGCAACTATATTTTCTCTTAATGCAATTTTCACACTATTTTGTTATGTCCTAAATGAGACACTAAATATGAATAACGTCATCAAAATTTTTACTGTGTCTTAACTAAATACGTAACCAAGTTTCAATTAACTTAATTTTTTAAAAATGCATTTAGTAATAGATTTAAAATAAAACAAAATGCAATTATTTAATATCTGCTCAATTTTTTTCAGATTTCTAACATGCAATTCCAAACAATCATGAATTGAAACAAATAATACAAAATACGATTTATTTTAGTAGGTTATTTTTCTAGAAATCAAAGCAAAGCAAAATAATGCGAAGCAAGAAAATTGTATATTGCACAGAAACATGTAAGGCCCGACCCGGGTCGTATATTTGCAGTTTTGAATATGATCTATGTTGCATTTTAGTCACAGTTTAATAAGCGTAATCCATTTTTGACACGCATTCGGGAATACACAAATAATCCATTGTAAATACACAATACACTTTCCCTTAAATATGTATGTATTTACAATAGATTCGGCACTCCCTTGAAATTTAGGGAACCCTTAGTTGCCCGCTCCTGCTCCTGACCGTACAATGCTTCGCTCAAATATGTTTATACATTCAGTAAATTGTTGTATTCTTGCATACTGCGTGAAAAATTATATAAATAGAATACACTATATATAATTTGTTTACAATTCTGTTAATATCCATAAAAATTATTTTACTTTTGAGTTAAAAATAACGTAACTGTATACGTTCCGCCGGTATATTACAATTCTATAATAAAATATTTTAGATGAATTTCTCAATTATTTATTATTTATTTATTAGAAAATAAATAATAAATGTATAATTACATAACTCCACATATAATTAAATACAAACATACATACACAATCACGCCATATACCCAAAAAAGTAGCACAGCCACTATCCCGAAATTAGTTTACTTCAAATATTCCTATCCAGACTAAATAACATTATAAATGAATTTTTATTTTTACCATATTATTAAATTTATTGGCTCCAGCCAAAATATCTATTTAAAAAAACTATAATATGTGATAAAAAATGTGAATAATTTAGTGTTCAATTCAAATATATTTACTTTATTATATAATTATCACTTTGTTAAATGTTTTGCAAAATCAATGGAAATTTAAACTAATTTTGTTTTATTTAGACAAAATTCTAAAGAACAATATTTAGCAGATAGAATTGTTACTTATATTTCAGGAGATATTTTACCATTTGCACTCGTAATAAAAACTTCAAATTTATTATTAAAATTTTTTGTGTAAATTAAAGTATGAATTATTAACACCTGCATAATAAATCGAACATTATTAAATTGTGTATAATTTAATTCTGTAAATTAATTTATTTGATTTGTTTATAAAAGTTTTAACTCTATCAGGGATAAGATAGAGTACGCAGAATTTGTTATTGAAATATAAATAATAAGTAAATTGTTTGCAATATTAAATGTTAAAAAAAGATAAATTTATAATGTTTTGTAAAAAATAATCTTATAATTATAACAAATGGAATTTTAAATTTACATAACTTTACTAAAAGAGAACCACAAAAAATATATTTTGGAGGTGCATATTTTGCATATTACTTTAAAATCAACGTTTTTACTATTAATTCGAAAGTAAACATAGTTTTGATTTGTAAAATTGAGTTTTTATAATAGAAATAAATATTTTAATAAAAATCAATAATAGTAAGTTATAGTATAACTATTTTAAAAGTTTTATATGAAATTATTTACTATTTGGTGTGGAAATACATTGTTTTCCTGGAAAAAAGTGAAGTGAAAAATTATTAATAATTTTATTCAAATATATATTTTTGCCAAATTAAATAGCAAAAAAATGTATAAAAAGTTTTCAAAATTGTTATACTATAAATTACTATTATTTATTTCTAATAACATATTTATTTCTATTAAAAAAACTCAATTTTACATATTAAGAGTATGTTTACTTTCGAATTAATAGTAAAAACGTTGGTTTTAAACTTATATTTTTTACAGTGTAGTGTGTAAAAAAACGTTTTAAATTGTATCCTATCGTACCTGAAACAGTTAATTAAAAACAAAAAATAACACTATTTTTTACCATTTGTGGTTAAAAAAATATCTACTAGTCTACAGTTGAACAAATAACAAAATAACTATTTTCTTTAACATATCTAACTTAAATCAATAATTTTATAAATATGTGTACTACAAGTATTTCTACAAACATAAAGTCACGCTATTTTCAAATACAACTAAACATTAATTTAATATTTAAAAAATAATCTTGGACCAATGGATAAAATACGAATATCTTGAATAAAATATATAAAATCAAGTGTGTAATGAACGTTATAGAGGCAAGCACCGCATGCGACATGCACCACCATATTAAATATTAGCTTTAAAATTAGAAATAGACAATATAATTGCGGGGGTATTAAATAAATTTAACGGCAAAACCGTGAATAGAAATAGGTTACTTAAACATTAAATCAACCTAACCTAACACTAACACATAAACCAGGCGAGTCGGAGTGTGTTTGGTGTGCGAGCAGCGAGCAGCGAACTGCAAGGGCGCACATGGTCCTTTGACGATAATATCTATCCAATCAACGATCAGCGATTAGCTATCAGTGATCGTTTAAGCGGCCATTTGAAGCAGTTTTCTTTGTAAGGTGCGCAGCGCACTCGTACCTCTGTTATTATCTTTGGAAGGTTAGCTGAGACAAGCTGTTCGAATTCACTCAGTGGTTCTTAACCAAGGGTACATATACCCCCTGGGGCCCTCAAGATGCGTAAAACTCTTTCAGGGGAATACGTAAGTTTTTATTATGTAAATATATCCCTCCTTCGATGGACAATACGACAATTACGACATAAATGCAAAAATAAAATATTTTCCATTTCATTGAAAAACTATAATAAGTTTTCGTTATTTTGTTTTTTGTAAATATCATCAGAAATAAATAAAAAACAATACCTATCTTAAAATAAAATATTGAAAAGTCTTTCCATACTAATAATGAATAAAAACATATATAGTTACTACCAGTAGCGCAGCCAGGATTTTGTCTTGGGGGGGGCCCAAGGATTTTATCTTGAAGAATCAAAAAAAAAGCAAATACTAACCAGATTTCCACTTTATATTACATGAATCGAATATTTAATAGTTTAAAATAATGAATGTTGGCTCAATATTTTGGGGTAAATAATTGTAGCGTTAGAAATGACTGCTGAATATATGACTAAACGAATAAAAATTGTGCTAATTTTGCTAGCCTTGGGGGGGGCCGAGGCCCGTCGGCCCCCCCCTTGGTTGCGCCACTGGTTACTACATAATTTATATGTTTATTCTGTGTCAATTATTTGCTCTGATGAAGGCACTAGTCTATAGTGTCGAAACGCTGACCTATTATAAATAAATTTGTTTCTAATAAATATCTTAAAATGCTTCTCTTTAAAAATTGAATTATTTGCATTTATATCGCTTTTTTATTGGAGGAGCGATATATGAAATATAACATTTCTTTTAATAAACAAAAGAAAAACTATTTCTGTTGGAGAACGTGGTGGCTTTGTAATTCTTTTATTATTGATATCAAAAAATAAAATTTCGTCTTTCTAATTTAAATCAAACAAATTGTTAAAATAAAAATTTAATTCTATAAATTTAGAAGAATTTAGGAAATGTTAGCGTATCACACTCGGATTCCAAAGGTTTCTTGTTCGCGGTGCGCTCATACCAAAATTGAAATAAATCATTCATTATGATATTAAAACCGTGTATCACTGAACTGATATCGACTACATTTGAGTGGTTTGAAATCCACTATAAGCTGTATAGGTTCCTTGTTTAGTTGTGGGCTAACAACCTGCACCATTAACAATGCAAGTAAAACTATATGATTCAATATCTTCAACATATAACCTCTATATGTTCCACTTAGGAATTACGAGATCTAATTGATTATTTGTTTTTTTCCTAAAATCGTCTTATTCTGCATTAGTAAGAACGGTTATGGATATTCTACTTACATTAATGACAACTTACTTATATTAAGTTAGATTTCGATATTTGTTTCATTGAAAACGAAAAAACGAAATAGACTTCTTTTGGAGCATAACATGTTTATATTAAAATTCTAGTGTAATGAATTTTTTATTTCCTTACTATTATTTGTATGACTTATTTATGGTTGATAAATATTTAACATTACTAAAATACTGTAAAAATATGTATACCAAAAAATTTTAATAGACGTACGGTGTACGTAGTTAGTTCAGTTTGATAAAAGGTACGTAGATGAACAAAGGTTAAAAACCACTGGAATAAGCCTTGTATATTGTATAAAGTTAGTTTAGGTATCGTCTCAGACACCTGCGTTCAAACTAATGTTCGTTTTATTCCAATTATGATAATTGTTAGGCGTCAGGGACATCACTGTATCAGTCAAAATATGTCGACAAATTTTGAATTAACACCTCTTGGGGGGTAGGAAATTTCATTTGCTGTCTTTTTTTAAAATTATATCTCAAATAATAATGTTATAAACAGAAGCGGACTGATGTCCATTGCTTGAGCCGTAAAAATCTGCAATAACAGAAAAATTTGATCGTTATTTTATGTTTGCTAATTTATGTGTTACACTAAAATCAACACTTTTTACAAACTTTGGTATTTTTTATAAATGTATTGAAATATTCTAAATATAACGGATTATTCATTTTTTTCAGAATTTGTAGGTGTTTTTTTTACAGTTTGCTAGTAATACAAAATTTGAAACATTTACAGAAATAAGTTTTAATATCATCAATATTTACAGAAAATTTCAAGATATTTAACCGGCTGCAAACTTAAGCACCCATAGTCTTTATTTATATATGTGTACGTATAATAAATCTTCTTTTTTTAGAGAAACCTATTTTTTATTGTGATTGGGCTAAAATCTAATGGACAAAATTCTAAATCCAAAAGCGCATTTGACAAAGATGAGAAGGTTAATAGTAATTTTTTTATTGAAAATAAATATATTTGAAAAATTTGGTGCTATTTTTAAATTAATAAATTAAAATACACTGTGACAAAAAAAAATTAATAAAATACAATAATTTCCCTTTAATGTAAGGAATTATTTTAGTATTAAATTAGGTTAGGTTATACCCAGATTGTTTGGTCGAGACCACAAAACAATCATCGCTTTCTACTCCCCGTAACATAATATACAATTACTCAAAGTTTTCAATTATTATTTATCTAAATTTTATTTGAAATAACAATTTGATTTCAGCCTGTTTATGTATAGAAAATATTCTCTAATTAAATAAATAAATTTTCTAAAATTTAGCTAATATCTAATTCAAATTAAATAAAACAGTTATATTCTACTGCAAAAAAATTAAACAACTGTTTAAGGTAACTAAAAATAAAAAATCCATATAATTTGATCATTGACCTGTATAAAATATAAAGAAAATATTTACATAAATAAATTGATTATATCATTACAAATTTGGTATATAAGTATTGTTGTTAACGCATGGGTAGTGCTCATGCACAGCTCAAGTATATGTATATACATTACACAATGAAAAATTTTCTACTTATTATAATACGTGTACACATTTAAAAATAAAAATTAATTAACCGAGTGAGATTAATCTCATCTGCTTCTCGCACTTTGTTGCTCATTAGTTAATGATTATCTCGACAAGTAACGCGCCTAAAAAGTTAAATTAATTGTATTTTGTGCGCTTCATGTTCGCTGTACTGTTCCTGTTGCAAGAAACTACGAACATTTTACTAACTTATATGATGTGATGTGTATAACTACGTGTATTAATTAAAGTTTTTTCTTTTAATTACACACAGATTACGTTATACTAAAATCATTTCTCATTATTCATTTACACATTTTAAGTATTGTTGTATACTTTAATACATACTCGGCCGTCTATTACTTTATTATGCGAATCTTTTTATTCCATCTTAACATAACATACTTTCATCTAAATTATTTTAGTTTAATGCGCTTGTTATATGGTTATCAAATTTCAAACAAACAATATATATAAAAATTTCATTTGAAGTAACCGTACACTCCCTTGTTTTTATTTTATGTATAAAATTGCTTTATAACTAAGAGGACAAAATATTAAATATTTTGAATAAAAACTATTATGAGTATAATTTATTATATATTATATTTTTACTTACATATCATACAATAGTAGATATATAGCTTTGAAATAAATAAATAATGTTTTTTGCCGAAATATTGAATTTCATCTTGTAAAAAATTTCAAAAATATCTATACCATAAATTTGAAATCTTTAATTTACCTATGTATTTTTAAAAAATGTTCAAGCTAGTTGTGGAAACAAAAATTTTTGTATGAAGCTACAAATCCAGCAAAGTAATATCGAGATACTTTCTGGTTTCTGTTACTGTTATTTCAGTAGGTTTTAGTAATATACCTACGTCATTATGACAAATGAGCAACTTACTGATACAAATTATTCTAAAACTTTTTTCAAAATTTTTATAAATAAAGCAAGTAGTTTACCTAATTTTTTTTATTATTTAATTTGACTTATAACTGAAGTAATATCAGAATTTCCGGCTGCTGCATTTTTAATTTATGTTGCTGATTTTTTTACGGATACTGTATAAGATAAATTGGAATTGTGACATATTATATAAATTTAATTCACATTCAAAATGGAAAAAATTCAATTCACATGAAAAATTCGGACGATGAATTATGAATTATCACTTAATTTCTCTTGTTCAATTCTAACAAATACCAAATTCAATATGTGATTTTGGTTAAAACATGCTTTTTAACTAGATAAAAACTAATTACAGTGTCAACAAGATAATTAACAGTATGCATTTATATAACTCTAAAATAGTTAATTGCCTACAAAGTATCTAAATAAATTTAAAAATGTCAAGATTTACGAAGAAAATTTTATTTAATTTAACTAAAGTCGTATTTCTTATAATTCTCAAAATCTTCATGCATTAGCATCTTCAATGTTTCATTAATAAAATTTAATTTAATTTGATTAAATTTGTTTTATTTAAATTTGGAAAATCTGAACACTGTTGACATATTTCAAAAATATATTTAATAAAAATATTGATTTACGTTGTAAATAACAATAAACCTGTATTAATTTACAAAAATTATTTAATTTTAAATTCATTGTCAGATTTATTAGAATAAAATACAAATATTTTAAATGTTAGAAAATAATACACTCATGTATTCAGATTATGTTCAGATTAGTCATGTATGGGAAATGTATGAAATTTTTTTATTTATTCTTAACAATCTTACAGACACAACCTTATACCAAATCACATCTAATTTTGAATTCGTTATAAGGTACACATAGATAATTTTTAATTTATAACAAGAATTTAACCATAATTTTAATTTGCAGCAAAAAAAAGAGCTATGTTATAAAAAGGTAAAAAAATATCATTTCTATACTATATAATAAAGTAATATTTATGTTTTGTACAAGGTGTTCATTATATGTTTTTCAAGACACATGTTTACTTATGGAGATAATCGGAATGAATACCTTATGTACACCTATAAACATAGTAATAGGTAGTTGTGTTATACATATAGAAAATGCATGATTTTGCTGTGGGTAAGTCTGGTGACAGAAAATCTTTGCAAAGTAAATAATGTCGTGTACAAAGCAGGGCAGCGCAGAGCAGAGCAGAGCTACTCATTCACATGCACATTGAATGTGCTGTGATGTCTGACGGTGTGTCGTGTGTGTGTGTGTGTGTGTGTGTGTGTGTGTGAGATGGTGTGACGGTCTGACGGCCCTCATGTGATGACTATACTCGACTTTAACACGCAATCTGCCAGCTGACATGCCTATTTATTTATATATACATATACATACATGCATATACTTACAACAACATGTACAACATATAAGGTACAGGTACCTATATTATTATAAATAATTTTTACTAAAACATATTTGCTAACAGATATTTCTGTTGACATAAAGCTATGCAATACCATTTTGCATAAATAAATCAAATTCAAACACGAATCATACATAAGTAATGTTATTATTTGTTTAAACATTAAAATGTCTCAAGATTAAAGTGAATATTTTTTTATCGGAATTTACCCGAAATATCCGAATTTCAAATGAAAAAAATAAATAGCTTTAGGATTAAATTCTGTATATATTTTATTTAAAAATTCGAGATATATGGAGTATATCGAAACGTCGATTTTTAAATAAAATAGGTATATGCAGAACTTTATCCTAAAGTTTTTTATTTTAATATAATGAGTTTTGAACGATTTTTTACCATATTTTATTAGAATTTATCCTAAGTATTTACTTTCAGCCGGAGAATCCGGATCTTGTCCGGAGTTACCGGATTTTATTCGGAATATTCTAAAATTGTTCAAAGTATGCAAAATTTACCCAGAGTATTCGGATTATTAATATTATGTAACTTAATGCAGGTATATGAAAGCAGGCAGCAAATGTATTTGATATCACGAAAGCTGGAATGTAAACGAACGTTTGGCAAAATACAATAGTTCGTGCCAGTGTTTTATTAGGAAGTGTAATTTTGACAGCTCACAACAGCACAAGCACAAAATACAAACACGACACAGACGCAGACGCAGACGTAACACTTTATATATATATATATATATATATATATATATATATATATATATATATATATATATATATATATATATATATATATATATAGCCTTATCGTTTTCTTATAAAACGAAGCCAAGATCGAGGTGAGCCGGTGTTTGTTGAAGCTCGTGCAGGCCTTATAGCGCTATCATATTAGTGTCACGTCACATCACACTTACAACGGACATGTCATATGTATGTTATACGTATTTATAAACATTGTAAATACGCTGAATACTGAACGCTGAAGGCATCCCTATATATATATATATATATATATATATATATATATATATATATATATATATATATATATATATATATATAAACATCGTTTAAAATTAAACAGATTTTATTTTTGCCAGTATTGTTCATTGGAGCTTACCTTTAAAGATTATAAGATGTGACGGATTCGAAGAAATTCTAAATTTTCGAATGTTACCAAAATGATGAGTTTTAAATATCAGAATATATGTTTCTACACAAGGGAATTAAATTATAATTTCGTAAGTGTTCAAATTATGTCAAATTTTTGATAAGGTCAGTTTTATAATTTGTACCTATACTTCTTGGCAATATTTTAGTAACAATTTTATTATGTATAACACATTTTAAAGTTTTATATATATATATATATATACAGTGGCGCAACCAAGGGGGGGGCCGACGGGCCTCGGCCCCCCCCAAGGCTAGCAGAATTAGCACAATTTTTATTCGTTTAGTCATATATTCAGCAGTCACTTTTGATGCTACAATTATTTACCCCAAAATATTGAGCAAACATTCATTATTTTAAACTATTAATTATTCGATTCATGTAAGATAAAGTGAAAATCTGATTAGTATTTGCTTTTTTTTTGCTTCTCCAAGATAAAATTTTTGGGCCCCCCCCAAGACAAAATCCTGGCTGCGCTACTGTATATATATATATATATATATTAATAAAAAAAAAAAAAAAAAATTTTCACTATACTTGATTTTCCACTTTATTTATTTAATTGTTACATATGTTTCGACTTTTCAGTCATCATCAGACGTGTCTCATCATCATCATCATCAGACACGTCTGATGATGACTGAAAAGTCGAAACATATGTAACAATTAAATAAATAAAGTGGAAAATCAAGTATAGTGAAAATTTTTTTTTTTTTATTATTATTATTAAAATGAAATTCCATCAAGAACCGACTACACACTCTCTTTTAATTATATATATATATATTGTGATTGTATTTGAATTAAATTATTAGTAATCAGAAAAAAATAGCATTATTTCGAACATTTATATCTCCTATAAAACCTTCTCTTATAAAAATTACATTTTACCTTACTATTTAAATTTTGCTTATATTCTAAATTTATTATTTTATTTGTAAAAATAAGAACAAAATATTTGATAAATTTAAAATTATTAATATTACGATTACCTTCATACATGAAGTAAAAATGATAAATTAAGAAAATTTAATGAAAATAAAATATGCGTATATGTAAATATGAATTTTATTTATCTCTGGTCGATTTTTGACATAGTTCGTTTAACACGTCTTTTAAACCGAAATAGTCAGTCTCGAGCTGAACCTGAACCCAGACCGGACCCCCACAAAATAAGCAATTAGCTATTTTCTTTGTTCGACGAATGCGTCAATGCGCCCCTTTATAATTGATAAAGTTTTAATTTTCTTTTTCGGTTTTCCTATACTTACAAAGACTATATCCACAATGAATACGAATGGAACTTTCTTTATTCATTTAGAATGCTAATATTCAGCAAATTTCAACCATAAATTAATCGAAAAGTTTGTATTTCTCTCAGCTTAGAAATTCGTATCTGTTTGTTAAATTATTCATTTATTATATACAGTAGAAAATTTGCATATTCATTCACCGTATTAATTGATGTAAGCTACAGCGGAGACATTATTTTTAAATCATCTTCGTGAAATATTAAATAAATTTAAAATAAAACGGCTTTAGGTTGTAGTTTTGTATTAATATTTATTAATAATCGACGATTCTACGTACTAAACGTACATCTTCATCAGGAAAAATTATATAAAGTGACATTTACAGTAAATGAAGATGTACGTTAAGTACTTTGAAACGTCAATTATTAATAAATATTAATACAGAACTACATCCTAAAGCCGTTTTATTTTAATTTAATGAGTTCTGAAAGATTTTTTACTATATTAAATAAATTTGTTTTACAATCACTTACATATTCTTAAATTGGTTTCGCTGCAAAAAAATAATTATTTAAACATAAAACTGATTATATAATATATTCGAAAAAAACTAGACCGGATGCCATGAAGACAAACATCTAAAATTCCCTTTGTCCACAATTTTTCTCCCTTACGTCCTAGTAAACAGATTTTACATACTTACTAAATTTTTTGAAGTGAAAAAGTTAACCAAATTGATTGGTATAGCTTGGGCATTTTGAGCTCTTGTTGTACGCAGAGAGAGATCGCAGAAAGAAAGAGAACGCAATGGAAAAAATACACTAAATTTATACAACCACTACGTTTGTGATACTGCGCATCTTATCTCGTGTTTCAGCTCAAAATGGCTAAGCTATACAATACTTCAGTGCGATAAATAACATTAAAATTGGTAAAAAATATTTTTGGTAAAATTATGCTCTTGGTAAAAAATGTATACTTTTCTCAAAACTGGGTATTGCTAAAATTTTATGTTTATCTAAATCTGCTCTTATTTATTATATATGTAATATATCTCTTGTGTATGTTTAAAACCAACTAAATATATTTATTATTATTGTCTTAAAACCGGTATTAGTTAAAAACAATTTTAAAATCGAATTTGTAGTATAAATCAGAAAATCTATTTATTTATTTATAAAGCAAATGTATTGACAAAGTTTGATGTAAAAGTTAAAGAGGAATTATATAATTTTAAGAAATAAACAAGTATTTAGTTTTGAGCGAACTAACATCGTATGATTATAGTATTTTCTTAATTGGCTACATGCAAATAACGTTCTATAGTGTCAACAAATTAACATGAAACAAGTTGTTTTCGCAAAATAAAAACTGTTGATTAAAATCTTCATGGAATAATAAGCCTTACGCTTTACGTTACATTGTATGTACTTTCGCCTATTCGCCTATTGTTTTTCTTCTTTCGTTTAATCGTTTATATGCGAAGGTAATAATTTTAACGTCTTACGTTTTGTATAAACAAACAAATTCTTGCTTTTCTATTTAACATTGCAAACAATAAGTCGCTAGTTACATATATATATATTCATTGTATACATAAATATGTATTGTATATATACAGCGTATTTATTTTTCAAAGTTTCAGCTAACGTTTGGTTATGCTATGTTTGTGTATATTATGACAACGTTCATATAACTTCATATATATTATGCATGCTTTATGGTAAATTATTGTAATTGTAAATTCGTAACTCATTTCCAGAAAATACACTGACATAATAGAAAATTGCAAAATCTTACAATTTCGTTTTAAATTTACTAGAAATCGAAAAATTCAAATACGAAAAACAATAATGTATATGCATAATATATACAGTGAATGATAATAGGTTTGTTCCTACCAGCTATGGAACTGATTTACAACTGTACGGAGCTTACGCAGTATAGTAAATTACAAGCTAATTCCTTATTACGCATGGCTCGGACAGTTGCATTAAATACAAACATACATACATCACGCCATATATTCATTTTGTTAGATATCTTATTTTCAATAAAATATCAAATTTAAATTCTACTTTAAGGTAAAAGTTTATTGTTTTGTTTTGATGCTTCAATAAATGTTTAACAAATTTTAACTAATTTTAATGAATTTTTATCATTTTAATTTTAATTTTAGCAATTTTTTTCTTAAATTTTTTGTAATAAAACACTATGCAAACAGAAAATAATAAAGATTTTCTTAAACTGTAAAAGCATTTCTATTAATTATAAACAAACAAACCACGATTTTTAATTTAGAAATTTTTAATTTCTAAACAACACAATTTTACAATATCAAAAAAAAAAATCGTACAATAAAATCTTGACTACACCACTGGTAAGTGGCCTGTGGCGTGAGGGCGGGGCAATCTTTTATATAGCATACATTTTTCATTAATCTTTTTCTTCTTTATTAAATGTTCTTTTTAAAAGTTTTAAACAAGATATTTAACACAGTAATTTGGGTAAATTCTAAAATGAGCGCATTTTCTTTAAGACGCTAAAAGGTTTTCCGTCAATTTTTTGTTTTTGTTTTGAAAAACAAAATTTAAAAGTTAATTACTATATTTAATTTATTTTTATAAGAAATATGCCCCATTATATGGCAGTATAAATATTTTTAATATGTTTGTATTTTCACAATATTGCACTAGATATTAGTAAAGATATATTATTAGAAAACAACTGAGTTAAAAACTGTATCAAAAATTAACCAAATTTGGGAAACTGACACCACCTGATTTAAAATCAAGCTTCATCAAAAAGTAAAGTGAGTCTAAAATTTCAAAATAAATAAATTAATTAATTAATTTACTTTTAAAATTTACAAATGTTATTTGAAACGTTTATTTATATTTTCTCGTACATTATGAATCCAAAATTTTGTTTTATTTAATATGTTTTGCCCTTTTTCAATGTACCCCTATAAAAGTTCTAACTGTATCTGATTTCTTGTTTATAAACCTTCATTTATACATAATCGAAACTTCTAAACAGTAGCAGACTGACAAGTATAAATGTATTTTATGGAAAATATATTTAATTTACTCAGTTTTGGCCATATTCAAAAAAAATAATATATTATTTCATCTAAATCAGAAATAATAAAAACAAAAATAAAAAACCTTAGTAACTTTAAAAATTCACTTTAATACACAATTGTAGTGACTGCAGTTTCGACAAACATTGTCATTATCAAACTACCATAATCAAACTGACAGTTTGATAATGACAATATTTGTCGAAACTGCAGTCACTACAATTGTGTATTAAAGTGAATTTTCAAAGTTACTAAAGTTTTTTATTTTTATTTCAATATGAAGTTTCACAAAGTAACGACCAGAAGTGTTAATTTAATAAAAAATAATAAAAATAAACAAATCCGCTATCTTTGCTTCGACCGGCCCATCGCAAAATATCCCGGTGTCCGAACGGTCCAGCCCGCTACTGCTTCTAAATTCGGCAGAATATTTTTTTTTTAATTATTTACATTAAAATTTCAAAATAGAAATTAATATATTCATAGTTTTAGTAAGTAATAAATTTAATATTTTTAAATTTGAATCATATAATGAACCGATTATAGTAAACGAATCGAAAATAGTGTGTTTCGACATTCCCCAATATATGTATAATATATGAAAATTAGATTGAGCAGAAAAAAAATTGGTAAGATATATAGATAGAAAGATGATGAGTTAAAAATATGGCTTTGCACGCACCGCGCCTTGCCGCTACCACATAAACGTATGCATGTATTCATAAGGTAAGCGGTTAGCCCGGTTAGCGCTATATAAGCGTAAGATATAAATAAGATAGATTAGTATAGGAACGAACAGGGAACAGATGTTGTATAACTGACTGAACAGAAACAATTAAATTTATTAAATGCGATTTAATTGCCGAACATAATGACGCTGGGCGATCGGTGTTAGGTGTTGGGTGCAGAAGTGCCAGGCTCTACGTGCTGTTTCCCTGTTCAATGTTCGTAAGATCTGCAGATCATGATTAACTATCCATATGTAGCCGATTTGACTTACCAGTGCCGTAACAAATACATTTTTTTACAATATTAAAAAATGCGATAAAATAAAAAGGAAATGAAAATTTTTGCAGTGCACTAAAAAACTGACGTCATTTCTTTTATAACAATTCATATTACTTATATTATTTCTGAATAAGAAAATAATGCATAATAAACAGTGACGGATTAAGGAAGACTTGACTGGGCTGTAGTCAAAGGCCACCAGTATTTTACAGCCTTCACATATTAGTTTTGCTAAAGAAAACAATAGTTTATGAAAAAAAAATCATACATTTTTTTATATTTATTATTACTATACAGTATAAAATAGTAAATCTAGTAATCAGAAGGCTTTTACGGCCGGTATCCATTAAATTTATCTAGGCTGGTATATGCCGTGGTCGATCTATATTTGTCGCAGACGTTTCGCCATACATCGTAGATTGTGACCAAGCATTGAGGATGCCTCATCTACAATATATGGCGAAATGTCTGCGACAAGTTTAGATCGATCACGGCATATACCAACCCAAACAATTCTATAAATTCAAATAGTAAACCTGTTTAGTAATAATGTTATTATTTAAATTCTGGTGTAATCGTGATTTAAACTAAAAATGTTTAATCTAAAAATCAATTTCTTGTTTACATAGATAAAATTAAAACAAGTTTCCTATAAGATATGTAACTTCAACATCTACACAAGATATGTGGGTTGCTTAATTAATTTAAAAGTCAATGACCAGAATATAATCTCTTTCTATTTATAAACAGAAATCAATTTGATTCAAGTGCTCCAAAAAAATTCGGACGGGGTTGCATACAAATTTAATCCATCACTGATAATAAAATAAAAACCAAATAAACGAAAAATATAGGGATACGTAAATAAACTGAAAAAAATGAATAAATTAATTATTTTTTAAATTAAACATAACACAATTTTAAAATAACAAAAAATATTATTTTTGGTCCTATAGAAAATGTATTATTTATATTTACACTGCAACTACAGAAAAATGTAATTAGAATTAATAAATTCACTTTAACAGGTATTGTTGATTTATAGTACAAAAAAAGTAAAGTATTAGTTTTGGAGAAGGGTGATTTGATGACTGAATGTATTGTTGACTATCAACGTGCACCATGCACGTTTAAAGCAAGTAGATGAATTTGTGTATTTGGGTAGTTTATTAATTAATAATGGTCGCTTTAATCGTGAGATTGAATGAAGTGTTAATGCTGGTTGAAAGATTTTGGGCGCTTTAGATACATTTGCTAGAAGCGTAAATTTATCCATAGAGCCCCATTTGAGTATATACAAAAGACAAAAGACAGCAAAAACATAAAACGAAAATGACTGCTGTAGAAATGAGATTTTTACGTGATGTATGTAGTGTAATTAGAAGCAATCGAGTACGAAAGAGATTAGTGTATGATGAGTGTGAAATTGAAAAAAATATTGTCGCAAAAGTTAATGTTAGTCAGTTGAGATGGTTCGACCATCTTGAGTGACTGTCTACTGAATGTTTGGTTAAAAGAATATATGTGAATAATTTTGAAAATATACGTTTACGTGGACGTCCGATGAGCAGATGGAGTAGTATGATTGAGTGTGTTTTACGTAAGGAAAAGTTTTCAAATAGTATAGGAATAGAAAAGCATGTATGACAGAGAATATGAATGTAGATGAAGCTAGAGTTGCTTTTCTGGATAAGAATGCATGGAGAAAAGTAATTTCGGGGTAGTGAAAATAGTTTGTACCATATCCTTTTGGGTACATGGTGTGACTGTGTATATGTGTATGTATAGTATAAAAACAATATTTTAAAGAATAAATTGTAAAGTGTAGTAAGAGTAGAAAATACCCGTGCGTTACGGCAATGGTTGTTGGTAAGATTCAAAACAAAAACAAACTGCAGACCGAGGCCCCCTTGTATTTATGTAAATTCCAAATATTACAGCACATTTTAAACTTATATATAAATGTAGAAGCAGCAGCAGCAGCAGCAAAGTCGAGCAAAACTCGAAAACATTAAAGAGGCAAGCGGGTAGCGCGGTTAGGCCCTAGCTTCATCCTATATGTATATTAGGCAGCAAATGAGAATGAATGATGTACTCTGATACTAATTAAAATACGTTTACCACTTAAGATCTCAGTCGCCATTGTTACACATACATTACAAACGTACGTATATATTAAGTTAGGTTAGGTTCGTACTCGTATCATATGCTATTGTTTCTTTTAATTATAGCTCACGGATAGAAATGGCTGCCGTATAACTATAACGTACCACACATACATTATATTATATGCCATTGCGGATAAAATTTCACTGAATTAAATCGTATTTATCATGAATCATTTGTCTAACTATTAGTCTATTACAAATTTTACTTAAGTACTTTGTTTCACTATTTTATACTTCATTGATTTGAAATGATAGTACGTCTATAATACGTATCTTTAGTAGCAAATTATTTACGCTAAAAATTAAGTAATAATCATATCTTTACTCGCGTAATTAGCAAATTATTCACTTAAACTTAAAGCGATACAACAGTTTATTTACATTCTTTATATCTTGACTCAGAATATTTATATTTAGTAAAATTACTTTCATTTATGTTTCTAGTTAACGTTTTGTACAATTGTAGGTACTGAAGCATATAGCACGAGCTTGAAAATCAAATCGATTTTTTTGATTAATCAATCTTATAAAAACATTTTTCTAATTGTCAAAGAAATCTATTATTGCACTAATTTCTAATAATTGATATTATTATTTTGAAAATCAAATTTTTAATTTTATTTTATAATTTCTTTCGAATTATTAAAAAAAAAATTTATTTCTTATGTTGTCTCTATTAAAAGTTTAAAGGTATAATGATATTTGTAAGTGTTTAAATTTATTTAAGTTATTTTAATTTAATAATTCTAAGTCTCTGTATTATCAACGCTGATTAAATTTATTTCACAAAAAAATTTTACTCTCCAACTAAATAAGCTTAAACACAAATATTGTTTCAAGAATTTGATTATTATTATTAATAATTATAACTATTTTTAATAGCATGAGACTAAATTTATTCTCTTTCTGTAATGCGGCAATCTATCGATTAAATATATTTACTTCTAAAGTAAATTTAACCAACGCTTATAATGCCAGATTTAAAAATATTATTATTTATTTGTAGAAACTTGTGTAATTGCAATGTGATTCATATTTTAGAAAATTTATGAAATTGATCAATATACATACATATGCACGTAAATAAATCAACAGATCAAAATTAAATAATATAAAAGATCGATCATTTTATCGATCTGTAAATAAGAAAATGTTATCGAAAATGACTGATAATTTAATACATATTCAATAATAATATATTATGTTACCAGCAGCAGAAAATGATCTGTATTGTGTTGAGCCCAAATATTTGCGACCGAATCAGAACCGTGGCTAAGCAATCTGGGTTAAACATAAAAAAGCATTCTGCTTCAAGTGACATACTACTTTTTCTTCAAGCATTTTAAACGAAAATAGACTAAAAATAAATAGAAATATATATATATATATATATGCTATTGCAGTTTCCAGATAATGATATAAATATATATCGAAAGCTTGGATAGTACTTCAATTGAGTTTTATTTTTCAAAAGCCTTAATACACTTTATTTATATATTATCCAACTGACTCTAATAAATTTAAATTTGGTTATTATAAATATATAATAAAATTCAAAAATAAAAAATATAAAAGTTATATTTTGTTTTAAATAATATTCTATGTAAATTCGTTCCATTGCAATATAAAAAAACTAATAATTAAATTATAATTATCAATTTAATATTTAATAGTTTAAAAACAAAAAAAAAACTTGTGAAATTAATAACATTAAAATGATTTTCATTCTTTTGTTATGTTAACTTACAAATAAATAATTTAGCGTTTACTCAGTTTATTTTGTTAAGTATCCTACACTTATTTTGTTGTTTTCGTTTTAATGTGTTTTTTTTTTGTAGATCTTCGTTCTTTCTAGTCAATTTCAATTCTGTTTGCGTTTGAAAACGTTTACGTTAGTGAATAGTCATAATCTCACGAATGAATGTATTTAAAGTGAATTAATACGGCTGAATATGGCGTGTCTATTTTTTCTTTCATGTCTAATAGTGTTGTTTTTTTTTTCGTTCTTTTTTCAAACGGTGGCCACGTAGCCTGTGAGATGAGATCGTACGTTTGTTCGTTTTTAATACTATACCTACCATTCACATCTGTTTACAATAGCAATCTATGTAATGTAATAACGTAATGTATTAACAAGTTTAATTTCAAATTAAATTCATTGCACGCCTTTTAAAGTCTACTATTAAATAAATACTAAAGTGAAAAGAATTATTTACTATTTTTCTGTTTTATATAAAGAATTACGTATCTTTAACTAATCATGTCAGTTTTAATGGTAATAAATAGATAGTTTTACAGTTACAATAATCATTCATTTAACTAAAATTTAATTTTAAAAAATTAATTAAAATAATAATTATTTTATTGTATAATGAAACATGCAAACAATTATTTATTAAGCTAAAGAAATTTGTGGAGAAATACGCCTCTTGAGACTGAATCTACCACTACCACTATAGTGACTGAAATTACATAGCAAAAACAAAATTTTTGTTATAATCTAAAAATATAATAGGTTAAACAATTGGGTTCCGATGAGTACCAATGAATTTGATCTGCTTCTATCGAAAGCATTCCGAGTGCTAAAAAGCAGACGAAAAGTTTCTAATATATTGTTAAATTGTCAATAAAAAAATCAGCATTAGACGAAACAGAGATAATCACAGTCAATGCAGCAAATGTACTTTATTTCCATTTGAAATTGTTGGAAGTTCCTTAGAGTATCTTCCTTATTTTAGATAATTTTTAATTAAAAATTTATTCTAACCTGACCTATAATTTCGCTACCTAAACAATTTTTTAATTTTTTTTCTATAAGTATATAAGTTATAGTGGATTCTCAATAATTTATAAAATAGTAATATTGATTTATAAGTATATCAAAATAAAAAGCAAATTTGTTGTACAACAATAAACTGTTAGTTTTGTTGTTTTCTTTTTTCTTTTTAATAAAGCATTGTTCGTTTCGCTGATTGAACAATAGGTGAAGAAGGTAAGTGAATGTAGGTAAGTCGAGACAAGTCGATTTTCGATTTTGTTTTTCAGCCATATGCCATGTTTTATTGTCCGTATTGGTCGTATTACATTGTGGAAGCGCTCACCGTACTAACCGTATAGTAAGCGTATACAATTGGTAGGAATTCATCCATTTCCAACGACCTATTCGTATTGATAATATGAAGTACCGCGGGACAGCGAGCTGATCGCGCGGCCCGAAACACGAGCTTCCTCACCGTCATCGTCCGAACAACTTAAAATCCATTAAATCGAACACAATAGGGCCACCTACGTCGATCAATTACCGGATCGATGCGGACAGAGCATTGTTAAAAACGCCACCAATATGTTTGCGCAGTGCATGCAATAATACTGTATCATCTACATGAACATTTTTTGGGGAATACCAAAAAATATCTATTTGTTAAGTCACCGCACCAAAAACGTTCGTTTCTCCTCTGTTTTCTTCGTTATTTTTTCTAGATTGTTTCATTTATTTTGTAGAATTTCGAATTTCGTAAACAATTATAAAGATAATGAAGTGCAGAATTTAATTTCGATGGCTTGTATTACATGCTCGATTTTTAAGTAAGGTGACCAAATATACTTTATTTTAGAATATATCGAATTCTATCAGTTGTTACTAAATTATACTTGGAAATATTTGCGTATATATTATTAAGAAAAATTTGTATATGCCCTGTGAAAAATAAATTATATACGAAACTTTATCTTAAAATACGTTGCATAAAATTAAATAAGTATTTTCAGCTGCTAGTATAAAAGTTATGCAAATCAAACAAAACAAAAAAATAAAATCGAAAAATAAATCAATCGTATCTAAAATTGTTATTATAAATTATAAGATATAATTAAAGTGGTTGGAATTTCGGCTGCAAAAACAATCTTGAATTCAATATTTTCATTTGAAATGAAACTAGTCGCCAAGTGTTTAGGCTGCAAACAAATTATTTAAACAAGAGAAAATTTATTCATATAAATGTCAGTTTTAATTTATGAATAACTGAATCAAAGAAGTTGTTCGGAATATATTAATGCAATAATCCGTACGTTAAACGTATTATCAATCATATAAATCTTATTTGATTTTATACTCAGCAAATATATACTGTCATATTTGTCGGCAATTAACATATTATAAAGTTTAGTGAAATAAGTTAGGTTTACTTGTCATCATATTGTAATGTATTTATGTACCGAATGTACGTTAATCATGTTTCCATAAAGGGATAATATCGATTTGAGCAAATTATGGTTTTCACTTATAACTTGACACATAAATTGGGCAAAAATTTCAAGCCAGAGATTAAAATTTTAAAATTTAGGTTAAACTGCATCCGACTTTTTCAAAGCACAAATATTACAAAATTTCTTATTACAAAGTTAATATATTTTATATAGTATAATTTGTTATTGAATTATTACTAAAATAGTCAGATTCCTAAAATTCTACTCAGACAAACGAATTGACTTTTTTCTAATATTAAAATTACTATACCTTTATATAAAAATATACTATAAATAATTAGTAAAAATGTCGCAACAACATTTTTGTACTATTATTAACAACAATTAACATTTGATAATAATATATACATAATTTAAATGTAAAAAATTGTTTTATTTTTACAAAGAAAATACGTTTGTTATTACTATTTCTTAATCAATAATTAAATTAGCTTTAGTGCCAATTAAAATGTGTAGGTATATAAAAAGTATAAGTATTTTTAATTTTACACAAATAATAAAGTACAAATCTACATAAATATTATGATTTGGTTCTTTATTTGTCTTAATTTGCAATATTAAAAAAAATAGTATGTAAAAATATAGTATATATATATATATTATATATGTACTTACCTAATATATTTTGCATTATCATAGTTAATAATGAACACAAAAACGGAATTAGCAATTTTTTTAATTAAACTATGCAAATAAATAATGGCGGATTAAGCTAGCTAAGTATTTTCGGATTCTTTGCATCAAGATGATTTCTGTTTATTATTAAGAAAGTGGCTATTTATACATACGGTATGTATACGCAACTGGCTATTTATACATACAGTATTTTTATGTAATTAGCTATTTAGGGTAGGTTAGGTTAGTAGGTTGTTTTTGTTTTGTTTTAGTATGTATAAATAGCCAATTGCATATACATACCGTATGTATAAAAGGAATTATGTTCCGGTCATTGACCTTTAAATAAATTACGCAACCTACAACAATTGTATGCATTTCATGTGGTATTACAGGTAACTTATTTTAATTTTTACTCGATTTCTATAAACAGAGTAATTGATTGACACTCAAACGTTCTTAGTTTAATTCAAAATCATATCCGAATTTAAATAACAATATTGTTACTAAATAAGTTAACTTTTTTATACTATAGTATTAATAAATATAAAAATGTATAATTTCTCTTCATAAACTATTATTCTGTTTGGTAAAATTAAAATATTGAAGCTCTAAAATAGATTTAATCCGCCACTACAAATAAAATACACTGAAATTTATAAAATATGCATCTATCACAGATTAGAATTATATGTTATTGTTACTTTTATCTGTATATTACGAATAAAAAAATATAAACAACATAACTTAAAGTTAAAGAATAGAAATCTACATTTAAAAATAATGTCAAAAAATATTTTTAGAATAAAATTATTGAAAAAATAAATGAATAAGAAGGAATTAAAAACGATATTAAACCAAAATTGTAGTATAAGATGAACACAGAGAATTTTAATGTTCTTATATTTTCGTTGTATAAAATATTTATATAATCAACAGATGAAAAGAAAATAGCTTCAACAAAAAAATTATAACCAGAATAAACCCTTTCTATTCACCTTATTCTTTATAATATTTATTTGTTTTCTGTGATTTATGGGTTACATTGACACTTCGTCGCCATATTTAAAACTGATAATAAATGTTTTGAGTGCTAATATGATGTTTAGCACTATACACAACATCGGCGGTACATAATTTTCAAAAATGTGTTCTCCGGTTAAATAAGAAAACATTCAATTTAAAGACCATATTTTGCTAAGTAGCTTTGAATTTACTACACTCAACTATTTTCTCGAGGTAAACGTACTTCCAAAAATCTTACTGAACTTCTGGACACAATTTATGATCATTAAAAATATGATATTTTTGTTTAGACGGACTTTTATTTAAGAGTACTTTATTACGAGTATTTTATTTAATTATAAGTTATAAGAAAATAGCTGAGGCAGCTTCAAATAATTGCAGCTAAAATACAATTGTATCAATACAAACAATTTCATTATGATTATTAGTATCATTTTTTTTTGTCTTTGACTTCATTTTTTTTAATTTTTGAATACTATATTTAATGTGAAATAACTATATATATATATACCAAATGGATTATATAAAATATTTATATTAGTTTAATACGAAACTTTTTCTTAAAATATTTAAAAAAATCAGTAGAGAAGCCAATAAATAGAATTCTTATGTTTTTTTGTTTTTTCTTATACCTACCACATAGACCGCTTCTACATCCTGTATGTATCATATATTTGAAAAATAATAACACTTCGAATAAATTGAATTTTTTACAGCTACCATCTCATAAATAACATTAAAAGCAAAGTTTTATTTTTTAAAGCATGCTGTTCTTCAAAGCGTCTACGATTTGTTTTTCACACGTATTTTACACAGGCTAATCGTGAAATTAAAATAAGGAAAATCATTCTCTTCCGTGACAAATTATCGAATTCAACAGGATGAATAAAATGGTAGGTATAAAGACAGGTAAAAATTGTTTGCCTAATCCCGACACAAAAGGTCCCTATTCACACCGCAGACCGCACCATACAATCACTTCTATTCAAAACTAAATATTTATTTTTTTTTTTTCAACAAACCTAAATAGGTGTTACTATATATACGTATTAACTTTATATAGAATATATGACGTACTTTTTTTTGTATCATTTCAAGTCCTATATAATATATACAAACAAATTTAAAACTTAATCGTTTCTTTAAAATACTTTTCAAATTTTTAGACAACAATATGGAACTTGATTCCATCAACTTGTTCAATTAAAAATTTTTAATAGATAACTAGAAAAAACATCCATTAAACATCTTTAAATATTTAATAAACATTTTTTTAAAAAATTAATTTATGATTTAATCATTATCTTATTAGTAAAATGAAACAGTGACAATTCGGTTGTGAGGTTAGAATAAGGACCAAATATTAAGACCACAATTCTGAAACCCGTAATTTTTGATACATTACAAATTAGTATTGTATCAATATCTCCAGTTCGCAGATAATGAGTGCGAATATATTGAAAGAAATAAACTGTTGGTAATTACATTTGGGGAATTACAAACGATCTTAACATCATTTTTGTATTGTTTTCTTGTCACAAAATTATCTGCAATACATTCTCAATATTAAAAACTGATCCAACATTTCAAAAACTTCTGTTTGATTTAGAAAACTTTTTCAACAACTAATTGTAAAAATATGGACCGAGTATTTGAAAAGCAAAAAATTTAATAACTTTTAAGTTATATAATTAAAAAAAAAAACCTGATTTAGATACGTAAAAAATTACTCTTGTAAAGTTTTTGTCAAAATTGATTTTAAAATCGTTAGCATAATCTCCTATACCATACTTGTATAATTAGTGACACGATAGGCAGGCAATATCCTATTACGTAACATTAGAGCCTTTTTGTTGACAATTGTTTTTTTTTTTTGGATATTCTTCTAAACAGACTTATACAGTTCAGTCCCTACAGTTTGTATATGGATGGCATAAAACATAAGCATATTAGTACATATACAGATATATTATGATTAAGGCTGAATATATTCGCAGTAATAGAATAAAAATTATAATATCAATCTCTCTCTCTCTCTCTCTCTCTCTTTCTTTCTTTATTCATTGCTTTCCCTTATCTTCATCTTGTTCATTTGTCTTCCTCTTTACACGAAGTTGTCATTACAAAACTTTGATAATCTTACAAATTACATAGAAAATTGCAATTCTGAGTTTACGTTATTTTACATATTTCGAAAATTCTTACTTATAGTATCTTTTACTTGTGTATTTGCGCGAGTAAATCATGAAACCAGTAACAGGGGTATTCTGTTACACAATTATATCCATTATTGCCATTAAATTATATTTAATTAAAAATAAAAGCCTGATAAGTTACAACAAAATGTATATCATTCTCAATACAAATTCATAGAATCTATTTTAATCTTTTCTTAAAATTATTATTTCAAAATTAATGATTTATTATTGTTAGGTTACTTCAAACTTGATTATAAATTGTAATCTTTTATAATTTTGATTTTGCACATTAGTTATACTTTGAGTTCTTTAAATTTAAGTAACAAAAATTTAAAGAAAATAAAGTAGAGTGTCTACTGAAACGGAGACATTTTCGAACACCCCTAAAATGATCAAAATAATGAAAAATAACAGGTGGATAAAAGTAGCTGCATTGAGGCACTTAACAAAAATAATCAACTGTCACTAATTGATTGTGCACGCTCCTAGAAACATCAACTATCGTGCCAATATTACATACGTACGTAATTAGGAATATAACATGAGCCAAATAATGTTTTTTTTTGTGTGTTAGCGTTTAATTTGTGGACAAACAAATATAACTATTGTGAACATATAGCATTATCATATACGTAGGTACAGTAAATTTTAAGACACGCTTTTGCAAACTTTCTACGCACATACAAACGGCATATGTGCGCATATTTGGCGTTTGGTGTCTATTCTGTTATCGTTTCCATCATAATTATTTATCATTAACGTATTATCTATTTTTTTTTTTAATTACCCTTCCTTGTATTTTTCACGTACTACTTGCATTTACAAGCAGTTTTGAAATCAGTCTCATGACAGGAATGTCATACTCGTATTTACTACGCTATCTATAACAATTAACAAATGATGAATTATGTTAATATTAATCACCAGTTGCATTTCAGAAGCTAAAAAACGTGTTGTTATTATGTATTTTAAAATACAAATGGTGATAGGTAAAATTTGTTAGCTATAATTTGAATTTTATATTTAATAATAATCACCATTCATATTTCAGAAACCATAGATCTTTTTTTAAAAGAATTTAAGATAAACATCATCAAATCAACTTGCAGTTCTTGAATATCAAATGGTGATGGATATTTTGACTAGCTACCTATATAAATAATTGAAACGATTTCAAATCTACGTGCAGAATTGATAGTAGTATGATGTTTTGTACCCTGTCCCTGACCCCTGACACTCGCAAAATAGTTGTCTCGATATATCATATCTAATAACAATGAATTAGTTTAGTATATAAATTGAAAACTATGTAATGTTTAGTAATGTAACGTATGTCGATTATATTGAATCGGAGGACGTAACGTAACTAATAGTAAGACCCATATAATAGATAGATGCAGATAGTAATACTCGTATCCGTATCTGTATCTGTATTGTATCTAATATAGGTACATATATAACGATTAGTCAGATGTTAGGCGTCGCCTCTCGTCTCGTGCACGAATTTACTGACTATGAATTGAATTTGTCCAGCTGAAACAGATTTAGACTGACAGTGAGATTTAGATGTTGTCCGATTTGCTTTTGCCCCAGAATTCGTCGAAACGGTTCCGCGCCTTCTCCAGCACGTCGGACGCTAACGAGCGGCCTAGCGGGACCGCTGAAGCTGCTGTTGACTGTTGTCCCTGCTCGTGCTGTTGCTGAGATTGTTGTAGATGTTGTTGCTGCTGCTGTTGCTGTTGCTGTTTCTTCGTGTCGATGATGTCCAAGTCCGTGTTCGTGTCTGTCTGCGTGTCCGTGTGGGGATTCGGTGCCGGTGCCGGTGCCGGTGTCGGCTGGTAGTTCGGCTCCGTCTCGTGGCAAGCTGCAACATGCGCAAGGATCGAGAGTGACGCGGTGCGCTTGTACTAGGGCTGCGGCAGCCGCGATGCATCAGCGTCATCATGATTCACGCGTTCGCCAGCGGATTCATGGTCATACCTATAAGCCACAAAATCATATGCTAATGCTAGTGCTAATTGCTAATACGCCTCTCTTAAGCCTCATACAAGCTTCAACTCCCTGTTTATTCCATTAACAAGACAATTCAAATTACTATTCATTATTCAATACTCGCTGCTGCTACTATGCAATTCATCATTTTTCATATTGCAATTTCATTAAAATAATAATAATAATAATAATAATATGTATTTTTTAATTTATCTATTTCTATATAATTTTGTTTCAATTGATTATTATTCTAGAGTTTACACCAAAGTCTTATTTTCATATATTAGCAAATTGCAAGCAAATTTAACCTACGTGTTTGCGAGTTCTCAAAAAAAAAAAATACGCTACAATTTCTATCAATTAAATATCTTCATATTTTCACATATTTGCATAAAAGCAAGTAAGCTTTTTAGAAATAAAATTAAAAAATATTTTTCTAAAATAAATAAATTATAAAGCTGTATATAACATAATTCTCACAAATGATTTTCCTGTAGCCCTACGCAGTATATGAAACGTTAAAAAGTACAGTTTTCTGTTATACTACGAATCATGCTACTAATAATAAAGCTGTCTATGTAAATTTTACGAACAATTCAATAATTTCTAAGGAATGAAAATGTAATTGAATTGCGAAAAGTTTCGATTTGGAACATGCCTTGTTGTGGCTGTTCCTGCGTCTGAGCCGGGAGCGATTTCCGGTTTCCTTCTAACTGATTTTCGCCAGTAGTAGTAACATCAGCAGTTGCAATAAGATTGGTGGCAGCATTAGCGGCGGCATTGGCAGCATTGGCGGCCGCAACTACAGCTGCGGCCTGCTGAGCTGCCTGCTCCGATAGTTCCGGTGGAGCTGATTGTGCTACAGGTGGCGGCATGTCCGGTGGCGTCCACGCCTTCACCTCACTATGGGGCCGATTTAGTATCTCTCCTAAAATTCATTAATTTTACATTGCTTATTGTTTACTTTACATGATTCAATTGCAATTATAATTATAATGCAATAGTCATTCAGAAAGACAGATTCTTTTAATTATTAAAAAAAGTTTGTTTTCAAAAATTAGAATATTAATATAAGAAAGATATTTTTTATGCTGAACAATACAATTTTATGAACGATTTTTAAATGCATTGTCAATGGTGCTGGTCGTTTACTTAAAACTACAAATTTTTCAAATCAGGATAAATTGTATAGTAAACAAATAATTAATTCAAAATACAATACATTATATAAAAACAACTTTTTAATATAATTGTAAATCATTCTTCTTTCTTTGTATTATCAAATAATTGATTTTCTGAATGACAATGTATATAAAAATAAAATTCACTGTGACCGAATAAAGCCTGAAATTCCAAAAAACAGATTGAGTAATGACTGCAAAACAGAAACAAATTGTCGAAATCTGTGTAAAACAAAACAAAAAACAAATAGTTAAGCAAAGAGCAAAAAATTGGAAGAATACAACAAAGGAAAACATGGAAGAAGCCAGAAAATGACAAATGAATAATGACTCACTTATCACTGGTAGAAGGACTTCAGATTAAAAAAAAGAAAACAAATTGTTTTACAAATTATACTCGTTAGTTTCTCAAATAAAATTAATGCAAATTTACCTTCGCGAACATTTTGCGTAACCGTAAACGTTTTTCCAGTATCAAGTGGAACAGTCCAGTTAACAGGATCAGGAGATCGCATCATTATTTGTTCCGGAGATTTAACTCTAGTAGGTTCCGGTGGCGACTTCACCACATGTCCTAGATCGGCTTCTTCTTGATTTCCATCATCATCTACAGTGGCTACAATGCACTTCTCCTGAGCAGTCACCGGGTCCGCTGCACAACCAAAGTTACAACATTATCTTCATTTTATCATTGGCATTCGAATTATTTTAGCAAACACAAGTGAATTGTGATTTCATAGTCAGAATCAAACGTGGATTGTGTCAAAGATTGTCGCATATTTAACATATAAATGCCATCATTTTTGTGCATTATTCACAACCAATTTCAATATTTTTAAATAAGTTTCACAACTTTAGGTACTTTGAATATTTTTTTGTTTGTATATCATATATTTATAAATAAAAATAAGTTCTAATGATATACAATAAAATATCAAATATAAATTAATATATAAACGATCAAAATTCGTAAATTAAAGTGTTTGTAATTTTCTTAATTCAAATTGGTTGTGAAAATTACTTTTTAAAGATGTATACGTCTTATAAGTCAATTCTGCACACTAATTAGTTAATTCTGTATAGTTCTGTAAGCTCTATAATATTACAGAATCTTTTATCTTCTCTCATAAATGACATTCTTGTTAACCAAGAATAGACAAAAACTTCTATGTGTTACAGTTACAGAGTTTATAAAATTACGCATATAAATTAATTAGTTTGCAAACCTTTAAATAAATTCTATAATCTTACATTATTGTACAGAAAACACAAAATTTCTTACCATTTCTAAATTATATAATACTTCAATAGATAATATATATATATATATATATATATATATATATATATATATATATATATATATATATATATATATATGTATATATATATATATTTCTAATTTAAAAGAACCACTTTATATAAAGTCTAATAATTATTTATATTTTACTGCATAAAATTAGATGTTCAAAACATAGAAAAAAAAGTTGTATCTTCACATTTCAAAATTAGAAGCTAAATTTTTGTATTTAATGCCATAAAATATATAATAATAATAATCACCTGTTTTGAACATCTACGTATACTTTGTTCATGCATATATTCTATTCTTGTAATTATATGTATATTATACATAGTTTTGTATCAAAATAATATGAACTAATAACAATATTCATAAGATATTACTTATTTGTCAAGCATATATGTATGTATAAAGCAAATATTACTTCATAACTACCACATTATACGAGTAACGAAATGGAAGAAATACTTTAATAGTCATCAATAAGTAATTCTAAAGATGTATATTTACATTTGAACTATTTATAAAATATATTTACCTCTTTACCTTGTAAAAAATACATCTGCAAATACTACTCAAATCTAAACATACGTACAAATCTAACAGTTTTAGTTTAGTAATTTTGATTTAGTACTTAGAAAGTTATCTGTGTGAAAACTTAAAAAAATGTGCTATTTAGTATCCTTGTAAAATATGTCAAAAATCCTGTAAAGCAAATATATTAATTAAAATAAATTATTTCGATAGGTGTTACTTTGTAGATATATGTACATAATAGCTAATATAGTAAATGATGATAAGTAAATAATTTTTGTTGCATCCAGGACGAACATATCTGTAGGAAGAAATTGCGTACATATAAGTAGAATAAATACGTTACGTAATATTTACGATACAATTATGAAAAATACACACACAGTTCGCATATGTGCCAAGAATCGCTAAAACTAACACTGTACGTATATATGTAGTATGTAAAAATATGATTGTATACTTAAATATATAGGTGAGATTTACGATTAGTACGAGAGATTAAATATCGCTTTAAATCCAAATGATCGATCGAATTGGATTGAAAGATCATGCGGACGCATGCAGAAAAAAGAAAAAGAAAAATACTGACGTGAACGGTGTATTACGTAACCTCACCACCTGATTGTACTTGTACTTGAGATTTGCATTTGCACATTCGAGAATTTGTTGATTGGACGGACGAGATGCGGTTAAACCAGAACGACAGAACGCAACTTACCGAAGTCTTTTTTATGCCCTCTGACAATGCTGTTTGTCACAGTAGTGCCAGTGCTATTAGTTTTGTTGTTTGTCTTTGTCTCCGAGAGTGCGCTTTTAGGAGGAACTGTACTACATTTAGATCGGGGGAAGGCAGTGGTAGTGGTGTTCAGGGAAGCTAGAAAAATTGAAAAATTCAATTAATCATAGAACTTACGTAGCGTCGCCAACATATCATTTTCATCATCATCACAACTAGACAAGACACCAAAAAGCCTGTGCACGCATCCGATATGGACACCGGACAACCGGATAACCGGATAACCGGATAACCGGATACCGATACGAAATCGAAATCATACGTATACGATCACCCACAGCGATTTAGGTTCACGTTTCTTACGATCACGACAACGGATCACAATCATTACACGAATTTCAGCTTCATCACGTAAGCATCATAGCAATGACTGGTACAACATCATATTAATCACATTTAAATTTAAACTTTATTTACTTGTGGTTAAATACTCTGTCTTAATAAAATAATAACTGTATGAATAGTGATGTGTTTTAGATAGGTATATCAACAGATAAAAAAAGTCCTTTGCTTTAGTGCCCGTGTAATTTTGCCTTATACATTTTTTTACTTAATATATCATCAGTCTAATATCAAAAATAATAAATATACAAATGTCAGTTGTTTTTCAAGGATACGTAAATTATTTTTTCAAATTAATTAAATTTGTAGGTATATTTGTCATATTTTGAGCTTAGACTAATAACGTATGCTCTGATTTTTACATGAATTTCATTTAAGTTTCATTTTAATTTAATATAGATTTATATTACTTTTTTAATTATTTAAACTATTTTATCACAAAATAAAAATGTATCAAAAATACAAAAATGTACATTTATTATTATTTCCGAAATCTTTTTAATGAAATGTGTTAATTTTGTTACAATAAATATTTTTTATATACTTTCATTTTGTAGTCAAAAATGAAAAATCGTAATTTAAGAAACGCTCTATTACAATACTAGCGCTATAATGTAAGTTTAAAATTTTTTGTATGTTCAATTAGATTTGAATGAAAATGGAAACAGCCTACTATTGTATCAAACAATTAACTAACATTGCAAATTTAATGAATATAATAATAAAGTTATAATTCAAAATATTTGATCATTTTCTTTCTTATTTCATGAAAGTAGATAAAATGTTGTACAAAATTCGTTTTGCAACTTCATATTACACATCTTGTATCATCATAATATGAAGATTTACGAAATTTATTGTCGAAATAATTTCCATTGTTTATTTAAAAATTTGTTGAATTTTATTTTAAATTGAACAGATTAATCATCAATTTTATTAAAACAATTAAAAAATTATTTAAGACCAAGGAATGCACCTCTCTCAAATAACTTTCTTTATTTCCTACATTAAACATTTTCCAGTAAAAATTATGTAAGTAAAATGGAGGGCAATTAAGTAGTTTGTAAATGAAATTCACGTTAAACTTATAGCAATGGTGATAAATTGAAAATCAGCGTAAAACGATAATTTTGAATAAGTGTTTTTGCATTATTAGCGGTGAACATTTAACTAAGCTTGTTTGATGTACACATTAATACAATGTGTTGAGTGATTTGTGCCAATAACTACGAATAAGTAAATATGGATAAAATGTCGATATATACAATAGATTTTTAGTACTTATTTACATTTCAAAGATTACTTTACTTTATCCCTAATATTACTAATAGTCCAAAAAGTATTAAAAAATATTTACATTAATTCATACTTTCTACCATTTCAAATATATTTAAAAATATCTTAGTTTAGAAATATTTACCTTTCTACGATTTTAAAGTATTCTGTTCAAATAGATAATATATACCGTGCACTTTCAGATAAAAGCATGATACTTTCCAGATACTATGTATATTATTTATATATGTACATTATTACATATATACAGTTATTATATATGTAAGTTATTTTTATATAAATAAAAAAAAACATGTTTTATACAGTTACATTAAAAATTCTATCAGTTTTTAATAATATAATTAATAATAAGAGATAAAAATTTACAACTTTTTTTACATAAAACACAGAAAGTTTGGAAAATAAAAAATCTGCCTGAGATGATCAAAACGTAATATTCATATTTTACATACGTTAATTATAATCAATATTTAAATTTAGTAAATAAACGCCCATTAATTTATAACCTCATAATTTTTCTTTATCTTGTTTTATACAATATAATCAGTGCAAGATTTAAGTATAAGCTAAACAAGCTATAGATTAGGGCCCCCACTTCCTTTGGGGCCCCAAAAAAAATTGTTCGAGTTAGCAAGTGTCATATATACTTAAATATACTGCTTACTATAAACAAAGGGATTCGCCTGTATTACTCCATATCTCAAATAGCTTAGGACCTTATCAAGTCTAAATCCGGCCCTGAATATAATGTAACCATGTAAAACATGCAAATTAAACACAAATATAGTAAAAATCTTTTAGAACTCATTATACTAAAATAAAACGGCTTTAGATTCTGGTTCTGTATTAATATTTATTAACTACAACTTAAAGCCGTTTTATTTTAAACACAAATGTTAAGTTTTTAATAAAATAGAAATAGTATTCTTGAAAAACAATATTTAATTCATAAAACAATACAAATCCTGTAATACAATTAATAATTTTAGTTATTTTTTACAAAACTCTTGTAGAATTATAGATGTTCATGTTCATTTTTTTTATACTTAACAATTCTTCTTTTAATCATGTAGAGAAAATTTAAATTCTATTTTAATAAAATGTTTAAAAATCTATTCAAATTCTTTTACTGAATATTAAAATATAATAATAAACACATTATTCATATAACTATTTTTTTTAATGTGTTCATAACAAGAACTTTGAATTTTTCATCTAAAAGATGTTGCAAAATTTGCAATTTTTTACAGTTATCTCTCAATTTTCAACGACTTTTTTGCGACAAAATTTAGTAACAATAAATATTAACCAATTTATATAATTATAATTAAAAGCTGAAAAAATATTTAAGAAGGATTGATAAAAATAAAGCATTTTAATTAACTACTTCAAAATATCATCATGTTAATTGCTAATTAATAAAATAATTGAAAACAAACCTCTTATTTCTTCTATTATACAATTAAATACTTGCAGTTTGTTTTTTCAGCTTAGTATGTAATCTGGAATTAGAAGAAATAGTTGACTAATAATTTCTTTTTATCAGACAGCCAAGATATAATAATTTATAACCTTAATTCTACAATCAATGTCAATAATACTATTTTTCTAAAAAAATAATAATAAATATTATACCTTAATTACGTCATAAGTTCCAGTCATAATAATATCATTATCAGGCAAGTGACGTTTGTTATCAATCATATTGTAAATCAAGTCACATACACCTTGACCAAATTTGCGAAAAATGAATTTTGGATATTTATTTTCTGAAGAAGAAATAAAATTATTAATAAATAATAATAGTAGATTAAGATATTATAATTACCCGAAATAAGTGGCGAAATATCCAATCCATTATAAGTAAATTTCAAAAAAGTAATTGACAACTATCAAACGTATAATAAGTTATCAAAAAATAATAATAATAATTATGAAAATACTTACAACCATCATATTCAATCTATTTGATGTAGGTATGTATAAAACATTATTTTTGCTTCATACTTACATATTATTTTGAATCTACAAAAAACTTCTTTAACAATAACTGAATATAGCAGCAAATATTGAAGCTGTATTTTATGACTTGGCATTTATTTTACTTAAAATTTAATTAATAAAATAAAATTGTATTTACACTAATACTAAATAATTTACTTGTAATATAAAACATTGTTCTTAAGCCCGTGTGGCACGACGCATTCAAATGCTGAAAATCAACGCGTTAAAGTGCGCAGTAGTCCAATTTTCGTAAAATTTATAGAAAATTGAACTACTGCTCACATTAATGCGTTGATTTTCTGCATTATAATTCATCGTATCACACGGGTTTAACACTTCAAATATTAATATCATTAACTTGAGTATTTATAAAAATTTTCGAATTGATAAAATTAATATTATAAAATTTTACCCAATATTTATCATGCTATACAATAAATAATATTTTGTAAAATATATAATTTTTATTTAAAATAAAACTGCTTTAGGTTCAAGTTCTGTATTAAAATTTTGTTTATAATTAACTTTTCGACGAAACTTAACGCTTGTTTTCATCAGAAAAACTGATTTTTATTTAATTATCCGTTTTATCTAACAATACCCCTTGTTTATATTATGTATATTATTTTGCATGCATTCGATTTGTAGGAAATTTTTTATAGAACACAGAATTCAAAAACTACATATCATACGCTCTATCTTATTGAATGAGGTTAGTTAAATAAAATAGAGTATGCGATATCTAGATATATAGTCCAAATTAATAAAAATTATTAATTTTCTTTTCCCAAAGTTTAAACGCATAAAAAGTCGTATAATGTAAACATGGGATAAATTTTATAAATACGGATTCTAAATTTTGAAATACTTGTAGGTACTAGCAACCAAAAAGTCTGCATCATATGGGAAACATTTGTACTATTTGTTTTTTGAAAATTATGTTTACGGGACTTGTTGGTGATTGTCTAAAAACTGATATAAATATAAAATGCACTGTTATCAGTTCTGGTATAGGTCAAATTAAAAAAATTACGACAAATACTTCGGATAAATTTACATTATTTGAAAATATTTTAAAAAGAGTTATTTGAAGAAAAGTTCTAGAATAATATTTTAGGCCCTACACAAAATTTTAGTTTCCATAGCCAATTTAAATAGAGATTATTTTTAAGTACATACAGGTAAACTAAATGATTCAAAGAATTATAGTTAACAATCCAACGTTTCTAAACGATTTGGTCATCACAATGAACTAATTTAAAACATATTTAACATATTTAGTATAAATAATTCAAATTTGTAGTACTTAAACTGAATTTTTTTTATTTCAATTTAAATGAGAATTTTTTTCTTATATAACATAAATTTTTTATTGAATATGTGAATTTGAGAAATTATAACAACTTTGCATCAAAGTGGTAACACATATTACTCTAAATTATTAAATTATTAATGATTAAATTATTAAAAACTCATATTTTGTAAATAAATGAAAAATTACAATTAAAAAAACATAACTTGTTCATGTGAAAATATGTGAAATTCTATTTTTAATGTTTTCAATCGTAATATCTTAGTTTTATTTATAAAAATTTACTTTTGTCAATTGTTTGTATACGTTATTTATAAAACAATAAAAATGTCAAATGATATATTTAATCTATTATTAAATAATCCAATATTATTAAATAATCCAGATAAACGAGCAAAAGTTTTTGAATTATTAACTCAAGAAGTTTCGGAAAATGGGAATTTGCCAATTAAGCGACTGCAAAAGAAAAATATTCTTCGAAAAGAATCACCAAAGACAATTAAACCTAATCAGAATGTTCGATTTGAATGTCCATCTGCGTTTGCATCTGCGTCTGCATCTGCGTTACCATCTGCATCTGCAGTACCATTTAATCAATTATTATCAGGTGTCGTAGCATATTGTGACGTTCATAGCAATAATGGTGACAGATCCGAAGTAGTAAAAGCAATGGTGAAAGCGATGGGAGCTACCGTTTCAGATACTTTTACTCGAGCTATTACTCATATCGTTTTTAAAGATGGCTCGTTTTTAACATTTCAAAAAGCGCATCTTTTGCAAGTGCATTTCGTATCAGTACTTTGGTTGGAAGCCGTAAAGCGTCATAAACATCGCGTGCCCGAATCGAAATATCCTGCACTGGGTGTTGAATCATATATTTGTCATGAAATGTTAAAAGAATATGATGACATTATTCAAGATGAATATCGCAAAAGATCGGGTGAGAAAAAAACTTGCAATTATATAACAGAACGCCGACAGCAAAAATCTTCTGCACCATTTAATAGATCAGCGAACAAAAGCTTATGTTTTGATGTAACTCCTGCTAAAATACATACATACGGCAATTCAAGTCCCGATGAGAGTGAGTCTTTTGCTACTGCTTCAGAATCAAAATCTCCAGATAGCGACATAATTCCTTGTAGTCAAGATGTTACACCAGACTCTTCAAAAATGACAGATGGTATTGAAAAAGAAAGCAATAGCGAAGAAATTGAAAACAATACGAAAAGAAGACAATCTAGATTTCTACCACCAGATTCTTCTAAAACGACTGATAGTGTTGAAAATAAAACGGAAAGTGATAAAAAAAATAAACCTCGTGTACGAAAATTATATAGACCCGATGAGAATATTTACAAAATTTTCACTTGGGACGATCAACCGAATAAAGAAAAAAATATTAAAATAACTGACGAGGGTGAGGGTGAGAAGTCTACAAAAAAATTTAAAGAAGATCTCCCAAAAGGATTTACTATTCCAAAAACATACTCAGCTAAAGCTCGTAATGTTACATCAAGGAGAGTTAGTAACATTACAAAAAGAGGACGAAAATCTGTTTGTGCTTTAAATTTTAACGAAACTGCCCCTCTAAAAACTTCAAGTGATACTTATCTTGAAACGAAAAATTCAAAAACAGAAATTTCAAATGAAAGAAATGTCACCGAAATAAGAAAAGATAATTCACCAATAATTAGTTCATTAAAACGAGCCAGAAAAATTTCAAGCGAATCTAATTTAACAGATATAGCTGAAATATCTGAATCGTCAAAATCTCATATTTCTAATTTATCAGAAGTTAATCCATCGAAACGAATAAAAAATGTTTTGTGCGAAACCAATCCAGAAAAAAATGATGGTGATAAAATTGAACCAGTTTCGCGTACTCGAAAATCTATTCGACTTCATCCATCCAAAACAAAAAATACAGCAAACGAATCAGAAAAATCTGATAATGAAGAAACAGAACCAAAGACACCAATAAAATCAGTACAAAAATCTAGACGTCAGTCAGAAGCACCAGCAAAATTATTAAACAATAAAATTTTGGGTACAAGTCCCTGGGAATCAACTCCAACAAATACCGTTCGTAGAAGCACTTTAGATTTTGTATCGAGAGAGTCTTTGGAACGTATGAAGTCAACACAAAAGAAAAAACAAGTTTCGAATAAACTTCGCAGTATAGTATGTACGGGTTTCCATAGAGCAGCTACGCAAATATTCGAACAAATTGTAAAAAAATTAGGTGGCTTTGTTGTTGAAGATGAAGTAACACAACGAACTACTCATGTGGTCGCTTGTGAACTATCAAGAACTATGAATATATTACGAGGAATCGCAAGAGGCTGTTGGATATTAAAATCAGAATGGTTATATAAGTCACTGGAAGCTGGTACATGGTTACAGGAAGAAGAATACGAAATGACTGAATTTTCTCCAGCAATTCAACAATGTCGAATAGAAAAACAATCTTTTGGCAATCTGTTTTGCATGGATATTTTTAAAAATTGTGGTCCCATACATGTGGCTCGTAACAGTATGCCTAGATTTTCTGATCTGGAAGAACTAATTGAATTATGTGGTGGAACAGTAGTTAAACTTCCACGACAAGCAAAAATTGTTATTGGAGAAATTGTAAAATATGAAGATACGATTTGTGTCAATGAAAAATGGATTGTAGATTCAGTAACACATGGCAAACGAAAAAATTTTAAATGTTATGTTTATTAAAAATTTATTATGTCTTATATAGTTTTTTATAGCTTATTTGATTTGTATTTTATCTCTGAATAAAATAAATTAAATTAAAAAAGTTTTTTTTAAAATAACAATTAAAAAAACATTTAAAAATATGTTTTGTATTTTTAACTCAAAATTTGTATAGATGCCTGACATATTATTCTAAAACTTTTTTCAAAATTTTTACAAATATATTCTGTTTTTTTTTAATTGTTTAATTTGACCAGAACATCCAGCTAGTGCATTTTTTAGTTTTCAGACAAGCACCAAAAAGTCACGTAGTGATTATTTTCACAAAACACAAAAAACATTTTCTTCTAATATCATGCGGACTTTTTGACGGACATTATAGATTTTAAAAATTTAACTTATAATTACATAAATTTTTAAACAAAACCACTATATGAAATATCACTAAATACTTTCAAATTATTGTTTTTTTTTAAATCATGCTAAATAAAGAATATGTATTATTTAACTAATTATATTATTGGTCTCGTATACTAATGGCGTATCTACTTTCTAATTTTTAAATTTGTCATTTTTTATCACTAACATTTAGAATGATTAAAAATGAAATGTAGTAGTTTTTACTAACGATTAAAAAAAATAGTGAAAATATTATTTGCAAAAGAGCCTATAATGTAAAATATAATTTTTAATTTAAATAGCTATATGAAAATAATAAACTATAGCTACATAGCTGTTATTATTTGAATAAAAAATATTGAATTTATTAATGTCTACGGTATTTACAGTAATTTCTAATAAATATAAATAACACAGAAATCTAGAAACGTCATGCTTTTATCGAACAGATATTGTTGAAAATGTTATGTAGTTATCTGTATTAATGATAAAATGAAAATATGTCGCACTAATTTGATAACTACAAGCAAATGAATTTATTGTATGTATGTATGTAAAGTGCACTCGTTGAAATGAACCAATAGATACATATATGAAAAATTTATTTCTATTTTTCAAGCTAGGATTAGGACCTGATTGATTTGAAAACTAAAACTGGACAGTTAAGAAAACATGCATATAAACATGCATTTAAAATCGGTAACGATACTTGGCACACACTTGTATTTAAAACATTATACACATGTGTATATATTGTACATAGATTATTTTCTGTGATATTTACATGTTTTCTAGCTTCTATCAGTATTTTTCTATAGTGTTCATTATCAATGGTGTATTCATTACAGCAGTATTTCTCAAAAAATCTAATTTATTTTAATTTACAATAGATGGAGTCTCTGTTTTTAGTAAAATGAAACATTACTTAAAATTCTACTCTTATAAAACTATGTCTTTATTTTACTTTATCTCTATTCCAATTATTAATGTCAAATTTTTTTAAATTAAAATTTTGATAAAACAGAGGCACCATTGATGCCTGTTCGTTGTTATTGAGAAATATCACTTTTAATTTGAGTGTTTCTATTTGTTAAAGTGTTAGGAACTTGCTAATTTCATCGTAGAATGTGCATTTTATTCATTAAAATTCATCTAACAAAACATGTTCGAATGTGTATTTGGATGAAAAATGAAATTGGCCCGACCCGACGAATGAAAATATCGGAATATTCGCGGTATTTGAATGAATGAAGCACTGTGATTAAAATGTTCGACAGATTTAGTTGAAGACACTTACAAGGCCTTGGACGTCGAACGGTGCTTGAAGGCGGCGAACTGGTAGAATCGCGTGGTGTTTTCTGTTGCCGAACCGTCGTTGAACGCGAAAGACGTTTCGGAGAACTTTTTTCTGTTACTTCAGTCGGACCTACCGACTGCGATCGAACTGCAGCATTACGTAAGTTCACTATATTTATTTTTACAATTCATTAGATATTCCACAACATTAGGTCTTTCTGAAGATTTTTTTTTTATTTAATCTAACGAAATAAAGATCTTTATACTAGTAGATGTAAACTTCGACTATAAATAAGGATATGTAGAAAAAAAAAACAAGTAAATATAGTCAATAATCTTTTTTATTTAAACAACTATTTCGATAAAATATGATTGACAGTTATGAAACATAAGTACACAATCACACCATGTATCCATAAAGATGTGATACAAATTCTTTTCAATCAATCAGAAATTGTAATTTTCGCCAAACATTTCTATCCAGACCCGCACTTTTGCTTTATACACATTTATAATATCTCACATACATGTTCTTTTATTCTTACTATTTGGAAATATTCGCTTCTGAAAAATACTCTCATTTATATGCCAACCCATTTACTCATCAGACAGTCACGCAGAAATATTTACTCTTTGAATAGAAAGTTTAGCGATTCAACCGAATCATCAATATAATTACCGAAATAATAAAAATTATGTGTTAATTTTTTCTAAATATCTATGCACAGTATTCTTACTAACATATTAGTAATTAAGTCAAAACAATTTGATAATGAAATGAAACTAGTAACACCTGCAATAAAAGTTACTAACAGAAATTTAAATTTATAAAAATTCTAAACTTCTGTTTACATTACGCAAATTTTAATGAGTCCGACATCTGGAAAAAGATAACGATGAATTTTTTATCAATGTAAACAGTAGAATAAACAAACTAAATATCACATGCTCTATTTTACTTAAATAACTTCGCTCAGTAAGATAAAGGATGTAAAATTTAGTTTTTCACTTCTACGGTATATATACAGATGAAAAATGCTTGTTTTTTTCTTGCAGAAATCACACTCATAAAAAATCGTATAAGATAGTAAGAAATATAACATAAATATTATTTGATTATATTCAAAATAACTTCAGAAAGAACTAATACATTTTGCTTCCCTGAGAAGCTTGAGTGCAAATTTCTACATTTTCTAATTTGAGTAAAAACACTTACTGGTTCTTAAAGCGGGCTTATTTCCATTAGCCTTAGCACTAGCACGTTTTGATTTTTGCGGTGAATCTTTCTTAGGACTAGATCTTTGATTTTCTTTCTGAAAATCTCGGCCATGCTCATCGTTTCGTTTCGGAATTGTTGGTTCTAATTTCTCACGCGTTGGTGATAAAATAAGGCCATCCAATTCTAAAATATTTCAATTATTTATTAGAATATTCTCATACACCGTTTTAGTGGTCGTGCCGACGTATTTTGGGATTAAATGGGTGCCCCCTTTAATCCCAAAATACGTTTTTGCACTCCTCTTGAAAAATATGTTTCGATTTTTTTGTTAAGAAATTACATTACAGATTTAAATTTTATATTACAAATCAAGAAGTTAAAAATCTATTCCTAATTATAAATATTCAAAATGTGTATTTCAGTTAAACTAAATTTAGTCTATAATCTAAAATTAATTAATAATTCTACTTTTGTCAAGGAAATACGAAGAAAAGAGTACAACTTATACCCTCTTATTATAACAAAAGTGATTTTTTTTGCATTTAATAGTTATAACCAAAACAGAAATTTAATTTTGAAATATAACCACAAATATATTAGTAGAATGATATTAATAAATTTATTTAAATAAAAAGAACAATTATAATAAAATATTTTTCAAAAACAAAAACAATAAAATTATTAGTGGATTGATATTATATTTGAGTAAGTAAATTAATTTAAAATGTGTTAAATTGGTAAAAAATCTTATACCTGAACCACCAGTAGTTCTTTCCAAATGATGACGAATAATTTCTTTATATGCTCTAGCAGAATTATCTATACTATCTCGTCCTTTCCTATAAGACACATTTCTAGCATTAGCTGCAGATTTCGAAGGTGAACTTTTCTTGTTATTTTCTTCCTCTTTCTCTTCTTTAGTATACGGTCTGTAACGAACAACAACGATAAATATTTAAAGAGAATTTACGCAAAATTAAATTAAATAGAACGTAGTTAAAACACTGTATTACTTGCGCGTTGTTGATGCTAGAGATAATGCAGATAAAGAACTTCTTCGCGAAACTTGCTCCCAAAGTTCTATTTGTTTATTGTACAGTTCGGATATATGGTCTGACGCTAATTCGGTACCCCACCCTCGATGCTGCAAAATAAATAAGATTTGTATTTGTATATTTATTTCATTTTGTCTGTAAATACTAGAAGTGTATTAGCTTGTATGTGTAAAAGTCTAAATTCAAGCATATAGTGGATCTTTGTTTACATCTTGTTGCTTCATATATATACCTATCTACATTAGTATTCAAACAAAAACTATAAAAGTTTTCATATAAAATGCAAAACATGCGAAGCAAAATATTGTTTTTATTTTATTAAATAAAAAAATTCTTTAAAGCTTAACTTATACTACTCTCAAAAATATGTGTCACAAAAAATTTTAAAATAAAGAAGATTTTTACATCTAGTGTTACCTTATTTTATATTGTTTTTACTTAAAACATTTACACTAAAACAACTAATTATAACGTTTAGAACATAGAAAAATATCCTACACAATATTTACCCATTTATTCAAAGGCGGATTAAGAGAAAAGCTGACTAGGTTACACTTAAGAGCCCAAGTATTTTAAGGTACCTAGATTTTATTTTTACTAAATAAAATAATAGTTTATGAAAAAATCATTTATTTTCATATATTTATTAATATTATAGCATAAACAGCAAACCTATTTGTAATACTATTGTTATTTAAATTCTAGTGTGATTGTGACTTAAACTAAAGTTAATTAATTGCTGTTTACCTAAATAAAATAAAAATAAATTATCTGTAATATATGCAATCACATGAAATTAATGCATACAAGTATTGTATTTAAAGATCAATCACCAGAAAATAATCCCTTCTTGTTAGTAAACAGAAATCAGCTTAATGCAGAAGCCTCAGACAAGATTAATCCGCCACTACATTTATTCAGTTGTAATATTTATCTAATTCACTAAACTTTAAATATATGCACATAAAAATAATTTTCATTTCTTAACTTTAAAAATTTCATAACATAAACTGAAAATAAACTGCTCTAATTCAAAATTTCTGTTACTAATTATCATAAAACTTTTCAATAAAATAAACTAAATCGTGTTACACAAATATTATGGGATTTGCAGAATGATTGCGTTTTATAAAACATATCAAACATTATACAGACTCCCAGAATATGTTACATAACAATCCGTTTTTATTTTATGAGAAGTTTTATGAACGAAAATTGGTCTATTAAAAATAAAAGAAAATTAATTTAAAAACTAAAGGAATATATAAATTTAAGCAGCACATAATGTTGTTATAAAATTCCTCTATAACTATTAAAAAAAGAAATAAGACAGGTACAAGATATAGCATTTATTCTCCCAATTTATATGTTAACTGTTAACCAGCAAACTTATGATTACTAGATTTTGCAAGGCAAGTAACTTTAATCACTCTAAGACAAGTTTCCAAAGTACCACCTGTAGCACCCAAGTTGTTGTTTAATGATACACTGTCAAAATATACAAATACGAAATAACGAATTATTTAAGATAAAAATCACACAATACTCATATTAGTATCACAAGGCTATAGGTCTCTGTAAAACTTTCAAAATTACAAATAATGAACCCTCTAACACCAACTTGGGGTAATATAATTAATACACAGCAATTGTCAATTTTATTTTATTACATACTAGGCAATCATGCTTCTAAATTACTCTCCACACTTTTCTTTTACGTAATTCAGTACTTTCTAATTATATTTTTGTTACTTCTTATATATTAATTTATGGTACTTTAGTAAATGTTTGTTAGTTTATTAAAATCTGCTTGAAAAATCGTCCTAGCAACAAAGAATATTGCAGTAAATGTGACAAATTATTTTGTCTAAAATATTAATAGTAAATTTGCAAAATATTTGTTATGTACCATCTCCATCAAATGTATAACGAGTATTTAAGAAAGTTTTCATTTTACTGTATTGTTTTATTTCGTGTAAAATATTACTTACCGAACACAATTTACTCATACACAAGAAAAAGATAAAGTCTAGAAATACAAATGTTGGGGTACTACAATACCGCACGCAAATACTCTCGTTAGAAATGTTGATTCAAGTACTGTAGGGTCAAAATTAAACATAAAAATTGTGGACATGCATAATATTGTGCTTAGATTCAATTCAGAAAATTCCTGAAATAGTTGTGTGTAGATTTTATATCTTATTTTCTTATATTTTTAATAGTTGAAAAGAAATGGGTTTTTTAAAAAAAAACCTTTATGTTCCTGTATATACTAAATCGTAAATACATATTTGCAGACGAAGCATATTTGAAATATTCGAATGTCGTATCGCATGCGTCTAACCGTCTAAGGAAGTCGAGATTTCTCCATATATATTATATTTGTGAGCTTCGAGTAGTTAGAAATAGATAGAAGTTTGTGTTTAGTTTAGCAGAGCAGACAGTTAAAAGTTAGCTAGCTTTGAAAGAAAATTCCGGTAGCAGTAAGTAAATATATATCTATATCTATATATATATATATGTAGTACAGTATAGTACGGATTTATGGACGCATTGTAGTTAAACGTGATTACGTAATAACGTTATTACGACATTTACATACCTTATATTCGCCAGCTTTCTTTCGAAGCTCAACGACTTCTTTGAACCAGCCAGACGCAACCTTGCCGTACAATAGAGGTCCGTTTTCTTTCGCCTCGATCAACGCGTCTTGTTCCGTTTTGGCATCATCTCGATTGCCGAATCTGCCCTCCGTTTCGTAATAATCGTACTGCGAGAACGGTCGGAATTTTTTCTTGTACTCCGTGCTGAAATTTTTCGATTGGTATCGTTCGTTTTTGATGTTCTTCTCATGTACGCTGTTGTCATTCACGAGCGGCTCTAGTTCACTCACTATATTGAACATATTTACAGCTATGTAGGTACGATTTATTCTAGTCTATTTTATTCTAGTCTATTTGCTTACGCCATTATTCATTAAATTTCAATCCATTAGTAACTATATCTTTCTTATTCAAATTTTAAATGTAACTAGAGCTAAATATTCACTTTGCGATAAAAGACGGTAAAAATGTTTTATCTAATGTAAGGAAATGCATAATACTTATCTTTTTCTTTCGGAATGAATGAAAATAATATATGAAAATATAAATATACGAGATACAATACTTAAGAGTTACTGAAGAGCTTCGCATGAAAATGGAAACCGTAAATCGATATACGTACTACAATATTATAAGAACTTTGAAGAGTTTTTAAACAAAACTTTCTGTTTTTAAACTGCAATATTAAATAACACAAAATTCTCTTTAGAATTTAAATCGCTACTGGAAAATGACGATATACGTGTCGAAAATTTTTTTAATTATTTGACCATAGATTTGTTATTATTTAAAAAATATTGAATAAATTTATGTCGTTTTTATAAGTTCCAAATATAGAATTTTCGAATATATTTAGACATTTATAATCAATATTTTCTTGGTAGTTATATTGACAGACGACGAACCAAAAATAAAAATAGTCCATAATCTAAATTCTGTCAATTATATAATGCAATTTCTTACATTAGATTTGATGAAGTGTGTGCTATGAATACTCGTATGTTACGTACACTTCCATAGAAAACTTTTTAAAGACCATAAAATTTATAAGAAAAACACATAAAATTTATGCAGTATAATCTTAAATTGAGAGAGTCAACCTTCAGAAACTTATTTTGTACATTGTACAAATAAAAATTTTACTATATCTAGAAACAGAAGCTTACGAATTTTTGTAGCTCTTCAGTTTTTTCGTTAGTTTTCAGTTAGTCGTCCACAATAAAATTAAAATTATCAAATACTTAATGTGATAATTTAGAATAATTTTTGATTGATATTTGAAATGGGAAATTGTAAAAGTTTGTAATTTTAAAATAATTTATTTATGAACCAATATTTATGTTACATTTTTACAAAAATTCTATACAAGTTAGGAAATGTATTTTATTTGAAAGAAAATGTGGAAATTTCTAGAAAATAATATTGAAAACTTGATCTTGTAAACATATACAGTGAGGAAATTAAGCAAGGAATAAATTCAGTAATTCCGTTGATATTAATTTTTTGGAAAAAAATTTGAAAGGGTATAGCGATTTTGACTACAGCGAATATTTTCAGTCTATTTTCTGTTTGTTATGTCATTTGTTTTTCATGTTATGACGTCATAGACTTTTTTTTTAAATAGCAAGCTATATTTTTTATTATTAATTTTAGTAGTACTTTTTATTCTGTTTCCGACCGTATAAAATTTTCAACATATTACATTTGAAAAAAATTGAGTAAAATAGTCTTAAATTCTATTAAAAATTAATTAAATTGGCAAAATGAATCTAGTCACCTAGTCACATAAGATGACAGAAAGTTATCGACGCCACATTCGTTTTTATTTTGAAATTATAAAAAAAGGTTAAAAATCAAATTAGAAATTTATTATCTACTCAATTCAAAGTTATAAACCGATAACTAGATTCATTTTGCCAATTTAATTAATTTTAATATTTAAACTTTAAGACTATTTTTCTCAATTTTTTCAAATATAACATATTGAAAATTTTATACGGTCGGAAACGGAATAAAAAAGTACTACCAGAATCAATAATAAAAAATATAGCTTGCTATTTAAAAAAAGTCGATCGTCATAACACAAAAAAAAAACAATGACATAAGAAACTGAAAATAGGCTGAAAATATTCACTGTAGTCAAGATTGATATACCCCTTCAAGTTTTTTTCCAAAAAATTAATATCAACGGAATTACTGAATTTATTCCTCACTTAATTTCCACGCTGTATATAGGTATATATTCTCATTTCAAGACTTCCAAATCCTGAACTTCTATGCACAAATCTCACGTACTAAAGTAAATAAGTACTAATTCTAAAGTTTATCAAATGAAAAAGCAGTGCTGCCATTTATTTGTTTTAAATATTACAATATCGTTTTTTAGTTTAGTTTAATTAACATTGATTTCATAAGAACTCTACTGACAAGGTTTAAAATATCCAAAAACTATAAACATTATGATCTTAAATTTATACGATAACAATTTAGCTTATTTCAGTTGCAACACATAAAAAGCACCCTCATAGAGAGTACTGTAACTCAAAACAGAATATTTAAAAATGTTTATTTCTAAGACATTGTATTCAACATAAGTTTCTAAAGTTTGACTTCTCTGCTGAAGAGTATTCCTCATAAATATTTACATGAGTTCCTTCAAATTTGAAGGTATTTCGAAAGTTTTGGACGCGGCAGTGCATTTAAGTAAGTGTTTGTTTGTTGAATATGTAAGTGAGTAAAAAGTATTAAGTTAGAGGATCGGAAAGTGTAGGTACCATCTTTGGTGTCGAGTTCGCAGTGTTTCTTGTGGAGCATGGAATGCGCGGCGGACGGTTTGATGGCGCCCATGGAGAGGGACTTGCGCGGCAACGAGCCGTCCTTGGCTGCGGCATTGGCGGCGGCGGCGACGGCAGCAGCGTGCACCATGTTGGCGTGGTGTGCGTCACTGCGGGAACTATGGCCCTGGCCGTGGCCGTGTCCGTGGCTTTGGCCCGGGGGCCATGCGAACTGCAACCGGTATTCGGTGCTGATCTTTGATATCGCTTTCCGCAGCAGACCGCCTTCGTCCGTCGCACCCTGTACACCGATCAACGCACACCTCTACCTCTATCAACATCTAGACTGTCTGTCCTATCCTATCCTGTCTGTCTATACACAGTATTACGAGTACGAATACGAGTACGACTACTACATGGACAATATGGACACATGGATATAGGCTTAGTTATTTATATATGTAAGTACTTGTCTACACGATTAGCCTACTATTTCCAATCATATGGAATTCATCGCTTCCTGCACTCGAAATTCGTCTCTGATACCCAATTTCTAAGACAATGGGCAATATTTTAAATTTCATACTGGATTTCTATACTGATATGCAGCGTGCGTTACATAATATTTTATCGTTTCTAGTAAGTAAACGGATTTTTTAAGAAAAATAAAATTAAATATACTGTAACGCTACAAGCTCGTTTAGAAATCCACCATTCGTGAAGTGCTTGTCAACTGTTATTGAATCGGTTCAATATCTCAATAAATATTTACTGTATTCACTAAAAATTGTAAGTGGATATTGGAGATATTCAAAACTATTTTTGTGATTATTTTAAATTTTTTAAAGTTATCGGTTTTCGAAATACACAATTAATATTTTTTTGGTTAAATTATAAAAACGGTTAAATTTAGCATAACTGAAAATCTGATTTTTTTCTGTATACAATAATACATTTGTATCGTAAGCAAAATTTTGAAAAACCGTTAAAAAAATATAAAATAATTAAACATCTATCTTAAAACCGACTAATTTCATTGCATTTTCTAACAAAAATTTTACTTATAAAATGTTATAGAAAATAATTTAACCCCTACTGCAATTTAACAAAAATCAATTTGTCTGTGTACCTCAGAAACTAATAATAATTTAAAATTGAAAATGTTAACATAGATAAGTTTTAATATTTGAAACATCCATTACGAAATTTTATATTAATGTAGCAAAAAGTTTTGGAAATATGAAACCGCTTTCAAACTTTTATCAAATTCTTCGTAAAATAGATAGATATTACACTTTATATATTATAACTAATATCTTGTTTATTTTTTTATCCAAACATTAGACATTGCTATAATTCAAGATCAACTGAAATAAAATCAAACCTAAATATGAATAAATATTCATTGCCAATAATTAAAGATGATTCATATCAAATAAAAAGTAGTATTCTCTATTCTGTAAGACTCCTGCTTGCTAACGTAACTGATGTTGCCTAGCAACTATATAAACATACGTGATAATTGCATTGCAACTAACACAATTACTAGACAATATCAGTCATGCTAGCTAACAGAAGCCTTACAGAATACATGACAATGAACAATAAATATCTTGCAAATTAAACATAAACAAATAATATAAAATAAAATCAACTGATTTATATACTGGTAGATAAATATTACATATATATTGCTGTTAAATAACTGTTATTCTTTTAATTTTAATTGCGGTTAAAATTAAAAATAAAGAAAGCAATTAATGCATTAAATTTTTCTGTTTCATAAACAAATATACATTGCTGTACTAAACTCTGAAAATTTTCCACGTAACATCTACGTACTCAAACTCATTTCTAATTGTCCGCTCCATTTATTTTATTTACAATTTATGCAAAAACCTTAGAACAAATGAATTGTTGACAATGACAAATCTAAGATAATTAATTATTACTGAATGTTTATTGGATTAAATCTGTCACCAAAACCATTATCCAAATTTCTTTCTGTTTCATGACAGAAGTAAAGCAAACACATTTTGCAATGTCACGCATACATATAGTAAACTTCAGGCTTTCACGGCCGGTATCCACTGATAGTATTGTCTGGCCTGGTATACCGTGGTCGATCTATCCTTGTCGCAGACGTTTATCACCATACATCGTAGATGGCATCCTCAGTGCTTGGTGACTGAATGGCAATTTTTTCTCTGCACTCTTTACAATCGGACTGCACCGTCAGTTTCCGTTATAGGTTTTGCCACGCCATTGGTCGATTCTGGTTTGTTCATCTCTTCCACCGTCCTTGATGACGTGGACTGTTTGTTTCGAAGTAATAGTTTTCATGCTGTAATAATCCTTTTGCCTTCATTTCTGTTGAAATTTCTAAACAATTCAGGTCATCAAGGACGATAAAGAGAATGAATCAATCAGAATCGAGCAAACTATCATTCAGTTACCAAGCACTGAGAATGCCATCTACGATGTATAGAATAACGTCAGCGACGAAGGTAGATCGACCACGGCATACCAAACCAGAATATTCTATAAATTCAATATATATATATATATATATATATATATATATATATATATATATTCATTTGTCAGGAAAGCGCATCATTCAAGATTGGTAAGAAAAACGTTTTTCATTCCTGAATTTTTAAAGAGACACTACCGAAATTTTCTACCTCTGAGATACCGGTCAGGTGTCACATTTATAAAAGTTTACCGTATCAGAAAAAATGTATTCTATAATGGATTTCCAATTTTTATTTTGCTACCACTACAAAACTGTTCAAAAACTGTACTTTATTTGATTATTTTTTGTACGTAAAATATCTGTTTATGGTAATAGTAAAAAAAGTAAAAATCGTAAAAAAAAGTACTGAAACTTGTCATTATTTCATACGCGTTGAAAATAATTGAAGTTGTCTCACGATTTTGGCGTTAGAAATGTCAAATAATAGATTTGTATATATATTGTATAGAACTCGTGCATAAAATGTATTACTAATTAGGACTTTAGCTTTATCTTTTGCTAATGTTGATAAAAGCTATATGCTTTTAAAATACGTATATAGCTTTTTTAAATTATTGTTTGTGGTTTAAGGGAAATTATTTTATTAAATATAACCTATTCACAAAATATATATATATATATATATATATATATATATAATTATATATATATATTAAATGGTTTGTCTAATATTTTAGTTATTTAATCTAAAAGTAATTAGATGATCTTCAATTTTCGAATAATATAAGATAAAACATTTAAGACAAAAAGAGAAAATGACGTTTGATACATTGATCTAATGTAATTAGATATTTATTCTAGTTTGCTATATATTTCTAATTCTTGATCATTGATCTATCTAAAGTTTTCAATTATTTAACCAAACTTTATAATTTGATTCAAATACTATGTATGTAGATAAAAGAACTAATGTTATATAGAAAATATTATCTAATAAATTAGACAAATCAACTAAAATTTAGTCATCCAATTCGAATTAAATGAAACAGCTATTTAACTTTTTCTATGCGCATGTAACATGAACCAGAATATATTAAATAAAAACGTAGCCGAACTAAAGTCCAATAGATAAAATCTTACCGAAAAAAAAACCCGTATGAAAATCACAAGTCACATTTATATTTGAAGAATTTGGTACTATTTGGATTAAGTTAGGTTGGGTGAAAAAGTTAGTAGTCAATCGTTTATAGCTCTATGGACTTTTTTTCCGGTGAGATATTGTCCATTGGACTTTATGAACAGTTCTGGAATTTTTTGTTCGTATGCAATAAAAAATAAATGAAAAAGTTACAAATTAAAATGTATAAGTAAATAAAATGTCAAATAAAGTAGCTAATAAATTAGTAAATCGTTAATTATAGTTGCAGCATTATAGTGCGGTTTTAGTGAGTCACTGATAGCGCAGTTTAGAGGAATAAGCGAATTCCAGATGATTGGAATTGTCAATTACTCTAGTCGATTATCTTTCCCGCATTTCCCGTGTAAACTCAAACACAATGTATATCTTAACTTATGAACGTATTCATCTTCATCCATATCCATTTGCACATTATCTTTCTGTTGTAAGGGATTAGTTTAATATGTATGTACATAATCCGTTTGACATAATAACATTTGCTATATTATCACTTCCTCAGCCTAACTCGGCTTCTACGACGCGAAAACATTCTGCATTCTGCGTAATACATTATGCGACAGACGTGTTATCTATTTATACTTCGAGAAAAACGTTTTAATTTTCATTTGAAAAATAAATACACCCAGTTTTTTTTTTATCGTTAGAGAGATAGTCATCATTTTGCATTTTTGTCGTTTTCTTTTTTCTCTCGTTTAGAGAACAATTAAGAAAGAAACGAGAAATATTTATAAGTATAATGTTTTTCTTCGTAATTGGAAAAATATTTTTAAATTCATTTCAGTGCACAAGATAACGAACGAACGTAGGACGGACAGAATGAAAACAATTAAAGAATTGTTATAAAAACTTCTTTTTTCCTGCAAAAAATCCTAACAACAGTTGTAAGATATTTTATACAACAAGATGCAGGTTCTATATTTTACAAAATAATTATTCTATTTTCGCTAATAATTTTATAAAACAAAAATGAATAAAGCGTAAATAATTTTATAATGATTATTATGAGTTTTTACAAAGGTTCTTTAATTAATATATGATAAGATATACCGGGTGTAGAAATGAAATGTGAACCATAGGGATTTCAATGTTATTTTTTAAATACGGCTGTATCTCTTTCCCTATTGACTTTAGAGCAAATATTTAAATACAAAACTTGTTCAAAATGTGAAAATGCATGGTATAAAGTCATTTTTTTTACATAAATATTAATATTTTACGATATACAGGGTTAACCACTAAAAAATGAGCTATAACATTGGGAAACGGGAATGGTATCGAAAAATGCAGAATAATGAGTTCTATAATTCGGGGTAAAAATCATTGTTCTACGATACTTCGTTTAGGAGAAAAAAATTAAAAACTGATTTTTGAAAAATTTCGTAAGGGGGTACCCTTGTGTTTTGTTTAAAAAAAAAAAAAAAGGATTTTGGATATTTTAGCACTGGCTTTCGTTGTCTACTCTTTTATCCTACTCTTTGTACCAGACATTTTTTTTTCCTGTTCTTCTTTAATTTTTTATTCACGTTTTTCTGATTTTCCGAAAAGTTGATAAGGGGACCATTGGCATTTTTTTCAGAATAAGACTTTTTTACAAAATTTAGTCCAAAAATTTTATAGAACTCATTATTCCGCATTTTTCGATACCATTCCCGTTTCCCAATGTTATGGCTCATTTTTTAGTGGTTAACTCTGTATATCGTAAAATATTAATATTTATGTAACAAAAATGAGTTTATACCATGCATTTTCACATTTTGAACAAGTTTTGTATTTAAATAATTGCTCTAAAGTCAATAGGGAAAGAGATACAGCCGTATTTAAAAAATAACATTGAAATCCCTATGGTTCACATTTCATTTCTACACCCGGTATAAAATTATGAATAATATTTTTTCAGTAAAAAATCTGATAAGCAGAGTTATGAACAAGGAAAACCACTTTGTTAAATTTTGTACACCAAATTGTACAATCTGAGAAATATGTAACTTTACTGTTTATATATGACTTTTTTTTAGAAATTTTATTACATGAAACTTAATTAAAAAATATAAAATCAAAATACAAAATAATATTTTCTTTAAAATTATCTACAGCAATGCACACAATACTTTTATTAACTATACGGAATATAATTTTACTATATTCTAATTATAAAGTGATTTCTCCTGCGGACATAAATAATTATTTTTGATTTTATTTGTATTAAAATATTGATCAATTGATTTTAAATTTAAACTGAAATAACTACTGGGTAAGTACGCGAGTGATGGACCAGTGAAATACATGTCAACGTTTTCATTATTGATTATTTTTAAATATGCCGTAAACATGTTTCATATATGAACTAAAATTAAACATTATAATATAATTTTTATGATATTTATATATTACAATTATATTGCTCTTGTTCATTGCATTTTATCCACAAAAAATATCAAATAAGTCGTCTCGTCCGCAACTTCAATAATATTGATCAAATTAAACACTGATTATATAGATATAGAAAGACACAATGCAAAATAATAAAATATATTTTTTTAATAATATACAAAAATCGACATGACAATAAAAACATAATAAATTATCAATCATATTTTAGAATTATAAAAACAAAATAAGCAAAACAAAAACTGCATGAAAATAACACAAAATAGAAAAATTTTGATGGAGTGTGAAATAAATTTTTTGCTCATAAAACGAATTCAATAAATTTCCATTTTTCATATTAGATAAATAAATTCAACTTTTGTAATATAAAAAATAAATACTTTTAATTCGTTTTGTAATTATTGCATTATAATGTTATATATAATGATTGTTCCTGAATATAGAATAATGTTTCAGCTCTAAATTCATATAATTATTATTTTATTTTAACTTAACATTTTTTTTTTTTAATGCCAACTCTGCCGCACTTACCCAACTTAATAGCGAATAAAATTTATATAAAAAGTGATATTACAGTTAAGTACTTGAAATTCACAGTTTCTGCAATAATTATATTAGATTGTCATAGTTTTATTACCGTAATTAAAATAGTAATTGTCCACTATTAAATTTTCAAAATCAATATTTCTAAATTATGGTCCAACTTCCATGTCAAGTTTTCCCCTATTCGAATTTTTTTATAAGTCGATTTTTTTTTGTTGCTTTTATATAACGTATTTACATATTATGTGCGTTTATGAAACACGAATTTTCCTTATTCCAAAGTTTGTTTTTTTTTGCTAAATATTGAACGGGTGGCTTAGGAAAGTTCGACTATAATTTATTGTAGTTTATATCGTTCAAACCAGGAACGTATTCAGCAGGAAGTTGTTAAAACATATTGCCTTATAATAAAGTAACCAGACCTAGCGGATTACAAGGGTTTGCCCCAGATTCAAGTCTACTGTTTGGCATTAGTAACTATCACGGAAAACGTCACAAATTGCTATAAATGGAATAAGTGAAATTGTCCGAACTAGAAGACTTTTTCATGTATTTAAAAGATATCAATTTACTTATAGGGAATTAAATCTTTAGATATCTAGCCACTTATACCAAAAGACAGACTAACAAAATATTGAATAGGCCACTGGTTGAAAACAATGTTAAAAATACTAAAAACGAAATAAAATAATTTAAAACAAATTTATTCTTCTAAAATTATGCAATACTTAAAGGAATACTAGTATAAATGAATTCGTTTCGAAAATACAATTCTTATCGCAATACAATTTACTCCAAATCTACGTAGAACCGTCACTTCGCGGATAAATACTAAAAGCAGAATCTGTAAAATAAATAAATGAGCGGAAATAAAAGATAATAAATCTAAAACAAGGATCATCTGATAAGCCAACAAAAACTCATATTTCAAGAGCCTATAAAACATGTTCCCGTCAAACTGGTAAATCGGCGGAGTAGAAAAAAAATTAATCGAATTTGTGATTTTGCGGAAAAAAATCTACCTAATAAATCTAATGGCCGATTACTCTTTAAGCCGGAACTGTAAGCTATAGAGTAACCTAAAAATGGAATAACACTTCTGTCGCACGATGTATATTTAACAGAATTTACGTAATATGAGAATTGTGTACTTGCGTTACATTTCTCGATTAAAATCTCGCTACGAAATTCGTCCGCTCGCTCACCTTGCAACAGCGTTACGGGTTTACGGTTCTATGTTACATATATAACGCTGTTCCGTTTTGTGTCAATGTTTACGTATATATACATAGAACTACATCGTGCGAACCTTCCTATACGACAATTCATCGCAATATTTATCCGAAAATAGATCTTAACTGATTCATTTTTAACAGCTGCATTTATATGAAAAGTTCGCGTTAATGTCAAAATGAGAAAAATATGCTAAATATGTTTCAATAAAACTGATATTATTTCCCGCCGCTGCCACCAAATTTCGCCTTTATATTTCATCGAAATTTGAAAAAAATTACAAAGTTGTGTAACTGTAGTATAAGAAGGTTTTTTTTTTTTTAAAAAAAAGTTCATAAATAAGTACATTATTTTGTTCAATTCTTACACAGTCAAATATTTTTTAAATAATTTTATCAAAAAAAAACTGCTAATTTTAATAAAATACAGGAGTATTCGATTTACAAACATTCGCTATAATAAACGTTATACATAATGTAAATACAAAATTTGCCTGTCAAAATAAAGATGTCTATCTAGTACGTAATCCCGCATTAAATATCTCAACACTGTATGCCGTAACCACCTACGACATTTTACTACCAAAATAAAAGTCTCTTTCTTTACTATAGGTAACCCAGTGCAATAATTTCATATAACTCTTGCTGGATTTACCTTTTTGTGGTACTAAGCTGCAAACAATAATGGAACCCTTTTATAAAGTAATCTTTTTATGGTATTAATAAAAACCAAGTAAAACATGTGACAGTAATAAATAATTTATTAGGGCTATATTCCGAAATGAAATGGTTGCGGTTACACTTAGAAAATGCAAAAAAGGTGTTGTTTATATAAAAGAATGGCCCGTATTCTCACCTCACTTTCAAAAGTGATTTTTGTCAAAATTACTTTTTACGTTTACTTAAAATTACTCATAAAGTAATTTTAATTAATTAATTTCGAGAAGCACGTAATATTTAAAATACAAATATGCATAAATAGTAAAAAAATTTAATAAAAATGTTAAGAAATAAACAAAAAAAAACATTTACGATTGAGACTTCAACAAATAGGTAAATCGCGCATTGATCTTAACAAACAAATCTATATTTATAACTGACAAATCTATAAAATAAAAAATTATTTAAAATAGATTTCGTTTGTAAATCGTGTAGCCTATATTGAGTAAAATATTTTATTCTAAATTATTTGTATACGCATTTTTTAAAGATTATTAAAGTATTGGTTTTTTCACCGTTACATTTTGGAGTTAAAACATTTTTAAAATTGTATGGTTTATTTATATATTCATATTCATCCTAAAGTTTAGAATTTCATTACAAATTCTTTTTTAATTATTTCTGTTCAGACTTTTTAAATGAAAAAAGTACAGTGAAACTTTACTAATTATAGGAAAAATATGCTTGAATATTTATACTAATTAATATAAATGGAATAAATAAGGAAAAATTTGACTGCGTAAAAATTAAGAATAGAATAGAAAGTGATAAGACTGTTGAAAACGATGTGAGAGGTATGGGTATGTATGTATGTGTTCAGCATATGGGAATAAAAAAGGTGTGGAGAATACACAGAACAACGAGTCGAAGAGGATTCGGATTCGGTAATCGGTAAATCGGTAACGGAACGCGTACCCGGCCATCACAGAAAAAGAACTAAGTATATATTAGTAAGCTATTAAGAGATATTCTGATCTCGTCGAGCTAATTGAAACAGCATTTTAGCAGCTTATACGTTACGATATGCGTTATATGTGTTTACCATTTTCTCCAAATCAGGATCGGAGTCTCTTCGACGCCGCGTGTTCGCTTTGCCGTTTCCGATTCCGTTTTGGCAGGCAAATGCCGCCGAATTGGTGGCTGGGCCTCGCGGTGGGCCCTCCGACCTACTGCGTCGCGAAGACCTCAACTGATAACCTGTCCGCTCTGCCGACTGCAATCAATTCAAATCCTTAATGCCATCTCGAACTCTCAATCAGTCAATCACTCATAATCCATCCCTCCATTTGTTTTGTTTTTTTGTTATTTTTTTTTTTTATTTGTTTTCAATCGCTATATAGTTTTCGAACTGATACAATTGATACCGTATACTGAATCTGCAGCTGCAGCTGGTTCATGCAAACAAACTTTGGGAACCACTGAAATGTATTTATTCATCTCAATATCAACACAAGAGCCAATGAATAAATCGTTGCCAATCATGCATAGAACACAATCAATAACGTATATAATATTATATATATATATATATATATATATATATATATATATATATATATAGAATATTTACCCAATCTCAATTCTCAATCCAATCCAATCTGCTAGTCATCCAATGAAACAGTATTATATAAATACCATACATGCAACTTACGCTTATGTTACTTCCAACTTCTAGCAATTTCAAGTACGTTATTACAAAATCTAGCACTTATTTCATGATATATCATTTATTCCACGTAGAGGTACATTTCATATCCGATCTAAATTTTATGTATGTATATTTGTCGCTCTGTCGAACACTTCTTTACAAAATAACAAATGTACAAAGATGATAGTATCTATATTTTGTAGATTGGAAACATAGAGCATTTGCCAATACTAGTTACTGTTGTTCTGTGTATTAACCTTAAACACTAATTCTGCTGTCTTGCCACTAATAAAAAAAATATATATTCTAATTGTACCTGTTTTTGTAAACATAGGTGCCGATAAATATATATATATATATATATATATATATATATATATATATATATATATATATATATATATATATATCATATCTATATCAAATATTGTTTTCCAGTAAAATTTGAAAACTATTTGGAAGAATTTGTTTTTTCCGTTCGTTTTCTAAGAAAAAAATTATACGTCTATTTTATCTGTAAAATTATAAATTGCAAAGAAATTATTTAGAATTTAAAAAGTAACATAGTCTGCTATAAAATTGCATTTGTTTGTTATTGCACATAATTATTATCCGTAAATAATCCGAATTAACAAAATTTACTTTATAGTTACATGTACTACATTTAATTTATTATAAAGCAAATATATATTTTGCCATTTAAAACTAGTTATATCCAAATTAGAAATAATGTGCAGAGTCGAAAAACCCCGTACTGAGAAAAATGTATTTTTATAATACTTCCATTTAAAAAGCAATTATACCACCAATAGTAGATTTTAATATCTAACAACATATCATTTTTAAACAATTTATTTCAGGAAACATATTTATATTTGATAACATTTTTCTAATCATTTAAAAGTAATATTACTGCTAATTATAGGAAATTAATTAATCTGAAATAAGTTCTTATTAATGTTCATTAACAATATTTTGGTGGGTAAACAAAATTCTTTTCATATTACTCGGGAAAAACTGATTCTCCCGCTACAAAAACTTTATAATAATAAACAAACCAATCAAAAATATATTTCCGTCCTAAATTAGCGAGTAAAAGAAAAACAATAATAATAGGTTTTTTATCATAAAATGTCTAACATGTAATAGTATCAAAAATAGAAGAAAGAAAAAACTTGCACTAAGATTAAAACTTTTCTATTCTAAATGCCATAAAATTCTATAAGGTTGCCTTATCTTTAGCACCTCCTTAAAATAATCCCGAAAGGTTACATGTCAAAAACCTTCAGCAGAATTAATCAATAATATTTAAAACTGCGATGACGCAGTAACAATGCATGGTATATTTTTGGAAGTATAATGACTTGTAGAATTAATATTATGCTAAGAAAAAAATTTAATAAAACAAAACCTTTACTACGAAATACTGATGAAAATTTATTAAAAAATTACGCAAATACCTATTAGAATTGCTAATTGTCTTATACCGAGAAAACATCAGAGAATTTTCTTCAAATTGCGCCTTTATTAATGTTCTTAATACATGAAAATCGTTTATTCATACATTACACCAATTATCCATTCAAAACCAATTTATTTAGGAAAATTATTTTCGTATATGTTAAATTTAATAAAATATATGTATAAAAATCTTACTTCAATTTCAAACTAATTCAATTAAAAATAGACAGGTATGTAAATAAACACTCATAGGATCAGTTGTATAAAACCTTGTCAGCTGTTTATGTGATGAACAACGTAATTAGATCGTCAAATATTGTCGAAATACTTTGTGAGTTCATCAAATCACGTTATTAACTCAACATGGCTAGTACTATAAGCTCAATTTTTTGGTGTTTGAGTTCATTTGACTAGTTTTGGTTTGATGACAATTAATTGCATCAAAAACTGGATTAGTTAAAACCGTTTCTAAAATTCAGTTTGTAGTATCAGCCAATGAAAAATAAAATGATTAAACAATATAAATTTTTACTTATATATGTATTGCCCTGTTGATTTTTTAGAAATAAATGAAATACATTATAATATTTAACCAAAGTATAGTTCTTAAAATTCTAGCAAGATTTAAATGACACACCCGAAGTATGTAGATAACGTGAATGTGAATGTGAATAGTTGAAATTTTCTTAATATTGGTTATGAATGGATCATAGAAGCAATCGATGAAATATCCGATAGAAAATTTTATTTAATATTTATTGAAAAATAAAATAAGCAAAACACAAAATTACTTTTCTATATATACTGACCGAATTTTCATCACTATATTGAAATATCTCGGAGTTCTGACATATTTTGCTCAAGATATATATATATATATATATATATATATATATATATATACATATATAGAAGTGGGTAATATTACGTCGCGCTTCATAACCAACCAACATCAATGTATTGAATTTGTTATTATCCTTTTCCCACAAGTTCATACATTATAAAGTTTTTTTTTTCTTTTAAATATAAATTTCCTATACCTACTGATATATCGATATATCTATAAAATAAAAACTGTGCAGAGTTAAAAATTTATCTATGAAAAATTCTGTCCGATTTTATATTGCCTATTTATTTCCGAAAAATGTTACATATAAAAATTTTCAAATTTAGTTTTTAAATGTGTTATTATTTAATATTTTCTTCAGAATATTACAATTGAGAACTTTATTGACATCCCTATAGAAATTCACTTAAGAATATCTCTAACAAATTGAATAAAGGATTGTAATAAAATACATATTTTTTATTTAAAACCTAAAAACATATTTGTAAATTTTAAGTTGAACAAATTTAAAATCTTTTTAAAGCAAATATTCAATATTTTAAAAATAAAATAATGTATAAAGTAAATAACTAACAAAATCGATAATTAAAAATTAAATTTTATAAACATTTAGACTTCTCTTTAATTTGAAAATTTTGTCCAATAAATGGCATAATAATATAAAGTTGAAATTCGCCTAGTTTTTCTTACACACGCATATAAGTATATACGTAAAAATATTTATTAAATAAATTAATTAATTAAAAGTATTTCATTAAGAAGTATGTTAAGAAGTAATTATGTTAAAATTCTTGTTAACATAGTTATCTAATTTTTCATTGGAAAGGACTATATCTCATTTTATCCTTTCCTGACTACGCTACTGTATTAGAAGAACCATTAGAAAAATAAAAATATTTATAGATTACTATTTATTTCTATAAATAAAATATATTACATTTAGAAATAGATATGTATTGATTTTCAATTATTTCATAACGAAGATAAATTTGCAAAAATAATATTGTTAATCCCGATAATCCTGAAGTCTTTTCGTTATTTCAATTTTAATTAAAAATATTAATGCAAATTTTATAATTCATCGAAATATTTGAATAATATTTTAAAAGAACTATATAAAATTTTTATATATCTCTGATCCGTCAATCATAAATACAAAATATCGAAAATGTATATGTTCTTTTATAAAAGAGGTTAATTTGTTCTTCTTAAAAAATAGTAATATTATAAATATAAATAAGGTTATCACCCTGTTTCTTCTAAAAATATTAAAACAAAGAAACACATAACTCCAAAAATATTAAATAAAAGCAAATGTTTATTATCATAAATAGAAAATTTTATCATACTTATTATTAATATAAATTTATAAATTTACCTAAAATATACATTATTACATTTTTTGTAATATTTATTATTTTTGTAATAAGTACCTGAAATACAACATTATTGAAAAATATCCGATAAACTTGATAAATATTTAAATTCCATTCGATTTTTTATAATGAAACTTTTTATATTATATACCGAAATTTCATTTATATTTCAAATAGATTCATAATTTTTATAACGGACAGAACTTTTGCAAAAGACTACTATAGAAAAACCTACGAAATAATCATAAAGATTCGTATTTATGAATAAATCGCTGCATCTGTGTTAGTGTCTCATTAAATACCTCGGCACCTATGCGTGGATAAGCGTATAAATAATATAGCATGCCTAATAATATTTCAAAGCAAATACACAAGCACGAGTGACTAAGTCGTAATTTGCGTAAATTTGCGTTTATTTGTGGTTACAGAATAAGAATCAAAACTGCTGCGACGTGTGCTTGAGCGAGCGAACGCGCGCGAGTGCAGTCAAAAATATATTATTATTAGTTTGTTTGTTTGTTTGTTTTTTTTTCATTATCATTATTAAATTCAAACTCACTGTTTTAAAACAATTTCTACATCTAGCGTTATTTTCCACAAAACGATAAAATGATTTCATACCACTACTGACATCTATTAGTAAGCACGTACACTACACACGAACGCAATCGATACTTCATTAAGACTGTTTGTTGTGAAACAATTTGTAATTTACCACATATGTCAGTCAAATTCACGAAAAACAACAAATATTCTATTTAAACCTCATAATAGTGCATGAAATTCTATTTATAAACAACTTCATACTGTTTTCCTCTTTCATTTTAAGAATAAACCAACAAATGCAAATCATTTTATTGTTTTATGTTTTCTGTTAAATATATTTAGTATAATATTTAAATTAATATAAACCTCTATATTTCATATAATATCTAAAATATTCTACGATTTAGAAGTATTTCTTATTTAGCTTAAAAAAAACTGTACAAAAACTATACTAGATATTATACAAAACAAATATCATTTTAATTATTATAGTTTTATATTTAAATGTTAGCTAATTACTGTGTTTTTGTTATTTTTCAAAACGCAAGCTATCTAAACTGCAAAATGCACGCAAATATAACCTATTAACTTATTATTAATAAAACACATTGATGTATATTCAATCATTGTAATATATTATACAACATATAAAATAATAGGAAAAAAAAACAACAAAATCATTCTACAAAATAAATATGAAAATACAGTAAAATAAATTAAAACGAATACGCTTATTAATATGTAAATTAAAATTGAGGGATATGGTCGATTTTGTATTGCATTATAATGGCAAATTTGGTTACGTCGAAAACATTCATATATTCAAATGACTTATTGATCGTAATGACAAAAAATTTTGTTCGTAGAATAATTTGATTTAAGTACAGATAGTGTCGAAAATTACTACTTTATATATGTAGAACATAATTTGTGATATACTTGATTGTAAATGAAAACAGAAGTGCTTAAATACAAAAAAAAAATGCATAATTAAGTAAAATATTACTTTACATTCACTATTTTGGTTTATTTTTTTTATATAAAATAATTTCTATCAGGTCTTTCTTGTTTTATCATTTGTATTATTTATTATTATCATTCCAGAAAAATTATTAATTATTTAGAAATTTCTATAAAACGAGGCATTGGCATTACTAACTAATATTTATCTAAAATAGGTTAATTAAACTGAATTTTATTGTTAATTAAACGCTACAAAATAATTAAAATAATTGTCAGTTTCAGAAAAAAAATCGTCTTTATGTTTCAAACACAATTTTGTAATTAATCACAAATTTTTAATTGATGAAACAAAATTGAGCGTTAATCCAGAAACTCACTAATGTGAATGAATAACATTAATTATCAAAAAACACATATATAATTTATATATTATTTAATAAGAGTTAAAAAAAAACCATTATTTTATGATCAAACTTTGTAAACTTTAATAGAAATTTGATTTTTGAATCATTTCATTTTATTTTGTAAAAACAAAAATTCGTCAAAAAAGACCTGTTTCTAATCAAATATTAAATTCATTTGATTTTAATTTTTACAATTCTATAATTATTTATGAGTTTTTTCTAAATATTTTCAATAAATTAATGAATAAATAATAAAATTAATTCTTATATAAATTTATTTCACAATGATAAATTTTTGAAAATAAAATAAAATAAATGAAAACCTGATAATTTAGCAGTGTTGCCAATTACACAAAAATACACTAATTTCATATCACATGCACGTATAATTATTCATATAAGAAGCACTAATAAAAAACCGACCATAATAATAATTTTTCAAAATGATCCTAATTTTAATTTGCCAGTCTAAAAACTAAAAATAAACTCTGGTAGTATAATCGCAGAGTGTCAAACATTTTTTCAAAAATTTTTACACAATCACATTTTCAGATTTCTACAAAAACAAAATAACATAATTTTGTTCCAAACGTGAACTAATTTAAATGGAAATATGTAATTTGTTGACTAGATGCAACAATAACCTTGCCAACTAACATTTGCATGTTAATATCTTTTCATTATTAATACTGTGCTGTAATTTTAATTTAATTTCATTCCTGTTTTGTTCAATATGTCGACGTATGCATAAATCATTGAATAGTATACCTAAATATTGTAACATAAACATTGCAATAGTATATTATACAACGAACACAAAACACAAGTATGAAAATTACGAGTAGGGAATAGGCATTCTGTGCGAGTTTTGCACTATACTTTTTCTACGACTATACAATACGAAATTCTAGCAACAATGCTGACTCATCAGATATTTCAAATGCAATATTTTTTTTACTTTATTTATTATGCAAACAAAAAGAATTTGTATAATTTTTATTTTATTATTTATTAACAATATTAAATGTAAAATTATTACAATTCTTCAATATAATTTTTTTATTTTCATTAGCATCAAATAAAATAAATATTTTCATGTGTAAAAACTATTTAAATTATCTTATTTCAATAATTTTTATGAGTCAAGCGAAAGTCGACCTTATGTTGACTAGTTTTATTTAGCAGTACAATATGTTGTTTGTAATTAGTGACAATACACTGCCCTAGTAGCGAAAGTGCACACTATGCGTTGTTATAGCAACTTATTACGTCACATAATTCAACAAAACTACAATAAAAAAATCTGTACTACAATATGTATATTGTAGAACAATTTTTATTAACCACATATACTAACCAATGTGAGATTTATAAGTAATAAATTTCAGTATAGTCGTAGAAAAAATGTTTTTATAGTTTTTATTTATAGGTACAAACAAATAATTATAACAATTCTAAAAAAATATCAAAAACGCTTTATAATAAATTATTTCATTCAAAAAATTTATAATTATTGAAAATATATGAGTTAATTAAAGAGTAATGCCTCTAAATTCTGAAAGTTCAAATTTAAAGAAAATTTTATAGTGTAAACGTTTTTTTGTTTAATGAGATTTAAAAATCAGTAAATATAAATTAAAATGGCAATTAAATAAATAGAAATAAACGTATGATATGAAAGTTAACATTAAAAAAAAATTGACTCTAGTACATATTTAAAGAAAACAATTACATTTTCTGATCAGAAAATTACATATATTGTCCATTTAAAAAAGATCACTAGAAAGAGAAGTATCATTTGAGAAAATTGAATTGGAGAAAAATTGAATTCTATAGTACCCATAACCAATCTATTTGACTACATTTCTATTCTACTTTGACACTTTACAATTCCAATACCAAGATGCAAAATTTCGAATCTGTAAAGTGAATTTTTGTCTGAAGAGAGTACAGGATATTCGACGTTGTGACAGATGACAGAAATTCTATCTATTTGACAACGCAAATTTGACAGCTTTCACTAGAAAACTTAAGTATTATCGTATCGTTTTATTTTATTGATTCGGAAATGTCAGACATTTTACGTACACTTTTCGTCTAACATTTTTTTCCATTATATTTAAAAGTCTTACTTAAATATTGGAACAAAATCAATAATCCATTGTTGCAGAATTTACATTTTAAAAGTTTTCGAAACACGTATTACCATTAATCGAATGAAAAATTTAATTTATTTCATCGTGTCGATAGATTTTTACTTCCTGCAAGCATTTTTATTTTATTTTCTATTTCCATCATATTAATTTGTATATTAAATTATTGTAAAAATTCTATGGCCTATATTCCTACCTAACTTTTTTGTAAAAAAAAAATGCTTTTATCTATATTTCGAAATAACTTTTTGCATCTATTTCTTATCATGAATTTATAGTTTATATATTTTTGATTATTTTTATTATATCTGATATTATAAAATTTAAATAAGCTATTTTAAAAAGCTGAGTTCATTTAAGTTCTTCGCACATATGAACCGCCAGGAATTTCAGAACCAACTCTATTTATTATTTACGTTTTAGCGTAAAATTTTATTATAAAAATTAGTTGTTGGTGGTGCCGAACGAAGCAAGCAATTATTCAGGATATACGTTTGTGAAGTTGATGTAAATCATTTATTTGAAGAAATCGATAATATACGTAATACTTCTCTTTCGCATTAAATTTTGTCAAATTATTCTACACAAAAATTAGATAAGAATATTTAGATGTTGCTATTAACAAACATCGTTCTATCAATTTAGTTATTTGTTTTAAACAATTCATTCGGTGAATGAGATTAACCGCTTATCAATTCTGGTATCAAGGTATTCAAATCATTCTACGTATATAATCAATTCAATTGGAGAAGCTGCTGGCACTCGGTGAAACATTATGAAATAAATTAAAATTAATTAGAATTGGCCAATTCCGATAGTTATGCAATCATCAGAAGGAATAATACAAAAGTTTTACAAATTTTGCTCATATATAAAAATTAATAATAACAACTAAATAAGTAGGAGTTAAAAATAAAAATAGTTTAGAAATTTATTAATAGATATAATTCTCAATTTACAGATACATTTTTACAGAAATTGCTAAATTAACCCCATAATCAAAAATCGACGTTTAGATATATAAAATATGGATTGGTCAAAATGTGTTAAGCAATAATTCAAAACTAACTAACGTGAATAATGAATAATATTATTTAACAGAAGCAAGAATAGATGTGTTACCTAAATATGACACTGAACGATGTTCAAATATTTCCAGTGCGTAAATCTTACATGAAAAAAAATTCAACATCGCTTTTTGTCTCATTTAGGTAACATAGAAATTCTATGGCGTATGATATCGATTTCCCTTATTAATATTCTACATCAACTTAATAAACAAACATTCCAAAATGGTTTCTCAATAAAACAAACAAAGATATTTGAAAAATATCATAATTAAAAATAGAGAATATTTGTCATCTGAGCACTGAGCATCGAACCTGCATGCATTTGTGTGCCTACACTAAAACGAGGTAACGTACATGGTGTAATGAATGAATGAATGAATAAATAAATGAATGATCTACGAGATACGAGTATGAAAAGAATGTAAGTATACGTAATAAGGATAACTATGAGAAATGTAAATTTATATATACCCTGGCCCTGTCCGGCCGAATGGTTGCGTCCACAGAATCATTGGAGCCGTCTTCGTCATAGGCAAGGAACTCGTGCGTCTTGTACGCCAGCTCGGGATGTTTCTTCCGACGAGGCATCGCAGGCTCCATATTGCAACCTATTGTCAACATTACAACACTTATTACCAATCAATTCCTAACAGTTATTTGCATTTTTTTTTTGCTTTATTTGTACAATTTATTGCTTTATGTACATGAGTGAGAAAATTAATTTTAATAGTTGTTTTTGTACATGTTTACAGGCTTATTTTTATTTGGGAAATATCTATTTTTCTTTCAAAAAAAATCTGCCAATTTATATTTCAGTATACAAATTTACTATATTTTTTAGATGCAAAATGTTATAAAAATATTTTTTTAACATTCATTTATAAACTATTAATATTGTAGAACTTGCACGAAGTCTAAAAAAGTTCTCCTTGTTCTGTTAAATTTGTGATGATTCAAATATTTCATTTTATTAGAATTCTTTTTTACTTTATTGTATTATATCAAAATATCTGATGGTTAGAATTTTAAATAATTAATTATATTTTTATGCAGAAATTCCCATCTTTATCAGATATATAAAATAAAATTGATAAAATCCCAATAGAAGTATTGTTTATTTAATGCTTTTTTATTAATTTATTCAATAAAACAAACGTAGTTTTTGGTAATAAAATATTACATATATATATATATATATATATATAAATATAAATATATATATATATATATTCGTATTTATTAATTTATCTACTAATTAAAAAAAAAAATGTTTTCTATTTTCAATATCATCAAGCTTTACATTTGTTAATAAAGACAAAAATAATCATCGAAATATAATTATTATTCATAGAAAAATAACTTTTTTTGTAAGATATTGATTTTCTACTTTTAAAAAATAAAAATATGTGTCGCAGGATTATTGAATATTCCATTTTTTTTTAATTACTTGAATTTTTGAAAATATTTTTCTTTTTAACACAGTAAAAAATCTATCAAAACTCATTATATTAAAATTAAAAACTTTAGAATTTAGCTCTGCATTAATATTAATTAAAAAAATCAACGTACTCTACAAACATCATCATCAAGAAAAATGATACAAATGACATATAAAATAAATAAACAGAACATAAAAACAAGTTACTCAATAACAAAATACTACAAGTAACTAAATTATAAAATTTATAAATTATTAAATAAAAAAAGCCATATTTAATTTAAATTAGTGTTTTCACACTGATTGTTGTTATCTTTTTCTTTGTAAATTTCTATTGCTTCTCTTATCTGATAATAATGATGGGTTTCCAAATAATTATAACTATCATTTTACCGGATGATGACGTACATAGAGTACGTCAAAACGTCGATTTTTAATTAAAATTAATACAGAATTAAATCCTAAAGCCTTTCATTTTAATTTGTTTTCTTCTTTTTTAATTTTTTTTCTATAAATATAAGAATTTCAAACTAACTTTTTTACCTAAACTAGTCTGCATTGACTTTAATCGAAATCTTCAAAAAAAAAAAGAATTATACAGCGACATATATATAAGTACAACAAAAATAATTAAAAAAAAATGCTTAAATTGGAACCTGACTTAAATGTACACTCATTAATTTATAAAGATTCAGAATAATTTTGTAAATTACTAATAAATCATCATAAATACTGAAGTTAAAAAGACAAGCCAAAACAATTTTATCGAAATCTTTCTATTTTTATAAATCAAATCAAATCAAATCAAATCAAATTTCCATATAGCTGTGAATCATTTGCTTACATCAATTGTTTAACTACCATACACTTCACAAATCATCCATATTTTTTATGATCTCTTTTTTACTTTCGTCTCTATAGTAATTCTTCAGCAAACTGGAAGATAAATTTAATATCTAAAAATTTAATGTTTAAAAATTTATTTATTTATAGTAAAGTAGGTACTTTCCGAAATAAATCAAGATATAGATTTAAGGATATTACTTTTTAATCGGTCCCTTACTTTTTATCTATCATTTCTTTATTTTTTATTTAGATTTTATTCATTATTTCTTAAATAACCAAGACATATAATTTATTTTATTAATAGTCGCTTGCACCAACTTTACTTTAAATTTTAGGCGTGGTTTAAATTTTTAATAATTAATCGTCAACATAATATAAAATACTAAACTGGTCGACTAATTTAAACTATACTTTAAATTATAGTATAATAGTTGGTATAGCCAGCCATAAAAATAATAAAAAATAATACATTTCCCAAAATTTCATCGCCTTAAATAATGTAATTTTTTTAATTAATTTTCTCTGTAATATCGAATAAAATTTTTACTTGAATTTAATAAAGTTTGGAGGTAATATTTACATTGGTATAATGTAATAACTGATACAATTTTGTTGTATTAGACCCTAAAGTATGTGTAACAGTATTGTGTAAATTGTTTTGTTAAATCTACAGTAATTTACATGTACAAATACATTTAAAAATCAATATAAATAACAAGCTACTCATGCAATTGTACTTCACAATAACTAAATCAAAGATTTACAGCATCTATTAAAAATTAAATTACGATATCTAATATACGTTATTAGGTTTTGGTATTATCTTGTTAATTTTAGAAAGAAAATTTCGCTTTCCTTAATGAAACACAAATACCAGTTTCTGAATTAGTAATAGGGTAATAGCTTTAATATTACACGATTACCGAAGCAGGAAAAATCAATAATCGATGAAAAACTTGGAGGTAAAATTTTGTTGTTATTTTTATACACATATCAAATAACGGAAAATCAAATCAGATATATTCGCAACACAACTTATAAATCTACTTTAAACAAAATTAAGAAATCATATATATATATATATATTATATATCTCTGTAATTGACGTTTATAAACTACACTGAAAAAAATATAATGTAAATTTGTATACTTGGTAAATGTAATTTTATTAATAATATATGTAATATTATGTAAAATATCACAGTAAAGTTTACAACATAATTTTATTTTACTGTTATACTCTATGTAAAATTACATAAATTTAAATTACATTTTTATACCTATATTTCAACGGTTTCTTTCAACTTCCTTCCTTTTTCAACTTAAATATCTTTTGTGAAATTTAACATGAACCTCAACTACGTATTTTTGGGGCATAATAATCAGGCGTTTTTGTAGGCGAGTTATTTGTTAATAAAAATTGCTGTTTTGTTTACTTTTTAATTTCCGTCTTCCAAGCAAATAGAAATCAGTTATTGAAGTAGATGGTGACTACGCTCCGGAATAATCATTTAAAAATGTTCTTGTTGAATTTTTATGTTTCTTTTTTCATAATAAATATTGTTTAAAAAACGCCTGATAATTATTCACCAACATTAAAACATTTTTATGTACTTATTTTATTACAATATTTGAGCGGCAGACCTTATTCTATGGTTTGTTTCCCACTGGACATATATTAAAATATTCGGAAATTAAATTATTAATATTCCAGTACAAAATACAATTTTCAACATGCTACCACTTTGAGTACAATAATTTAACCGCTTAAGTGCCACAGGTTTTTGCTGTTTCCCCGTCCAAAAGTGCCAAGGAGCGCTTTTGCTGGTCTTATTTCCTGTTCTACATTATTTAGTTAATTATATTAGTATAGTAATCGTTGTTTATAAGAATAAAAAGTGTACACCTACAAAGTGTAATATTACTCCAATTTTATTTTTACTTAAAACGGAACGGTAGCGTTATAATTGGGAATAGACAGAAACCGTGCTTGCTAGAGCGCTGGCAAATTTCAAACGTAACAGAAGAGCGCAAAATCGCTGCTTGGCACTCAAACGGTTAAATAACAGAAAATTCACCAATGTAATTTGATAACGCGTTCTAGAATTTGAGAAAACAAAAATTATTCAAGTTTTATTAAAAAGTAAAATTGCAACTGTACAAATATGAAATTTTCATTGAACAATTCATAATTTCCAACTGCAAATTTTGTGTCCAACTGCACGTTACAATAAGGCCTAATTTGAGAAATTTAAAATATTTTAAATAAATATACATTTTTAAATTCTCAACAATTATTTATTATAAAAACATAAGTAACAGCATATTGTATAAATAATAAAACACTCGGTTTTAAGTAATTTTTATTAAAAACCCTTTATTAGCGAATTTCGACTGTTAAGAAAGAAAATTTTAAAAATTAAGAAAGCCACACAAAGAGATGCAAATTTAATGAATGAACATTTCGATTTAATAAATTTTCCATTTTTGACATGGTAGATAAACAAATCTGTTCCAAATATTTAGTGAAAATAAATAAATCCCAAATATTTATTCGTGATTTATTTCAAATATTTACTCATAAATTCTTAACAAATTATTACCGTCTAAAGTGGCCTTCAGAAATGTGAAAAAATATTTAAAAATATTTTATATATCGTTCATATACATCATGAATATTTGATACTTGTTTGTTTATTCAAAAAAAAAATATTTTATTGTACATATGAGGACGAATACGTCAACTTAATCAAAATTGATTTTTTTTTAAATTTTCACTAGTAGAAAGCAGTGATGCCCAGAACAGACAAAGTAAATCAATATCAACAATTAGTGCGTCCCAGCACCTTTATTTTTTACATGACATCACTGGTAGAAAGGATGCACAATCACAGACTGCAGTCCATTTTTTGGGTATGTCCATTTGAAAACATTGAGCGTCTATTCGTCACTGATTTTTTCTAATCTTTAAATGACATTATCTACTTAAAGTAGCGTATTCGTCATTATTTCACTGACGTCCTCATACATTTACATATCAAAACATAATCATTGTACTATATCTTAAGATCTTTTAATTTAAAAATTATAATTTTTAATCGTAAGACTGTAAACTTAAAAAAACTTAATTATTAAAGATTACAGATTCCCACAATCTGAATTAGTTTACGGAAACGACGTTCAGGCCAAAGGTTGAAATTTCTTATTAAAACAGAAATTACTAAATACGTCAACTTTGCGCTGGAAACTAAACTTTATGGAGACGTTAGTTGACATATTAAGTAATCTCATTTCTTACTTCTGTGTTAATGAAACATTTTAAGAAGTGAGACAATTTAGCTGGTATATTTTGAAAAAAAAAACTAGCATTTTCTCGTGTTTGTGAACAAAATTTAGAACAATTTGTTCTCATATTAATTCGGCACAATAAACTTCTGTAACTTTTTAAATACAATTACAAATTATTATTATTCTTGACTGAATTTTAAGTACTAATTGAGGTTAAAAACTTTTCAATTGTTAGCGAAAAATACCAGTTTAAAACCTTTTTTTTTCATTTTATAATTATAGAATCAAAAGAAGTCTCTTAAATTCATATTAACGTCTATTTTTTTAGTAAAAATTACCAAACATTAAAATATGTATGTTCTTTAATCCGTTTTTGCCCTAATTTCATTATTAGAAGAAAGAACTCTATAATTTTTATTAACGTCAAATTTATTTTGAAAATATTAAAAATAGTTTTTTTTTAAGTTTGCTTTGGTTAATGCAATTAGTAAAATATTATAAAATTAAAACAATGCGCATGATAGAATCCACAAATTATTATATTAAAATATAGAAATCTGTCAAACATCAAATGTTCAAATATTAAAAAATGGGTTAAAGAATATAGAAAAATGAAAAATATGGGGTAATGTATCTTTAAAAATATGTATACTTCATTAAAAAATTTACTTGAAATTGTTCAATTCCCAGAAGACAAATATTTGCCACTGTTACATAACCTACTTAACTGTAGTCATAATTTGTTATATATACCAAGCAACTTCTTTTATTAATTATATTTCACTACTAACATTACAACGTACTATTATTTATCTTGTTTTTAATCTAAGAAATTAATTTTCTGCGCGTAGGGCAATATTTTTCTTTCTTACTAGTAAATAATATAATAATTGATTTTTTTTTCAACTTAAATCGGATTTAATTTAATAATTAAATTATTGAGTAGTACCTATCAATTTCCTAATTAAAAATGTGAATTAAAATTATTTATTTAATACCAAACATTTATATCAAACTTTTTATTTTATTATTTATACAAAAATGGGTAAATAATAGAAATAAATGTGCTAATAGTGAAAAAAGTCACTTTTACTTGAGCCAATGATACGCATCTCATGAAAAAATACAGCTAGCTGGCCACCCAAATATTTTTAAAAAAATTTTGGATTATGGATTAAATTTCAAGTGGACTGCAAATTTTTCAAAATTAACATAGTAAAAAATCTTTCAGAACTCATTATAAAAAATGTCTTTTCAATTTTGGTATATAATAATTAGTGACGGCGCTAGTGTGAGGTCCAAGGGGGCGCCCCCTTCAAAATATACTCTAGCCCTAAACTGACCCCCCGAATATTTTTAAGAAAATTTTGGATTATGGATTAAATTTCAAGTAAACAGCAAAATTTTCAAAATATAATTAATATAACATTCTTTTTAACACATGTTCATTTAACGAATTTAACTTTTACTGTGTCTGCGAATTGCAAGTTAAACGTGTATTAAAAAGAATGTTATATTAATTTCATGTATGCTATTGTAGTTCCCTGATGATGATATATCATATATCACAAACTCGGATAGTATTTCAATTAAGTTTTATTTATTAAAAGCCCTAACAGACTGCTTTTAATCCACGAATAATTTTTATCTTTATATATATATATATATATATATATATATATATATATATATATATATATATACCTTGTGTTGACTTGGACCGTCGTACATAGGGATTTAGCATGTAAAATCAGACATGTGCGATTTCCTGCTTCCCAAATTATTTTACAAAAAAACTTTGAGATAAATGTTTTAGGAAACACTTTTTTACATGTAAATCAATCAACAAATTTTTTTGGAACCATCCCAACGTCAGGAATTAGCCCTAAAGTTGTCAAGAAATTGACTGAAAATGGCATTAGCCGTGAAATTGTAACATTCGATTAGCATTTGTTTGATTTTTGTTCCAATTTCACGGCTACTGCCATTTTCCAGTCAATTTCTTAACAACTTTAGACCCAATTCTTGACGTTAGGAAAGTTCCAAAAAAAATTTTAGTAATTGATTTACATGCAGAAAAGTATGCCCTAAAACATTTATCATAACGTTTTTTTTTGTAAAATAATTTGGGAAGCAGGAAATCGCACATGTCTGATTTTACATGCTAAATCCCTATGTACGACGGTCCAAGTCAACACACTGTATATATATATATATATATATATATATATATATATATATATAAATTGATATTTTGTACTTTTCGTGCAAAAATTATTTTTGTTTCATAAAAATATGTGCCAATTTTAAATAAAACTCTGGTCCCTTTGGGCCTCTCAAATTTTAAGGTCTAGCGCTGCCACTGATAATTATTATTATTAAATTATTGATGCTATAAAAATATTAAAACATTCCTTTAAAGATTCTTTATTAAGAATATAAAGATTCAATACATTTAATTGAAAGAAATAAAAGAAAGTCAATAAGTTGCAATGTACCAATTAATAAAACATTGTACATAACTGCAAACGTCAATTAGAGAGACAATATCTTCTTCATGTCGAATTATTTAATAATTATACATTATCTAAAAAATAGTTTCAATTAAAAGGAGAAATTGAAACTTGTTCTAAAACCATAATATAGGTTATGAAAGTTACAAAACATGTGTATACACTGAATAAAAGGAACGCTACAGAACAGAGAATACGCAAATGTAAATACAAAATACGTAGGTATAATAAAATAAGCAATGGTTGTTGGCAGAAAAACAACAAAAAAAAACAATAATAATGAGAGAAAAGAGGGGGGGGGGGATTATAAAAATTTCCAAATGGTTAGTTTATGTTTCTCATCATTATCTAACTCTAAGGTACCTTCATTCTGGTTGTCCTCTTCCTTCAGATGCATGTTCTGTAACTTTTCTTTTTCATATTCGCCTGGAAATTTTATGAAAACACACGTAAACAAAACAGATTCACTACGTGCAACATAATCTGTGTTTTGAGGTAAACGTTCATGTGTTTTTTTTTGTATGATGTATGTTTTTGTGTATATGTTTGCACCACTACAGTATTTATTCAGAAAGTTTCAAATTGGTTTTTACAAGAAAAATTTGTAATATCATATGATTTTTTTCGAGTAAAATTATTATACTCTATATAGAGAACGATAAGTATTTTTTCTACCACCTTACTACAAAATCTATTTTCTTGTAGTTTGTATGTGTTAAAAAATGACACTTTCCCACACTATACTTATAAATAAATTATTTAGAGTGGCTCTAATTTTATAGTTTTTCAATAGAAAACAGTTTGCCCTTTAGGTACTCGCTTGACCCCTGAGAGATACCAATCTATTTTTAATTTTAAATGTTTTGTTTTTTATTTAATTTTGAATTTATCACCCAGCACTACATACATATATTTTCTAGAATAGAAGAGAATCAAACTTTATTTAGCTTTTGGCCAGTAAATTACATTGTAATACATATTTATAAAATTATAAAATTACAGGAAATTTACAATATTAGTAACATATACAATTTATCAAATTATTTACTTAATTATTATCTTGCATTAACGTTATTATAGTAAATTTTTTTAATTTTTTGAATCTATAATATATTTCGGTAATTTATTATATTCAAGTAATCCATTATAAAACTTATTGTTAGTAGTACTACTTTTAGTTTTTTTAATAATATAAAAATTAGATGCATTTCTAACATGATAATTATGCACATAATTAAATTTCAAATTGCCACCCAATTACTTGAGAAGCAAACCATGTTGCATTTTAAATATAAAAATCCTTGCAAAAATTTTTAAGAAAGATTTAATATATAACCATTTTAGTTTTATTAAGATATTTTACTATCCCCATTACCAATATATAAAATTGTTGCACAATGAGTGAAATTTCTCTTTTATAACATAATAAAAAATCTTTCAGAACTCATTCTATTAAAATAAAACGACTTTAGGTTATAGTTCTGTATTAATATTTATGATAAAGTCGTAAGTACGTCAAATTCATCGAAACGGCGATTATTAATAAATATTAATACAGAACTGTAACCTAAAGTCGTTTTATTTTCCTTCTTTATAATTGAAAATATATGTAGTAACAATTTCATAACATATCATTTTATATAATATGTATTTTCTCGACTGTAGATTGGTAATAAGAAATAAAACAACTACTCGGGCATCAGTCAATAGCTTTATTTTATTTTATTGAAATATGGTTCGATATTTCGACCTCACTGAGGCTATCATCAGGAACAATATTTACAATTACAATTGTTATGTACAATTGTTATATATATTGTTCCTGATGATAGCCTCAGTGAGGTCGAAATATCGAACCATATTTCAATAAAATAAAATAAAGCTATTGACTGATGTCCGAGTAGTTGTTTTATTTCTTATATCATTTTATAGTTTTATTAATTATAATAAAGTTTTATGTACATCAACAAATTAACTAGGCAACTACATTGTCAACTGTCTTCAAACCGCCTTATTGGTTGATCAATTGGCAAGTTAACGAATTGGTTAACTTACGACGCATTTAACAATGCTTTGTGCAACCGAATGTTTATATTGATAATAATTTAAATATTTAATTAATATACCAAATAAACGCAATTACAGCCGGTTTCATAATAAATACTTTACATAAAGTTGACTTCAAGCCGATAAAATAGCATATAGATTTTAAATTCTAGTAACATGATAATTATAGCTGTCAATAAAACGATGCCTTTTTGTCAACTTTTCAAATTTCTAAGTAGGAAAATTATTTGTTGTGCCAATAAAATAATGCTTTTTTGTCGGCTTACAGTCGACTTTTGTTAGTGTTTATTTTTTCGAATATTATTACAAAAAATTATTTTGATACCGGTAATTACCATATTTAAAACTTTGTGAATAAACATACTACACGAAAAATTATTTAAAGAGTAAATATAAAAAATTTATTTTTACATATTTTAATAAATTGTGAAACTTCTAACACGTGAACGCTTCAGTCACGACAGCTAAATATATATATATATATATATATATATATATACATTTTAAAGAATTAATGAATGAAAATGTTAAATTATGTTTATTAATCTACATATTATTCATGTCTGTTAGAATGTTTAACACGGAATGTATAATATAGTTTATATATTTGTTTCATTTTCATTTTATTTATATATATTAACCTCCAATATTAATATAAATATAAACAACATTTAGTGCGCATGCAGTGTCCATTATATAATTAAAAATATCTACTCTATTGAAAAAAAAATATATGTACGCCACTGCTTTTACAACTTCTGTATGTGAATCTAATTATTTTATTATAATTATAACATCATAAAACCTTTTAATAAAGTGATCATAACAACTGACCTAAATAATTTATTTGTCAAATAATCGTAAATATGAATTTTATTACTAATATTGTAATTACATAAAATATTAAAATCGACTGATGACTTTTAAAAAAAATATTGTTGTATTATTGAAAGCAATGAATTAAACGATAAATTGTTCATATCGTAGATTTAATTTTGTAAGTTATTACTAGTATGATATATTAATGACAATGGCCCGTATTCTCACCTAATTTTTAAAAGTGATTATTTTCAAAAGTATACTTTTAACGTTTACTTAAAATTACTTATTAACCAATTTTAATTAGTTTATTTAAAAAATATATCAAAAATAGAAATACTACTCATATTTGATAAAAGGTAGAAATAAACATTTATTTTAAGCCAAAAAGTTCGAAAAAAAATACCTTAAAAAGTGCTCATATAAATCCGTTCCCTAAAAATAGTAGTGTTACCCAAAATTGATATATTTTTAAAAAGCACTTTTTTTGCTCTCAAGAAAGTGTAAAAACTGTAAACAGTTATTGGAGCAATTAAAAACTGACTACTAACATCGCATAACAACAACTTTTGTATTATTAAAGAGTAAAAAATACGAAAAAAGGGGAAAATAATTACCTATTCATGTGTGGGCAATTATTTACCATTGCTTTTCGTAATTATATTCTTTAAAGCAGTGGTCAAATACAACACCTTATAAAACAATGTTAAGTTGTACAATTATAAAAAAATTTGTAGAAAGTTAAAAGTTATATTTAAATAATTTATTTTAGTTAAGATTACATATTTCTTGTGTATATGTTTTTATATTATTCAATATTTGTTTATATATAAGACCTTTTTATAATTATATTTTTTTATTTTTATAATTAATTGTATTTAAATGTATTCTCTATTAGAGCAAACTAATTTTATTATTATTTTTATTTATTAGCTATTATTATTATTTATTTGCACTTTTCTTAGTGTAAAAAGTTACATATTTTAAAATACATAGAAAAAGAGTAATATATTACACTAATAATGGTACAAATTGTAATGCCCTCAGAAATTTTTACTCTTTTACATTAAAATTTTGAACAGTGTATGGAAGCAAAAAAAGCGCAGCTTTCAAATTTGTTTTTCTATGTAACTAAAACAAATTTATTTTTTATTGTATAATATTACAATTATTTTAATTATAAATATTTTAAAAATATATATTATATATTTATATATATATATATATATATATATAATATATATATTTATATTATTATATATTTAGTTTTTTAAGGCCACGCGACATCAAAAGTTTTTTGCGGCCTTAACAATTTATTGTTATTAATGTTATTAATTCACCTTTGTCATACGTGCCATAGAATTCATTTGCGTATGTCAAATTTTGTCTGGTGTTCTTTTTTTTCTTAATTAATTACTTATTTATAGATATAGTTAGTAGCATTATTTAAAATTTTCATATACTACTGTAGACATGTTTTTTCTCGACAAAAAATTTTATTTTCGAATAACGATTCTTAAAATTTATTATTATTAGCATAAATAATAACAAATTTATAAATCAATGACCAACAGTCTCTCTTAAAAATGCTTTTTGACATATGTATTTTTATTAAATTTTGTTCAAATTTTAAACTATGCTACTCTCTTAAGATACATATAAAGCGCAACGCATATCTATTCAAACCGAAATTGATTTGAATAAGGTCTTTGAAAAATGTTTTTGTCTATATTTAATTCAACTTTAATTATAATTTTAACTAAATGACTACAAAAATATTTTAAACTTTAATTAATCAATGATGAATGGCAGTTTGTTCGAAATTTAGATATATATTAGAATGGTCTTATAAAAAAATTCCAGTTAGGCTAAAATCGATAATTTTACATAGAAAAACATCAGAAATAATGTTGTTAGCATGTTTTTAAGGAAGTAACAGGTTCCTCTACACAATTGAAATTTCCGGAAAACAATGCCAAAATCACGCGTTTTCCGAAAATTTCTCTTATGTAGAAGAATCTGTTATTTCTTTAAAAACATGCTAAAAACATTATTTCTGATGTTTTTCGATGTAAAATTATCGATTTTAGTCTTACTGGAATTTTTTTATAAGGTCACTCTAATATTTAAAAAAAAAAAAACACAATATATATATATATACAATAACAAATAGAAAACATACATTCAAATTCGTTGAAATATTGCGATTTTTAATTAGCGCACAATGATAGAGTAACAATGAAAAATTTCTATTTGGCAAGAGCAAATATCCCTTCAAATAAAATGTGCATTCACTCAAAAACATATTAATTTGATCCTTTGTGAAATCATAGTCAAATAAAGATGTGTAATTTTAGGTAATGGCCTATAAAAAATGTAAATTAATCAATCCATCAATAGCGTACAGCAACTAAAATTAGTTAGGTTAGGTTAAAAGAAAAACCGAAATGAAACGGTAAAATTTTCCTTGAACGATCATAAATCAAGCGCGCGCTCGTATTGGTTAATATGAAAAGCTTGAAAAAAGGCGAACGCAATGGAAGAGGGTTGATATACGATCAGCTGACGTCATTGATTTTACTAAACATTAGTAAAGTTTCAAGGAAATGGTGCAACAAAGATAAATGATAACACAACATAACTGTCAAAAATCATATGATCGAAATAAACCATATGCTGCAATGTTTTCATTATCAGGTAACGAAGTGGAACTTTATGTTGCCGCATTTCGCAATGGCAGTAAAAATAGACATAAATTTCTATAAATATGAATTGAAGATAGATATTTTCATATTCGTTATGTAGTCTTTATCGCATTGAATTTGCACTTCCAGAGGAAATGTAACCGCGACAAACGTTCCATTCCAGTTTATTTACGCTTGTGCTTTTACCAGCCAGATAAATGACGTAATGTAGGTAGGTACCTTCCCTGCACCGTGCACATACAATATGAGTATTACGATGTTGACCAGAAACAGCAAATAGACGACCGCGATCGTGTTCTGCCGTAGAAACGTGCATGGATCAATACGAGATAAGCGTTCAAATGAACCAGACGACAATACAAAAATATCTAACCTAAAAACAATTATTTTTATATTAAATTCTCTTTATCGTACCTTCGTAGCCCATTTTTTTCTACTGCATTCTCTAAAATATTATTTGCACAGGTGAATATAAAAAGAATCACACGGATATTTCAGAATATCGAAAAATGCCAAAATTCACGTAAAAAGGCTTATATCATTTATAATAGTAATTTATAAAACAAATAACAAAACACTTTATGCATTAGTTCCATACAAAATTTTTTCTACGACTGTCTACAATTAGAATTAACTTACACAAACATGAAAACACAAATCTAAAATTTGACATGTTTTAAACGCTAAAATCACAAATTGTGTTCAATGTACTCTTATGATTCGATTCATGTATTTGTATAATACCAGAATGAAATAACATGCTGCGGCTCTTTATTTAACTCTTAAAATTAATTAAGATTTTTTTTTACAAAAAAATCTAGAAATAAAGTACATACAGTTGGAAAAAAAAACAATTCATTTTCGTATTCATTTAACAATAAGTCGTACGAATTAAGGCTTATATTATAATTCCTTCTGGAATTGTGAATTTTTGTTGAGAAATTGGAGTTATGAACTATATTTTAAATTTTATTAGATAAATTGTAAATTATAAATTAATTCTTATTGTAAATGAATTTTCCCAGCGCAGTATCTATATTTATATTTTATATACATACATAATCACGCTATGTACCCAAAAAGATGTGACACAAACACTTTCCACAATTCCGAAATTAGTTTTCTCAAAACATCCCAATTCAGGTAAGCAACTTTAGCTTCATCTACATTCATAATACCTCTCATATATGCTTTTCTATTTAATGTAATAAATAAATTCATTTCCGTGTATAACGGTTTTTTTTTTCAAATTTGGTGAAGAATTACAATACAAAACAAGCAGTATTTAAATAGAAATATATTAAAAATTAATGTACATACATAAATAGTTAATGTAAATATTTTCAAACATTACAAGGATCTTTCCATCAAACTGATTTCTAATTACTATTAAAAAGAAATCATACTCGGGTCATTGACCTTTTCATGAATTAGGCAACCTACAATACGAGTATGCATTTAATTTCATATTGCCTATATTACAAGTAATAATTTTATTTTTATTTTATTTTTGTAAATAGAAATTAATTAACACTCCAAAGATTTTTTGATTAGAATTGGACTAGAATTTAAATAACAATATTATTAGTAAATAATTTTTCTTTTTTTAAAAATGTATATTTTTTCTTTATAAACCATTATTTTGTTTAGTAAAACTAAAATCTAGTGACCCTAAACTACTGTGGAATGGCGCGGGGGGGGTAGGCTGGCTGGCTGCAACTCTGTTTATGGAAATAAATTTTTGGCAAAAATTCTGTAACAGATCTTCGTTTTAATTTCAAATTAGTATCTATAGGTAATTATCTAGCAATCAAAATAATCTGATAATTATAAATTAATCCAAGATTGCATTACTTTTTAATCAACCCTTATTTTTAATTTTGTCCAACAGTCAAATTTATTCATTATTCTGTGCTTTATTTAAAACTTTATTAACAATATACATAATAAAGAATATTTCAAAACTCATTATATTAAAATGAATACACTTTAGAATTTAGTTTTGTATTAATTTTATTTAAAATTCGACGTACTCTACGTACATCATCATTAAGAAAAATGATACAAATGAAATATCATTTTTCGTGATAATGATGTATGTCGAATTTTAAATAAAATTAATACAGAACTAAATCCTAAAGCCTATTTATTTTAACAGTATTTAATTGAAAGCAATTTGTTCGTATATTATAAAAATATTTTGAAAAAAAAATCAAATATTAACGTAGGTAAGCTTGTTGTTTATTTTTAAAAGCAAATCATTTGTTTTTACTCCATTGTTTGTATATATAACTAAGTTACTACCATAATTAAATAACAAAACTTTGATAATTAAATATATTAGCATTTACGACAGACTACCTAACTTTTACCAGGATTCATTTTAACTCATATTAAAACTTGACTTGACATTCGTACAAACTTACTGTTAGAGATTTATTATAATAATGAGATCCGCTAATTCCTAAATGAAATATGACACTATATGCTCATGATTTTCATTACGTTTATAGTGCATTCCAAACCACTCACATATCCGATATCAGTACAGTAATACGACAATTTAATAACTGAAATAATATTTAACTTTCCCGAATATATTTTTACTACTTTGACTGCAAGGAAAAAGTAGTATAGCGTTTGGTACGGTGTCTGTAACATTTAAAAAAAAAAAAAAATTGTGTATAGAAATCCTTCATATAGCCTCTAGATGACGAATCTGAACTTAGTTTATGTGGGTGTATGGATGTGCGTCGTCAGCTCGCTGGCTCAGTCGTCAGACAAAATTTTGTGATCGCAACTCCTCCTAGACGGTTTAACCGATTTTAATGAAATTTTCAGGATAAATTTGTCTAGTACCCAAGATAGTCATCTGGTTTTGGTTTTTTCCAGTGATGCCAACTTTCCGAGAAAAAAATTACTAAAGTTTTTAAAAATTCATTGTGGCTACATTATTTATCCGATTTATCCGATTTTGATCAAATTTTTAAGAAAGATTCCCCTAGTACCCACATAAATTTCGTAATTTTAATAAAATACAGTGTTGCCAACTTTCTGAAAAAAATTTGTTACGGCCATGTTGTTTATCCGATTTTGTTCAAATTTTCACAAAAGATTCTTCTGGTATCCATATAAATTAGATAATTTCAACAAAGTACAGTGTTGCCAATTTTCTGAGAAAAAAATTACTAAAATTTTTAAAAATTTGTTATGACCACTTTATTTAACGGATTTTGATCAAATTTTCACTAAAGATTCTCCTGGTGCCCGCATAAGTGATGCAATTTTAACAAAATACAGTGTTGCCATCTTACCGAGAAAAAAATTACTAAAATTAAAAAAAATTCATTGTGGCTACATTATTCATCCGATTTTGATCAAATTTTCAGAAAAGTTTCTCCTAGTGCCCACATAAATTATAATTTTATTAAGATACGGTGTTGCCAACTTTCCGAAAAAAAATTAATAATTTTCTAAAAATTTGTTATGCCCGCATTATTTTAATGAAATTTTTACAGAAGATACCCTTAGCGCCTATAATATTACATATTAGCAAAATACAATGTTGCCAACTTTCGATAAAAAAAAATTTATTCCTCTTTCTTATCATTTATGTGATAATGTCAAAGTGGTCTATGGGTTTACCCATATACTTCTAATCTTGTTTATATATTCAAATTTTACGTTAAGTTATATTTCTATAGTAATGTGCAACAAATAATTATTATAGTAAATATAGTATTACAATTAGCACCAAAATTATTTGACAGTTCTTAGTATATAAAATAATTAATGATGATTTTAAAAATTTTCAGTTTTTTCTTGGGTAATAATTAAAATCTATTTATTTCGTTTCTAATTACCGATATCCAAATATTAGGTGTAACTCGGCCAATTTTGAACAAAATTAAATGAAATTTTTTGTACAACAAAGCTTGAAGTCTCGTCTTTAAGGTCATGCAAGATATGTCCCATTTGAACTATTCCGTTCCCCAACACACCCCGCAGAAAAAAAAACATGTTTTGACTTTTAAAATTGTCGAACTTTGACTTTAAATCATAGAATAAACAGTACACAAGAATGATGAAGAATTTCGAAAAAAAATAGTAAATTACTTTAATAAAAATACAAAATTAAAATGTCAGACGTCAATAAGACGTTATGTGCCGTTGTTTCTACGGTGTCCTTTCACACTACAAAAACAACACGTTTATGGTTGCCTTAGTAACGTTCGAATGCCATATGTCATACGTGCAAACAAACAAAACAATATTTACAATATTTTTATAACATCCTAATGGGGTTTTTTTATAGATTTTACAAAAATATTTCTGGTGTTGCAAGTGCCAATAATTTTTAGTTAAGATATGAATGACATCAAAAAGAATACGCGATTTAATACGGATAAAGAAAATACGAGTGAAAATTATGAGGTTTATTTGCATTTCTTTTAAATATAGAGTGAATTATATTAATCAGCTTTGACACAAACATTCCAGAATTATTTTCTAATAATAACAAAGTTGTATTAATATATATACTTCTTTTATAATTAAGAAAAAATTTGTTAAATTTTAAAATTGACAGTTTTGTTTTCGTCCAGTTTCCTTCAGATCTAACGTTAACAAATCTTTTAAAAAAAGTTAGCATACCGGAAAAACAACGTCCCAAAAAATTACAGAAAAATGCATCACCACCGGATGCAGCAATTGGTTATTTTAAGAGCCATCCCAGATATATCACCGAAGACTCTTTGTTTTCCATAGATAATCATTATGATGATAATTTGATAAATAGAAGAACAGAAAATTCTATATTAAATCAATTTAATAACAATAAAGTAAAATAATTTGTATTTTTAATATACTTCAATCAATTTTCTTTTAATTTTTATTACAATTTTAGCATGAAACTGCAGAAGAAAGATATGAACATCATGCAAGACTTTTGCCAATTTGTATAAAAAATTTAGATGTGGATGTGATTTTGGAAGAAAAACAAAATTTACCAATAATTGAGAATAATATTAAAAAAACAACTGAAACAGAAGAGTTAAAAAAAAATATTAAAATGGGTGTAACTATTATAGAAATTTTAATCAAAATTGAAGCTTTAATTCAAAAAACTCGGTAAATATATATTTGTAAAATTTTGTAAAGTTAAGTTCTTTAATATTGTTGAAATTTTAGAAGCGCAATAAAAACTGATATTGTCCCTATTGAGGGAGATGAAGATATGAGTCGAAGAGAAAAACGTGGAATTGAATTTTCTTCTAGATTTTCTAGAAATTATCTCTACCAACTAAGCAGACAGGTGAATATTGTTATTAGTTTTTTTTTTTTGTTAATTTCACTTAATTTCGTAAATATTATCATTATAAAAATTTTAAAATAAAAATTAAATTATATAATAAGCAACTTGCACTATGGACATATATCAATTGATCCAGTTTAAAAATTTATTTTGATATTTCCAAGAATTTTATTCTATATTGAATATTAGATTTGTTTCAAGTTATTATCAAACAAGTTTGAAATAAGTTTGCAATTGTACGAAGAATGTATAGTATGATAAATTACAAACTAATTCCAAATTGCGCATGCTTCGTACAGTTGCAAACTTATCTCAAAACTAGGGTAACCACCGTTTTATTTCAAATGACCCGGAGATTTTGATAAGGAAGGGATTAGAAAACTCAATACATTAAAATTACTATTTTTAAATATAAAGTCATTTTAATTTGAATACAATCATAAAATTTTGAAATTCGTTTCAAAGCTTATATTTTAACTTAAAATTATATGACTACATTTAAATGCAGTTTAATCCGGAGATTGCAACAAATAACTCAGAGACCGGAGATTCGATTGAAAAACTGGAGACTCTGGATGAAAACCGGAGAGGTGGTAACCCTACTCAAAACTTGTTTGATGATACCTTGAATCTACTGTCTAATTGTATTTGTTCAGTTTCTTAGTGATTGTGCGCGCATATATTTTTGTATTGTTTTCATTTTTATTTGATTACAATTTATAGAAGTTTGATTATAAATGTTTTCCTTATGCTTCAGCAATAGTAGATGTAAAGTTTCCATGCGCGCGCATTACTTTTATATCAAACATCACCATCTGTTATAGATATATTTGTTCTTGAAAGTTCCGTGCAAGTTCCTAATTTGAGATCTTCATTTAATTCTAGTTACAAATACAAAGTATATAAAAAAAAGATAAGATAATAAAAATTACAATTTATACTAAAACTAATTTTTAATGGATTATAATTATGAATAAAGTATGTGTTAATATTTATATTTGTTTAGTTAACGGATATGCGAAAATATGTAAGTCAATCAGATTCACCGCAAAAAAGTCGATCTGTTGTTCCACCACCAACCTGGGTGATAACAAATTCATGTCAAATAGTACTACGAGCAATGCAAGCTTATTGTAACTATGTACCGACTGCTGCAGTTTGTTCGCCCGTTCATGAAAAGTTTCTGGAATTAATACGAAGCACATTAGAATTATGTATAATATTACGGCGACTTGCAGCCAACTATTATGATATTAAATCTGCTATTACATCTGTTGAGGTAAGAAAAAAATTAACATTTTAAAAATTTTGCGTTAACTATTTTGTATTGTAAAGTTTTAAATGGAAATGATACATACATACACACAAACTCTTTTTATTCAATTTACGCCAAAAATTCATATCTAGGTGTACGATTTATCCACATTTATAATACCTTTAATTGATGGATTTTTATCCATATCATTTGTATATCATTCATTTGAATCATTTAGGAATCTTTTAATTCAAAATTTTAAATTGTTTATTTTATGGAATCACATTGAACAAAAGTTCGTCCATGTTAGTAGTTATAACTAGGACACTTCTACGACAGTTCGATGACTGCCCTGTATATTGTTACCATTCTTGTCTTCTTCCGCAGCACCCTTATGCAGCACATGTCTGCATATGTTTTTAAATACCCCCAATCGAATGGTGATGACTACAACCCCCTAGAGCCAACCCCTTAAGAGTTATAAGTTACCATTCTTGTCTTCTTGCGCAATACCCTCATGCAGCACATGTCTGCATATGTTTTTAAATACCCTCAATCGAATGGTGATGACTACAACCCCCTAGAGCCAACCCCTTAAGAGTTATAGGTAACCATTCTTGTCTTCTTGCACCCCCTCATGCAGCACATGTCTGCATATGTATTTAAATACCCCCAATCTTACTCTTTGACAAAATGTTCTACTGTACTTGAATGTAATACTGGTTGCAGAAAACATTGTTCTATGGATTTGTAAATAAAAATAAAACATAAATTTTGTTAATATTTATAAAATTGTTTTCTATAATTAATAAATTAGAAATAATTGTGCTTTATTTGTTTAAGGATGTTGAAACAAATGTCCTACTATTAGAAATTGTAGTGAAACAACATATTTTGACTAACTCAAAACCGGTGCCTAAACCTGAACCGAAACTTGTGAAACAGACAATGCAACAACGTAAAAAATCTGAGGTTTCTAATAATCTTGCTGTACCATTTCATAAGCAGCAACCTTTAGCACAAAGATTGTCAATGTATTCTGCTAATTGGAAAAAGAATACGGCTGCACCATCAAGGTAGGTCTGTAGTAAACTATAGCTGTATTTATTTATTGAATAATTTAAAAAATGTCTAAGGTAACATTTGATCTTTAATTTTACGAAGCATAGTTAATCTGATCAATGACTTAACTAGACTATCAACTGTCTTAGAACCGCTTTTAACAATGCATTTAACCATGCATCCGGTCTTAATAATACACGTTAAACACTTAGACGGTACTTAGTACACTAGTAAACATTGCAAAATTCTAAACTCTAACTAAATTTAGTTAAATGGTACCTATAGTAAAAACACACGTTTTGTTAATTTTTACTTGCAGTTAAAATTATATCGAATATTAGTATTAAAGTGCGCACAAATAATTCGATTTATTTTTATTGCTTTTTTTTATCATATTGTCTGATAATACAAATACTTTAAATTTTGTCCTGTAGATTAAACGTTCAATCTCGCTACAAAGCAGCTGCAGCTGCTGTAGCAACTGCAGCTGTCACTAACAAGCATGAAAAACATCAAAATGTTCGACTTCCTCCGCTAAAAGTTAGAGCTACCGAGAGAAAATTATCATTCGATCGACCGATATGTAATATTGATGAAGATATTCCAACGATGGTACAAGTAACTGATAAAAAAGCAGGAACAATCGTTGATCAAATTATTAGGAGCCGACTCGAACCTGTTGAACAGGATATTGCCAAAGAAGTGGCTGCTAATAAACAGTTAATTCCTAGTAAAAGTACAGGCGCTATAAAAAAAAAAGACAGTAAATTATTTACGAAAATAATATTTATTTTAAATTAAATTTATTTAATTTTCGAGCTATTTGTAAAAGTATTTCTGTGTTATTAAAAATATTGTGATAAAGTGTTTTGTAGTAGAGGGTTCTGAACATCTTAATTTTTACTACTTTGACTGCAAGGAAAAAGTAGTATAGCGTTTGGTACGGTGTCTGTAACATTTTCGAAAAAAAAAAATTTGTGTATAGAAATCCTTCATATAGCCTCTAGATGACGAATCTGAACTTAGTTTATGTGGGTGTATGGATGTGCGTCGTCAGCTCGCTGGCTCAGTCGTCAGACAAAATTTTGTGATCGCAACTCCTCCTAGACGGTTTAACCGATTTTAATGAAATTTTCAGGATAAATTTGTCTAGTACCCAAGATAGTCATGTGGTTTTGGTTTTTTCCAGTGATGCCAACTTTCCGAGAAAAAAATTACTAAAGTTTTTAAAAATTCATTGTGGCTACATTATTTATCCGATTTTGATCAAATTTTCAGGAAAGATTCCCGTAGTACCAACATAAATTTCATAATTTTAATAAAATACAGTGTTGCCAACTTTCTGTGAAAAAAATTACTAAAATTTTTAAAAATTTATTACGGCCATGTTGTTTAACCGATTTTGTTCAAATTTTCACAAACGATTCTTCTGGTATCCATATAAATTAGATAATTTCAACAAAGTACAGTGTTGCCAATTTATGTGATAATGTCAAAGTGGTCTATATATGGGTTTACCCATATACTTCTAATCTTGTTATTTATGTTATTTATTTAAAAAATTGAGATACATATTATATTTCATTATTTCACTTAGATTTAACTCAATTATTAAATTAAATCAATTAAAACAAAACGGTTTTAGATTGTAGTTCTGTATTCATATTTATTAATAATCGACTTACTCAATGTACATTTGATTAAGTAAAATATATTTAAAATATAATTGAAAATACATTTTTCACGCAACTAATTGCAACTTTTAGCTTCATTGTTTATGAAAGGGTGTTAAATTTATTTTCGCCCGCTCTGGTTATAACATACATCGAAAACTACAATTTCATATTTAAATAAATAAAGCTTTCAATAAAATATGCATATAAATAAATATTCCATATTTAAATATGGATTTTCCTAAATTGTTGAATTTATAAAGTTTCGCAGGCGTGTAAAATTTGCGAAATTATACAATAATCTATTATTTTGTCCATAAATTTTGTACCAAAGTCTGAATTGAAAAGATAATATTGAATAGTTAATATCAATTAAAGCACGGTGTAATAAACATTTTATAAAATAAATATCTCTCTGTAACATAAAGCATTTGACCAGTTGTACAGTGAGGAAAACTGGTAGTCTGATTATTAGGCGTAAAGTTTGTGTTGAAAATTGAATTGCATTCCTCCAGCAAGGAACTTTTATTATAATAACAGCGAGTTTGTTGAATTAGTATTTCATATTCTCGTACATATATACATACGTACATATCTAGCAGGAACATTCGTGGCATTTGACCTATAATAATCTACTAAACTTGCTAGGAATGTTCGTCAATTTGGGTATGTAGAATTATATAATTAGGTTAAATTCTGTATTGAACTGTTCCAGATCAAAACTGTATTATGTTATAATACTTTTAATTGTGGTTGAAGCTGTCATTAAATATAATTAATTACAAAACTAACTAATTACTTTAATAACTTAAATGTTAAAATTGCTGTAATTAAGGAATTTATTTCAGTTTACATTTAGCGAAATAAAACTTAAATAATTAAAACCAATATATGTCGCTTATTAGAATCACGGATAATGTTTCCATTCGGATATTACTATCAGTTTCGCAAAAAACAAGCCAATGTATACAATCATATAAGAAAAACATTATTTATAGTAATCATGACTTTGGTTTATACATATATAATTTTTTTTCAGAATTGTTCTCGTTCACAAGGAACAACGTTGCAAGCCCTTTTTTGTTAATATTTGCAAAATCAAAAAAATTTCCAGACTCTTTTGTCTGTCTCATAAGTTAACAGCATTATGTTTAAATTACTTAGTTAATTGCAAAATTTATTAACTGTGTGTTAATATTATTATTAATCAATTATTGTTATCAAAAAAACCCTAAAGCTCACAAATAATTAACCCAGCTTTTATATTAAGCAGGTTTTAAATTCATAGTTAAATTTGATAGATACAACATATAAATGTAACAAATTGTTAATGTAACTAACCAGTACAAGAAATACAGAATATGTGTCATTTTAATCAAGTATTCAATTTAACCAACTACCGAATAATTACTTTGTTAAAATAATTTTGTTATCTACAAAGTGTGTTCTGTCATATACATTTGTTTTTCTAGAAATGTTTAATTTACAAATTAACATTTCTTTTATATTATCTACAAAATGGGGTTATTAATTATTTTTGAATTTTACTTTAAACATTAAATTATTATAGTTTTAATGTAGTAAAACTCTTTCAGAACTTATTATATTAAAATAAAAAAGCTTTAGGATTAAATTCTGCATATATTTTATTTAAATATCGTTTTTGCGATATACGAAGAGTATATCGAAACGATGATTTTTAAATAAAATATATACAACACTTAATCCCAAAGCTTTTTTATTTATTATAGTTTTTAATTTTTTTTTTTTTTTGAAAAACGATAAATAAATATAAGTAAAGTTTAACTTTATAAAATCGTTATTAATAGGTATACAAATTCAAATTCAAATTTTATGACATGCAAAAACAGTAGTTATTTAAATTTTAATGATAAATTTTATTATAATAGACCGTTATTTTTAACGGAAATAATACGAATACACCTGTGAAACTGTTAAAATAAACTCGAAATTATTTGATAAAAAAAATTCAAACTAAAAAAAAAACAATTATTTTGGATGACATCGAACGCCACATAAAACATCTCGAATAATATGATTTTCTTTTGTTGAATTAATCATTTGAAATTTTTCATAATATTTCTAATAATTTCTGGCTCTCCTAATAACTCGGCGCCTCGCCTCACCTATTTGTACGGACCTAGTATTTTATAACGTATTTGACAGAGTAGAGTTAATATAGAGCTTATATGGCCGTTTAATCGTCTGAGTTACGAAACGAACTTTGTAGATAGTATAAAATGTTTAACAGAAACAATAATTTCTTTTTAGGTCATATGATTTCTTTCAAACTTCGAAAAGAGAAAAAGAAGCGTTGACATAAATCTCTTTCATTCTTTCTCGTGACGCGACGCGACGCGACGCGACGCGACGCGACACTTACCTAATAAAATATTAACGAAACACGCAGAATTCGAAGAGTAAAAGAAAATAGAAAATAAACTAAAAACATTTCCAAATAAAAATTTCATACAGCACGATCCACCGTCAAAATATATGATATAAAAGAGCTTTATGACGATTTCAAGATTACAGTTGTATTTTTAATAATTTAACTTGCATACATGCAACTAATACTAAACTATTTTCCTTGTATTTTATTTTTTAATAAAATGAAAATATTCAAAAAACTTTTTGGAAATTATTAGTTAGATCTCTGTTTAACGAATTTTTCAAAGCCACGAAATACACTTCTCATATGCTGGGATTTCAAAGGAATTATTTATTACAAATCTATAATCCGTTTTTTTGAACAAAAATTTATTTTCAATTTCAGTTTTATTAACCGTTAAATGTTCCCATGGCGCCTGACATTTATCAAGCTATTGTTTATTTATGGCAATTATATTTATTCCTTCTTCATAGTTTCAAGTATATGTAGTAATAATTTCAGATCAATTTCAACTTTAGTTTTTGCAACTCCGTAAAATAATACAGCTTATATATAGAGAGAGAGAAAAGAAAAATACGTTACTTGTATTCTATAGCTTTGAAAAAAATAATTTTTTTTTCGCTGACACATCGGATTTCATCTTTTGAAAAATGTCAAAATGATATGAAAATGATGAAAATTCCTCTTCCTGCAGTAAAGTCTATTTATCCAGCGGTTAGGGGGTACGCTTATCTACAGTTTAGTGTACGCCTAACATAATAGTTACCACTTTCTACCGTACAAAAATACCTAATTCAATTTTAAATGGCAAGCCTAGTTTATATTGGTAGAGTTAGTAATAGAGTACAATGGTAGAGTGCGTACTATTCCATTACTAGCACAATAAAAGACGAGTACTAAAAATTGTAACGAGTAGAGTAGAATGGATAGCACATGTGGAATAGTACACTTTAACGAATTTTAAATCATAAACTCTCCTTTACCAAACTACTAGCTTTGTGTAAACAGTTACTCTACCAGAACTAGTAGAGTAGAGTGATATTATGAAAAAAGATCCTAATGTACTCTACTACTAACTCAACTAACGAAAACTAGGCTTTACTGATTAAAGGAAAACAAAATTATTAATTTTAATTTAAGTAAAGTATTATACTAAAAGCATAGCATTCAAACAATTTGGTCGAAAAATAAGAAAATTTCCATATAATTATGTCTGGGATACTTTATTTTCGATTTACTGTTTATTCTAATTTGAATTAAAAAATTTTTAACTGTTTACAACAATAATTTACAGCAATTTTTACTATTTTAGTAAATTTTTCCAAAATTTATATGTACTAGAATCACTTAAATTATAGAGCCACTAGTCACCTATATTTCCTAAAATGTCAACGAACACATAGGTACTAAATAAATTTCGTTGCAGTATAATGATCAGTCTCATAATAATAATTTTAATTAAAGCCGACAAAAAAAGCATTGACTTATTGGCAACAACAAAATTTTCATTAATTTATTAATTAATTCATTAACATTTATATATTGAAAACAGTCTTACATTCAATATTATACTCGTATTAGGGTCCTACTGCAACGTAAAAAAAATTGTAATTTTACACAAAATGTATAATACCTATTTTCTTTAATTCTTTTACTAGAAAAAATATGTAATGTAATATAAAAATTGTGCTGTTTTATATTTTTTAATGAAATTTATAAAATATATAATATAAATGTATAATTATATTTTACCAACGTCTACATAATTAATTTGAGCAACATAGATGCCCATATTTTACATGTAAAATTACCTTAATTTTTTACAGTATACCATTAATATTATTAAAAATACTAAAGAATTTAAAAAACATTAGCATTTAATTACTATCCTTTAATTAAGTATACTTTTATTACTAAAAACTAAATTTGAAAACAGTTTTATTTTGAAATGTGTTAAAACAACAAAATTATTATTTAAAAAAATATACAATGCAATAAATAAACTAAGTACTTCAGTTATAAGCTATAAAAGCATTTTGAAAACATATTTTTTAATGAAAACTTTCTGAGATTTAATCTAATTTTTCGAAAAAATTCACTACATTAGTAATCTTCAGGATTCACGGTCAGTATCCACTGAATTTATAGAATTTTCTGGGCTGGTATGCAACGAGGATAGATCGACCACGGCATACCAGCCCAGAAAATTCTATAAATTCAATTCATTGCATTTTTTTTAGTATAAATTTGTACTATGTATTAACTTTTATAATCAAAGCAATCATAGCCATTAGTTAATCATGAAATGCGATTTCATATAATAATTTTATTATTTTACAAAAGAAATTGCTGTTAATAAAATGTTCATTTACAATAGATTCAAAACTATAAGAAACTCGAAATTAACAAAATAATTTTTAAAAAAATTCTATAAATTGGGATTAACCCATTTGAAGCCAGCATTCCCAATTAGTAAAAATTGAATAATTATTGCAAATTTTCAAATTTAGCGTCAGAATGGCGCTCCTGTAACCAAATTCTAGCTTAACTTTTATATTTCGTACGTGACTGGCAGTTATTTGAGTTTTTTGTTAAAATAAATTGCTTTTTTGTGAAAAATTGTAAAATTTGAGAAAACAGTGTCGTTTATAGTTTCTGAGTCATCCTACACAGAAAAAGGTAAACTGTAACAGGATTTTTGTATATAAATGTACAAAAGTGACTATATTATAAATATGTATATCTATAATTTACATGTAAATTAGATAATTTTCATATATTTGTCGAGCTAAATAAATTTAATAAATCTATTGATTTGGTTTCAGTTTTAATACATTAATATCTATATCAAATATATCAGTTTAATCAGTATTATTACTTATAGTTAGCAGTGGCGTAACAATTGAACAAAATAAAGAACAACAAAATTATCAAATACATATGTATAAACCTATAAATTTTTGAAATAAAATCTATGTTCGTATGAATGTATGTGTGTTAAATGGTGCTTGCATGCGATGTATACAAAGTAGATATTAGATAGGTAACCTAAGTAAGTATAGTAAAAAGTAAAATAAAATACGTATATTTATGGAATTTAAGAGATAAAAGGACTCACCTGACGCAGTGGGCCCCGTTGCATTGGCTTGCGGTGGCCGGCGAACCACTTCCTGCCTCGATCCGGTGTATTCGTGCCATTTATATGTGCTTCTATACTCAGAATGAAGCTGAAATCAAAAATCATATTTTCACACATTTATCCATGATAAGTTTCATTCAATATTTACAACTAGAGCATGCTTTTTTTCTATTCACCTAGTTTTTCATTCATTTTATTAACGTCTAGCGTTGCAGTTCTTTTACTTAAAATTTTGTACAAGTTAGAAAATATGTCAAAATACTCAATTACTGCATTAATAAAACGTTAAATTAAGTTTTAATCATAAATATATCTTTTCAAACATAATTGCAAAATAGCTAAATCTATAAAACGATTTGTGATAAAAAGATATACCCAAGAAAATGTAATATATATTCCCACCCAGGGCCGGATTAACCTTTTGTGGGGCCCTAGACATTTTTTTTCTCCGGGCAAAAATAATAGGACTTTTGCGTAAAAATACATAAAAATGAAATTTGACCGACTGCAGGCCGGGCCCTTTTTATGCGGGCCCTAGACATTTGTCTTTTTTGTCTAGGCCATAATCCGGCCCTGTTCCCACCTGTACGTGATCGAAAATTCAAATATCAAATTTCAAATATATGTGACGTTCCTTTTCAGGATTTTCATAGTGAATTACATTCAACCATTTAAATAACACGGCAAAATTGGTTATTTTCTATTCTAAAATATATTTTTATCGAAATCTAAACCGTGCACATTAAATTCTTATAATTTTTTTCCTATTTCTGTTTTGTGATAAAATTACGTTTTACCAATGAAACGATATGGTAAAACTGATCATCATTATATTCCATAATTAGAAAAAATTTGAGTTACAACTCTTATAAATGATAAATAAGAAAGTAAAAATGTATATATATATATATATATATATATATATATATATATATATATATATATATATATATATGTATGTTTTTTTTTTAATCAAAACTCAAAACTTTCAAATATTACAAAAAAATATACTTGTATTTAAATTAAGGCATGCTTTTGTCAAATTATAATCTAAATTACTTCCTACATATGACAGTGAAGTTAAGGAAGGAGTAAAATGTAATAGTGACAGAATGAATTGATATAGAATGTAGCAAACGATTTGTGAAGCATAAGAAACGTAAATATGTGAAAATCTTTTAAGAAGAGAGATTGAATTATGGATTGAGATTTGATTTATAGGGTGATTTGTACGGGAAGTAGAATATTACCTTATCTACAGGCATTGATGGGCACGCTCTGCACAGATTCCAGAATGAACCAATCATGAGGTAGGTATATCGCTGATGAACACAATAAAAATGAATTGGTTATATAAATAAAAAACGTAGTTTATTCGCACGGCGAAGCCATACACCCGCCACGAACTACGAAGCACGAGTAGGCTGGCTAACGTAACCGTACGTATACGCAAAACGATCGATTTGATTTGAAGTTTCTTACTTTGATATTAGTTTTCGTTTAGTTTAGTTAAGATATGATTTATTTCGGATGTAAACGAAACGAAAGTAAAGGAAATTGGTCGCCGCACATGCAGCTCACGCTAATTGAGTCGTCTCGTAATGTTGTTAAGAGGAGGAGAGTTAGGAGAGTTAGTAGAGTCAGCAGTCAGCAGTCAACAGTCAACAGTCAGCAACAACATACAATCATTAGAACAGAGCGCGAGAGAGGAGCGCAACTCGCAAATGCGGATGCCGAATTAAACTAACGATAAATAGATGCCGCCGCTTTTTTAAACTGTCATGTTCGCGGACACTGAACGCAAACGTGTGTTGCAAAGATGACAGAACCACTAACACAGTCGCATGTAACACATATGGGACGACGCAGCGTGCGCTGTACTGCACTGCCCAAGTAACCAGTTACTATAGTTTGTTAGTAACGTGGCCAAGCTCCGACGCGCCGCGACTCGACGCCTATGATCAATAAATAGGGGTGCGGCGCAGAACGCACACAGCGACACTACATACTGGAACGACACGAACTCAAACACTTTGACCTCACTTCCGTTTCCAACAATACAATATATAGTCCAGTCGCTCGAACTCCGACTCATCTGCATTCTCTAACTTTCAATTCAACCCTACCTACCTACCTATCTATCTACCAAATCTATTCAACTCAATTGAATCACATATTTCTTACAATGTACTACTGCAACTGCAACTGCACCGCATTGATTTACTTATACTATACACACTATTCCTATGCTAATTAGCTGCATGCAGTTATTTATATTTATACGCTTAAATTGTTTTAATCGCTCAACTTATTTCTAAACTTGGCGTTTAACATGTTCAAAATTAATATATAATTAATCCTCTATGAAAAATTTTACGGTACTAAATATACAACATCTAATTTCTATTATATATTATATTATCTTTGGTCTGATGACTTTATTATAATAAATTTATGTAAAAAATTTCACCGATCTAATATTTTTTCACTTATTATTTTTTTAATTAATAACACTAAATATAAACATCACCGTATAGTCTAATTTAACTATTTCCGATTCAAATTGTAATTAAAAATAATATTTAGCGATCACAGTTAACTCGATAGCAGTTGCTAATAATGGGGTGGTCGCTCACTTAATCGCGCAACTAGGTGCGATTAATAATATATTTTTAATTGCTTTCTAATCAGTATGCTAAATTCTACCTCCCAATATATTTTTATAACAATTTTGTATCTTATAATTGTAAAATTTTTATAAAATCTTGAAATAAAGTAACTAAAAAATAGAATTATAACGAAAAAATTATAAAGTAGTTAATAGCTTTGTTATCCATGAAGACAATTTAATGTATTTAAAATATGTTATTTAAAAGTCTTCAGTAATTTTCTAGAAACACAAGAAATCAAACACATAATTAAGTTTCATTGCATAATTTTTATTTAAAATGTAAAAATAATGAATTTTTTTCCTGATTACAACTGTCAAATTCTCGTAAATATTTGTATAAATAAAAAATATCGGATAAAATCATGGGTACATAATTAATAAATTCAAAAGATTTTTTTCCTGATTACAACTGTCAAATTCTCGTAAATATTTGTATAAATAAAAAATATCGGATAAAATCATGGGTACATAATTAATAAATTCAAAAGATTTTTTTCCTGATTACAACTGTCAAATTCTCGTAAATATTTGTATAAATAAAAAATATCGGATAAAATCATGGGTACATAATTAATAAATTCAAAAGATTTTTTTATGTTGTACAGAAAGTAAATGATTGGAGCCTAGATCTTATTGAAAGCTGCAATGTCCACACTTTGAACCTGAAATGTTAATAGAAATGTGTTTAATTTGTTACAAAAACCATATGATTGAAATACTTACATAATCTTCGATACCTTCAATTTGTTCTTGAAGCCAATCTACCGAAACTTTATCGTCTTCAATTACACAAGAGATTTGAAGTTTATGAATTCCGTAAGCAAGTGGCACAAGTTTTGAAGCACCAAGTATAAGTCCATCGGTTTTGATCTTTCTAACTTCTTCCTCCATTTTCTTCATATCAGTCTCATCATCCCAAGGTTTTACATCCAGGATAACATTGGATTTAGCGATTAAAACAGGTTTTTTCGATTTCTTTTCGTTGTAAGCAGCAAGTCGTGCTTCACGAACTTTTGCAGCTTCTTCATCTTCATCATCATCATCACCTGATGCGAAAAGATCTACATCATCATCATCATCTTCTTGTTTCTTTACAGAAGGAACATTCTTTAACGTTACAGGTACGGTTTGGGTCACATTTTCAATGTTACATTTCTTCTCTAAACCGTGCATGCGATCTTCTAATGCCTTTATGGTCAATTGTAAACTATTTACAACTACAAAGAACAATTTAATCAATATTTTAAAAACATGTTTATAGAATTTTACAAAAAATTTTATAGTTTGACTTGATAAATATCAAAAAATTAGATTAGTTACTAATGTCCATATTTTCATCTTACTTATAAAAATTATTTTTGTCAAAAGTGCTTCTGAAATGTAATATCTGCATTGAGTAATATGTTTTTTTATTAATTCTGAAATAAAGATATTATGAAAACTGCAAATACAACTTCAAAAACTTTTCAGCAATAAAAAAAAACTTTTCTATAAAATTGTACGTATTAACGTAACAATATTTTTAACACCAAATACTAGAACATTACAAGTTCTTTATCTGCGAATATATCAAAGATTTTCAATGCAAATAGCTATTTTTGGCTATAATTATTAGGCGTTGTTTATATAAATATAAAATAAAGCAATAAAAAATTTCCAAAGAGACTTCAATGCTAATTAAGTACTTTGAGTGATCTATCATAATTTGAAAATGTTAAATATAACACAAAACTAGAAAAATACAGAACTCTTTATATTTGATACATCAATTGTAGTTTTTAATAAACAAGACGTAAGCTTAATACATTCAAATAAATTAAGATGAGAATATGACTCTTACTATTTGTACTTCGTTAATTACAATTATTTATTTGTTAACTAAATAGTTTTAGAATATGTATAATAAAACTGATATATACTAATAATATCTAAAAACAAGTGATAACCTACAGCTATCTGACATTGTTTGAGAAATAAAATATATTTGTTAACATACGCAAAAAAAAACGTGATTATATTTGGTTAATTATAGAATTTACATTTTAATAACTTATTTTCTGATTAAATTTTTACTTTATAATCATTTTACTTTACTTTATAATTACTTGTTTTTTTTTTGTATTCCAACAATTTAATAGTTAAAAATGACATTTTTTTTCAATTTAAAAACCCGTTTTAATCTATATATTTGGAAAAATAATATTTTTAAATAAATTTGGAGTAGAATAAAAACATACGCTTCTTGTTTTTTTTTTTTAAAATTTCTATATACTTACGATCATGCAATTGGGCAATATCCCTCTGTAAAGAGTTGATTTGTTCAGTAGCAACGGCTGGTAATACACCCTAAAATATATGAAAATTCATAATCCTGCCACAAATCAAAAGAAGAGAAATAATATTCATACAGCTGACTAATTGGTTAGATAAACGTTTTTGTGTTGTATAAAATGAAACATGCAACTATGAACGCATAAACCATATTTTTGTACAACTTACTTTATCAAAAGTACTTTTTACTTGAATTAAACGCTGTCTGGCCTTCGCTACTTCATCTGCTAAAGGTGTTAAGGAGGCCTACACCAACAAATTATAATTTTGATTACATTTACAAAATTAACAAAGAAAAATGAATTTACATATTCATTTTTGATATTTGAATTTGGAAGAAACAACATAAAATGTTTCAAAGAATTTTATTTCTTTTAAAAAACTAGATTTTTTATTTATATTAGATTATTTACTACTAATGGGTTATGCGATGTTAATATGCATATAATTTTTAATTATCAAAACTTAGAACTAGGTTAATAAAATTAGATGTAATTACTAAAAATACATATTTGATTAAAGTATATTTACTTACTTATGGTAATTGATTAGAATGTTTTTCATGCTATTATATGAATTCCAGTGTATAATGAAATAAGCGTTCATATTCTCAAAAACATTTTAAAATATTTAATGTTTCTCCAAATGATTTTAAACCAAATGTTAAAACATAAACACATTTCTTATAAGAACAATATTATTTACATACCTTTGATAATTTTTCGTAATATTTACGTTCAGCTTCATCATGAACGGGCTTTTCTGGCCAAAACTGCTCAGTAGCCAAATGACAGATAGTGTTATTATTTATAAAAGCCATTCCTATAATTAAAAATATTAGTTCAAACATGTAGTTTAAATTACAAACAAGAAAAAAACTGAAAAACATATGAATTTATACTTCTACATATAATTTCCATTATTTTGCAAAAAAATTAAATTAAAAATAATGCAATTTTCATTCTAGAAATTTAAAAAGACAATGAACCCGGCATATTGAATATAATATGTAACATACTTGATAGTAGATAACTTTGTCTGATTCAATTTTGGACTTTCAATACACTTAACTCAAACCAATAAACCAATAAACTGTAAAATGACTTTTAATGCGTAAATAAGTAAACAATTTATAAATATATTAGTTACTACGACATTTAGAACACCCACGTGGAAGGTTAGGAACTTTTCAATTATTTAAAAAATTAAAAACTATATCATAAACTAATTATTTTCTACTAGATATTTTATTTTATTCAACATATAATTCACTTACCTTTAAATAATAATTATATTTAGCAAAATTTGATAAAATGATGATGACAATATCCACGAAAATTTGACAGGACTTAAAAAGTAACTAGAAGAGAAAAATTTTTGCCAACCAGCAAATTTAAAGTCACAATCAACATGAAAGTAGCAAGCACCTATAATATAATACATATATAATAAAATTGTGTATATAAAAAAAACTATTTAAATAAGGCTTAGTATTTCCAAATTTTGGAATTAATTTATTCTAAAAATAATTTTAAAATTTGCTAATGAAATATTATCATTTATTCTAAAAATATATTTTTAGTTAATTACATACGATTTTTTTACTTATTTTAAAAATAAATAAAAATTGGAAATACTGGGCCTAATTTTAAAAATATTAAGTAAAAATATATATATTATTTTTACTTATTTCAATTTGTAAAAAAATTTTGTATACTTAAGAATAAAACTGAAGCAATAATGAGCATAACTTTATTACATTATCATATTAGAAACAATCTATGGGCGCATTCAGAGGCATTCCGGTCTTTAGCAATATTTTTTCAGGTTAATGAATATTTAATCTATATCTGTAGTATATTCTTTATCTATGATTTAGTGATGTCGTAGAACCGTTAACTTTATTTTATACTGCCGACAAACAGAAGAAATAAATTCGAAGAGTTGCTGAGCAAGCGCTAAATGACAGTTACTGGCATCACTACAAGCTATGAGGTGCTGAATGCGCCCTATGCATCTGCCAATCATTCACCGGTAACAAATGTTTGTTGCTATGGTTTGTTGTCATTCGATTGTTTATAACAATTATATCAGAAATTTTTTTATGTAGAATGTAAATCATCATTTCGCATAATAAATGCAAGTAAATAAAATCAAACTGTGTTTATTTGTATGAAAATATGATATATGTTTTAGTAAATTAGGTCTTGTAATTAATTTATTGAACATTATTTTCAACAATGTCGAATCCAAAAAGAGCCAAGTTTTCAGCAAAAGATGATGATGATTTTATAAATTATTTGAAAGATATTGAAAAATGTCAAGAAGAAATGGATACTTTACAAGACAAAACAAATACGGAAGTTATAAAACTAGAACACAAACTGGAATATGAGAAAAAACCGCTTTATACCAGAAGAGAAGAATCTATTTCTCAGATTCCTAATTTTTGGCTAACTGCAGTATCCTTATAAATTTAAATTTGTGAATACATTTATAATTTTTTCAATTTTTCTTAATATAATAATTAGTTATTAAATCATCCAGATATATCATCATTATTAGATGATTCAGAAGAAGATTATTTAACTTATTTGACACGCATTGAAGTACAAATTTATGAGCATTTTTCATCGGGATTTAAGTAATTATTGTTTATATTAATTATAAAATACCATTACATTAAAAATATTAAAAATTTTAGAATCTTATTTCACTTTAAAGAAAATCCTTATTTTAAGAACACAGTTCTAACAAAAGTCTATTATCAGTTAACAGGTAAATATTTTCTAATGAAAATAACAGTTTGAACCATTTTTTTGGTTTTGTTTTGTAGAAGGTGAAAAAACAACAAACCAAATTGCCGCAACTCCTATTTTGTGGAAAGAAGGAAATGATATTTCAGCTGAATTGAAAGAACGTAAATCGTTTTTTTATTGGTTGACTACAAATGAATTTGGTCCAACTGATATTGATATCGCTCAGGTTAATATAAAAATCATTTTATATTTATTTATTGAAATTAAATACATTTTGTTTTGCTTTAGGTTATTAAAGACGATTTGTGGACAAATCCTTTAAATTATTATTTATTATCTGATAATGACCATGACGATAATAGGTAAAATAAAATCGTAAAAATAATAATTTTAAAAACTGATAGGTATTTTTGTTTTTAATTTTTAGTGAAGAAGACGATGAAAATGATGATGTTTTGATAATAGAAGACAGCGATGACGATGAAAAGTCTACACAGGATGAGCCAGAAGACGATGAATCAGAAAATGAGACTGATGATTGTTCCATTATCGAATGATAACGCTCAAAATGATAATTGATATATATAATGTTTTCCCTGTTTCATCATAACTTTGTTCATTATTTGTTATTGATTTCCTTTCTTTGTTCATATTATGTTTGTTCAATTAAAGTACAAATTGTTCTAGTTTCAAATAAAGTTTATATTAATTTTTCTATATTGTATTTATTAATTAGAAATTTTCGACAAAAAAAGTTTTTGGTAATTTTATGTTAAATAAAATTTAAGAAATCCGTATTTGAGAAATAAATAAAAATATGTTTGTATTAAATTAACTTTATTTAATTAATAATAATACATATACAACGGTGTTGAGTTTTATTTGGCATATCTAACAAGGAATTGTACATCTGTGTCGAAGTACATGATAATATTTTCCAATGAAAAATTTGAACACTCCGGTAATATTTTACAATGACTTGTATAAATGCGATCAACGTGACACACAATTCTGATCTGATAATATTCTATTATCAACAACACATGCCATACAAGCATTTTATTATTTGCGCATGGATTTAGCGTACCTATATTTTTTTCTCATATCATCTCATAGATGGCACTACATAACAGTTGTCATTCGATTGTTTATAACAATTATATGAGAAATTTTTTTATGTGGAATGTAAATCATCATTTCACATAATAAATGCAAGTAAATAAAATCAAACTGTGTTTATTTGTATGAAAATATGATATATGTTTTAGTAAATTAGGTCTTGTAATTAATTTATTGAACATTATTTTCAACAATGTCGAATCCAAAAAGAGCCAAGTTTTCAGCAAAAGATGATGATGATTTTAAAAATTATTTGAAAGATATTAAAAAATGTCAAGAAGAAATGGATACTTTACAAGACAAAACAAATACGGAAGTTATAAAACTAGAACACAAACTGGAATATGAGAAAAAACCGCTTTATACCAGAAGAGAAGAATCTATTTCTCAGATTCCTAATTTTTGGCTAGCTGCAGTATCCTTATAAATTTAAATTTGTGAATACATTTATAATTTTTTCAATTTTTCTTAATATAATAATTAGTTATTAAATCATCCAGATTTATCATTATTATTAGATGATTCAGAAGAAGATTATTTAACTTATTTGACACGCATTGAAGTACAAATTTATGAGCATTTTTCATCGGGATTTAAGTAATTATTGTTTATATTAATTATAAAATACCATTACATTAAAAATATTAAAAATTTTAGAATCTTATTTCACTTTAAAGAAAATCCTTATTTTAAGAACACAGTTCTAACAAAAGTCTATCATCAGTTAACAGGTAAATATTTTCTAATGAAAATAACAGTTTGAACAAATTTTTTGGTTTTGTTTTGTAGAAGGTGAAAAAACAACAAACCAAATTGCCGCAACTCCTATTTTGTGGAAAGAAGGAAATGATATTTCAGCTGAATTGAAAGAACGTAAATCGTTTTTTTATTGGTTGACTACAAATGAATTTGGTCCAACTGATATTCATATCGCTCAGGTTAATATAAAAATCATTTTATACTTATTTATTGAAATTAAGTACATTTTGTTTTGCTTTAGGTTATTAAAAACGATTTGTGGAGAAATCCTTTAAATTATTATTTATTATCTGATAATGACCATGACGATAATAGGTAAAATAAAATAGTAAAACTAATAATTTTAAAAACTGATAGGTATTTTTGTTTTTAATTTTTAGTGAAGAAGACGATAAAAATGATGACGTTTTGATAATAGAAGACAGCGATGACGATGATTGTTTCATTATCGAATGATAACGCTCAAAATGATAATTGATATAATTATGTTTTCCCTGTTTCATCATAACTTTGTTCATTATTTGTTATTGATTTCCTTTCTTTGTTCATATTATGTTTGTTCAATTAAAGTACAAATTGTTCTAGTTTCAAATAAAGTTTATATTAATTTTTCTATATCGTATTTATTAATTAGAAATTTTCGACAAAAAATGTTTTTGGTAATTTTATGTTAAATAAAATTTAAGAAATCCGTATTTGAGAAATAAATAAAAATATGTTTGTAATAAATTAACTTTATTTAATTAATAATAATACATATACAACGGTGTTGAGTTTTATTTGGCATATCTAACAAGGAATTGTACATCTGTGTCGAAGTACATGATAATATTTTCCAATGAAAAATTTGAACACTCCGGTAATATTTTACAATGACTTGTATAAATGCGATCAACGTGACACACAATTCTGATCTGATAATATTCTATTATCAACAACACATGCCATACAAGCATTTTATTATTTGGATAGAACGAAAACGAGTAACAGAGCACAGAGGTCAAATGAAAGTCGATTGTTTTTTTTTTCTTACTTACTTACGGTTTATTGTCTAATATATCATTGTAGGGGTTTTACTTTATTCAAGAATTTATTTATTTATTTCACTTGGAATATACAAGGAATTTTAACGACGAACCTGAATCCGCAAGCCTTCTTCTTATCGTTAGATTTACATATACCTACTTGTATTTATATTATATAATGTATGTCAACGTGAAAAAAAGTCGAGTTTCAAATTTAGGAAGAATTGAGTTAAGTTGAACCAGGTTCGTCGTTAGGAATAGTTTTCCGTATTGGTTGTTATGTATCGTCCATACATCTTCAGTTTCCAAGGTCACTTCCTATACTGTTTATTTATTCTATTCAGTTGTATCGGCACTTGATATTAAATGAAAACGTTTCAAGAAGTCTCACTGGCTGACATTTTTCAATCCGTACTTGGCGTTACGCGCTTATCACTTTAGTAAGTTTCGAGTAATGTCAAGTGGAAAACAATAATACCAGCCGCTGTTAACGCGCTGTTACTGACTGACTTACTTATTGACTTTTGACTGACAAAATAATTAACAAAAATTAAATGAAAACAATGAGAAAGAAAATAAGTATCTATGTGCAGGTATGTATATAAAATAATAATGTTAATTAGTGTATGTATAGTGGTGGAAGGAACGGTGAACTGATTTACTGATTTGATTTATGAACAAGTTCTTTGTATTTCTTTGTATTAGGTGAATAGGTGCGATAGTAAGATTGCACTCTTAAGTTGTTCCGAAGTGCAAATATTAGTCCATATGTTTTCAACTCTTAGTTGACGACGACGACGACTCTTCATTGTTATTGTTGGCGGCTAGGATAGTTTCAACAGATTTCTTGTATTTACCAACAAGTTCAGGTAAATCGTAGGCGATGGCAATGTCTAGTCGGTTAATCGGGCAGCCGCGGAAATACGTACACGTGGCGGACAATTGCTGGAAATCGTACAATGGATTCAGTCGGAAGAAGTCACGGTACACATCTGGATCGGGCAGATCGTAACGTGAAATGTTGGTCAGCGTCGACAGACCTTCGTAAATGTGGTAGTCCTGTGGGTGTTCGATGATCTGATCGGCCACCAGTTTCTTGTTGCCGAATACCGATTTGTGGTTGTAGTATGTTGTCAAGTAGCAATCAACCATTTTTGCATGATTGCGGACTCGTACCTACAAAATATAAACAGATAGGTATATATCACATTTATTTATTGTTCACTTTTGTAAATTATGAAAATTTATGAAAGATAAGTAAGTAGATAATGATATTACCGCAAATCTTCTAGCACTGGCGATTTTGTTTTCAATTCTTTTATCAGCGGCAGTTTTTAAGTCTTTTAAAAAGGCTCGTTCCTGAGCTTGCAACAATCTAATGGGTGCACCAGTTTCGAACTCTCTGGACCACAAAGATGTTGAATACATTACAGGAGGTTGTGCAGATGACATCAATGGAGAAATGTTCCAGATCAATGCCCCTTGCACTCTCATCAGTTCTTCAGGTTTTACCTGATCAGCTTTGTTTAGAATAATGCGAGTCTAAAATGAATCAGTGATAGGTATCAATTGTTATGATTTGATTCTTAACTATTTTGTGAAATATGGCTATAGCTGTACAAACCTGATATTCTCGTCCCTTCAATTGGTCCAAGATAGCTTCAGTTTCAGGTCCTACATCCAATTTCGATGGATCATATACTAAAAATATAATATCAGCGCGGTCAATAAACCATTGGCAAGCATCATTAAATGGGAACATTCTTGACACTTGTTTGCGAACTTCTAAAATTCCTGGTATTTCAACAATGTTTATCTAAATCAAATAAAAAATACACTTTCTTAGAACAAAAACATTAAGTACAAACAATTGTAATCTTCATCACTTTTTCAAGAAGTTTATTAGGTAATTTCAGTCCACGAAGGCGCTCTTCAAGTCCTTGTCCAAATTTCTGCAAACCAGAGAAAGTCCAATCAGCTGCCAATTGTGTTCCATCCACAACTTCCGGTTCTTCTCCCCACATTAAAATATTGAAATAAGCGGGAGATGGTTCAGCTCCTGTTACAATAAGACAAATGTGATTAATTAAACTAAAGTAAATTAACTACATAAATAAATATGAATACGATACCTGTTCTGAGCGCTGTTTGAGTGTATTCATTATCTAGAAGATAATTTATGATTGAAGATTTTCCACCACTCCAAGGTCCCATAAAAAGTACCAAAGGTTTTGAGAAAATTTCTGGGTCTATTAAATGCAAAGTAAATATCAGTTAATGTAAAAAATCAGTTAAATAGTTTACCTCCAAAGTGTCTGTTGCTGAGATCTCTGTATTTGTACAAGACTTCTAGTGGTTTAATTGCATTGTCGTATATTTTCTTAAGTTCTTTAAGTGTACTATCAGCTACTTTTTCAATTAAACTATCGGTCTCACTTGTGTCATCTTTTAAGTGTAATATGTCATTAATATGTTCTCGTGATCTAAGATGATCAGGAATATCAATTTCCCAGATTAAGTCTTCTTCAGGTGTTGATTCGGATTCACCTTCAGCTTCACCTTCTTCAGATTCTTCATCTTTTTCACTTGCTTCGTCTTCTTTTGAAGCTTTATTTTTTTCAGATTTATCATCATCATCATCATCTCTTTCTACTGATTGTTGATTTGAATCGTCCGTCTCCGCGCTAGTTTCTTCTTTAGTTTTGTCATCATCATCTTTATCGTCACTGTCTTCTTTTTCTGCACTTTCCTGGTCTTTATCGCCAGCTGAATCTTGTTCGGTGCTTTCTTGTTTTTCTACGCTTGCAGCTTCTTGTGTATCATCATCATCATCTTTTTCGGCACTTTCTTTTTGTTCTTCGCTGTCTTGTTTCTCTACACTTTCTTGCGCATCTTGTTCCGTACTATCTTCTTGTTGTTCTACACTAGCATCTTGTTCAGCGCTTGCATTCTGCTGTTCACTATCATCTTTATCTGCATCATTTTGTTCAGAACTAGCTTCTTGGTCAGCCCCTTGATCCTCACTAACATCTGCTTCTTGACTAGCTTCCTGTTCTTGTTCCTGGCTAGCTGCTTCATGATCATCATCATCATCATCATCATCATCACTAGTATCTATTTCCTTAGTGTCAACATCTTCATGGCTAGCTCCTACTTCTTCAACACTTTCTTTATGGTCTTCTTCAGTGTCGTCTTTTTCGTCATGTTCAGCACTTGCTTGTGCATCTGCGCTGTCGTCTGTTTCACCTTCTTGTTCATCGTCTTTGTCTTTAGATTGGTCATCTTCTTGCTCTGTACTTGCATCTTCTACACTAGCCTCCTTGTCTTCAGTACTTGCATCTTTGTCTTCAGCACTTGCATCATTTTCTTCTGTACTTGCATCTTTGTCTTCTGCACTTGCTTCTTTGTCTTCTGCACTTGCTTCTTTGTCTTCAGCGCTTACATCTTTGTCTTCAGCGCTTACATCTTTGTCTTCAGCGCTTACATCTTTGTCTTCAGCACTTGCAGCATTATCTTCAGCGCTTGCATCTTTATCTTCAATACTGGCTTCTTGTGTGTCATCCTAAAAATAATAGAATATTATACAAATTTCAAATTTTAAAGAATATGACATAACGAATAGGATATTCATTTTTGTATAGGAGTACCTGCACTTTACATGGTGCTATATTTTTTCGCACAAAAATTATTAGAACCAAAGTTGCATGTAAAAATTTGTTTTTAGTGATGTATAAAATGATTCAAAAACCAGAAAACGCGGTTTTAATATACTGCAAATAAAAAGTGATAATCTGTTATAATTCTTGCTAGCGGTATGACGCATATAAATTTATAAAAAAAAAATTCTTAGAAAAGTTTTCTTTACAGTTTTGCGTAAATTTTTATTTTCGATTTTAAAAAGATGTTAGTATTTTATTTATGTTATCTCATGACTTCGAGAATAGATATTAATTTAAAATGTGCATAATATTGGATGAAATAAAAACTATTAGGTAGGTACCTGATCGTCAGTATCATGATCATCGTCTTGAGCAGTTTCACTTTCGACTTGAATTTCAACTGATTCTGTGTCAGTTACATCTTCACTATCTTTATCTTCATGTGTGTCGTCATCGTCATCAGTTTCAGTTTCTTGGGTTCCATCTTCAACACTTTTTGACGTATCGGTATCATCTGGTTCGTTTTTATCTTGATCGGAGTCGTCGTCTGAAGCTGTTGTGACTATGTGTGCACTATCATCGTCTTGTACTTCCGCTACAGAAGAAAATCTCGTCTCATTTTTTCTCATATACAATTTTCATATCTATTCTACCATCTACCTGACTGCGTGTCTCCGGCTTCGAGTTTTTTTAGGGCTTTTTCTATATATGGTCTACATTCAGATTCAGACGGCCCTTCAACTTCGACCTCACCTTGCACGCCTACAAATTTTTTCATATTATTTCTTTTTAGTTCATTTTAATTTTCAAAAGTTATAATGAATTGTTTTTGTATTTTCTATGAATCTATATACCTATAAAATAGACAAAATAGTATCGTTTTGTAAGAACTAATTAATTACGTAGTATTGTTATAATTTTTCGATACAATTTTGTTTCATTTTATTGATATGGACTTATAAAAATATACAGGATTTCAATACTATTATAAAATATATTTTGAGTTGTTTTCACTATATATATATATATATATATATATATATATATATATATATATATATATATATATATATATATATATACAGGGTGTTCGTTCGCTTGGTTGATATAGGGCAATAACATGGGATTTCGATAATATGCAGAATACTACTTTCTGAAGTAAAATTCGAAGAAATACTTAGAATACTTTTCGATAGGGAATAAAAAATTATATAATTTGGTTTTAGTTTTAATTTGCTGGCATGTGCCGTTTGGGCGCTAGAATTTTTTTGTAAATGTTTTTAGAATATTCAATAATTTTTACTGCTAAATCAGTATGAGTTACAAAAAAAAGTTACTTAGCTATTATGTAGCTAATTTTTTTTTCTATTTTAACGAATTTTTTCAAATTTTTTTGAGCAAATTTTAAAAAAAGTTATTTTTCAAATTTTTTTAAAATATTATTTTTTTCAAAATTTGCTCAAAAAAATTTGAAAAAATTCAGTAAAATAGAGATAAAAATTAGCTACATAATAGCTAAGTAACTATTTTCTCTAACTCATATTGATTTAGCGGGAAAAATTATTGAAAATTCTAAAAAACATTTTAAAAAAATTCTAGCGCCCAAACGGTCCATGCTAGCAAATTAAAACTAAAAGCAAATTATATAACTTTTTATTCCTTATCGAAAAGTATTCTAAATATTTCTTCGAATTTTACTTCAGAAAGTAGTATTCTGCATATTATCGAAATCCCATGTTATTGCCCTATATCAACCAAGCGAACGAACACCCTGTATATATCGTATATACATATGAATATGAATTAATAGTAGTAGCACACCATTTGCAAAATATCCGATTTATTTTTATAATACCTATTTACTAAAATGAAATATTAATGAACATAATATCTAGCACAAATCTATGTGATGATGTATTGTATATTATTCATTCTCATTAATAATTGAAATATTGCCTTTAGAATGTTATACATTTATCTCATTGATAATTAGGAATGATTGTAGTTTCATGTTGAAGCGATAGGATTCTGTGCATAAAAATATCTGATTACGAAATCATAAGTTAAATGCGTGTGCGAATAATGAATTTCCTCAATTGACAGATGTTACATCACTTTTAAAAATCATTGTCAAAGCCAAAGCTCCCGGTATTCAGTGAAAAAAAGCTATTTACCCGGGAAACCTTGATTTTTCCCCCCAGACCCAGGGAATCGCATATCTCCCCACTGTGTAACCTTGACCCCCCCACCCAACTATTTGCGAAAATTCTCCAACTTGGTGGAATCGAGTTTCCAAATCTCGAACATAGGTGGCAGGCCTTATTCATTTTTCTTACTATTTACTTTTTGGCAATGTAAAAACTTGTCTGTCTCTTTCTTTCTCTAGTAAACTGTCACAAGTAAGCTATTATGTCACTGTTCTTAATAAAAAAATTCTTGTGATGAAAATTAAAATCACATGTTCACACACATTTAACCACAATTTAAATTCATGATTATATATATATATATATATATATATATATATATATATATATATATATATATATAATATAATATATGAAACATGCCAGGACTTCAATAAAAATATAATCGGAAAACAATTATTAGTACACTAGTTATTTCAAAATTAATTGCTACGAAAATTTTGTAGGTATATTGCAAAAGTGTTCTGTTTGTCAAGCTAGATTATCACAAATTATAGTACAAAAAGAAATAATATAATATGAAATTTTGTACTAGTCATTTCAAAAATGATTAAATTGAAAAAAAAAAAATATTATCTAATCCAAAAACAGATGCGGCGAGTTCTAATTTCGAACGTTATACATTTGATGTCTCAGCACGTTCTTTTAAAAATAATATATATTTTTAACCAAACGAGTTAAATTAAGACATTAAGAAGACATTCAGTAAAAGTCAAGTGTAACTATGAAAAAAAAAGAACATTATAAAAATAGTTCATTGTATTTAGTATCCAGGTAAACTTTCTATTCAAACTAATTAAGAATAACAGATTTTTATATATTTTTTCTAAGTTTTAAATTCCCGACAGAGTCAATACTTTTTTTTATCTAAAAAATAACTAATTTATAATTAGTTCTTTGTTATAATTATACACGGTGTAAATGCACAAAAATTCAATGTAAAAAAAAAAGATTTTTATATAGATTAAAAAATTCAATTCCGTATTTTTATGAAAAATGGTGGCAGCGCAAAATTCTTTAAATATGTTTTTTTTTTTAATTTAAAATAATTCTATTCATTTCAACTTTTATTAGAATTAAAATAAAAGCTTACTATATAGTAATTAATTCCAAAATTTAAACATTTAATTATGTCATTCAATTTAATAGATTCATAAAATTTAGTACATTAAATTTTCAAGTTATAAACAAAAGTTACATGTAAATTGAGTAATTAGTCTTACAAAATGTAAATATTTAGATTACTTTATTATTGTTTGAGTTTTTTAATATATTTATATATATATATATATATATATATATATATATATATATATATATATAAATATATATATATATATATATATATATATTTCTCTAATTTTTTGAGAAACAGTGTTATGAAAATGAAGATATACAGTTGTAATTTCTATTTTATTGTTAATATAACAATTATGGGAAAATATTAACGATAGATATAGATACATATAAAAAAATGTGGACATGTTAAGACTTTCCTGGCCAATAGAAATAGTAATCAGAGATGAAAGTCTTAAACGGAATTTTAGAAGAATCATGAAGATACTTAGAGATAAATATAATTTGACAATGAAAATGAAGCATGGAAATGAAATCGGTATGGCTATGGTTATGCTTGTACATATAAATGGTTTGGCAAGTGTATGTTAAATTTAGAGCAGTTAAGTCAGGCTTTGTGACTATGTAACAGACATGTAGGTAATATCATATCATCGTGGACTTTGTTTTTGGCTGAAAGCCGACTATGTCGTCAGCTGCATAACTCGCTCTATAGCGCAACGTACAGCTCTCTATCTATCTACTTTTAGATCATCGAAAATATTAATTTCAAATCGATTTGAAATTTGATTTTTCTTCGACAATCCGTCGACGTTCATAGTCAGCTTAGGTTTTTCTTTTTTCTTTTTTCTTATATTCATAATAAGCTTTCGAGTAAGAGGTATGTAGGGGTGGGTATATGTAGAGGTACATATAAAAGAAATGAAGTAAAGTGAAGCAGAAAGATAAGGCACACACAGACACTAACACTACGATAAGATAGATAGATAGGTAGATTTCGAAGTAGTTGGGATGATTAGGTTGGGTTATGGGGAGTGAATTGTTTTGTTTTGATTATGGACACATACCCTGCAAGGTGGTGGCGAGTAAAGCGGAGCACAAGAGCAGAAACATCAACCAGGGTATTGATGTGAACTGCGCACGAACCGCCATGATAGACACTAGACGTTATCTGTTGTAAACTATCACACACACATACACAGAGGGGTGCCGTGACACTTCTCAAATACTAATAATACAAGTGTATAATAATAGTAGGAAAAGATATTTATGTAGTAGCAGTAGTAGTAGTAGTCGTATATGTATAAGATGAATCGCTTTCTTTTTCTCTCTCTCTCACTCTCTTTTGATTTGAATTGAATTGAATTGAATTGAATTTGAATTATGAGATTACATGCACATGCACATAGACACGGACACGGACACGGACACGGGCACAGGCACGGGCACGAACACAGCCACACACAGCCTAAATAAACCGGAGACAGCGCTTGACCACCACCGCATTGCCATCGGTCGGATATGAACTGGCTTGCTGGCGCTGAGCGCTGAGCGCTAGCACTGGAGCACGCGCCACTGCCACTGCCGACACCGGCGCGCCACGACGCAACCACTACGTCGACGATGACGCCGACGCCGACGCCGATGCCGATGCCGGTACACCAAACAGCACACTAACAACAACAACTCTACCCCCACAGCATCAACAGGAGCAGCATCAACATCACACACATCACATCAACTTCAAATTCATTCACCCACAGTTGCTCCAACTCCAAGCTTTAGTCTACAGCATCTAGCCTCTCTGATAACAAATATACTTAAAACTACACCTATGCGCATCTTAAATTTACCATATTCAATACGAAATACCACACAACCATGAACAAAACATTAACAAGTAATGGTGGTAAGACGTAAGATTATTTCATCGTCAAATTTTTTTTATTTTATAAACTGTCAAAATACATATGATTTACATTTATTTTGACAATCAAACTCGTTGCATTTTAAGTGACTTGACGACTTATTAACGGGCCGGATCTTATTTCAAAATTGAATGGACGTTGTCATTGTTTTTGTTCATAGTTGTATTGTATGATTCATTTGATGATATCCATCATCCATCGTAAATGTATGAGTTTATTTTAATTGAATAATGCAATGTAAACGTGAAATGTTTAGAAGGGAAAGAAAAGAAAAAAAAAGAAAAGAAAAGAAATATGCTTGGTTGATTAGTAAGTGAATGTGCGCGCGATATATTTAGCTGCTAGCCGTTCGCACATCGCTCCGCGCTGCGCCGCCATATAAGGTGTCCCTAGCGTCTGCCTCATGTACTAACAACAAGAGTCGTGCCTGGGTCTCGGCTCGGCGACAACCAACAGCTGACATCCGACAGCAACCACATCTCTATCTTGTCCTGTTGTCTTTAGTTCTCTCTACTTGTTTCGTCTCGTCTTCTTTCTCTCTACAGCGCTGCCACCAAATATCAACACTTGTTGCTTTCCTTGATTAACATACACACACACACATTACACAGTACATTCAACTACAATCAGTATAATTTCGTCATTCATACACTTTCCTTTCGTTCTTCGATTAGATGATTTAATTTGAAGAGAAATAATAAGAAACAATTTTCAGACAACTTGTACGATTTTATTTTTAGAACTGTTAAAAATAACATTTTCGTACCAAAATGATCGGAATCATTTTCTATATACACCTGTACAGCATATGGATTATACATACATAATGTTTGCATGTACATAATTCATATTACACTATTTAAAATGTTGTTGTTGTTGTTGTTGTTTTTTTTAGGACACATTTATAAATAAATAACAACAAAATGATTTTGTTGGAATTTATATATGTAATACAAAGATAAGCATTTATTGCCTGTAATGTTAATAATACGTACCCTTAGTAAAATAAATAATTTGATAAAATTAACTAAACTTGGAAAAATAAGTTATATGTACATAATAATTGTGAAATCAATATACCTAGGTATTATAATATTGAATTGAAATATAATACTGCAGTATGTATGTATACATATAATTAATTATACTAGTTAATAATTATTTAGAACATTAGCGTAACTTCGCTGTCAAAAATAGATATATTTTTCCAAATAATAGTTCGTGATTAACAAATGAATGATTCGTTAACTTATCCATGAAGCTCATTATAAGGTCACATCGTATATAAGTATTAATAACAACTAACCAAATCAATTTTTATATATAATATATATATATATATATATATATATATATATATATATATATATATATATATATATATATATATGTATACTTATAAGAAACTAGAAAAATATTTTTAACGTACATATGTGCATACAACCGGAGAAAATATTCACGATTAATCAGTTATATGAGCATACTAGTGTTGTTTACATACATATCTACTTTATTGATAATTTTTATATACCTATGTACGTACATATGTACGTGCCTTACTATTAAATAAATACAAATCATTTACATACGGAATAAATATACATAGTAGTACAATGAAAGTAAAGTAGTTATTATATAATATATATCAACACATACAAATTGCAAACAAACTGAAATTAAACATGATTTATAATTACATTATCTCACTATAAAAATCACTCTAAACTGATCGTATTCAGCAATATCGACCGGTTTAATTAAAAACATCATTCTAGACACTAATTTGTTTTTGCTAAAATTGTTATGGATCCGCTATTCAATAATTGTAATTTGTGTTTTGCACGACACATTGAAAATATAACAATTCAATTTCAACATTGAAACTCAGATCGTATTTCAAATGACTGAATTTGCGTAAAACATTTTTCAATCACCACGCAAATATTTGATTTTTCTTCATAAATAATGTAAACTACATTCCAATTCGTAATCATTACAACACAAATTTTGTATCACTAAAGATGCATTCACGATTTCTCAAATCGTAGCATTAGTTAAGCGTATAAGTGAATCGGACGTCTCAAAAAGCGATTCAAATCAAAATTCTCAACTATTTTAACTCAAATCATCAATCAATTTCGAAAATTTTATCAAATCAAGTTTTTGTTTCTGTTCTACTATTTTCATTAGTTTAGGTGCCCAAATTAACGAATTCTAAATACTTAGAAATCCTCCGAAATCATTTGTAACATTAATTTTTGCTTATATGTATAATAATATTTAATGTGCAAAGTTTATCCTTCGAATTTAAAATTTAAATAAATTACTTTATTTCAATAAATCAAATCAGTAGGTCGAATTATATTTTTAAAAATTCAAAAATTTTAGCATTTTAAATTCGAAGGTAAATATTATTTAAATACTGTTTTTTTTTTATTTATTTAATTTTAAAACATAATTAGGAAACATAACCTGATTTGAGGCATAAAGGCATCATTTTTAATTATAGATAGAATTATTTCCTATCTTTTTTTTGTATATCAGATTACATAAATATTATAAATTATATAGGCATAGAATTTCAAGAAATAGAAATGTATTTGGATATCACTAGATAAATAGTAAGTATATGAAAAATAATTTAAAATCATAATTAATAATTTTTATTAGATACTATTAGTCATGTGATATCCATTCGATAGTAGTAATTATAAATATAAAGATAATTTTACAAACTCGCTAATTGTACTAATTATAACAAATATGTTTTTTTGCAAAAAAATCTAATATGAAAATAAACAGCACGTTTTGTAGTCGAAAAACGAAATGAAAAACATGTGGAACGGAACGGAACGGAACGGAACGGAACCGAACCAAACCGAATGAAAAAGAACAAATATTTTCGAATGCACTGTAACACATCGCATGTGCTCCGCTGTTATTAATTAGTCATTATATTGAAATGTTGTTTGCCAAAACAGACGATTATATAATAGTATACAATTCAGATTCATAAAATACTACTAACGATAAGTAGAGCCATCAATTCCTGACTAACAGTGACGCACATGCAAATTATGTGTGTAACAACCAAATTTTTTTATTTCATTAATGTTATGGACACTTTTACAACAATTATTCATAATAATTTTATTTTAATTTATTATGTGTACTGTTTATTACACACACAAGTTGTTCTAGAAAACTTGGGAATCAGGTGGTTTTACATATGTATGTGTGTAAATTGAATTTATAGATACTAGTACGCCCTTGAAATATATAAGTACGTTTCAGTCGCCTTCAAATTTTTCATGACACCGTTCGCAAATTATATTGATTTCACCTTTTCATATTTCATATTTGATCATTAAAAACTAGCACAAATTACATTCATACAATCACACAGTTTATTTATTTATTTATTTATTTATTATTATTATCATCATCATCATCATCAACTGTTACTCAAATTTAAAAATACTGAAAAAATCTTTTACAAGATAGGTCCCACATTACGTATAAAATATTTATACGCATCATTTTATTTTTAACATTAACGAAAATTGAATGTTAAGGTACTTCAATATCAAATTCATTGTACCTTAAAACAGAAGATTTTCATTTTTTAAATCTTACATTAAAGATACAATACGATAGTGAATTGATTACTAATACAATACATACGTATAAAAATTGAATTGTGCAACATGATAGCACATTACGTTTATGAATATACGATTTGTTACACCACCCACCCTTATTCCGAATTATCTAAAACATCTCGTATACGTAACAACAAATGTGAACGTGTATCATACGTGATACGTGAATTTTTTATTTTTTCAAACGAACCTCGATGTCTTGTACCCTTCGTTCAACCATCAGTTCCTGTAACCAACCATTTTCTTTCTTATTTACACCTAATTTAGTAGCATGCATACTAGAAATCTTTTTATAATTTTCATGCCAAATATATCGTATGAAACATAGATATATTTTTTCTTTTAACTATTACATAAAAGATGTACATTTATAAATCCAAATTATAGAATTATGAGTAAAGTTTCCATTTCATAAATTTGGCAATAAAATGGCCTTTCTATCTTTTATACATTTTGGATTGAATTCTTTTACTATTTATTCCATTCTAACACTGAAAAATACACGATTTGTATAAAAAGGAGAGTCAATGTCTGTTTTATTATTAGACTTACGAAACGTAAGTTTTGAAATGAAAAATAAAACCTAAAATTTGTTCGGCATAAAAATTTATTTTCTTGGATGAGAACGTAATTTTGTTAGTTGAACTAATATGATTTCATTGAAAAATAAAGAGTAGAAAATTCTTATAAACTTTATTACATCTCATTCATATGTAGTTATGTAAGAATAAAATTTTAACTATTTGTTATTATGTTTATCATACATCGTATAATATGCAGTTAGTACCGTTTCGTTCATATAATGCTATTACATACTAGCGGCTTTTTTATTTATAGTGTAGTAATGGGTTTTCTATTAAACGCATGTTGAGTTATTTCTAGGTGTATTAATATAGGTACAGTGATATTTGTGTATTCGCGGCTTGCTAAAAATACGCAACTGCTAACTAATTATATAATTAATAGTGTTTTAATGTTGAATTTGCCAAAAATATCGCAAGTCATCATCAAATATGGATCACTGGAATAACTTCGAAATTACTCATATTTACAATAAGAAAAAAATGAAAATAAATACAAAGTCTTTTATTCTTCGAATTGAAGAAGATAGAACTTTACATAGGTATCTATTAATAAATAGCGCAATTAAAATGCGAAATGTCGAAATGATTTTAGCATCAAAAAAGCCATAAATAATTTTTCATTTGTTTGTTTTCTTTTCGATTTTATTTTTGTTGGCACTGCGATAGATACGTAAATAAGACATGAAAAATTCTCAATTTTGTTTATTATTATTTAAGTTACCTTATCAGTTGAGTGATTGAAACTTTGCGAATATTGCACCACTGTAGCCTGACAGCTATTTTAATCAGAGCCGGTGGAATTCCTGCTTACTTTACCACTTGTGCTGCTATCCGAGTCGGATTCATCTTCATAGGGCACCAACAGTAAGGGTAAACCTCCCAAAACCATGCATGTTCCCATACAATAGAAGCAGTACTCGTATCCTCCAGTCACATCACGCATGAAACCTATGATCAAGTTATTTCTATAAATACATATGTACAATTCAATTTCAATCATTTCTTTTGTATATAATAGTGTCCCGTAAAATATTGTCTAAATCTGAACATTGCAATATTTTAATTGCAGTATACGGAAATGTGTAACTTTAACCAGATACTTGAAACACATTCTAACCTTTATAAGATTAAAAAAAAAAATATTTAATTATATTTGTCCGTCAACATAAAAAAATCACATTGTATACAGAATAGGTCAAGTAAACTTTGGGCTTTACACAGAAGCTTTTAGTTAGTCGTACAAATTTGTTTCTTGGATTTAAATTTTACATTTGTAACATTTTTTTTTTATATTTAAAATTGATTTATTGATATATTTTTTTAGAAAACAATTAAGAGTAATAATAATTGGCAATATTTTTTTTATTAGTTATATTTTGGTTTTATTCATATTTAATAGGTATTAGAAAAATGTTTGTAAGAAATATTTTAATAGCTATTTTATTCATTTACATTTTGTAAATTATTGTTGTTATATTTGTGTAATAAAAACTATTAAGAAACTATTGTTCTTGATTATGAATATATATATATATAACAAATATATTAAATATTATTACAATAATTTTATTAAAAATAACAATACAATTTTTTCAAATACAAAATAAATGAAATTATTATTTAGAATATAAGATCAACTATATCTTTGATGGTCTATTTTTTTTTTTTAGCTTGGTGACAAATGCTGTTTATTTTTTCAACAATAACACAACACATTTTTTTTGTCATACTAATCACAATAATATTGAACAAAAAATGTTCATAAGTGTATATCTGTGAAATAAACTAATATTTCTTCTACAATTTCTACAATTTCTTCTTCCTTCCTCTACAAGAAGTACAAATACTTTTTATCTGCCTATTGCTTATTCTAATCTTCTAACAAAGTCTCCCATTTATCATATGTGTCACTCATTTAATAAATTAGATGTAACTATAGATATTTTTTCATGTTCTCTTTATATTTTTATTAATCATTTACGCACTGTACACACTTAATGTTTTCTTTTTTATAATTTATGTATATAATTTTGTAATCTATGTTTGTATCGTTTGCACCATTTAATTGGGATATTGCCTGTTTGGTGTAATTAAATAAATAAATAAATAAAATAAACTAAAGTTGAGATTTTTCTCAAAATTTGACAAGTTACTCAGCTAGCCGATTCAATGACTGAGTAACTTGTGAAATTTTGAGAAAAATCTCAACTTTAGTATATTTTATACTAATCACGTTTTTATTTCATCTATGTAATTTATAAATTGTACATGTTAAAAAATGTGCAGTGAATACTTAGTGTAATGAAATTATTATAAAACTAAAGTTCTTGATTAACAAGATAAAGAAACATATAAAATAAGATGTATTCGAATGAAATGGATGGTAAAAGATTATTGTAGATGGTAATCTAGAACCCAGGGACACCTATTTCCAGAATTATACATTCCGAGAGATATACATATCCAGAGTGAATTTATTTCAGTATTTTCCAGTTTCTGTAGTTAGTTAATTAATTTAAAAATACTTTCAAGCTACGAAAAACATATTTAATAGTTTTTTTTTTGCAAAATTTTAATATGCCTAATGTATTGAATAAGTACAAAAATATATGACGTCATCTATGACATCATCACCTTTTATTCAATTTGATTTTCATGGCAACATCCATGTAGGTAAATAATTTTTTGACAAATATAACATATTTCGAATCAAATTTGCAAAAACAAATTAAATATGGTAATCGCGGCTTGAAAATATTTTTAAAATAATTTTTAAAATGGCATTTCATTGTGGAAAAAAAATTTGAAAAATCGGGCTGAACCTGTATTTGCCAAATATCAAAATACTAATACTATTATTGTGTGTTAAAACGACGACAGTTTCCAATTATTCTTGAATATACAATGATAATTAATTAATAAATTTCAAAGCCAAACTTTTGAAAATGTAGGCATTTACCTTAGGTAATGAGTCAGTATTTTTACATGGTCAGGCTATAAGTGTCTCCTTCTAGATTAATAAAAAATTCTCATCGAATCAAAGTATAAGTATTTATAAAAAAAAATCAGTAACAAGGAAAACTTTTAAATAATAACGAAAGATTCACACAAAATATAATTGAATTGGGCAAGATTTTTTTTTTATAAGAATGATTAACAAAGAGTGTACAAAACAAAATATTGAATTATTACAGCCTAAAGTCTGACTGTCAATTGAATCAAAGTCATACATTGTTACTCTGAGAGAATTTGTGTTTACCAGAATTAACTTTTAATTCTGTCTAGGATAGGCAAATAACTAATATATTTCTATATCAATTCTATGGCTATGTTTATTTTTGAAATAATTTCCAATATTTCCATATCTAATTTCTACCTTTTCAAAAGATACAAAATAATTTATTTTATTGATATAAATTCAGAATTTTTTTGATCTAAAACTTATATTTGAATCTTATTTGGTTAAAATCATTAGGGAAGCAGGAAATTACCAAAAGTCGAGGTCAAAACCTTGTATATTATATACTGTATAAAAAAATTAACAAGTATGACTGAAAACTTGAAAAATTCATATTAATTTCAACTAGATGAATTGAAATAAAAACAGTTTTAAAAAATAAAAATATTTACTTTGATTAAAAAAAGTAAATCAAATCTAAATACTGACCTGCTAAAGGCGGTATAGATATTGCGCCAATACTTTGAAACATTCGAACAAGACCGTACGATGAACTGATTTTTTCGGTTCCAAATTGATCGGCAAGTAGAACTGGTACCAAAAGGAACCAGCAACCTAAACACAATCCGTACATGCCCACTGAACAGGCTAATATGTAAAACGAATCAGCTATAGGTATGAGGAGTACAGCCACCCCAGCACCGACAATACTGTAATTTAAATCAATAATAATCATTTATAGAAAGAAAAAAAATCATATAATATAACAATAGTTAGTTTCTAACGATTCAAATTATATTCCAAATTAATTCTACGTCACATACTTATTTATTATATGAATTTCTATTCAATTTTTTTTTACGAGTTGTATTATCATTATCAAAAACAATGATAGTTAAAAGTTAAGTTATAAGTATACAAGAAGGTGACTTAAACAAGATAGGTTACGTCATAGCTGCCATTCCGTCCAATATAGTTGAAAACGTATACATTGGTACAAATTACATATAGACAATCTGCAACACAATGTTTATAAATATGCAACACGATATTTATAATTATAATTTTTGTCACACATTTTTAATACACACACACAGCAAAATAAAAAATTCATGTTTTAGATTTAAATTCAAAAACAAATTGGAAAGAACTCGTCAACTTATAGGAAAAAAATACAATAATAGTAATGTAACTTTTGACAGAAAAGAAAAATTAAATATTACCAATTTAAACAATATTGACAACATAAATAGCCATCAATTTCCCTCTTGGTTGATTAGGTACACTCTATAAACTGCGTTATGGCTCAACCTGTCTTGGTATTAAATCACCTTGGTATACAACCACAATTAGCTAAAAGATTTTCTGAAAATTTGATTATGAATGACTCTCCTTATTAAAACATAAAAGACAATTAATAATTTTGAAATTTGCGTTATATTGTTAGACCACTACAACTAATATCGATCAAAATGAGTTAGTTATAATACATATATAAAAACTAAAATAGGAAAATAAGTAGAATGATATGAAAATGGAATAAATAATGAAAGAATAGTAACAGTACCTTCCAATGTATCCTTTTCTCCTGTTAAAAAGTTGTAAATCTGAAATCCATCCAAGTCCTAACCGTCCACACAAATCAAAAGCAGCGCTAATGGCAACTAAGTAACCAGCTTCCGTTTTGCTATAACCCGCAGATAGAGAGTAAGCGGGTAAATAATATAGCATATAAGGGCTACCAGTGGACATCAACGTAACCGATAGACACATCATTATAAAGTGTACATTTTTTAACAATGACAAATCTAAATAACGCATAATCTTTTGCGTGCAGGTTTTCTTCTTCGGTATCGCTTGCGGCTCGGTAATGTTGTGATTTGTCAATGTTAATTTGGTGAAAGAATCTGCATCTTTAACAGCCGGTTCGGATGGCATGAGAAACATGCTTCGCGACAAGCTTTGCTGAACATCGCGCGGTCTTGCTGATTTGTAAACGCATGTAGAACTGGTACTTAGATCTTCAACGCTGTGCAAGATACTGGAGCTTCGCATCGATCTAATTGGCTTCATGAAAAGTGTCTCGCCGATTTGGTCCTTCTCCTCATCACTATCGGATACTTTTCCAGCGTCAATAAGCATCGAGTTCTGGTGCTGATTGAATAGATCGTTTAGTATATTATTTTTGATTTTTTGATTAGTGGTGGTGCCCGGTTGGTCGTTTATAAAAATCAGCTCTAAATGTTTATTATTATCGGGCGGATTTAGGAGGATACGTGTCGAGTCTGGTGCAAGGACAAGAGGTCCCGATGCCGATGACGATTTTTTCACTTTTGACGAACGCTGTTTTGGGACAAGGGGACGGTAGAGTGTTGCGCTAACACATACGTGTAACATGCAACCGCCCAACAATAGTATCGTGCCATGGAAACCAAACGAATCGCAAAGACGTTCGATTAACAACGGGAATACGAAACTGCCAGCTGCCGTTCCCGACACGCAAATGCCGTTTGCTAACGCCCGATGTCGATTGAAATACTGGGACACCATTACTATGCCGGGGGTTGTTGACAAACCGCCGCCGATTCCTATAGTTTTTCTCTTTTATTATTTATTCATTTAATTAGCTTAGTCTACTTCTAGTTCTATTTTTTCGTATGAAAATTGCTCTATTATTTTTACCGAATTCTATGTGTACATACGATTTACATACAAACATACATTTAACTTCTTCATGGTATATGAACAATTCAACAAACAACGTGTATATTTAATCCCCTGCCTGGCATGCGTCAATTGCAAAACATCGAAACAATTCAATAATAATTAGAGCAACTACATCGTCAGGGAAGGGGTTAAGGAATGTTAATTGTATTATTTACCTGTTAGAACACCAAATGTAAAGAATAGGTGTATAAGATTAGTTGCAAAGTAGCTGAGGGTAAGACCGAGGGCGCAGAATACTCCACCAACAAATACAACAACACGACAGCTGAATTTTTCGCACAAAGCACTTGACAGTGGAGCTGTAGTACACATAATATAAATATATACATACATACAATAAAAACATATATGCAATAAATACATACTGCATATTAGTTATGTAGAAATTATATATAAATATTGCGTCTCTAAAAACCAGAGAAAGAGAATAAGCAATCATTACAAAGTTTTTTTTTTATTGATTGCTGTTATAGAAAAACATAATACGTTATATACAATATCGTTTTTTTTTTTATTTATCATCATTATATTCTCATTTCTATAATTTTCGTATCATTAAAAAACAAAACATATGTTTCAAATCGATCAATAACTATCACGACAAAAACGTTCATTAAGTTTTCAAAATAAATATAAAATTCAATAATACGCACGATAATTTTCGCTAATTTTTGATATTCTAAGTGAATTTGTTTTCAAAAACTGAACAAAATAAAACTAGAATACTTACAAATAGATGATAGAAATGAAATAATAGAAATAAAATATAAAGAAAAAAAAATGGTTATATATGTATATTTAGTAATAAATATAATTGTTTTGTTTTTCTAATGTACAAACAAACAATATTTTCGCTGTAGGTAAGGTAATGTAAGGTAGTTAAGCAGACTCACCAAGTGCCAGGCACAAAGCGGACAAAATAGCTGGTATCCAGGAGGCAACAGCAGCGCTGGAATCACTGTACGTTTCCATAATTTCAACGAAGAGTACGCCGTAGGACTTAACAAGTCCAGCAACCCAGAATTGCACGAAGAAGGCGCCAAAGACGACAACCCAGCCGTATCCACCGTCAGGAACATCGGAATCGTTGTCCGTATTTGCAACAGTGTACTCGTAATCATAATCATAGTCGTGGTCACTGTGTCTATGCCGATGCCATCTGTTTTTCGACGACTTCGTTTTCGATTTGGATTTGGCGGCAGCAGCAGCAGCAGCATTTTGTTTAATGGATCGTAATTCGCGCGATTTGGCAATGAGGGGTCGCGCCGTTAAACTGGAGATGGTGAGTAAATTGTCATCGTCATCGACGGTCTCTGGCGAACTGATCGTATGATGACCGTTTGTTAAAAGCACGGGCACAGATGGCACACGGTCATCGGGAATGACGAGAGACGAAGGCCGTTTCGGCGAGTTGTTGCCGTTATTCAACTCGAAGACCGGAGCCGAATGGATGGAGAACAGCGAGCCGCCCAACGCGTTCTGATTCGTGTCGATGAGCGTTGTAACTGGTACTGACGATTTGATGTTGATGTTGCTGTTGCTGTCAATGGTGGTGCCCAGGCCGAGTCCGCTGAGCCCGAGTCCAACACTGCCGACAGCACTATACCCCGATTCGTCCACTGACATATCCGAGACGGCCGCGGATGCCGGATGGACGGCCGCTCCAGAAGCTTGGAAACTCCACTCTCGGGGCAGTGACATTCTATAGTTTTTTCACACTTGACTAAAAAACCTAAATTCATTTGAGTAGCTTTTTCTCTTTGCACTGCCGTTTTCGTAATCGTAATTGTAATCGTCGTGAAATGAAACCCCTCAAATATAATAATATATACTTCACTCGAATTTCGATTCGATTGTTGTGTTGTGTTGTTTAGTGTATGGTAATCGCGCTACGTTGCGTTGTTGATTTTTCCTTACACCTATCTCCCGTTAACACTACCACCAATGTCGACTAATAGTTATTCCCAGTTTGCCTATATACCCTGTTTTCTTCCCTTCGCTTCACTTTGATTATGCACACGCGCACACCACTATCAAACCATGGATGGAATCTGCCGCAATCAATACTTCGTACCCGGCATCGCCACCCTCGCATCTACCCATACATACATACATATCATATGTACACTCACATCTTTATATTCAAGGTTTCCTACCGTTTCGCTAGATCTAATGCTGTGTTGTGCTGTGCTACATGTTGAGGGAATTAGGTGTGATGTGATGATAATGATAATTATTTCAAAGAAAACACACACACACATTTTTCTACACAAAAAAATGCATTTTTCTGAATAGATTACAAAAATTTGTTTATATCATTTACACTGATGTGCCAATTTTTCAAACAGTGTGAACATTTTTTTTATCACATTTCGTTATTCACATCGAATTATACATATATAACAAACAATATTTATCATTATAAAATAGCTAAAATCTCAATCACACTACTAATTTTACAATTCATATTTATAAATAATTATTTTTAAAAAAAATATTAAAACGAGATAGTAACGACTCTTGCCGGATAATAAGTATTATATTATGCATTTATGTACTTATATATATACATAAAAAAGAGAAACAATGAAAAGATAAAACACAAAGCAGCAGAGACAATTATGATTGACGACGACGGTTGATGGCTATTGTTAACACGCATTACTAGACGCTGTTTTCTTCTTGAGCACGATATCTTTCACGTTTAAATGAGCTACTTTCTTCTTACGTTCGGGTGGGACAGACTGCTGACAGAAACGTTTAAAAGCCTCCAATTCTAATTCGTCTTCATCTAAAACCTCATCTTCTTTTATATCCTTTGGCGCAAACACACTCTCTGAAAATTCAAAATAAACATTAAACTTTTCAATTTGATTACAAGATATTAATTAGATATTCTTATTTATCATAGTAGGTACCTAAACTCCAGTCCATATTATCGTAGAACAGTTTATAAACATCGCCATTGGTGCCATTCGCGATATTAGTTGGTATTATAGAAACATCAGCCGGTTGAAATACTTTACAATCGTTCTTACTTCGGCTCGTGTTTTTGTTGATTTTCGTAATTTCTATTCCAGGTAATCCACTCAATATTTCTTGGGCATTGAATGGCTTGTTATTATCTTCTCTCTTCATAGGCTTAAAGACGGACGTATTTGGACCTATAACCGGTTTCAAATCCGATAACAGTTGATTACTAGGGGTCGAGTGTATTGGCATTGGCACTGGCATTGCTTCACCATGCCCATTGCACTGTATAGTTTGACTACTTAAACGTGGACTACGTATTGTTACCATGCCATTAGCACCCTTAATTATTGAAGCTTGCTGAGGTCGTATGTCTTTCGGATTTTCTATCATTTTTGGCTTGTTCAGTTTACCATGCAGAGATTCTTGTAATTGATAAAACATCGGATTTTTTATCGTTACTATTGAATTGCAATTTGAATTGGAATTATTCGTTGATTTCGTTGACGCCGGAGTCTCCGATATTTTATACGTAAAGATATTATTTTGTTGTGAATTATTCGAATTATTATTATTATTACTTTGATTATTATCGGATTTATTTTTCTTCTTCTTTTTCTTATTCTTTTTACTTTGGGTGGCAGGTGGTTGTTGTTGTGGTTGTTGCTGTTGTTCTGTGGAAAATAAGACAATGTAAACAAACGATGGGAATTCGACCTAACGAGACAAAAACAATACGTTACGCCACTCAATAAAATCATAAAATTTATACATTGGAATTACTTCCTAGTTTTTATTATAATGCAATATATATTCTTTTATAAATCGAAAAACGAAAATATTGATTCATTTTTCTGTTAATGCAAGTAAAATGACATTACATAAATTATTATCTGAAACTGCAGCAAAACAGAATTGGTCTAGAATTTGTATCACGTGATATCCAGCTGATTATTGACTTAAATATCAACACATGTTGTTTGATTACATCAGAAAAACAACACAAGATTTTTATTAATTAAATTGTACCTATTTATATATTATGGAAGAAATTTCGAGTGATATATTATTTCTAAATAAGATACAATTTAAGTAACTTATCTATGTATATTAATGTATTGAATAATATACTATTACAGTTTATTAAATTGTCAAAATATATTTTGAATATTTCATGTAAACGATATTTCTGGAAACGATTATTTTACAACCAATCAGAGATACATTATGACGCAGATATAAATCATTGACGTCTGAAATTTTATTATTTTGCTTTCAGTCAATAATGTGTTGCATAAATAGTATTTAGTTGTAAGAATCGATTCACTTTAAGAATTTTCAAGGGAGGTAATATATATATATATATATATATATATATATATATATATATATATATATATATATATATATATATATATATATTATGAGTCATGCGAATCCGAATGAATATGATTCATTCAACTTACTGAACGATTTCAAAATTATGTTCACAATTTATCAATAATAGGAAATATTCTCATTTTTAAATTTCGCGGTTTTATTACGGTTTATCAACAAACCAGAAGTGATTTATTTATCTTCTGTCTCAGTATTTGCAGGATTTTTATTTCGCTGTCATTGCTGTGTTTATAGAAAAAGCAGTAAATTCAAATTTTCTTAACCCTTTGCGGTCCAAATTAATTTTATTTGTAAAATATAAATTTTAGTGTTATGTTAATGTTTATTTGACAATAATTAATACAAATTAATGTGATTTTTTTTTAAAAAAATTGCACACGTATCCTGCAAAACATGGTCTTCTGAGGATACCAATGAGCAAATACGTAACAACTGTATTCTATGATCGGGAGACCAATATGCGGTCCAAATTAATTTTTTTTGGAAAATAAAAATTTTAGTGTTATATTAATCTCCCTAATTGTCAAATGTCTGTATGTTTCTCCAGCATCTCCTCCTAAACCCCTGAACCTTAATTGGTTCATTCCCTATTTGAGAATAGGCAAGTTTCATCTTTCTACGATTTCATCTTGGTTCTCAAAAATTTGAATCAAATTATGTTTACAATGCAAATGTCAAATGACAGCTGTGTGAAGTTATGTACACTACTGATAGAAGTGTTGCTTTTGAGTAATATATAATAGTGCAATTGATATTATATTATTATTATTTGTTTATTTATATATTTTTATTAAGTTTATATGTTTAATTACTATTTTCGACTTCAAACGTGACCCTTTAAGGGTCACGGGTTTCCTAGTTAATGTTTATTTGACAATAATTAATACAAATTAAAGTGATTTAAAAAAAAAAAAAAAAAAATGCCCACGTGCCCTGCAGAATATGGTCTTCTAAGAATACCAATCGGCAAATACGTAACAACTATATTCTATGATCGGGAGACCAGTATTCCGTGAAATAAATACAGTTGAAGTGCTGGTCAGCCCACGATACCAGCAGACCGGAAAGAGTTAAATACCACAAAATATATAACAAATACAAATAGGTGTTTTTTATTGTTAAAAACATTTTACGACGCATTTTATTAATTTAGAAAATAAAAACATTATTTATATTAACACATTATCAGTTTTTTACTTGTTTGACAGAAATAAATATTTCTTTCTCATTTATTAACACTTTGACTGCAAGGAAAAGTGATATAGCGTTTGGTACGGTGTCTAACATTTCCAAAAAAAAAGAAAAAAAAATTGTCTATAAATCCTTCATATAGCATCTAGATTACGAATCCGAACATAGTTTATGTGGGTGTATGGATGTGCGTCGTCAGCTCGCTCGGTCGTCAGTCAAAATTTTGTGATCGCAACTCCTCCTAGACGGTTCAACCGATTTTAATAAAATTTTCAGGATAAATTTGTCTAGTACCCAAGACGGTCATGTGGTTTTATTTTTTCCAGTGATACCACCTTTCCAAAAAAAAATTACTAAAGTTTTTAAAAATTCATTGAGGCTACATTATTTATCCGATTTTGATCAAATTTTCAGAAAAGATTTCCCTAATGCTCCCATTCATTATATAATTTTATTAATATTCAGTATTGCCAACTTTCCGAGAGAAAAATTACTAAAGTTTTTAAAAATTTATTATGGCCATGTTATTAAACCGATTTTACTCAAATTTTCACAAAAGATTCTCCTAGTATTCATATAATTTATGTAATTTTAACATAATACAGTATTGCCAACTTTCCGAGAAAAAAATTACTAAAATTTTTAAAAATTCATTATGACCACTTTATTTAACAAATTTTAATCAAATTTTTATAAAAGATTCTCCTAGTGCCTGAATAAATTATGCAATTTTAAAAAAATACAGTGTTGCCAACTTATCGAGAAAAAAATCACAAAATTTTTAAAAATTCATTGTGGCTACATTATTTATTCGATTTTGATCAAATTTTCAGAAAAGTTTCTCCTAGTGCCCACATAAATTATAATTTTAATAAAAATATTGTGTTACCAACTTTCCGAGAAATGTCGAAGTGGTCTATATATGGGTTTACCCATATACTTCTAATCTTGTTATATACAAATTTGGAAAATATTTTCTATAATTTGATAACTGAATTTTATTAAAAATATAAGCAGATAAAATATTAATTATTTTTTAAAATTTTTATTATTCATTTTTATTAGCTTTATTAGTTTGTGTAATTTTATTTATTTTAATTTAGTTATAAAAAGCGGTAATAAATCCATTTTGTCATAAAATAAGTATATTAACTTTTTTTAAAAAATTGAGCTTAATAAATGTCAAAATAAAAAAGCAAATATTGACTTGCTGATCTAGCAATTGTTTGATTTGCTGCCTCCGTTGAACGCACCTATTGTCATTTATTTAAAATACGTTGATGGTCAGTTGATAGTTAAGAATAGAAAGAATACTACTTATCATGTTTCCAAATTCAAACAAGTCCAAAATTTCAAACATTCTTTACATCAAATAAATATTTCAATAATTGTTTTTATTTATTTTACACACAACATAATATAATGAATTGTTTCTAAAATTAATAAATATACATTCAATAATAATTTGTATCTAATTACTGAATTTATATATGTATATAAATGACTGTCACTATTTTTTTTTTTTAATAAGTATACGAGATTATATTAAGTAGAATAATGATATTTCTTTACTTTGGAAAAAATAGGACTATATACCTAAATTTCGAGATTTGAAAAAAAATCGGCATTATTTTAAATATGATTATTTAATTTTTTAATAATACATATATTTTCTAACTTTTAAAATATTGCTTCAAATATGTGATCTACTAATACAATTTGCATCTGAAATTACTGAAAGTGACGGTTGTAAAATAAATTTTAAATGGGATCATTCAGTAAAAATTCAAATCATTATTTTTTTGATGTTAATCGAAACTTTATGCTCAATATTATTATAAATAATTTTTTAAATGTTTATATAATGATGTCAATAATTAGTATAATGTATAATCCCTAGTGATGCAATAGTTAGAGGTGGCGCTACTAAGAAATATTGAAATGTTCAAATATGAAGTTGAAATTTATTCGATTTTATTTGGTGTTATTCAATCATTTTGGTATAAAACAATATTTTTCATTCATATTTTAAGAATATTAAATATTATGTATGGGGGTGCATATATCTAATCTTATATCCTTAAAAAAAGGGTCTCTTATGTTTACCACTTTGATTGTAAGGAAAAAGGGTATAGTTCTGAAATTATTCCATATTGTCTTTAACTTCGCAAATAAATAAATATATACACATATATAACAAATAAAGCAAAATTGCAGTAAATGAATTAAATTAGGTTATTAAATGAATAAATTAAAACCCATATAGTGGAGCAGTTTGATGTCACGCAGAAACAACCAATTGTACAATATTTTTACTCATTTGATTTTCTTGAGAAAAATTTCGGATTTCATTTTGAAATGCTAATTTAATCTATTGTTTATTTAACTTTTTAATACTGATTATGGCATTAAGATAATAAATTTTCGTTTACACACAAAATATACTAAATTGATTTTTCTTCCAAGTTCTCTACTAATTAGCAATCAAAAGGTTCGGGTTCGGGTCGGCTGACATGCATTTTTTAATAATATTAAAATATATCTGATTAAAACTAATTATTAATTCGGAATGTTTCTTAATATATAATATAAAAATATTTATAATTTAATTTATTTATCTAAAATTAATACATTAATTGATTATGAGAAAATTATCTTTATTTAGATTATATTCTTTGAATTTATATTTTGTGAAAACAGTTTTATTATTTTGAATAGAAAAATATGGTTCTTCTTGATAACTGAATGAATATTTGAAAAATTACTATAAACATAATTATGTATTCCGATTTTTTTTAATACTTTGCTGTGAATTTTTCACATGTGTTTGTTTAACCGTTTGAGTGCCATGGGTCTTTGCTGTTTTCCCGTCCAAAAGTGCCAAGAATTGCTTTTGCACTTGTCTTATTCTCTATTCTACATTATTTAGTTCATTATATTATTATATTAATCGTTGTTTATAAAAATAAATAAGTATACACCTACAAAGTGTAATATTAGTCCAGTTTTATTTTTACCTAAAACGGAAACAGTAGTCGTAAAGTCGTGCATCGACAGAAACCGAGCTTGCTAGAGCGCTGGCACTTTTCGAGCGTAACAGAAGAGCGCAAAATCGCTGCTTGGCACTCATGCTAATGGCATTGCTCTTTGTTTTGCATATTTAATATATATTGATTTAAAAATTTTATGTTACCCGACCGGTATTCGACTCAGAAATCTTTCGATTGTTAATCAAACACACTACCAATTGTGCTGTCAAATAATCCCCAGCCAGTAACATTGCATTGTAGTAACTGAGGCTAGTCCGGGATTCTGTACGGAGGCATTTAAAAACGCTAGAAATTACCTACTTCACGAGTTGTTAATAATTATTACTAAATCTGAATTATGAAATCCCAGACTGGCCTCAGATACCAAATAAACAAAAATTATATAGAAATCCTTTAATATAGCCTCTAGATGACAAATCCGAAATTAGTTTATGTGGGTAAACCGAACGAAAACTTCGGCTTCAACTTGAAAACGAGCTACGGAACGAGCTGGACCTGAATTAAAACGAAGATTAAGAGAAAAGGATGAGAAAATTATGAGGCTGGAAGGCAAATGTGCGAAATGGGAACAACGATATTTGGAAGAAAGTGCGTTGAGGCAAGCGGCCATTGATGCGGCAAGCATTCCAAAGTAAGAAATACTATACTTATTAACTTGATAAATTATGTATATTATGTGTGCGTCGTCAGCTCGCTCGGTCGTCAGTCAAAATTTTGTGATCGCAACTTCTCTTAGACGGTTCAACCGATTTTAATGAAATTTTCAGGATAAATTTATCTAGTGCCCAAGATGGTCATGCGGTTTTTTTTTTTCGGTGATGCCAACTTTCCGAATATATGAATATTATTGTTATAAGTAAATATTCGAAAGTTTAATCGTAAATTTGACAAGATGAAATTAATTGATATATTGCTTTGCACGATGCAACATTTTTCACAATAATATAAAAGAAACAATTAATATTACTTACCAACAGCAGGAAGAACTTCTTTAAGTTTTACAGTATCAACGACTATAACTCCAGAACGGTTATCAGTAGATTGAACAGTTGGTGATTGTATCGGTGGAACGGGAGATGTGTTCTTTGTTTGCTATAAAATATGAAAAAGAAGAAGAAAAAATGTATTAAAAATCGAATTTAGTTATGAAACAATAAAAATAACTTACATTTAGTTTTAACTTTCTATTGACCGCTGGTCCATCAACCTTCGTAATTGTAATACCTGGTGGTAAACGCAACATTTGTAAATTCAGTTCCGGTTTACTTTTATTGTTATTATTATTATTTTGTTGCAACTGTGCTCCAACCGATTTATTTTCGTCAGTAATAGAATTTTCTATTTGATTATTACTCGTAGGTTGCAATTTTTTATTTTGTCCTTTTGCTAGTTCCTTCTGTTTGTTTTTGCGTTCTTTCTTACTTAGTTGTGGTGGTGGTGTCGTTGTAACCGTCGTAACCGTCGTCGTTGATGTACTTGTAACTGATGACGGGATAGGTATAGGTATAGATGAAGGTAGTGGTGCTGGTGGTGTGCTAGCTGCAGCTTGCTTTTGTTGCTCGCGTTTCGCTTTCTTTTTCTGCTTCTTGGTCATTTGGCCATTTATCAATGTATATAATAATTTATCTTTATCTGGAGTGGAGCCCTTTAATGTTATGGTAACAGTTGGTTCGGAACTGGAGCATTCCATAACTCGTTTTATAGTAACCATTGGACCAGGAGTTTGAGGTTGTTGTTGTGGTGGTGTTGTTTTTGGTTTCTCTGTCATCGTTGGAGGAATATAATTTGTTGATGTTGTTGATAAATTTATTGTTTTACTTGCACCTTTATTATTATTATTCGTATTACCGCCTTTTGTTGATCTATTATTATTAGCTACGTCTTTAACTTTACCGTTTGCATTTTGATGATTTTTATTTTTCTTATTTTTTGCTGCCGCTTGCTGTTCTTTTAGTTTTGCTTCTTCCTGACGTTTCTTTTCTTTTAATTTGCGCTCTTCTTCTAGTAATCGTTCTGCCTCCTGCCGCTGGCGTTCCTCTTCCTTTAATCGTTCTTCTTCCAATTTTCTTTCTCGTCGTCTAGCTTTTTTAGCAAGTTTCTTTTGAGCATTAATGATTTTCGTATTGCGATCCGTGCCCTCTATAAAATTAATTAAATCTCGAATATCTCGCGTATCTTCACTCGCTACTGGATTATTATTTGATTCAATAACTTGACTACTATCGGAGGAATCTTTCGATTTAACCGTGTTGTTTTGTTCAACATTATTATTAGTTTCCGATGTTTTTGGTACTGCATTTTTCTCCTTTAACGCTTTTTTATTTCGTATTTCATTTAATCGAATTCTTAATCGATCTCTCGTTTTGTTGTTTTTACCACTTACTTGGGCATTTGTCTGCAAATAAATTCAAGTTAAAGAAAAGAAAAAAACCATAGAAAATTTAATTATAATTAATAATACATACACTTTCGAAAACTTCACAATGCGGACAATCACACCGTTGTTTCGATTCTTTATTAGTTTTAACTGGACCATGTTCAACACATCCATCTTTGCACATTTGTGTACCTGTCGACGTAGTAGTAACTGGTTCCTTTGGCTTTTTATTCATCACAGTCGCAGTGCCTGTCGACGAAGTTGTTGGTAGTATCGCCCCTGAACTATTTCCATGATTGCATGTTACTTTATTATGATTAGTCGGTGCCGGTGCCGGTGCAACTTTGCTCACTTCTTTCGCTGTTCCACCTTGCTTATCACTACAAATATGACAATCTATTTTCATTCTAATTCCTTATAGTAGAAAACATAAAAGTCTTTGAAAATAATTTTAACTAATATTTCAAATAAAATATCGTTACTAAACAGTAAGTACTACTAGACCGCAAAATATATATATATATATATATATTTCCTTGAATAACGAGTTAGAAACTTAGGTGACAGAAGCTAGGTGACAGAAGCTAGATATATTTCATGTTTACCTTATTGGAGTACTTGTGTTTATTTCATGTTGATTATGTGCTAATAATGGTGAGTGACTTATATTGGATGCCATATTTGGATTTGCAGGTACTCTGAATAATAGATAAAACATTTGTACAATTCGAAAATTTGTTTCGGCGATACAATCGATTAAATTGAATATGACTACATAGCTTACTTAGAGGTAGCACTTGGAGGCGTGGCAGTGGTAGTGTCCATTGCAGTTGTAGATAAATTCGCTCTAGGAAGCGTGGCCTCGCAATCCGTTGCTGTTATATCCGATTGTGTATCATCATCACAACCCTTTACAAATGATTTCGTCATCACTTTGTCGGTGATAAGTTTTAAGAAATTCTTGGGCATAGGAATCTTGTTCATTTTATTGTTGCATAAAAACAACGAATTTTCTTCATCCGAACCTTGGCAAGTTCCTGGCACTTTATTTGTAGTTTCTTCCAATCCTAACGCCCCAATTGCTCCAATACGAGTTGTACTTTTACTGGTGTCTGGTAATTCATTTGATGAATTCTTGAACATCTAGAAACATCAGAAGATTCTTCATTCAAATTCTAATTTATCATAAATATGTAGTAAATACCTTCGTTGCTGCATTAAATTGCTGTAATATTTGCGACTGGTTGAATGCATACGTGTTATCTAATAAAAACAAACAACAAACAAAATCAATACGATTTATTTCAAAAATTAGAATAATAAATGAGAATATAGGTACCTTGGATATTAGGCAGCGGTGAAGTAGGTGGTGTTTCAACACAAGTGAGTATATGTTTAATGGTGCAATCATCGCACGAACACAGAATGTCAGTGTTACAATTTTTACAGGTAGTAAAGACGGCTTTAATACTGGAATTCACTTCAAGTTCACACATATGACTTGTAATATCGTCAAGTAAAGATAAAAGCTGCACATCGAACTCCGTCAAATCCTTTTTCACTGTTCTAAGCTGCCAAGTTCGACTGGTGGCTAATTCACGATGTTCTCGATATAATTTCCAATCTTCCAACAATAACGGTTGTTTACAATTTGACGAAACACGCTTTTTACTTAATTTTAATATCATTTTCTTTACATCTAACCATCGTGACGCAATGTCCGTCATTTCATCATCAAACGCTAAATACGAATGGACAAGTTCTTGATTTGTAAAATGAGTACCGGAATTAGTGGTCCGCAACTAAAATCAATGATTTTTATCCAATTTGATATGCAACATTACATTTTCGCAGCTAGATATCAAACTTACTTGACTTATATAAAGTGGAACATTATTTTGTACGAATGAATCTGCATATAAACACGTTTGAAAAAGATGTTTATTAAGTAGTTGAAAATCAATAGAAAATCTCTTCTTTAATAGAGTATCTAGCTGAGGAAGAAATGGAGCTAAATTATCTGCCGCTACACAAAAAGCACTATAACTCGCCAATAAACCTAAAAATAATGCATTCGCATAATATTAAATGATATGAATAATTTTCTTTTTTTTCATAAATACAATTAATTACCTCTCAAATACAAAACAGGTATATCATCAACATTATTTTGTAAGTCTTTTAATCGATCTCGTGCCTCTAATACGAAATCCCTTACTAATACTTCAAGTCTAATAAATAATTGTGGATAATCTTCTTCACACAATCTAAAAAGTTACATAATAAATATTTACAATGGCAAAAACACATCATAATTATATGAAATAAAAACGGAACTTACTTTTCAATCAGTTCTTTTATCGAATCTGTTACACGTTTTGGTATTTCTTCGTGAACTACAATACATGGCACCGATGAAATTGCATTCTTATAAATAAACCGTATACATTTATGCAATTCTACCCAATTCGATTGCAATTCTTTTAATTTCTCTAGTTGACTTTTGCTAAAATTTGATTCCAACGACATCAAAAATTGAATGGCAAATTATAAAGTGTGTTTCGTTTTTACCTTAAATCGGACCCCATTTCGCATTTTGATGCTATACATTGTGTTCTTGCAGTGCAATACTAAAATTTACAATAAATATATATAAACATAAACAATACAAATAAACAATGAATCATTCATATAACTTACTTTATTTTTATTGTCAAGTTCGTGGCAGACTATAAACTTTCGGGGATTACCATTTGATGATTTTAATTCATCAATCCTAGTATAAGTCTGTTCAACAGACTGATCCTCACTATTAGTTTGTTTATTAAACAATCCGAACGTATTACCCATTTCAGAGCAATTTTCTGTAAATCCATTTAAATTATCTTTAATAATCATATCACCCATGCTGTTTTATAAACCAAGGTAAAAATATTGAAACGTCAAAAATATATAATACTGCCGAAAATATCTATAAAAATAAATTTTAACCGCCCAAAAAGTCAACAAGTACCAGCATTTGATACGCTCAATATGGAGATAAAACGGTAAATTTTCTTATCTGTTATTTTGGTTAGATGTACCAACCAAACAACAAGCACAAACTTGATTTCCACTGCTTTGGCAAACGAAACAAAGTATACAGTACCGACTTAGCCAGTAATGTCTAAAAACAGCACACATCGACAAATCTACTACCTATATAATATATGATATGTGTATACCTATATAGTTTCATAAACAATACATAAATTTACATCACAAGTACAATTTTATTCCCCCTACTAAATAATCTTTAAAATAAATGTTATTTCAATCATTCACTACCAGATTATTAATATTAATTATAATAATAACTTTTTTTTTAATATTGCTAGATTAAATTTATTCTTTTAGCGTTTATAAAACCGGGCCTTACTAATAAATAAATAAAACAAATCATATTATTAATTTAATATGAAATGGACAAAATATTTTAAAAAATAAATTAAAAAATGTATATTACAATCGTTTAATCTCATAACGAACCAATTTTTTGTCCATTTTTTATTTATTTAATATATAAAATTATCAGCCAAAAAAGAAGCATTATTTTTGCTGAAGTTTTTTTTTTAAAAAAAAATTAATAACAACCAGATCCGTAACATTATGGGTTTTATAAAAAATTAAAAACATAACTCAAAATTAATTTTTTCATGTACTTAAATTGATTAGCGTAATATTACGGATCTATAGTAATTTTAGTCTATAATCTGTGATCATATTACGTACCTATCACTAAGTGGTTAAAAAATATATAAAAAAAACTTTTTAAAAACCACGCTTATATTTAAATGCACTAAAAAGAAGAAAATAATTTTTTTAAAAGCGTGGAGCGCCAGGAAACTATATTTCGCAATGATGATTAAGCGCCCCACGCTTTTAAAAAAAATTATTTTTCTCTTTTTAGTGCATTTAAATATAAGATGAAGCTATTTATACATACGGTATGTATACGCAATTTGCTATTTATACATACTGAAAAAAAAAACCTAAACTAACCTAGTAACCTAATCTACCCTAAATAGCCAATTGCAATTGCAAAAAAGCAATTCTGCGATGCTGCAACCATGATGCTGAGGTCCGAATTTCATCCAAATGGCACTATTTGTCAACTGTTGACACTAATAAAGCTAGATTATGTTTTGGAACCAAACATAATTTTTTAAATATATATTCTTTTAAAAAATTAATTCTTTCGGCCGTTACTTTGTGAAATTTCATATTGAAGTAAATTAATAAGACACTTTTTAACTTTGATAATTTCACTCTTTATTATAGAATCGTGACTGCAGTTTCGCCAAAAATTGGCATTGTCGAACTGTGATAGTTCGACAATGCCAATGTTTGGCAAAACTGCAGTCACGATTCTATAATAAAGAGTGAAATTATCAAAGTTAAAAAGTGTCTTATTAATTTACTTTTATATATTCTTCTTTTCATTATCGCCAAATATTTACATAATATCCCAGTTGACAATTCAAAGAATTAACAATTACTACTATACATGCTTACCAAGAATTCAAGACAAATTGTACAGTATATTATTCTGAAGTGATTAAACTATTAGATTGGTTCGATTGACTCTTTTTTACTACAAAACGTCGCCTTAAATGATGCAATGGTTTGCCAATTTTCAATAACATGTAACTGCAAAATAAATAAAACAACAAACATTGACGCAGCAGTAAACAATCGACGCCAACTATGCGAATCGAACATAGTAACTTATAAAACGTTTTATTACCTCGTTTCTTGTCACAATATACACATTTCACTTTTACAAATCATATTGTTTACCTACTTATAAAATGTTTTATTTTCTCGTTCCTAGATATAATATACACATTTCACTACTATTTTAAACGAAAATATCTTTTACAAAAATCATATGTTCCTAAATACGAAAACCGCCAATATTCCTTCAGCGCCATATTGGCCATCAGCTGACTTTTCGACACGCAAGCGCGATTGCTAACTAGAAGTACATAGAGATCATTTTTGAACTTCCGCAAACAATTAATTCAAACTGCGCATGCTCTTGAAGATTGCGAGAATTTCAAACGGTCTTATATATTACATTTTATGTTCTTAATTAACGTTTACGTAATTTTTTACAAACTTGTTATATATTTTGTAATATTATATTACAGAAATCATTTGGCTAAACTGTACGGTCACCAAATGTATTTCGTTCAAACTTTAAGTACCGTTAATTTATTACAACTTATAATTATATATTACAGAAATTTCATTAATAATAAAAAGTATGACAGCAATTTTGGTGAAATTTTACCAAACTTTTTATTTATAACAATATAACATATAAACTTATTTTTATTAAAATATATTAATGACAATGTAAAAATATTACCATATTTCGTATATTTCTAAATATGATTTAAACATATTTAATTGTCGTGTAGCTTTCAGTTTTTAATTTAATAGTATATTATGTTACAATTACAAGGAGTATAAATGAAACTATATAGTTACTAACTGCTGTATAATAATGTCATGATTGTACTAGTAACATAATAACCTCTTTCTACATAGGCAATATGATAACGTAATATTAATAGGGTTAAAGAAAAAAATGTATTATTACAATTTACTATATCAATTAATAAAAAAAATTTAATATAATAAACTTTTGTTTTATTAGTTAACATATTGTAATCGTTAAAGTCAAACAATCAAAAAGTCTACCAAATATAAATTGTTTCTTAATTCATAATAAGTTTAAGATGAAATATATACTATAATTATAAAAAAAATAGTTACGGAAAATATTAAAATAATGAACAAAAATATTGACATATGTTAATAAGATTAATTTTATGATAGTAATATTACTCAAGTAAATACTCAGATAAATTTTGAATTGTTTTTGTAAAATATATAATTATAATTTTCGAATTATTTGAAAAATTTTCTGCACTGAGCGAAATACGTCTCTGTTCATCTGCAACAAAGTTGCGCAGTATACAAGTTAAAGCGACATTACGCATTGCTTGCTGTCAAGGAATAAAATGATAGCAAGTCGTTTGCGAATACAGTAACATGGCCGCATGTTAAAAGCAGTTTTCTTTACTGTTTGCCAACAAATTTAAATCAAAGTGCTGTTCTGAAGTTCTGTTATTAATTTATTAACATTGTTGGTAATATAATTTTACAACAACTTTTATTCAATTGAAGGCAAGTTACTATAATACCTATGACATACTCTCTGTTGGTGCTTTTTTTCTCCCCTATGCCCCTTTCTTTACTTATAAGATTCGGTTTATTTCGCAAGTAGTATATACTTACTTTTATATAATAGGTTGATTGTAAAGGGTTGTTTTCGGTGACAATGATGCGTCATCAAGAACATCATCATATTCCTCCAAATCAGCTTCAAAGGGATCCCAACAGGTATTTATTAATAATACGTCTTACTTCGTCTTGATCGCTGAAATAATAATTTAGTACGTGGTTTTCTTTTTCAAATGTATTTTGAAGTTTTTTTTTATTGTGTGTGTAGTATAATAACAATTTTGCGTAAATATAAATAAATAAAAGTTTTTTATCTGGCCTAGAATGACATAATTTTGTTTTTCTATATACATTTATTACTATAGCAACGTATTCATATAAAAATAATATTAAATTTGGTGTTTAGTGTAATAATATTATTGTAATTTGTCTAAAATTGATTATGAAACCGATAATTAACAATTTATACTTAAAGCAGAATGGGGTTACATCGGATGCCACCACCCCAACCTAGACAACCTATGATGGTTGGCATGCGCCCTTCAACAGTACCAGTAACGGGTGAGTTCATTTTAAATATAATTAATTTTAATTATTATTATAACTATAGCTTGTGTTATTAGCGCGGTCAAAAGCAAAACTGTTCTTGCAAACTGTAAACAATTTCAGATGTCAAATTTCATTTCCTTAATATTTCATATTTTTAATTTTCGTTACATATATGAAAATTTATGTAAAAATTTTTTTGTCATTATAATTGATAACTAAATTATTAAAATCAGGAATGGGTAGAATATTATTTGTCTACAAACACGTAAAAAAAAAGATGAAAATGTAGAATAATTTTGCGGATATTCAAATAGTTTCCGATTATTCTGTACAAGTAAATTTAATCTTTCCTGGTATAATTATTAATAATATGACGAAAAATTTTCAACATAATTTATGGAGTAAAGAAAATCATTGTTATATCTATTTATATGTAATATTTTACGAACCCAACCCTGATTAAAACTAACTCTTTGTGACAGTGGTGGATTTTCGCACAGGCGGTGGAGGTGGTCGCCTCAGGCCCCACACGACAATAAACAATTATACTCGAAAAATAATATTTTGCAAAATTTCAACTTCGAAAACATTATTGATAAATTTGCTGCATCTAAAAACACAAAAGTTCCATTATAAAGAAAACTAACTTTGAAATAAATAAATATGGTATTACTGTTATATTATTTTTCTATTATAATATGTAATTGTATTATTCCTACATTAATTTTTTGCTGTTTGCTACTAGCTTATATGAATATAATTTTTTTTGTTTACATTAAAAACGATTTTAAAATTATAATATGTAGTTTATTTCTTTAAAATTTCCTAGCTGGTATACGACTATTTTTTTGATAGGGCGATTGTTTAACGTCTCGGGCCTCTTAAACGTTAAATCTGCCACTGTTTTGTGAAAACATTTTCTTCGATAATGGCGAGTATGTATTATGTTTATAAATTGGGTGATAACTAATCTGAAGAGTGTTGAAAGAAAAAAAACTCATTGTCCGGCTACTACATGCTACAGTTAATTTTTTATTCCTAGTTTGACATTTGCATTAGATTAAAATCACTATCAGTTAAAATTGAACTTAAAATTGATCTTGTAATACCAGCGTGACAGATGAAATATTTCAAAAAAATGTAATTCATAAATTTAAGTATATATATACATATAATTTAAAATTACTGCAATACAAATAAATTCAAGTTTTACAAATAAAATAAAATAAAATATATTTTTATTTGTTTTCATAATTACTAATATTACTTTAGAAACAGGGACGACCTTTAGAAATGTTGCCGTAGGTTATATACATACATACATATGTTGCATGAATTTTGTAGATGAATAATATTAGTTAAATAATTGTATTGCTTTCTAACATAATACTAAAAATAATCTGTTTACTAATTATGTAACTACTAACAACTAATTAATAAAAATTAATCAATCTGTATGTCGAAAAAAATGATAGTTTAAAGCACAATTATATGTTCACGTTTTAGTAATTGGACATAACAATAACTGTACTTTAAATCATCGATGTATAATAATTTGATCCATGTATTTTCAGTAGATACTTGTACGTATATCTCCAATTCAATGTTTTAACCATATTTATAATTTATGTATATGTATGCATGCATGATTTTCAGTGCTATATGTGAAAAATATGAAACTTTTAAGAGTTTCTAAACAGTATTATTGATTACCTATATTGTTATTATGAACTGAATAAAATTTCAATCTAGAAAATAATTTAATAATCATTTCGCGGTTTAAAATAAAAATTTCTTCGGAAAAAGCATTGTTTTTGATCGCGTGGAATACATCACTAATTTGATTGGATTTAAATAAATTTACTGTACTAATATTCAATCATGTACAACATACACTTTCCAAAATCAAAAATCTTTCCAGGTACTTTTTGTTTATTTCAGAAAATTATCACAAGAGATCAATTGTTATTTTGATACTTTTAAGTATATTGTGCTATCCAGCATCGGGAACATTAACAATAGATGATATACAAGTTTTGTTTGGTGAAAAATTTTGCATTGAAGGTATATTATTTATTTATCTTCATCTTTCCGAATTACATTGATTTCCTTGACACAATATGAAATTGAAATCATGTTTGCATATTTTCGTTTTTAGTCAATCGGGCCTTATGATCGATAATAATCGATCAATTTGAATTTGTAAATAATTTATGCAGGTAAAATGGATTTGTTAATGTATGATTTTTACTTGTATATTTTCAGGTGTACATATTTACATACATACATACATACCTAGATGTCGGATGATAAAAAAAAAAATGTTTTACATGATTTCTCTAAGTGTTCTAATAGTACTCGTAGGTTAACTTACTAAATGAGCAATGAATGAATATGTTGCTCCCATATGATCAGATCATGCATGTAATTTATATAAATGTAATATATTTGAATAGGTGTTTTAGTCTCAATGCCTACGGGACCGGCTCTCATATCAACAGCTCCAGTTCCACAGCAAGCAGTTATTAAGCCTTTGTCACCCGGTTTGTAATATACATTACAGTTTTGGCAAAAAAGTTAATATTAATAACGTGTATGTATTTATGCAGTTGCATCAGAGACAGAAATACCAACATCACAGAGTCCGCAGCAGCAACAGCAGCAGCAACATCAACAGAACTCGAACAACACTACTCTGCCCGCAAACTTGGCCAACACTAAAGAGAAGACCCCGATGTGTTTGATAAACGAGCTCGCTCGTTACAACAAAATTCAACACCAATATCGTTTGACGAGCGAGCAGGGCCCGGCACATAAGAAACGTTTCACCGTCACCTTAAAACTGGGCACGGAAGAATATGAAGCGGAGGGTCCCAGCATTAAGAAAGCGCAGCATTCAGCGGCTGCCGAAGCACTCGCCAAAACCCAATTCAAACACCCACCGCAAAAGAGTGCACGCAACGTACGTGGTGGTAAACATGGCGGCGGCGGCGTACTCACACCCACCGTTGAATTGAATGCACTCGCGATGAAGCGCGGTGAACGCACTATGTATCTATTGGAGACAGTGCCACCCAATCCGTACATCGGGCAACCGACCGCTGCGAATGCCAGCCATGCCTACGGATACCACCGGAACACTATGTACGGAGGAGCGGGTGGTGGCACACAGGGCCAGCCACCTGGCCGCTATAGCAATTACGATACGCGACGAAATCACAACGCGCCACGTGGTGCTGCTTACCTACCCGGTCATGGACATCATGCACACGGACACAGTCACGGACACGGTCATTATCCACCCTACAATCAGTACAAGCCACCGCATAGTTACGGACATCCGCACGCCCATCCCGATATGTTTAACGTTATATTACGCGTCGGGTCGCGTGAATTTACCGGCGAAGGACATACAGTGCAAGCAGCCAGACACAATGCCGCTTCAAAAGCATTACACGAGCTGAAACAGTTACCGGCCATTATTGATTCAGACACTTGTCCAGCCTCAGCCATTAATGCCAACGATTCGACAGTGGCCGTTGCTATTAATGATAATAGTGCTAGTAGCAACGACAACAGCATTGGCAACGGCAATAATGGCAATGGCAATATTGCCAATGCCAATGGAGGAAACATCAATGGAGTGGTTAATATCAATGGGGGGGTTACGGTCACACAAAACAGCGGTGGAGGACCAACAAATATGCCTGATCTGAACACCGAATTAAAATCACCTATTTCATTGGTTCACGAGATTGCATTGAAACGTAACTTGAACGTCGTATTCGAAGTATTAAGTGAAAAGGGACCACCTCATATGAAAGTGTTTGTAACTGTGTGCCGTGTAGGTGATTTGGTCGCGGAGGGTGAAGGCAATGGTAAGAAAGTGTCGAAGAAACGCGCCGCTGAGAAAATGCTCGAGGAACTCTCCAAATTGCCACCGTTGCCCTTCATAAACGATATCACACCACGATTAAAACGTAAACGTGTTGTCACCAAAAAGAAGATGCGAAACTTAATCAAAGTGAATCAGGAGAAAACTGGTTCCGAATATGGTGAGGACATAAATCCAATATCACGTCTCATTCAAATTCAACAAGCTGGCAAAGAAAAGGAACCCACCTACACAGTGATCGAGGAGCGCGGTGCGCCTCGTCGTCGTGAGTTCGTTATCGAAGCATCAGTGAATGGCATCGCATGCACCGGCACCGGACCAAATAAAAAACTAGCGAAACGCGCCGCCGCCGAAGCGCTACTCGAACGACTCGGTTACTCGAAATCAGCCACTCAGCCTACCAAACCATCCATTAAATCCGATAAACTATCGAACACCAATCCGGATTCATCATCTAATGGCAACGAAACGCTTCAAGATAAACCACGAAAAGTCAAATTTCTCGAAGATAAAAACGACGTACCTGTTGGAGGTACCGCTGGACGTCAACTTGTGCCGGGAGTTATTCTTATGGGAGATCAAGCCAACAATTACCAGGCACAGGGACAGGTTTGTGTTTTTTATTTATTACATTTATATTTGTTTGGTTATTTGGTTATTTTTGCAAATTATTTATATTATCTCTTATATTCATTTATTTTCAACTTCACGTAGTAGGTATGCATTTGAATTTAAAACAATATCATTTTTCAAAGTCTTGCAAAGAATGACTATATTTAGTATTGTTATTTAAATTAAGAACGATTAATTTCAGTGCCGCTATTATTGAGAAATACAAAATCTTCTTGTATTTGTGGTTTTTTAATTTAATTTTTTGTTTCAATTGTTCAATATTATATATATATATATATATATATATATATATATATATATATATATATATATATATATATATATATAAGTAAATTTATTACACTATAAATAAATAAGTAAAAAAAGGTAGTAAAAATAAACTGTCATTATTTTTAGGGCAAAATGAACATAAACATGCAACAAACAGCCGCGATAGCGAAAGAATTTTTAAAAGCGGGCACATCTCCGACAGCGGACGCTCTGGCGAGCAAATCGGGTGCAACAAGTGCAGCGAAGGGGAGCAATGTTGGCGGTCAACAATCTGCTTCAGCACCAAACAAGCCGACCAGCAGCCAGGGCATCCGTTCCAAAGATCAGTTGCTGTACTTGGCCCAGTTGCTTGGTGTACAAGTGCAATTCTCCGACTTTCCGAAAGCTAATCACGAGATGTATTTGACGTTGGTATCATTATCCACGTCCCCGCCGCAAGTATGCCACGGTGAAGGCCCCACAACAGAGGCATCACATGAGAAGGCCGCTCTCGAGGCACTTACCGTGCTGTCTGAACTTGGCCTGGACAATGTTATACCTAAAAAGGATCAGTCTTCATCCGAAGGGTAATTGCATTTTTTACTTTCATATAATTTATAATATATATATATATATATATATATATACTGGGTGTCCCATTTTAATCCGCCACTTGCAATAACTTTAAAATCGTGCATCGGACAAAAAAATGTTCCGGATAAAAAGTAAATGGTTTCGAGGGGGACATCTGATGCAGAGACCCTTGCCCCCCTTGGACCCCCTGGAAAGCGGGAACGGGGGGCAACTTTAAAATCTTGAATGGCACCTCCTATTTTTTATTACAGATTCGGATAGACCATTAAAAAGCATGTAAATTTTATTTTAAAACTTTTTTTTATCTTTGATAGATGGCGCTGCAAACAGCATTTTTTTCTCAGTTTATCAGTCTTTAATTTGAAAAAAAAGGTGTAACTAAGTATGATATTCAAATTCTTTTCAGTTCTTTGGGAGGATGGAGGGGGCAAGGGTCACTGCATCAGATATCTCTCTCGAAACCATTAACTTCAAGTTAATGGTTTCGAGGGGATAACTTTAAGTTAATGGTTTCGAGCAAATATCTGATTCAGTGACCTTTGCTCCCCCCCCCCCCCACTCCTCTCAAATAACTGAAAAGAACTTGAATATCGTACTTAGTTACACCTTTTTTTTTCAAATTGAAGACTGATAAACTGAGAAAAAAATGCTGTTTGCAGCGCCATCTATCAAAGATAAAAAAAAAGTTTTAAAATAAAATTTACATACTTTTTAATGGTCTATCCGAATCTGCAATAAAAATTAGGGGGTTTCATTTAAGATTTCAAAGTTGCCCCCCGTTCCCGCTTTCCAGGGGGGCAAGGGTCTCTGCATTAGATGTCCCCCTCGAAACCATTTACTTTTTATCCGGAACATTTTTTTGTCCGGTGCACGATTTTAAAGTTATTGCAAGTGGCGGATTAAAATGGGACACCCAGTATATATATATATATATATATATATATATATATATATATATATATATATATATATATATATATATATACTCATATTTTTTGATATGGCAATAATTTTTTACATTAGATATATTTGTACTTGTGCAAAATAATTTGCAAATTGATATTTCAGAGTTCAAATGTCGAAGAATCCCGTGATGCTGAAATCTGGAATGATTAGCAATGGAATAAAAAAATAAAAAAGTAAGAAGTGAATTATATATATACACACATATAATTTCACACAATATTTATCGACGGTATCTTCAAATTTGATTTCGAATTTCATGCGGCCATGTCGCAATTCTAACTAAGAATTATACTTATTTTAGTTTATGTGAATTCATGTGTGTATACATACATATACATATGATATATCTACACACACACAAACACACTCTCGCATATACATATATGTATGATTATAATTACATCAATGTATGTATATGTAATTATGTATAGTCGGATTCACAAATCAAGTTACACATGATATGATATATTGGAAAATTTTCGAAAATATTTAGAATTTGTGTTATGGTTACGGTTACGGTTACTAGTTGTTAGTTGCTAGTTACCACCCCTTACGTGACACATTTATCATATTTTTGATGAAAAACGAAAAAATAATTATGAGAATATCGATTAATCTACTAATATATATATATATATATATATAATATAACAGTGGGTTATCTTTTCCGTATTATTAGATCAATTTATATTTTTTTTTTTGATTCTTTTCAAACATGAATATTCAAAATATTCCAAGTTTATGTTTACAAGTAATCGTGTGTAATACTATAAATTTAGATACAAGAAGAATTGATGTATTAATGTGGAAAATACATATATATCCCTCTGTTATTATGGATTGTAACTATTATTTTATATTCCTCAAGTAATCACGTAACGTTAAAAATCATATGTAACGTGAATTAGGAATCTCGTTTTCTTTTTTTAAGCGAGCATAAATTGCAATTTTTTTATTATAGAATTAATGACAAAATTAAGAAAATTGCAAGATTATAATATAAAAATTGCAGTTGTAGAGTTTGCTGATATAAATTCAAATGTTAAATGTATCACAAAACTACACATTAAACACGTACAGTTGTTACATATGTTACATAAATACATACATACATACATGAGATACAAGAAAAAACATTAAAAAAAAAAAAACCGAAAAATATATATATGCGCCATGATTTCATATATAATACTAATTCTAGTTACGTATTGCTTATTGCACACTGGAAGTGTTGTGTACCAGTGCTTCTCTGGTCCCCATTATGCTTTTTAGGGCAGGAAGCGTAAAGGGGATAATTGATTATTTTTGCTGTAGTTCAGAATCATGTAATTTATATTATGTAGAAGTGTTATACTTACACTCATACACACACACACACACACAAAAAATACAATTGACGCGAGAATTTTTATTCTATATACATTAGGTATTTTATTCTATATTATTTTATCGAGAGAATATTTTTTTGGATTTTTATCCAAGATAGGTTTACATTTCTTCATAATAACAAGTTTCACATTCGCAATGTCGATTGGATAAAAATGCTATTTTTTTTTAATTATTATTTATATTTATTATTTATTATGTTTTAACGAATAATTGAAATTTATTTCAATTCTCAAGTACTTTGCGTTTGGACGATTTTGATTCTGAGCTGCACTTAGCGGCATATCTCTGTCATTTTCTGTAGATTGATTTCATTATTCATGAGGCTCCTTATTTCACTAAAGACATATATACTGTTACCTATTATGATTATATTGTTGTATTTGTACTAGATACACATACCTTCTATTCTAATTGTGTTTATTCTGAGATGGTGTTTGTTATGCGATTGCGTACGTGCGAGCAACAGCTAACTATACTTCATTATTTCTTAGGTTGCTTTCCGATTATTTCACTCTGTAATGGATGCATTAAATATCAACTTATACTTTTCACTTTTCCTCTTATTTATTGTATTTATAACTATAAATTATAATATTTAATTAGTTAATGTGTCCATTCAGTATTTGAATTATTCTGTCTCAATCATTTTTCTCAAGCAAGTATTCGAATTCAACAAATGTTCATTCAAATTTTGTTTATTCTACAAAAATATTGATGCTATGCAGCTATTATGTTTAATAAAATATATTTAAAACGTTATATTTCAATATTTACTATTGAGTGAACATATCTGCTTGTCAAAAATCATCTTAACAATCTTAATAAAACAAAAATAAATGTTTCCGAAAAGTTAATTCGAAAACTAATATATCAAAAGTAGTGTTAGATGAGACAGATATACAAATTACAACATGAAAATAATGTACTTGGGCAACCTAATAACTAAAAAATAAAAATATGAAATTGAAATGACAGACAAGTAAGTAAGTAATGTTTTGGTGGATGTGTGTAGTAAATGCTCGCACGGTCGCTCGCTTTATTGTGCTGAAAAATGAAGTGTGCATCGTAAATCGTCGCACCAATACAGATATCTCTCCCAATCAAAATTCCAATATTCGATTCGATTCGATTCGATTTCCAAACCTAAATATCCGATCATGTTTCACACAAAACCTACTTTATATGATAAATACAAATACCTACATAAATATTCTCCTCTATTCTGTAGTATGTGTTTCAAGTTACTCAAACACTTAAATACCACCTTCGCATATTGTATATTTTATAATTATGATGATTGGTAAACAAACGTCGTTTCCCTTTCCTTGTTAATGTTATCGTAATCAAGCTCGGATTTTTATTTTTCTTTTATTATATATATATATATATATATAAGTACATAACATATATATGTATTTTTAAACCTATCCACTTTATACATTTTATTTTTATTATTTCTGTGATTTGCATGTAACTATACATTATATTATGATTTTTTTTAAAAAAAATTCTGGTTTATTATTTTAACCAGAATTTCTATGTTTTATTTGTATTATTATTTTTAAAGTTTTACTGTGACTTGTTTAAATTATTTTTATGATAAAATACGTTTGCACTGAGCTAAATTTTTTATTTCAAAAGTTATTTTTTTTAAAATAAAGGCTTTAAAAATATCAATATAGTTTTTATTTTTTCTGTAAAATTAAGATTGTTACAAATTTTATAGTTTATTTCTGTACGTACTAATATATTTGTGATTTTCTTAATGCATGGTGCATTTTAGATAGTAATGTGGTTATGTAATTAATTTGCAGCTAAACCTACTTAATCGAATAATTTTTAAAAATCTGAGCATTAAATAATATGTATTGTATCTGCTGTATAAATGACAAATGCAATTTACCTCTTGTAGTAAGGTGTTCTACTATGCAATGCCTCATAAGAATTTGAAATCAATAAACATTCAATTTTATTACTTTTGTTTATGTTTATTTCAATGCCAGTACATTATGCTTACAACTGCATAATTTGAAAGTTTTTCGATCCTAATAACCCATTTCAAATTATTTTATGTTTGATCATTATAAATGATTTAAAAAAAAAAAACCACAGACAATAAGATATACAGAAATAAAAATAGATGCTATTTTATTTTTTTTTATTGGAAATAATTCTTGATAAAATTGTTACATATTTTTAACTCTTTTTCGTTTATATTCTCACAATGATCCTTTCTCATATTTTTTGTTATGAAACAAATTTTTAATTTGTCAGTAATAAAAGAAGAAAAAAAAAATTAGACAGCAACTGTCAACATAGTTTCAGGTTAGTATTATATTTATTTATTTATTTGCACGCAAAGTTATCTATAAATATTTTTAAAAAATAATAAAATTTTTATTCCATTTTTGTGGAGATAAAAATACAGTTTTACATTAATTTGTAAACATGAGAATAATTTTAATAAACGGAAACAGCTAAAAGATATGTAATGTACTTATCTCATCTAATTATTCATATAAGTTAAAAATAATTTTAAAAAAAATTAACAAAAAAACATGATTCACGTTGTTTATTAGACATTCATTTTTCATATACACAAAGATTATTGCAGTACATGAGATAAATTAGTACATAATTATTTTGAAGTGATTAAATATTATTTTTATACAATGAATTAAAGACAAAATGTATTTCATTCATTACATATTTCTAATAACTGTATAAATGAAATTTTAATATATATATGTATTAATGATAATTAATGAGATAAAAATAACGTAAATAACCTTGCAGAATATTTAAACTTACCTAATACTTTTGATTATCTGTGCTATTAAAAAAAAAATACTTGTGATAAATATCTTTTAAAGTATATTTAAGCATTAAGATAACAAACAATATTGTTTTCTATTTAAAACAAAGTAATTACGTTTTAAATAAATTTTTATTGTACTCAAGATTACAAAAATATGAAATATTTTATGTAATGTCTAGTTCTAGTTTAGGTTCTAGATTTAGTAATGTTCTGTGCTATTTTTTTTTTGTTGTCTAAATTGTTTTAAAGTGATTTTCAGGGTTAATCGGATAAATAAAGCGCAATTTACATTTTTGAATAAATTTTGTAATTCAACCTTCATGTTTCGAGTAAAATAATGAAAGCTATTAATAAAAAAAAAACGTTCAGCAGTATTCATTAAAGGCAAAGAATTGAATTAAAAACCGAAAATTACAGTGCAAAGCGAAAATAAATTAAATTTGCGTAACACAATTAGTTTATGAATTGTTTTTAATGCACTGTCGGTCATCCTAACATTGTTACTATACAATAAATAGTCGTTAGTTTTGCACGTATCCTATACTATATATTTGTGTATAATGAATTTACTTTCGCGATTGCGCAATTATTAACAAAAACTTAATTAATTCGCGACTTTGTAACAACGCTGCCATTAAATATATGTCATTTTTTTTTTAATCAAACAATGATGTAGGCATGTTGACGTTTTATTATTTATATTGGCGATATTAAGACAACTTTTGGAACAGACGGTTTCCTCGACTGCGACTGTCTGTTGTTTTAAGCAGAGAAAGTTTTCATTATTGTAGAAGAAGAATTCTGTGAAAATATTGTTCACTGTTACCCACAGATTGTATTATATATATATATATATATATATATATATATATATATATATATATATATATATATATATATATATATACATAAATTTACACTAAATCTTGTACATTTGTGCAAAAAATATTATAAGTATATAGTACTCATTTTTCATGTTTAACCCTGAAATACGTATTTAGCAAATTTCTGGTTAATCTGACGACTTAACAACTTATACATTTATTATAATAAAAGCAAATTAATATGATACATTTTATTTACACATAATTATAATGATAAGAAATAAAAATAATATTTTACTAATTATTAGTCATCTATCATATATGTTTATAATAGCATTTCATGTTTTCATACTCATTTATTTTATAAATATTATAATTAAATAATAAGTAATTATAGTACAAGTGCACTGCAAAAATCAATATTTAAACTGCTCGTTCACTAATTATACTATATATATATTTCAATCAAATTTTTTCAACAACAAATTTATGGTAGTTACCTATTTTCCCATAATTAGCTTTAATTACTGTGTAAGTAGGTTTACACAGTTGATTTTTGTAAGTTTATTATTCATAAAGTCTATGAATTAAAAAAATATTGTTGTTATTTATTTTGTCTAGTTTTGCAGAAAAAAAACACTGTAGAATTTTGATTCATTAAGGCCGGTTTTCTTTATAAAAACTTATTAGTTTCTTTATTTATAAAACACAAATTCTCAACTGTTAGAACACTCTACACTATTAAAAAAATTAGTTGGGCATTTTTATTTATTTGTAAAATAAAAAATAATGAATGAACTAACATTTTCCAAAATATATCAATAATTATTGTATAAATCAATTACTGTTGATGAAACCGGGCACAAAACATAAGAATTCAAATATTTGAAGGAATATGTATGTGTACATATATAGATTTTTCATAAAAGTGTGCAGAGTGCTTATACGGAAAATGTTCCTATAATTTTTTTCCTAATTAATTAAGTAGAATTTGTCGAGTCGTTGAATGTAAATATTCATAGAATATATGACGTGTAAATATGTTTGCGGTTGTACATTACATTAACAGTTATCAAGAAAAATATTCGCAATATAGATAAAATCTGAAGCCTCAATATTCGAGACCTAGACATGATTCACTATAAATTTTACAATAGAAAATGCGTTTTTAGTTATTCGCGTTTACGATGCAAGACGGGCAACTATTATAATTTTATACATGCATCCAAATACCTATGTGCAACACAATAAATAGTTTTACGACATTTTTCTTTGACAGAAATATTGTATATCTGTTATGTTATATGATGTTGAAGACAATGACGATGGGGGTGCGGGGAAAGGTCTATGAAATTTTTACTTCTGTGTACAAAATGTAATATGATTTTATTTCAATCGTATTTATGAGTTTATGTTTTGTATAAATTTATACAGAGAATGAAGAACGATATATGGAGCATAAAATGTATGTGTGTAATTTTTTCAAGCAGTGATTCTCAAAATACAGGTCATAGCGCGAAGTATACGGCGATTTTAATAACATCCTATAGTTTATATTTGCATATCTCAACTTTTCTATATTATATATGTATACTTACTTACCTATCTATATCTACATATGTACTATTAACAAAATTCATTACGTTGGTTGTTATCTTCGTTTCGCTTTAGACATTATAATGAATTAAAAATTAATTACGCACATTACTTAATTACTATTTTTGCGCTAATGAAACAAATTCAGGCTTTACAATATTTTTCATTTTACTTTATATTTTATTTTATATTTATTTTATTTATATTATATTTATATTTTATTTTATTTATATTATATTATTTATATTATATTTTAATTTTCTTTAAATTTACCATAAAATTATCTATCTTTGATTTAGATCCGGTTGCAAAATGCATTGTTATCTTAATCAATGACTTAACTAGGCAACTAGATTGTCAACTGATTTCAAACCACCTCATTGATTTATCAGTTGGTAAAGTTAACGAATTTGTTAACTTACAAAGCATTTAACAATGGTTTATACAACCGGGCTTAAATGTTTGTTTTTGCATTTATCTTCATAGATAACATTTTCAAATATTAGATAATAGTAGAACAAAGTAATATTTATCGGTACATTTTTAAACTGATTTTGTTATCTATACTGTTTAGATTATATAAAGATATGAATTTTGTGCATATAAATTTTTTTCCATATTAATCAATAACAAATAAATTTTCAGGGTTGTCTTATGGTTATCAAAGACTCAATGCAATAGGCCTGTTTTTTTTTGTACCCCGCCTGAGCCCGAAGCTCAAACAGCAGTGAAAAAGTTAAATTTCAATATATATTTATTAAAATTTTGCCTTTTTAATACTACTCGTCAGAATATTGTTGTTTAGCTTATTATATTTTCCAATGTTGCAAAATTGTAACCAATTTTGGTATTTATATTTATTTTCGTATTTATAGTGCCACAGTTTTAATTTTTAACAGACGATAATTTATTGCCCGATTGAGGCGGACACTACTAGACCCGGCCCGAGTCCGAGTCCTATGACATTAGTCAATTCTTTGGCCCGGCCCGGCCCGGACCCGTAAAGGTATTTACTTAAATTGAATGCGAGCCCTTAAAATTTTGTTGCAATTCTTACGCATTGTTTTGAAATTTTTTATATTTCAGCTTATTTATATTTGAGTGAAATTTAAAACAGTCTAATTTTGCTTGACAATTGTCAAAGTCAAATTGAATGAAAATTTAATATTTTTGATTATTGCTTATTTCATGAAAATAGATAAAACATTGTACTGAACTATCAGGGCCGGATTTACGTGCAAGCGGAACAAGCACGTGCTTGTGGCCCCCAACCCAAGGGGGCCCCCGGTCAACCTTTTTTTTTAAAAAGAAAGTTCTCTACACGGAATACATATGTTTAAAGTAGAGATAGGGGCCCCATCCCTACCTCGTGCTTGGGGGCCCCGCAAGCTGTAAATCCGGCCCTGCTGAACTTGTTTCATAACTTTATACTACAATAACGAGATTGGGAAAATTATCAATTTTCTTCATCTCTTATTGTACGAAACTGATTTCGTGAATAACTATTTTGAATGCAAAATAATGTATCGGCGTAATGAAGATTATAGCAAATAGAAAATTATTGTATGATTTCGTTTACTGTCTAATTCATCTGAAAATAACACAGTTATTGGATGGTTACGTCAAAGTCAAGGCAAAGCAAAGGCAACGCGTTATTTAAAAATGTAGTAAGAAGGAAACTTATTCGGACGGAAATAATTTAAAACATACAGTTCAGTTTATATAGCTCAGAATTTACATGGTTGTACTGTAAGCGTTAGCGTAGAAGTATCACACAACACGTTGCTCATGTCTAAATAAAACTTTCGGTTTTTATAGATGATAATAATTCCACTTCAGTCGCATATACACACACATACATTACCGGAAAAAATACATCGTAAATTTATTATAATTCAATTTATAACCTAACCGCTAACCAATTTATATCTATCATACATGTGCAAGGGAAACTAAAATTAGTTGTTTTATTGTAATCATCGCCCGTCTTTCCTTTCACATAAATTAGTTTCATTATTTATTTATTTATTATTAGGAAAGAAACTAAACAGAGGCATATAGCAGCTTATTCTAGCTTAATTACCTTGTACCGATTGTACGTCGCGTCGGCCGTACTCGTACCTGTTCTCTATGTTGTCGATCTTAATCTCGGTCCCACGCCAAAATTACGAATCTGCAAAATTTACTTCCAAGAAAACACATTTAAAATACATTTATTTTGAAAAAAATCTTCATTATTATTTTATTTATACATTCCTGGAATATATTTTAGTTTCAAATTGTTATAGATAATTTAAAATTAACGAGCAAACTATTTGCAAATTTGAAATCGTTTGTAGATTCTATAAATGATGGTATTGGCTACTGCACAATGTAATGATCAGGCCGAATTAAGGGCCATATGGATTTCAAATTTTGGGCCGATATAAATATTCACATTGTGTTACATATTTAAAAAAATAGCAAACATAAAACAATATATAAAAATAACTCAAATACAAATTTTCTCGCTTTTGTCGAAAGGCCAAATTCTCTTTAAGTTCTAGGGTTATAAGTCTTTTTTAGCTTAAAAGATAATCCGATTCTGGTAATTGTTATGTAGTGGATGTAATAGTCAAAACACTTATTTATATATTAGTATATCGGATATAGTTTATAATTTCAAATATGTGAGACTACAGTTATTTGTTTTATATATATATATATATATATATATATATATATATATATATATATATATATATATATATATATATATATATATATATGCTTGTATGTGTATATGGAAATCAACAAATAACAAACTGTAGTCTCACATATCTGAAATTATAAACTATATCCGATATACTATATATTAGTATATCGCATATAGTTTATAATTTCAGATATGTGAGACTACAGTTATTTGTTGATTTCTATATACACACACAAGCATATATATATATATATATATATATATATATATATATATATATATATATATATATATATATATATATATATATAATTACCAACCCAACCATGTGTATAACTATAAGTAGCAAGCCTACCAACTTATGATTAATACATAACAGGTAATGATGGATATTACTCATGAGGATGAAAATTATTTTAACAGAACTAAATCTTCACTTACTTTGATCTTTATTTTTACAAAAAATGTGTTCTGTCAAAAAGTTGTTTAAAACAGAGTTAAAATTAAAATACTCCTAATTGTTGATATGTTTTACTTAAAAAATAAATTGTATTTCTTTCGATTTGAAAGATAAATAAGTATAACACTAATTTATTAGATTAGACGTATTTGTTATTATTGTTATATGATTGACGAGTTACATTTATACAGGGTGTTTCAGACCACCCGTACCACCCAAATATCTCGCGTAAAACGGAACGAATCAAAAAAAGAAAAAATATGTCCAAAAAGATTTCAAAAATTCTATTAATTGACACCAAATTCAAATTTTCCGCCCACCCCCTGGGGGGTGGAGGGGGGGTAGCTTTGTAAATTTAAATGGGGACCCCCATTTTTTATTGCAGATTCGGATTCCTAGATTTAAATAAAGAAGGTTTTGTCCGAAAATTTTTTTCTGATTCTTGAAAGATGGCGCTCAAATCGCTATTTTTTTGTTTTATTTACAATGGAAAAAAAACGTACCATTAGAAACCAAAAATGGCTAAATGTCACAGTGTCATAACTTGGCACTGTAACATTTCCTTGGAGTTGGATGATACTTCAAGTTTTATAAACTTTGAAATGTTTTCTTTAATGTAACAATAGTTGATGTGATATGATATCCATTCTGCCCCTCATGAAAAAATGTCCTATTGTAATAAAATGTCCAACTTTGACAGCTCGTACACAGTGCCAAAACAAGTGTTGACTAAATTGGCAAATAGGGCAATGAAGTTCAACCATTCTTCTTCAATAATCTCGAATTTTGAAGTATGTAAGGCAATTGAGGGCGAAATTAAGATTTTTCGAAAATAACGTATTTTATCGCCAACGCAAGGGTGGGATAGGACTGACATTACGGTAAGTATCTTACACAGTTATGATTTTTAAAATTATTTTTATTTCTTGTTTAAGTTGCTGCGCTTTTTTATTTTTGTCAAATTTGAATGAATCAATTTCTGTTTAAAACCAAAATTCATTTTGCCTTTTAACTTCATTTGAGGGTGGTGAAGAGGGGGAGGGAGGCGGGGGGCATCACTAAGTTTAACTGAAAGCAGTAAATGTCTTAAAATGACAACACCCTTTTACATTATGGCTCACATCTAATATTAAAAATCGTCAAAATAAAAAATAGCGTTTTTTGCGATTTGAGCGCCATCTTTCAAGAATCAGAAAAAATTTTTCGGACAAAACCTTCTTTATTTAAATCTAGGAATCCGAATCTGCAATAAAAAATGGGGGTCCCCATTTAAATTTACAAAGCTACCCCCCCTCCACCCCCCAGGGGGTGGGGGGAAAATTTGCATTTGGTGTCAATTAATAGAATTTTTGAAATCTTTTTGGACGTATTTTTTCTTTTTTTGATTTGTTTCGTTTCACGCGAGATATTTGGGTGGTACGGGTGGTCTGAAACACCCTGTATAATTAAATATCATAAACATTAGCATATTGAATAACAGAAAGTCATGTTCTGATCACTTCATTTTATTTATTATTCCATTTAAACAAGTCATTTGAGAAGTTTATAACCTTTGGCTACTAACTTATTTAGCTTCAATGAGCATATAATTACACGTTTACACGTTACAGCAATGATTGTCACAATTAAAAAAAAAAAAGTTTCAAAAAACAACATAGTAAAAATATTATTTGTCAGTTAATATTTACTTTTATAATTAAATAACCGAATTGATTAATTTTAAATTTAACATTATACGTTGGATATTCTCTATTTTTCAAATAGATAAATAGATAAATTTCAACAACTTGTAAATGAAAATGTCTGGAAGCTACACATACAGTATTTTAAAAACGAAATACATATATTTTTCTTTTCTTACTAATTGCTGCTTTATGACGTATGCCACAATTCTAAGAAACAAATGAATAGGAGTTTTCTATAATCGATATTTTTCGACCATCGATCGGTATTTCCTAACAAGAAAATATTTTCAAATAACTTTATTCTACAATATCCGTCTCCTTAAAATTCGTAACAAAATTTTCGAAGACGAGTTTCTATAGAAAAATAAATTTGTTATCATATTTGTAAATTTGTTTTTACAGTCTGTAGATATATTCTACTAAAATACAATGAAAATATAACAAACTGATAGCGTCAAATTTAAAAAGCAAATAATGTAAGTAACGATATAGAAAAAATAAAACATACATATAATGTTATCAGAATAATTACTTTGGTTTTCCTGAAGGTTAAACACAACTTTTTTAAACCACTGGCTTATGTAATTTTTTACTCCCTTTGATTATAATTTCCTGCTGACTGGTTGTCTTAAAATGAACGAAATTCTTCTTTCATTCTCATTTAATTTGAAAATTAACTAAAATAGTTATTATAATACATATTTTTTTTTATATACCTACTATAGATGTATATGCCAAAAGTTTACTGTCGGTCTAAATATATAATATTTCTTAATTTCAAAACTTTTTAAGTATTCCATAAATATAAAGTTGTGTCATTGCTGATATAACTTCATATAGTTTGCTAGAAAAAAATGCAATGTTTTCGGATTTTTCATGTGCCAAGCGAATGGTTTGTTATTTTTAAAAATTTCTTTCAACATTATTTTTTTTAATATTTTACCTGAAATTTTAACTGCTACTTTAAAAAAAATAATCTAAATTCAGTCTAATTGTACACTGATATATTAGACAAACTCGATTTAAACAAAAAAGTAGTCTATGTTATCTTTTAATATTTTTTTTTCCTTTGATAGTAATATAATAAAATTTTTGTATGTTTGTTTTATTAATAATTTTACGCTGTTTTTTCTATAACTATTTGAGATATTATATGGATATCACAATTTAAAATTAGTTGAAAACTAATGAATTGAAGACTTTGAAATTTGGCATACACATAATTAGGACCTTGACTTAACATATAGACTATAAAAATTATCGTAAACAATGTTTAAACAAAATAACGAGTTTATAATATAATGAATGACAAGACTGATATGATATAAATAATAAATATGTTAAAGTTTGTCATTGTCAAATAAATATGTTTTAAAATGTTATATGTTCATGTTCAGTGACGATATATGCATTGAAATATTCAATTTTATTTTTAAATAACAATGAAAGAGGAAAACTAGTTGTAACATTATGTCGTGTGTGGTTTCTTTAGGAGCGTGTTGTACTTATTATTTAAACACTGTTTATTATTTATTTATATATATTTATTATTTACACACAACATTACATTACTAGTGTCGGTAATGGCTGTCTTTCCATTACTGAATGTCTGGCCGCGTCCACGCGTTGCCAACCTTCTCGCGTTGCCAACCTTATCATACCACATCCCCCTTCTTTTATTTTTAAACAATAATATTCTAATCTACTTAAACAATAACCTATCAGAGTACAATGCTAAACAAACGATATATAAAATACAGTATTATATAATTATACACAATCTAATTATTATTTATGTTTTACAATTATTTTTCATATTCTTATATCTATAATTCCTTGGTATCCACCTAGATTTATCCTGATTTTGAACTCTAACCTTTTCTCCTGGTTTAAATTCAATTTTCCTCTCTCTCACATTTTTATCATGATTTATTTTTTGTTTTAACTGTCTAGTTTTAAGATTTTGTTTTATAATATTGGTTTTATTATTGAAATTTAAAGTAAATTTGTTAAGTAAACCATTTACTGTTCTGTTGTACAACAGTTCAGCAGGTGATGGTATGTTATAATCGATAGGTGTTACTCTATATTCCAATAAACTTAAGTACAAATCTTTATTGTCATGTTCTGCTTTTTTCATTATTTGTTTAAAAGTCTGAATACATCTTTCCACCATGCCGTTTGATTGGGCATGTGTTGGACTCGATGTAATGTGTTTTATTTCCCATTCTTTTACAAAATTTTCAAATTCTTCCGAACTGTAATTTGTACCATTATCTGATCTGATAATTTGTGGTATTCCGTGTCGCGCAAAAATAGATTTTAATTTTACAATTGTATTTTTGCTGTCTGTTTTTATTAATTGAGCTACTTCAATAAACTTTGAAAAATAGTCTATTACAATAAGGTAGTTTTTTCCTGATATTGTAAAAATATCTGTTCCTACAACAGTCCATGGTTTATCAGGCACTTCTGTCTGAATTAATGGTTCTTTTTTGTTAGATTGTTTAAAAGTTAAACACGTATCACATTTGTTTATGTATTCCTCAATATCTGAGTTTATGTTCGGCCAATAGAGACCTTGTCGTGCTCTTAATTGACATTTGACAATCCCTAAATGATTATAGTGAATTTTCTCTAACATTTCTTCCCTGAGTGATTTGGGTACTATAGCTTTATTACCTTTAAATAATACATCGTTGATGCTAACTATCTCATCTCTATAATTCCAATACTTTTTTACTTCATCATTTAGATTTTTATTATCTGCTGGCCAGTCGCCTTTTACTAATTTTAATACTTGTACAAGTACCGGATCTTGTTTTGTTTCAGATTGAAAAATTTTAAACTTCGATTCTGATATTGGTAGTATATTTTGTACTAAGTTTACTTGCGCTTCAATATCATTTAAATTAGATTCGTTTTCATTTATATATCCTTCAATATAACTTCTGGACAAACAGTCTGCAATTAGAAGTTGTGTACCGGGTTTATATTGAATATTTAAATCATATAATTGTAACTTAATCAACATACGCTGCAGTCTCAACGGACAATTTATTAATGGTTTTCTAGAAATGGTTACCAACGGCTTATGGTCAGTTTCCACCACTATTTGTTTTCCGTATATATATTGATGGAACCTCAAGCATCCGAACAAAATAGCTGCCATTTCTTTTTCAATTTGGGCATAATTTTGTTCAGTACTTGTCAGTGCCCTTGATGCATAAATCACAGGTAAATTATTTTGTAGCAGAACTGCCCCTAAGCCATTTTTTGATGCGTCCACCGAAACAACTACAGGTAGTTTTGGATTGTAAAATTGTAATACTGGACTCGTTGTGAGTAATTGTTTAATATCATTAATCGCTTTAGTATGATTTTCATGCCATACAAAAACTGAACTTTTCTTTATTAACTGTCTTAATTCATTTGTTTTATTTGACAAGTTTGGTATGAACTTAGACACGTATGTAACCATTCCTAAAAATTTTTCAACTTCGTTTTTATTGGTTGGTACCGGCATTTCTATAATACTTTTAATTTTGTCTTTATCAGGTTTAATTCCTGATTTACTAACAATATGTCCTACAAATTTAATTTCATCTTTATTAAATTTACATTTCTCTCGATTAAATTTTACATTTTTTACCCTAGCCCTCTCTAGAATATTTTTTAAATTTTTATCGTGATCGTTTTGATCTTTACCGTAGACCAAAATATCATCTATATATGATATGTGACCTGGCAAGTCTTCAAAAATTTGTCTGAATTTTTTCTGAAAAACTTCTGGTGCTGACGAAACACCAAATGGCAGCCTAGTGTACATGTATCTACCAAAAGGTGTCGCGAAGCAACATAATTTCTGACTTGGTTCGTCCAGTGGTATCTGGTAAAACCCTTGATTAGCATCAAGTATGCTAAATACTTTTGCGTTAGATAGTTCCGTTAGAATATTTTCGATTGTTGGAATTTGGAAAAATTCCCTTTTAATAACTTTATTTAATTCAACCGGATCTAGACAAATTCTGATTTTCCCGTTGGGCTTTTTGACTATTACCAGTGGATGAACCCAGTCAGTAGGCTCACTAACTTTTACAATGATTTTATTTTTCTCTAATCTATCTAATTCTTTTTTCAGATCCTCTGTAACAGACATCGGTATTTTCCTAGCGTTAAATACTTTAGGTATTGCATTTTCTACAATCTTAATTTTATGTGTTTCATTTAAACATCCAATACCTTCAAAAACATCATGATATTTGTCTATTACATTTCGATTAGCACAATTTTTATTAATTTCATTTACTTTTGTTATAAGTTTTAATTTTTTACATTCTTTTAATCCTAAAATAGGAGAAACATTTTCTATATCTACAACGAAAAAATCTAAATTAAATGTTTCTGATTTATCTTTTACATTACATAACAAATTAATTTTGCCTAATGTATTAATTTTTGTACCACCAAAAGTAATTAATTTTACTGTTGATTTTAGTAACTTGATATTTCCAAGCTTATTACATAGATATTTCGGTACTATACTAGCCTGCGCCCCAGTGTCTAATTTGAACTTCACGAACATTTTCTTATTTAACTCTATGGTTTCTGTCCAATCTTCTTCACCTACTTTTGTTTGATCTTCTACCGCACCTACAAACACTTCCTCTTCATTTTCATCTATTTCTTCTTTTACTTCTTTTATTTGTTTCACTCGGCACATTTTTTTAAAATGATTTGGCTTGTTGCACTTAAAACAAATTTGTCCATATGCTGGGCACTCTCTCACTTTGTGTGTTGTTCCGCAACGTGTACAGTTCTTAATTGTATTTTTGTGACTGTTGTTTTTTCTTTCTTCCACTTGTTTTTGTGTTACATACTTTTGTTTACTTAATTTACTTTCTTGGTATTTGTTAATTTTATCAACTTTTATTGTTTCATTATTTATTTCTTTCACTGTTTCTTTTGTAGCTACCGTTGCTCTGCAGATATCTATGCACTTGTTTAAGGTTAAACTAGTTTCACTTAATAATTTTTCACGTAACTGGTTATTCTCAATGCCACAAACTATTCTGTCTTTTATTAGTGATTCACGTAATCTTCCAAAGTCACAAGATGTAGATAGTGTCTTTAATTCCGTAATGTATGCCTCCATACTTTCGCCTGAGAGTTGATTTCTCATGAAAAATTTGTGTCTTTCATACGTGATGTTTAATTTTGGTATGAAATATGCATCAAATTTATCAAGTAATATACCGAAATTATTAATTTCATTTGCTTTTAGTTCAAAAGTGTTGTACAGTTCAATTGCTTCTGAACCCATACAATGCAGCAGTAAATTACACTTTCTTTTTTCATTTGCTTCCATACCTGTTGCATTTATGTATATTTCAAACTGTTGCTTGAATTTGCACCATGTGCTTGCAGCATTTTTTTCATTTAACTTGAAATACGGTGGCTTCAAATCCATGACTGCGCCATGTAACGTTATGTCGTGTGTGGTTTCTTTAGGAGCGTGTTGTACTTATTATTTAAACACTGTTTATTATTTATTTATATATATTTATTATTTACACACAACATTACATTACTAGTGTCGGTAATGGCTGTCTTTCCATTACTGAATGTCTGGCCGCGTCCACGCGTTGCCAACCTTCTCGCGTTGCCAACCTTATCATACCACACTAGTGTTATATCAACTGGTTTAAATTCGATATCAAAACAAACAAATGATGTAAGAATCCAGTGAATAAATACAAATTACATAAGTAAATTTGCTGTGTTTACAAGTTTTGAAATAATATAGTAAATTTTTTACAATTTCCAAACAAAGCACAGGTAAATTTAATAAATAACCTTAATTTGGAATGTATATTTAATTTTATATCCCAAATAAGTTGTCTTATACATACACAATCATGCCGTATGTCCATTAGGTTTTGGCACAAACTCTTTTTATTCAAACAGAAATTAATTTCCGCCAAACATTCGTATCCAAACAATCAAGTTTTGCTTCATCCACATTTATAATACTTCTCATACATACTCTTTTATTATTGCCACTTATTATAAGTCATAATTTTTAGGATTATAATAAATTATGACATACATTGAAAATATTCAATAATATAGGCATTTTCTTACCAACTTTCTAACTGGTTTGTAACTATACGAGGCATGCGCAGTATGCTAAATTACAGATCAATTTCACATTGCGCATGTCTCGTACAGTTGTCAACTGATCCCAAATTAATTTAATGGTTGGTCGAAATAGACCTTTTGGACAGAAAATGTGCCTGTGGGAATTCTAAATTGTGCAGTGGAAACTAAATATTTATGCAATTGAAATTTTACTTTTTAACGAAACTTGACAATAGAGATCTTTGAATATTGACTGTTCTGTCTAATATGCTTTCAGTTCGCAACAAAATTGCATATATATAATATTTGTGCAGTGGGGAAAAACCGGCATGTTTTGTTTTGCCAAGGCCCAGTATTTCCAAATGTTTGAATAAATTTATCCTTGAAATAATTTTAAAATTAGCCAGTGAAATGTTATTATTTATTCCGAGAGTACATTTTAACCATTCACAAATGAAAGAATAATATTGGAAATACTGACCCCTAAAAGTATCTCAATTTTTAGCAAATGAAGAAATATAATATTAGATAGTTTAATTAATAACTTGTGTATAAAGATAAATAATATTTTCTTTACTCATACTTCGGCTGTATGAGTCAGTAATAGGTAATCGAAGTTCAGTTCATCAACATGAAATGTGTATTTTAAGAATCCCATTTCTGTCTATACTATAGTATACGTAGATATTTCTTATTGATTGAATTGAAATTGAATGTGCGTTTTTATTTATAATTCATAAGAATATTATCACGTTTATTCCTAGGATGTATGAACAGTTAGAGTTAGTTTTAGTAGTACATAATTCATTTCTAATATTTTTATGTACCTACTGTATATTTGTGTATGAGTATTACAAAACCGTTTTCAATTGCCTGCATTTGAAAACAGTTTTGCATTTATTTATTTTCTTAAACATAAATAGACTTCAACTTTTAAAAATAATAATAGTTCGTCAGTAAGACGTACTTTTTTAAGTGTTCTACTTACTTAATGTCTGTTTACTTATTAAATTTAACTCAAAACAGACAGAGCATATTTGTTTAAAATGTAATAAAGTAGGTACAACTTGGGCTGATCCAGTAAATTTGGATTTTTTTATATGTCAAACTAGAGTTAAAAATAAGAGACCCGTATTTTTTTATTTTTCAATAAAGTGAACAAATACAGATCTAAAAATTGTTAAAGTTTCTAAAATTCATATTGTGGCGTCACACGCCCAAACTAAACTAAACATTATTGTTTTATATGAAAATGATTGAATGAGTAGTTGGAGTGGTATGATTGAGAGTGTTTTGTGTGAGCGGAAGTTTCCAAGTAGTAAAAATAGAAGAGCAAGCTATGAGAGGAATTATGAATGTAGATGAAGTCAAAGTTGCTTGTTTGGATCGGAATGTTTGGAGGAGGCTGATTTCGGGATAATAGAAATTCTATTTTTCATATTTTGACATTTCAATATTGCAACTTGCCGACCGCATTCCTTATTTTGACATAACAGTATTTCTCAGCCCTAAGCTGCGCATGCGTTTACTCGTTTAACTTTAATTTACTGATTATTGACATCAAATATAAATATTCAGAAAAACATGTTTCGTTTTATATAGCATAAAGTTTCGATTTACATTAAAAAACTACCAATTTTAATTTTTACTGTATGACCCTATTATCGCCGGCGTAAGGCAGGAGAATTATACAGAAATAGATCTCTTGAGATTGCACCTAACCATAACATCAGTTTGTCAAAAGATAGAAAGAGTCACCATTACAACAACCGGAACTTTATATTTTATTTTTAAAAATAAAATTTTATTTTATATTCTATTATTTCTGTTGATATTTTGAATATTAAATGCACAATATTGGACATCAAAATCTCTATAGTTCTTAATCCGACCCTGCAAAACAGAGATAACTAGATTGTGGAGTCGTCGAACGTACACTCAGTATAGCAAACGCACTTTATTTCCTATTGAACTATATTGATTGAATATCTATACAGTGATTAAAATCTGAAAAAAAATCTAATTATGGTTTACTAACGATATGGTTTCAGGAGCAATACTTTTTGATCGAGCTTTGTATTAATTTGTTAAATGTTACAGTTTCTTTGAGTCATTAAGAAGGAAAGTTTGGCTAGATTTTTTTTTTATTATAGTTTATTCAATATTCAGTTACGTTTGTTTAATTAAGAACATTAATTTAGTGAAGCCGTAATTAAGATATTCTATTTTGTTTTTGTTACCAGTGCCGGATTTAATTATTTTATAACTCTGTAAATAGTTAGAATTATGGAGCCGTTTTAAAAAACAAAAGTCATAAAATCGATAATATTTTTTTTATTTATGACACTAATAAAAGTAAATTAAAATTTTATTGCAATATATTATTTATTAAATTAATGATAGAATGATAAAGAAAAGAATGTTTGTTAAGTATTATGAATACATTTTTTGTTCAAGCGTATATCAAAGTAGAACAAAGTCATTATGTTATTAGTAACATAATGTTAATTACTATACATATAACTGGCGACAACACTAAACATAACTGACCCATTCTCGTATTCTGAACAACTTCCCTTAAAAATAACGTTACGTTAAAATTAAAATTCTAGGATTCCATAAGAAATCTAAAAAATTTTTTTTTCACGCACCGTTATTTTTAACGGAAGCATACGCAAAATTAGTAGGTTATAATTTATTGAATAGTTGTGTTGTTTATTTTTCTTTAAAATTGAATTTGATTATTTATTTATTATATTATTGCCTGCAGGCATAAACATTTTCATTAAATATAACGGTTCGTTAAAGTGAAAATTCTTAGATTTTATAAGAAATTTCGTTGCTATATACATAGAAAGATTTCTTACGGAATCCGAGAATAACGAACCGGTATTTTAAACGAATGTTTATGCATACGGGGGTATATCTGATAGTAATATTATTATTATTACTTATTCTGCTTTATAAATCTCACCAGCTCAGCAAATTTTGCTGGGTATAATTGACCGGCCCTAAGGCTCGGCGCGGACGTATACCCAGATGTTCGGGGTAGCCACTCAGATGGTTGGGGTGACTTGGGTATAGCTGTCTGCAGGTTCAAATACCCAAGGTGAGGCGATGGTGTACGGACCTAATTCGGGTTTTCATTAAGAATCAGAGAAATAGTGTGATATGTGGATGGGTTCTTGGGCAACACAACACAATCGCCACAACCAGACAACTTAAGTGGAAGGCCGTCTCCAAATCTCGATGTTAAATAGCAGAGGACTTGTCTATATTGTCAGTTCAGTGTGACAGTTGTTTTACAAATCTAGCTGCGGCACAATAGTTGCCAGTTACCCAAGAAGGGCAGGGCCGAGTTGTCTCCCAAAATTTAAAATTGTACCTGAGACAAAAAAAGGTCATGACCGAGTTGTCTCCCGCGCATGGTCAAGTTGCCTTCCAAGATTAAAAAATAACCTAACCTAGGCAATCATTTGCGCCAGTCGTCATTTGCGCCGATGATTTAAGCGCCTATATTGAATAATAAGATAACTAAATTTTAACCTAACCTACTCTAAGCCAACAGTGGCGCAGATGATAGGGTTTCGTGGCGCAAATGATATATAGATAAGGCACAAATGATGAACACCGATTTTAAATCTTGGGATACAACTCGGACATGCCCGGGAGACAACTCGGTCACGAAAAATCTTTACCTGGCTATCACGGGTGACAACTCGACTCGTCCGCCCAGGAACGTACAGGAACATATGGTAGTATGTGTGTGGGCCAATACAATCATTAGGCAACACAACACAAGTTTCGCATCCCAAGTATAGAAATGACAAAGTGCTGAGCTGGGATTGCGGATTGTCCATCCGTTTGCTCGGATCCGCGGGGGTCAAAAATACCCTGAATAGGCTGCTGCAGGCCAGCACATTCCTGCAAGATTATTATTATTGAAAATGTATGCAGAAGTGCAGCTTTGTTAAAAATTACAATTAGCTGTCAATAAAGATTATTATTATAATTATTTATTATTAATATTTTAGTTTAGTTTCGTTTGGAACGATAAGAAAAATAGTAGGTAAGTCACTCGTTCGTAGAACACTGTCTTTGTGTTTCGCTTAGATTGCTTGACCTCAGCTATGCCTCGGTCGCAAGTTTTTTACTTCTTTTTACATAATATAGGTACTAGTATATAATCTATAAAACTTTCTGGACTGGTATGCCGTGGCCGATCTTTTATCCTCGTCGCAGATGTTTTGCCATAAATTGTAGATGGCATCCTTAGTACTTGGTGACCAGTTTATTGGTAATCTGGAATAAACCCTTTTCAAATTTATGTTAATAGAAATTGTAATAATGGGGCCCTGAACAAGTATGGGGGGGGGGTCTGGAAAATTCGACGATGATGTATCATATTAATAATCTTAAATAAATGACAAATTAAAAAAAGAATATAAAGAAAAATTATATTTTATTTATTAATTAAGAAATTTTTGCGTGCAAAAGAAAAGCGTATCTAATTTACGTCTAGATTCTGTAACACATTTTGTACATTGTGTTCAAGTTTAAATTTCACAATTTTGACATTTTCTCCCATGCTATTTATTTATTTTCTAGCATGGATACCTTGACATAAATTACATATCCACACCATATATTAATTATATGTAAATATGTATAAAAAAATACAAATTTTTTTTAATTGTATATATATACAAATTACTTATATAGGTATTACATATACAATTTACATAGTCCAGTTTAGCGACACGATTAGCTAAAAAATTGAAATATTTATGTTTAGTGAAAAATTTCGATTACATATTTATAAACATCATTCAGTAGGTATATGTATATAGTTACATAGGTACAGTGTATATGTGTGTGTGTGTGTGTGGCTATTAGCCAATAGAAAAATTTATAATTCTTGTTAAGTGTAACAGCACAAGATTGTGTAATATTAGTTTGACTTGGCTGGCAAACAAATCTATGTAAATTGCAGATGAATCAGAATCAGAATGAACATGTGCATTTTGTAAATTTAGACTTAATCTCACTTTTAATGCAAATATGCGAAATAACCGAACCGCAGTACCGTAGACAATTATCAGACGATTCTGTTTGTATGTATGTAGGTATCTATGTAGGTAGAAAGAATAGAATAATAGCCGGTTTCGATTTTCAGTTGTACGTATATGTACTTATTAAATCAGGTCATTGTGCCTGCTAGGCAATTCAGCATAAACAATCGCCGAAAATGGCTACAAAGCAAATTTTATTAGAATTCCTTCGTCGCCGCAATCATATCTATCTATATAATATATTACCTATATAGACCTATACTATTAAAACAGAATGTTTCAAAATTATTAAACTACAATCTCATTCATGCACATCTTAGGCCCGGTATTTCACATATGAGTGAAAGTTAAACTTTTTGTTTTTCAAATAAATCGTATTTCAGGCTGAGTTTATTTGAAAAACTGAAGATTACTAAATATCAAATGTAATATCAAATATATGTAAATTCGTTTGAGTTTCGTTTAGTATTACCTATTCGCCTGTATTCTCGCCTCACTTTTAAAATTGATTTTTGACAAATGTGCTTTTGACATTTATTTAAAACTACTTACAAAGCGCTTCTACATATTAAATTTATAGAATACATTTACATTTATAGAATACATTTATAGAATACATCGTAGATGGCATTCTCAGTGCTTAGTGTATAACAACAACTACTGTAGATATGATGGTAACCATAAACAAAATTGCCTTAACATAAATATAATATAAATAATATTTACGGAATAATATATATCATAATAATGAAATTAGTTTGTGCCACACCCTTTTGGGTACAAGGCGTGATTGTATATGTCATAAAAATATGAAAAATTATAAAAAAAATATTTAGCCGTATCGAAAAATGTTCCAAATAAATGTTATTAGTTATAACACTTGTTTAGCAACTTTTATAAATTTATTCGTAAAACACATAAAAGTAAGATCAGTTGTCAAATTTGGTATGATTACAATACCTCCTCTATCGTATGTGATATGACGGTCGATAAAAAATATAAAAATAATTTGTCATTTTTTTTCTTGCGAAGATATTACATTATACAAATATTACAAATGATATTTCAAAACTGTTTTTGTTTTGTATTAAATTTCCAAAATTTTATTTGAAAAAAATTAACTACAAACTGTATTTGATTTCAAAACGATTAGTATTAATTTGTCAAACTGAACACTATAATTATTTATTTGTGTACTTAAATAAAGTGAATAAAATTTAACCTTGATAGGTATATGCCAACAATAATATAGAAAGAAATTGTATTAGAACAAACTAAGCATTAGTTTTTATATAAAATATTTTCGTTAGAAAAATCAACATACAGTACATTTGCTATTAACATAAATATTGTTGATTTCAGTTGCAAACAGTGCCACTAATGTTATTTTGCAATATAAATACACTTATTTGATATAAAAATAAACTTCAGTTCATATTGTTAATAAGTATATAAACATGAAAAGTGTTTAACATGTTTTTTACATCATAATTAATAATAATAAATTATATTAAACATTTAGTATATACAATGTCCGCCATTAAGTGTGCATCATATTATCAACATTTTTACTGTTTATTTTTTGATAATTATTATTGCGGGACTACTTATTCGGTACTTGTCTAAGAACAAAAAATTCATTAGTCGAAAGTACAGATATCACTGCCGGTATAGGACAAATTAAACAATTATTTTACAGACATTAGCTTAACTATATTTGTACAAATTTTGAAAAAAGTTATTTGTAAAAAAAACAGTAATAGAGTAATATTTTAGGCACCTGTACAAATTTTAAGTTAAAAATACGAAACAATTATTTTTTTTTAATGTTTTCTAATCGTAATTTTTAATTTATATGGGAAATATATGTTTTTAATAATTTAATATTATTTGACAATAATATCACTCGTCTAAAAATGTATTATTACTTAAAATTTATAAAACAGAATTTCAGCCTAAAGCATTTTTATTTATTTATTTTTTTGTACAGTTTTTATAATTATAAACAAAATTAGAAGCATCTAGGTAAACCCATATATAGACCACTTTGACATTATCACATAAATACTAAGAAATAGAAATAAAAATTTTATATTTTCTCCAGATTTTGGCAACACTGTTCAAAAATTAAATTTTATAATTATTGTGCATATCTTTAAAATTTGTTGCAAATCGTATATAAACAGTATGGCTAAAATAAATTTCGAATTGTTTTTCTTAAATTTGGCAACACTTCATAATAATAAATTTACTTGTATTAAAAATTTGTATATTTTTTTTACTTCAGAAGTTGGCAACACTATGTACAATAAAATTATGTGTTTGTTAAGGATTATCAGAAGAATATATCCTGAAAATTTCATTAAAATCGGATAAATAGTTTTGCCAAAATAAAATATTAAAAATTATTTTAATTTCAAACTAGTTCATAATTTTGTTGTGATTCTTTAGCAATGTAGAAGGAAATTCTAAATGTTATGAATTAAAATACATTCTTTTATTATATCAAGTTTCAATTTAATCAGGTGACTATTAAACTAAAATATGGATTCAGATTTCATTGCAGGAAAAATATTAGTATTTAATTTCAAAATTAGTAATGGTAAATAGCTGCATAATATCATTGTGAAATTGTTTATAATAATATATAATTTCACTATTTAAACAATCGTTAGTCTGTCTCCAGCAATATTAAACATTTTATTTCAATATTTATATTGGATAATGGCACATGCATTTGACTGATATATATATATATATATATATATATATATATATATATATATATATATATATATATATATATTTACAATTAATGAAAAACTTTAATATTTCAGTTATATATTTATTTGAAATATTATAAATATTATCCTGCAACTGAAATATTTATTAGTTTCATAAAAATAAACCAATCTTAAAATTGAATATTTTGGATACATACACATTCACACATATAAGATGTGGCACAAACTCTCTTCATACAAACAAAATATTTCACTCAAATTTCACCTCAATCACATTCATGATAGCCCTCATGCATTCTCCTATATTCTTACTATTTAGAAACATCAGCTTCCACAAAACACTCTCAATCATATCATCAATCCTCATTGGGCATCTACGTAATCGTTCACCTTCAATATTACCCCGTAAATATATTCTTTTAATTAAACATATTAGGCAGTAGTTCAAGATGGCCAAACCATCTTAAATGACTAATTTTGCAACAATATTTTAAGCTATGTTCATTTGTTTATTGAAATTATAGAATTTTCTGGGCTGGCATGCTGTGGTCGATCTATCCTCGTCGCAGACGTTTCGCCATACATTGTAGATGGCATTCTCAGTGCTTGGATGCAATATTGACAGTAGATTGATAAGAGAAGCAATAGAAATTTATAAAGATTAAGATAACATCAATCAGTATTAAGGCACTGATTTAAATAAAATTTGGCTTTCTTTAATTAAAAATTTATACATTTTTATGATTTAGGTACTTATTTTGTTACGTAGTAACTTGTTTCTATGTTTTGTTTATTTACTGTAAATGTCATTTGTATCATTTTTTCTGATGATTTACATAGAGTACGTCGAAACATCGATTATTAATAAAAATTAGTACAGAACTAAATCCTAAAACCGTGTAATTTTATTATTAAAATTACACAAAAATTAATAATTTTCTTTAGGTTTTGCAATTACTTACGTAAATAAGAATGAGTCATTTATATGAATTCGAAAAAAAAAAACAGATATTAATTTATTAACCACAGAGTTGCCAAATGAAATGAACAAAAATCGTTTTTCGGTTAAAATTTTCACATACATATATAATTAGAGGAAATGTGTATCAACAAATTTAATTTCTCGGAATTATTTAGTATTCTAAATCTGGTAACTGAACAGATTAGACACACCACTTGAAGCAACTGATAAATAACACTATTTTTGAATTTCACATGCTTGTTATAGCACACATCATATTTATCATACATATACCATATTTTTATTTCATTTGAGTATGTTTCTTTCTTGTAGCTAGTCAAATAATGAAATGATTCATAAAATATACCATATTTTTTTGACACTGGAAAAAGAAAACAAATATTTTTATTATCGTAAAAAATACTACTATAGATTTCTGACTTCATACCAGAATCATGTGTATTTTCTATAACATATTAATAAATAGAATAAATAGTTAAAAGCTTGTCAGAATATAAAAATGTAACACAAATATAACACTAGACTAAACTATAGTACATTAAACATTTAAGAAAAATTATAAAAATTTAAACGTTAAATTTTTATAATTTTTCTTAAATGTTTAATGTAGTTTAGTCTAGTCTTATATTTGTGTTACATTTTTCTATTCTGACAAGCTTTTAACTATTTATTCTATTTATTAATATTTTAATTTATTTATTATCTACTATTTATTATTTTAATATTATGACTATTGCATTTTATACACACACAAAGTAAATTGTTTTTAATTAGTAATATTTATAATGCCAGAAATAGTTATAATTATTTTAAACTAATTAACTACATTATTGTTTTCATCATACTTTATTCTTCCCTGATGAAGCTTACAATTGTTAGGCGAAAATTTGGAATTTTAATAATAAATTGATGTATACATTAATGTTATTATAACTCAATTTATGAAACCTTTGCCGATATCCTTTATTAAATCTTAAATATTCACACGGCATTATATATACCCGAAGATTGAAGAGGAATAATATCTTTTACATTCTTCAACATGCGTTGCAATTCCAAACGTAGATTATAAATAAATATTAATACAGAATTTAAAGCTAAAGCTATTTTATTTTATTATTCATCAATAGAAATAGAAAAAATTAACAAATATTACGTGATTTTCTCTAATTTCATAAATCCGTAAATTAAAATAAAATTCTGTAATTTTACTTTTACTAAATATTTATGTCGAAAAATAATATCTACAAATGCATAAATATTTTTGTATTTTTTTTGTATGTTAAGAATTGAACGAAAGTATTTTTAACAGCAAAAAATTAAATTCTGCTTACAAGATAGACAATGATATTAATAGACAAGGTCTAGACAAGGAACATCTTATTCCCAAATATAAACGTATCGGAAAATTAACAGCAATGTGTTATTCATAAATCATTTATGTAAGTTTGATATATATTTGTTTAAGTATAGGGCAACTCTCATTTATTATTAAAATATAAAATATACTCCCAGTATATTCAAGTAATCCTGCATTTACAATTAATTTGAAAAATTTCGTTTTTGTAGGCCAATATTCCTATTCGCAAAATTTGTCTTATGCCGCGCCGCACACATTTAGAAAAAATAGTTTTCGCCAAACATTTCTATTTAGTATCTTGGCAAGCAACTTTCCCTTCATTCACATTTATATTATATATCATTTATCCTTTTTTATTCTTACCACTTATAGAAATATTTGCTTTCGCAAAACACTGAAGTTTAAATCATTTTCGAAAATTTCCTACACGAATCTTTTGTTCTTAAACTCGAAAGCACACGTATTACATTTTTTTTTTTTGAATTATGAAAAAATTTTCTTGTGGCCTTTTGCATTGCCCCGTATTAGAATTCCAAAGCATAATGACAAACGGGACAAATATTTAAATACAACTCACTTGAAGATCCACAACCAAACTTTCGATAATTTTATAATCTTCTTCAGAGTTCTGAAAATACAGGAAAATTGGAAAAAAATTATCGTGCAATGAGTCGTATATAAATAAACTTTGCAAAATTATTTTTTTTATTAACTGAAATGAATTATGAATGCAGAACTAATGTAGATATAGTAAAAATAGTCATTCAATGAAGATACGTCATACAAAACGTCATCAATTATTTGTGAAATAGATATGCGTGAACAGTCCAGCTATTGTATAATAAAAAGAAATGGAACATAACTTTGTTATCGTAAATTGAATCAGGAATTCATGACGTAACTTTATTGAATGGCTATTTTAACTATATATGCATAATTTTTTCGATGTTTAAAAGCACTCGTATCTGTGTCAACAGAAATGCACAAAAACATTTCAAAATAAAATAAGATTTACAGGTAAGATAACTATTAAAAATAATGATTTAATGCATTCGCATGTAGGTATCTATATGTATAGTTAGATGCATATTGCATGACTAACAACAAAATAAATATGAAAAAAAAAAATTTTTACTTAATTTTTCTCGGCATTTCTATACGGATTAAGCTAGATAATTACAAGTCATTTTAAAGACAAGTTATGACAAATCTTTGTCAAGTTCTAACCTGTACGTACCAGTCTTTAGGTTTTTACATATGAAAACTTCTAAACGACCTTGGAATACAAATACTTACTTATGTATTAGAGAAAATTTAATTTCCCTTCCGCTAAATATTTCATCGCTAACTACATATAATGGATTTTTAACTAATGGGAATGATTGACTTAAATCTAAGTACGAATTATTAGTCAAAACAAATCAATATATGAGCGTAAAATTCGACTAAGTTTATTGATTGCAAAATGTGATTCTTTTGTGAAAGAATTAGTGTGTGTTATTGTGAGTAAACTGAATCATTTCTCAAGTTTGCCTTAGTCATTGAAATAAACAGAACAGAGAACAGAGAACAGATTTCATTTCACTATACTATAGCGCTAGCATATCCGGAAGCTGTTTTAAATTATAAATAGACGTCATTAGACCCCACGTACACAAACACCAGCATTATTTTTATTTTTAAGTAAGAAAAAAAACACACATAAATTATGAAACATTGCAGCGTTTATAGTACGAATATGAATTATTAATTTAAAATATGTATTTCTTTAACATTTCACAAAAATCACATTGAGAAATCAATATCACCTATATTTACTTGTTAATCGATATAAAAAAAAATATTATTTTAAACAAATATAACATTACTATGTAGAATTATTTCGAACTACAATTATTTAATTACATTCATCATCGAATCTGTCTAAATTTTTTTCCGAATACTAATTTTAAATAATTTATTTGAATAATATTTTAAGTATATAAGAGTCACATATTGTTTATATCAGATATATAAAAAATATTAATTTTTTACTTTTGTTAAATAATATATTTGAATCGGTGAGTGAATGGGAAATATTCTGTTGTTATACTGTGAGTTCTGAAATCATATTCAATTACAATTCTTTAAAACTTTAGCTATACAGTCATAAAATAAATAACTCGTAAATTAAAGCTGTTTTTAGGATACCATGCTGTTGATATAATATACCTAGTTCAATTGTCAAATTATAGAGTTCTATTCGTATGTTATGGCTATAACTCAATCAGATGTTGTGTTTTAGCCATCATAATATGGCGATCTCCAGTAAAAATATAAATTTACTGATAAGTGAGTAGCTGTAATTAGTAAAAAAATTACTACAAGGTTGTTATGAAAACAAAAATAATTTAACATTTATAATTAAAATTTAATAAATTCAATTACAACTACATAGATGGGAAAAAGATTTATTTATTGTATTAATCGACAGAAAAATTTGAACAATGCTGTGTAATTAATACATTTGATTATTTGCAATCTTTTAATAAATAGCTTAAAAGCATTATTTTAAACAAGTGTAAAATGACAACTACTATCTTTTGTTTTACATAACTCCACTGCGAGTCATGGCTGCTTACATTGGCGGATGAACATAAAATTAAATATATTTTAAATTATATATTAATATATTATCATTTTACATATTGATGACTATTTTTAAATAAATTTATCAATAAAAATGATAATTGAAAATTGCATATTGAAAGAAATTCCGTTTAACAGAATTTTGGTATGATGCATCAGTTTGGAATGACATACGAAAGTTGTAAAATTATAGCCGGCAGTCAAAACAGCGATTTAAAAATTTCCAGGTTAGTGTCGTCACGACACGAAATGTAAAACGAAAAAGAATCAAAAGAGCTCAATTCGTTCATGACTCGACACAGGGAATCCATTCCATTGGTCATCTATCAACCGCGCTTTAACACTATGCACCTAACAGGCGAACACTATACAGTTTTCTGCACAACTAATTCGAATTTCCAAAAAATATTTTTTCAGTTAGTAATTTACTTTTACTTTCCATATTAGACTGCATTCATTGACATATTCCATTAGTATTACAGATAAAAAATAAACTATGAATTGTACTAAATATATATCTAAATATCATATAAAATAATAACTTCCTGCTCACATTATAAGATTTTCGTTGGTTTAAACTGATAGGATAAGAGAAACGTTTTTATTTTTTATCGATATAGACCATAAAACTAAAACTCCAAATATCACATGGATTCAGCAAGATTGGACAAACAAAATAATGTAAACTTTTAAATTAATACAAAATTATATTTTTATTATTAGTTGCATACATATTTTTTTTTTTAATCAAATTTAAATGTATTAAATTATATATATATATATATATATATATATATATATATATATATATATATATGTATGATTTTAATAATTTTTTAATCATTTCTAACTTGAAATTAGTTATTTAGCCCAGTATACTTGAAAACTAATATAATGTCTTAGATAGTTTTGATTTGATATTTTGTTTGAATGGATAATAAAAGCAAAATCCACAATATTATTGCGTTTGTTAAAAGCGCGCCTAATGGAATAGATTGATGAGTGCTTCTGTGCCATTACCATTACCATACCAGTGACCTTCAAACAAAAATTTGTACACGACGAACACGATACACGCGTTGCGTTCATTATACTTAAGCCCGAACACATTTATGATTACAGGGTAATGTCCCGTGTATCTAGTTACACTCGACATATACGTATTCATAAATATTCACATCAGGTAAATCTGTGTTCCGGCACAACCACAACTTCGGATTACGACTTGACAGACGCATTCTTATGTTATTTTTATGTACACATTCATAATCTATGGTATACCTCGAATATCGAAAGATTCTATTTCTCGATAGATTCCTACTTATTTATTTACTTAGTCACTGATTTATCTACGAATAACGAATAACCGAATCACATTTCTTGATATTCTAGAATTCATGTTTTTAAATCAATAATTGTTTAAGAAAAAAATTCCCGTTAAAATACTTTTTAAATTTAATGCTATTATTTATGAAAAGATTTAATATATCACAAATGTATATGCTGATTTTTTTTTAATACTTAAAAAAATCGTTTTTTTTTTGTAGGTCTGTTATTGAATTAGGATAAATCATCATTTATACTTTAATTGTATTTATAGCATTTAAAATTTGGTCAGAATGGCAAATCAAACTATAAATAAAATTTGAAAATGTTGATAGGTATATTGAATGTATACTTACTGATCGCGAAACTTTGTTTCGAATAAATAGCACACTGCAGCAGCAATTGGAAATGAAATAAAAGTAATAATATTGATATGTAGTAGGTGGTAATGAGTAGTAATAAATTTAGATAAAACAGAAATAAAATAAGAGAAACAACGATATTCCATTTATATGTATTATTTATTATTCATATAATTATATTATCACAAATCCTTTTTGGCTCTCAGATCATACATACATACATCAGTCGGCAACATGCACTACAAAAATTTTACAAAACAGTTATTACAGTTACAAATCCATTCATACATTAGATCACTTTTTTGATTGAAAACATATTTCTTATATATTTTATACAAAAACACAGACGTTTAATTCATGTATATTCACTTACGTTACATATTTATATAATTATATATACATACATGAGCTCTTTACACACATTGTCTACCTACCATAAAGATACATAATACATCTCGTACATGGTAAAAAGGCCGTGGGGCTAGTGTGAACACAATTGAAACAATGCTGCTGCATACAATACAAATAATGTTGTTAGGCTTCTCCAATATACACCACATACATATACATTCAATCCAACAACCTCAACTCATTTCATTACAATTTCAATTGCATTGAAATCGAAATTCTAATCAAATCAGTTTGTGCATACATGGTGATATAATAAAATGAATCAATCAATCAATCAGAAATCTTCATGTATTGAATTGTATGTATGTATGTATGTACACAGCAAACAGCAGCAGCAGCAGCAGCATATGTTACATTTGCGTTCAAATCTGTTCGGTTCTGTTCAGTTGCCGTTTCAAACCGTTGACCGTACACCCGGCTGGCTGGAGTACTGATACACTGAACTAATCAGTCACACAAACTCTCATTATAATTATTATAATATATAATATACTAGTACTAGAGAAGAACCCTCGGTGTTTTTGAGCATATAAGTATTTCAGTGTATCGAAACGCCATACTAGGAGAGCCGCGTACAGTCAACAGTTACATTTATATTATGTGTGTGTATATAATTTACTTTCGAAAAACATAACGACAAAACGGCAACGACAAATACACGCTTACTTGCTTGATTTTATTTATTCATTTATCTATTTATTATTTGAAACAAAGAGAAAAAAAAAACGGAAACGAAACGGACGGTGTCCCAGTAGTGCTACAGCACCAACAATAACACACTTACATTATATAAACAAATAATTTCATATTCCATCAACATTGTTATTATTATTATTATATTATTATTAAAGACATTGAGACAAACAGATTCAAATAGAAATACACAGATTCTGTTTTGTTTTTTTATTTGTTTGTTCGTTTAGATTATTATATGTTATTGTTGATGATGTTCTTCATTGATGACCGGTTTTCGGTCAGGCTTACCACAGCACAACAATAGAATCAATAATATTGCACAAATTATTTATTGCAAACACCTACTTTAAACTAAAAAAAAAAAAAAATGAATACTATCTATCTATATCCGCCATATTATAAAGTCTTTTGTCTTAATACATAATTTAAAAAGACAAAAGGCTTAATAATTGCAGAAAAGTAAGGTTAGATAAAAACGAGGAAAAAGAGTGCTGTGGCCGAATACCGGTCAGTTCAATTAAAAAATTTAACGATCCTAACCGTGTCCGATTCCAGCTAATAATCTAATGTTTATTTATGTTACCTAACAAATCAGATCTTAGGCCAGTTTTTTTTTTTTTTTTTCGAAAAAGAAAATAATAATGTAATAGTCATAGCACCCAATGTGTACGGCGGGACGGCCTGTTGGTGCATCCTTCGCGTGAACAATAGTGTGTCGATTCGCGTCACCCCTTCACGTCACGTGTCACGCGTTACGTCACGTCACGTTTGTCACCTGTCATCATGTTAATATCAGAAAATTTTCAGTCAGCAAACAGTCTACAGACGTACAGAACGTAGACGTGTAACTTCAGCGCTTTTTTGCAGCAGACAGTGCCGCGAACTGAACACTATCGTCTTATCAATTATTATACATAATAGATCAGAGGCACTAATTATTAAATATAAATCTTATTCCTTAATAGATATGATTTAAGAAATTTTTTTAAAAATGGTAATTAAAATAACATTATGCATCATTTGCGTTGATTTGGTTCCACGTATAAAAATATATTGTGCAGTTTTAAGCCATTAAGAAGTATACTGTATTGTATAGTAGTAGTAGTAAATATAGTAGTAATCATAGATACATAACAGATATATCGATGACGAATATTATGCGTTCTGAAGTTAGGGTTGCCACAAATATTACTTTCTTTTCTTTCCTTTTTACATTTCAGAAAATTAGTTCTATTTGCATTTACATTTTTACTAATTCTCTCTTTCTCTCGCTTTTTATTTGATTTTTTTTCAAAAATTTTATTTATATTATATCGAACTTGAAATTTTATACCTTATAACATAATTTAAATAAACACTAGAATTATTATTAGAAATACTTTAGTTCTCTTTTTTTATCAAATATATAATGATAGTATAGTTATGGCAACCCTATCTGCTATCTGAAGCAAATACATACATGACTTAACAACCGACCAGTTTAAGAAATGAAAATGTGACACATCCGAACAAACCTAATGTATGTGTGTGTGTGTGTGTTAGTAGTATGCGGTGTGCTGTGTTTCTGACGATTTCACTAGGACTATGATGAGTACTCAGCTCAGCTGTGAGCGAGCAGTGAATGAACAATGAGGACTATAACTTTTGCTTCTGCTTCTCATTCTGATTGTTTCGTTGCTTGTAGACAGCCGGGACCGGAATTGAAGTCGGAGTGGAGCAAAGACAAAGTCAAGCGAGACTCTTATTTCTATAATTTAGTTGCTCATACCTGATGACGACACGTTCAAAATTAAAAGATTTTTGAATTTTGAAAACAAGACAACAAACAACAAATTATGCAACTACATACTCGAATTTTTCATTTGAACATATCGTTATTTAATATATGAACGAATAATATAGAGAATAGAGTCCAAAGTCAGTGAAATGAACGTTGTTGTTGTTGTTGTTGAATGTTGTATAGCGCATAGGATAGCACTTTTCTTCTGGATGAACAATATAAACACACACCACAGAACAAAACACAATGATATTATAATAATAGATAATTGAAATTGAGAAATTTGAACGCAACGCGACAACACTGCTTCAATTTAAATTTGACGCATCACAACACAATCGAATCGAATCAGTCTGATGTGGATGAAAGTCATGATTTTTTTACAAAAACGGAAAATTATAATGTAGTAGATAATAATATATCATATAATATAGATTTATGCATGTATATTATATAGGTATATATAAATAAAGAAAAGAAAAAAAAATTAACTAAACGTGCACAATTTCCGAATGAATTTTCACATGTTTAATAAAACGTTACATTAAAAAAGTACATTGTTCCCGTGAGATATATTCATGATGGTGGCGGTGGCGGTGGTCGGTGCCGATGTCATCATCAACATTATTTGAGACGACGATAATTATCGCATCGCATTGCATTGCATTGCCATTGCATTGCATCGCCACTCTTGTAACGCGTTCGTTCGTGTTATTTATTTGATTTTACTTGAATATAGATATATTTATATATATATATATATATATATATATATATATATATATATATATATATATATATATATGTATATAATATAAAGAATGTTATTAATATTAGAGCACCGTACAACAACAAAAGTTTTTCTTCTCTTTTTCGGGACTAAAGTTCATTTCACGCACAATTTCCGCGAACATTTCGTTTACATTTGTTCTGTTTTTGGCACTAGCCTCGACGAATGGACATCCCCATTGCTGTGCTAGTGAGTTGCCTTCGCCGGTGGGCACCTCCCGCTGGTGTTCCAAGTCTACTTTGTTCGCAACAAGTAGAATCGGAACACGTTCGGTTCCTTTAACTCTAGTAATCAACTCCTTCATTGTTCGGATGTCCTGGAACGTTTGATGGTTAGTTAAGCTGTACACCACCACAAACCCTTGACCATTTTTTATGTAGAGGTCACGCATACTGGCAAACTGTTCCGTTCCAGCCGTATCCAATATTTCTAACACGCACGGTGAATTGTCCACTTCAATTTCTTTTCGATAAAAGTCCTCGATCGTCGGATCATATTTTTCCATAAAACAACCGGAAACGAATTGTACCGTCAATGCACTTTTGCCAACCCCACCCGATCCGAGAACAACTACTTTGAATTCACGCATTATTGTGGCTTATAGATGTTATAAGCAATCGAATTACCTTAATCACTCACTAAACAATTTTACGATAATCACACACTAATATCAATGAACTAAATCCAAACATCTTTTTTGTCACAGAAAACAATAACACACATCATACTTATAACTGTTTTCACTCACGCCGCCATCTTGTAACTGGTGCGCCGTCCCCGTACCATTACTTGATGAATCGAACCTTCAAAATACACTGCAGAAAGAGGAGGGGGAAGGGACATCAGATTGTAGACAAATTCATTTAAAATTGCTCCAAACACCATGTCAACTTTTCATTGGCTAATTCTCGGATATACGCATTTTCATTGGTTCTGCTTTTTAACAAATATTAAGTGAACAAGTTTTGTAGGTTTTGGATGTGATCAGCAGCGGATATATATGTAACGTAGCGACCTCACTTTCAGCTTGTGGCAATGTGAAACATTAGCAACGTTTTCTTGACTAATATTTCTTTTCATATTGAACCTTTGCTGGATGATAATATTTAATTTATGAAAATATATATATATATATATATATATATATATATATATATATATATATATCTTTAACATAACAGACATAACAATTTTATAATAAATACCACATGTATTAAACCTAATGATAATTAAATTACTATTTAAATTTAAGAACTTCATCGCGCTTCAAGCATGTGACATAAAATAACGTCATCGAATCACACCAATTTAAAAAAAATTGGTTTAAAAAATATTTTGTAACAAAATACAACATTTTTAAAAATACTTGTAACTTGATTATATTAAATATTGTTTTATACAACACTAGAAACAATTATAAGACATGTTAATTTTTTACCGTATTTTAATATAAAAATAAGATAATCATTTAAATATAGTACAATAATCACTGAACTATACATATATATATATATATAGTTCAGTGACAATAATACATTTAACAGTATAATTTTTTTCTTGTCTACATATAATAGTATATTAATAATAAGTAATATTTATATAAAAGTAATAAATAGCATAATTTCGTATATTTAAATTAGCAAGCAAACAGAATAATTTCTATGTATTTTGAAGAAAGATTGAAAAGTTTTTATTAAAAAAGATAAATTCAAATCATAGAACCTGACGTTTTCATAACAAAATAGTGATAACAGCGCTGTTAGTGACCATTTAGTTAAATAAGTAACTTATATTTTGAATTGCTGCTGTCATCTAGTAGTAAAATTTGTTAAAATTTACAGTTGGATGTGACAAAAACCAAAGGATTTTGATGTGGATTGGATCGTCCCTGGATTGGATGGAACTGATCGCTCGTTTATGGACACGCCTTATTCCTATGCTGTATGTACATTATTTTCGTATATGTATACAGAAAATAGATAAGAGCATTTTGAACAAACACATGCATATATGTAGGAATAGCTTCTGTATGTGTGTCAAATTATTCATACATGTATAAATCAAGAGATTGTAATATCTAATTGAATCATTCTATTCAAGTGACTATTAATCATCGTTATTGAATGCTAATTAAAAAAAAGGTATCTAAAATTTTATCTCCAGTCATTCATTACTATATGCAGATTTTTTTACAAAAAAAATATTTGTATCGTGCTACTTTTAAAAATATTTTATAGAAATATAGTAAGGGCATATTTTTAAGATAGTTATTTGACAATAGAAAATAACTATATATATTTGTTTAATCACAGATTTTAAGGAAGAATGGCACAACCAGGTTATCCACCACAATATAATAATGGTAAATATAAACATTAAATATATATATATATATATATATATATATATATATATATATATATATATATATTATATCGGGATTAGGAATATAATGAAATACGTTGTATTTGTAATTAAATAGGACAGCATTACAATTATCCAATGGGTCCGCAACAGTATCCACCAGCAGGTCCAGGTGGTGCTCCCGGTTATGGACCTGGATCAGGCTATCCTCCTCCTACAGGATATCCAGGTTATCCACCCCCAGGAGGTTATCAACCACCGCCAGGTCATCCAGGCCAGTTTCCACCTCAGGGAGGTTATGGACAACCAATCGTAAATCAACCAATGGGACCTCCTGGAGGTGGAGGAGGTTAGTAACCGTGTTGGTGTTGGTGTTTTTTATTTAATTTTGTAACAAGAGACTTACGTGGTTTGGTTTGCTCCGCTTCGCTCTTATAAGGCGATAACAACTACATTCAATTGAAATGATAACGGAGGAGGTAAGAGAACCGTCCCGTCTGTAGCTTAAATAAAAAGAGATCAAAAGTCACTGATAACTGTAGTAGTTATTATCTTCTCGGCATGGCACAGTTTGTTGACATAGTACCATGTGACAAGGATTGTTTTTCATATTTCTGGAATTTTGTTTTATTATTGAACAGTCCTATTTAGAATATGAACTTAATCACTTTCCAATATATTCGCTCTGTTATTTTTTCTTTAAAATGACTGATATTTTAAATTTAAATAAATTCAATATTAATAAAATTTTAAGAAATATTCGACATTTTTTTCGTTTGAAAAAATCTGTTAAATCGAAAGGCTATGCCAAATTAGTTTCGCCCGAAGAACAAAGGTGATTATTAAAAGATTTTTAATATTTGATTTTACCGTTTGTTTTGTCCAGGTGGTTGGATGAATATGCCGCAAGGTCCACCGAATTGTCCGCCAGGCTTGGAATACCTTACTATGATTGATCAGCTATTAGTTCATCAAAAAGTTGAAATTTTAGAAGGTATTCATTCATTTGAGATTATTTAATAATTCAAATACATATTTTATGAAGTATATTTTGATTTTCAGCACTGACTGGCTTTGAAACAAAAAACAAATTTACCATTAAGAATAGCGTAGGACAAAAAGTATATTATGCCGTCGAAGACTCAGACTGTTTGACACGTAATTGTTGCGGTCCAATCAGACCATTTGATATGAAAATTCTTGACAATTACCAAAATCAAGTAATGCATTTATCACGACCACTAGCATGCGATAGTTGCTGCTTTCCATGTTGCCTTCAGGTACATTCACAATTTCTTTTTCCTATTTCTTTATTTAAATTTAGGTAACTATTTGTTTATTAAAAGAACAACATTAAATTTCATAATATTGTTTTATTTTTCTTTATGGTACATATTAATCATTATTAATATCTAATCTTTTAGACTAGATAATATTTATATTACTTAAGCAATTCAATTTAATTACACTTCTTTTATCAGATATAGTTTTTTTTTCTTTTTTTAATTTAATTAGTAATCTAAAGTAGTCGATACGAATAACTTTATAAAGAATTTTTATTAAAAAATGAAACAGTTTATCCAGTTTATTTATATAACCTTAATGAATAAAACTAAATATCGAAATTGTTAATAATGAAATAACAATGAATGATTAGAGTATGGAAGTATCGTCGCCACCGGGTACATTGGTTGGAGTAGTTCAACAAGAATGGAGTATTTTTAAGCCGTCGTTTACAATTAAGGATCCGGTTGGTAATATAGTTTTACGTATAGAAGGGCCATTTTGCACATTGAGCATATGTGGCGACGTCGAGTTTAAAGTTTTATCTGCCGATGGTGAACATCAAGTGGGCCGAATCTCGAAACAATGGTCTGGTTTAATGAGGGAAATGTTTACCGACACTGACTATTTTGGAATTACATTTCCTATGGATCTAGATGTTAAAATGAAAGCTGTTATGTTAGGCGCATGTTTCTTAATCGTAAGTTTTATATCACTTTACAATTTAATACACTTTAACTTTCCCACGAATACTTCCCAAAATATATGTTTAAATTATTTATTCATATATCGCGACATATTCGATTATAACATTATCAATAATTCATGATTTTTTAAGAAGATGTTGACAAACTTATGGATATATAATTTTTATAGACATTATTTTTTTATCAATTTTTTTGTTTTTATTTATTGTTATACTATAAATAAGATTATTCAAGTACATGCTATTGTTTACTAAATTTACTCAAGACTGATAAAAACATGTAAATATTTTTCCACTTATCATTGAGCTATTTTTAGTTTTAATTTCTATATTCAAGGAAATAAAGATTATTTAAATGTAATTAATACATATATTTTTTTAGGATGCCATGTTCTTTGAAAAAACGGACAATAACTAGTAAGTTATGAATATAAAATACATTTGATTTTATTTAACATGATTGTATTTTCAGAGGACATATATAATTGCACAAATTACTTCCTTCACGTGATCAAATTCAAATAAGTGCTTCTTCTGAAAAGTTCGCCTACGTTATATACCAAAAAAATGTTTGAAGAGTGTGCTTTTACTATTACTATTTTTATTGTGTGCTATATTTTATGAGACTTTTTGAACAAAAGATATATATTTAAATTTACATAATATATTTATCTGTAATGAATTTACTATTTAAATAAAGTTTTTCATTAATTAATTTTATTTGAGATTTTACTATTCGACGAGTGAGAAACACTGCTGCAATTTTTTTCTATGGGCAACATAGATAGAGTTCAATACACAGGCCTGTATACGTCTTATATATACGAGAGTGTATTACTACACATTGAAATCAAACTGTTTAGGAGTGCTGTTATCATTTCATTTTTGTCTTTTATCGAACACAAATATTTGGAACTTTTTATTGCATCGAATTTTTACTTCCAAATAAAACTCAAAAATATTCATTATAAATAATTTGATACATACATTGAAAGAGCTTTTAACCAAAATCATTATTGAATACAAATATATAATTAGTTTAATAATGACATTAGTTTTAATTTGAAATTTGTGTCACATACATAGATCTTTCTTAAGTCATCGTTAATCGAATTACTTTTAAGAAATATTGACTAGGATTCTATAGCTCTTAAGTTAACGTATTAATTTTATATGCTCTATCTTTTTTTTACTACTGTTAACCTAACCGAACCTGATGAGTAACGGTTTTGATCAGTAACAGCCGATCGATGCTGGATAATAACTTAGGAGAAGCTAAGTATAATTCAGCCATTAAACAATCACAACTAAATCAAGTGGAACTTATCAATTTTACATTATTGTCATCATGAATTTTTATTGTAATCTATTCATATTGTTATACAGTGATGGCTTCTAGCAGCGGTCCGGAGCAGGGGGCATGCCTCTTCCCCAAAATAAACTCTGCCCTCCCGCCGGATATTTTTAAAGAAAATTTTAGATTATGGATTAAATTTGAATCGTTTACATGCTATTCAATTTGTGTAAATTTTGACAGATTGAACATAATTATATACACAGATTCTTCAATTTTTTGTAGTCTGTTATGTGATTGTATTTATATAATTCTATTGCATCTCGTGAAAGATCATTTCCTTTTTTAAAAAGAATTACAAATTATTTTAGGATGAAAATGTCGAAAAGCGGGTTTAGTAATATTAGTATTTTAAATATAGAAAGACATTTGGGCTACGATTATAATACAGGTTTTTTTTCTTTTCTCATTTTGCTATTTTTATTTAATGTGTCAGTGGCAAACTTTTGATAAAACACTGAATGATAAAAAAAAAAAAAAATCAAAAGCACTGCAGATTTAAATTTTATTTTTACTTTTCACTGTCAAATTTCATTGTTTTTATTATATTATCTAACCACTACTGCAATTTGGAAATTAAAAAATTAATAAATAATAACATGAATATATCTATTATCTTTTGATTCTATTTTTAATCAATATATCTTGAAAGTGATTTTCAAAAATATTTCTATTAACAACAGAGCATCTATTAACATCAAAGGATAGATGAATCATTTTCCTTTATTATTTCTAAAATAGTAAAAAAGATTTATTTAATAAATGAAGTAGAAAAAACACTTTAACCTATTTACAAAATAACAAGAATTTTCTAGATTTTTTATACAGATAAACAAGTAATTATAATAACATTAAATAATTAATTTATTAAGTCAAACAATGGTCAAACCTAAAAGAATCCGTCTTCTAATTTTTGAATATTTACAATAAAATGAAGGCAAACATTTGGGGTCAACTTCCAAAATAAGCAGCAAGAAGTCTACAAACTGTTTCGCTTCATTTGAATTCCAACTATATTTTTCTCTTAATAATCGACAAGTTTCTATATTTTTAATTCTTTGATATGTTTGAATTGACCTAAGTAAACAAAGCACATGAAAAATCAATTCTGAATAACTTTTCTTGTACAATAACAAACCTTGTTTATCAAAATATTGTTGTTTTTTCCAGAAAGAGTTACATACTTTGGTATCTCGCCTAATAGAATCCGCAATTAAAGCTAAATGTTCTTAGTCAGTTGAACTATTAGATGACGCTTGTGGATTTTAGGACTAGATTTTTTTTTATTTTTACATAAAATACAAATCAAAAAACAAATTAGATAAAGCATCAAAACGTAAATGGAAAAAAGTTCTACATGTATCAACCAAAATTAAACTTTAGGTACCTATTAAAGTATTATTTAAGTAGTATTAAAAAATAACTTTTATTCATTGAAAATTATATAATTCCTACTTAACTATAATTGTGTATAAATTTCGATTTTCCAATAAAATTTATATAAAATAAAAAGAGTATAACTTTATTATCAGTTGACTGGCAAATTGTAAAACAAAATCAAATTTAAATTACACATATTATTATATACATAATAATATAAGAAATTTAAAACAATGTTTTATATACATAGCTTTAATCGTACTGAAATAATTTATGCGAATTTGTTATAAATTTTACATTGAATACAAACTGAAATTTGATGACATCTCTTTGCATACGGTTACATGAAATTTTATATAATAAATATCATGGTAAAAATTTCGATTTCAAAATTAAAGTTAAAAATAAATGAATTAAATATAATTAATATATTATAATATATATTATCATGGTAAAAATTTCGATTTCAAAATTAAAGTTAAAAATAAATGAATTAAATATAATTAATATATTATAATATATATTATCATGGTAAAAATTTCGATTTCAAAATTAAAAAATTAATTAATTATAATTATATTATAATATATATTATCATATATAATATATATATATATATAATATATAATAATATATATTATAATATATATATATATATATATATATATATATATATATATATATATATATATATATATATATATATTATAATATGTATTATCATGGTAAAAATTTCGATTTAAAAATTAAAAAATTAATTAATTATAATTATATTATAATATATATTATCATGGTAAAAATTTCGATTTCAAAATTAAAGTTAAAAATAAATGAATTAAATATAATTAATATATTATAATATATATTATCATATATAATATATATATATATATATATATATATATATATATATATATATAATATATAATAATATATATTATAATATATATATATATATATATATATATATATATATATATTATCATGGTAAAAATTTCGATTTAAAAATTAAAAAATTAATTAATTATAATTATATTATAATATATATTATCATGGTAAAAATTTCGATTTCAAAATTAAAAAATTAATTAATTATAATTATATTATAATATATATTATCATGGTAAAAATTTCGATTTCAAAATTAAAGTTAATAATAAATGAATTAAATATAATTAATATATTATATATTATTAATTAATATATTATAAATTAATTATTACTCAAAGAAAACACTGACAAATATTTAGACTGGTAAATAAGTTAACGAAACGATAAAATCAAACACAAATTCATGATTGATTACGACATTTTATTAACGATGGCTATAAGCAAAGAACTAATCTGGTTCGTCCATTTATCTAAAGCATTGTATCTAGCTGCGTTCACGGTTTGTTTATCCAAAAGTAGCACTTGGTTTACCTGATCGATTCGACCTCGAATTGCACTAAAATATTGAAAATAATAATAATAATACATTCAAATCTGTATTAATAATTTTTCTTACTTGTCCAGTATGCAACTAACGAGAAGACTCTCAACTTCGTTGGCATCAATGTTCAGTTGTTTTGATATAAATGGTATGTGAATTCGAGTGTAGGGTTTTATCAATTTTATTAGCACTTGTGTACGTATATTTCTCAGAAGATCTGAAAAAAAATTAGAAAAATTAGTTTGTTTCCATTTTATTCGAATTTGCCTTGATTCAATCTTTCAACAAGACAGAAGAAAGTTTACATATCTATCTCAAGTACCTACGTTGCATTCTTGAACACATGTTAACAATCCTTAGAACATGGGCACGCGAATTAAATATCTGAAATAAATGTTAAAACTTTCTTCTTTCTAGTTTGATTAACGCAATTACAGGTTTTACGCATTGTAAAATTAGCTTCTAACATGTTTGTTAAAACAAGAACATATAAAATTTTGTTTACCTTCTATATGTTCCCTAATAAAAGGATCATCCATAATGTTTTTTCGATTTTGTTTCAATATATTTTCAAATTCGTTTATATCATTATTTTGGTAAGACATTACTAAATTTGTCATGGCGAGAATTTCCGGATCATTTTTATAGGGTTTTGCTTCTTGAGAGTCAAATGGATTAATACCGGATTTCATAAGCCTACAATATTTGACCAAAATATAAATAATATAGATATATTATATCAAATGTAATTACGTACATGTTTGCCAATACTAAATATTTTAAGCAAGTAGTGCGTCTGGGACTTCCAGATTCATCGTAATTCTTAAAAGCTTCAAAGAAATCAGTATGGGCTTTCTCAAATTCTCCTTCACGTAAGTGCATTTTACCGCCACATTCTAGAGAAAAATCAAACAAAAATTGAATAATAGAAAAATTATAAAATGAATTTGAAATATTCTTACCTCGAATAACACCCATAATAAGTGGATGTGGAATTGCAGATTTGATGTGAAGTGATTGTTCATATAAAGTTTTCAGTTTTTTATTATTTTTCTGCGCAGTATACATTTGTATTTCTAAAGCATAAATCTCTAATAATTGAGTACCTTTCTTCAGATCATCTTCACCATCATCAGTCTGAAAGTGAATTGTAATTAAATATATAAATTTTCATCAATTTTTAATAAATATTACCTGACACGATTGATGTAACTGTTTTAGAATTTTGGCCAATTTTGTAAAATCACCACGATCGAAATATAACTTTCCTAATTTTGTATTAGTCTTAAACCATAAACGATCATTCTTTGCATCTTTTAAAGCCTCTAGTGTAGTTTCATAAAAGTCTTGTAACAGTTCCATCTAAAGTAAACAAATTAGAAAAAAAAAGAAAAAGTATTGTATATCAAGTAGCCTTACATTTTTTGACGTCGATATATAATCTAATATTGAATTAATAGATTTTTCACTATGATTTCTCGTTACAGCGCTTTTAATATATGTTAAAAGTTGTTTATAACGGGTCATCATCTCATCGTAATTCATCTAAAAAAATAAAAAGTATAGTAACTATACATTAATATAAATGATATTTACAGGATGGCCACTCTTTTTCTGACAAAAAATTCCCTGACTTTTCCAGGTTATCCAGGCGATTTTCAAAAATTTTCCCTGACCACTTTTTGAACAAATAACCACCCACTAATCGCATTATTAAGAAATACGCGACAAAATTTGAACTGCAAATAAAACGACGGGCTTGCAGAGATCAATACACAAAAAAAAAAATCGAACGGTACTGATTAATATAGAAAAACAAACACTAATCAGTCGCATGGATAGTAAAAAATAAAAATATTTCCAAGGTTTATTAAACCTTGTTGTGGTTCATTCAACGAAAGAAACATCACTACTAAGGGAAGATATATGAAAAATATTGAGTTTTTAATCGGATTTATAATTATGCGATCAGTGAGGAGTTGATTAACGAAAATGCAGCCATGGAAAAAAATTATTAGTAATTACAAAATTTTCCCTGACTTGTAATGAAATTCCCTGACTTTTCCCCGACTTTTTCCTGACCAGTAAAATTCCCTGACTTTTCCCGGTTTTCCAGAAACGTGGCCACCCTGATTTACTTACCAGTTTAAAATTGATTTTAATCATTTGTTTTAATGCTTTAAATCCCCATTCTCCTTTTTCACCTCCTTCCAAATCCAGAACTTTTTGAAACGAGGAAAGTGCAGCTCTTGGTTCATCTTCTTTGAGTGCTTTACTATTGTAATACTGATTTTCTAAATCAACATCTGGTTCCGAATTACTATCTTCCGAATATTCCTATTGAAATATAAAATTTGTAATTCAGTTTAGACAAAAATATTCTTTTCACAACATTTAAGGTTAACTATACATTTGGATACTTACCAAACCGTAATCTTCCTCTTCGTCGCACATAAAATCATCATCTCCATCAGACATGTTGTAGTATTATTTTATTTCAGTAAATCGTATATGATACTTAGAATTCAGAATTTATAAATCACAGTTTAACATTAATAACAACTGTATTTGATCAGTTTCAAGCAAAATATCTAGAACAATTCATCCGGCAATTTACCATTTGAGTTATCAACAAGGAATTAAAACACAAGCGCTAGTGTCGCTACATAACTAGAAATACTATAGGGAGAGTTTGGCCTGAAAATAGTGAGGCAGCTTCTCGTTGGTTGCGCCATTTTTCTCTAAAAACAAATGATATAACTATAGCTAAACGTACACTCAAACCGCTGAGTAAATAGATTTTACTGCGAAATTGCTGTACGAGAGGTATTTTCATCATTTTCATATTTGATTTGACAGTTTTCAATATTTCAACGAAGAAAATATTTATACGCCACTTCGATTTTTTTCTTTGGATATTTTTTATATCAGTATATTTATTATCATAATAAACGTTATTACAATATTATACATTACATTTTTATGTTTTTTTGTATGCAGAACACAAGAACAAATATTCTGTGTTTATTTGATGGAACAAATTTTAATTTAAATATTGGCGTCAGAGATTAATGGCGGCGCATCGGCCGAACTCTCCCTATAGTATCTCTAGATAGGACAATCGGGACAATCTATGGTTCTGAATTCGTTTGTCATATCTCGCTACTAAAATATATTTATATAATTGAGAACAATTTTAAAAAAATATTAAAAAGTTATTTACATAAATAAAAATATTTTTTATTTATATAAAAAATTTCCTATACGACATCTAGATTGTGTTTTTCAGACATTGTTTTTATAGAGTGTTTTTATTACTTATGTGACATTTATTATTAAAATGATTTTTTGACATGCTTTTTATATAAGAGCAATATTTTGTATTTTTAAATTTACTGATCTAGTATCTATATATAATATCTCTATTCATAACACGTCTATGCGCAATTTTTTCTGCAAATCGAGACGCGATAAATATTATTTCTTTTATGTTATTTAATTACTATAAAAGTAATTATATTTCAATATAATGTTAAAAATTATAAATCACAATAATTACATTTTTTTTCTACATAGAATGAATTTGTTTCGAATATAACAAATTCTAGTGAGTTTTTTCTGGACTTGGATAAAAATTTTCAATATTTTCCGGACCCCATTTAAAATTACTTGCCGACTCCTGTTCTATATTTTTGTCTAGCAATATAGTAAATGAGAAAATACGCGATATTGTCGCTTCTTCTTGTATGTATATTTGCTATTTCTATGATGTTTAACGTTGTCTCACTAATCAATTTCTATGTAAAATAATTTTATTGCTGAATAAATAATATTCAATTATGTGACGTACAGTAAAAACTGTTGGAAATAAAACGGCTTTAGGTTGTAGTTCTGTATTAATATTTATTAATAAACGACTTAGGTACTCAACGTAGATCGGGAAAAATGATACAAATGACATTTACAGTAAATAAACAGAACATACGTAGATACAAGTAAACTAGATAACCAAATACAAATAGATTTTTAATTAAAGAAAGCCAAATTTTATTTAAATCAGTGCCCGATCGCACTGATTGATGTTACTTTTTAATATAGGTAATGAATTTTGAAAGATTTTTTACTGTGTTAAAAACTGTTGAATTTAGTGTTTAAAAATAATAATACTGTTTTTGGTTGTTGTGTGTATATCTGCATAAAAAATGACACTTTTTTTTATGTATATAAATACTGTTCGTATAGTGTTGAAAAATGTTTAGTAAGTGTATTTTTGCAACATTTTCTCCTAAACCTAGTGTATATTAAAGCACTATTTTTGGTGTGTTTCAAATAGGACACCAAATCGTGTTAAATATTCTTTACTCTTAGTATAAAAAACCAACATTTTTCCAGAATTTTATAACATTTGAAATGCTAGTATTCTGTATTATTTTGGTATTATTCTATAAGTTCTATAGGACTGTAGAAACTTTTATCTTTTTTTTAGCAATTTATTAAAAATGAAAAATGCTTAACGAATAATACAAAACACCGGCATTAGATAAGTAAATATTGAAACACTTTATAATTTGAGTTACGCAGCATATTAACAGCATTTAACTTATTAGCATAAAATTTATATTGGAACACCATATATATATATATATAAAATATGTTTTTAATATTTACGATTTATAATAGCGCAATTTGTTTCATAAATACCACCAAATATTTTTTGTTATTTTCGATTGAAACATGAAAAATTATTATATCATTTGTAATCTTTTAATATATCATAATAACGTAGTGAAGTTTTTTTAGAACTCATTAAAATGAAAAAGCTTTAGATTGATATTCTATTCTATTTTAAATTAAAATTTGACACTTCAATATACTACACATATATCATGAGGAAAATAAATACAAAATTAAAGAATTAAACTAAAGAAATTAAACTAATTAAATTAAGAATTAAACTAAGAATTAAACTAGGTCATCGTAGTCTTCGGGCAAAGGAGTTTCCATTGCAATCTTAAAATTTTGTTGTGCGCGTGACAGCTGCTGCGGCGGCGGCTGGTTCACTGTCAACTCGGGAATTGGGGCTAAATTTTCGACGAACTCCAAATTCTGATCATTTAGCAATTGACGAGCTAAATATAAAAATGGCATTTCCAAGTTCCTCATTGATTTGACAGAAATGTCGTAATACTAGAAACAAATTATTACATAAACATAGTAAAAAATTCTTCGGAACTCATTATATTAACATAAAAAAGATTTAGGTTTAAATTTAAAATAATTTTAGAAACAAGTTATTATATTAGAATCTTATTTTGAAAATTTTGAAACTAATTTAAGGAGATATTTTTATTGTATTCATATGAAGAACCAATAAATGAGAATGTAAATTATATAAATAATTAAACAATGAATATTTTAAACAAATTTTTTACTTGTGGATACAGAATTATAAAAACAAAATTGATATTTTTGATTTAAATACATAATTTTGTTACATAGAAGAAATTGGCGGCACTTCAAACTTCTACTTTTTATTCGAAATTTTCATTTTAAAATAATAAAAAGATTGCAACTAAAGATCTAAATTATCTAAACCTTACTTGAATATTGTTTTTCCGAGGGTATAAGATGGTATTTTCTTTGACTTTCCGTTCTTCAATATCGACTTTGTTTCCGCAAAGTACAATGGGACCATTTGAACATACACTCTTCAACTCTCTATGCCAATTCGGTATATTTTTGTACGTAATTCGAGAAGTTAAATCAAAAATTAAAATTGCACACTGTCCTCCCTTGTAGCAGCCGTCACGCAATCCATATGTTTGTTGCCCGGGTGTATCCCACAAATCAAATTTGATGGGCCCCCTAGTTGTATGGAACACTAGTGGATGGACTTCTACGGCAATGGTAGCCACGTACTTTTTTTCAAAGGCACCGGTTAGGTGCCTTATAACAAATGTACTTTTGCCCGTTCCGCCGTCCCCGACTATAAGACATTTGAAAGTTGGAATATTTTCCGCCATTTTGTTGATTCTGTAAAAATATTAAATTTGAATTAAATGGTGAAAACAATACAAACATAAATTATAAAATAATATACATAAATTATCTAAAAAGAAAACATTAAGTGTGTACAATGCGTAAATGAATAATAAAAATATGAAGAGAACATGAAAAAATATCTATAGTTAATTCTAATTTATTAAATGAGTGACACATATGATAAATGGGAGACTTTGTTAGAAGATTAGATAAAGTCATCGATAAAGTTATTAATTAACTTAAAAAGGAAAGTCAAAGATGAAATAATTCTGCGAGATTGTAGAGTATGAAATTGAAATAAAGAAAGTAACGACAAGTAGAGTAAGTATAGGAAGAATACATACCAAACGATTTCAAAAAACGACGTTGTATGGACGTTGTGAATAACTATTTGTTATAAAAAAAAATTTACAATTTTTTGTTTTTGTTTATTTGTGCTAACTTTGATCCAAATTTCGTGTTAAAAATTTAGTTTATTTGTACACCTAGAGATGGCCAAACTCTTCTTATAGTATTATAGTATAACATAACACGTCTATGCGCAATTTTTTCTGCAAATCGAGACGCGATAAATATTATTTTTATTATGTTATTTAATTACTATAAAAGTAATAATATTTCAATATAATGTTAAAAATTATAATATAATTTCTGATAAATATTTATATATACATATATAAAAATAATATAACAAAAATGTAAAATAAGATTTAAAATTATTTTAGAAAATATTTTGTTTGCTACTTTTTGAAAATTCTTTTTCATATTCAGCTTTTTTAGTGTATGTGGGCGAGTGAGCAATTTTTAAAGATGGCAAACTTCACGCGAACACAATAAGGTTATGCTGTTCTATGCATGTTTTTCCATCTCTGAAATGCTACATAGTATAATATAGTAATTGCGTGAAATAACAAAACAAAATTTTAACATTTAATTGAGTATGAGTTGTCAAAAAGGTAATGGATCTCGTCAAAGACCTCAAAAATATCAAAATAAAACTTCATTTAAAAATACATTGCATGACACAAGTCAACGTACAAAAATAATTAATAATATAGTGGTTCAAAATGTTTGTAATCATTGTAAAGGAGTAATAGAATGGAAAATAAAGTATAAGAAATACAAGCCTCTATCTCAAATGAAGACATGTGTTAGGTAAATATAACCTTAAATTGGAATTATTTAATAATTTAAGTTTATTTTTTTTGAATTTATGTTTATAGATGTTCACAAAAATGCATAAAACAAGCGTATCATGTAATTTGTTCTGATTGTGCAAAAAAATCTGGAGTGTGTGCAAAGTGTTTGAAATCTAGCGATATAATTAATGAAACTGCTAATGATTTATATGAAGAACTTAATGAAGAAATGAAAATGATGTTGAAAAAATTACCTGAAAGAAAACGACGTACATTTCTACGATATATGAATAAGAAAAATGATGAATCTAATGAAGATGGGAATATCGATTTAATGGAAAAATTAAAATCTTTGTCGGTCGACCAAGATGACGATGAAGATGAAGATGATTACTTAAGCGATTAAATAAATAATTAAATTGTATTATAAATATTTTTATTTAAAAACATGAAAAGTTTGTTAGTAATTTTTAAAGTTGCAAAAAACAAGGTTATACATATATTTATAATGAACCTGTAAAATTAATACATAAAAATTCTTTTAAATTTTGTATTGTTTTAATAAATTTATATTAATAATAAAGAAATATATATTAATAATAATTTCTATATTAATTTTAAAAAAAATGAAATGTCAAATTTGCATCTAAGTTCATACCAGTAAAATGGCCGGCATTGTAAAATGTTTGACATTTAGAGGCTAATAGAACGATTTGCTATGGCATTTGCAAAAATTACTATATATTTATATTTCGAAATAGTAACATAAACCACGCTAGATATTTTAATGCATTTATAGTTAACACATTTTTTTACAATCACTTAAATGTTAAATATAAAATTATGACAACTAACCAACACTTTAATAGTATAAATTTTAAAAATGGTATTAATTCATTGGAAATTAAAATCTCTGCCAAATTCAATATAGTAAGTTATTGTTTTTATATATAAAACATATAAGTGTAGAAATGTTGTTCTTTTCAGCAATGGCATAAAAGTTTTCTATCAAAAACTCTATTTATGCTTTCGTTCTTTAACTTATAATTATTTTTTGGATCAAAGTTATGCTGCAGATGTGTGTATGGAACCTATGTTTTGGTTTGTCGATAATTTTACGTATGCTATCGGACCAGTACGTATACAAAATTATTTTCATTATCATTACTCCATTCTGTAAAATAATAAAAACGTGTTGTAGTTTTTTGTCATATCCGTTATTGGTTTAACAACATCAGTTGTATGCATAGCATATTGGATAGGACTTTCATACTGGTGGAACCGTAACCACCACGTCTGTATTTTGCTCTTAATCATCGGGCACTGGATATTAGTTAATATTATATTCCATTACTATATGGCTGTTACCACACCTCCTGGCTATCCACCAGAGGTAATTCTTCTTCGATCTTATTGTGAGTGAATATTCGAATTCGTTTTGATGAAATATTTGCAGGGTGAATTAATTACCGAAGCAGTTAGCATTTGTAAGAAATGTATCGCACCAAAACCGCCTCGAACTCACCATTGTTCTGTCTGTAATCGTTGCATTCTGAAAATGGATCACCATTGTCGTATCCTTTTTTAAACGCAATTCAATTTATTGAAAATTTATCTGACCAAAAAAACAAACAAACTTAACCGTGGTGTACAGCTTGGTTAAACAACTGCGTGGGGCATGGAAATCATCGTTATTTCTATTTGTACATGGTTTACATGGTAATCGGTGTCTTATTTGTAATAGTTTGCGGCTTTGATTTAGCGTATGAAGCGCTGTGGCTTGATTCAAATGATGTCGATGAACCAGAACTTGAAGGACACCCTGTTAAATTTAATAAAACTGGCGCACTCATTCCTGTGGTACGAAACATTTTCAATTTTTCAAATTCTTTCAATAACTAACTCAAGTTTAAATTTATAAAATTATTTATTTTTATAATCTAAATAAGAGATTTTACTTTCATGATTATTTAGATTATTATATTAATTTCACTAAAACTTATGAATTTCTTTGTTCAATTTTGTTATTATTTATTTTGATAATTATTTGTTTTTTTAAATAAATCACAAGATGACTAGAATCTGTATTATGTTGACCAGTATTTACAACTCCTTTCAGATAAAAATGCTGTTTCATATTTTTTTTTGCTGTTGTCGAATGTAATTAGTTCTTTATTTACAATATTTTTGTTAAATATAATATTTTCAAATCAAAACAAAGCTTTGATAATAATAATAATAAATAATTTGAAATATACATCAAAAAGTGGTTTTAGTTAAAAGGATTGTAGTCAAGATTTACCCAGTTAAGAATATGGCAATTTAATTTTATATACAATTTTATATAGAAAATTGAAAATTTGTTACCATTTATTTCAAATATCAATCAAGAGCCATAAATCTATTACTAAAAAAATATGTTTCAGACAGAAATCATGATCTTTAATAATGACGAATTTTCCGATGATGTTAGTGATGGTTCCCTGTCGCAACCTTGGAAACGTCGTGCTATAATTTATATGGCTTTAATTAATAGCGGTAAAAATGTGAAATAAAATTTGGATGAGAATGAAAAAAATGTTAACTTCGTTGCTTTTACAGGGGTGCTTGTGGCTCTAGGTGGATTAGCAACATGGCATGGTCGGTTAATTGGCCGAGGTGAAACGAGCATCGAAGCCAACATAAATAAGACTGAATCCACGAGATTAGCCTCGTTTGGAAAGATATACGTAAATCCGTATCACTTTGGATCTCGAAAAAATTGGAGATTGTTCTTAGGTTTAGTTGGAGGAAGGTATGTTTTTCTTTTTAAATTTTGCTAAATACTTTAATTCATAAATCTACAATAACTTCAGAAAATGTTTTCGTAGATATTACAACAGTACCCTAACAGTTTGTAACATGGATCCATATGTTGATCAAATTTTATATTATTATTCACAATGCATTTTTAATTATAATTCTAGGCTTTATTTTATATTGTTTAAAAAAAAAATTGTTTTGGAATGGTAAAGATAGAGTGATCAATTTAAATTCAGGCGACTCATGTATAGAATTTGCCTAAGAAACATCATATCTAATGCATTTTTTTTTCAAATGACAATCTCGTTTTTAGTAAATAGGTGGGGAACTTTTCATTTCTTTTATTTATCATCTGAGGTGTACCGTGTATTATTAATATATTGGACAATTTTGAACAAAGTTCAAATGTGTATCTGTGAAATTGATAATAATCAAATGTTAATCAATCATTGATGCATAGCTTTGTAAGCTGATTCAATGATTGAGTAATTTGTGAAATCGTAGGGAAAATAATTCAACATTTAGTTTATTATTATTTCACTCATAATTATTTATTTGAATTAATATTAGATGATATAACCAGTAACGCTAGCGATTGCAGCGCCGCGGACATTAATAATTTCTAATATGTATTATTTTTATGTTTAATTTTATCATAAATACAGAATTAATATTTTACAAACTTTACTTTTTATATCTCATTGTTCCATTTACTTAATTTGTTTTTTTACATAAATATTTTGAGAAGTTTCACATAAGGCGAACAATGTCCAAAGAAACATGTTATTTGTTTTTTAACAATATGTAAAAACCTTATTTTGATTTTGTTACTAAATAGTTATTGGGAAGTAAATATTATTTTATTCTAAAATTTTCTTGACTAATAAATTTCACACATGTACAATTTTTTTAAAATTTATTTAAAAAGTATAACATTTTATATAAAAGTGAAAAAAATTGTGAATATTTCAAACATATGTTACATGGTACAACAGTTATTTTACGTTACTAATATGCGATAAATAATACCCATACGAAAGTCATTATGTTTCCAAAAAAATATTAAAACTATACAGTTTCATTGTCACGTTCATAATGATTATGGCAGATGTTTTTCATTAATTTTAATTCTAAAACAATAAATAAAATGAGATAATTTGTGTGCATGCAGATCTTGGTTCTGGCATGTGGTGCTACCGTCTGCACATAAACCAGTTGGAGATGGTTTAACCTGGCATTCAATCCACGACGAAGCCATCAACGAATGGCCGTGAGCCCTCCCGCCTACAGTCGCGTACATTTTATATTTACATTCATTGAATAAAACAATAATAATAATAAAAAAAAAACAATAAAAATTTTATGTATAAGAATAAAAATAATATAAAATGAATTTAAAAAGCTAATTATGGCCACACAATACTTTCGATCCAGTCCAAATGTTCCGATATCCGTGTATAGATTGCTGGCGCATTTTTTGCACCGCAACCTTTTCCGAATGATGTAATTCCTATGATGTAAAACAGACATTGATTTTCTTTATGTGTAATCTGAATTGGACCTCCAGAATCACCCTATAACATGTTTCAATTGAATTTATTAAAGAAATCTTTTGAATTATATCTTTTTACGGTAAACTGAGCAAGATTTTTGTAATCACATATTAAAGACAAAAATGATTAATTTTTTTAATTTACCTGACATGTATCTTTTTCTCCTTCTAATACTCCAGCGCATATCATACTTCTGTCAATTCCTCTTGGTAATATTCGATCAACATTTTCGCGATAATAATCGTTACAACTATTATAGTCTATTACGTCTAAAGATACTTTTAATAATTTATCACTCGGAGTTCCGGCTGAAAAAAACATAATAAAATAAATCCTATTTTTCAATATACTGGCGGCCCGGCCCGTATTACGAGCATGGTTTTAACTAAATACTAGTTTTAAGACAAAGTAACTGTCATAAGAACAGGACTAAACAAATGAACTAAAACACCCAAAAACCGAGCTATGATTAATTTAAATGTATTTTGTAGTTTTCTATTAAATTAGCATGAAGCGACATTTATTATCATTTGATTTTACGCTAATAATTGCATACTTCCTTATTAGTATTACGTATATAGATGACATTGTAATTAATTGCGTTGTATAAAATAATAGAAATATTATATAATTACCGAAAAAAGTACGCCCCCATCCTGTGGCGATTGTTTTATTATATTTGACGTCAAACTTCGTCCACAAACATGCGGGTCGAATGAATTTATTAAACTGCACAATTCTCGATAAACGAATCAATGCGATATCGTGATATTTTCGAGGTGCTTTATAAGCGGGATGTGGTCGAATTTGATCGATTCCAAAATCTTCGGGTGCAGCATCGTCGTTTCTTGCTAAATTTAATTCACCAAGACGAACTACTTTCGGAGTCCTGAACATAGGAAAATTAGACAGAATACTCTTTTGTAATGGATTTTAATTAATTAGAAACTTACAGACGTGTTACTACGCAGTGAGCTGCTGTTACAACGTATCTTTCACTTATCAGGGTCCCGCCACAATTCCAGTCTATTCCATCATCACCTTCAAAACCAATTAATGCCTAAAAATACAAATTTATAAAGACAATCATAAATTTACTTTAGATTAAAATAAAAAAATAACATTTTTTAAATAAAAAATAAAAATTTAAACTACAACAAAAATCATATAACAATGACAATGCAGAGACGCAATGATGGATGTACAAGCTATACTAGCCCTCGATCACCGGGGCCCCCCCGAAATACAAATGTAAAAAAAGATAAATACTAAAAGATAATACACTTGATTTATTTATATAATACAGTTATTAATTAAATAATTATATTTTATAAAATTAAAAATAAATTGTTATGTGTAAACAAAACAATAACAAATGTTTTTTCTCAACCAATTTCCAAAGAAATATTTGATACTTATTTAAATTTTATCAATTGTTATTATTTTCATTAATCTCCCTAATTGTCAAATGTGTATATGTTTCTCCAGCATCTCCTCCTAAACCACTGAACCGATTTTGATGGGAGTGGTGTCATTTTAATTGGTTCATTCCCTATTTGAGAATAGGCAAGTTTCATCTTTCTACGATTTCATCTTGGTTCTCAAAAATTTGAATCAAATTATGTTTATAATGCATTTCTACAAACGAGTTTTGCGTAATTGCGCAGCAACGCACAGCGGGAAAGCTGCAGTTGCGCAGCAACGCGCGACGAGAAAGTTATCTTTCAAATACTGAATTTTTGCGCAGTTTCGCAGAAACGCGCGACGGGAAAGCTAGTTTATATTTATATGTGAAGTAGGTATAGCCAATTAATAATTTGTTATACCCAACTAAATCGGAATATTTACTTATAAACATTTGTTAACAAAACTTTTTAATACCGTGCAAAAATAAAAAAAGTTTAATTTTGACATTTAACTTGAAAAACGAAAGGTTTATTTATAATTTTTTTAAAAATTAGTACATCAAGTGGATTGTCTGTTGAAACATACTCGTATGATACACATTTCCCAAGCTCTACATTTATTAGGTTAATATGGTGTAGAAATTTGTAGAAATATTTTATTATACAAGTTAATTCGCTATTGAAATGTGTTGAAAGAGAATAATAAGTACCATATGTGGAAATTCGCCTGCTTCTGCTGGACTTCCACCAACAATCAACGGAATCAAATTATAATCACATTTTGTTACATCGGCTGGTATTGGATCAGGATTTGGTAATAATGCTATGGCATGCACAGTTTGTACTAATAGTTTTCCATATTCTTGGCATTCTAAACAAAAACATTATTCGTTTTGGTTAATTTCGTATTATTGACATAAATAAGTTTTAGTTGATTTACTTTGTTCACATATCCTTTTTCTATTTGGTATTGGAGGTCTGACAACATCCGGAAATATAAATTCAGATTCAGGAAATCCATCAATATTAGATGGACGTTCTAAAAATTTGATTCATTATTTTCATAAGTATATTTTATGTATTTGCAGATGATTTTTACCTTCGCAGCAAACTATATCTATATTATAATAATGTCCACAAAGTACCGGTTCTATTCCTTTACGTTTTTGTTCAATGGCACTAGGACACTGAGTGACCAATTTGCACACGCCAGGCTTTCTAGTACGTGGTAAACTGCATCTTGTATTAACTGGAACAAATCAATTATTTATATTTAATGACCATTTATAAATATGCGCGAATTAATTTGCGGTAGTAATTTTGAAAAATTATGCGTGAATGCGCATCTATGTTTATTTGAATTCGTACAAACATACTTAATTTTTATTCAAATTTTATTAGCATTGAAAATTTTACGCTTAGTGATTTATGAACTGATGAGTAAGATTAAAATTTACATATTTCTCAACGAAATAAATTATGAATTGATATATATTTCAAAAACCACAATAAATAATTTTGAAAAACCCATTGTTCTTGTATTTTACAAGCAAATATGTAGTAGGCCTTGACATATTGTCATTTATATTAACAAAACTTGTCTGAAATTTAATTTAAAACTTACTAATTAGAAAAATAAAGTTGATTTTACGTAAACTAATAAAATATGAAATACTCCTTACCTTGTGCATGAACAAATGAAAAAGTCAAACAAGTTATTAATAAAATATGAATTAATTTGTTTGTCTGACATTCCATTATTTTTTTTGAATTAAATTTATCTTGTCACATCTAGTATTCGTAAAAGTAATTGAAAATGTATGTTATGAAATGATTGTTTTTGTAGAACTTGGAATTTATATTCACAATATTAGCGCTAAAATATTTCAATCTTTTTTCTGCTGCGTTGTCAACAAATCGATAACTAATTAATAAGAATGCGTACAGTGCGTGGATATTTTATTAAAAATTGGCCTATAATATAAAGTATATCGCAACATTTTAGCACGAATTTATCACATTTGTTTAGAATGAAACACTCACTGTGTTTCACTTCTACAATGAAATGAATGATAATAAACAGTGACTATTTCTTTTTTTTATATTTCGAGGTTCAAGACCAATATGCATTATGACCTTGACTGACCAGATCCCCTCTTAGGTCAGGTATTTACCAGTAACTAATAACAGTATGGAATAACCCAAAGCGTATTTCGAATTTCTATTATCTAGTCCTGTTTTATTACATTTCGTACCCGTATTTGTGATAGCAACTATCTAATGTTTTCTCCTAGACACTACCTTTCTTAATTACCCCATACTTGACAGAATGATTTCATAAACAGGTAATTAAATCATTAATTTCTTCAAATAATTCAAACAAGCTTAATCAAAAAATTAGCTACATTTCTATTAATTATAAAAAAAATTTATCTGAATCAAAATGTAAATTTTATGAAACTAGTCAACTGAATCATTTGACTAGATTATTTATAGCCGTAGAAGCCTTGAATTTTTTTCTTAGCTAATGAATCCGTAGAAATTACTTTATTATACATAAATTTTGTTGACAAATGTTTAAAAAAATATATATTCTTGTTTACAAGTTAATCATAATTCTGTTTATGGAAACTATAAAACGATTTTGTTCGAATAAATTTATTAAATATTAATTATTTACATATTTAAAACAAATATCACAAATTAATACAATTTTAACTCTAAAAATTATTAATAATATTTAAGTATAAAATTGTGTAAAAATATAAGTAATAATTATAGTTTTTTTTTAAATATTTAACTAAAAATTTAATCTTTATATACATACGTACTAATACAAAATTTAAATAGTAACATTTTACAAAATAATATCTAAAATTAAAATGGTTTTGGTTAAAGTTCTGTATTATTCGACTAAAATTCGAAGTAACTAGGTAACAAAAAAGTATTATAAATTATTATTAAACAATGAAAACCAGATTTTATTTAATTCAGGGCATTCACACTAATAGTTATTATCTTTTTCTTTGATGATTTCTATTGTTTCTCTAATTAATCTGCTATTAATATTATTGGATCTTGTCATTATCCTATTCTGATAAATCTGCTATCGCACAACATGTTTTCGAATTTCTACATGATGTAAAATTTGAATGTACTAAAAACTTTTTTTAGTATATGTAAGACATTAATTGATCATACAAGTTTAAATTTGTATTTCGACCGCATTAACTTATGTTAAGAACCACAATAATACAGAACTTGTTAGGTTACTGAAGCATTTTAATTTTAATATCAAGATTCTGAAACATTTTTTTACTATGTCAATATTATCCTAAATTATTGATAATTTAAATGTTATGTTCACCCAAAAATACATTAATTGTTCATACAAGTTTAAATTTGTATTTCGACCGCATTAACTTATGTTACGAACCACAATAATACAGAACTTGTTAGGTTACTGAAGCATTTTAATTTTAATATCATAATTCTGAAAGATTTTTTTACTATGTCAATATTATCCTAAATTATTGATAATTTGATTATTTAGAAAAAAATATCACTTTTACTTATTTACTTGAGTTGTTTACGGCCAAACAATACTTTCAATCCAATCAACATATTCCGAAACTCTTGTATAAATAGAAGGACTTGTGGTACCGCAACCTCTTCCAAACGATGTTATACCAATTATGTAATAAATACAACGATTATTTGGATCTGCTATTTGTAGCGGTCCGCCTGAATCACCCTGTTGCAAAGCAAGAATAATTCAAAATAGATTGGAATGAATTTGAAATGAATATTATAATACTTGGCATGTATCTCCGGCATGAGTTGTATTAACAGCACACATCATAGTATTTCGAATTCCATCCGGTATTCTTCGGGCATCCGGATCAAATGTTTCATTACATATTTCGTTATTGACAATATCTAGGTTAACTTTCAGTAAATGGTCGCTATTTGAATCGCCACCTAAACAAAATCACATTGAAAAATTAACACTTTCGGCCGTTACTGTGTGAAACTTCATATTGAAATAAAATAAAAAAACTTTTGTAACTCTGAAAATTGATAATGACAATGTTTGTGTATTAAAGTGAAATTTTCAAAGTTACAAAAGTTTTTTATTTTATTTCAAAATCGCATTATATTAAGAAACTATCTTAGGTCTCAAAATTAAAAAAAAAAGCTTGGAAAATCAGATAGGTATAGTGTATCCAGCGGTGTGCTGTGAATAGTTTAACAAAGAGCTCGTCAAGAATACTTTATATTTGTAAATTTATTTAGAAATTAATATTTTAACAAAAGGCTCGCAAATTAAAATAACAATAATAAAGGGCTTGTGCGAGCACCTTGAAGCACACCATTGAGTATATTAATAATTAAAATTGGTCGTTTTGAATAAATAGGCTGTGTAATTTAAGTAATTAATTATTTTAAAAATAATCGTCAAAGGAAAACGGTACTAATTTAAGAGTGAGACGAAGGTCATAAAACAATAGAACGAGAGTTAAAACAATAGGAATAATAACTAAAAAAAACTTCATAATAAATATTAAAATAAAATAGCTTTACTTGAATATAAAATTATAATAAACAGAACTTTAAAAAATAGATATTTCAATAGACTAAAACAAAAAAAAACCATATAATTGTAAACTCAAGATGATGATTATTTTATATTTCAATATTTATAACAAAATTTATTAAAAAAATAATCGTTTTGATAGTTTATAATAAGTTTTTATGAATACAAAATTAATATATTTTAGTTTTAAATAATAATAATAATAATAATATATATAAATGGCCAAAGAGATTGCAATTAATTAATAGTTTTATATATTTACCGAACACTATAGTTCCCCATCCCGTAGCGGTTGCAGTAGATTCGTCAATATTACGTTTAGTCCATAAGCAGGCAGGTCTCTTGTATTTGTCAAATTTAACAGATCTTGATAATTTTATAAGTGCTATATCATTATAATTTCTTGGTTTTATATATTCTGGATGTTTGATAAATTCTTCTATTGGAATATCTTCAGGAACTGAATTTACTTCTTCTTTCGATAAGATTAATTCACCCAATCGAACTATTTTTGCATTGCCACTATTTATTTATTGTAAGCAAATAAATCATGTATAAAAACATGATTTTTTTGCTAAACTATATAGGTAAATGATGAATGCTTGTATATGAGGAGGCCATTAAAAATAAAAGCCTATTTATAAAATACATTTTCAAAGTATTAAAATCTATCATGTGAAATGTATCAATATTCTTTTTTTTCTAATAGTTAATTTATCTGGATTACTGAAACTTTCTTAATAAATCTAATGTTTTGTTTAATTTACATTAAAAATTTAGAAATCACATCTTATCTCGAAAATAATGACATTCAAATATAATATTAATATGAGAAAAGAAATAAAACAAAAACTTTACGTAAATCAGATAATTTAAACGAACGTGTTATAAATTGAAGCGAAACAAATTAGAACGAATTAAAATTATAACTTTTACATAATGTGATCGTGTATGTATCTATCGCATGCGAAAATTAATTTTAAATATATTTAAAAAAATTATACTATATAATTAAATTATTTCATAAATATTATGTATTTTTAAATAATATTTAACATTTATTTACTTACACATCTCGTAGTCCGGAACAATGAGCAGCTGTTAAAACATATTTGTCACTAATTAATGTTCCACCACATCCCCAGTTTCCATTTTCATAACGAATTATAGCCTAAAATCGACATTTATATTTCTGTGATATGAAATGATATATTTTATAATGACGCAGAGAGCAAAATAAACAATACAAAAGTAAAAATGTTTACCATATGCGGAAATTCACCTAACCCAGCTTCTTTACCACCAACTATAAGGGGAATCTCGTTATATTCACAATTTGGAATGTATTCTTTAGCTACTACACTAGAACTCAAAGGCGAATAAAAATTTTCATGTACTACAGGCTTACTGTATTCTATGCATTCTAAAAATCATAAAAAGTAACAATAATATTTTTCATCGATTACAATATTTATATTTGAACTTACTTTGGTCGCTTTTTCGTGATCGAACCGGAACTGCAGTGGTAGTTGTAACAGGTTTATAAATCGATGGTGGTGGATTCGAGTTTGTCGCTATAATAAATTTTAAATATTTTAGTAATCCACAAATATAGAACAAAGAAGAACCATATATAAATACTTTCACAACAAATAACTCTTTTGTTATTCTGTAATCCACATCTTTGCAAATCTGACTGAACAATTTTTTTACAATCAGCCTGATATTTGCAAATACCTGGTTTTCGAAGTGTTCTTGTTCTGCATGCATCTCCAACTATAATATTATTATTTAGATTCTGCTTTATATGTAAAGTTATGGTTATAAATTTTTGTTATTATTAAATAATATTTACCTTTTAGTGCAAATAAACAAATCATACATTTTATAAAAATTAATAAAACATATAACAATAACTTTTTATACAACATATTATTTTTCAGAGATTCGTTTGTTTATAAATATTGTACTAAAATATTCAATACCGAAACTGGTTATACGCATAAACTACTTTCTTTTTTTTCGTCAGAATTATTTTAAAATTTTCGTAAATGATATGAATTAAACGTCGTACGTGATTAGTGTTATTTTTCTTAATAAACATTCTTATTTAATAGAAACCAGCTGATGATGACCTTGATTGAAACTTGATTATATCTTTTCGAAAACAGGAATAAAATGTTACGAAGAGTAAATTGCTGTTTTTTTTCCTGATTTAATACTTGAAACAATAAAAGTACATATATATTATTTAATATTAATGTATTGAATTTGTTATATATACATATTTTTTCGTATACAATATAATTATTTTTAATTTGCCATAAAATTATGTTAAATTAATACTTTACTACAGAAAAATAATAAACACTTATTTGAAAAATGCGCTGTATTGGAGTGCATTCATGAGTTAAACGGTGAATGAAGAGTATATAATTTCTTTTTATGTATTTTATGTTTACATGTAATTAATAGGCGATAAATATGATATATAATTAATTTTTAAATAACGTACTGCTAATTTGAGTATTTTGTAATACTAACTGAACGAATACCAGCCAAATCATCACTGTTTTTCTACACATGTACGACACGTCAAATTGATAGTACGGTACGTAAGGGGGGGGGGGGGGTAAAGTTCACACGAGAACGAGACGAACGAACTCTTATTTATGGTTAGGTTTGGTCTGGTTAGGTTGCCGATTGAACAAAATTCGTGTTGTGTACGTGGCGTGTAGTAAAATTTAAGTTTCATTTATTAAATTAAAAATGATGAGGTACATTGCTGCTTACTTATTATTGTCGGTAGTTTCACCTGCTTTGTGCAGTGTGTGCAATAACCCTGACGTATCTGCAGTTTCATTTACAACTCAAGATGCGACTGTTGTGACAAATATCGCCTTTATTGCTGAATTTACATTAAAATGCTCTAACTCTGGCCCAGCACCAAATCTGTACGCTGATATTAAGAGCAATGTGGTTCCTGTAGCTGTTATTGGAGAAAACAAATATCAGGTAAATTTATACATATGTGAGAAAGATTTTAAGGTTAAGCGAGGCATGTTTTTACAGATAAGTTGGACCGAAGATGTTAAAGTTGCGCGCAGCGGTGATAGAGACGTGAAATTGTATGATGAAGATGGTTACACATTATACCGCAAAGCTTTGAGAGCTGGCGAATCTACAAGTGACGTACCTTCTTTTGCAACTATTGTTGTATCGCATCCTGGAGCTTTCCAGGGACCTTGGTTGAAATCTGAATTTATGGCTGCCGCTCTTTCTGTTTTCGTAGCCTACATCGCATTCAGTTCGAGATCGAAACTTTTATCATAATTTATGCATTGTCATCTTCGTATTTATACAAATTTTGTTGTAATTCACATTTTTTAAATAAATGAAATCTGGTTAAATAAAGGTGTATTCTTTAATGTTTGTTTAATAAAAACTGAAACATATTATATGAAAAATAATCTTAAAGTAATATTCTTATTTTTAAATATTCGTTAAAGTCATAATACATATACATTGTTAATGCAGATTAAAAATAAAAAATATTACTGATTTTAATAAATTCTCTATAATTATCTATTAGATTATTGCTGTACATTTACAAAAAATATGAATACAAGGTTTATATAATTTTTATTTATTTAAAACTTCAAATATTGTTCAAAATAATGTTTAGATTCTGTAAATATTCTAGTCTCTATATTTATACATTTAGATAAAAAAACATTATATATTAGACAGCTATGATTTGTCATTCATTAATTTAAAAATAAAAGTAATTTTGTTTAATTTTATGGATTTTCTGGCAGGCATGTATGCATTTTTTTTTCTATGTATAAAAAGAATTTCAAATTATCGACAGCGGCAGATTTGTTTAGTTCAAAATATATCTAACAGATGTCGCATAAATACACGATTTTCAATAAATACATTTGAAAAATATATTTTTTTTCCTGATTACAATACTATTCTAATAGCATTTAAGGTAAATTACACTGATTAACAATGACAAATTATTACATATAATTTTGGGTTGCTGATTGTTGGAAATCAGATTTGTGAATCTGATTTCCATTTTTCTTTACTACGTAACGTTTTTCATATGAGACCATACATTGAGTATGGTTTTAAAAATTAAACTTAAAAAATAATAATAAATCAAGAAATTGATTGCTAAATGTTCTTAAAAATTTATTTTTTACATTCATATTTAATTTTTTTCTCCTGAATACTTTGAACCTGCAAGTAATCATTCGTAACACTCGAACTAGCAACACTCTTTAAAATTCGACAAGTAAATTTGCCATTTTTTAAAAATAAATATTAAAATCTACTACATTAATTCACATTAATAAAAATATATATAAAACAATAAAAATCCGATAATTTAATAGTTACAATTATAAGTTAAATTGTTTAATAACTTACGAAAATAAATTTAACGGTGAAATAAAATTTGGTATATATACATAATAGAAAAACAATATCAAAGATTCTGATAAAATTCATAAACGAAATGTTCATTTATTTTAGATACTTAAATTTAAATAGAGAATATACTATTTTGTTAAAAAAATAGATTTTTATTAATCCTAAAAATATCTAAAAAATGTATAAAATATGTCAAATTTAGCACTATTTTATATATCAAAAACGTTACGTACTAGATTTAAAATTAGCATAAAAAAAACCTAAAAAAAAGTATATTTTATTTCTGATGATTCAAAAAGGTTAAAATTTTGTAGACCAGTGTTATTCAATAATAAAATTAATTGTAATTTACTGATAAGAAGATATTGATAAGAACATTTATTTTATATCTTTCTAGATTGATTAGTGAAGAAATGCATAGTTTTTTCAATAGTATTTCTTTAAAATTTAATTTACTTTAAATTTTAAGTTTTTTGTGTTAAAAATGTAAAATATAAGTATTTTTGTATAAAGAATTTATATTTGTTATTTTTTGCATCGTTTACTAAATATTAATAAAATATATCGTATAGATCAATAGGTTCTTATTTTTGCAAAATAAATTATATTTCATTGAATGTTCTGTGGTTATGTTGCTCGGAATGAATTCGTAGCAATTCCTCTGTTACATTATTAAACTGTGGAACTTGTAACGTAAGCTATGATACCGCAAATAAATAAAATTGTTCAGGGAATTGCCATAATGTTTAATGAAGTATATTTACCAAAACAAAGGAACATATACACATTAACTGGTGTACGTAACGTACATACAAAGTCTGTGTAATATGGAATAATAATTTTCCTTGGCAATTAAATTACAGAAGCTTCAAGCTAATGTTGAAATTCTTCTCTTGATCGCTGTTTACATACAAAATTTTATCTACGGCTCCAAACGGTTTTTTTTATGATATATGAGTGAGTATATTAGATTTACTAACAAATGCAATTTATAATAACATAAAAATGCTACTTACAATTATTATTAATCACTTTATAATATTGTTATTTAGTTATTTAGTACACTGTAAAAAATGTGTGTAAATTGAGTGTCTTTGCTATTATTCTACTTTAACCTTTTTTTTCTGTCTGGTAAGTTGCCACAACTCTTTTACTTACCAAGAAAACTCTTTCCATCTTGAAAGGGATGTTTAGAGGAAACTGATCTCGGGATAATATAAAGAGTTTGTGCCACACTTTTTTTTTGTACATGGCTCGATTGTATATGTATGTATGTATGTAAATTTATAAAGTGGACCTGAATGACCGAAAGGTTTAAGGCGTGTAGACCCGGGTTTGAATCCCGCTTGGTGTATCCATATTTGTGATGTCTTTATGTCGTTCAAACTACTTCGCAAATTTTAAAAAGAGGGTGCTGGCTAAAAGTTTTAACAACTATGGCCAATTTGTTATTCTGTTCTATAATCTACAGATTATATGAGAAACAGAATTTCAAAATGCGTTTTGTCCAAATCCCATAATTTTCAGAAAGAGGTAAAATTCATTGACAGAAAGTGACACATTATTTTATTAACTCTGAAAGTGCATTATGTCACATGGACAAAAAGCGTATTGAATGTCCAAGTAACTTTCAATATTTATTTCAGATGGAACAATATGCGTTTTAAATTTCGAATTTGTCTTCAGATGCGTCTTTGCGCATAGAATGTAATACCATCACTAATTAAAAATTTTACATTTTGGACAAAACGTATCATATAATCTGTTGACTTTAAAAATATGTGCTAAATTTTGTAAGATATGTTATTCTTTAGTTACATATTTATTGAAATATTGCAGATTTTTGTGATTTACATACATACATACATACACAATCACGCCATGTACCCAAAACAGTGTGACACAAACTCTTTCCATTATCCTGAAATCAGTTTCCTCCAAACATCTCTATCCAAACAAGCAACTTTCGCTTCATCCACATTCATAATTTCTCTCATACATGCTCTGCTATTCCTACTATTTTCTTTTTGTTATATTTATAATTTTGAGTTTTGTTTACATTAAAATTCTTTATCAATTTTTAGTATATATATATATTTTATTATTCGTGATGATATATGTAAGTACGTGAATACTCGTACATATCAAACAATACTGACATATGCGGACCATCTTGTTCTTGCAAGCTTTGCGCCTTACTGCATCAGTACCTACTTCGAAGAACCATAAACAGTGTTTCGCAGAACGGCCATGTCAGGGTAATAATCTGTGAAACAGTTAAGTCATAATGTCTTTATAATGTGACCTTGAAAAATATACACCACGCAAGTGTTAACGGTTTATGGTAGGTACGAATTACGAATTTTGTTGCGGGTAGTTAAAGAAATTTTAAACGGTCATTATGTGATTGTCGTATTTTATGCACAAAAGCTTGACTGCTGAGTGGCTTTGCTGATGGCGTCTCTCTCTCTCTCTCTCTCTCTCTCTCTCTCTCTTATGAATTCTTCGTTCAAAAGTAATAAATAATTATTCAGTAAACAGGAAGCAAATGATGTCAGTTAACTTACGATTTACTATTGGTAGTACCGTGAAATTTTTGGTTGGGTATTTTCAATTATCACTTTAGTGGTAGGTAACTGCTGTCAAATATTTTACAGTACCTCATGATTTACTTCAATTTTTTTATAACACTGTATTACAAAAATTAAAGTTTAATTTATTTCGATTTTTTTCAATTTTTTTTTTAAAACGTAACTAAATAATTGAAGAATTAGTTTTTGTTATCGCAGGTTTGTCATACAAAATTTGAATTTTGTACAAATTTATGTTCATTTTATTTTATAAATTTCAACAAACTTGATGGTTTGTGATATAATTTGCAAATCAATTTTTCAAATACATAATTAAATTTTTATAATTTTTAGATTTTTATGTTTTTCTTTCAAATAATCAGTCAAATCTGGTTTACAAACTTTTTAATTTTTTGAATTAACATTTGGTGTTAAGTTTGTAATTTTTGATAAAAAAAAATTAATTAAATATACTGTACGAAATTCGGTGTAAACTTACATTGAAACTACAATAAAAATCACAGTAAAATTACTATAATTATCAGTGTAAATTTACATGGATTTTTAATAGTGTATGTTCAATAATGTTCAATAACATTGAAAATTAATTACTTAAAAAATATTTGTGTTATTATTTTTAAATAAAAGTTAACAAAATTTCTGTCTAAATACGTAATATATTTTATAAATAAAAAATATTTTTTTTTTATTTACGCACTATTTTTTTTAATAAACTAGTTGAAGGTGACCTTTAATTTCAATCGATTGTTTTATGAAAAGGAACACATTTTATTAAAATTTTGAAAAATGTATGTAAAATAAAATATTTTAGTAAAAGTGTTAATAAATTTGAAAAAGTGTTTGTCTTGAATATCAGAAAGTACTACGTGTAAGTCTGTGCGTTCACGGATATTTTACTTAATATAAATAAACCCAGAAATAGTAAACAAGTATTACGCAAAATTTCATGTGACGTTACGGCCTTATTACAACGGTGTTATGTGTACTGTGTACTGATTTTGGAGAAAATAACATTTCGTTTTTTCTTGCAATGTTTGCAACTAATGAACTAGTTTATTTTCGTTTTTTAAAAAAAGAAAAAGAAAAAAAACAAATTTCAAATTTAAATTTAACTATTGCTATTAGAAATGCTTCTGTATTATGTATAAATCTTTTTTATTTATGACAACTCTGAAGAAAAAGAAAAATTTGGAATGTACGTCACATTAAATAATAGTAATTTTCATATGTAAATTTTATTCTCAATTTTTATTAGAAGTATATAAGGTAAAATATGACAAATATAACATAATTTTGATATATACTATGTAGTTTGTTAAAAAGATGCTTACATATGTCTTGGAAAAAAATTCATTAAAAATTGTACGATATGAAATGTAAATACACAATATATGTTTCTTCATTAACTTAAAAATCTTGAAATGAGTGATAACTGAAAATAGCATACGAAAATAAAACAATTGAAGCGCACTGCACTGCATTCAGAGAGAAAACAATGAAAAAGTTTTTGCAAAAACGGTTCGAAATGCACTAATGTAGTTATGGTTGCCTGCTTCTAATCAAAATGGAATTCTCTAGAAATAAACACACAACATAATAAATACTTCTGGGAACTCTCACGGAAACAGAATTTCTATGTAAATTTTGTCGCTATTTTCTAAATGAAAATTTATTTCTTTATATTTATATCATATAGGTATGCTTTCATGTAGGTAGTTAATAAAATAATGTTTTGCTCTATTCAGTTTTAATATGAAATTTACTCAATTATTTTAAATAAAATTTTTTGCAAATAAAATGAAAACTTCAGTGGAATAATAACGAATACGCCATTTTGATCGAAAACACACACACACACACACACACACACACACATACACACACACACACACACATATATATATATATATACATATCTATTTTCATTTGAAAACATTGGGCGCCTATTCGCCATTGGTTATTTCTAATCTTCAAATGGTAAATCTCAAAACTTATAAATAAATGATGTACAAAAAACTTGTCATTTGATTTTAGATATAAATTTGAGTTTTTAAATTTGTATATAACTATAACAAAGAGTACTAAATTGTACGATCTTATTTTTTCAAAAGAATAATTTATTGAATTATCAAGTTTATTAATATTAATTAATTTTTTAAAAATATAATTGGAATTATGTTTTAATTGAATATTTGTAAAATGCATTTTCTTTGATATAATATTTTTCCGATATGATTTTGTGTTGTTTTAAATGATAATTTTTAAATTCTGAATTTTGGTAAAACTAATACTGTTTTAGAACCTATTTCCCTTTTTAAAACTGTATTAATTGTAGAATATTATTCAAAACTTGGTAATTTATTGACAAAAGATCTTATTTTTCAAACAGAATGCAAAATTTCTTATATATTTTCTATTTCTTTGAATATCCAATTTTAAATTATTTCTTATATCATAAATAAAGAATAAAACATATTTTAGTTATAGTATTTTCAAATATGAAAAACTTTGGGAACATGGGTAATATATTATTACATACAATATTTGTTTGCAGTATAAATTTAAAATAATAAATATCTATATTTTGACAGATTTGTAATTGAAAAACATATTGCTATATATTTGTAAAGTTGATTCATTGAACAATTTTTTGTATTTGTATTTTTAAATTTTAATTTCCATATTCATAATTGTATGCTTATTTTCAATTTTCCAGTACGATTTTAAATATGTATTGCATATTAATTACATCTATGATTAATCCAATAAATTTGATTTATATATTTAACGATTGATGATCAAGATTGTTAAAAGCATTTTTTGATGTATATTTTTTTATTAAAATCAGATATATTTAAAATATGTAAAAAAAAAACTAATTACAACAAGAAATGTTAAAAAACGCTTTAATTAATAAAGGTTTCCAATGCGATTACGAATTTGGTCCACTATTTTTTTTTATTGTGCAATTTATACAATATATTAAATAATTATTTTAATTTCTTGTCCGAAAATGTAAACATAAATTTAATAAAAATGAATTGTAATTATTTATTAATTTTATTATAAATTTAGTTGAAATTATTAATTACAAAATTTAGTGAAAAAATAAACTAACAATTGTAAAAATTAAGACATATTTATAAAATACTCTATGTGAATTTGTTTAAACATGGCTACGTGATAATGACAATAAAAATGATGTGTAAAAAAGAGGAGGAAAGTTAGATTCAGGCCAAGAAACTTCAACTTGAAGATAGTCGAGTATAAGTTGACATAACGGTTTCGTTTTATTGCGTATTAATTTGGCATGAATAAGTCAGGCGTCAGCCCCTACCTGTTTCGATACCAACGAAAGAATTTACTTTTATTTTTTAACACAGAAATAGCAGATCTGTCTTTGACCATTTTTTTCAAGCTCAGATATTGCAATTTATTTTGACATAGCACATAAGAATTTATACTAAATTTTAATTATTAAATATTTCAACGAAAATATAATAAAAAAGAAAATAGAAAATTTGAAATTCTTGAATCTTATGTATTTTTATTATTATTTTCTTTAAATTTAAATTTGATATAAGTAATTATTACACAGTAAAAAATCCGTTGTTAATTTTAGTTTTGTATTGCTCAAATGGCACACGAGCCGTTGTGACATTTTTTTTTTGTCATGTGAAATTTATACGGAAAGAAAATTTTGTGTTCCATTTTTTAATTGTATATAGGGATTAACATGTTTAAAATAAATAACTTTAAATAAAAGTTTAATATCAAATACATTTAACTTTCTCTTACAACTAACAAGTCCAATTTCTATTCTTAAATGTTTAAATTTAATTTTTCTGCAAACATTAAAAATTTTAATTGTAAATTTTGAAATAATTTTTTTATTTTCTAATTCAGTTGAACGATATATTTTTGCATATTTCTGATAGTTTTCTATTATGTATAATGAAACATTGTAATTTAATATGTTCGTTTATTTGATTTGATTAAAGAAGACTTCAACTTTGTTTATAGGTTAAGTAAATACCTATAGTTTGCATAAGGAAAGCAATCAATACTGTTTTGTTATTGTTGTGGAAAATGAATAAGTATCAAGACAATTGAATTGGTTTGTCATGGATGAAATTTGAAAAATTCTAGTGGAAAAGTGATATCAGCGCAGCGCAGCGTTGTAATGTTGAAGAGATTGCTGTGGTACGGTGGTACGGTGGTACGGGGCCGGGGTAAGAGGAACATGTATTCGCATACCAATTACACAATATCAGTTTTTACTGCTGACGCGCGTAAACATCAAGTTTTACTGTTACCATTTCAAATTAACAGTACTTTACGTTACTTCGGAAACGGGCACACTTGCGCCAATTGCAATACGTAGGTACATCAAATACGAATTTTTGCTATTTATGCTATCAAATTCTCTTTCAACTTTAACCTGAAGATCAATGACGGAAAAGAAATTCATACAAAAACATTAAATTCTGCAACATTGAATGTGGAACACTGAACAAAAAAATACAATAAAAATACAGTCACAAAATTTCAGTGCATAAATAATTATACCTAATTTAAATGATATGGTATAAATTGTACGGACAGTATTAATTTGTAATATTATGATTAATTTCGTAAACTACCTATGTGTTAGTAATTACGACAACCTGGGAAAATTATTAAAGAAAACAACATAGAGCCAAGAGGCAAATAATTGAAAACTGGAGAAGAGGTTACGTTAGGTCTAATATGTTTAATTAAGGTCCGATTTCTTCTCATAAATTTAAATCTAATTTAAATTGACACTAATTTGACATTGTTTTTCAATTGCAATTGCATTTTACATAATTTTATATAAGTATATCATATCATAGAAAAACATTGATAATTCTACGAGTGCTATATGTGACTTTAAAACAAATCAAAATGATAGAATCATTCGAAATTGATAATGTGAATTTAATTATAAAATTATTAATTAATTGGATTAAGCTTCGTTTCGTATTATTTTATGCAGTTCATCGGAAACAGGAAATTGATTTGAAAGATAAATAAACAGATAAATAAAGATAAATAAAATTTACAAAGTTAGAATATTTTATTGTATATTATAAAATTGAGGTTAAAAACTGAACTTGAAATACAATAAATAAACAACTAATATAAGTAAATAAAATGTAAAAAGGTTAATGCATTTTAATTTTGTTTTCTACGATAAATAGATAGAAGCAATGTTGAAATCAGGGTTAGAAACTGAACTTGAGAGAATGGTGTGAAAAAAACAAAACAAACAAAACAAACAGACAAACATGTAAATAAACAAATGCGTAAATAAACAAAAACTCGCATACGTAACATTTCGCCGACACCGACACCGTTGTTGTCGTAGTCTCGTAACCCGTTAAATTCTAATGCCGATTGGCGCAATTAGCACCTAGCAGCCGACCCACCTACTTACCTGCATGCGCGTAAGAAAGAACTTCTTAATTCACTCGTATTATTTATGTACGACAACGAGCTAGAGCTAGAGATGTACTTAATCTAACTTTTTACCTTGGAGGTGAGTTAAAATAAGCTGAACTGAGCGCTACGAAGAGACGAGATAAAAAGCGTTACACTTATAAAATTATAATCACTTGCGGTCAACAGCAATCCGATGCTGATGATGTCACTAATTTTAAATTTCTTCAATTTTAACTCTTGTTTTGCTAATTGTGGATGAATTCGTCGAGATTGTTAAACGTGTTAGATTTTTTAAACTTAAAATCGACATATTTTTTACCGATCATCACATATAGTGAGACAGGTATTATAATCATACCAATTTTGACATTATGAGATTTTTACAGATTAAGATTTTTTGTAACCTGAATTAAAGCAGCTTTAGCGTGATATCAGTGTATTTGTCTGACGGTCTGTGGACACATACAGACGAAATTTGGTTTAACAAATTTTTAAGAAATTTCATAAGAAATGAATATCTCCAATTTTATTAACTTTTGGTATATATCCGCTCACTGAAAATGGTAGTTTTCTGTCACTTCTGTCACTTTTATTTATTTCGTAAAAGAAATATTTCGAAAAAATATTTTACAAAAGTTGCTATACAAATTATAACTAACAACTTTCATTTGACATATTTTTTATATTTTTGCGATATTTTTTCTATTATTTACTTTGATATATAGGTATATAATTGTCAACGTAATATGATATTATTATCTTTTTCAATAATATATATCTTAGAAAGTATTTTGTACTTTGTGGTATTGTAGTGTTGGTTTTTTTGTAAGCTTGCGATTTATGAAAGTATAATAATGTTTAAATTTTGAAGGTGAACAAAAATACTTAGTTTTGTAGCATATGTACATTTATTGTAATGTACAAAAAAAAAACCTTCAACAATCTTTTTCAAGTTGTTTTGCGATCGATTTTCAGTCCAGGTCTCATGAAAAGTATAGTAAAATTTGAATTTGGTGTTCGAATCCATCTATCGGTCATTGTTTGTTTGCTGAAAACTTAAAAAAAAAATTATAAAACATTCAGGAATTATTTGAATTGACTCGGACATGTGGACTGGTCACCCACAAAATGTTTTAAATCGTAGTTTAGATTCTGGAGGAGACTCGGACATATAAATTACAGATTCTAAAAGATTTTATTTTTAGAACTAAATCAATACATAATTTAAATCAATCAATCAATCAATAATTTAAATTTTTTGTCTTTAATTTTTAATTGGATTATCAAAGCATAGATTTGAAATTAAATTAAAATAATAATTTTTGAAAAATTATGAATACATTTGATTAAATCGTCGATTGCAAATTTAGATTGTTTTATTGAAATTTTTCGATTTGATTACTGTTTTTAGTGTTTTGTTTCTACAGCAATATAATAGGTATGTATATCGAATAGGTATTTTGTTTTTATTCTGACGGGCAATTGATGAAATCTATTGTAATTGTTTAATTTAGTGAAATTAGCACAAAGAAACCATCACGTCACGTAACAGTACCAACCAGTATGACGTCAATATTAAAAAATGACAATCACGTTTGTATTTGAACGTTTTTATCTACCATATGTACGTCAGTGTTCTGGTTTCTTGTTTGCTATAATTATATTTCGTCATTAAATTCATAACAGTTTTGAACATGAGTTTGATGTCAAGGGTTTGTTTATGTTATTATTGAAATTCGTTCAGATTAAAAACATTATTAAAAGTTAGAATAAATACTGGATGAAAAAAAAAATCTGTCACTAGATAGAAATATCTTTTTATTACTATTCCTATATCAGATCAGAATTAACTTTTGCACTGCCCTTATTATTTACTACTTAAATCTGATTATGTATATTTCTATAATATAGTAAAAATTTATAATTAATGCGTTTGTTTTATTATCACTTGCCAATATATAACATATATGTATAATCGTCTCTGAAGAATTTTTTAATGGTTATTTTTAATAATTCATTAAATCTGAACACAAAACAATACGTCTAAACAGTTTTTAATAAAACTGAATTCAGTTTTTTATGTCTATTTAAAATGAAACGACGATCAAAAATGTATAATTTGTATCAAATTTTTGTGTTTAAGCTCGTTTTGGACGATAATAATTTACGAACAAATATTCATTATTATGTTCACTATGCGTTGTTACGTATTACAAAAAATAGATATGATTTTCGAATATTTGAATCTTATATTTTGCGTCTTGTAACTTACATCTGTATATTTACTTAGCAACGGGTACAGTATTTTAAACACAAAAATAAACACACTGTTAACATAATTTTTTTCAAGTTTTTACTTTCAATTTTTTACACAAGGGAAAATATAAATATAAATCCTGTTTAGAATTAAATACTATATATTTTATAATAAAAAATAGATAAAATCTATAAATTATTGGCAGAGAACGTCGGCTTTATCTATACATTACTATTTTTGATCTGATTTTTTTATGAAGCTATTAAGATGAGATAATAAAATTAAAATTTCAATTTTTTTTTGGCGGCCAACACAAAAAAATCGATGAGTACATTGGTCCCAACACAGGAGATTGAACTGAACTAGTTGTGTTTCTATTTTGGCAATTTTGAACAAGAAAAAAAAATAACTGTTTTGCTATAAAATTATAATCACAAACAAATATTTGTAAACATTTTTAATATTGACTGGAAATGCATTAGTTTGTTTACGTTTTAAATTAAAAAAGAAAAAAACCACATAAATTTACCGTTTTATAAAATAAAATTTAAAATTAATAATGTAACTATGGAAAATTATTGTTTAGAAAAATATTTTATCATGCGTATTACATTTGGACTATTTAGATATTAAGAAATATATTAGTATTAAATCATTTTTCAAGCCTATAAAGGTTATTTTTTTTTTAAGTTATCACTTTCACTTTATAGGATATATTTTAAAATGCAAATGAATAAATACTATATATCTAAATAATAAGAAAACGAATATTAACGAAAATGAAAATATTTGTAAGTGTGAAATTAAATATTAAAAACAAAATGTGAGAAGTATGTAGCTAATTTTATTTGCATTAGTTTATTTGTTTATATAAATAGAGAAGAGAAGTGAAGTCAAGCGTAAACTATGTAATAGAACGAATGTTTATTCCTACCTAGATGCTCTAATAACAACTTATACAGGGTCTTTATAAAATTACATAATTTGTTTTTGAGAAGTTGTTACAAAGTTAACAAGATAAATTAGGTACTAATTTTTTGGTTCTTTTTTGTTTTGTAAAATTTGATTTTAAAAATCATGCAAATAGGAAGCCGTCATTAAATTGCAATGTTTTTCTAGGCAAATTTTTTTATTTAATTGTCGAAAGTTATCACCATAACTTACCACAAATATAAGTTCATTTCGAGATTTTAAGTATTTAGAATTTTGTCGTTCAATATTTAATGTTTGGTGAATTCTTAGTATTATACGATTTGAAATATTCATATGCTAAGAAATTTAGAAACTTTGGTAGATTTACTGTAAGTTTAAAACAAATGTTTATTTATTTTTTTATAGTAAATAAATGGGTTACTTTGATCTCGAACTATGTATGCAATTCAATGAACATCCTGTAGGTAAATATTGAAGTAATAAGATTAGAGTTGAAATACGAAGAAGAAGAAGAAGAAGAAGAAGAAGAAAAGGTGTATGCCATTGGTTGATAAATGTTAGTAAAACAATTTTGTAATAAATAAATAAATGAATAAGGCAGTGCTTGGAGAACGGCAAAAAGCAATTCTGTCGCAATCGCGACATCGATAGCAACAGCAACAGCAACAACAGCAACAACAGCAACAGCAGCAACAGCAGCAACAGCAGCAACAGCAGCAGAATGTCTGTGAACCCGGCAATGAACTTGGTTGGCTGTTGGTTGCTTGAATGCCAGTTCACAAACCATGACACAACAAACAATTTATTAGTTTGTGATGAAATGGTATATTATATACCTATGATTTGTGTCGAATGTCGAATACTGGAAATGTTGAACGTCGTCGAACGTACGTACGTACACTCTCCCTTCTTTCGGTCGGACTCCACTCGGTCACTGTGAACGGAACGCGAGTGTGCGTGCGTGCGTGCCTATGTGAACTTGACCGCGAGTGTCAGCGTCGCGCCGCGCCGCGCCGCGCCGTGCGCATGCGCCCACAAATTCATCCGACCGAACTTGCTCGTCGTTGCTCTATTTGGATTCAGATTCAATCACAATCAGTTTCGTTCCGGATTTCTGAAGGAATCTTACAGTTTCATCAAACGAATAACTATAGTTTTCATTATTATTATACTGAATTCAGAAAATATTTAATTAATTTCGATTATGTGGTTGATATATATATATATATATATATATATCAACCACATAATCGAAATTAATATATATATATATATATATATATATATATATATATATATATATATATATATATATATGTTCTCTTACCCAGATAATGATGATAAATTTTGTTTGGAAATGAGTCAACTTGGTTAAAAATATAGAATTTTATTTAAAATTTTCGTTGGTTGATAAAATAAAAAAAAATTGTTTTTATTCATTCTGAAAAACGCCACAAACCTAAGCCGAAAATTTAAAATTGACTCATTTACGAAATAAACTTATTATCATACATATATATATATATTATTATTTTCCGCAAAGTATATAATAGTTTTGACAAATTTCATATCGTGTTTGTGATAATGATAATGTCTATGAATTTTAGAAATATTACATTTTATAATTCATCTAGTTTAAAATTCTTACCGTATAATTTAATTTTAAAAAAAAGTAATTATATTTTTTCAATATTACTTCGTTTGGATCTCGAGAAAAAATTGTTGTAATTAAATTATTTATTATTTTTCATTGTTTTTTTTTAAAATGATTTTATGTTTTCATAAAGAGATGATAATTTATCGTCTATGAATTTGAATAGGTACCTAGGTTTGTTATCGATAACTTTGCCCACACGTGACGTGAGTCGCTTAAGCCCATATAGAGAATTCTACCTACGTCGCGTCGTGCGACATATGCCGTGAGCCGTATCTGTCCAACTTACGGAAATGTTGCCTTCATAGAGTTACTTTTGATTTTTTACTAAGAATTGTCACAGCAGAAAAAAACTCACATTATAATAAAAACAAAACTGGTTTCGTTTCATATAGGTATGCACTGTATATACGAATCTACTGACTTATGCTAATTTTTAATATTCTCTATGAAAATTTACAAGTTCATGTTTACATATTTTGACCAGGATCGGATTTTCTTACATAAATATCATTTATTTATTTTATAGTAAATATTTCCTAGCACAAAGGCATCAGAAATTACATTAGAATACGAATAAGATAAATAATTTGACATTAATTGCATTATCTGTTCATTAAATTTAGGTTACTCGTAAAATTGTTAATTATAATTTTTATTAATTGTATATGAGCAAAATCATACAAAAATTAGCAGTCATTGCTATATTCTGAGTTTTATTTTGTTTTATTTTAATATTATAGCTGAAGATGTAAGTATATATATATATATATATATATATATATATATATATATATATATATATGGAATACTATATATATATATAATACAGTACAGTAAGATGTAAGTTAGTTTACTTATTATTTTAGGGTTCTCACTTTTTTTTTACATATTTGATAATTTTCTTGAAGAAGATTATAATAAAACAAAAGAAAACAATATTTCAAAATATTACAACGAGCGTTATACGCAAATCTATAAACATACAGTAATCAACAAATAAATTAGTATATTTTAAAATAAAAAAGATTTAGGTTTAATTTCTGTATAATTTTTAATTAAAATTCGACGTTTCAATATACTGCATGTATATCACCATCAGGAAAAAAATATATGTATGAAATAAATAGTAAACAAACAAAACGTAGAAACAAGTTACTAGGTAACAAAATACAACTAACTAGATAATAATAATAATAATAGTTTATTAAATAGCTTACGCTAGTAAATACAATAGAAAAAAAAAATATTACATTTAAAGATATTAATCAACATATTAACACAATTAAAATTTCAAATTTTTTAAAATTTATTTATTAAAGAAAGCCAAATTTTATTTAAATCAGTGCCTTGAAATATATGCATTCTTATTCTGTCATTCAGGTTTCGCTTCGTTCAGATGTATAATATATTTATAGAAGTTCATTTAAAATTTGGTTTGTTAAAAATGTATTAAAATTAATAATATGTTAAAATTAAAAATTTCTTTCTTTTAATAGTTGAACAAATTCTAGAATTTCTATTTGAAAGTGTGTCATACGTATATTTAATAGAATAAACCTTAACATGTTTTTGCTGAATTGCACAGAAGTAAATGTACATAGAAAAATAGTAAAATATTTCTAAAACATGTTAGTCCGTCCCTGGCTGAAACTAAACTAAACACACACACAAACACACACACACCGTCTTTGATTAGAAGTATTTATGCTAAAATGCTTGTATTTAAATGAGTGTCAGACACATTTACCATGATATTAATCGCGCATGTTTTTTTTTTCTTTTTCTATATAATCTCACGTGTAGCCAAGTATAATTCACGAGGAAAAAATAGGATAGATGAACTAAAATCCTTGACCGGACATTGCACTTTCTTAAATCCTACATAATCCGTTAAGGAAGCAAAACTCACACTCAACTTGGCACACTTAGGTGGAAAAAATGACGCAATCAACTTGGAAAAGATTTTTTCAACACAACTTCATCATGTTGCCCATGTTGTACTGTCCGTACTGACAATGAACTATATCTGATAACGTTTATATCTATATCATCTGTACTCGAATACGTAATACTATTTATTTTTTTCAATAATGTATTATCTGGAATATCATTATGATTTATTATTTTGAAGTTTTTCTTTTTTACAAAATAGAAATTATGACAGGTATTTTTATAATTAATATAACAATTTTAGAAATAACTAAACAACAACAATGCTATTAAAATAAAACGACTTTAGGATATAGTTCTGTATTAATAAAATTAATACAGAACTATATCCTAAAGCCATTTTATTTTAATAAATTGAGTTTTAAAAGATTGTTTACTATGTTAAAATGATATTAAAATTATTCTTGTAAATTTTCTCTAAATAAAATTAGTATTTATTGTAAATAAGAAATTATATTACATTTTTTTCACATAAAATGGAAGACTAAAATTTTTAATATGAAAATTAATCTGGAAATTCCCGAAATAAACATAAAAATTATATATTAGTTAAAAATTGTAATAAAATATTTTTTCTTCAAGTGCATCAAAATATTGGTATTACTACGTTACTATATTGTCTATGTAGAAGGTGATTATTATGTTACTAGTACAATAATGAGATTATTATACCTATAAACACCACTGGTGGCAGCACCAGAGATGACAACTCGGCCAAGTGTATTTAATATGTATGACATTTTCGGCGTTTATATTGAAAATTATGTAGTGACAATTGTAGTGCGTGTAAATCAGTTGCCCCAGGTTTTTATGTAAAATTACCGAATTTTTTTAAAAGTGTAGTTAACGCATTGATTAACAAAGTTTTATGCAAATGGTCATAATTAATTACCGTATTTGCCCGAATATAACGCGACCCCGAATTTAACGCGACACCGAAATTTTTCATAAAGATATTTAGAAAAAAATAATCCAAAGAATTCAAAGAAAATAAAATTCAGGAGTTGTTACATTGCCCATTACCTAGACCTCGAATTTAGCGCGAGTCAATTTTTAAACGGGAAATAATTCGTTAAAAAATATCGCGTTATATTCGGGCAAATACGGTATTGTTTGAGTGATAGACAAAATTTTGCCTATAATTTAAGAATTTAAATATATATATCAAAATTTAATCTTTTCCTTTCTTGATTTTATAATGTACTATTACAAAAATAAAACTTTATTTTAAACAATCTTTGCAAAATGTAAGTAAACACATAATTTTCTAAATTATTTGTTAAATAAACTACATTTTTATCTAGGACTCGTATTTCGTATTTCAATTAAATTTTGTTTACCTACGCGCCTAAACCACAACAAACTGCAAAACCCGTTAAAGATTTCTTTATATATAAAACCTATATGTAATTTAAAATAAATTATTTAAATTAATAAATAAAAACAAAATTAAACTTTTTTTTTAATTTTTAGTTTGAAATCCAGCATCTGTGCAGTGCGCAGTATGAACAATTTTTTTTTAGAATGTTGATCAGTAAGAAGAAAAACGAAATAAAAAGTAAGAAACCTTTCTCACATATAACTTAAACAAGTACAAGCTTATCGTTAGAATTGTACATATATAGTTATTTCTTACGAACACGTACAAAGTCAACTACGCGATAAGATAAGAATAAAAGTTAGAAAAACAACAAAAAAAAAACAATCTGAATAAACTTAAAAAGAAAAAGAGAGAAAAAGTCGGGCTTCTAATTCATTTGAACGTGTGCGTATGTGTGTTTGTTGTGTATCAGACTAGACGCAGAATCTTCTTTAATGAGACCTGCTAACGGTACTGTTACTCGTATTCTAGAACGTACAGTTAAAATATTTCAACGAATTAAAAATAAAAGTGCAGTGTGGAACATTTCACTTACCCACTTTATTGATCAGATAAAACGGATGATTGTGTGTGTGTGTATGTACTTGACTCGCTGGCTTCTAAGCGAGTTGTACGGTGTTAAAATGTTGCTCGGTGCTCCGCATTGATCGGGTCCGAATCCTCCGGTTTCGGTTTTACAACATACCTACTTGTTGCGCGCTCACCAATTCCTTTAACACACGAAACGATTTACTAAATAAAAATTGAAAGTAAGAGAAAGACTTTTACTCATTCTTCAATGAAAATGATTTTATTTTAATCTTTCATTTATCAACACAGAAATTCAATATTATCATTTTGTGTTGTAAATCAAATTTTGTATTTAGTTTTAGGGAAGATTTCAATATTTTTTCTAACTGAACTATACTGATGAAACTTGAAATCTAAATATTCTACATTGCTTTTTGAGTGAAGAAAGCATGAGATTAATTTTTTGAAAAATTATATATATATAATTTTGTGAGATTGCAGAATATATATTCTACAATCTCGCGATATTATTTCATCTTTGACTTTACATTTTACGTTAATTAATAACTTTATCGATGACTCTGCACTACTCTTTCAACTACAGTTTCTTCTTCCTTCCTCTACAAGAAGTACAAATACTTTTTATCTTTTACAAATACTTTTGCTCATTCTAATCTTCTAACAAAGTTTCCCATTTATCATATGTGCCACTCATTTAATAAGTTAGAATAACTGTAGATATTTTATCATGTTCTCTTCGTATTTTTATTAATCATTTACAAATTGTATACAATTAATGTTTTTTTTTAGATAATTTATGTATTATATTTCGTAAGTCTGTTTGTATCGTATGCGCCATTTAATTGGGCCGTTGCTTGTTTGATGTAATTAAATAAATAAATAAATATATACATATAATATTATATAAGTATTAAGATATTTAAATACTAAACTGTTATTTATTGCGTGACGATTGAGTGTTTCGGAATACAATATAAACTGTGGATTACTTACTATTGGCAATGCGACTAAAAAATTGTATATTTCAATGTCTGGAACATATATCCCTATATTCTATCTAAAAATTTTAAAATGTCATTATTATGATTAGCTAATGAATATTTCTTTTTACAAATATTTATGATTAAAATCGTGATATTAAATTGATTAATAAAAATTAAACAAGATTTAGCGCAGACCCTACATGAACGTCATAATATTCAGGTATCAAAAAATAATGATTAAATTAATTTTAAGTAATTAATTTCAAAGTAGAATAAAGTGTTTCTAGAATGAAGATAATATTAAAGATAGAATAAAAGAAAATGTTTCTTGGATTATACGAAGCATTTTAAAGTGAATTTCTACAAACATTTCCTCACGATAACAAACAAAACAAAAACCTTGTAAATATCAAGTAAAACAAATGATCAAAATAGTGAATGATTTATATAAATGGGAAAGCTGTCTGTTTAAGTGTTACGTTAGCGGTAAATTCACCTAGGCGAAAGAAAATTCTGGAAATATAAATGCGGCGTTAGGAACTGAAAGAATTACGATTCGCAGAATCATATGAAGGTACGTAAATACGCATGTATGTTAACAAAATCTAATATTTGAAATTATTATACGTATATTATTATTAGTATATATGTTGCATAAGTATTTATTTGAAATTTATGCGTTGTACACTGTAAAAAAATCGATAATTTTACATAAAAACCTAGGACAACTGATTTACACCAGTTTAGTATGTAAATTTACAGACGTCAGTATCGTTACAAAATGAAAATTTTTAGGCAAACTTTTACATTATACTTTAGTATTTATATATAAATAATCTGTAAGAATACTAAAAATATTTTGTTTTATTTTTAAAAATACAAATACTTAATACAAAATATTTTACAGGTTATTTGTATATAAATACTAAAGTAAATAATATTACATACGTTTTGAAAAAATACTGATGTCGTGATGTCTGTAAATTTACGTACTAAGCTGGTGTAAATCAGTTGCCCCCAGGTTTTTATGTAAAATTACCGATTTTCTTTTTACAGTGTAGATAAGACGAAGGATCAAATTGTTAATAAATGGTAAGCTGGGAGCTGGAAAAGAATTTTTATTTATAAATTTGATGTAATTTAGTTTATTTTGATCTGCCATCGTTACCAGTGATTATTAAATATTTTCTTATTTTCCTTGTCATATTTATTTATTGTCACACTGTTACGGTTTGCGACTCTTTGATGAATAGCAATGTTCTTTATTAATAATCAAAATAGAATTAATTTTTACAACATAGTAAAATATCTTTAAAAACTCATAATTTTACCTGATAATGATGTACATTGAGTATGTCGAAACGTCGATTTTTTTATTAAAATATAAACAGAACTTAATCATAAAGCCTTTTTATTATTAGGTTTATTGATTTAAACAGAAAATAATTTATAAACTAATGTGAATAGTATACGTATATGATTTTTTACAATTCATTTCTGGAAGTTAAAAAAAAAACTTTTTGTATTTATATAGATATGTATGTATGTATAGGTACATGCAGTGCAAGAATTCGACAAAAAAACAAAAACAAGAAAAAAAAAACCGAATGCAAACTGCGTGCATTTAAAAAAGATAAGTACTAGTTCTTGCCGAGAAAAATTCGTCGAAAATACTAAGGCGTATAATAAATAAGAGTCGCGATGCGATGCGTATATAGAGCATTGAGAAAAAAAGTGAAGCAAGCAATGATTTTTGGGAGCGAGTGAGTATGTGTACAGAGGTAATCGAGATAAGATGGTCCAGACGAAACGAGACGGAGACGCGACGAGACGAGACGAGACGAGACGAGACGAAACGAAAAACAGGGCGGTAACACGATGGGGTCGGGTCGGCTGACGGTCATGAACGAGTTTAGGCCCACAGGTACTGAGACTGCAATTAGCATTTTAGCTGTACGAAAAAGATGTCTGGAGCGCGCAAGAGTGCTGGAATGACGGAGACTACGTACTTACGTACATTTGAAGCACACGCAGGTGCTTACACAGAACCGTATCTGCTTTCGTAATCGCTTGTTTTTTCTCTTTCTTTCTTTCTTTCTTTCTTTTCTTTTTCTATCTCATCCTTACCATCCTTTCATATAGTGTATCATTCAAGTCCTTTGGTTTTAGCAAATGTGCAATTTTAATAAATGTGCAATTTATTACACATTTTGCAAAACAATTATCACGTCACGATCAAAATATAAAAAAAACAGTTAAAATCGATGAGAATTTATCATAAGTATTATAAATTTTGATCTCAAATCAGTTGAACCTATGAATTATATTTTTATTTTGGCTACACTGTAAAAAAGTTGCCATTTTACATAAAAACCATAGTAAAAAATTACATACTATTTCAGCAAAATGATGGTTTACATACATTTTTCGTAAAAATAATATAATTTTGTAATTTTAAGTAAAATAATTAATTTATTGTTTAAACATACGTATTTTATATTTATATAATGTAAACATTATCTTTAAAATATCTATAAATAATGTTACATACATTTTGAAAAAATACTGACGCCTGTAAATTTAGGTATTAAACTGTTGTAAATTAGTTGCCCCAGGTTTTTATGTAAAATTGCCGAATTTTTTTTACAGTGCATAGGATATTAAAGATAATTTTACTTGAATCCAAAGTTTTTATGTTTACAAATAAAAATGCTTTAGGTTTTAATTCTGTATAATTTTAGTTAAATTTTGACGTTTCGAATATACTGCACGTATATCATCATCAAGAAAATAATTACAAATGATATAAATAATAAACAAACAAAATATAGAAACAAGTTACTAGGTAATAAAATGTAAGTAACTAGTTCACAATTTTTTTTAATAATTTATTAATTAAAAGAAGCCAAATTTTATTTAAATCTGTGTCTTCACACTGATTGGTGTTATCGTTTTCTTTGTAAATTTATATTGCTTCTCTTATCAATCTACTGCTAATATTATTAGGTTTTGTATCATCATTATTTTTGTATCATCCAATTTTACATCATAAAGATTTTCTAAAGCATGTTGCTTAAATTTAATGAGATTCTTTAATATGTTATTATAGTTTACGTTGCTTTTTTTAACTATAAAATAAATAATCTAAACTAAACATTTTTTTTAAAATCAAAATTTAAGAATTAAATGTGTTAATTTTTACATAACAATATTTTTGAATGTTAAATAAATTCGTATTATTATTACATTAGCGAGGCTGTCATGGAATTCTTAAATAATTTTATATACAAAGGTAACTGTAATTTTTAAATTAATTTTTACGCTTATGATATTATATTGTGCTATTTGAAGTAGACATAAAGCCGTGCTATACATTTTTATCATATAATTTTAAATTTCATAAAATTGAAATATTCAATGCTTGTTTTATAAATATCATTGTTTTAAACTATTTTTTACTACATACATAAAATATAAATGAATGAAAAAACAACAAACAAATTTCAATAATTAGTTAACCGTATCTGTAATAAGTATTATAATTATTATTTTAAAAAGTAAAATTTTGTTTGATTTCTCGAACTTTTTAAATATGTCTTTCTATTAGCTGCTGATAACGTCATATTAAAAAAAGAATATAATAATTTTATTTTTATTATAAATAGTAATTATTACATTCTAAATCATTTGATTTATTTGTAATATTTGGCGATTTTTATATTATGTATTATTATTATTATTTAACTAGTTTCATATTCACAGTATTCTTATAAATTAGTAAATTTTTGTTTAATATCGTCTATATGTGATTACAAATGATTGAAAATAAATTCGAATTAAATAAAACTATAGTAAAAGTAATATGACTTTATTAATTTAATTACAAACATTTTTGATTTGGATTTTGTGAAAACAAACAATTTAAATAGATGAAGTACTTAAAAAATATTACATTAAACAAGCTATAAGTACTTATATTTTATTATAATTATTTTAAAAGTAATATTGTTAGCAAACATGTATTTATTTAATTAAATATTTATAAATAAATTAAACAGATTCTTAAGCAACTTTGAACATTATTTTAAAATGACAAGATATTTAAATTTTTTATTTAATTTTATGTAATTATTATTAAATGAGTGAATACATATGTTAGAATTGGGTATAGATATTTTTTCACGTTCTCTTCGTATTTTTAATGTCTTTTAGAATGTTTTTAATGTCTTTTTAGATAAATTTATGTATTATATTTTATTTATCTAAATTATTTGTATCATTTGCGCCATTTAATTAGGCTGTTGCCTGTTTGGTGTAACTAAATAAATAATAAAAAATAGGGCACAAGAGTGTATTTATAGTATTATGTAGTACGGACCTGCTGACTTATTTTCAAAAGACATTTTTTTCTTATAAGAACAAGTATACGTAAGTTGTTTCTGATATCCATTTGAGGATGGGGCAGGTTTAATTCATGAAAAGAAAATTGAATAAAAAAACTAGGTATTGCGTCGTATTATACAATTATAGTATATGTAGGATATATGTTTATTCTTTGCTTTTCGCATTATGATTACGCTGCTACGATATTTTCTATAGTATATATACTGATCGAAACAAATGTTATACTTTCTAAGTTTTATAAATTTTTTTCATGTAAAACTCAAATCAGAAACGAAATTTGAAATAATTTGGTCATAAATGTATGAACAGTACAGGAAAAAATATAAAAACTTATCAAAATTTGAAACTATTCCGTTGTATATATATATATATATATATATATATATATATATATATATATATATATATATATAATATATTAGTTTTGCAAAATTAACGAAATGTATTTTTAATTTTTTTTTTTTAGAATTTCTTCCAGTAATTACGTGAACAATTTAGTTATTATTCAAATATATTTATTACAAACTTAATACATAGTTGATTATAAGTATAGATAATCATATTTATAACAGGAAATACTTTTTTAAAATTCATTTACTAGAAGTTTCGTTTTCGAATAAAATTTTAATTTGTTGCTTGACTTTCGGAATATATATTTAGCTTTTGTTGTTAATGAATTTATTTTAACTTTATTATTTTGTTTACTAATTTTATTGATTGAAGAAGTAAATTTATTAACGTTAAAGAAAATATAATTTTTGAAATTAAATTAAAAGATTTTATATTTGTACATTCTTTACAGATATGAAAGAAACTGCCATTCAGATAAAATAATAAATAACTTTATTTACGTAGTAATCTTCAGGTTTTCACAGCCGGTATCCATTGAATTTATAGCATTTTTTGGGCTGGTATGCCATGGTCGATCTGTCCTCGTCACAGACGTTTTGCCATACATCGTAGATGGCATCCTCAGTTCTCAGGTGACTGAATGACAGTTTCTGCTTCGCAATCTGGTATATATACGTGTATATCCCCACTACAGGTACCGTTACGCCATTAACCGATTCTGGCTGGCCTGGATGGCCCAACCTTTCCAATTGGACTGCACCTTCAGTTTTCATTATAGGTTTTGTCACGCCATTGGTCGATTCTGGTTCTTGATGACCTGTTTGTTTTTGAGGCTTACCAATGATTTTATGCTGGTTCAGCAACAGTAGAAAGAAGTGTTGGGCTGTTGTAGACGGATGCATCGTTCGTGTATTTACAATTTAATATTCACTGCTGATGACGTTTAAAGATGTCATTATAGAATTTTATGATTAACCGTTTTTGGACATCATTTTTGTTTGTTTTACGTTTTGGTGACGTTTTTCGCAAGCAATGAAAATTCATCGAGAAATACAACTCAGGAATGGAGTAGGTCCATATTAAATCAGTAGTGAATGTATTAAAAAGATAATAATAATCTATTTTAAACAAAAATTAATGTATTTTTTTAGACTTCAAAACTAATTTTTTTATTAATAGATTTTTAGTTGCCAGTTTGAAATACTTTTTAATTATATGAGGAAAATGAGACATATAAATATTTGCAAATTTAGACTTTGTGATTATTAAAAAAAAAAAATAGAAATACGAATATGTACATATAAAATACCATATTTATAAACTTAAAACAATTAATTTGTAAATATAGTGTTGAATTTTACTATTTCAGATGGAGTAATTTTTCTAGGAATGTAATATAATATTAACGAAAAAAAGAGTTTATTATATAATGTAACTTGCATAATTTCAGAATGTTTAAAAATTTTGCTATGCTGACAAAACATTTTTGGACACGTGAATTCGTCGAGAAGAAACACAGCAATTTCTCTAGTTTTTGTTATACAGAATGACTTAATTTGTAAATGTAAGGCAACAAAATGTGCAAATATTTCTGTTATCTTATTTTACAAAACCTTATGTAACAAAACTGCATAAAATTAAATGCGATTTTTTTGCGCAAAATAAGAATTTAGTGCTAAGGTGAGTCAGATTAGTGGGCTCTTATCTCAAATGCCATGTTACCAATACGTGATTTTTCATTCTGTAAAGCTATTCATAGACTAAATAACGGTTATTTTTTTATATGTTAATCAAGAATGAGTATATTTTTCATTCTTTAAAAATTGTTTATTAATTTTAATACGTTTTATTTCTCGTTGATAAAAGCAAGCTATTACATTTTTTTATTATTCTTTTTTATTATTTACATTTTTAGACAAAACATACAAGTACCATTATAAATTGAATAACATCTGTTTTAAACCACATAGAAATTTGATTGTTCATTTCAAATAAATTGTACTCGTTTCATAATTAGATAATTACTGTACAACAAGAATTACAGTAAAATTTAGAAGAAATCAGACATGTTTATTTAAGTTATTTTAATATTTAAACACACACAACACGTTTAAAATACGGATTTTTCGTAAATTTAGATTTATAATATTACATAAACAGTAGTAATATTTTATATATTTATGATAAGTTAAAATTTATAATGAAACAATCAAAACTTTACTGTGCAAATTTATTTCAGTTTTTGACTAATCGTAAGCGAGTACGTCGAAACGTTAATTTTTTATTAAAATATAAACAGAACTTAATCTTACAGCTTTTTTATTTTCAAAATAAACTGTGTTTTTTATCAACACTAAATTTAATTGTAAATTTGTGTATTGTGTTATTTGAAAAAACAGAGAAACAACTGATTTAAAATCAAAGTATGATAAAAGCTTAAAAATTTTTTAAGACAATATTTTTGATTTTGATCGCAATTGAAGAATTATTTTGATATACATAGATAAGAGCTTACTAGTGTCGCTTGCTTTTGATATATATTTACATAAAAAAAAAATATGGAGTTATCAATTATTTATTAGAATTGTTTTATTTAAAAAAATAAAATATATGCAGTGTGGAAATTAAGTAAGGAATAAATTCAGTAATTCCGTTGATATTAATTTTTTGGAAAAAATCTCGAAGAGGTATAGCGATTTTGACTACTGCGAATATTTTCAGCCTATTTTCAGTTTCGACTTTTTTTTAAATGACAACCTATATTTTTTATTATTGATTTTGGTAGTAGTTTTTATTCCGTTTCCAGCCATATAAAATTTTCAATATGTTACATTTGGAAAAAATTCAGAAAAATAGTCTTAAATTTCAAATATTAAAAATTAATTAAATTGGCAAAATAAATCTTGTTATCGGTTTATAACTTTGAATTGAGTAGATAATAAATTTCTAGTTCGATTTTTAAACTTTTTTATAATCTCAGAATAAAAACGACTGTGCCGTCGATAAATTTCCGTCAAACTTAGGAGACTAGATTCATTTTGCCAATTTAATTAATTTTTAATATTTGAACTTTAAGACTATTTTTCTCAATTTTTTTCAAATATAACATATTGAAAATATTATACGGTTGGAAAGGAAATAAAAAGTACTATCAAAATCAATAATAAGAAATATAGTTTGTCATTTAAAAAAAAGTCGATGACGTCATAACATGAAAAACAAATGACATAACAAATTGAAAATATGCTGAAAATATTCGCTGTAGTCAAAATCGCTATACCCCTTCGAAATTTTTTCCAAAATATCAACGGAATTACTGAATTTATTCCTTACTTAACTAAAAAAATTTTTTTGTAAAGGCAAAAATGCTTTTTTTAGCGTGAGAAAATAAGAATATATATATATATATATATATATATATATATATATATATATATATATATATATAATATTTTTTAAATACAGATAAATTGTTCCGGGAACGCAAATCTTTCATGCGTTCTCAAAGATTTTTTTTACTATATTATAGTTATTGTTATGTCTAAAAGTTATTCTTATGTTTACAATATATTGTAAACATTTTAATTACTAGAATTAACTTCTGTTTGATAACAAATTTTATTCATTCTTTATATTATCTGAAATTACTATATTATGTTTCTATGACTAATATAAATTTTCTATTCAAAATAATTTTGTTTATCATCTATTGAATATCTATTGATGCAATAGTAATGAATCACCCTGTATATAAATGTCCTGCTATTTGTTCTTATTTTTTAAAAAAAGAAACTAACGAAATATTTGTTTATAACGGAATAACATTTAATAACCTAATTTCTATTCCGAGAATAATTCACATTCAGAATTATATAAATATACGAAAGAAATATGATAAGAAGAAAAAAATCTTACATTGACATTTAAAAAAAAATGTTATTAAAGTCATCGGTAACTTGATTTCTGTGTGAAATTTAATTCGACGAATTGTTTCAAAATGTGTTACTTCTATTTACATAGTAACTAAAGAACCATCTACCTTTTTCAATACATCCTGTATATACTTATGTTTATACAAAAATCTATACAATTTTCTGTTTAAAAAATTAGTACTAATTAATACGTTTTACACGATATAGAATAAAATGTACAGTCGCATGCGCAATGATATTTTAAATTTTAACAATTTATTTATATCTAATCTAAAAATTGCATATTTATTAATAATAATATTTACTGATTCAACTAAATAAGAATTAAAAAAAAAAAGAAATTGTACATATAAATAAATTGATGATAATACATAACCTAAATAAGATTTTGACGTTTCTAATACCAATTCTTCTAGTGTGTCCACAAAAATTATATAATTTTACTAAAACACCTTTTCGAGAATAAAACATACTAAAATTTTTAAAATTTAATTCTGGTTTTACTATTTATCCAAGATTAATCAAATTCTTACAAAAGATTCTATTAATGCCCACATAAATTATATAATTTTAATGTCTTACAGTGTTGCTAACTTTCTAAGAAATTTTTTTAATAAAGTTATTAAAATTTATTTTGGTTTTACTGTTTATACAAGATTAACAAAAAAATTTTTTAGTACTTTTAAAAATTATATAATTTTATTATTACACAGTGTTTCCAACTTTTGCAGAAAAATATAAAATTTTTATTTCTATTTCTTAGTATTTATGTGATAGGTATTGTTCAAGTGGTCTGTATATGGGTTTACCCATATGCTTCTAATCGTGTTTATATTTATTTTCCGATTTTTTTTTACGGAAATTATCCAGGTAATTTTATTTCCTTACTGCTCCAGATAATCGAGTGTCTACTGGTAGTTGTTAACTGACTGAAGTAAGTTGGCAATCTATAATTGAGTAGGGATTTAATTAACTATATTTTACGCAATTGATACTACTTTTTTTTTCTATATTATTCATGATTATAACAAAGTATTGTGACAGTTTGAATATATAATATTTACAAAATTTTAATATATTTTAGTTTTGGAAAAAAAAACAAATTTTTTATGTTATTTTTGCGTGTTAACAAGTATATTTTGCAAGGAATTCAAATGTGAATTCTCTTTCTATTAAAATTTTTCTTGTTTTTATGAAACCGGTATTTTAGTTAAGGTTTGATAACTTACTTCATTTTAGTAATAAACATAAGGAATTTTTATTAAATTTGAAAAGTAACTAGTTTTGTGTTTTGTTTAGGTAATAATGGTATTTTGATAAATTACTGTTTTTGCATATTTTTATGATTTTGATGATTTTTAAAAAATTATGCACTGAAATATTTTCTTAATTGTAGACAATATATCGAGAATCAAGGCAAATATTTGCATATTTTTAAATGATAGGAAATTGTAAATGAAATTGAAGTAATTTTGTTACAATTGTATAGGAAAAATGTTAGGAAAAACTTTCGGCTTTTTGACTAACAAAATACGTAGGTAATTACTTTTATTATTATATGTTTTCTGTTATCTTCAAATGGTTTACAGCCCTAAATTTTTGCAAAAATTGTGTCTATCCTTGAAAACGAAAAAGTATTTATGATTTTATTGCAGACTTTACGATAGTAACTTGTAAAATTTTACTTTTATTGTTGGAATGCAATATTTGCTTAAAGAAAACTGATGATTTACGTGATATTTATAATATACATATGTAATAATTAACTTTGCCAAGGCTATGCGTAGATACACGCATAAACTATTTAAGAAATAAATAAATATTTATTTTTGCACTAATGTTTTTCCTTCCTCAAGAGAAATTATATATATATATATGTATAGAATGTATACCTATATAAAATAGCTGTTTATATTTTTATTTTTGTGTTAAATAATATATATTTATGTTTATTTTATTTACAAATTTTTTATTTGTAAACATTATTTAATATTTAATATTTGTTAATACTGATATGTTAATTATTGTCTATCGATTTTTTTGTGATATTTAACTGTAAATTATACATTAAGATAAAATGAAAAATTTGTCACTTCTAAATTAATTTTAGAGAATTAATAAAATTAAATATTTGTTTGGAAAACCCATTAGAAAATTTAAATTAGTAAATAAAATATTAGACTTAAATTGTTTTTTAATATATAGAGATAAATTGACAATCTATTACTTTTTATTTTAAAACATTTTTTTTGATTGTTTTTAAACAAAAGATTAGCATGAACACATATTTTTTTGTTTATATTTTTAATAATTCATATAATACAGCATATATCTTAAAATATGGTTTAGGATTTAGTTCTGTATAAATTTTAATTAAAAAATCGACGTTCAGACATACTCTACGTACATCATCATCAGGAAAAATGATACAAATGACATACACAATAAATAAACATAATATAGAAATAAGTTACTAGCATATATCTTATTCTATGGTTTTTCTTACTGAACAAATATTACATAGATGCAATTTTGTTTAAAACTAAATTATTGATATAAACCTACCTAAAAGAGGAAACTTAAAATTTGTTTAAAAAAGAAGTCACCAAAATGATGTTCAAAGTTTGTTAATTTTCGTTTAGAAAGTAGAATTGCAATTATTGTACAAATATGTAGGCTTGTTATCCTCACTTTTTTTGTTTGTGAGAAAGTGCTTTTATCTTTTGCTTCAAAATAAATTTGTATTTCTATCTCTTATCAAATATGAATAGTATTTCTCTTCTAATATTTTTTATTATAGCTAATATTATAAAATTTAAATAAACTAATTAAAATTGATCAATAAGTAATTTTAAGTGAACGTCAAGAGTACTTTTGACAAAAATCACTTTTCAAAGTGAGTTTAGAATTCCAGTGGACATGTTATGTTCAACTACGCACTAAGGTCTGCGCATATAAATAACTGAAAAATTACTTTCAACGGTGTAATATGAATGCCGGTACAAATGAAAATTAGTATTCACAATAATGTATCCGAAATGATTTGACCGAAAATATGTTGCGTATGGGTTCTTCGAAATGAAACCGATTGCGGAAATGCCCGCTCGATGTGCCGCATGCTGTGGAGCACCGCGCCACACCACGCCACGCCACCTTCGATACTTTCAACAAGTTATCATCGTATTCTTTTTCGATTCATTTTACTTTTCATCATGTTTATTTGGGACACAATTCTAAAGTTCATGCAACGGTACATTCTCGTCATACGGATATGTTTATTGCTCTCTTGTAATTCTTGTTGTTTACACGTATCCATATATACATCGTAATAAATAAATCATTTACTCAGAAACGTTACGGTTTCTCGTTTAATCGTTGAATATAAGTACAAACAATGTCACTCGTATTATGTCATTTTTACAAAAAAAAAATACCGGTAGCTTAATGTATGCGGATTTTTTCTAGAAAAATTTGTACTTCAAAATTTACTCACATGTGAATTTTATTCTAGATTCTAACCTATTTCACCTAGAAATTTGTAATATATGTATTTATGACAAATATTATTTCATCAACTTTATTTACTTTTTTAAAAGAATAGTGTCATATGAGCAAAGAAAAACAACATGAATAATCGCACAAAAATTTAAGATACATTTTCAAATATCTTGTGCAATATGGTTATATGATCTTTTATAGATAATGAAATTTTTTGTCAAATATTAATTATTAGTGAGTTTATGCAGAATTTCATATTTTGACAAAATTTATAAATTTAAAATTATTAAATCTTATTTACTTTAATAATTCTATTTTTTTTATATTTTTTTATTGTTTGGTTTTTAATGGTTGCACAGTAAAATATAATATTTTAAATTACTTTTATTCCGAATGTTGACAAATATGTACTTTTTTGTACATATGTAAAATGTGATTCTTGTATTCAACTAATATCTAAATTCCGTAGATAATTTTAATAATAACTTTCTTAATTTAAGCATTTAAAAATATGTTAGAACGTTAAAATTGTTTTCTAAATTTTTTTAAAATATTGGTAAAAATTATAATGTTTTCTTGGAATTTTGTCCAGATGGTCATATACAAAAATTCATCATTTTACGCATAAAGTACCGAGAAAAATTGTTCTCATTAAAATACTTTAACTGATTTATTTTTATATTTTTTATTCCAATAAATTTGATTTACTTATAGCGAAAATAATTTTATATTATCATCAATAATTTTAGGTTATCACATTAAATATGTGTTTACTGAATTACTCACAACATATTATTATGAAAAAGGTACCCATATAATAATAAGAAGAAAAATATAGGTTTTAGAAATTATATGGTAACACCAACTTACATAAGTTTGCAATGCATTCAATTCTACACTTTTTTCAATAATATAAAATTTATATTTGAAATTTTATACTGATATATATATATATATATATATATATATATATATATATATATATATATACATATAAATTAAAAATTAAATTGTAAAACTGTGTAATTTGCTGTAATGTTTAAATAATAATTAGAAGAAAAATATAATTCAAATATATTTACTTAAATTTAATTTAAATTCAGGTTAGGTTATTCTATCAATGTTAACAGAATAGTGTTAGGCTAGGTTAGAATAATTACTCGAAGAATAAGATTTACCAGGGTTAATGTATTGTATGAATAATATTGAAAACATTTTAATATTTTTTAAAATTTATTTAACTGTTTGCTTAACTTAATTACACAATTAAATAAAAATAATTTTATGTTAACGCGTAGAAGTTTCAGTACCTTTAAATTTATTTCTGTTTCTCAGTATTTTGTAATTTTCTATATAAATACTATAATTATAGAATATAAATGTATATCAGAATAATTTTATTTAATACTTAAATAATTTTAATGAATCATCACTTCTAATAGTGAACTTTAAACATAGTAATAATAAATATTTTTGAGAATTAAATGTAATTTGATTCCACAGTATTATAGTCAGATTTAAGAAAGCCTTGCTTGTATAGCAAATTAGAAAACCGATTGGTTTCAATTTTTAAGTAAAGAATGAAGAAAAAAAAACAACTAATTAGAATTGATGTTTTCGATCAAATACCCCAGTTAGTTACTCGGTAATTTGATCAGAAAAAAGTGCGTACTTAACTAAAAATTACGCACAGAGCAACTTGATCGATTTGCTGGTTCAGTATGTACACGCGTTCTCGCACTCACTGTCTGCATTAAAAATATCTGATATAAATAAATTGTTGTGTCTGAGTGGATTTTTTTTTATTTTATAAGGTTTATAATTAATTTTTTATTTGAGTAACAATTATTTGACAAATAATTTTTTTGTTTTTTTTTAATTAAATGTGAGTATTTTGAACTTCGGATAAGATGTGGAATAGTTAACCATAGAATAAATTTATGTATATATATTTACATTACTTTTATTTCATGACTAACTATTCCACATTTTATCTAGAGTTAAAATACAGGTCCTAAGAAGAATAAAATTAAAGTAAATATTTGATAAATATCAGTTACATTAAACGTTGGTCACTGATTATGCGATTAGATTGTCAACTGTTTTTTTGAAACTCTTTATTGGTTAGTTGATAATTTTTTGAACGGAGTTTTATGTAACTGGCCTGCAATATTTATGAAGTTTTTGTTTTTATTTTAGATTTGATATACTAGTATGACGTTCCTGTAGAAATATAATTCTGTATTACATGAATGTTGTTATACGATTTATTTTTAGTTTGTTTATATCAGACACATTGTCGAATTGATAAAGGTATATGTTATACATGTTGAATGCAATTTATCTTTAACAGAGTTTGTTTAACAGGTGTCGTAACTTTTACTTAAAAATTTAAAATAGTAACTAAGTTTGGGAATTTAAGAAATTTTTAATGAAAATCCAAATAGTTAAAGTAATTGATCTGTTTAAATATTCTATTGTTTTTTTTTTAATTTTCATCACAAATACAGTAAAAATTATTTAACACTATTCGGTATCTCATTTGGAACACACTAAAGTAGTGTAAAATTTACACTAAGTTATCAACATTTTTGACACTATTGTAAAGTTTAATTTATATATATAAAAATAATGTAATTTTTTGCATATAATTCCTTTATACAAGAATGGTGTTATTTTTTACACTACTTAATCCAACAGATATTTTTAGGTTAGTGCAACATCATCAACTGGTGTATTTACTTATACGCTGTACAAATATGTTATTATACGTAAAGGTGTAGTGTGTAGATATCAAATACTATGTTACTATGTTTATTTTATCATAATTTCGCTTTTAACTTAAATAGGGGCAGACAGGTAGGTTAAATAATCACACGGTACACCATTTAATTTATTATCAATGCAGGCTGACAGCTAGTAAAGTAGAAAAAAATTATATTAAACGGAAGTAACTGTCATTAGCATACACTGATATCGATTTATCAAAAGCAGTTTTCTAGTTTAAGCAACGATGCGTGTCCACTTTGTCACTAGTTCGTCAACTTGTGTAATTAACGGAAATGGTATAAAAAAAAGTAATCACTTTCTTGTTAGCAAGCCAAGCGGTAGCAGAGAGGTCAAGTTCGAGGCTTTGCCTTACCTTACCACGCATACAAGCAAGCATATTTGTCGATCTATAGATCTGTGAATCAATATGTGTGTATGTGAGTGGATGCTATGAATATTGATTACAGCGAGTTTTTTTCATCGACTTGCCGTGAGTATTCGTGTGTAGTAAAGTCATATAGCCTGACTGACAACTTGGCTTGCATGCTAAGTGCACTATCGTATGATACAAGAAGTGGCTAGGCAGACTGCTTCTTCAAGTGACTAGGTAACGCTGGATTATGCAATAACACGGGCACTCAATGAATATGGAAATGTGCGAACCACTTTATTGTGTTTTATTTTTTTAGGTTTTATTCGAAATTGTCATTAAGGAAATTCAATTTTTCAATGAGTATTTTCATATGTTGCTAATAATATGTAAAATATTTAGAGAATATGAAAATTTTATTATGAAAGTATAGAAAAATGAGTGATACAGTAAATTTTGATAAACTAGGTTTTGAGAAAGACGATAAAAACGTTAATAAATACAAGAAACTAATATTTGCAAATAGTTACTTAAATTCGAGACTAAAACGAGACGAAATTTGCGAAATGGCAAAGACACTGAAAATATGTAATAATGTAATAATTATAAAAAATAATCTTTATTTTAAATAAAATAAAATATATGTTTTAAAACAATTTATTGGGATGATGAAGTTTTGTAAATTTAAAAATCTATAATATTTTTATAAATCATTTTACATTTACATTTTTAAATGAAAATGTTTCGAGTATTTTAAAATATTCTTAAATATACAGTAATAATTTATTAAATTCTATTATTAATATTAATATTCTTCTAATATTAATATTATTATTAATAGTTGTACTTTATGTATAATTATTAGATTCAACTTTAGTAAAAAAGTATATCAACGTTTTCATAGTTCTTCGGAAGTTTTTCTATAAAAAAGCGATTGATAATTTTCAATTAAGATAAATGTATTTATCTATTATGTATCTTAATGGTTGAAATAATTACGAACATCTAAATAAATGGTTAAAAATGCAAATTATGCAAACGTGTTTGTTTATTTGGGTGACAGAGAGTGTCGTGGATAATCACACAGTGTCGCGAACTGTGCAACTGGTGTTGGTGCTGGTGGTCGTGTCCATGGCACTTTGTTGGGGTGGGGATCGCGGTATGTGGCCTAGTGGGGCAGTGGACAAGAGAAGGGGGCTGATATCTGTCATTGGTTGAAGGTGGCGATACATCCCCCAAGATATGTATTGGATGGAAGGCGCACGCTGAGTTAGAAAAGTGAAAAGTCCGGGACGTGCGGATTGAGGTGCGACGTTTAAGGCCGCGTTTTGCTCTACCTCAACGTCACACGACTGTCAGCTGCTGTTGCTCTGCTGACACCGCATTTAAATATAGAGGGTGGCCCGGTTCCGACAACGTTCAGTACCGTCCATCAACACGCGCTGTTAACATCATAATAATTATTGGACTACAATATAATTTCTTTTTCTTTCCCCCGAATTTCGAATCGTACATATATATATATACCTCGTTATTTCTGTGATTGATTGTGCGCGTAATAGTAGTCGTGCTGCTGTTGTAGCGATAGCATAAGTATTACCTACGTTAAGAAGTAAAACAAGAAGATATAGAATCTACATATATAGGCAGTGGCAGTAGTGCAGCGCTCACACAACCTAAGCTCGAAGTCCAAGTCGACTTGGTAGTTCGTCACTCGTACTTCGGCAGCGACAGCGAAAGCACCACCAGCAGAAGAGCAGCAGGGCGACACCGACAGCGACCGCAACAGCAGCAACAGCAACAACAACAACAAGACATGGTCCTTATAGCAACAATCTACTTGTCGGCGATAGCGCTCGGTCTGCTAATCATCACTCTCATTTCGCTGCTCACCAGGAAATGGAAGGAAGGCACGACGCTGGAAGAACGACTCGCCAATTTGCTACCGAAGGCGCCCGGCCCCAAACCCTTACCAATTTTTGGAAGCTTACATCTGCTCGGACAACACGAAGTACCATTTGAAGCATTCACGCATTTGTCGAAAATTTACGGTGACATCTACAGCATTACGCTGGGTTCGATTCCTTGCGTTGTTGTCAATAATTTTGCGCTTATTAAAGAAGTTCTCATCACCAAAGGAGCGCACTTTGGGGGCAGGCCTGACTTCCAACGATTTCACAAACTCTTCGGCGGCGATCGCAACAACTGTAAGTATTTTTATGTATTTTAGATAATATATATATATATATATATATATATATATATATATATATTTCTATTTCTAAATTTAAGAATCAAATTTACTGTGCAGCATTCTATCTAAAACAAACACTATGTTTATGTTATATTTTTATTTAAAATTATTAAATTAATAATGTGTATTTTTTTTAATTTGTAATTTTAATTTATATTTTTACAGCAATATAATTAATATTAATGGTTATTAAAAAAATTATATTTAATAAAAATTAAATTATAGTAAAATATTTCTAAAATATTGTGATTATTTAAAATATCATGGCAGCAATAATATTAATAAATATATTTCTGAATGAAATGTTCCCTTTTGTTTGGAATAGTTATGCACGGAAGTATCATAATTGTAAAACAATAAATTACGAAGAGTATTATTAAAGATTCTCACACGAAATATAGTGTATTTATGTGGCCGATGTGAGTTTGCGTTACATGCAAGTACTTACGTTATAAGCATAATATTCACTTTCAAGATATGGGAACACTCTCGTTTGTTTGTAAACTTGTTCGGATCGTATCGAAGTCGTCTTTGCTGTCACTGACATCGAGATGCCGTTTCAATTCGTTTTGTATGCTAATGATTATTGAATAAGTGTTGTGTAACAGTAACCACACTCATCGCAGGCATTCGTTGTCGGCTCGAAATGAAAACGAATTTTTTTCTTTTCTTTTCTTTTCTTTTCTTTTCTGTTGTTTGTCACGCTCAATTTGATTTATTATTATGTTTGTTTTTGTTTTGTAATAAGGGCTTAACGGTGCACTAGCTGATGCTGCGCGTCTTGTCCTTGGCCTCTATAGTGCAGCGCAGCGCAGCGCAGCGCAGCGCAGCGCATCCACCCACACGCATGCGTTTATTAATCAAAATTGTTCTCGTTTTATTAATTAAGGGTTATGATGTTTGTCTAAGTTGATGGCAGATTCTTACCTAACATATGCGGGTACTTTTTATTCATGAACTTCATAATAATTATGATAAGTAGCTGCTAGATAAGATAATGTATGTATGTGTACATTTAACTCTTTATTTATTACTTATGTACTACAGTTTTTTTATACACTGTGCTAGTATGTTTCGATCTATCAAATTAAATTGTATTTTTTTGTTGTTGATGTTTAAATAATTTTGATTAAAGTAATTAAATAAATGTCAAAAGTTAAATATATTTTAATGACATAATAATAAAATGTTAGAATTAATTTAAATAAATTGATTATTATTACTGTAAATGAAATGATGCTTTTTTGTTAAGCTCTAAATTAATATCATTTTGATAATAACAGGATGCAAATGATTTGGATAAATGAAAAGAAAAAAACAAATTGTATATTATTAATGAATAGATTTGATTTGTTCAGTAACAGTAGAGAAAATGTTGAATGTGAAAGATATTGCGATAGAAGCTAGTATCAAAGCTAGTATTAAACGAAGATGTTGTCTAGGCTAGTGACGGGTAGAGTTTCTACGAAGTAATTAGGCAATGCATCTTGGTGCGGTGTACGGTGTACGGTGGCTAACTTGTACTAGCTATTGGCACTACTAGTACTAGAACATTTATAACTATAGCTGTTTTGCGATTGGTCGGTTAGGCTGCAGAACGCGTGATGAGCATAGCATTTAAACGTGTCGGAGTTTCTTGCACGCTTCTCTCTTTTAATTGGCATCATGGACTATGCGACCTTGGCCTTGAGACTAGGTTGCACCAGCATGCGTGTTCTTTTCTGTTGCACCTGTTCCGATAGTACGCGACGTGTACCTGCTGCACACCAACACATACACACATTCACACACACACACACAGCATAGCATCGCGCTTAAGCTTAAGCAACATATGCACGCGTGTGTTGTGTTTGTGTGTGTGTGTGGATTGTGTTTATGTTTTGACGTGTTTTTTTTCCTTCTCATTTCTTTGCTTTTCTTTTACTTATTGGATTTGTCTGTTTGCAGCTCTGGCTTTATGTGACTGGTCGTCGCTGCAGAAGACACGTCGAAGCATCGCGCGCACTTACTGCTCGCCCCGTTTCACCTCCATCCAGTACGACCTAGTGAACTCTGTCGGCTGTGCTGAGATGAACAACATGCTCCAAGAATTAGCCAAAGTTCCTTCAGGCACCGAATACGCTCTGAAACCGCTCGTGTTGGCTTGCTGCGCCAATATGTTTACCCAGTACATGTGCAGTACACGATTTGAATACCACGATAAAAATTTCCAATTTACTGTACGCAATTTCGACGAAATCTTTTGGGAAATAAATCAGGGCTATGCTGTTGACTTTTTACCCTGGCTCGAACCTTTCTATCACGGCCATATGCGCAAAATATCTACCTGGGCACACGATATCCGTCAGTTTATTCTATCTCGCATCATTGAAGAACGCCGCGCTAATCTCGACTATAATCTGCCACCAAGGGATTTTACAGATGCTTTGCTCATGCACTTGGATGACGACCCGAATATGAATTGGGACCACATTATCTTTGAATTGGAAGATTTTCTTGGTGGTCATTCGGCTATTGGTAACCTGGTTATGATTACGTTGGTTGCAATTGTTAAATATCCTGAGGTTGCACGAAAAATACAACAAGAAGCAGATAGAGTAACCGAAGGTAAACGACAGGTAAATTTAATGGACAAAACAGCCATGCCATACACTGAAGCAACTATTTGGGAAACATTACGTACATCTTCATCGCCGATCGTTCCACATGTTGCATCACTAGACACTGATATATCGGGTTTCGCTGTTGAAAAAGGCACTGTCATATTCATAAACAACTATGAGTTGAATTTAGGCGATGCTTACTGGGACGAACCAAAAGCATTTCGTCCGGAACGGTTTGTCTCACCGGCTGGTACAATTGTGAAACCATCTCATTTTATTCCATTCAGTACAGGAAAACGCACCTGCATCGGTCAGAGATTGGTGCAGGGTTTTGCATTCATAATTTTGGCAAATCTTTTGCAGAAATACGATATTAGTGCGCCGAATATGTCAGCACTCTGTACTAAACCAGGTTGCATGGCTGTTCCGCCAGATACATTTTCACTGTCGTTTACACCGCGACAGAAGACAAGCTTAAGCAGCCACTGAGCAACCTGAGCAACAACGCATATTTCTATTTGATATAATCGCACATACGCATACATCGCATTATAAACAATTGTCCGTCCTACTCCTGCCTGCTTCCTGCTTCCTGCTTCCTGCTTCCTCTGCTTCTATAAGCATCCCTTCTTCAACTGTTTTTACTACATATTCGTAGCTAGTTTTTAATGGACTGTTTGTTGTATTCTACATATTTAGTATTTAGGTATCGTTTTTTAGTCGTATTTTTATATTTAATCGCGCTGTTTCATGCATTGTATATACGTCATTATGTGAATTAATTGTAAAAATATTGGAATAGTTATTTATCTATATAATAGTCTCCCAGTGTGTTAAGTTCGATACGATGAGACTGAAATAAAGTATGTATTTTATTTTTATATTATAACCATTTTTTTTTTTTAATTTTATTATTTCTCTTTCATTTTTACAATCATCCTTTTTCTTATTCATACTTGATATTAAAATAATTAGAACAACAAAATTAAGATGCAATAGAATTTGTTTACAAGTTTGAACTACTTACTTAAATAATATCAATAAAAAAAAATCTACATGCAATGCAAAATAATTTCAGTTATGAATGAAGTGTTACGAAATAAATTTATCACGCCATAACATGTCATAGAAAAAAATTTGTCGATTAAACCGATAAAGTGATTAAATGTCAAGTCAGACATTGTTTACTCTCATTTCGAAATCACCGGAAGACAAAATACTAATTACATTCATGATTATGATGATCTTGACGAAATTCGAATTTATCATAACATATACTATATACAATTTATAACAAATTGCATCATATTTTTGTAGTTCTATTGTTATTAATTAAAATTAAAATAAACATATTTTAATATGTTGTTTTGTATTTCAAAAAATAATAGTTAGATTGGTTAGGTGAAGTCTACCATAAAGTGTAGGTCCTGTGTAATTATAGGATGACAACAACTCCATTTAAAAACAAGTATGTATTATTAATATAACTGTAAGTACATTGTTTTATATCTCATTAAAAAAACTTATATATATATATATATATATATATATATAAATATATTTAAATATTACATAATTTTTCACATGAATATGTAAAACTGACATTGAAAAAAAAAGAAACAACTAGCAAGAACCGTAAGAAGAATTTGTAATCTATGGTGTTGGCGACGCGTAATCCCAGCATCGAATTCTCCCTCTAATTGTGAATGCAGCTTTATGACAATAACACACACACACACACACACACACTTACGTGTACACAATACTGGTATTGTGTTACAGATGGCATCGGGTTGTGGTGTGGCTAGTCCAGGCAGACCTTGTAACTGGGTCACTCTGTACAAGTGATGAATGTAAGACAATGTTTGACCTTGATCGAGACTGCTCTCGGGTGCGTAAGAAAGGAAGTACACCTCGTGCCACTGCATTTATGCGTGCTTCGTGCTGCAATCGTTTGTTTATTTATTTGTTTCACTTCTTCTTCTTCTTTTTCCTTTTTTCTTCATCTCACTTGTTAGGTTAAGTTTATCGCGAACATAATCTGAAATGTTTTCCTGTCAATTATTATTATTATTAACTTGAACAGATTTTCAATGTTTAAAAGAATATTACTACAGATTTAATATTAAAATAATGCGGCAAATTCATACGATTGCATTTTATGATTTATCAAAGAACTATTAAAATACAATAATTGTTTAAATATTCTGTCTATGAAAATTCATTTTGTTTACCATAATTATATTAACAATAATATATAAAATTTTGAATTGCAATATTTGTCATTGGATCAATTTAAAATAGAATTTTTTTCTCAATAAAAAATATGAACGAGTAGTAAAATTTGTCAGCTTGTGTTTAATTCGTCCTGGGTTGCAAAGTAATGGAACAGTCTGTGCATAGTTTGAATTGATTCAAATCGGTGCGGTGCGCATATAAATGCACGAATAGTAGCCAACAAGAAGCAAAGCAGCCATGCAGCAGCCACAGCCGCAGCAGCAGCAGGGCAAACTGGCTGGTCGTCCGAGATTCTCTATTCAATGTCAATGCAAGGTGATCTGGTTAAAGAGCTGAGAGCTTCAGAGCTCGATGTACACCGTGGGCTGATGGGCCCGGAGACCGTGGGCCGTAGGCCGAATGCCCTGCCCTGCCCTGTTCACTACGGCTGCGCTGCGCCCCGCTTTGCTGCATCGTTCATTTCTCATTTATGCATCACCATCGTTTATTTATGATCAAGCACTCAGCCAAGATATCGTACCATATGTTTCCCTTGTCAAATGTGGGCAAAATACGCCGTTTTGTTTACAAATGCTGACGACTGCTTGTTAACGTCGAATTTTTAAACTAAATTATAAAACTTTTTTTAAATTGAGAGATTTTGCTTTTTAAATGAATTCTTTTCGTGGAATATTAGAATAGGAAAAACAAATATCTTTTATGAATACTGAATTGCCAAAAAATGGCAATAATTTTTGATTGATAGTCATTGGTTAATTAAAAATGAATAGTACCAAATAATAATATGATTAAATGATGATAGTATGAAATAATTCTTATGACATATGTAACTCAAAAATTAATTAAATATGAATTACTAAACGTTTATTACTTAAATAAAATTCATTAGTAAATTATATATTCTTATTTTGAGATTTTACGCATTTTTTTTTGTCTTTTGGAACATGATTTTTGTGTCAAATATTGTTTTAGAAACTGTACTTTTTTATATAAATTTGTATTTAAAATGCAAAGTCGATGCAATAAATTAAATAACTTTAAATTTGCAAAAAATATGAAGAATATGATGAATATTAGAGTAAAAGATTGCTAAATATAATAATGAAGCAGGAATTGAAAATTGCAAATAAAAATATATTTGAACAATCGTAAATTTACAGATATTGTGTAATTTTTGATTGAATATTCTTAACTGACATTATTAGGCAATAATTTTAATATAAATGTAAACCGATAGGTAACAATTATGCAAATAGTTCAAATGAAGAACATTTTTTTTTTCAAATGTTGCTGACACTTTTTGCCCTATATAAGAATAAGTTGATGAACATGTAATTTTATAAATGATTTGATAGTTATTAAACTTCTTTTTTAATATAATAAATAATAATTTCCATTACATCTTGCTAAGTCGACGTTATTCGATATGTTTATTTTAGCGACGTTGTCGTCTAGCATATTTTTTACTGTAAATGAATATTTTTTCTGTCGGCAAAACGCCACAATTGGAACCTATTTTTATTTATTTTATTTTTTTGCATTTTTCATATACATTTTTATTTTATCGAAAATTTTGCTGTTTACTTTTTGCTCTCAATAATAAGCCAATTTGTAACGAAATCTTTAGATAAAAATTGTATACATATTTCATTTTTAACCAAACATATTCTTACAAACATTCTAGAAAAATATATTTTAGTTTCTGGCAACAGAAAATATGTTTATTTTATAAATTTATTTATATTTTTCTAATGTTATGTAATATGATTTTTTAAAACTAGATAAAAAATTATTACGTGCATTTCGAAGTATTTAAAAACATTTATTTTAATATTTCATGTAAAAACATTTCATATATTTGTATTAATATAATACGTAGCTATTTCACTTATACATTAAATTAATTTATTTCAAATCAAAAATTTAATGTACGGAATTTTTAACATATTTATTTTCGGTTTCTCGATAGTACAGGTTCAGAAATTTGTAATTTGAGTAAATACATTATCGATTTTATTGAACTTATATTATTTTCAATATAAACAATTTAATTAAGGTTTGTTGTTATATTTTGTTCATAGATTTGGTACCTAACTGTATTGTGATTTTTTAGTTTTAAATTGTGGTAACAATTATAAAAGTTGCTTTAAAAAATTTCTAGATTATAGTAAATAATAATTGAATAATATAGTAAATGATAATTGAAAATATATTTTGACATTATTTTATAAAATAAAATATATTTTTGACAGATAATAAGTTATTGATTTAATTTCACTTTTACTCTTTTTGTGTTATTCAGAAAGAAACATTTTCTTTTGCAGTTAATTTAAAGATTTAAAATTTAATATTAAGACAAGGAAATTAATTTTCAGTAATGAAAAACATTAACAGATTAATAATTAAAACAGATTTAATGTTCTTAATAATTGAATTAAATCTGGTCAAATTTAAAGCAAATCCTGCGGTGGCCATAATTCAATTGTAATGAAAGAACTTGGTTATTTTTTGTCGGTAACTGACAGAAAATCAATTAAAAATAAAGCACGCTATATTAACCTGCTATATTTGTAGAATGTAGTAGTTCTTTATATTTCGTTCAGACTGAGCCGCGTCAGGGGTAGTAGTTCGTTATCGTGCAATTTCTGCTGTACAATGTTTCCTTCCGAGTAATGGTCCAAATTAATATGTCTAGTCTGAACATGATGTTTTAATGATCTAGGTATTTTGGGAGCCTGTTTATTTATCAGAATTACATTAGTTTTAATTGTCTGGTTTCACTAACTTATATTTCTAACATGGAAAAATATTTTTTAGTAAGATATAAGTAAAAATATTGGTTATAAATTTATTTTAAAAGGTTCATATTTAAAATAATAGTAATTTATACAAGTGCATAAAGTAGAACACTAATAGAAAGTTTGATTGCACAAGCCGTAGGCGAGCGTAGCAATTTCATGAATAAAAGAACACATTTTGTGCATAAGTTCCGTGCAATTTGTTTTTTACAATTGTCTGCAATTAGAATTAACTTACACAAACGTAATAACATTATTATTATTATTATCATAGTAAAAGATCTGTCGAAACTCATCATATGTAAATAAAACGGCTTTAGGTTGTAGTTCTGTATTAATATTTATTAATAATCGACGTTTCGACGTACTTAACGTACATCTTCATCAGAAGAAATGATACAAATGACATTTACAATAAATAAACAGAACATGGAAACAAGTTACTAGGTTACAAAATAAGTAACTAGATCACAAAATTTAAAAATTTTTAATTAAAGGAAGCCAAATTTTATTTAAATCAATGCTTTCACTGATTGATGTTATCTATTTCTTTATAAATTTTTATTGCTTCGTCTTATCAATCTACTGTTAATATTGATGAGTCTTGCAATGAAGATAAAGCCAATAAACGCACATTCCTAATTGACATTGCCGTACCAGTGCTTGCAAATATAAGAACAAAACAAATGGAAAAAGTAAAGAAATACTTACCACTCGCGCAAGATATGCAAAAAACAAGAAGACAAAACGCAGTAATAATCATTCCAATCGTCATAGGTGCTACAGGAGAAATTCCAAGAAAATTGCATGAATATATATCCAAATTAGATTTAGGTAAACATATATATCTCCAAATGCAAAAATCAGTAATATTGGATACATGTAACATTGTGAGAAAGGTCCTGAATATAAAAGATTAATTAATAACTTACCGAAACTCCGCATTACTATTTACGTGTTAATTATATATATATATATATATATATATATATATATATATATATATATATATATATTAATATTTATTGTATTCTTATTAACACTGTAAATTACAACCATATATTATATGTTCTTGCCCTAAGATAGGGCCGACTTGTAATAAAATACCTCTATATTTACCTTTCCCTTCTTCTTTTTTACTGTTGGGAAGGGTGGGTGGTAGGGTGGTTCCTTCTCATAATAATAATAATAACTCTTTATTTAGGTATAAGCTACATTTACAACCAAGAAAAAATTTAATACAATAATATAAATAATTGTTAATAATTGTTACATGTGTGCTGATAGAAAGATATAAAATTATTCTTTATAGTGCTACTTCCTTTTTTGCTTAAATGTCTGTAAAGTATTACAATTTTTAATATTTTCTGGTAAGTTATTATACTCTATTAATATATATTATTATATTATTTAAATATACATTTTATTATTATTATTATTATTATTATTATTATTATTATTTGTACACATATTTTTGTATTTTTTGTGTGTATAATATATCATATATTTATAACATATGTATTTTGTATATAATGACGTATAGAAAAATATCACGCAAGTTTAATAAATTTTTATCTACTTATATAAAATTTATGAAAAATCAGTTGAGTAGGTACCAGTATGAGAGAGATATATATATTTTTACCTTCATAACGAAAGTATGAAAAGGAGCCCTATCATTTACGTTACCAGTAAAATTTGCCGAATTTTCTGTTGTTGGCAACATGATAAATGTGAAATTACCATGCGTGTAGTGTAGTGAACATACTACGGCCCTTTTTTAATATCATATATAACTTTGACAGTACTGTACTTGCCAGTTTTGACTAAAAATTTCGCTTTCTGCATTATAGAGTTGATTCGAATTTGATATTAGGTAATGTTAGATTATAATAAATAATTATTACACGAATTTTATTTCATTAAAATTATATTGAAAAATCAAATTAATAACTAACACGTTTCTGGTTCATATTTGTTTACTTTAATAAAAATAATGTAAATAGGAAATATTTTGTTTTATTATTGGCAGCATAAAAATATATGATACTGTAAGTAATGCAACAACACAAAAAAGAAAACTTAGATGATTATTTAAATATTTTAGTTACTTTATCTAAACCACAACAGGTTTAGATAATTTTTCAGCCTTCTAAAAATATTAAATGAAATATTTAATGCAAGAATAGATATATTGCAATATACCAAAGGCCAGTGCTAGCGTATTGGACTCACACCCCGAAGATTATTTAGATTATTTATTCACACTTTATTTGAAATAACAATTTTATTTCAGTTAATGAAAGAAATAATATTATAGAAAATATTATATATCTAATTATATAGTTAAATTCTCTAAAATTTAGTTATTTACTTTTTTCTACATTATGAAAACTAACAATATTAACAAATGTAAGTTAATTTTTGTATTTTAAAAAAATCTCATACGAATAAAAAGAATGGTCAAAAGCTGAAATTATTTTGTAATAATATTTTAATTAAGTATACGTTATCGTAATATTAGAACTAATATATTTATTTAAATTTTACCGATAACTTTTAGAATACCAATCAGATACGGTACACTAAATTACGATTGATTATAAAATGTAAAATTATTTAATTAAACAAGAAACATGTAATGAATGGAACAAAAAGAAGAACAAACATAGTTTGAATAAATAATGACAATTTTGGTAGAACATTTGTCTGTAAATCATATTTATCTCTGGGGATGCATTGCCATAAACAATCATTATCGCCCGTCTATGTTGCATTTCCTTGTGTATATAAATATATATATATATATATATATATATATATATATATATATATATATATATTAGTAACATATTGTGCAATTAACATGGCTAATCAATAAAATTACATTTAATTTAGTAAAAATATTTTGCATCGCAGAACAAACTGTTTTAAATCCGAAAATTAATAAATACGTTGTAGTTTATTTCGGCACGTGTTTAGCTAATTCCATATTTGACACCTGTTTACTGCTGTGCTCACATAAATAACAGTTTTTATGTGCGCACGTAAGTTGAAATTATTTTCAATTTCAACTCATAAACAATGGCTCCATTTCTACGACGTGGAAATTTGGAATTTTAATCGATTTGCTGAAAGTGTTTAGTGTTTTAATTCTTGTTGTTTAATTTTTCGTAAAATTTTTCAATGTTATACTAATGATAACACAGACCTTATTTACTATATATTTTTTGCATTATATTTATATTTAAAATGTGTAAATAAATAAAAAAATAATAAAAATACTCCGTTTTAAGATTAACAATTTTATTAAAAACCCTTTATTGGCCAATTTCGACAGTTAAGCCATCATCAAAAAGAATACATAAATTTTTGTTAATTGTTAATGTTGGTTGTTAATTATCTGCGTATATATATATATATATATATATATATATATATATATATATATATAAATGGGGAATTTATTAAATCTAAATTTAATTCATTAATTTGGTACCTTATGTGTGGCTTTTTTAATTTCAAAATTTTCTACGACGCCGACGGTCAAACCTGATCTTTTGCTTTATCGGTGCAGTATTTTTAAGTTATCTATTATACAGTCATTTTTGTATTTTATTAAGTGTTTAGCAACATTTGAATTGGTTTTTCCATTTAAGAAATTATGATAAAGTTCTTTGAATCTAATTCTGAAATTTCGTCTCGTTTGTTTAATATATATATATATATATATATATATATATATATATATATATATATATATATATATATATATATATATATATATAATTATAATTACTACAATTTATTTTATAAATACCAGAATTAGTTTATTGTTAACAAACATATATTTTAAGGTGTATTTATTATGAATATGTTTCACATTAAATGAAACATATGTCAAATTTTGTTATTTATGTTATTTTTAGTAAATATAATTTTGTATTCAAATTTAAAATAAATATGTCGTTCTTAAAAGATGTCTCGTAAAATTTATTTGACATTTTTTGTTATTAATTTGAAAGGTAAATCATAGTAACACTATTAAATTAAAATTATAATATAAGTATACGTTCATAACCTACAAATAATCTGAATTCATTAAAATAAAACTACATTAAATACGTATTATTGTTGTAAAAATTAAAAATATTTTTCTTAATTCTCGATAGAAATACTGACTGTGTGTGTGTGTGTCTATTTATAGATAATTTGATAATGATTAATATGATTTAATTGCATAAAAATCAATTTATAGCATGAGAAAATAAAAACAAAATGCAAGTATAACTTTCACTCGTTAATGACATGTTAAGCTGACTGAGTTATTTTTGTCGTATCCTAGTTCTAATTTTATAAGAGAGTTAATTAATTTATACAAATTGTTAGTTGTATTTCATATTTAAATTATATACTTGTAACGTATCTTTTTAATTTACATTTTTATACTGATGGAATATTTTAAGTTCATATGCACTTAATTTAACTTTTAGTATATTTTAATTCAACTTAAAGCGTATGATAGATTAAATTTATTTAGACCCAAATTTTAGAATAAATTTAAAATTAGCCATTGAAATATTGTCATTTATTCTTAGAATACAATTGATTTTTTTACTTATCTTAAGAATAAATAAAAAGTTTGACTTTATTATATTTATATAACTAAATAAATCGTTATGTGAAAATTAATTTATTAAATTTTTAATTTAATAGCTTTGTTCATAGAATAGTTTGAAACCGTTGGAAACTGTCAGGACAGTACAGCAGAATGCTTTCTGATTCAGGTATTGTATTAATTTTTAATTTGTAATCAATATAACTTTAAATACGCATAATCCGTAAGTGTTAGATTTTCTGAAGTAAACAAACTTTATACTATAGGTTACTGTATAAAGTTTATTACAGTCATTTTTATTATATACTAAATTTTTAATTATTTGATTATTTATTTTCTTTTATTTTTGGCTATGTATTATATCATAAATTTAAACATTATATAGGTATTTATTTTAAGGACAATGTATTTTATTTTATAAAAATATGATTGTTAACAATGGTTTGCTAAAAATATGATAAGTAATAGTAAATTAATAATAATCGAGATTGAGTTTGTAGTCGGTTCTTGGTGAAACAAATTTTTAAATTATAACAAAGGTTAAAAATAAAATAAAAACCACAAATACTTGATTGTTTCACTATATATATATTTTTTAATATACGTAACGATCGTTTCGTCTTCGCAGACATCATTAAAATATATATATATATATATATATATATATATATATATATATATATATATATAGTGAAACAATCAAGTATTTGTGGTTTTTATTTTATTTTTAACCTTTGTAAATTAATAATATTAATAATAATAATATTTTTATTTCCATATAAATAAACCAATTCAAATGGAATAGGAAAAAGCCAATAAAGAAAAAAATATATACATATATGTGTACATGATAATAATAATTCAATAATATAGTATGTAATATAATTTTCATTTTCATATAAACCACATGATAAAAGAAAAATCAATTAAAAAAATTCATAAAAAATAAAATGCATAAGACTTTATACATTACAAAATTGAAGATTAGAACGTGTGCACTGAGATAATCATCAAACTTATAATAATTTTTTTAATGAAAAATTTTTTTAAATGAAATTTGAAAGTAATTTCAGATTTTATGCTGCTAATATGCTTTGGTAAATGATTGTAAAAGATTCGAGACCAATGTGATTTGGGTTAAATTTAGTTTTATTTAAATGTGTAATTGGGATAGTGAAGTTAGATTTATTTCTTGTATTATATTGGTGCAGATCGCTTTGAGTTGATAAATTATTTTTTATATTATGAATGAACAAAATAACAAAGTATACATAAATACAATTTAATTTACAATTGTTGTTTGAAAACATTTTTATATAATACTTATATAATATAACTACTTATACTAGTTTTAATTCGTTTCTGATTCAAAGATTCAAAGCCAAATTTACTTAGTAATCAGCTCCCTGCTGTGGATATCTGTTTTAAAAGTAATATATTTCAGAAAGTTTCTTTGTACTGATTCTAATTCATGTATAAAGTAATTATAGCCAGGAAACCAAATCAAAGATCCATATTCCAATTTAGATCGTACATAACTATAATACATATGAGTCGTATAGATGCAAAACTCACTATATGGTAAATATTACGTTCTAAGATATTTGCAAAAAAACTGTTCTAGCTGGGTGTAATTGTATTTTGATGATAAAATCTTGTTACTAGATGGCACTTATTAAATAATTAATGCCATCTAATAACAAGATTTTATCATCAAAATACAATTACACCCAGCTAGAACAGTTTTTTTGCAAATATCTTAGAACGTAATATTTACCATATAGTGAGTTTTGCATCTAATATAATATATGTAAGATTATCCGTAAAAATAAAAATAGATGCAAAAATTTGACCACAGCGGATGCGTATCAAATTGCTTGAGAAATTTTCTCAAAAATCTCAACTAGCACAAAACATGCGGGATGCTATGCCGGATAGAGAATGGGGTCAAAAGAACAAGAGGTTCACACAGTGGGATACTACATATAGCGGATATGGATAGTTTTGCTCTCTTCAAACTTTGAATAAAACTAGAAATTTATTTGGAGTGGCGGTGGTAGCGCGTTGGGCCCAAGCAACTTTACCAATGGACCTATCACCTGTACCTATACATAGTATTTCGGATATTTAGGTCCATTACTACGTAGACTGCGAATACCAGTCTCTGTTTATAATATTGTCGGTCAACAGAATTCGCTTTCAATTTTGTTTTAAACAGCGGTACTAAATCGTTTTCGAACAGGTTTTTTTTCGCTCGAGAAAATTATTGAAAATATATGTGTATTTATTTTGTTTATTACGAAATTATGATTAAGTACATGGGCATTATTAGTCTGTTTTTTTAACTTGGAGGAGTAATTTAAAATTATTGCACCAAAATATATACTTCTGATTGGTTGACATTCAGCCAACATTATTTTGAACTTGTCATCAACTGTCAACAAGCTGTCAGTATTGTCAATACGTTATTGTCGGATTTCGTATTGAAACATTTTCTTTAGTTTCGTGTGCTTTAAATTGTTTTGGTGATATTTTGTACGTGAACAAACCAAATGTAAGGGTCACAGACTTTTTTAAATTAAACTTGCTGTAAAAAGTTTCATAATAATAATAATTTATTTATCCAGAGATTATTTTTACATATGACATAGGATAAGTCAATATAATACAATATATGTAATATAAAATAAAAGTACAATATATTATTTAATTTAAATTAAGAAATTCATCAATAGTACAGAAATTATGATATATTCAAAAAATCTTTCAAACTATTTTAAAAATTATTATTGACTTTATACTTTTGAATGTTTCGATATATTATTAAAAATAAGACAAGCAATATTGTATGATGCTTTTCTTTAATTTGCATTTAGTCTGAGTTTAAAAGTGTTGTAAAGGAAGTAAATACGTATTACATAACATATATTATTTTTATTTAATTTTTCAAGATGTTTAAATTAAAAGGAAAAAAATCTGTATGAAAATGATTCATCTCATGAAATATGATCTATGTATGACATAATTTAGCAGCTAACAGGTAATTTGTTTTGTTGTAAATAGTGAATGTTGCTTCGAATGCATCTATTTATATAATAATTTGTAGCGGTTCACATGAAACATAAATGTGTTTTGATAAGTGATAGTTTTGTACAGTTGTAAAATGCATTTAAGCATGATTCATATCATAAGAATTATACTTTAGTTCAACATATTTTACTATGACTTTAAAAGCTGAGTATATAGCATATATCATATTAGCATAGGAAAAATTCGTACAAATTTGACAAAAACAAAACAAAGAAGTACTAAAAAAAGTATTTTTAATAGAAAGTAAATTTTTCAGAAAATAGAAAAAGCTTTATAATTTATATAAAAAGAATTTATAAATCGGTTTCTACTATGAGAAATTAATGTTGAAATTTTATTTGCACATAATTTGTATTAAGTGTAAATGCAATTGAAAAATTATACTTTTAACTAATGTTTTTTTAAATTTTCTAAATAAGTCGTTGATATTTTTATAATATTTTGATAATTTTTAGCTATTATATGAAAATTGTTTTTCAAAAGATTACAGGCAAAGAAAATAATCGAAAAACAATTGAATTTGTCAAAACTTTGTTATTGGTAGGTAAGGGTATGGTATGTTCCCTGTTGAGAAACGTAATTTTTCCAATTGGAAAACGTATGTCATGCTAAACAATCTTGAAGCGTACTATACTTGAAATGATTTGAGCAAGCTGATTGAATATAAGTGAATAGTTTCTCTTTTGCAAAACTAGGGTGAATATGTAATTATAGTTTTGTTATTTTGTTTTTTAATTAATCGTGTATGTGAAATTTAGGTTAGAATTGACTTTTATGGCGAAAATTTTTTCTTCTAAAAACCGACTGAGTTACGTATTCATTGCAATTTGAACTGTACTACTTAGATTAATGGAGATATTTTCACAAAAAATTGATAATTTTACATAATTTTATCAAGGCTTTCTTATTTTTAAGGCTGGGGAAAATAAAACAAATACTCAACGTAACGCAGCACAGCGCAACGCGACGCAAACGCAACGCTTTGCATTAAATGTGTATGTAGGTGCACTTAAAATTCTTACATAACTGACTTCATTTCATGCTGCTAGACTCCGCTCCGTATTTGCTCCGTATTTTAATCCAGAATTGACCGGAATATTACTATTTACTTACATATTTCATCTACAGTCTGACACAGATATGAATTTACTTTTAGTTAGATTTGAATATCGATTTCCTCTCATTTAAATTATTGAAAATAATTTTGTTTGGTTTAAATTAATCGCTTCAAATAGTTTTACAAATTTTATATTTAAGTCAGTCCATATATTTTTTTAAATTATCTAGATAATTATTATTGTTTAAATAGAAAAAATATTTTGTATATTTTGTATATTGCATAGATTTGGGCAAGGTTATTATGAATGATAGTTTATATTATATATAAACTACTCAATCAAAAAAAAAAAAAGGGTAGCTTCATCCACAATAACAATTTTTTCAAAAAAGTAGCTTAATGTATAGCTACTTAAGTAGCTTTTATTTTTAAAGTAATTTTGTACTTCAAAAATGCAGTGTTGATTTAAAATAATTTTTTTTAGCTTAAGTTATAGTCTATTTAAAAAATAGTTAATAAGCTGTTAGTTATCTTAATTTTACAAATATAAAATTTAACATTTAGTATTTGTTATGGGAATCATTTTTTAAATTCAAAACATTTAATAATCTTGAGGAGGCTATCTGTAAGTTTTATTGAATTATTTTGTTAGTTTCTTTATATTTTTGTCTTGTAACAATTTTGTGGTTTCATTTCGATAGAAACATTATTTATTTTTAATGATAGAATAATTTAAAAATAGCATTGAATATGTAACTAACACAGTAGAAAACAATAATTGTAATTTACATTTTATAATACTGATGATGGTTTAATAAATGTAATTTTATAGTTTTATTAAATATAAATTTAAATTTTATTATAACATTTACGAATTTCTTAACAGATAGTTTAAATATTTAGAATAGATATACGGTCAATTACAATATAATATTGTTCAACGCTATGTAAGTTAATTTCCTCGTTAACTTATCATCTGACCAATGACAGTTGACAATCTACACTGTAAAGAAAGTCGGTAACTTTATATAAAAACCTGGGGCAACTGATTTACACCAGTTCAATAAATTTACAGAAGTCACAGGAAATTTTTTAAAATACGTATATTTTATGTACTTAATATCATTTACATTCTAATAATATTTTAAATATGTTAATTTTAAATATTTGTAAAAAAATAAATGTTTAACAATGAATAACAATTTCTCAATTAAAAAATAATTACAGTGCTTCTTTTACTTAAAATAACGGGCCTAGTCACTGTTGCAAAATTACTTTTATCGCTCATAAATTAAATTAAATTAAGTCAAAATCAGGCAAAATTCTAAATTATACAAAAAAGTAAGTGAATATACAATTTAAAAATACCTATAAATAACTACTGTTCATAAAAATAATTAAAAGTAATGTAACTTAAAAATAAATCAGTTTTCCTTGATAACCGGTCAATGAAATTATAATGAAATGCACCGTAAAAACTGCATTATATAATCCGATGCATTAATGTCAAATTTACGAGTTCAAGTTGAACAATTCGCATATTTCAAGGCCACTACGATTTATGATACTTAAAAATGGGCTTGTGTGCAAAAAGTTGTGAAATATATTCAGCAACCACAATGGCCAAATATTGAAGTGAGCATCTGAACTTAAAGTTTAATTCACTTGTCCTGGAATAATGATCCTTCTAAATCCTTTCAAAACTTCAAACTTCACGTAAAGAAGTATTTTATAATTTAAACATGCAAAAAAAAGTTATATTTTCTTTGCTAAAAAATGATACATGTACGGTATAAAATTGTTTGTGCATAAATATTTGTTTATGTTAAATTTGTTTTTCGTTTTACAGTTAAGCAAAAATGTCTACGATATTGTAAATACAAATTATAAGTGTGAGTATACATAATAACAGATATGGTATTTTCTATTTTGCAATATGCTCTTCAAATTTTTTTAATTAATTTTTTTTGGTTTGCTTATTATTTATGTCAATTGTATATAGTTTTTCTGATGATATACGTCTAGTATATCAAAACGTTAAATTTGTATATAAAATTAAATAGAATTAAAACCTAATTTTTTTTTTATTTTAAAAATATAAAAATTTCTCAATTTCTTAAAACTATATTACATGTTCCCGTGTTACTTTTATAAAAATTAACAATTCATAATAAATTCTTAATCATTTTATTTAAAAATTTCGTGTAAATTAATATTTACTAGTTAAGTTTACTTGCCCCGTGTAATTTAAGTTACATCATGAATTTCTGATTCAATTTACGATAACAACGTTATGTTCCATCTCTTTTTATTATACAGTAGCTGAACTGACCAAGCATTTCTATTTTACGAATAATTGATGTAGTTTTGTACGACGAAACTTCATGGAATGGCTATTTTTACTATAATATAATATTTTGTGTAAATAACCTCTACTCATTTTTTTTTTGGGATTAAATTTCTGTAAAAAAATCTGACTATTACACGTCTTTAAAAATTTAATTTCTAAGTTTTTCTGCAGCTTATATAGTAATTTAAATTTCTTAATATTACTTTATAAATAAATAAAAATAATTAATGCTTATAAATTAGATAATCAAAATTGTATTAAAAATAATCATAATAAAAGGTGACAGGTAGAATGAGACCAATTCTGTCGTACTATGAAAGAAATATACAAGACATATTTCACTAAAACGTGACCTTAAAATTTGTTTATAAATGAGTTTTTAAATATTTTCACATAGCAAACCTTGAAATTTTTCATACATTTATTTATAACACTGAAAGAGTGCAGTTGCAGAATACTGCAGTATAAAGCTGCAGTTGCATTTGCAAGGTGAACTTCAAACTTTGGTTCCAGACATTTACAAAATAAGATGAATTTTTTTGCACGACACACGTACTGTTGTTGTTACAGCGTTGATTAGTACAAATTAGTGTCGAATTTCACACAGATGGAGTTACTGTCAAACTAAAGCGGATAGAATTGAATTCAACTTCAGCTATTGCCTCAACACACTGAAATTTCGAACCAAATTCCGAAAATACTTTATCACATTTTGCCAAACATTTCAATTCACAACAAGTTTAATAAATATTTTCATTTACAAATACTTTAATAAATATTTTATTTAATTACTTTTTTAGAAAAACGACATTATACTTCATCTCAGAATTACTTTCAACTTAAGCAAAAGATAAGGATAAGACAATTTTTGTCATAATCATCATCTTGGAACAGAACTAGTCTATCTCCATTTTTTTTTTCGTATTGAGATATTTATAGAAAAAGTATCATAAAACATTTATTTTCATTACAGAGTAAACCCTAGCCCTACTCTATCACTATTTAAATCCGACTTAGGCCGGTTTATAAGCATTAATAAAAAGAAAATTTTAAACCAATATAACTCAAAACTGTGGCCACCACAGAATCGACTGTCGTATTAATAAATTTATGGAATAGGAAAATTTGTATCAAAACAACTACTGTAGTCATAGTAACTAAGAACAAAACTTAAATATATGCCACCTATTTACAGAATTATACATATATCATAAAAATATGAAAGCTATCAAAAAAATTATTTAGCCATATCGAAAAATGTTTTTATGTTTTCTGTTATTTATTATCATATTTTTCTAACGCAACATTACGTCGCTTCGTACTTTTATATATATATATATATATATACAGGATGATTGGTGAGGAAACGACCATACTCGAGGAACGTGTTCAGGAGATCAAAATAAACAAAAAAAAGGCATATAAAAATGTGTCCGATTCTCAACCGTTACGGACACTAAAGAAAAATCAGTTTTTAATTTTTTTTCTTTTAAACGATGTAACTTAGAACAATGATTTTTTTACCCGATTATAGTACTTATTATTCCGCATTTTTTAATGCCAAATTTATTTTTCTACGGCTCATAGTTTTTGAGAAAAAAATAAAAACACAAAAATAAAAACAAAATTCTAGCGCCCAAACGGCACAAGCTACGACACATGTTTATATGACTTTTTTGTTTATTTTGATCTCCTGAACACGTTCCTCGAGTATGGCCGTTTCCTCACCAATTACTTTGTGTATATATATATATATATATATATATATATATATATATATATATATATATATATATATATATATATATATATGTTTTTAGTTTTTACATTTTACTTAGCATATGCGAAGTGTATTTTCAAATATTCGCTTTGTTACATGTTAAAAGAAAAGGAAAATTTATGAAGTATTTACTATACATCATTTTGGTACATATCACATTTACAATACCCTTTAAATAATAATTTATTTTATAATGTAAAATATACAATTAAAATTTAAATAAAATACAATTTTATAGTCGCACATACATGTAACCAGCGATAACAAGCGATAGGGGGGTACCAAAAATGTCCTTGAATATTTATTTAACCCTTGAAAGTAATAAAAACTCAAATTGGAAAATACGCCGCTTTGCATTATACCTACTAAACTATTATGTAGTTGTAGTAATTTTATGCTACTACAAAATCTATTTTGTTCGCCGATAGTCGACAGGTAGAAAAAAGATCTTTACCAATCGTAAAACATTTCTTCGCTAAATATTCAGTCATATTTTAAACGAAAAATTTATAGGCAATGCCATTTAAATTTACTATTTTACAAATAGTAAAAGTTTAAATATAATGGTTAAAAAGTTTAATGGTTTAATTAAATATATATATATATATATATATATATATATATATATATATATATATATATATATATAATTTTCTCCATATCTATTCTATTTTTTATCTGTATCATATTTTTTTCTTTCTTTGTGCTATTTTTGTTTCTTTTTATATTTTTTTATTTTCTTATTCTCTTACCTTCCACTATATTATTCTTTCTATTTTCGCTATATTTTTCTCATTTTCATTTTCTGTGTTTCATACATTTATTCGCTTTCTTATTCTCTTTGCTATTTGTATTTATTTATTTCTATTTTTCTATATTTTTTCTCTATTTTATCCTTATATTTTTTACTGTCTTACTCACCCTGAAAATTATTTTGTTTAAAAAAAATTAAGCTTTACCAGGGTTGGTATTTGTCGACCGAACTAAATATCTTTATATATATAAAAAAAACTATATGACTTTCTGTAAAAAACCGATAGTAAAAAATCAGGTTATAATAGGTTGAAAAATGAATTTCCGCCTTAAGTATATTTTGCTTATGTAGGTTGTAATGTAACGACGACAAATCCGTGTTACGGTGCAGTGCAGCTCTAAAAAGTTTAAATAAAAGCAAACGTGAGTAAAAGTGAATGCATTCGTCCCGTACCGCGCTACACCGCACCACACCGCACCACACCGCACCGCACCGCACCGCACCGCTCCGGTTTGGTCTGAATCAGTCAAGCGCACCGCGCACCGTTTTACTCCGGCACCGCGCCATCGCTATATAGCCATACCTGTAACTCACTGAAATTCTTAAAAAGAGTTCAAGTACAAGTATATGTGTTGCTTGCTGATTGCCGATTGCCGATTACCGATTGCCAACGGCCATTTTCTAAACTTTCTTCTCAGCTGGTTTTTTGTCAACTTAAACTAAACCTATATTTACGCGAGTACAACACACCATCTACAGTCCGTCTCATATTTCACACTTATAGTATTTTTATTTAATGCCCATTTATCTATATGCAATTGTTCTTATTCATAGTCCCTTTTACTAGTATACTTAAATAAATACACTAATTAAAATATATTTCAAATTATTTGTTATCTATTTGGCTACTTTAATAACATAATAACATAATAAAATTATAAATATATACATTTGACAACACAGAAAAGTTAAAATACAATTTAAAATATACATGAGATGGTGCTTTTAACTAAAAGTGCTACTAAAAAGAACTAAAAACACAGAGCTATTTATTAATTATGTAATTTATGAAAAAACAAATAATTACATACATACATACATACACAATTACGCCATATACCCAAAAGGGTGTGGCACAAACAAATAATTAATATCATAAATCTTTAAAAATATGTTGCTTAAATTTAAATTTTAAATAAATTATATTTGTAATAGACTATGCAAAAATATTTATATTAATAAAAAAAATCTTCTAATTTAACATTTTCAATAATAATTTTTTTCTTAAACAAAATAAAATAATATATAATAATAATTTAAAAGATAAGAAAGCTGAGTAATGTGCAACAAATTTTTCATTTATTTTAAAATCTGAAAATTTCATTAACCAATAATTTTAAACAAAATACTGTAGAATATAAACAAATTTACGTAAAAATTTGTTTTATTTTATTAAAATAATATTTTAACAAATTATTCAATCTAAACTGTTAGTAAATAAATCATTTTTACTACTTTGACTGCAAGGAAAAGTAGTATAGCGTTTGGTACGGTGTCTGTAACATTTTCAAAAAAAAAAAAAAATTGCGCAGAAATCCTTTATATAGCCTGTAGATGACGAATCTGAACTTAGTTTATGTGGGTGTATGGATGTGCGTCGTCAGCTCGCTCGCTCACTCGCTCGCTCACTCGCTCGCTCGGTCGTAAGTCAAAATTTTGTGGCCGCAACTCCTCCTAGACGGTTCAACCGATTTTAATGAAATTTTCAGGATAAATTTGTCTAGTGCCCAAGATGGTCATGTGGTTTTGGTTTTTTCCAGTAATGCCAACTTTCCGAGAAAAAAATTACTAAAGTTTTTAAAAATTCATTGTGGCTATATTATTTATCCGATTTTGATCAAATTTTCAGAAAAGATTTCCCTAATGCTCCCATTAATTACATAATTTTATTAATATTCAGTGTTGCCAACTTTCCGAGAAAAAAATTACTAAAATTTTAAAAATTTTATTATGGCCATGTTATTCAACCGATTTTACTCAAATTTTCACAAAAGATTCTCCTAGTATTCATATAATTTATGTAATTTTAACAAAATACAGTGTTGCCAACTTTCCGAGAAAAAAATTAGTAAAATTTTTAAAAATTTATTATGACCATTTTATTCAACCAATTTTAATCAAATTTTTATAAAAGTTTTTCCTAGTGCCTAAATAAATTATGCAATTTCAACAAAATACAGTGTTGCCAACTTATCGAGAAAAAAATCACAAAAATTTTTAAAAATTCATTGTGGCTACATTATTTATTCGATTTTGATCAAATTTTCAGAAAAGTATCTCCTAGTGCCCACATAAAAATACACATAAAAATACACATATTAAAATACAGTGTTGCCAATTTTCCGAGAAATGTCAAAGTAGTCTATATATGGGTTTCCCCATATACTTCTAATCTTGTTGTATCTTATTTTCAAATTTACAACGTTATTCCGTTTAGTTTTTACTACTTTGACTGCAAGGAAAAGTAGTAAAGCGTTTGGTACGGTGTCTGTAACATTTTCAAAAAAAAAAAAAAATTGTATAGAAATCCTTCATATAGCTTGTAGATGACGAATCTGAACTTAGTTTATGTGGGTGTATGTGTGTGCGTCGTCAGCTCGCTCGCTCGGTCGTAAGTCAAAATTTTGTGGCCGCAACTCCTCCTAGACGGTTCAACCGATTTTAATGAAATTTTCAGGATAAATTTGTCTAGTACCCAAGATGGTCATGTGGTTTTGTTTTTTTCCAGTGATGCCAACTTTCCGAGAAAAAAATTACTAAAGTTTTAAAAAATTCATATTGGCTACGTTATTTATCCGATTTTGATCAAATTTTCAGAAAAGATTTCCCTAATGCTCCCATTAATTACATAATTTTATTAATTTTCAGTGTTGCCAACTTTCCGAGAAAAAAATTACTAAAGTTTTAAAAATTTTATTAAAGCCATGTTATTCAACCGATTTTACTCAAATTTTCACAAAAGATTCTCCTAGTATTCATGTAATTTATGTAATTTTAACAAAATACAGTGTTGCCAACTTTCCGAAAAAAAAATTAGTAAAATTTAAAAAAATTTATTTTGACCATTTTATTTAACCGATTTTAATCAAATATTTATAAAAGTTTTTCCTAGTGCCTAAATAAATTATGCAATTTTAACAAAATACAGTGTTGCCAACTTATCGAGAAAAAAAATCACAAAATTTTAAAAAAATTCATTGTGGCTACATTATTTATTCGATTTTGATCAAATTTTCAGAAAAGTATCTCCTATTGCCCACATAAATTATAATATTATTAAAATACAGTGTTGCCAACTTTCCGAGAAATGTCAAAGTAGTCTATATATGGGTTTACCCATATACTTCTAATCTTGTTAATTAAATTTTTAAACTACAAAATCTAGACGCTATGTCTAATTTAAAAGTAGAATTATATAAATCTGAATTTTAGACTAAAACGTGTAAGCAGGTATCTGCTTAATAACGTCCAAAGTTTTAAAAAAAAATCAACTGCTATATTAAAACAAGTATTATAAATAACTAATTTAAAAAATATAACAACAAACAAACAAAAACACAAGACTATGAATCTAATTCCCACTACATATACATACATACATACACAATCACGCCATGTACCCAAAAGGGTGTGGCACAAACTCTTTTCATCATTCCGAAATCAGTCGCCTCCAAACATTCCTATCCAAACAAGCAACTTTCGCTTTATTCACATTCATAATTCCTCTCATACATGCTCTTCTATTCCTACTACTTGGAAACTTTCGCTCACGCAAAACACTCTCAATCATACCACTCCAGCTACTCATCGGACGTCCACGCAAACGAATACCATCAAAATCATTCAAATATATCTTTTTAACCAAACGTTCATTAGACATTCGCTCAACATGGCCGAACCACCTTAACTGACTAACACCAATTTTTGCTACATTTTTTTCAATTTCACACTAAACAACAAAATATCTTTCATTAAATATTTAAAAAAAAAAATCAATTTTACCATTTAATGTAAATCATATTGAAATTACTTTACTTAAATATATATATATATATATATATATATATATATATATATATATATATATGTATATATATATATATATTTATGATAATTTTAACAATAGCAAAAGATTGATTTAGCATATATCAAAAACAAAATAGAATACTAACTTCCTATAGTATTATTTTCTGTATGACAGTAAATAAGAAAGAAATTTGAAACATATTGTATACACATGCACTTATAACAAGTTACACCGTAGAAAGTGTAATAGTTTCAATCATTTCCATATACTAGTACATAATTAATACAGAGTTAAAATAGAATACTCTCATTTTTCTATTCAGTTTGTGTCTCAGTCGCTCCGATATTTATGCAAATGAAACGAGGCAGCAGTCTTTGTGATTTCGGAAAATAAAATGTTATAGAACTCGTAACCTGAATACCGAAAACCGGAAGACATTTCGAACACTTATTTCCTAATTAAAACATTATCTTTCGATCTTCGAACTAAAGCGCGTTTTTCTGTGTCATTTCAATGAAATATCTCTTATTTTCAATTTCAACATAGAATTATATAAAATTGATTTATAGATATTTCAAACAAATCGTAAGTAATTCAATTGAATGTTGTTTTCGTTTTTACGTTTTAACATATTAATTTTTAAGTAAAATATTCTCAAATATTCTCATTTTAACAGAAAGAAATATTACAGTTTGAAATGTTATACTTGACATATTAAGTCACATGTCTATGCTACATTTTCTAAAATTTTATATGTCCTTTGTTTAAATTTTTTAGAAAAAACGGTATACTGTATACTATATAATAAATTTTATATTATTATTTCCAAAAATAACTCCAATAAAAATAGACTTACCAAATCACCAATTTGCAGTTTCCTAACATATTCTATCTATTTTTTATATGGAGTGACAAATCAGTAAATTTTAGATAAATACACGTATATTTAATTTTAAAATATAAAAATGTAACTCATATTTATGTTTAATTCATATTAATTTATCCTGAAAATAAATATGTAGTACATAATTTTTAAACAGCTACAGGCAATAACAACCCCTTCACTAACTCAGTGTTATTTTTATAAATTTAATAACATAAATATATATATAGATATAGATATATATAGATATATATATATATATATATATATATATATATATATATATATATACATATACATATACATATAAATTTTAAAATTATTAAATAATAAAAACAGTAATAATATTAAATACATTGAAGTAAAAAACAATATTTTAAAAATATAAAATTTTAACTGCTAATAATTTTTTATCATTAGTCCATAATATCAACTTCCTAATAAATGTATTTATTTCACTAGTAAATAAATTTTAAGTATATCCAGCTTCTGATATGTATAGTATAATCTATAAATTACTTGAGATTTTCAATAAATTTATGATGCACACAAAATTATTTGGGCAACAACTCTTCTGCTTATTTTATTAATATATTTATAGTTATAGATTATGGCCCAGTTGCATAAAACGTTGTTAATCAATGCGTTAACTAGGCAGCTACACTGTAAAACAAACTGTTGCCATTTTACATAAAAACCATAGTAAAAAAATTACATATTATTATTATTCCAGCAGAACGTTGGTTTATATTAATTTTCTGTCAAAATAATATAATCTTGTAATTTTAAATAAAATAATTAATTTACCATATTATATATCGTCCATGCAACAACAATATTTTTTAAGCCACAAAACCATTATTTTACAGGAGATAGAAAAAACTTTTTTATTTGAGTTTGATCAGCATTAGGATTGCGATTAATAGTAATAGCAAATTTATACCAAAAATAAATTTTGTGGGCTACGACGTATTGTGTACTGCTGTGTAGATGTGTCCTCTATTAGAAAATACCAAATAGTGATTTTGGCATATTTTGTGGGTTACGACATATTGTCGTTGAATGCGCGATATGTTCTTTTTACCGAAAAAGTAAGTAAACTTAAGTATATTTTATGTTATGAAAAGTTTCAGTTTTAACTATAAAATTCAAATCTATATTAAATCAGAATCATATTTATTACAATATTGTTTTTTTTTCAATTCTCAAACGATTATAAAAATGATATAAAAAGCAAAGAGCAAAAAAAGAAAGTACGACATTAGGATTTTTCTCTTTTTCCTTTCAATTACTTTCCGATATTTACATTCATTTCTGTGATTTATCGATTGCTCGTGTTTATGGAACGGTGAACAACACAAGCAGTTCGTGGTTGCAAGAAAGAGATGCAATACATACGAACAAAAAAACAAAATGAAACTTCATCTAAAAAGGCTCTATGGTGTTACAATGGACGTGATACAGTGCGTGACCAATAACAGATAACTGTAGAATTATTTTTTCTTTGTGTGCTCGTTTTTTTCTCTATACACATATCTATAATATGAATAATAAAAAAATAATATCTCACTCGGTTTTATGAATTCTCCGTAAATACTCTTTGCTTAATTGTTATTACCTACATTTTGTTTAATAATTTAAATTAGTGATAAAAACATATATTTGGTAATAGTGTACCCTATTATTTATATTGGTTCTATATTTTTTGTAGATTTTTACGTTTCAAACTAATATTATGTTTTTTTTTCTTTCTAGAAAAACAAAAATTAAATTAGGTGGAGCTATTATACGAGAAAGCTACTAAATGAGTAAATACGGTAATTAATAATAATTCTTGCATTTATTAATTATCAAACAATGTAACATATGAAGATATGCTGTTTTTTTTTTAGAAATAATCAAATGATTTTTTTCTATTATCTGTTATCTATTACAATGAAAATTAAAAAAAAATAAGACTGCAGTATTTTACTTAAAATTTTTGGATTATTATAATCCAGTTATTAAAAAAAAAATCTTACTTTATAATTAGATAATGTAAGAAAAAAATTATAAAATTGATTTTATTATTAACAAAATTGTTTTCTGAATAAAAGACGAGAAGAATTATTTTTTAAATACGAATTTTAGATTAATTGAAAATAAAATAAAATGCTATTAACTATATTTACAAAATAATTTTTATATTTGCATAATTTAAAATTGAAGAAAAGAGATGCTTGCCATTATTTTATAATGAACAACTCTTCACGAAAACTATTGAAGAAATATAATTTAGTATTTTGCGTTCAATTTTAAGACTGATTTTATTATATAAAGCATCGATTATTTTTTGTTTTTGAGATATATTGAAGTAGACCAGTGTTAGCATCTTAAAAAGTCCCACACTAGAATTTAAATAAACAGAACTTTGTACCACTGAACGACTGAACTGATATTGGCTGTCTGTGTAGTTTGAAACTCACTGTAGGCTCCTGCCTGACTATGGGCTAATAATCCTTACTATTGACAAACGAATACAAGAAACTACGTATATGAGCAGTTTATCGAGTAGCATATAGGCATATATCCCCATGTTCCGCCCTTAGAATTACGTGAACTGATTATTATTATTATTAAATATAAAAATATAGATACATTTACTTTCTTGGACAAAAAGATAAAAGTAAATTATAATTTTGTTATTCTGCATTTTACAAATTGATTATATAAGAGAGTTAAATATTGTTGAAAAATTAAAGAAATTGAATAGTCCATCGTTTGGAATTCACTGATCTGTTGGGTCGTTTATGTTTTTATAGTAGAAACGAATTGTATAGGTATTCTATCGTTTTGTCGGCAAATAGTAAACACGAATTTTTAAATACCTGAAGCAACGTTGTCATGTGTTATATTGGTACTATTCCATTCGATGGTACGGCACACATCTAAACGGCAAACTTAGCACGGCGACTTTCTTTATTGTAATCGAAAATATTATATATATATATATCACATTGACTGCAGAATAAGTCGCGTCCAATCACTAACATGTATTTGTGTAGCACGAAGAAGATTGATTCCGCATAAACAGGATGCTTGATTACTGACCGGGGACCGGTACCACACTGGAATAGAAACAGTACCTTCCGTGATATACGCTGTATTAGCAAACTGTACCTCTTCACGGGCTTGTTTAGTTGTATAGGCATGATGGTGTCGAGTGAGGGCATGGTGCACAATTGCACATACTTTCCCCAATGGAACACTTGGCATTTGACGTGAGGAAAGTCGTAGTGCCAAGTTTGCCGTTTAAGTGTGGCGCCGTGCCGTGCCATCGAATGGAATAGGGCCATTATTGGCATAAAATCCACTTTCCCTTTCTACGGCTATGCTATACGACTTCTATTCCCTTCTTCATTTCATTTCATTTGGTTTGCTTAGGTAGCGAAAGGTCTGCAGTGGTCCGCTCTGTCGCTCTCATATTTAGGTCACTTTCAATAGTTCTTTATTCTTTATTTTTCTATTTACAATTTGTAATTTGATTTACATCTTTTCATATATAGATTTTGCATTTAGATTTTGCTTACTTCATGGTATTTGCCGATGGTTTAACTAGATTTCGCTTCAACATTTTTATTTGGGAGTAAGTTTATTTTAATTAATATCGGATCAATTTATAGTTATACTGATCAGATAATTTTTTTTTTATTTGCAAAAGTCAGTTTTAAATATTTTTTTTTATTACTAAAGAAAATAAGTTGGCTTAAGTGAACTAAAATAAATACACAATCTTAAATATTTCAGTTACATAATTTAAAATTGTTATATCATATTTTTCTAATGTCAATCAAATTTCGAAATGTTTTATGATTACTTGGAATAAACTTTTTGATAAATTAAATTTACGAGTCAGTATTTAATAAAATAATAAAAAATGTTTTATTGATTCGAATCAAATATTAATCTCCTTTATTTCTATAAAAAACAAAACTTATCTGATACTTGAAAAATTAATGACACTGAAATAATAGAGTAGAATTTATTTATTATTTGATTTTTATAATGTTTCTGTTCTTTAGTTTGTATTTAACAAAAATTAAAAAAATTATTTTGTTTTAAACACTTATTAAAATTGACAAACTTTGTCTATCTTTTACAGAATGATATAAAATAAATGTTTCATATTTATAATTTTGAAAAAGTATTATAAATAGAGTAGAAATAAATTTTAAAAAAATTACAAAAAATAAGTCAATGTAATAAATATAGAAAAAATTCAAATAAAATACTCTTAAGAACAACGATATTAAAAAATATATGTAGGTACATAAGTAAAAAAAAAAACTGCTGATAATAAATGAATGAAATCAAAATAATTGTTTAAATTTTTTTAAATGCAACACAACTTGATAGTTTATAGTAGATTAATTTTGTCAATTTCAATAGTTATTTGAAATAATATCAAAACTTTGTTTTAAAGTATTTTTTCGTTCAATCAACAATAAAGAAAAGTTTTCTGTATATAATTTTCTAAAACAAAACAAAAAAACAGAACAAATTGTTAATAATGGAAAAAGAATATTTTTCTTTCCAAATAAACTCTGTTTTTGATTTACTGAAAGAAAATTAATCATAACTACGTTTGCAGCATAATGTTACAAAGCAAAAAATGCTAATTTATTTTGTAGAAATTTTATCAAAACTAGCAGTATCTGAAGTATTTGACAAGATTAATAATTATTACATTAATTTTCTAGGAGACTTCTGGAGTATATATATGTCAACGTAATTTACGTAAAATACATTAGCCGGAAACTTCATTAGAAACTTCATTTTTGTTTGCTCCTTTTATCATGATAACAATGTATCTGTAATGTTATATTGCCTGTCGCGAAGATGCGAATTTGACACTTATTACGTATAAAGCGCGATTAAATACAAACTATTCTTGCAAGTTATTGCACAAAAAGCTTGCAGGGCAGTAAATGCTCACAAAAAGCTTCTTGGAATTCTGATTATTTTACACTTCAGAAATTATAATTACAATATTGTAAAAGGACCTAGTACATTATTGTAGAACTATTAAAATTCAATATTAATTTACGCGCTACTATTTTGAACACTTCTGTCAGATCAAATATATACTGTAAGGCTATAGATATTGACAAAATATCATAATGTTTAAATATAATACGAATTTTTTTTGCTAAAATTCATAATTGATATTTGCCATTTTATAATATGAAATTCACTATAGAAGAATGTAAAAAAAAGCATGTTTAATTTTTATTATATTTAATACGAATGTTCTAATCTCAATCACAATTAAATGAGAAAACTTTAAATATTTGCGTATTATTTTCATTTTTAAATCAGTTGATTCTTATAATAATTTTGTAAAAAAATGTTAAAAGTTAAGTTAAACGAAAAATTTCGGAGTTTATTACTAATATTCACTACATTTTGTAAAGTATTTATTATTCGAACATATTAAAAAATACCACAATTTTTATTTTAACCATCAGTTTTGGACGCAAAACCCCACAATGCGAAGGGGCGACGGCGACGCCAACCAAGGGGACATGAAACAGTTCTATATATCAAAGATCTATTTTGTTTATTGTTATATATAAGATATTATCACAGAAGAATTGTGCAAAATATTGTTTTTAAATTAATATGTTTTTTTTTCTGTTCTTTACTGCCCATATTGCGAGACGTTATGGTGTTCAGTTTGAGCTAAAATATAGTTATTGAAAATTATGTCAATACTAAATACAGTAATGTTTCTTTTTACAAACTATGTATATTTAAGAAAAGTCTATTTTAAAATTTTGCGAGAGGGCCAAAATTTGTGGTTAGGTCACTGTTATAATTTAACTTTAATCATTTTTTACAGAATAGTGAGGATTATTTTAGAAATTAATTTTTTGTTCAGTTTTATTGGTTAATGCAAAATAGAGTCTTATATAGAATTTATAAATTTTTTCTGTAAGAAGACAAAATTTGAACTTTTAACATCTATAATAACAACAGAAGCACATTTACATTTCTAATTTTTATTGCTTGCTGCTCATAAGACTAATGTTTATTATAAAAGTAAATGGCTTTAATGTTTAATGTTTGTCTGTAGCAACCAGTAGCAACAGTCGCCATTTATGTGTAGTTTGTAGGTATATTTTTTCCTCACAATTGTTTGCGCAATAAAATTTTCAGGAAGACTTGTTTCCCGTAAACCGTACTTAGGAGCAGTTACGTACATCCAGCTAGCTGCTAGCATCCGCAGCCCTAGCTTACATTTGGCCGTTCGCCAAATTCGCACGGCGATCTATTTAAAATAAACCCTTTCAGCTGCACCGCACGACGGCGACGGCGACGGCGACGGCGACGGAGGGCGTTTGAATGAGTAGTGACGAGTAAAACGCGAGACCGCAATTAAATCGTTGAATTTGTTACCTAACATTGTGGAATCAGTCGGTAATTTAATTTTCATAGAGTCCAATCGAATCTGAAATTTATATTCGGTGCTCGTTATTTCGCGGAATTCGCGAATTTCTATTAACTATTTAAGCTTTTTCGATATGATTTGCTATAGAAAATGTATTGCAGAAATGCATTTTATTCGATAATTTTCGTATAATTGCCTATTTCATATTAAAACGCAATTGAGTTGGGAGGAAAATAGTACTTGATGAATTTTTATTGATTATCCGATAACTAGGAATGCAAAAGCTGGTACCAAATACGTTGTTGTTTATTTTTATTACACATATAATGAAACAATACTATGACCATATTAAAAAAAAATCGAATTATTTTTATTATATATAATTATATTTTAATAATAATTTTAAAATAAATAAATTCCATTTTGTCAATAACTTATCTTTGTATAATATATAATTTTCATTAGTTATTTCATCTAGATACATATTAGTTGAAATCACATTTTTATTCTAAATAAAGTTTAGATAAATAATTGAAAATTTTAGAAAAATCAATGCATAAAAATAAATTTGAAATTGCATTATATGAATACATCAAACTTGATCACACTCTAAAAAAAAGTAGTGTTAAAACTAACACGACATAGTGTACCCTCGAGGCCAGCACTATTTTAACACGACTAGTTCGAGTTAAGTATAGTCTTGAGATTACACGATGATATCGAATATAGAGTTAAATATAGAGCTAAATAACAAATATAAAGTTAAATTATACTTTCCAAAGAGTTAATTTAACACTAAAATTTAACTCTTGAAAAGATTGGCCTTCTTGTGAAAAATCGTGTGCGTTTTACACTATTTTGGAGTTAAAATTAACTCTAAAATTCTAACCATTTAAAAATTTAACACGTATTTGAAATTTTTTTCTATGTGCAGTTACTTTAAAATTAGATATATTGTTTAATAAGATTAGAAGGCAAAAAATTACCTAAAGATTGTTACTTGGTGTCTGATGTATGATAAATGCAGAAATGAGAATAATGTTGTGAGAGTGGTTACCATTTTCAAGTAAAAGAAATAGAAGAGACTAAAATGTGTACAAAATGTGTACAGAGACTGGCTTTTTAAAATATTTATTAATATATACGGAACTATTAATTTTCTGATTATAAGAAATAGGTTTTCGCGAGATTTTGTTTATCGTAGATTTCTGCTTCTTTTTTTTTTAACAAAAAAACCACATCATATATAATATTAATTGATAAAATAGTTGGCACTTGGTGTATATCTGATGATGACCGAGATGTTGAAATCAGTGTTATATAGTTTCCAATAAAAAAAATCTAGATTACAAGAATCTCGCTAAATATACAATTTAACAGAAAAAAGAACCATGAAAACATGGAATCATTCCAACGTTTTTGCGAATAGTTATAAGATATCTATAAATAGCAAAAAAGGTACAAAAGTTTAATATCACACACTGTACACTCAACACATTGTAATACAAGCACTACAAAAGTACAAACTTGAATATTAAGTTAATATTTTTATATTAAATTTCTTTGTACAATATTTCTGTAAGATTTTTTATATTATTGTGTTTTGTTTATTTGATGTTAAAGATTTGCAATAAAGGCAGCAATATTTGTTGATACATAATTTAAATGCAATTTTTCACTCTGGAGAATAATATTATTTAAAGTTAGCGTATTGTGTCCGTAGTGTTAAAAATTAATAAATGCAATGATACAAACTTTGTTACATTTTTAATTATTTCAGATAATTGTTATCACAACTATATTTTATTTAAACATATAATATGTTGTTTTAATAAATGTTTTTCTATGATTTAAAAGAATTTAAAAACATGAAAAGTGTTTTATCTTCACGAGACAAGACACCTGTTGAATTGAATAAACTTGAATTATCGACATTAAAAATTTAAATTTTATTGATTATACTGTCTTATCTTTATCAATGTTTAATATTCTAATATTCTAGTTTTAGTGTTAATAAGTAATTTTTGTTTATAGAGGAACAGTTCTTCTCGTTATAAATCATTTCTACTATATGCAAATGTTTGGATTCTGTATTATCTATATTTCAGTATGGCTTTGGGATTAAGTTCGTATTATATGATAAATTGATTTAATCATACTATAATATAGTATCAAAGACAAATTTGACGTAGGTATTTGTTACAATTTGCATAGTTTACTTGTATTATTAAAGTTGATGATTGATAGAATTAATGTTGTTGGTAAAGTTATGAATCTTGTGTTAAGTGTTGATAAGTGCAAAGTTTTAGTTTTTGAGAAGGGTGACTTGACAACTGAATGTAATGTATATTGATAGTGCACGTTTAGAGAAGGTAGATGAATTTGTGTATTTGGGTAGTTTGTTGTCTAGAGATGGCCGTTTTGATCGTGAAATTGAAAGGAGAGTAAATGCTGGTTGTAAGGTTTTGGGTGCTTTGGGAACTTTTGCTAGGAATGTAAATGTTTCCAAAGAAGCCCGTTTGAGTATATACAATGCAGTT